>CM060926.1:42865983-45265983 GCA_030737875.1 Allium sativum
ACACACACACACACACACACACATATATATATATATATATATAGGTATTAATGTCTTAACCGAAAAAAAATTCCTAACAATATAGATATGAATAATTTATGTTACGCGTGATATAATTATCATATGTATGAGTGAATAAATAACTTTATCATTCTTGTTGTATACTAGTTTGTATGTACATTCAACTCTCAATTTTGTAAACATGTATAAGGAATGAATGTTAAATAATTTAAGTTATTTATATATATTTTGTAATCAATTCAACTATTCAATTAAAGAGTTGAATGTAAAAGAATTGGAAAAAAACAACGAAAAACTTTGTATATATTTATAACTGGGAGGAGTTTTTATTTATTGCTTAGTTTTATTTTTTAAACAATTTAATCTTTATAGCCAACCATATGTTTCATGTTATTTAAGGATCATACTTACAAGTGTGATAATTGCAAAATAATGTTATGTAGCGTCAAGATGAATTATGGTTTGGTTATGAATTGTAATGTATTGAAAGAGAGAATGTTAACATTTTTTTCTCTCAATTAATCCATGCATTCACTTCTTAATGTTGTGAAATATAATTTTGTCTTCTAAAAGTTGCTAAAAGTAAAATTCTGTTATGAAATGAACAACAGTTTTTTTCGAGATAAATGAATTGAGAATTAAAAGAGATATTGTATTTAAGTAATTATGTCATTTGACAAAAGAAATTATTTTATTATTAATAATAATTATATAGAAACATTGCATATATTTAAATTATTGTATTTTTAGGATTTATTTGATAGATTAATGAACGATAATTATCAAATATTTAAATACCATAAATATTATATTTACGCAATTAATTATATATATTATGACGACCACTCATAACTCCCACACTAAAAAAGAGGAATAATGTGCTGAAAGGTGTGTCAAGCAGCTATGGACGATTATCAGGGTTGGCTAACACAAGCGGAACCTGTCGTATAACTCACAGCGCAGAGATAAAATATAATAGAACATATACAACAAACATAATAGTGAAGCAGATTTGAGCAGAAACTTAAACTTCCATATCAACGTTTAGGAATATCCATAATTTCTTGGAGAAGAAGTCAGGCCGATCCGTACCAGATCATGATCGATCCATACGATTTCCTGCCTGATCTAACTATAATCCGATTCAAAATTCGTGCAAAACATTTGATTTCGATCAACAATACAATCAACAACATTTACATCTGAAATAATCATCAACAATCATGTAAAATTCACCAAATCATGATTTAAACAACAATGAATCAAATAAATGGATCTAAACATATTATTAACACGTGAATTTACCGATTTAGGTTGTCATATTAGATCCTATGGTGACTCAAATGAAAACATACTTACCATGACGTAGATCTAGGTGAAAACAACTTGAAATGATGGAAATAAGATCAAACAACCCATATACTCGATTGCATCCGTGCGAGAGATGCTTATCACTCACCAAATCTTCGAAATAGCTTGAAAACGATTAATCTCTAATTCAGACAGCGAAGAACGATCTTCAAATCTTTTAATTTGATGCAATCTACTTTCTCTTGATGCAGATCTAGCCTTCCTTGATGTATATCTTCAATCTTCTAATGTAGATCTAAGATTTTAATGAAGGGGAGATGCATTTGATTGGAGTAGGGAGAATCTAAAACCCCAACCAAACGTGAAATGAAGAAAGTAACCTCTTCACATTACCTCTAACCCTCTATTTATAGCCTTTAACCAGCCCACTAATGGGCCACACCAAATCAGCCCACTAATGACTAGTTAACATGTCCAGAAATTGTGTAACAAAAAAAAAACAGCGATTCCTTCCAAACCGCTGAACCAAATGTAATGGTCCGAATTTCCGTACTATTTGAGTTGACTAAATATACCACACGTCCAACCTAAATTGCACGGAAATACAAATCATTATGAAATAAGAAGAAAAAGATAGAAGAAGAACATAAACAATAACACAGAATCTCACATCGCAGCTGATTAAAATATAATATATAAAACAACTTTCGTAATACAAAATTTTCTGTATACATATATATCATCATCAGTGTACAAAATACAACACAGCGGAACAAACTCTAAATATCTAACACTGAAGTCTACCGCTTCAAGCTTCTTCAGATAAATATATAAAATCCTGAACTACTTGACTGCCCTTACAAATTTAGGCACCCAAGAGTTTAGGGAAAACATAGAAAAATAAACTCTGGGTCAATCATGGGACTGGTATAAGTAAACAATTTAAAACAGTTTGAGAAAATAAACGATATCTCATAAGACCACGCTGTATAACACGGAACGTGTTTTTCCCTTATGAGAATCCAAAACGCTTGATTTAACTTTCAAAATGATCCTTTTGAAAGAAACGATAATCTTTATATCAAAACTCATTTGATATTATAATAGTGTCTATCAACCACAACCAAATAATCATCTAGCAGAACGCTTGCATCTCACGCTCTACATACATAGTATACAATCAAAACCGCGAGCACTTATTGGATAATGGATTTCCATCTATGACAAGGGGTGGAACCACCTTTCGATAGTGTATCTCTAGAAAGGAATACACTGGGTTCAACAAGAACATCTTGCAACCCTGCCGCACATGACCGATCAATCATTTCACTTGAGTGTATCGAATGTATATCACTAACGACTAGGATCAGCAATTGTTTTCCCGGATAGGATAGCATCAAATAGAATAAAAAATGAAATAAATTTCTCTAGATCAGTGCTGATACACCCTAATTGGGAGCTACCCAATTAGCCATGTTGTCTGCCCAATTTTTGTCATTTCCCGATTGTTGAGGCCTAAGGCTACAATTACTTACCATTCATTGATAGCACAATCACTTTGAATGCCACATTATCAGATCCGATAATCACTAATTGATTTGCACAAATATAAATCTGTATATTATGCTAAGAGAATAAATTCTCCACCACCAAACATATATTTGTACAGACCAACATATGTGATCATTGGAAATACTTTGTCATACGTTCGTCCATACAACTTCATTCTAGGACTGAACGAAACCGAAGGCACAATTTCCATTAATCCATCTTAGGAAATTTCTACCTAGGATTAATAGAAAAAGCCCTTGCACTTTACTCTGTCTTCGATATCTTCATAGAATCCGATTCGCAACGCTACTGCCAATACAGAGTGGTTCTCGGATAATAATCCAACCGGTCTCTCCATACTGACAACGATATTGGAAAATACTTTGATAGTTGGTTATTTAACTAACGAAGAAAAACAAACATCCATTCAAAGCATTAAATAATCACCAGGCCCCTTAATTAATATTTTATTAATTTAAATTTATCATGCCTCAATATCTCTTCAATATCTTTACCCGGATATTTCCCCAAACTTGTTTAGCTTCTCACGATTCTTGGAGATAACATTTCTATCTATCATAACTATTTATTTTCTATATTCTAGAAAATATCACTTTTTAACGTCGGGAAACATTTCCATTTCTTATTTACATATCATTATTCTTCCCAATTTATCAGTCCCTAACTGTAAACTAGTAAGAGAACAATTTCCTAAGTATTAACCCCGAAGGCCGAAACCAACATCAGATTGACACTTAAGAAGCTATTCAACTCAACCAGTCTCCAGTCAGTTTCTAATTTCCTTAACTCCATTTCTTAACTTTTTATCAACACAATCATTTTAATCTGCAAATCGTTTGCTTTTAAATCATCATTCACTTTAAAAAATATATACGTTTCTCCTTCCAATCTCCCAGGATTTAATTTATAATTTTTCTTTCTTCAAATAAAATCTCGTTATACATTTATCTGTTTATTAAATTTCATATATAATTGATAAGTCAATTTCTAGTTATCTAACTTTTGTTAAATTTTTCTATCTTCTTAAATTTTCAAAAAAAAATTCCAGCACCTCCTTTATACCAGTCAATAGCCCAAATCTCAACTCGCTTCTCTAGGCCATTTCCATTCAAAAAGAAAATAAAAATGCCAAGCGGCTTGCCGATTCCACGCATAAAAACTCATATGGAATTTAAACATGTACCTTTATGTCGGGCACACACATTATAATCTTCATACACTTCATTCCAAACCTGCTTAGCCTATAAACGTCCATTCACAATTTATTCCAACTCAATCCAATCATTTTTACTCAACTCGCTAATTTTGTAACGTCCCGGATTTTTAGTCATCCAAATTTAAATATTTAAATTGTTTTAAATGTTGAATTAGAAATATAAATGAATTTTTAGTATGGAATTTATCGATTTCATAATCAATATACGATTTTATTTTGAAGATATTAAATTATCGCAATAAGAAACGATAACAATTGAATTTAGAGTTAAAAACTAAATCTAAACAATTCAGTCAATTAATATAAATTTATATTGAATTAGAACGATAATATTAATTTATTATTGATGAATTTAATTGTTTGAAATCGATTTATATTTTAAATCAATTGAATTTAATTTAAATAATCAGTTTAAATTAATATCTTCTTCAAACGATCGAAATAGACTTCGAAACCTGTTCTAGTGAGTTCGGAATAGGGGTATAACCCTAGAAATGTCTGTTGTTGTGTTCAAATAGGAGTTTGGAAACATGTAATATTTTAAATAAGGTAAAATCACCTCAGTTCAACCGAAAATAAAATAAAACAAATATGAAACTTCTGTTGGATGCCACCCCGTTCCTTCTGTCTGAAGCCACCATGAATTTTTCACAAGAAGCTAATCCTCTTTATATAACGTTACTTCTCTAAAACCAAAACACATAGAAAAATGGGAAAAAAAGTCAAAGCCACCATTTTCTTCTGAAATTAAAAAACACACATGCGTCTCCCTCTTACCATTTCATTTCATTTCTCCAGTAAGAAAAATCGAAATCCCCTTAAATAAAAATCAAAACCATGCTTCCTCCTTTTACTTCTTCAAATTGAAACCGACAGTTTAAAAAAATTTGAAAGGGAGAACGGAATTGCGATCGCTGAAACTCGACATCATTGTAGAGGGGGCTCACAATTTACACAAAGGCTTGGGCATCCATTTTGGGTTTCAATCTTCAAAGAGGAACTGCGATTTCAGCGAATGCGAGGCTTGCGATTTGGAATTCAGTCTTATAGGGATTTGGGATACAATGTTGTGAGTTGAATGGGAAGTTCGATTGCTCAAACTGTGTGGTTAATGACAAATGGGTTAATTGGATGGTGTAGTTGACTGGAATGTGTACCGTGTGATTGGTTTTTTATAGTAGGATGCGGGGATGTGCAGTTGGGTAGTGGGAGTTCAGATGAGTAATTTTGGGATGTTGGAGTTTAATATGTAAATTTGTGGAATGGTGAATACTATCAGTAAATGGCAGTGAAGCGGTGAACAAGGGTGCTCGGCAATGGGAAGATAGGAAGCTCAGATATGTGGTTGGTTAATTTGGGACCGAGTGTAGTGCATTTAGAGTTGTTCGGGATTAAGCTTAGTTGATCGACAAGTTGTTTGTCGATTAGTCAAGTTTTGCAAAGGGCGGTGAGGTATATTTCCTTTACAAAATTTACTGCGCGTGGAAAAGTTTAATTAATTTTGTAAATTAAATAAATAATTGATTTATCAATAATTAAATAATCATATGGAAGGATTTTAATCGAGATTCATTTGAGTAGGATTCGAAGGCGAGGCGTTTTGGAATTTAAATAGGATACTCGACAGATAAAAATCAGGTGAGTAAATCTCACTCAAAAGTTATATTTAATTTATTTTTAACGTTAAAAATAAATTGTTGGTTGTTTGAATGCGTGCATGGATTATTATCGTTGTGGTTATTATATGTAATATTTATTGGTTATTTAGGCTTGGTGGTTGTGACTAATATATATATATATATATATATTGGTGATTGGATATTTCCCGCGGTACCATTAGCGGATGCCCGTAGTATCATTAGCAGATGACCCTTATGAGTGGATAACCTTTTATACCGTGATATCCTGCCTTGAAGCAGGATGGGTATTATTTATGTTGACTAACAACTATGGATGCAGGGAAAATAGGCTGGAGAAATCCAACTAGATTCCTCAAAATTTATTATTGTTTGTTTTCATATATAATCATATATGACGTGTTATCAACTTGTGATTGATAACTGTGTGATTTGGATGTTTGAATATCACTGGCCCATGATATTTATATATATATATAATTATCATAAAAAGAGATTTTTAGACTTTAAAAGGGAAATTTTATTTTCCGAAATAGAAATGTAATCTTGAATGAGTTATGAAATAATTACTTGTTTTTATAAAAACAAGTAGCTAAACTTCTAAACAATGTTTTAAATGGAAAGATAAAATCATCGTTGGATAATATTAAATTTAAATTCAAGTATGAATTTAAAAAGAAAAAAATATTTTTCTAAAGTGGAATAGGGATTTCAAGTGGAATTTGAAATAGAAATTGGTTTTAGTATTTAAGACAAGAAGTGTAATGTATAAAGATATTTTTAAATAAAAGAGAGAAATTATCATTGGATAATTTATAAATTTAAATTCAAATATGAATTTAAACGGGAGATTTGAAATCATTTAAAATAAAAAAAGGATGGATTTATCTCGACGTTCGGAATATGAATTGAATTGGAATAATCTGTATGGATTTATAACTAAATTTCGACGATGTCAAATTTATAAAGATAATTAATTATAGAAAGTATATTGGAATTATATTAAATAGAAATTTAAAATTTTAATATGAAAATAGACTTTGTGCTTATTTGTTTATATATAAGTTTGTAAAATAAAATATTTCAAAAGAGAATCGAGTTTTAAATGGAATTTTAAGCGGAAGCTTTTTAATATAAAATAAGGAAGTTAATTTATAAACAAAAGTGTATATATGTAATGAAGTAATTTTCATCGTGTAATTTGGAAATAAATTCCCAAATGTAAGAAATGGAGTAGAAGGTGAGATTTAAATCAAGTTTTTGTATTACAAGCCTTTATCTGTCTCAAGATAAGAACGTTGTTGGTCAAGGTCTGAGAGGTAAATAAAATACCCCAACTTGAACGACTTCACTATTATCAAGGGATGATATTAGTTTGTAATGATGAGGGATGTTGAATAAATCGATTTTCCTCATAAAGGAAATTTATAATTGGAATTCGATTATATCGATGTTTATAATATAATTTATGTCCAAGGAAATTGGAATTTTATTAGAAATTGAGTTGTGAATAATTTATAACCGAGTTATAAAAATTTTAATAAAGGGAACAAAAATCAGATTTTTAATTTTCGAATGACGTTAACTAATTTCTATGGAAATTAGAAAATAAAGTTTTTGGATCGAACTTAATTCTTTTAAGTGAACTGAATTTGTTCGCTGAAATTGAGAATTCAAATGTGAAACTTGAATTAGAATTTGGAAGCGAGCAAGGAATTTGAGTTTGATTTGTGTATAAGTGAAAACAAATACATTTGAACGTGATATGTTCAAATTAAAAGCAGATTAAGCAAATAAGCTATTTCGGGACTAATTTGCAAACAGAAAGCGATTAAAGAAAAAGTGTTGGTTTGATTTGAAGCAAACTGGGAATAGGTGAATGTATATGTGAATCACATATGGAGTGAAGAGAATGAAGATTATAATTCAAGTTCCCAACAAAAAGGTACGTGTTTATATTCCATATGAGATTTTATGAGCCTACTGGGCTAGCCGGTTGGCTTTTTTTCATTTAATGGAAAGGGCCTAGAGAGGCGAATTGGGGTTTGAGCTATTGACCGATACAAAGGAGGTGCTGGTGAAATTTTCTGAAAATTTAAGGAGTTAGAATATTTTTAAGAAGTTTTGATAACCAGAAATCGATATATATCAAATTTGATAAGAAAATGAACTTAAAAAGGGCCAGTGATTGTTTGATGGATGTTTGTTTTCCTTTGATAGTTAAATCACTGGCTATCAAATATTTTTGACCATCGTTGTCAATACGGAGAGACTGGTTGGATTTAATATCCAAAAACCACTCCATATAGGCATAAGCGTTGCGAATTAGATTATTTAAAGATAATCGGAGATGGAGTAAATTGCAAGGGTTGTTCTGTTTGTCTAGTCCTAGGATAACTTTTATGGACGAATGTCTACCAGAGTATTCCTAACGAATCGCATAAGATGATCTTTTCGAGATATTACATTTGGTGGTGGAGGAATTCGTTTCTCTTACCTTTTATACCCGTAATATTTTGGGAAGATCAACCAGTGATTTGACGGATTTGAAGATGGGGCATTCAAAGTGAATGGTGGCCAGATGTTCTAAAAGATTAACTTAGCCTCAAGCCTCACAACCGGGAAATGAAAAAAATCGGGCAGGTAGCATGGCTAGTTAGGTCATAGCCAAGCAGGGTATATTTGCCACCGATCCAAAGAAAAATCATTATTTATTATTCTTTCAATTCTGTATCTTACAGATTACGGTTGGACGGCCTACAACCGTGGGTGATAATATATTCGGTACACCCAAGCTAAACGAGTGGCCGGTCATTTGTAGCATGGTTGCAAGGTGTTCTTGTTGAACCCCAGTGTATCCCCTCTAAAGTACATTGATCGGGAGGTGGTCCCATACCTTGTCATAGTTGTAATCCAATCTCCAATAAGCGCCCTACGGTTTTTGATTTTGTACTATGTATGTAGAGCGTGAGATGCAAGTGTTCTACTATTTGGTTATTTATTTGATTAGACATTATTATAATATCACCGGATTTGATATCAAAAATGGTTTGTTCGTAGTAAGGTAAAAACCATCCATATTTATGTGTGGGCTGGTCTTTCTATTACCATTTCTTTTAAAAGATTTTTCAAAGTTAAACAATATGGTTGGAGTTTACTCACACCAATCCCATGACTGACCCATAGTTTATTTTATTTGTTTTTCCCTAAACTCTTGGGTGCCCAAATTTGTACGAGCAGTCAAGTGTTTCAGGCTTTTACAGATACACTTAGAGGAGCTTAATGCAGGAGGCTTCACCGTTAGTTATTTTAGAGTTATTTTCGTTGTATAAAATATTGTGTTGTGCTCTGATGATAATATGTATATATGATACAAATTCCTGTATTCAAAATATTATGTTATATAATATATTTTATTCGTTCCGCTGTGAGATTCAGATGTTTTCTTTTGTTCTATCTTTTATATATTTTTATTTCTTTAACTCTAATGACTCGAAATTATGTGTTATTTGAGTTGGAAGTGAGTGGTATTTAGTCAACTCAGATAGTACGGATTTGGGGACCATCACAGTTGGTATCAGAGCTTATGTTGAGCGAACACCTAGGCTTTGGTGGGGTTTACTCATTAGAGATAGGGTCAATGGTACCCTAGAATGAGTTGAGTGTACATATGGGAGAGTGTATTTGTAAGTTGATATAAAAAAATTGTTATATATCATGTTGGCTTGTCTGTCGAGTGGTTTATGAATTCTGATCAAATCGTGGGACGCTATGACATCGAGTTTCTAAACACTTGATCAGAATAGCTGGACATAGTGTTGTTTTAAAGTGGGTAATTTCATAATTTTTGGATTTAATATGTGAGCACAGTAAATTTAAGTGTGTTTTGACAGTTTCAGTTTGAATTGGATCGACCAGAAAATGAACATTTTTCAAATGGTCTCCAAATTCGATGAAATTAACTTTGTTAGAACCGTATTGTTAAAACATAGCTAGATTTCAATATTCATAATTTTTGGAATCGGTATGTGGTTGTGCGTGATTTTCAAAGTGAAAATCAAACAATTTTTTACTTTAAAAATTCGTTGTTTGTGCATACGGACTCAGAATTCGACGAAATCAGTTTCGTTGGATTCGTAATGTCATAGAGTAGCCGCATGTCGATTTTCATTAAAAAGGGGATCCACAGATGATCACAAGGATTTTTAAACGATGAAATGAGCAATATTTGAGTATAATAAAATATTAAAATCAATAAAAAAATTCCTATCCTATATAACATCTTTTTTACTTCCAAACCCTTATCTCCAATTCTCTGTGGTCAGCAAGTTCAAGGCCGCCTCCAAAAAAATAAAAACGTGAAAATAAAATCATGTTTCATTTTTTAAAAATCATACAAGCTCTCTAAAATCATGATACTTATATATTTGGATTCAGCAACCGAAGATCTTCGATTCGGTATATATCTTATAGGGTTTGACACTGTTTTGCATTTCTCGAAGGTGTTACAGCGTGCATTTTTGGTTTGAACATGTGTTAGGGTTTAAATCTTTGGGTAATTGGAGCATTGAATCGAAGAATGGAGGTTGCAGTTGTGTTCACAGGATCGAATAACACTTCGTTGCTATTTTTGAGGAATTTGAGGAGAAATAATGCCGATCCATTTGCTGTATGTCGTGCGTGTTAGGGGTACACGACGCATTTTGTTTGGATGAATCGAGCTCATCTTTATGGTGATGGCGTGGAGGAGGATTTAAAGAGATGGACGTTGGTGCAAACAGTTTGTGAAATGATGAAGAAATGAGGAAGATGCTGGAGTTGAAAGAATGGGCAATGGGGATGGTGCGTGAGTAGGAAGATGATGAGCAGGTGGGAAAAGGTAATTAAGGTTTGTAAGTAGGATTAGGATATTTATTAATTTATTAATTAAGCTAATGAAGTTATAATGTATACATTCTTATAAAAGTCATAACTCTCTCAAATGACATCAGAATTCAGCAAACAAGGGTTCGTTGGTGTTGAAGAGCTCTACAACATGGAACTGACCATAACGGAAAATGAGCAAATGAGAATTTAAGGCGAATTCAAATCCAAACGATATTAAATCGTCAAATAAATAATGACGTAGTGGAAACCGACTGTGAGAACTCTCTCTCAATCAAATTATTTTACAGTTATTATATAATAGGTTGCAGACGGGGCTTAGTAGCCCCTGACGCTATTTTTTTGTACAAATCATGGTTGATTGTTTGTTTGGATTGTGATTGGGATTGTCATGTATTGATATTGTTGCATATAAAAATTATTTATATAAATTGCATATAAAAATTTATCATGAAAAGAAAATGAAATAAATATTCATTTACAAATCAGACGGTTTGTTTATGTACACTTATTTACCTGATATTGATTGGGACGATAAATTTTATATGTTGCCCAACTGCACAAATAACAATTAGTATTTGTTGTTTGAAAACCACACATGGGTATTGGGATGATATTTTACATATACTGATCCCAATAATTAGTGTTATGTCAATCGATGGGTTAATAGACTGTATAAGCGTTATTTATTTATTTTAATGCTTATACAGTTGTAAAATGCACTCTAGATGTTGCATGAATTTTAATGATTGTTTATCATTATACATGCGATGTATGAAATCCATATAACTGAAATTATATGGTAATTGATTGAGTCTGATTCCAGCTCAGAATTAACGAATATTTTAAAATAATATTCGGTAAATATTGAAATGTGAAGCCGTGTTAAGTAGTTAAATGCCATCTTTAATATGAACACGATTTTCTGTCGATTTTATTCATTTTATAATGAATATCGAAAAGTCATTTCAAAATCTGATACTTTGAAAATATTATCATTTTAATATTTTAATGATATGAATATTCAATTTTGATTTGAAAATTTAAACGAAGTGGAAAATCGTTTTAAAATGAATTTAAAACGAATTTATAAAGGAATATTCAGCTTTGATTTAAAAGTGAAATGGAGTTGGAATCATTTTAAAACGAATTTATAGAGGAATATTCAATTTTGATTTGAAAACTTAAATGAAGTGGAAAATTGTTTTAAAATGAATTTATAAAGAAATATTCAGTTTTGATTTAATATTGAAATGGAAGTGGAAATCGTTTTTAAAACGAATTTAAAACGATTTATAAAATACGTTTTAAAACGAAATCAAATATATACATACATATATATATATACATATACATACATATATATATATATATATATATTAATGGCTTGAATAGAATGCGCCGCGCAACGACCGTTCGTAAATTTCAATCATTAATTTCAAATGGACGTTACGGGAGATCCGACCGTCGGATTCTCCTAAAATGGGAACCGTTGGGTTCATACTGAAAAGATCTTTCCAATGAATATAAAAGATTTGAAATCTAACACTTGGATTTGGAATTATGTCCAAACCAATTTCAGAAAAGGTCGCTATGGATGTAGTTCGGTGGCCGATATTGGAAACCGACTGTAAAGGCCTTAATAAAATTATTAAAATATGGAAAAATTACGTAAAATCATAATTAATGATTTGGAAAGATTTTGGGTGAAAAATTCCAGTTTTGAAAAGATAAAAATAATTTTTTATCGAAATGAACTAGTTAACAACTAGAATAATAATCCAATTATTTTTAGAAATAAATAAATTAGATTTGAAAATGGTTTTAAAATAACTTGAAATTTCCAATGAATAAATTGGAATGGATTCGGAATGGAAATAATCTTCGGAATATTTTGATATTAGATTCTGTGATTATACAGATATTCACTACAAAAGAATTCTGAATTCCATACGCCAATTTGGCGTAGGGATGGCATAGGGAATCGAATTTCCCTACGTCATCCCTACACCAAAAAGGAAGTCGGAAAACAGCTCATCACAAATATTTCCCTACGTCATCCCTACGCCTACATGCCTACGCCATACCAACGCCAAGTTCTCTACGCTACACCTACGCCAAGTTCTTTACGCCATACCTACGCCAAGTTCCCTACGTCATCCATACGCTAAATTCCCTACGTCGTCCCTACGCCAAGTTCCCTACGTCATCCCTACACAAAATTCCCTACGTCATCCACAAATCATATTAAAACTGAACATAAGCAAAATCATAGCAATATATATCTATAAAAACATTGATGTAAAATGAATATCATGGTCAAATTACCATAAACTTGCTACAAATATATTTAAAACAAATCATGTTCAATAAACAATAAAATAAAGTTGCTACATAACTCAAACATGATCGTTTCATCTAATTCAAATATCGTGTAATGTACCTTACACAAATAGAACATCAAACCCACTACCAAAATAAAATTAATTCATAAAGTACGTCATATCTGCGGTTCTTGCACTCGCCGCAACCCTTGTAAAAACTCTTGCACATAACTCATTTGTTCTTGTAGTTTGCTAATAGTGACACCCATTTCTTGATTTTTATCCCTTAGCTCTTCTACTTCCTTCACAAGCTTCTTTGTATCATCTGTAACTCCAAACCTAACGGTGTATGTATTGTCTTTGTATATCTACACATAAATTTTTTAATTCAATTAGTACAATGAATACATTTCATATTACAATTAAGTAAAATGGTCAGTTTCGCGGAGCCTTAAGGCTCAGTTCCATATCCAAACAGTACAATAAAACGACTTAGTTTCGCTGAGCCTTACGGCTAAGGGAAACTGATCTTAAAGCCCAGTTTCAGCTGAACCTTATGGCTCAGCGGAACTGAGCTTAAGGCTCAGTTTCCGCTGAGCCGTAAGGCTCAGCTGAATGTTCAAGGCTCAGTTTCCACAGAGCCTTAAGGCTTAGCGAAACTGGGTCGTTTCGGCTCAGTTTCGCTGAGTGAAACACCCCACCTCCGTTAGGGTCACTCTCAAAGGGAATGCCCTAATTTTGGTGGAGGTTTATAAGTACAAGTCACAGATATACAAGACAGATATAAGAACACATATTTGTAAACAGCGGAAGAACAACAAACTTTATTTCACAAAGTCAAATACGTGTTACAACAACATTCTTTCCAAAAACATAACATAACACTTTCATAATCTGTCTTGAGTACATTATTTAAAGAAGCATAAATAAAACATAGGTAAACTGCAAAAGCCCCATAGAGTGTGTCCAAAGCCATAGTTCAAAACAGGAAAGTCCAAGCAATACATTTCTCTTCTTCAAGCTGGATGTTGAGGTAGGTCAAGCTGCTGTGTTCCCTCCCTGAGGACCTGGGGGGGGGGGGGAACGGAAGAAAGAAGACGAAAGAAAAGTAGAGTCAGACATAAAGCCTGAGTAAGTCTAGTACTATTTTGTCTATGAATAAAGAACTGGGTATGATAAGTATAAACAAGAAGTGGGCATGCACTATAAACTTGGTTAAGTTGTCTAGGGTCGAATATACTATCGTACCCCATGTTAATCTCTGAACCCATATAAACTAGTTTCCAATTTGCACCCCATAATCAGGGTGATGTGATCCATTCAATGATGATCGGCTCCTACTCGCAAAGTTACATGTGTCTTACGGCCCCCGATGTCTGTAGTTACCTATGCTGGTCCCACCATGGGGTGTATCAAGTCCCATAGTGGCAACCCGACACAACCTTAGAGTGCACAGGTATGCTACTGGTGTCCAGTGCCTTATTTTTCTGCGCCGGAGTGTGTGCACGCCCGCACTCCGTTAGAACCTACACTGCTACACCACCGCCATCGATTTGACCTCTTACAATCAGCCCAGTAATCGTGCCCCACCCTGCCTAGTTTCAGGGTATCCTGATACACCTTTTAGGGTTACTGCTGAAAAGGGTCCCCCGTTACTAGGTTTTCTACCTCTAGCCAACATGCTAAGTTGGTTAAGTGTTTCCTAACCTAACCCCCACCAGTCCGTTTAGTTTAGCATGTTCCATTTTGATTAAGTCTTTAGTTCACTTAATCCTAACAATCCAGACTCAGCCTTAATTGTCTTATTAAGGCCCTGACCTCTCACATTAGACAGGTATTGTTGTGGCTGCCTGTTGCCGGTTGGTTCCGGGCAGTCTTACGCCACAACTCAGTCTAACCTCGGGTCCTTATTGGGCTCCGTGTTTAACCTCCCACATTGGATAGGTATTGTTGTGACTACTGGACAGCCGGGCGGTTCCGGGCAGGTTTACATCACAACTCAATCCAACCTCGGGTTAAACACATCGTATGTCCTACATTTACATATTTTGTCATTCTTCTTTATTTCTTATATGTAAATATTTGCGGCCCATTATTAAGTTAATGGTGTAAGGGTTACACCAATCATGGGCCCAACCCATACTTGAATTTGGGCCCTTCTATTTTATATTTTCATTCATTAATTTATTTTAACCCAACGTTATTTTCCCCCGTTTTACACGTCCGTTTATACATATATATTGGGCTTAGCCTTTTAAAGCCCAATTTAGCCATGCGAAAAGGGGAGGCTTATGGCGTGATTACATACACAAAGAGGGGAAGGTGAGCGCATGAACTTGCAATACGACGTTGGAAATACAAAATAGAAATTGGTGTACTTGCATAGTGGTAACATAGGTGACATGAACCAAAGCATGTGAACTTACATAGGTTTAACTACAACATGAACCTATATTCTTATTTAGGCATAATGTCAAACATAAGCATGTCATAAATATTTCTAGCATAAGCATAGCATAATGTCAAACATAAGCATGGCATAAATACTTTTAGCATAAACATGGCATAATGTCAAACATAAGCATGGCATAAGTAAAGTTAAATTTGTTCATGGCATAAACATAAACAAGTCATGTTCATAAGGTTTCTACATGTTTACAAAGGGGATACTTTGTTACTAACACAAAAGCATAGTTCAACATAATCATGATTTAAGTCTAATCACATAACGATGGTATAAATATACTTATGCATAAATATTCCTAATCATGGTGTTTGCTTTAAACTTGCAAAAAGGGATTTTTGAGTCTACCCTAGCCATGTCTCACATATGTCATCATATAATTCTTGTAAACAAGATAGACTTAATCATGGATTTCAATTATGCCAAATATCATTCATAGCCTAGCCATATTCATAAGTTTGCAAAAGCATGACCTAATACATGGATTATGATGTCAAAATTCCAACATAGTTTCTTATGAACTATAACAACCAAACTTGTTTCAATTACTTGCAAAATGATTTATGCACAAAAATATACATCATGATGGCATAATAACAAAGCCCCAAACTTGCATGAATTTCAATCAACTACATACATGTAGCTTCAATATAGATTACATAATTTGCGCAATATTCCAAACGTATATTTGCATAGAACTACCGCATGTAGTTCTTTATAATGAATAACATAATTTTGCACAAATATGAACTACTTTATTATCCCAATTCAAGCATACAAATCAATACAGTTGTTTATTCATACCAAAGTAATACTCTACTTACAATGGTTGCGGCGAATTCTCTAATTAAGAGATATGATTCCTATGTTGAATTGATTGGCTTTAGGTTGCTTGAATTGCTTTAGGCTTTAGAACTTTCTTCCTAATTCTCCCTCTAGTTGGCGGCTACTCTTAGTCGTTCCTCAGCAACATGGCGGCTATGTTCTTAATTTTGAATGAATAGATTAGGGTTTAGTCTAGGGTTGTTTATATAGAGGTTAGGAATTGATTAGGACCCTTGATGTTGCTAGGTTAGATCGTAGCCATTCATTAGATAGAGAGACCAATTAGAACCCGCCACCTAGCCCTAATGACAAAGCAGACCACAGAAATTCGACCAAACACAGACCTGGCCAGCCAGGTTGACTGGGCTCGACCAGGTCGACACCCCTGTCGACAGGGTTGTCGACAGCCCTGTCGACATGGGTAGCCCAGGTCGACAGCCCAGTCGACCTGGGTGGCCTAGGCGGGTTTTTATCCGCCCTGGCCCATTGGGCCCGATTTTTTTTTTTTTATTCTGTTTGAATTTTAAATTTAATTCAAAACTTCCGAAGGCCATATCTCCTTCATACGGACTCCGTTTTTCGAAAACTCGGACTCTATTTCGCGTATTTTTCCGAGATGAACGCAATGGCGTATCCCGTTTCCCTTAGATCTTTGATTTCAGATTAATTATACTTTAATTTGCTAATTTCACAGTTATAGAATTTTCGGGGTGTTACATTCTCCCCCACTTAAAAGGATTTCGTCCCCGAAATCTTCAAGTTAGGAGGAATGTATATCCTAACATCCAATCATCCATCTACTCATCCATCAAACACGAGCATCCATTGTCCTTAAAAGACTTCTAATGCTTCATGATCATATGCGAAGTGTGTGTATATGAACTTATCTAATGCAAAATCAGGCGGTCTACTGATTCAGTTGACCTCCTTGATGCGAATTATGTAAGTGCCATGAATCCATTATGTATGCAAATTTTCCTATTCATGATTCTACATGAGTGCACAATCATTCAATACAAATGCAGCATCCACATGACAACACATTAAAGTTCAACCATATACGAAAGCAAACATATATGCATATGCAATATGAAGTGACTGAGCCGATCTAAAACCTAGATTGTGTGTGTATATGCAACCACGAGCAACCACTAGCAACCACTTGCAACCACTTGCAACCATCATCCATAACATGTTTCAACTACATGTTTTCATCCAAAAAGATTCTATCTAAAAGATACGGTCGAGGAAATATACCTAAAAAGATAGATAAAAGCGCAACTTAAGGAAAAGGAAAGATCAAGGATGTACCCTCGAACAGAAAAGGGTAGGCTGTACGGATTTTAGCTTCAGTTTCCCAAGTCGCGTCTCCCTCGGCGTCGCTCCACTGAACTTTGACGAGCTTGACTTCACGGTTGCGTAGCTTCTTCACTTCCGTTCCTAAGATGCGGGTTGGAACTTTTCTTATGGTTGCTTCGCGTTCCACTTCGGCCTCTTCGAGGATATTTGGCTCTACCACTTCCGCGGACTCATGAAGACATTTTCGGAGATGAGAAACGTGAAAAACGTTGTGGACTCCAGCCAACTTCTCAGGTAGCTCTAATCTATAGGCCATTTTCCCAATTTTCTCGATAATAGGGAATGGACCTACGAACCTTGGCGCTAGTTTTCCTGTGGTTCCAAAACGAACAATGTTTCTTAGTGGTGATACCTTGAGAAAAACTCTGTCTCCAACTTCGAATTCAAGGTCGGTCCTCCTCTTGTCGGCATAGGACTTTTGTCTGTCTTGGGCCGTCTTCATCCTTCTTCGTATTAAGTCTACTTTCTCTGAGGTCTCTCGGATCATATCTGGTCCAAGTATGAGTTTATCAGTAGACTCCCACCAACAAGTGGGCGATCGGCACGGTCTTCCATATAAAGCTTCGAAGGGCGCCATTCCGATGGTTGCTTGATAGCTGTTGTTGTAGGCAAATTCCACCAAAGGAAGGTGGTCTTCCCATGTCCCTCCGAAGTCAAGAACGCATAGCCTTAGAAGGTCTTCCAAAACTCTGTTCACTCTCTCTGTTTGGCCGTCGGTTTGGGGATGATAGGCTGTGCTCAAGCATAACTGCGTTCCTACTGCTTCTTGCAGACTCCGCCAAAACTCACTGGTGAAGATGGGGTCTCGGTCACTAACAATGCTAGATGGTATTCCATGGAGTCGAACGATTTCCTTAAGGTAAAGTGATGCTAGGGATGAGGCAGTTCTTTTACTTTTGATAGGTAAAAAGTGGGCGCTTTTAGTAAGCTTATCCACTATTACCCAAATGCTAGTGTTGCCTCTCCTAGACCTAGGCAGCCCATCGATGAAGTCCATTGAGATGCTATCCCACTTCCACTGCGGGACCTCCAGAGGATGTAGCAGTCCGCCAGGCTTTTTCTGTTCTGCCTTAACCTGTTGGCACACCATGCACTTAGAAACGAATTCTGCCACGTCCTTTTTCATGCCGTTCCAAAAGAAAGTCCTCTTTATGTCTTTGTACATTTTATCTCCGCCTGGGTGTATCGTCATCTTGGAGTGATGTGCTTCCTCGAGAACCTTCTTTACTAAATCTTTTGTCTGTGGGACGCATAGTCTTCCGTCTCGCCTTAGCAAACCCCTATCGTCGATGGAGTATCGGTTAAGGTGACTTGAAGTCTCACCCCTAATTAGCCTATCCATTATTTCCACAAGCTGAGGGTCTTCGCGTTGTGCTGCCCCTACTGAATCCACTAAAGTTGGGCGCACTTCGAGAGATGCTAGCAGGCCCGGTACGAAATCGGAGGAAGGCCTAAAGTCGAAGCTGGCTATAAACTCTAGGCTTTGTCTTTCAACAAATAACGGGCTTAGGGTCAATTTCTTTCGGCTCAACGCGTCTGCCACTACGTTGCCTTTGCCCGGAGTATAGGAGATTTCGAAATCGTACGAGGCAAGAAACTCCATCCATCTTTGTTGCCTCAAGTTAAGATCCTTCTGCGAGAAAAGATATTTCAACGATTTATGGTCAGTGTAAAGTTCGAACTTCTCACCTAGGAGATAGTGTCGCCAAGACTTGAGTGCAAAGACGATGGCGGCTAACTCAAGATCGTGGGTTGGGTAGTTCTTTTCGTGCACTTTCAACCGCCTCCCGCCATAAGCTACTACCCTTCCTTCTTGCATTAAGACGGCGCCTAGCCCTGTCCCACATGCATCCGTATAAACAGTGAACATCTTGCTCCCATCTGGCAGCGTCAAAACTGGGGCTGTTGTAAGAGCCCTTTTTAGCCGTTGGAAAGCAAACTCGCAATCCAAATCCCAATTAAACACTAGATTCTTCTTAGTCAATTTCGTGAGCGGAGCTGAGATTTTCGCAAAATCCCTTATAAATTTTCGATAGAAACCCGCTAGTCCTGGAAAGCTTCGGACCTCAGTTGCATTCCTTGGTGTCTTCCAGTCCTGTACCGCCACTACTTTAGCAGGGTCCACTGCTAACCCTTGTTTGGATACTATGTGCCCAAGGAACCTCACCTCTTCTCTCCAAAAGTGGCATTTGGAGAACTTGGCTTTTAGTTGATGGACTCGCAAAGTTTCCATGATTGCCCTTAAGTGCTGAGCATGTTCCTCTTCACTCTTTGAAAAGATAAGGATATCATCTACGAAGACCACTACGAATTTGTTGAGGAAATCTCTAAATACCCTATTCATTAGGTCCACGAAGTAAGCAGGTGCATTTGTCAAGCCGAAAGGCATGACAAGCCATTCAAAGAAACCGTCTGGGGTTCTGAATGCCGTTTTATCGATGCTATCTTCAGCCACCCTTAGCTGATGAAAACCGGTTGCTAAATCGAGTTGGGAGAAAACAGACGCTCCTACAAGCTGGTCAAATAAATCGTCAATTCTAGGGAGAGGGTGCCTATTCTTTTTCGTTAGCTTGTTGAGCTCCCTATAGTCAACACATAGACGGAGTGAACCATCCGCCTTCGTAGCGAACACCACTGGAGCGCCCCATTCTGAAATGCTCCTCCTAATGAACCCCTTTTCTAGAAGCTCTTTAATCTGTTTACTGAGCTCTTTCCTTTCTCGTGGAGCCATATGTCTAACGGGCAACGCAACGGGCTTTGCATTATCTACAAGATATATACGGAAGTCTATTTCCCGTTTCGGAGGCAAGCCCTTCACCTCTTCGAAGACATCCGGATATTCCCGGACCACTCTAACTGATTGCAAATTTTCAACAGAGGCATCTAGCGATTCAAGATAACTAAGCATAACCGCATACGAGGGATTACAAGAAATTTCCAAAGTATTACCGAGTCGGGTTAGGAGCCTAACAACCCTTTTCTCACAATCAAGGATGGCCCCATTACTGGATAGCCAATCCATGCCCAAAATCAAACCATACCCCGAAAAGCCCAAAACAAAGGCACTACATTGAAATTCTACGCTTAGAATGGAAATTTTCAATCCCACACAGATCATAGACAAATGAGCTGGGCCCCCAATTGGGTTTGAAACAATTAAGGGGTCCTCTACCATACTAGTTTCTAGGTGCAGAGATTCTACTAAAGCAGACGAGATAAAGGAGTGTGATGCGCCAGAATCAAACAAAGTGCGAACGGGGTGATCATAAAGATAAACTACACTTTCTACAGAAGTATTTATACCTCGCTGTTGCAGAGGTGGCGCTTCTAGCACATGAACCTGTGCCCCTGGGGTGGATCCAGCCCTCTGCCCCTGTCCTCGTTTCTTTGGGCAGTCCTTAGCCCTATGGCCCGTCTCACCGCAAGAAAAGCACCCACCATTCTCCTTGGCCTTCTTTTTCCGGCAGTCCTTTACTAAGTGCCCCACTTTGCCACAGAAATTGCACTTCCTCTTCTCTTTGTTGCCTTTCCCGCCTTTCTTAAAGTCTGTCTTCTTAGGTTGCAAAACCTCTTTCTTCTTGCCCTTATCCTCTTCATTCAGCAATGCTATTTGCACCAATCTTTCGTACGTGGCTCCCATGGGTATATGGGTCATGGCCAAACTGTGTAATGGCTCATTTAACCCTTTGACGAAACGGAGAGCCTTCTTGTGCGGGGTATTGACTAGGTCAAGCCCAAACCTAGCCAGCTCATCGAACTGATTCACATATTCTCTGACTGTCTTGTCCCCTTGCTTAAGAAATAAGAATTTTTCCAACTGCAAACTTCTTTCCGCATCTGAGAGAAATTTGGTCTCAAACCTTGCCCTAAAGTCCTCCCATGTCTCCACTGGTCTTTCAGCATTAGTGACTTCCCACCAGTAGGAAGCCTCGCCCTTCAATAGCCATACCGCCAGTTGTACTTTTTGCCTATCTTCTACCTCAAAGATGATGAATAGGTCCTCAGTTTCTTTTAGCCAATTTCTAGCTGCTACGAAGGACTCAGTTCCATGGAAATCCCTTCCTCCCATAGCTTTAAAATCTTTACATGTCTTAGCAAACGTGTTTCCTCGTGGAGGAGGTGGAGGAAAAGGTGCTGCTGCAGCTGGATGATTTCCTTCCGCTGGGGGAGGAGGAATGGTAGGACCTGGCTGAGTGGCCCTTGCTTCTAAGAACCGTCTAAACCAACCAGGTATTGGCACCCCTTCCGGCAAGTTAAGTTCTTGGGACATGCTGAAACAAAAAGGATAGATTCAAAACGAAGGATAAGAGATAGTACCTATGGCTTTGGGGAGTGGACTTTGCTTTTTTAAAATAAAATAATATTTTTCTTTTAAAAATGCTTCTTTAAATTTCCTTTTTGAAAATAATTTTTCAAAACTTTTTATCTTATCTGGTAAACCTATGCTCTGATACCAAGTGAAACACCCCACCTCCGTTAGGGTCACTCTCAAAGGGAATGCCCTAATTTTGGTGGAGGTTTATAAGTACAAGTCACAGATATACAAGACAGATATAAGAACACATATTTGTAAACAACGGAAGAACAACAAACTTTATTTCACAAAGTCAAATACGTGTTACAACAACATTCTTTCCAAAAACATAACATAACACTTTCATAATCTGTCTTGAGTACATTATTTAAATAAGCATAAATAAAACATAGGTAAACTGCAAAAGCCCCATAGAGTGTGTCCAAAGCCATAGTTCAAAACAGGAAAGTCCAAGCAATACATTTCTCTTCTTCAAGCTGGATGTTGAGGTAGGTCAAGCTGCTGTGTTCCCTCCCTGAGGACCTGGGGGGGGGGGACGGAAGAAAGAAGACGAAAGAAAAGTAGAGTCAGACATAAAGCCTGAGTAAGTCTAGTACTATTTTGTCTATGAATAAAGAACTGGGTATGATAAGTATAAACAAGAAGTGGGCATGCACTATAAACTTGGTTAAGTTGTCTAGGGTCGAATATACTATCGTACCCCATGTTAATCTCTGAACCCATATAAACTAGTTTCCAATTTGCACCCCATAATCAGGGTGATGTGATCCATTCAATGATGATCGGCTCCTACTCGCAAAGTTACATGTGTCTTACGGCCCCCGATGTCTGTAGTTACCTATGCTGGTCCCACCATGGGGTGTATCAAGTCCCATAGTGGCAACCCGACACAACCTTAGAGTGCACAGGTATGCTACTGGTGTCCAGTGCCTTATTTTTCTGCGCCGGAGTGTGTGCACGCCCGCACTCCGTTAGAACCTACACTGCTACACCACCGCCGTCGATTTGACCTCTTACAATCAGCCCAGTAATCGTGCCCCACCCTGCCTAGTTTCAGGGTATCCTGATACACCTTTTAGGGTTACTGCTGAAAAGGGTCCCCCGTTACTAGGTTTTCTACCTCTAGCCAACATGCTAAGTTGGTTAAGTGTTTCCTAACCTAACCCCCACCAGTCCTTTTAGTTTAGCATGTTCCATTTTGATTAAGTCTTTAGTTCACTTAATCCTAACAATCCAGACTCAGCCTTAATTGTCTTATTAAGGCCCTGACCTCTCACATTAGACAGGTATTGTTGTGGCTGCCTGTTGCCGGTTGGTTCCGGGCAGTCTTACGCCACAACTCAGTCTAACCTCGGGTCCTTATTGGGCTCCGTGTTTAACCTCCCACATTGGATAGGTATTGTTGTGACTACTGGACAGCCGGGCGGTTCCGGGCAGGTTTACATCACAACTCAATCCAACCTCGGGTTAAACACATCGTATGTCCTACATTTACATATTTTGTCATTCTTCTTTATTTCTTATATGTAAATATTTGCGGCCCATTATTAAGTTAATGGTGTAAGGGTTACACCAATCATGGGCCCAACCCATACTTGAATTTGGGCCCTTCTATTTTATATTTTCATTCATTAATTTATTTTAACCCAACGTTATTTTCCCCCGTTTTACACGTCCGTTTATACATATATATTGG
Organism: Allium sativum; assembly: GCA_030737875.1. Classification (NCBI taxonomy): domain Eukaryota; kingdom Viridiplantae; phylum Streptophyta; class Magnoliopsida; order Asparagales; family Amaryllidaceae; genus Allium; species Allium sativum. The sequence goes on from CM060926.1 coordinate 42,889,608, forward strand.
GATTAGCCTTTTAAAGCCCAATTTAGCCATGCGAAAAGGGGAGGCTTATGGCGTGATTACATACACAAAGAGGGGAAGGTGAGCGCATGAACTTGCAATACGACGTTGGAAATACAAAATAGAAATTGGTGTACTTGCATAGTGGTAACATAGGTGACATGAACCAAAGCATGTGAACTTACATAGGTTTAACTACAACATGAACCTATATTCTTATTTAGGCATAATGTCAAACATAAGCACGTCATAAATATTTCTAGCATAAGCATAGCATAATGTCAAACATAAGCATGGCATAAATACTTTTAGCATAAACATGGCATAATGTCAAACATAAGCATGGCATAAGTAAAGTTAAATTTGTTCATGGCATAAACATAAACAAGTCATGTTCATAAGGTTTCTACATGTTTACAAAGGGGATACTTTGTTACTAACACAAAAGCATAGTTCAACATAATCATGATTTAAGTCTAATCACATAACGATGGTATAAATATACTTATGCATAAATATTCCTAATCATGGTGTTTGCTTTAAACTTGCAAAAAGGGATTTTTGAGTCTAACCTAGCCATGTCTCACATATGTCATCATATAATTCTTGTAAACAAGATAGACTTAATCATGGATTTCAATATGCCAAATATCATTCATAGCCTAGCCATATTCATAAGTTTGCAAAAGCATGACCTAATACATGGATTATGATGTCAAAATTCCAACATAGTTTCTTATGAACTATAACAACCAAACTTGTTTCAATTACTTGCAAAATGATTTATGCACAAAAATATACATCATGATGGCATAATAACAAAGCCCCAAACTTGCATGAATTTCAATCAACTACATACATGTAGCTTCAATATAGATTACATAATTTGCGCAATATTCCAAACGTATATTTGCATAGAACTACCGCATGTAGTTCTTTATAATGAATAACATAATTTTGCACAAATATGAACTACTTTATTATCCCAATTCAAGCATACAAATCAATACAGTTGTTTATTCATACCAAAGTAATACTCTACTTACAATGGTTGCGGCGAATTCTCTAATTAAGAGATATGATTCCTATGTTGAATTGATTGGCTTTAGGTTGCTTGAATTGCTTTAGGCTTTAGAACTTTCTTCCTAATTCTCCCTCTAGTTGGCGGCTACTCTTAGTCGTTCCTCAGCAACATGGCGGCTATGTTCTTAATTTTGAATGAATAGATTAGGGTTTAGTCTAGGGTTGTTTATATAGAGGTTAGGAATTGATTAGGACCCTTGATGTTGCTAGGTTAGATCGTAGCCATTCATTAGATAGAGAGACCAATTAGAACCCGCCACCTAGCCCTAATGACAAAGCAGACCACAGAAATTCGACCAAACACAGACCTGGCCAGCCAGGTTGACTGGGCTCGACCAGGTCGACACCCCTGTCGACAGGGCTGTCGACAGCCCTGTCGACATGGGTAGCCCAGGTCGACAGCCCAGTCGACCTGGGTGGCCTAGGCGGGTTTTTATCCGCCCTGGCCCATTGGGCCCGATTTTTTTTTTTTTTTATTCTGTTTGAATTTTAAATTTAATTCAAAACTTCCGAAGGCCATATCTCCTTCATACGGACTCCGTTTTTCGAAAACTCGGACTCTATTTCGCGTATTTTTCCGAGATGAACGCAATGGCGTATCCCGTTTCCCTTAGATCTTTGATTTCAGATTAATTATACTTTAATTTGCTAATTTCACAGTTATAGAATTTTCGGGGTGTTACACTGAGCCTTAAGGCTCAGCGGAGACTGAGCCATTTGCACAACAACTTGAAATTGTTGCGCAACAGCAACTTGTAGTTGCTTGCACAACAACTTCATGTTGTTGTTGCACATCAACTTCGACTTGAAGTTGATGTTGAAGTTGCACAGCAACTTCAGCTTGAAGTTGTTGTGCAACAACAACTTGAAGTTGAACAGCAACTTGAAGTTGAACAGCAACTTCAACTTGCTGTTTCCTATAGCAACTTCGAGTTGCTGTTTCACAGCAGCTTGAAGTTGTTGTGCAACAATAGCTTGAAGTTTGGAGCAACTTCAAGTTGCTGTTGCACAACAACTTCAAGCTACTGTCACTTGAGCCTTAAGGCTCAGCCGAAACTGAGCCTGGCTCAGCGTTTCGGATCAGCCGAAACTAAGCTTAAGGCAAATACAATATTGTCATATCTATACAACATTTCTCACAAAGCTAGTGCGGCGTTGTCGTAACGAATTTGAGTTAGGGACGTACTCTTGATCTTCACAGCATTGTTCAACTGCATGCATATCAATACCAAAAATTATATTTGTGTTGTAATATTGAAAACTAATTGAATCATTAGTTGGTTTCCTTTTAAGGCCTAGCCATTTACACTTTTTTTATTCCTCAACTCAAACTGTTTGCTTCATATATGTTACATGCATTAAGATATCTCAACTACTACTTTGCACTCTGAGAAATTTATTATTAAATTACTAACCAACCAATTAGACAATAACCCACATGATAACAATAATAAAAGAAAAACAAGCAGTTAATTACCTCTTCTATGTTGTAGAACAATCTATTAGAAAGATCAACGAGGGTTCTTTTACGATCGTCGCAAGAATTCCTTGAGATAACCTTGCTGAGATCCAAATAAAAAAATGTTGATCTAAGAGATAAATCTTTCTTCATAAGGTTCCACGAATCTTCATCGTAATCAATGATATAATCTTCTATGGACATGAAATCGAATGCACATTCTCTTATCTTAACTATGCATCCTTCCCATTCCATATCACTCATTGCTGCTTTCTTCTTCCTTAAATTTGGCTTCCTACAGTTGTAAACCAGTGTATGTTATCAGTTTTCAATATGAAAGTTGTATGGAAAGAAAGTGAATTTGTTTAGACGCAAATAGGGGTACAGCTATTAAAAAGCATTAAAAAGCTTGGTGGTACAAACATGGAAAAAAAATATTAGTGCACAAGCATGTGACAGGAAAACATAATTTTGTTTACCCTTATTTTTCTAAGACTTGACATTTCAGTTACATATGATATAAAAACATTCCATGAGCATGCCACTGTGTATCAAAGTACACATATTAATGTTAATTAAGGGTTATGCTAACCTCTCCAAATTGAATAATCAAGATGCTTATTATCATGATTTGCAGCAACAAAGTATTATAGGTCTTAAATAGTAGTAGCGTGTCCTGAGTCATACTTATTTTAATTTTTTGCATGGTTGATTTCATGGAAAGTTCACTTATCATGAACCCAAGTCATACTCTATTATTGTAGCCTTCCATTTTGGTGTCTTTCTTCTTTTCGAAGCATAAGATATTTCAAAGCATAAAGACAACCTGTACACTTATTAGTCCATTGCAATATGAATATCCCCAACACTAATCCAAACCAGAGTATTACTTGGATGCAAAATAAGGTATTGCTGGCTTTAAAATGTGCAGTTGTAAAAGAATGTTTCATATGTTATCATTTTTTTAAATTTGATTGTCACGATAATCACATAACTATAATTTCAGGTGACAATAACCAAAGGAAAAGCAAATAAATAAATAAAAGTATTATCACAAAGGAACAAAATCAAAAGCGGTTAAACTTTTTTCACATTCATTTATGAATAAAGGCAGCAATCATAATGAATTTGAAATATACAGATGAAACAGGTGTGTGAATGTAGATACACACACTTGTATTTTATGAATACAGCTAAAGTAATTAGTGTTGTGAATCAGTTTCGTTTACAGTGCTGCACAATACAGATAAATGGACATGTTTATTCAGCATTAGCCCTCTAAATTTGAATAGAACTATGGTCATTTTGGTACATAATTGCAAAAAATAGAGAGGTGTCAGTACTTTTAGTACATTATTCAACTTATATATTATGTCTGACCTGAAAGGGTGAAGCACCAAGATTAACTTTGCAGCATCCGAATAATAACATATTCCCACCCTCTTGCAAACATCCGCCAATCTTTCTCAATCTTATCTGGAGAAACAAGCAAAGATACGTGCTTTCAACATGTACTATTTTCCTACAGTTGCAAAAGACATTGTAAATCTTAATCTTAGAATGAAGTTGAGTCGTTCAAATTTTTTGTCCTTTCGATAACATGTAAAGAAAGTTGCAGCTGACCTCGGAGTGACGATTCTCTATTTTGTCCATAACTAGCTCAATTTTTTCACCACTATCAAGCACTTAACAAAAACAGCAAGAGTTAGTCAAAGTGCTCAATAGCTCAAATCGGAAATAAAAAAGAACACAATTTAGATTACCTTCTCAATATTTTTCCATCATAACGCCTTTCACTTCTATAACTTGAGCTTTCACTTTTGCAAGCTTGCCGATCTATTTAGCGTGGTCGATGCAACCTAGCATGTGTTCCTTCAGTTTAACTTACTTTGCTATAATAAAATATGTTTGTAATGTAGGACTATGGTAACGTATATACTATAATCAAGGAAGCTTCAAGATGTAGTTTTGTTTGGCTTCACAGAACAAAAAAAGACCAGTGATTGTAACTTGAAATTAAATTTAAGTGTGCATCGAGATGTATAATAAGAGGACTAGGTATTCAACGTATGTAAGCCACGTTGAAAATTAGCTCAAAACAAAGATTAGAATTAATAAAGTACCTAGATTAATAAATCTCCAGATCAATCAGCAGATTCTTGTTATGCACAACAAAAGAAATACACAACAAACATTATGATATAAATCTTCACTTAGATTTTAAGTTAACCTAGCTCTTACTTGATTTGGGGGCTTCAGAGCAGCGATGCTAGTAGAGGAGACAGGGCGGCGCGAGTAGAGGAGGAATTGGCGGTGCGTGGCACGGTTGAAGGCAGTGGTGTCGCAACGACATAGTTGAACGCAGGGGTAGGGAGGCGCGGCGCGGTTAGATCTAGGTTTTTTTTAATCTGAAACAATGGAATGGGGAAAAAACGATGGAGTGGAAAAAAAAGGAGGACAACAGATGTTTTAGAGAAAATAACGGGTCATTTGTTTCATGTGGACCATAATTTCAAAGCCCGTTTACATGGATAGGGAATGCCTACGCCGTCCCTACACCATCCAGATATTTTTACATTTTCCCTATGTCGTGCCTACGCGGCGTAGGGATGGCGTAGGGATTTCTGAGTTGGAAAACAAACCTCTTTTTTGTAGTGATTGTTGAGGAATTTGAAAGATATATATATATATATATCGTTATTCCCAATACGATATTTGTTGGTTTGTCGTGAATGGTGTCTTTACTAACACTGTTCTTAAACCCAGTTGAGAAAAGAATAAATCTTTTAATTAAGATTTAGTGAAGTTTTCTGATTAATTAATATTTAATTGGAATTGAATAAAAGAGTAGGATTTTTGGGTTTATCGTGAACTGTGTTTTAAATAACATTTGTTCTTTAACCAATTAACAATGAAGTTAAGATTTAGAATTTATAATCTTTTAATAATGGAATTTTCCAAAATAAAGTTTTCCAATTTAATATATTAAAGTGGAATTGAATGGAATTTGATTTGGTTATAATCGAGATGAGCTTCTGTGAAGGAAGACTGTTACCATATATGGAATTTAAAAGGCTTAGCCGTTATTCCATTTATATTGCTAGTGGGATATGAAAACTTATATGGATTATATATATTGATCTGTTTTCCGTGAAGATTCCATAATTAATGGAATGTGATTTTAGGTTTATTGTGAACTGTGTTTAAATGACATTGGTTCTTTAACCCAGTTAAAGACAGGATTTCATGCCTGACATTGTATTTCAAGCTGTATTCGTCGATCTCTGCTAAATATATATTTGTTTGGTAGCAGATAATTTATTCTCCTTCTTAACACCCTTCTCTAAGACGTACGAGCTTAGAGGTTATATATTGGCAGAAATTAATGGTATAGTATAGATTGTCAATGTGGCATGATTGATTTCCCAAAGTTGAACAATCATTAAATAATGATTTTTGGGATTAAAACTAAGTGGAGTTTTAATGAATCTTTAATTAGATTGAAATGGGAATGGGATAATTAAAATTATCAAATTCAAGAAAGTGATCGAGAATGGAGTACCACCAGTTTTACTCCATGCGATAGTTAAATCTTTAATTAGATTTGAACGTGAAATTGTAAATGAATTTACCGATAACACAGTGGTGATAGATATGGAGTGCTACCATTTTTGCCCCATGGGATGAATAAGTTGGGATAGGATAATAAAACGAATGATTACTTCGGTAAGGCGTTAATCCCGACTAGTTTGATAGACCTTAATTTGGTTGAAACTGTGAAAAGAAACTGTAAAATATTTTGAAATGATTTCCAAAGCAATGGATTAAACAATGTGTTTGAAAGTGATAATCTTTGATAAGAATAATGAGAACCTTTCCAGAATAAAGAAATACGAATAAAAAGAATATTTTGGATTGGAATGAGGCGTATGATGTAACACCTCGTATTTTCTGTGAACATAAGAGTAACAAATCAGAGAATAATCGAATTGTAACAAAATAATTAAGGGAAACGGGTTACGGCATTGCGTTCATCTCGAAATTCTTCTTGGAATAGAGTCCAAGTTTGCGTAAATCGGACTCTGTATGAAGAAGATATGGCCTTCGGAAGTTTCAATAAAAACCAGCCCGAAATTCAAAAATTCAGATTTCGAAATTCAAAACAGACACCCGGACCGGGCGGGAAAATTCCCGGCCAGGACCCAGGTCGACACTAGGGACGACCTTAGGGTCGACCTCCCCCCTTTTCCAGATCTGGAGACAGATCCATTTTTCTGCACCTAGACGCCTTTCTGACCGGATTCGTGAGCTCTAACCTATTTAAACACCCCCAAACCTAGCTTTCTCTCCACACAATTTCATTCTGCCTATACTCTGCCTCTATTCTAATTAAAAATAAAAATGGCATCACTACTCTGCTAGAATCAAAACTAGAACTAGTGCATCTTCTTCCAATCTGAATAGAGAGAACAACTATTTTCTAATCTAATCGATAGTCGACGCCAAAGGAGCGCTATTCAGTGTCAGAATACAGATTCTAGAATACAAGAATCATTCCCTTTTTTGTGAGTACGATTATTTTCAGATATGAAATTTAATAATTATCTTGACATTTTTGTGAATCTGGATATGAGGTTATGCATACTTTTCTGTGGATCTATCTTGATTGTGAATGTTCTATATCTTTTCCCTCCTTCCTTCCTTTTTTTGTTTATATCCAGGCTACCACGAGTCTGCGCCAAATCTCATAAGAGATTAACGCACGAACGCTAAATTTTGGGAAAAATAATGAATAATGCATAATTGGACATGACTGATTTGAGATAGGGACATATGTTGTAAATTAGATCTAGATCTCTGTATACTCTGTAATTTGGAAGAACAGGAATCATTGTATGTTAACATATGACTTGAAACTTGGGGGACATAACGCATGTTTAAAATTAAGATTTGATTTTGAGATGTTATAATTTGAAGATCTAGACGTTTGGGTAAATTTTATGTAACGATTCATGACTTGAAAAAGGAATATGTGACTTAGGCGTAGAGACCTATATTATAATAGGATAACTATCAATGTGAATACGCCTAAAAGTGGGTTTTTGGATATTTGGTATTAAAGGCTATAATTTGGCATAATTCATATGGTATATCATGATTTGGGCTTTTAGAGAATATTCTGTACTGTGCAAAGTTTAACTAAAGATTTGGGCATATGTTGTATTATGAATTATGACCATGATTTAGGCATGTAAGTTTAAGCTAAATTTATGAATAAGCAAGATATGTAAATAGAGTTTTAGAAACATATAATCTGCTAAATCTGTTGAATTGCCTAATCTGCTAAATCTGTTATCTGCCAAATCTGTTGAATTGCCTAATCTGCTAAATCTGTTGAATTGCGTAATATGCTAAATCTGTTATCTGTTAAATCTGTTGAATTACCTAATCTGCTAAATCTGTTGAATCGTCTAATCTGCTAAATCTGTTATCTGTTGAATTGCCTAATCTGTTAAAAGCTAAATAATTGTAATTTGGGTATGGAAAACCAAAGGCTCGATCTAAGATTGAGTAAAACATGGAAATTTTATTCATCTGATGTAACCTGTAAAGAAGTTTAATCTGTTAAATGAACAGAACTAGTCTGATATCTGTATAATCTGTATTGGAATGAATTGGCTATGACACGAGGTTAGACTCTGTTTGTGGTAGAAGCCTGCCCGGAACCAACCGGCTTAACCAGCAACCACAAACTGTCAGTCTAATGTGAGAGGTCGTAGACATAACTAAAATATGATTAGACAAGAGATTAGGTCTGGATTGTGGCAGAAGTCTTCCCGGAACCGCCCGACACATCCAGCGGCCACAAGCTACCGACCTAATGTGAGAAGTCTATGCATTAATATTTAATTAATGCAAATTTAAGAGAAATGTGGGGTCTAAAAATGTGTTGGGTGGATATGGTTAAACCAACTAGATTGATGAATCTAATAAAACCGTTTTGTGAATCTGTAGGCCCAATACAAAGTTAGACAAGTCTGTTAAATCCATACATCTGATCTGTAAATCTGAAAACTTGTTAATTTGATTGTCTGATCTGTGAACTAGTAACTGAAACTTGTAAACGAGTTAATCTGAAATCTGCTAGTCTGGGGACACAAGGTTAGGAGGGAAAATACTTGTGTCATCTGCTCTTTGGGACCCATATTAGTCAGTAACCCTTTCTAGTATCCAAACTTTGACCCCACACTATGTAGGAGTCCGGGCATGCTTACTGAACTAATTATAAGAGGTTCATTCTGATAATGGCGATGGGTGTTTATGGCGCGTTCCAACCGGGTCATGTGTGTGCATGGATCCGGTCTGCTATGAGGATGTAAGACACTGTGACATCTGTAAATAGGTCTGTGCCAATAGGTTGCCACTTTAGGGAGTAATACACCCTACTGTGGGGCCGACATAGGGCATTTATGTATTAGGGAGCCGATCGCTTGGGGTGTAGGACTTAGGGTACACTTAGTTCTGTCTGTTTCTGTTGGTACCGTCTATTTCTGTTGGGTGGTAACACATGTCTGTTTCTGTGTGGTACTGTCTGTTGGGGTGGTAAAGGCCCATTACTAGTGTACACCTAATTCTAACATTCTATTCACGTAGGGATTATTTTGTTTCCGTCTCTAATTCCGTTTCCGATTCTGTTTCCTTAACTTCTGTCTGTTGGGGTGGTAAAGGCCCATTAGTTGGGTGGTAAAGGCCCATTTTTAGCATTCTGTTTCTGTAGCGTCTGCCTCTGTTCGGGTGGTAAAGACCCATTACTAGCATTTTGTTTCTGTAGAGATTTTTCTATTTTCGTTTCTGTTTCAGTTTAGACATTAGGGTAACACCTAATCCTGTTACACTAGTATTAGTGCAGAGAAGTGAAAAGCTTAGCTTAGCCTATGTCATTCTGTTTCTTCTGTTAACCTGCTATTCCTGTTACGGTTATCTCTCATCCAGTTTTATTTACATGTCATGATACTATTATCTGTTTATATGCTGAAAGTCACTGGACTCACCAGACGTATGTCTGACCTAGTTTGTTTCGCCTCTTTTCTTCCGTTCCCCCCCTCAGGTACTCAAGTTGGGAATGTAAGAGCTTGACTTAGATTTCTCTCTGCTTGAAATGCTAGAGTGCGAGAAGTATTGCTTGGCTTTGATTCTACCTATTTATGGCATTTTCTGTTGGGGATTATGGCTTTAAAATTACGTACTCTGAAGGCTTTTGTACAAGACTGATATTTATGTACTTGAATTCCGATATTGTGGTTTTGAAAGATGTAACCAAACTTATTTCTGTTTTCTGCTGTAATAAAGTTATAAAATTTTCAAATACTACTTTATCTGTCTTGTAAATTTCTGCTCTGTCTACTAAAAATACGCTCCACCGAAGTTAAGGCATTCCCTTTGCGAGTGACCTTAACGGATGTGGGGTGTTACACTTGGTATCAGAGCTAAAGGTTACCAGATTCGATAAAAGTTTTTGAAAACTATTTTCAAAAAGGTTTTAAAAAGGAAGTATTTTCAAAAGTAGAGTTTATTTTAAAAAACATGATCCCCAAAGCCATATGCCTATCTTTCTATCCTTTGTTTTGAATCTTTCCTTTTCTTTTGTTTCAGCACGTCTGGGGATCTTAACCTTCCGGAGGGCATACCGATACCTGGCTGGTTCAGGAGGAACCTAGAAGCTAGGGCTAATGATGTGGGCCTAGCAGACGTCCCTCCTCCCCCAGCTGCAGCGGTTCCTCATCCTCCTCCTCCGCGCGTGAATACTTTCCCGAAGATATGTAGAGACTTTTGAACCATGGGTAGGAAGAACTTTAATGGAACTGAATCCTTCGTGGAGGCAAGGAACTGGCTCAAAGAAACTGAGGATTTGTTCGTTATCTTCGAGGTGGACGATAGGCAGAAGATACAGTTGGCGGTATGGTTGCTTAAGGACGAAGCTTCTTTTTGGTAGGAGGTCACAAATGGAGAGCGTCCGGTAGAGAGATGGATGGATTCAGGCATAGGTTCGAGATGAAATTTTTCTCACGAGCGGAAGAGAGTTTATACATAGAGAGGTTCTTGGCATTGAAGCAGGGGAATTTATCAGTGAGAGAATACGTCAAGAAATTTAATCAGTTGGCGAGATTCGGCTTAGATTTGGTAAATACACCGCATAAGAAGGCACTAATTTTGCTAAAGGTTTGAACGAGCCGCTACACGGATTGGCAATGTCCCACATTCCTATGGGGGCTACCTTCGAGAAATTAGTTGACATGGCATTGATGCATGAAGAGGAAACCAAAAGTGAGAAGAAAAAGAAAAGCTTGAAGGACCATAGAACAAGAAGGCGGGGCCCAAAAAGGAAACACAAAAGAAGGATGAAAAGTCTGAAGATAAGAAGGAGAAGAAGTGCTTTACTTGTGGAAGCTCGACCCATCTGAACAAGGATTGCAGAAAGAGGAAGGGCACCTGCTTTAACTGTGGTGAGATGGGACACTTCACTAGGGACTGCCCGAAAAAACGAGGGTAAGAGCAGAGGAAAGATCCTACTTCTGGAGGGCTGGCGAATACCCTCGAGGCTGGTGGATAGGATAGAAATAGGAAAACTTTCTGTAGTAGGTTTAATTTCCTTATCTTATTTTTGAGTTAAAACTCTTTCTAATTCTGGCATTTTGATTCTATAATTGATACTCTGCACTTTAATACTTGTCTTGTTTCTGATCCCGCAGTAGACTCAAACCCATAAGGGTTATGACTCATCTGTTTGTGATAAGTTGGGGTTTGAGGGTATCTGTGTTGGGCGTTAAGCTGACTGTGATGCATACATTCTAGGTTTTTATTATGCTTAGTTTCCTAAGAATCATTTGGTAATCTCATCTGTACTAGTAGTCTGTAAGTATCCGAATATCTCTGAAAAGGATAGGGTTTTTTACTCAAAGTGCGAAGTAGATTTCCGGTTGGGCATTGTTTAATGGGGATAATTCACTGGGTGTCAATCTGATGTTGATTTCGGTCTTCGGGGTTGATACTTAGGGAATTATTTTCTTAACCGATATCTAATAGGAACAGAGCTCTTGTTTTAATCGTACTTGCTTCTGTCACTCAGTTGTATCATATCGATCGAATCTTCGACCTTTAGGTAGAAACTAATGGGTGTAAACATGTGTTTGAGACATGTTATCTTTGATGGTTGCAAGTGGATGCAAGTGGTTGCTCGTGGATGCATATACACACACTAGGCACTAGATCGGCTCAAAAACACTCTCATACTGCATATGGATGTGTGTGTATTTTTAAATTTTTTATGGATGCGAAATGGTTGACTCAGCACATGGATGTTACATATGAATGAACGGTTGTGCACTCATATAGAAATGATATGTATCAAATAGGAAAATTGCATACATGTTGGACTCATGGCACTGACATAATTCGCATTAAGGAGGTCAACTGAATCAGTGGACCGCCTGATCTTTGCATTAGATAAGGAACATGTACACACACTTTAGCATATGTTCATACAACATCAGAAGTTTTCTAAGGACAATGGATGCTTGTGGATGTTGGTTGAGTAGATGGGTGATTGGATGGTAGGACACATTCTTCCTAACTTGAAGATTTCGGGGACAAAATCCTTTAAGGAGGGGAGAATGTAACACCCCGTATTTTCTGTGAACATAAGAGTAACAAATCAGAGAATAATTAAATTGTAACAAAATAATTAAGGGAAACGGGTACGCCATTGCGTTCTTCTTGAAATTCTTCTTGGAATATATCCAAGTTTGCGTAAATCGGACTCCGTATGAAGAAGATATGGCCTTCGGAAGTTTCAATAAAAACTAGCCCGAAATTCAAAAATTCAGACTTCGAAATTCAAAACAGACACCCGGGATGGGCGGGAAAATTCACGCTCAGCACCCAGGTCGATACTAGGGTCGACCTTAGGGTCGACCTCCCCCCCTTTTCTAGATCTGGAGACATATCCAATTTTCTGCACCTGGACGCCTTTCTGACCTGATTCGTGAGCTCTAACTCATTTAAACACCCCAAAACCTAGCTTTCTCTCCACACAATTTCATTCTGCCTATACTCTGCCTCTATTCTAATTAAAAATAAAAATGGCGTCGCTACTCTGCTAGAATCAAAACTAGAACTAGTGCATCTTCTTCCAATCTGAATAGAGAGAACAATTATTTTGTAATCTAACCGATAGTCTACGCCAAAGGAGCGCTATTCAGTGTCAGAATACAGATTCCAGAATACAAGAATCATTCCCTTTTTGTGAGTACAGTTATTTTCAGATATGAAATTTAATAATTATCTTGACATTTTTGTGAATCTGGATCTGAGGTTACGCATACTTTTCTGTGGATCTATCTTGATTGCGACTGTTCTGTATCTGTTCCCTCTTTCCTTCCTTTTTGTTTATAGCCAGCCTGCGCCAAATCTCATAAGAGATTAACGCAGGTACGCTAAATTTTGGGACAAATAATGAATAATGCATAATTGGACATGACTGATCTTTGACTGATTTGAGAAAGGGACATATGTTGTAAATTAGATCTAGATCTGTGCATACTCTGTAATTTGGAAGAAGAGGAATCATTATATGTTAACATATGACTGGAAACTTGGGGGACATAACGCATGTTTAAAATTAAGATCTGATTTTGAGATGTTATAATTTAAAGATCTAGACTTTTGGGTAAATTTTATGTAACGATTCATGACTTGAAAAAGGAATATGTGACTTAGGCGTAGAGACCTATATTATAATAGGATAACTATCAATGTGAATACGCCTAAAAGTGGATTTTTGGATATTTGGTATTAAAGGCTATAATTTGGCATAATTCATATGGTATATCATGATTTGGGCTTTTAGAGAATATTCTGTACTGTGCAAATTTTAACTAAAGATTTGAGCATATGTTGTATTATGAATCATGACCATGATTTAGGCATGTAAGTTTAGGCTATATTTATGTATAGGAAAGATATGTAAATAGAGTTTTAAAAACATATAATCTGCTAAATCTGTTATCTGCTAAATTTGTTGAATTGCCCAATTTGCTAAATCTGTTGAATTGCCTAATTTGCTAAATCTGTTATCTGCTAAATCTATTGAATTGCCTAATCTGCTAAATCTATTATTTGTTAAATCTATTGAATTTCCTAATCTGCTAAATCTGTTATTTGCTAAATCTATTGAATCGCCTAATCTGCTAAATCTGTTATCTGTTGAATTGCCTAATCTGTTGAAAGCTAAATAATTGTAATTTGGGTATGGAAATCCGTAGGCTCGATCTAAGATTGAGTAAAACATGGAAATTTGATTAATTTGTTGTAACCTGTCAAGAAGTTTAATCTGTTAATTGAACAGAATTAATCTGATATATGTATAATCTGTATTGGAATGAATTGGCTATGACACGAGGTTAGACTCTGTTTGCGGTAGAAGCCTGCCCAGAACCAACCGGCTTAACCAGCAACAGCAAACTGTTAGTCTAATGTGAGAGGTCGTAGGCATAACTAAAATATGCTTAGACACGAGGTTAGGTCTGGCTTGTGGCAGAAGTCTGCCTGGAACCGCCCGGCACATCCAGCGGCCACAAGCTACCGACCTAATGTGAGAGGTCTATGCATTAATATTTAATTAATGCAAATTTAAGAGAAATGTGGTGTCTAAAAACGTGTTGGGTGGATAGGGTTAAACCAACTGGACTGATGAATCTAATAAAACCGTTTCGTGAATCTATTGGCCCAATACAAAGTTAGACAATATGTAAGTCTGTTAAATCCATACATCTGATCTGTAAATCTGAAAACTTGTTAACTTGATTGTCTGATCTATGAACTAGTAATCTGAACTCTTTCTGAAACTTGTAAACAAGTTAATCTGAAGTCTACTAGTCTGGGGACACAAGGTTAGGAGGGGAAATACTTGTGTCATCTGTTTTTTGAGACCCATATTGGTTAGTAATCCTTTCTGGTATTAACACTTTGACCCCACACTATGTAGGGGTCCGGGCACGCTTATTAAACTAATTATAAGTGGTTCATTCTGATAATGACGAGGGGTGTTGATGGCGCGTTCCAACCGGGTCATGCGCGTGCATGGATCCGGTCTGCTCTGAGGATGTAAGACACCATGACATCAGTAAATAGGTTTGTGCCAATAGATTGCCACTTTAGGGAGTGATACACCCTACTGTGGGGCCGACACAGGATATTTATGTATTATGGAGCCGATCGCTTGGGGGGTAGGACTTAGGGTACACTTAGTTCTGTCTGTTTCTGTTGTTATCGTTTGTTTCTGTTGGGTGGTAACACCTGTCTGTTTCTGCATGGTACCGTCTGTTGGGGTGGTAAAGGCCCATTACTAGTGTACACCTAATTCTAACATTCTGTTCGCTTAGGGATTATTCTGTTTCAATCTCTGATTCCGTTTCTGATTCTGTTTCCGTAATTTTGTCTGTTGCGGTGGTAAAGGCCCATTAGTTGGGTGGTAAAGGCCCATTTTTAGCATTCTGTTTTTGTACCGTCTGCCTCTGTTCGGGTGGTAAAGGTCTATTTCCGTTTCCGTTTCTGTTTCAGTTTAGACATTAGGGTAACACCTAATCCGGTTATACTAGTATTAGTGCAGAGAAGTGAAAAGCTTAGCTTAGCCTATATCATTCTGTTTCTTCTGTTAACCTGCTATTCCTGTTACGGTTATCTCTCATCCAGTTTTATTTACATGTCATGATACCGTTATCTGTTTATATGCTGAAAGTCACTGGACTCACCAGACATATGTCTGACCTAGTTTGTTTCACCTCTTTTCTTCCGTTTCCCCCCTCAGGTACTCAGGTTGGGAACGTAAGAGCTTGACATAGATTTCTCTCTGTTTGAAGTGCTAGAGTGCTTGAAGTATTGCTTGGCTTTGATTCTACCTATTTATGGCATTTTCTGTTGGGGATTATCGCTTTAAAATTACGTAATCTAAAGGCTTTTGTACAAGACTGATATTTATGTGCTTGAATTCCGATATTGTGGTTTTGAAAGATGTAACCAAACTTATTTCTGTTTTCTACTGTAATAAAGTTATAAAATTTTCATATACTACTTTATCTGTCTTGTAAATTTCTGTTCTGTCTACTAAAAACGCTCCACCGAAGTTAAGGCATTCCCTTTGCGAGTGACCTTAACGGAGGTGGGGTGTTACATATGATGTGTTGTTATAGCACTTGGTTATAAGATACGTGAGTTATTCGAAAAGACCGGGTTAAACCCATTCTGAATAACTGAACGACGAAAAGTCGAAGAGATTGAAGATGGTGCAAGACCGACGATCTTCACATCGAATGGATGGGTTGCTACTGATGCCCATGATTGGAGTAGCTACCTTGAAGGGGCTACAGTAGTAGCCGTCCAGACGTATTTGTTGATTATTCGGATATGCGAGGGCCTCTCTCCTGTATCGGACATACGGGACGAGGAATAAGGTGCCTCTGGTTTCGTCCAGACCCAGAACGGACTTGTAAATGGATGGTATGTCTAAGGTTGTATGCCTTTATGCTGTATTCGTTGATCTCTACTATATATATATATATTTGGTGGCGGAGAATTTATTCTCTTGCTTAACACCCTTCTTTGAGACGTACAACCTTAGAGGTAATATGTTGGCAGAAATCAGTGGCACGGTATGGATTGATTGGCATGCTGAGATGTGGTGATCAAACTTTTGTTGAAAAGTAAAGTTTGGTGGATGATGATCAAAGCATAGCTTTAATTAGCATAGCTTTGTGTAGCATTAATTCGCGAGCCTCACACATCGGTATAATGATGAACTGATGGTTATATCAGTATACTTTCGATATGAGGATGGATTCAGTCGACCGAGATGAGCTGAGTGTGGTCGCTCCATGCTCAGATGGATAAGGCACACCCCCGATTCCCTGAAGGATAGAGTAAGCAGCGTATTCTCATGCATGGGACATAAGTCGCGGAGATACTTGATATCCTGGATGTAGTGCGGATGTGCATTATGGTGTTTTCTCTAGCTGGGGCGTTAGCCATGGAGTATTGCACTAGACGATAGATCTTTCGAATCGAGAGCCATTATGATGGAAATCCAAATTTCCAATACGACATTTTTCGGTTTTAGTTGTAAACCTATATATGGCGACATAGTGGGATGGGACGCTCATGCCGTCTATGATTGATACATTTATATTTAAAGTTGATTTCTTCACTAATAGTAATAATAAAAGATAAATTTCTCGTACCAAGCATATTTGGCTATTATAAGGGAAAACTCTATCCTCGACTGCGTTCATTGTGTGATGGGACCTGAGTCTTATAATAGCTTCATTGTTCTTTATTTAGCATTGCGCTATTTGTTTTTATGCACTGGTATTCTTGGGGTAAACCCGTTTCGTGTTATATGGCATGGTCCCTTGATTTACCTAACTTTAAAATCAAATTAATAACTATTTTAGTTCTCACACCAGTCCTATGACTGACTCGGAGTTTATTGTTTTAACCTAAACTCTGGGTGCCCATATTTTCCACACGGGCAGCTTGTAGTTTTGGTTTTCGCAGATATTTCTTCTCCACGTGTAACAACCTGGAAAATCAAAACCAAATTAAAAATTTATTTTAAGGAAATTTTGTTAGAAAATGCGTCAGAATTTGAAAATTTCATTTTTAAATTAAATTATTGAATTTAAAAAGGCTTTTAAATAAAATTATGATGATGATGGCATTTATGATTCCGCTGTTATGATGACGAATATTATTCTATGATTTCACGTGTTATGCTGTTATCTGTAATTTGTTGATGTGATAAATGTGTTATATTCCAATGATTATCCTTGCCACTGTGGTACGGGGGTTTGGGTTGTCACAACGTGGACATTACGGATTTGATTGTAAACCTATATATGGCGACATAGTATATGTTAGCTATGCCATCTAAGATTGATACATTTATATTGAAAAGTCTTTTAAACCGACTAGACACTTGTAATAATATCAAATGATTTTTTTTATACGTATCAATCATATTTGGCCATTATAAGGTAAAACTCTATCCTCCGGCTTGCGTTCCATTGTGTGATGGGACTTGAGTCTTATAATGGTTTCATTTTCTAAAAAGCATTGCGTTGTTTAAAAGATTTACTTATTTTATGCACTGGCAATCCAATGGAGTAAACACGTTCCGCGTTAGCGGCGTGGTCCTGTGATTAACCTTATTATTAAATAAGTTAAGTAAGATTTCTCATACCAGTCCCATGACTGACTCGCAGTTTGTTTTCACTTGCAAACTCGGGTGTCCCTATTTTCACACTGGCAGTCGAGTGGTTTGTTTTGCAGATATTTATTTATTGAGCAGGATTCTAGATTGAAGCTTAAAGCTGCGTCCAGAGCATTAATAGGGTTCCGCTGTGTTATTTTATTGATTCCGCCGCATTGTATTAAATTTATTATAAATTAATCTTCCGCTGTAGAATTATTTTTTGATGTACTCTGATATATTATGTACCCTGATGTAACATTATTATGATGTTTATAAAAGTTTTCTAGATGTGTTGTATGCCCAGAGTTAGCGTATCTGGGCTTCGAATGGTCTTGGTCAATTTAGCGATTGAGTAGGTCCGAGCGAAATTCGTATCGTTACGCCCAGGATCCTAGATTACAACTGGAGCTATATTCGGAAAGCTTTGTATCCTTGTATTGCATTTAGCTATGCTAGTTGTTATATTTTGCGCTGCACATTGTATTTATACATTTTTAATTTCCGCTGCTATGTATTTTAAACCTTTGATATTTTTTCTGTTGTATAATTATTCATACTCTGATATCTTGTACTCTGAAAATTGTTGTAATAAACAATAAAATGTTCTATTGTTCGCGTTCTGATTTGTCGTGTTTTCAGTTCAATCAAGGCTTTCTTGTAAGGGCGAGTTTGGGTCGCCTCAGTTTGGTATCAGAGCTTTGGTTTAAAGAGCTCGAGAATAAGGCACATTAGAACCAAACTAAAGAATTCATTAGAGATAGGATTAGTAATATCCTATCAGAATGACTTGTTAGAGATAGGGTTAGTAACGCCCTAGAATGAGTTAGAAGAGTATTATTTTTTAAAAAATAAATTTAGTTTTGAAAATATACCTTATAATACGTATTTGAGTAATTTATTTTAAATTGATTTTGGACTATCGAGTATAGGAGATTTTTAATATACATCTGATCCATGTGTATTTGAAGTCTCAAATATGCTGGATAGATTTAGAATCACACTCTAGTCGCCCGGAGATGATTCTGATGATTGGTATACCATCATCAACATTTATGTTCGAATTTCGAAAGTGGGATGCCTATATATTTCCAATTGACTAGTGTGAGAACCAAAACTTAGCTTGAATGTATTGTGTGTGAATTGACATCAAAAATATGATTTTGAATATATAGAATATATGTTTGAAAATTTAATTCACAAATTGATTGCTAGTTGTGTTGTTTGATTAATAAAAATATTGGAATAATAAAACCCGTATGAGAATGAATGATTAGTAAAGCCAAATCAAATATTGAACTAAATTGAAAATTAGTTGGAATTGGATATATGTACATGTATATATAATGAACAAGTCATAGCATGGAAGCTAAGAAGAGGAATAAAATTGTATGCCCGACAAATAGGTACATGTTTACAGTATTTCTTGGGTTTGATGATTTTACGAGCCGAATAGCTAGCCACTTAGTTTTTCTTTTTCTTTTGGATTGATGAGGGCCCCGTGAGGCAAGTTGCGGTTTTAAATATCAACCCGTACAATGGAGGTTACATCGAAATTTTTCGAAAATTTAGGGTGTTAGTCACTTTTGAGAAATTAGAAAATTCTTAGAAACTAAAAAGTTGAAGAATGAAAGCCGGAATGAAAGTTGAGTTGGTTAGTTTAACAACTTTCAACTCCATTCCTTTTCGAGGGCGAAAAGATTTAAGTAGGGGAGATTGTAATGACAGGATTTTCAGAACCAACTTAAAATTTTAATTTTAGCTATTTTATTGGATTTTGAATATTTAAATTGATTTATTTTAAATAATAACGACTAAAATTTTATTTAAATCTAAGTTAGAACGTATAAATTTATTTTAATTATAAAACGAGCTCTAAATGGCGCGGTAGTTTGAAAATTCGATTTTAAATTTCAAATGAATATACAAAATTCAAAATAAATTGGATTTCAGTAAAACCAGAAATATTTGAATCTATGTAATTATATTTTTCTAACGAATGTGAAAAATCCAGATTTCATAATATAAATTGAAAGTTATGACCAGTTTAAAATTTAAAATAATCACTATGGAATTAATATATATTTTAACATAGTATATAGCCCTTAAAAATAGCCATTTTGCAAACGACCTCTGTTTTTGACGAAACCACTTTTGTTGGATCTGGAATGTCAAATTATTGCTAGGTTTCAAATTTCATAATTTTCGGATTTAACATGTGAGCGCAGTAAATTTAAATGTGTTTTGATAGTTTCAGTTTGAATTAAATCGACCCGAAAATGGCCAATTTTCAAACGATGTCCAGCTTCGAGGAAATTAATTTTATTTGGACCGTATCGTCAAAACATAGCTAGATTTCAATATTCATAATTTTTGGAATTGGTATGTGGCCGTGCGTGATTTTCAAAGTGAAAACAAACAATATTTTGACTTTAAAAATTCGTTGTTTGTGCGTATGACTCGGAATTTGAAGAAACCAGTTTTGTTGGATCTGTAATGTCAAAGAGTAGCTGCAGGTCGATTTTCATTGAAAACGGGATCCATAGATGATCATACTGATTTTTAAACGATGAAAATGAGCGATATTTGAGTATACTAAAATATAAAATCAATAAAAAAGATATTTTTTCCTATCCTATATAACATCTTTTCTACTTCCAAACCCTTATCTCCAATTCTCCGTGGTCAGCAAGTTCAAGGCCGCCTCCGTAAAAATAAAAACATGAAAACCAAATCTTGTTTCCTTTTTTAAAAATCATACAAGCTCTCTAAAATCATGATACCTGTATATGGATTCAGCAACCGAAGATCTTCGATTCTATATATATATATATATATATATATATATATATATATATATATATATATATATATATACATTATAGGGTGCGACACTGTTCTGCGTTTCTCGAAGGTGTTACAGCGCGCGTTTTTGGTTTAAGTGTGTGTTAGGGTTTGAATCTTTGGGTGATTGGAGCATTGAATCAAAGAATGGAGGTTGCAATTATGTTCACAGGATCGGATAACACTTCGTTGCTAATTTTTGAGGAACTTAAGGAGAAATAATGTCGATCCATTTGCTGTATGTCGTGCGTGTTAGGGGTATATGATGCATTTTGTTTGGATGATTCAAGCTAATCTTTTAAGTAATGGCGTGGATGAGATTTGAAGAGAAGGACGTTGGTGCAAATGGTTTGTGAAATGATGAAGAAATGAGGAAGATGTTGGAGTTGAAAGAATGGGTAATGGGGACAGTGCGTGAGCAAGAAGATAATCCACAGGTAGGAGAAGGTAATTAAGGTTTGTAATGTGGATTAGGATATTAATTAATTTATTAATTAAGCTAATGAAATTATAATGTATACAATCTTATAAAAGTCATAACTCTCTCAAACGACATCAGAATTAAGCAAACAAGGGTTCGTTGGAATCAAATGTTGAAGAGCTCTACAACATGGAACTGACCAGAACGGAAAAGGAGCAAATGAGAATTTAACACGAATTCAGATCCAAATAATATTAAATCATCAAATAAAGAATGACGGAGTGGAAACTGACTGTGAGAACTCTCTCTCACTCAAATTATTTTAGAGTTATTATATAATAGGTTGCAGACGGCGCTTAGTACCTCCTAACACTATTTTTTTGTACGAACCATGGTAGATTGTTTGTTTGGATTGTGATTGGGATTGTCATGTATTGATATTGTTGTATATAAAAATTATTTATATAAGCTGTGTATAAAAAATTATCATGAAATGAAAATGAAATAAATATTCATTTTCAAATCAGGCTATTTGTTTATGTACACTTATTTAACTAATATTGATTGGGATGATAAATTTTACACGTCGCCCAGCTGCACAAATAATAATCAGTATTTGTTGTTTAAAACCCCACACGGGTATTGGGATGATGTTTGACATACACTGATCACAATAATTAGTGGTATGTTAATCGATGGGTTGACAGACCGTATAAGTGTTATTTATTTATTTTAATGCTTATACAGTTGTAAAATGCACTCTGGATGTTGTATGAATTTTTAATGATTGTTTATCATTATACATGTGATGTATGAAATCCATATAACTGAAATTATATGGTAATTGATTAAGTCTAATTCCAGTTCATAATTAACGAATATTTTAAAATAATATTCAGTGAATATTGAAATGTGAAGTTGTGTTAAGTAGTTAAATGCCATTTTTAATACGAACGGGATTTTCTGCCGATTTTATTCCTTTTATAATGAATATCGAAAAGTGATTTCAAAATTTAATATTTTGAAAATATTATCATTTTAATATTTTAATGATATGAAATATTCAATTTTGATTTGAAAATTTAAATGAAGTGGAAAATCATTTTAAAATGAATTTACAAAGGAATATTCAGTTTTGATTTAAAATTGAAATGGAGTTGGAATCGGTTTAAAACGAATTTATGAAGGAATATTCAATTTTGATTTGAAAATTTAAATGAAGTTGAAAATCGTTTTAAAATGAATTTATAAACGAATATTCAGTTTTAATTTAAAATTGAAATGGAAGTGGAAATCATTTTTAAAATGAATATAAAACGATTTATAAAATACCTTTTAAAACGAAATCGAATACGTATATATATATATATATATATATTATATATTATATATATAAATGGCTTGAATAGAACGCGTCGCGCAGCGACTGTTCGTGAATTTCGACCATTAACTTAAAATGTACGTCGGGTTCTCCTAAAACTGGGACCGTTGGGTTCGTATAGAAAAGAGAATTCCAATGAATATAAGAGATTTGAAATCTAATAGTTGGATTTGGAATTATGTTCAAATGAATTTCAGAAAAGGTCGCTACGGATGCAGTTCGGTGGCCGATATTGGAAACCGACTGTAAAGGCCTTAATAAAATTATTAAAAATATGGAAAAATTATGTAAAATCATAATAAATGATTTGCAAAGATTTTGGATGAAAAATTCCAGTTTTGAAAAGATAAAAATATATTTTTATCGAAATGAACTAGTTAATAACTAGAATAATAATCCAATTATTTTTAGAACTAAATAATTTGAATTCGAAAATGGTTTTAAAATAATTTGAAATTTCCAACGAATAAATTGGAATGGATTCAGAATGGAAATAATCTTGAAATATTTCTATATAGGATTCCGTGATTATACGGATATTGTTGAGGAATTTGGAAGATATATATATATATATATATATATATATCGTTATTCCTAATACGATATTTGTTGGTTTCAGAATTTGATATTGAATATAAGCCGATATAATTTCTATTCAGAGCCTTGTATTTGATATCAAATTGGATTTTGGGTTTGTCGCGATTGATGTCTTTACTAACACTGTTCTTAAACCCAGTCGAGAAAAGAATAAATCTTATAATTAAGATTTAATGAAGCTTTCTAATTAATTAATATTTAATTGGAATTGAATAAAAGAATAGGATTTTTGGGTTTATGGTGATTTGTGTTTTAAATTACATTTGTTCTTTAACCCAATTAACAGTGAAGTTAAGATTTGGAATTTATAATCTTTTAATTAAGATTAATGGAATTTTCCAAAATAAAGTTTTCCTATTTAATATATTAAATTGGAATTGAATGGAATTCGATTTGGAAATAATCGAGATGAGCTTCTGTGAAGGAAGACTGTTACTATATAAGGAATTTAAAAGGCTTAGCCATTATTCCCTTTATATTATTAGTCGGATACAGAAAGTTATATCGATTATATATATTGATTTGTTTTTCGTGAAGATTCCATAATTAATGGAATGTGATTTTGTGTTTATTGTGAACTGTGTTTTAAATGACATTGGTTTTTTAACCCAGTTAAAGACAGGATTTCATGTCTGACATTGTATTTCGAGCTATATTCGTTGATCTCTGCTAAATATATATCTGTTTGGTGGCGGGGAATTTATTCTCTTGCTTAACACCCTTCTCTGAGACCTACGAGCTTAAAGGTTATATATTGGCAGGAATCGATGGTATAGTATAGATTGTCAATGTGACACGATTGATTTCCTAAAGTTAAACAATCATTAAATAATGATTTTTGGGGATTAAAACTAAGTGGAGTTATAATTAGATTGAAACGGGAATGGGATGATTAAAATTATCAAATTCAAGGAAGTGATCGAGAATGGAGTACCACCAGTTTTACTCCAGGCGATAGTTAAATCTTTAATTTGATTTGAACGTGAAATGGTAATTGAATTTACCGATAACACAGTGGTGTTAGATATGGAGTGCTACTATTTTTGCTCCATGGGATGAGTAGGTTGGGATGGGATAATAACACGAATGATTATTTCGGTAAGGCGTTAATCCCGACTAGTTTGATAAACCTTAATATGGTATAAACTATGAAAAAATACTGTAAAATCTTTTGAAATGATTTCCAAAGAAATGGATTAAATAGTGTGTTTAAAAGTGATAATCTTTGATAAGACTAATGAGAACCTTTTCAGAATAAAGTAATATGAATAAAAAGAATATTCTGGATTGGAATGAGGCGTATGATGTGTTGTTATAACACTTGATTATAAGATACACGAGTTATTCAGAAAGGTCGGGTTTAACCCATTCTGAATAACTGATACGACGAAAAGTCGAAGAGATTGAAGACAGTGCAAGACCGACGATCTTCACATCGAATGGATGGGTTGCCACTGATGCCCATGATTGGAATAACTACCTTGAAGGGGCTACAGTGGTAGCCATCCGAACGTATTTGTTGATTGTTCGGCTATGCGAGGACCTCTCTCCTGTATTGGACATACGGGACGAGGAATAAGGTGCCTCTGATTTTGTTCAGACCCAGAACGGACTTATAAATGGATGGTATGTCTGACGTTGTATTCCTTTATACTATATTTGTTGATCTCTGCTATATATATATATCTGTTTGGTAGTGAAGAATTTATTCTCTTGCTTAACACCCTTCTTTGAGGCGTACGAGCTTAGAGGTTGTATGTTGGCAGAAATCAGTGGTACGGTATGGATTGACAGTGTGGCATGCTGAGACGCAGTGATCCAAACTTTTGTTGAAAAGTAAATCTTGGTGGATGATGATCAAAGCATAGCTTTAATTAGCATAGCTTTGTGTAGCATTAATTCGCAAGCCTCACACATCGATGTGATGGTGAACTAATGGTTAGATCAGTATACTTTCGATATGAGGATGGATTTGGTCGACCGAAATGAGCTAAGTGTGGTCGCTCCAATTCCCTGAAGGATAGACTAAGCGGCGTTTTCTCATGCACGGGACGTAAGTCGCGGGGATACTTGATATCCTGGATATAGTGCGGATGTGCATTACGGTGTTCTCTCCAGCTGGGACGTAAGCCATGGAGTATTGCACTAGGCAATAGATCTTTCGAATCAGGAGCCATTATGATGGAAGTCCAAATTTCCAATGCAACATTTTTCGGTTTTAATTGTAAACTTATATATGGTGACAAAGTGGGATGGGGCGCTCATGCTGTCTATGACTGATACATTTGTATTTGAAGTTGATTTCTTCACTTATAGTAATAATAAAAGATAAATTTCGCGTACCAAGCATATTTGGCTAGTATAAGGGAAAACTCTATCCTCGACTGCGTTCATTGTGTATTGGGACCTGAGTCTTATAATAGCTTCATTGTTTTTTATTTATCATTGCGCTGCTTGTTTTTATGCATTAATATTCTTGGGAGGTAAACCCGTTCCATGTTATACGGCATGGTCCCTTGATTTACCTAACTTTAAAATCAAATTAATAATTGTTTTAGTTCTCACACCAGTTCCATGACTGACTCGGAGTTTATTGTTTTAACCTAAACTCTGGGTCCCTATATTTTCCACACGGGCAGCTTATAGTTTTGGTTTTCGTAGATATTTCTTCTTCCAGGATCCTGAATTACAACTGGAGCTACATTCGGAAAGCTTTGTATCTGTGTATTTCATTCAGTTGTGCTAGTTATAATATTTTCTGCTGCGCATTGTATTTATACATTTTAAATTTCTGCTACTCTGTATTTTAAACCTCTAATATTTTTCTGTTGTATAATTATTCATACTCTGATATCTTGTACTCTGATGTAAATTATTGTAATAAGCAAAAAAATATTCTATTGTTTGTGTTCTGATTTGTTGTGTTCTCAATTCAATCCGGGCTTTCCCATAAAGGCGAGTTTGGGTTGTCTAAATCAACCAGTGATTTGATGGGTTTGACGATGTGGCATCCAAATGAATGGTGGCCAGATGTTCTGAAAGATTAACATAACCTCAAGCCTCACAATCGGAAAATGACAAAAACTAGGCAGGCGGAATGGCTAGTTAGTACATACCCAAGCAGGGTATATTTGTCACCGATCTAGAGAAAATTCATTATTTATTCTTCTTTCGATTATGTATCTTACGGATTACGATTGGATGGCCGACAATTGTGGGTGACAATATATTTAGTACACTCGAGCTAAATGAGTGGTCGGTCATGTGTGAACGGGTTACAAGATGTTCTTGTTGATCCCCAGTGTATCCCCTCTAAAGTACACTGATCGGGAGGTGGTCCCATACCTTGTCATAGTTGGAATCCAATCTCCAATAAGCGCCCTACGGTTTTTGATTTTATACTATGTATGTAGAGCGTGAGATGCAAGCGTTCTACTATTTGGTTATTTATTTGATTATACATTATTATAATATCACTGGATTTTGATATCAAAAATTGGTTTAGTCATAGTAAGGTAAAAACCGTCCATGTTTATGTGTGGGCTGATCTTACTATTACCTTTTCTTTCAAAAGATTTTCAAAGTTAAACAATATGATTGGAGTTTACTCACACTAGTCTCATGACTGACCCAGAGTTATTTTATTTGTTTTTCCTAAACTCTTGGGTGCCCAAATTTGTACGGGTAGTCAAGTTTTTCAGGCTTTTACAGAGACATTTGGAGGAGCTTGAAGCTGGAGGCTTCACAGTTAGTTATTTTAGTGTTATTTCCACTATCCACTGTATATGATATTGTATTGTGCTTTGATGATGATATGTATATATGATACAAAATCCTATATTCAAAAGATTATGTTATATATAATATTTTATTCGTTCCGCTGTGAGATTCTGATGTTTTCTTTTGTTCTATCCTCTATCTATTTTTTATTTCTTTAACCCTAATGACTCGTAATTCTGTGTTATTTGAGTTGGATGTGAGTGGTATTTAGATAACTAGGTAGTACGGATTTGCGGGCCATCACAAATTTATTCTCTTATCAGCTCTTTTGCCTATTCCACTTTTTAATTGAACATAACACGTTTATGTACAATTTAATTTGCTTATAAATCAATTGAATTCCATTCAAGTTTCATATTTGATTTCGAATATGAATTCACCAGTTCAATTTACTTAACCAAAACCCAATTTTTATCAAACTCGATTAACTAATTATTCTTCAAAGTAGTTAATTCTATTTAATAATTAAAAATCTGATTTTTGTTTCAAAAATCAGTTCACTTACTCTACTTGAGTTCATATTTATTTTATATCGCAATTCTGGATTTTTCTAATGGAAATTCAGATTTTATTTACTTAAAATCCTTTTTTTTTTTAAATAAATCGTTATGGTTTTATAATGGTTATGGCGCTGTTTTTCTGAAAATTTGATTTTGACATAACTCAAAATCTATAAGATGAAACCCAAAATTTTCTTTTTTGTTAGAAAACTATTATTCAGCCGGTCCTGATGATTCTTGTTTCAAAAAATTACGACTTAAATTGTGTTTTATATACTTAATTGAAGTTCAAAACGCCAATTTCCGTACTGCCACGCCACGACGAGTTCGTTTTAATTATATTTAAAAATAAACTTTAAACTTCGTTTTATAATAAATTTCACTTGCATTCTTATATATATTAATATAAATTAAACCAGTTTTCTAAATCTAACTTAATTTTTCGATTATTCCTAATCGTCGAATTTTCCATAGTTCAGTTATATTTTATTTGCAACCACTACGCCATAGATGGCCTACGGCAACCCCAGAAAAATGACACTGCAGATGCCAAAAAGTGTTGCCGTAGACAAAAAATGATCTGTGGCAACACTTTTTTGGGGTTGCTTTTTGTCGCATTGCCTTAGAGTCAAAGGCAACACATTTGCGACCCTAAGGAAACATCAGCACAGGTGTTGCCGCATATACTAAATTTACAAAAATGTGGGACCCACTAAAATCTGTAACCTGG
Organism: Allium sativum; assembly: GCA_030737875.1. Taxonomy (NCBI): domain Eukaryota; kingdom Viridiplantae; phylum Streptophyta; class Magnoliopsida; order Asparagales; family Amaryllidaceae; genus Allium; species Allium sativum. The sequence continues at coordinate 42,917,701 of CM060926.1, forward strand.
GTTAACTGAATCGCCACTAAAATCTGTAGTCCGGGTTCACGGAATCCAATTGTGGGACCAACATGCATAAATCTATGGCAACAATTTTACCACCCAATGGCAACACTATATCATAGCTATGGCAACATTTAACATCACATACTACAACATTATATCATATATATGAAAACATTACATAACATCAAACTAAAATTAACAAAGAACTTTTTTATTTCAAATTAACCGGCAAACGCAAGTAGTACTTAGTCAACTACAAAATAACAAAACATAGCCACTAAATTCAATTTTACAGACATTTCAAAAACAAACACAGCAAGTCCTAAATTCATGTTTACATAAAATTAAAACAGTTTCAAAATATAGCGCAAGCCTTCAATGCCTCTACTGCATCGCGTACCTCTAGTGCCTTCAGTAACAAGTTCTTGAAAATCCTCATCAATACCTCCTTCACCTGCATACATCAGTTGCATTTCAGCACAAAATAAGAGGTATGCATGCCTCAATTACATTTCAGCACAAACTATGGTCATAGTATAACTGAGTTTCCTTTAAGCACAAACTGAGTTTCATAACTGAACTCCATTTGCATTTCAGTATAACATAGTATACTGATCTAAACAATGTGTATAAAAGTGTACTGATCTAAACAATGTGCGGGTTACATAACTGATCTAAACAATGTGTATACAAGTGTATACTGATCTAAGCATGACTGAGTTTCATTTGCATTTGCATTTCATTTACATAACTGAGTTACATAACAAAGGCACAATGTGGATACAAGTGTACTAATCTAAACATAACTGAGTTGCATAACTGATCTAAACAATGTGTATACTATTGTGGAAGTGTGGCAAAAATTATATAATTAATAATTTAGGTTTAATGGGAAATGTGGCAAAAATTATCACTAATCTGCAATGTGGAAAAAATTATCACTGATTTATAATGTGACAAAACTTAAAATTATACGTGAAAAACTGCCCATGCATGCTATTTCATGTTACTTCACTGCTCTACATTGCCATAACAACACACAAAAGAACTCCAAACATGATCCAGGACATAGCTAAAGCTTTTGCAAAGAATTTTTCTCCTGTCTCGTGTTTTCCACATTCAATGCGAATTAGGGCCAACTCTTCCTTCATATCTACCACAAATTCATCGCTTTTTGCCCTCTTTTGCTTTTGCTTCAGCAGCTTTTCTTCAATTGTCTTCTCTTCCATGAGCAATTGCGATATACTCTTTTCTTTTTCCATCAATTTAACAATAGTATCATCCAATTCATAATTGTTGTTGATTTCATACACTTCGTCATGCCACATAAAATACCCGCAATCACCATTCTGCACATATATTAAATTCTCGAGTAAAACATCATGAAAGATATGATAATCGACATGGAGCAACCAAAAAAACCTAATTTATACTTACCGGCCTCATGGAGCAACCAAAAATCTTCTCCTCGCATTCGATCCTACCTTCACAGTCCTCATCTTCGATGGGATTTTGTGGTGGCAGTTCTTTCTCGCAGCCGATGTTGATGAATTTGAAGTAGAAATTGATTGAGCGGTCATTCAACTCAATTTTAAGGAAGAAATGAAGTGATATCACAAACTGCAAATCATTCAGTAGGCTTTCAGGCATGTACTTCATGTATATTCAGTATTTGTGCACATAATCAAAACAAAACATGCGTGTATTTATTAGCAAGTCTCACTCACAAACACACACACACTCTCTTAAGAAATCATGCGTATTTTTATTAGACGATCTTATTGAAACAGATCATGATAATACTTAAGAAATGATAACTATAGTGTATATGTAAGCATCCTTATGAAACCATTTTCATAAACAAATGTATCATGTCTCAACCATCACAGGCAATAACAACCTGGGAAACCCGAGCAGTTTTTTAGAACATGGAGCTCATATAAGGTCGTTGGTCTAATTGTTCACAACCACACTTAATTAGGAACTAAAGTTCTATTTTATTAAATTGATTAATAACCAAATAGCGGCTCAAAGAACATTTCAGTGAATCAACATACAACGAAACCACAAAAATACACCACCGTCTACAATTTATAGATCTTAGTTTCAACTTTTTGTTTCATTTCATGCCCAATATTGCTGCTCATATCTACCTTAGTTTTTAAGTTTCAAAACTCCTTCAACTAAACTAAGCTACAAACCCAGAATCAAACTTGTATTAAACATATTTAGAAGCACTGTTCTAGCCAAAGCAACTAGCCTCAGTTTCAATATTGTTTGTAGATGAAGATTCTGGATTATAGTCTGAGATAGTGCATTCTGAAGCTCAATTTTTGCCAGTATATTTGAAAGTATCTAAATTGAACACAAGCTCAGTTTTTGAGGTAACGCACTGTTCGAAAATGAATTGTGTGAAACAAAAAATTAGGAATTTTACCTCAATAAATGCAAAGCGTAAGGGAGACAACTGACAAAATAACCAGAATGTCGCATAAACAGAGTTGGAGGAAGGGCACAACATCCAATTGGAATTGCGACGGACAAAAAAGGGGAAATTGCTGAGGCAGAGGATGGCAGTAAGAAGTGGTAGGAGAAACGAAACAGCGACGATGAGCAAGGACGCTGATTGTCTCGAAGCCGACCAATTTGATTGTAAATGGAAATTAGAAGGGAGAATTGATGGTCATTCGATTTGGAATTAGGGATCAGTGATTTGGGAATTTGGGAATTTAGGGTAGAAACGAAATGAAAAGAGAGGCAGTAGAAAGAAAATAAAGGCGGGAATAGAAATAAGTGAGGTTTGGATTGATGATGTGGATAGACGACTGAGAATTTATTTAAAGTAATGGTATGGATCGCTGAGGTGTATTTATTTTTTTAAATATTTTTATTTAGAATATTTCTATAGCCATTGCAACACTATTTGATATTTATCCTAACACACTGAAGCGTGTGTTGCAATAGACAAAAAACAGCATAACAATAACAACATTGTAGCTAGCAACACCATGGATTTTCGTTGCGATAGGCCATCTATGGCATAGTGAACTTAATCTTATTGAATAAAATAAAGAATGAAACAAATTTCTCTAGATAGGTGATGATACACACTAATTGGGAGCTACCCACTTAGCCATGTTTCCTGCCCGATTTTTGTCATTTCCCGGTTGTTGAGGCTTAAGGCTACAATTACTTACCATTCATTGATAGCACAAATGTCACATTGTCAGATCCATTAATCACTAATTGATTTGCATAAATATAAATCTAGATATTATGCAAAGAGAATAAATTCTCTGCCACCATACATATATTTGTACAGACCAACATATGCGATCAATGGGAATACTATTGATCGTCACTTTCTAAGAACTAGAAAAGCGTGAATTTTAAATTAAATTACTGCAAGTGCACAGATCGTGTAATATGCAGGTCGAATCATAGGGAGGCAAATTAAATCAAATTATTTAGATAATTTCTTGGGCGAGTTAGACAAAGTTTGGATGTTGGGTTGAAAAACAATAAAAATTGAAACTGTAATTTGATTCAGAACAAATCTAATTGAACCGACGATCAAATTACAATTTTCAATTAAAAAGCAAATAAAACTATGAATCAGATCTGAATCTAATCAAATCCAATTTAACCTAGGAAGACAATTAAAAAGCAAAAATTAAAATTGCAGAAATTAAATAACAAATAGAAAATAAAATTACGGTTACCGTTGAATCTAATCAAATGGTCAATCACTAAAGAGAAAAATAGTTGCAATAGCAATTGTGTTCTAGCAAATCTAATTGACTAGACAACACAAATTGCCATGAAAATATAATAATGCAAAAAAATAAAAGAGAACTTTATTGATTCCAGGATATCCTTTATAATAAGAATACAAGGGTATTTATAGGATACATAGCCAACCTAAACCCTAATTCAATCTATGCATATATGGGTCTGTTAATCAGTAATTACTCCTCCCCTCTTAATTAGCCATTATTCCTCTCCTCTTAATTAGCCATTATTCCTCTCCTCTTAATTAGCCATTATTCCTCCCATATCTTCCTTGTTTGGCATGTGACTAATTGAAAGGAGATAAGATTTCTGGAGATTTCTTCTACAAATCTTAAACTCCAAAAGAAACACAATGTGAAGTCTTCATCTGCAAATCTTCACATGTATATACACAGCATTTTAATCTTTATTTTCTATTTTTATGGCTGCATATGGCTTCGTTGGCAGATCTGTAAAAAATGACAAAACAATACCCAAGTAATATTTATTTATATACAAAAGATAAGATATAAGAGCATAAATAAACACATTTCTATGTTGATCAAATACCCCCACACTTATCTTTTACTCGTCCTCGAGTAAAACAAAAATTAAAAACTAACTAGATAGGTAACACTTTCGTAGGAAACACGATTGCATTGAGTGTATGCAACAAGCCGTTAAACCTCTAGGTGTCCCTAGTAGGACGAATGGTGTCTCATGAGGGTTTTCGGTGGATACTACCCACAAAATCCAAATGCAGTATGCTATGACTCTAATGTAACTACATGAATGCAGAGGACTTATGCAATTGAAAACAAAAATTGAAAACATGACTTGTTTCAGGAAAATGGTACAACAAATTAAGTTGACAAATTTTAATCAGTTGATTGTACTTTAGATACCTCAACTTGTCACAAATTTTCAATATAATTCAAGTTTTCAATGTTAAACTCTAGTTTGGCCAGTTGTGAAGACCCGCAACTTCCCCGTAGAGGAAAGCGTCGGATAGTTCGAGAACAAACCACAGCAGAACGCATACAGAAGAACATTTCATTGTATTTGACAACAATGCATCAGATTACAAGAATATACAGAGTATAAATGAATATTACACAGAAATATCAGAGATTTAAATTACATTTAAATACATAGCAGCGGAAAATAATACAATACACAACTAGAAGAGATATACGGATACAAAGCTTTCCGGATATCGTTCCAGCTGTAAACCAGGATCCTGTGAATATAAATCTGCAAAACCAAAACTACTAGCTGCCCGTGTCAAAATAAGGGCACCCAGAGTTTAGGTTAAAACAATAAACTCCAGGTCAGTCATGTGACTGGTGTGAGAACTAAAACAGTAAATCTTTATTTTAAATCATTAGGTAAGTCAAGGGACCACGCCGTATAACACGGAACGGGTTTCCTCCCAAGAATACCAGTGCTTAAAACAAACAGCGCAATGCTAAATAAAGAAAGATGAAGCTGTTATAAGACCCAGGTCCTATCACACAATGCAATCGCAAGCCGGGGGATAGGGTTTTCCCTTATAACAGCTAAAGAATGCTTGATACGTTTAAAACAAATCATTTGATACTATTATAAGTGCATAGAGTATAAAACAACTTCAAATCATAAGTATCAATCATAGGCGGCATGAATGCCCCATACCACTATGTCGCCATATATAGGTTTACAAGTAAAACCGCAAATGGCACGTATTTGGAAATTGGATTTCCGTCTATGAACCGAGGCAAAAGATAGTCCTCAACCGATTCGAGACGCTCTAGCCCGTGTCTCAGGATCAGAGCTCGAGTGACCCTTGGATCGTCAGGGCCGGTCCACCGATGTGGATTAAAATGCCTGAACACTGCGTTTCCCCACCCTTTGGGGTGTCAATGAGCCAACGAATGACTCCATCGGTTCGAGAACGACCGATCAATCCGAGGCGCCTCGCAACAGCAACAACCACATAAGTCAAACTCGTCAGGGCGTGTAAAACCACTGACGCCACTTCTAACTAGAAAGAAACGCATGCCCTCCCTGAGGTCCGTCTCCCGTTTTTGATTCATACCGGGTGTGAAACTCGCGAATCAAACGTTACACAAAGCTACGCCACAAAGGCCGTGCTTTGATCATCAACCACAAGACTTTGCTTTTCAACAGAAGCCTTGATCATTTGCATCTTAGCATGCCACACAGGCAAGCCATCCTATGCAACCGATATCAGTCACACAGAATGAAATCCGATGTCAGACACACAGTCCATTTACAAGTCCGTTCTGGGTCTGAACGAAACCGGAGGCACCTAGTACCCCGCATATCCATCGATCTCCAAGTACGTCTGGACGATCACTAACTGTTTCCATCTTCTTGGGTGTACAGCCCAATCAAGATCATCAGTTATCACCCAAACGACGTGAAGACTTCCGGTCTTCGACCATCGTCTTCATCTTCGACTTATCGTCGTATCAGTTATTCAGAATGGGATAAACCCGGTCTTTCCGAATAACTCGCGTATATTTTAAATAAGTGTTACACAAACACAACATACGCCTCATTCCAATTCATTAGTCACTAACCATAAATTAATCAAGAGAATAATTCCCCAAATATTAACCCCGAAGGCCGAAACCAACATCAGATCAATATCCAGAAAACCATTCTGCTTGGCTAACCGACAGTTAGTTTCTAAATTTCACGTTCAAATCTAATTAAAGATTTAACTATCGCCTGGAGCAAAATTGGTGATACTCCATTCTCGATCTTTTCAATCTAATTAAAGATTCATTAAAACTCCACTTAGTTTTAATCATTATCTGGGTTAAAGAATCAGTGTCATTTAAAACACGGTTCACGATAAACCCAAAATCACATTCATTAATTATCGGGTTAAAGAACGAGTGTTATTTAAAACACTGTTCACGATAAACCCAAAAATCAATATCAATTCAATTCCAATTAAATATCATTTAATTGGTACACTTCATTAAATCTAAATAAAAAGATTTAATCTTTTCTCAACTGGGTCCAAGAACAGTGTTAATGAAGACACCATTCACGACAAACCCAAATCACATTCATTGATTATCGGGTTAAAGAACAAGTGTTATTTAAAACATTATTCACGATAAACCCAAAAATCAATATCAATTCAATTCCAATTAAATATTATTTAATTGGTACACTTCATTAAATCTAAATAAAAAGATTTAATCTTTTCTCAATTGGGTTCAAGAACGGTGTTAGTGAAGACACCATTCACGACAAACCCAAATCACATTTGATATTAAATACAAGGCTCTGAATAGAAAATATATCGGCCTATATTCAATATCAAATTCTACGATTAACAAATGTCGTATTGGAAATAACGATATAAAAATATATCTTTCAAATTTCCATAACAACACCTGTATAATCACGAATTCCAACATCGAAATATTCCGAAGACAATTTCGATTCAAATCCACTCCAATGCAATCATTGGAAATTTTGGTTATTTTCAAAACCCTTTTCGAATTCAATTTATTTATTTAAAAATAAATAGAATTATAATTCTAGTTCAAAACTAGTTCATTTCGATAAAAATCTATTTTTATCTTTTCAAATATGGAGTTTTTCATCCCAAACTTTCACAAATCATTTCTTATGATTTTACACAAATTATTACTATTTTTAATAATTTTATCAAGGCCCGTACAGTCGATTTCCATCAACGGTCATCGAACTGCACTTACAGCGACCTTTTTCGAATTTGATTTGGACGTATCTCCAAATCCAACCGTTAGATTTCAAATTTCTAACATTCATTAGAAAGCTCTTTTCGATACGAACCCAACGGTTCCGGTTTTAGGAGAATCCGACGGTCGGATCTCCCGTAATGCCCGTTTGAAATAAATGGTCGAAATTCGCGAACTGCCGCGGCGCGGCGCGTTCTATTCAGGCCATTATATTATATATATAATATATATATAATATATTTCGTCGATTTCTATTTAAAACGAATTATATAAATAGTTTTAAAATTCGTTTAAAAATCTATTTCAACTTCCATCTCAATTCAAAGCAAAATTGAATTCTTCTCTATAAATTCGTTCTAAAATTCATTTCTATTCAATTCAAATTTCAATTCAATTTGAATTCATTTCAATTTGCTTTCAATTCAATTTGAATTCGTTTTCAATTCAATTCATTTCGAAATCGTTTTCAATTCAATTCATTTCGAAATCGTTTTCAATTCAATTCATTTCGAAATCGTTTTCAATTCAATTCATTTCGAAATCGCTTTCAATTCAATTCATTTCGAATTCGTTTTCAATTCAATTCATTTCGAAATCGTTTTCAATTCAATTCATTTCGAAATCGTTTTCAATTCAATTCATTTCGAAATCGTTTTCAATTCAATTCATTTTGAAAATATTCGATTTCGAAATCACTTTTCAATATTCATTTTAAAATGAATAAAATCGATATAAATATCGTTCACGTCAAAATGGCGTCAATCTAATCCTCACGGCTTCACATATTTCTATTTTCAAATATTCTATTTCAAATATTTCTATTTCAAATATTTCTATTTCAAATATTTCTTTTTTTTTTCGAAACTGGAATGAGGCCCAATCAATTACCATATAATGTTAATTATATGGATTTTCTACAACACATGTATATATCAACAACGATGAATAATCAACCATCAACCAAAGTGCACTACACTGTATAAGCATCAAATATAGACATTTAACGCTTATAGCAGCTTGTCAATCAATCGATCGACATATTTAATCAATCAGGATGAGTGAACTTCAAATTTCATCCTAACACCCGTGTGGGGTTTCAAACAATCAAACACATATTTTATTTGTGCAGTTAGGCGATGTGTAAAATTTATCGACCCAATCAACGTCATTCAAATAGGTGTACATAAACAAACCGTCTGGTTTGTAAATGAATATTTATTTATTCACATTCACGTTAAAAATTATATTTTTAACGATAACACATTTTATTTTAACATATGAATTTCTATTCAATTCATTTATTCAATAAAAATGATATTTTTATTTTTCTAACATATTTTAGAAAATTTCGGCGGCATAACGGCACGATACTAGAAACGGGACGAGGCCTAGCCTTATCCCCGGTCTAGTGAAGGCCCACGCCATTCACTCATCAATCAAATCAATTTCGTTTTTCAAACCACAAAATTTGGAGTAAGGGTCTAACCTAGCCTTACTCCTACGCCTTATAACGGCGCACGTCTAACCCTAACCAATTTATCGATTCGATTTTTCACACCACAAACCACATTCAAACCAATATCGCAATCAATCACCAAACAGTCAAACAAACAAGTCCATGGTCTGTGGACGGTTGTGTCGGGTGCTACTAAGCACCGTCTGCATCCTAGTATATATATATAACTAGAAAAATAAATTGAAAGGTGAGAAATTCTCACATATAGCTATCCAGCTCCACAGCTCTTCCTTTGCAGAAGTCTACGTCGTTTCGCCTTTTTGTCACCTTCGTTGCTGCTTTCACTACATATGTAAAAATCGAATTTTTACATCGCTATTCAATATATAAAAATCATATTTTTAGTTCGAAGTTCAATATATAAAAATCGAATTTTTAGTTCAAAGTTCAATATATAAAAATCGAATTTTTAGTTCAAAGTTCAATATATAAAAATCGAATTTTTAGTTCAAAGTTCAATATATAAAAATCGAATTTTTAGTTCAAAGTTCAATATATAAAAATCGAATTTTTAGTTCAAAGTTCAATATATAAAAATCGAATTTTTAGTTCAAAGTTCAATATATAAAAATCGAATTTTTAGTTCAAAGTTCAATATATAAAAATCGAATTTTTATTTCAAAGTTCAATATATAAAAATTCTATTTTTATTTCAAAGTTCAATATATAAAAATCGAATTTTTATTTCAAAGTTCAATATATAAAAATCGAATTTTTATTTCAAAGTTCAATATATAAAAATTCTATTTTTATATTCTCCATTATATTTTCAAAAGTGATGTCTTTTATTTTCAAATCAAGATTGCTTGTATTTTTGAATCAATGACCATTTCAGTTTCTTTTCTTTTTAACAATGTAAAAATCAAATTTTAATCATTTTTAAAAAATCTCGTCTTTAACATTTTTAAAAGTCTGTTCTTTAATATTTTAAAAAAAATCTCTTCTCTGGTTTTAACATTAAATAAAATTCTGGTTTTTATGATTTTAAGAATTCAGTTTTTAACTCTTTTAAAAATCAATTGTTTTTAATCTTTTTAAAATCAATTCAGGTTTTTCTTTTTAAAAATCAATTCAGGTTTTTCTTTTTAAAAATCAATTTAGGTTTTTCTTTTAAAAATCAATTTTTAAACCTCAAGAAAAAAAACAGTTTTTAACTTTAGACGAAATCAGTTTTTTATTTATTTCTTTTCAAATCAGTTTTTAAAGCTTTAACAAATCAGTTTTTAATCATTTTATAAAAACAGTTTTTTTTTTTTTTTTTTTTTTAAAATCAAAATAGTATTAACCTAAAAAAAAAGCATTACAGAGTTAAAAATAAAAATAAAATAAATAAAATAAAATACTATACTTACAGTGGTTAGCCGAACAGGGGGGGGGAGTTTTTGCGGGTTCGGGTCGGGATCGGGTGTCGCAGGCGAAGGGAAGGGGAGGAGGAGCTAAACGAGGCGTCGCTCGAGCAGGGGGGTGCTCAGGTCGGCCATCGACTTCAGGGGGGGGGGGGCGCTGCGTACGGTGGTGTGGTTCTCGCTGGAAGAGGAGGGTCGCGAGGAAGAAGAGGGGGTGGAAGCGGCGGGCGGTGGCTTCGACGGCGACTGGGCTTCGTCGCGATGGATTTAGGGATTCCCCCTTTTTTTCTTTTTTTTTTTTTTTTATTTCTGTATGAATGAATCGGGGGGGGGGGCCAGAAAGGAGGTAAAGGAGGGAAAGTATATTTTTTTTTTTTTTTTATTATTTAATTATTAAATTTCGCAAAAAGGTTGACTTTTATATATGACCTCGAAACGAGGCCCACCGCCTGTCGTCCATAGCGTTTCACCCCCATTCCGAACGCAATGGGATATGTATCGCAAGCTGATTTGATCGTTACAGTCAGTTTCCTTTTGAATTTTCATTTAAATCATTATATTGAATTTTAAACGCACATTTCAAATTACCGGGGTCGCATACGAACTTTAAAAATTCCAGAAAAATATTTTCTAGCTTCGCATTGGCGATACGGTCCTAACAAAACTAGTTTCGTCGAATTCTGAGGCCGTTTGAAAAATGGCCAATTTCCAGTCGATTAAAATCAACTGAAACCGGTCAAACGCGTTTTCCTTTGCCACGCTCACATATTGATTCGAAAAATTATGAAATTTGAAACCTAGCAATAACCTTACATCACGGACCCAACAAAACTGGTTTCGTCGGAATCCGAGGTCGTTTGCAAAATGTCCATTTTTAAGGGCCTGAATTCCATAGCGACTATTCAGAATTTTCAACTGGACATAACTTTTGATTCCCGCTATGAAATCTTGATTATTCGGATTCGTTAGAAAGATATTCACTATTAGATTCCATTATTTTTGGTTTCACTAAAATCCGGATTGTTTTGCACCCGGTACATTCAATTGAAGTTTGAAATCGAATTATCGAACTACCGCGCCATTTTCAATTCTATTTATAATTATATATAATTATTTATATTCTAACGACGACGTATATAATATATACGTCGAATTCTATATTGAAAATAAATTTCTCGACGATATTATTTAAAATAATTCATTTTAAATAATCAAAATTCGCTAAAATTGCCAAAATAAAATTTTCAAACTGGCTCGCATTTTACGGGTTGTTACAATCTCCCCCACTTAAAACTTTTCGTCCCCGAAAAGGAACAAAGTCGAAAGTGGTTTGATTAATCAACTCTACGCTCGATTTGGCTTCCATTCTCCAACTCTTTAGTTTCTGAGAATTTTCAAAATTTCAAAAATTTGGCTAACACCCTAAATTTTTGAAAAATTTCGCCATAACCTCCCCTGCAATGGGAGCATCGGGAAATTGCAAATAGCGTTCCCGGTCCTTCAGATCTCAAAAAGAAAAAGAAAAAGCCAAGCGGCTAGCCAATAGGCTCACAAAATCATCATCACCCAAACAAAACAGGAAATTATGTAGTAAACATGTACCTATTTGTCGGGCAAACAAATTTTATTCTCGGCTCTAGCCTCCTTGCTATGACCTGTTCAATGTAAGTACATATATGCAAGCAAATGCGACCAATTTTCAATACAGTTCAATATTCGATTAAATTAGGCATAATGGTTCAAAATTAGCAAACAATTAACCAAACAACACAAACATCAATCAATTAGTGAATTAGAGTCTCAAATTCGTAATTTGATATATATACAAAAATCAGATTTTTGATGCCAAATCACAACAATAGGCCCTATCTAATTTTGGTTCTCACACCAGTCAATAGGAAATATATAGAAATCTCACTTTCGTCACTCGAAAATAAATACTGGCGACAGTGCCCCATCACCAGAATTACTCCCGGGCACTAGAGGGATTCTATATCTACCCAATATATTAAAACTTCGAATACACGTTTGCAAGACATATATGAAAAATCTTTATATATCGGATTGTCCTAATCAATATAAAATAAATAATCAAATACGAATAATTGATTTAAATTTTCAAAACAAAAGTGTTTTCATTTGAAAAATATACTCTTCACACTCGTTCTAGGATACTACTGATCCTATCTCTAACGAGTCATTCTAATTGGATATTGCTAATCCAATATCTGATGAATTCTTTCGTATGGTTCTAATGTGTCTTGTTCTCTAGCTTTGTAAACCAAAGCTCTGATACCACGTGTGAAGACCCGCAACTTCCCCGTAGAGGAAAGCGTCGGATAGTTCGAGAACAAACCACAGCAGAACGCATACAGAAGAACATTTCATTGTATTTGACAACAATGCATCAGATTACAAGAATATACAGAGTATAAATGAATATTACACAGAAATATCAGAGATTTAAATTACATTTAAATACATAGCAGCGGAAAATAATACAATACACAACTAGAAGAGATATACGGATACAAAGCTTTCCGGATATCGTTCCAGCTGTAAACCAGGATCCTGTGAATATAAATCTGCAAAACCAAAACTACTAGCTGCCCGTGTCAAAATAAGGGCACCCAGAGTTTAGGTTAAAACAATAAACTCCAGGTCAGTCATGTGACTGGTGTGAGAACTAAAACAGTAAATCTTTATTTTAAATCATTAGGTAAGTCAAGGGACCACGCCGTATAACACGGAACGGGTTTCCTCCCAAGAATACCAGTGCTTAAAACAAACAGCGCAATGCTAAATAAAGAAAGATGAAGCTGTTATAAGACCCAGGTCCTATCACACAATGCAATCGCAAGCCGGGGGATAGGGTTTTCCCTTATAACAGCTAAAGAATGCTTGATACGTTTAAAACAAATCATTTGATACTATTATAAGTGCATAGAGTATAAAACAACTTCAAATCATAAGTATCAATCATAGGCGGCATGAATGCCCCATACCACTATGTCGCCATATATAGGTTTACAAGTAAAACCGCAAATGGCACGTATTTGGAAATTGGATTTCCGTCTATGAACCGAGGCAAAAGATAGTCCTCAACCGATTCGAGACGCTCTAGCCCGTGTCTCAGGATCAGAGCTCGAGTGACCCTTGGATCGTCAGGGCCGGTCCACCGATGTGGATTAAAATGCCTGAACACTGCGTTTCCCCACCCTTTGGGGTGTCAATGAGCCAACGAATGACTCCATCGGTTCGAGAACGACCGATCAATCCGAGGCGCCTCGCAACAGCAACAACCACATAAGTCAAACTCGTCAGGGCGTGTAAAACCACTGACGCCACTTCTAACTAGAAAGAAACGCATGCCCTCCCTGAGGTCCGTCTCCCGTTTTTGATTCATACCGGGTGTGAAACTCGCGAATCAAACGTTACACAAAGCTACGCCACAAAGGCCGTGCTTTGATCATCAACCACAAGACTTTGCTTTTCAACAGAAGCCTTGATCATTTGCATCTTAGCATGCCACACAGGCAAGCCATCCTATGCAACCGATATCAGTCACACAGAATGAAATCCGATGTCAGACACACAGTCCATTTACAAGTCCGTTCTGGGTCTGAACGAAACCGGAGGCACCTAGTACCCCGCATATCCATCGATCTCCAAGTACGTCTGGACGATCACTAACTGTTTCCATCTTCTTGGGTGTACAGCCCAATCAAGATCATCAGTTATCACCCAAACGACGTGAAGACTTCCGGTCTTCGACCATCGTCTTCATCTTCGACTTATCGTCGTATCAGTTATTCAGAATGGGATAAACCCGGTCTTTCCGAATAACTCGCGTATATTTTAAATAAGTGTTACACAAACACAACATACGCCTCATTCCAATTCATTAGTCACTAACCATAAATTAATCAAGAGAATAATTCCCCAAATATTAACCCCGAAGGCCGAAACCAACATCAGATCAATATCCAGAAAACCATTCTGCTTGGCTAACCGACAGTTAGTTTCTAAATTTCACGTTCAAATCTAATTAAAGATTTAACTATCGCCTGGAGCAAAATTGGTGATACTCCATTCTCGATCTTTTCAATCTAATTAAAGATTCATTAAAACTCCACTTAGTTTTAATCATTATCTGGGTTAAAGAATCAGTGTCATTTAAAACACGGTTCACGATAAACCCAAAATCACATTCATTAATTATCGGGTTAAAGAACGAGTGTTATTTAAAACACTGTTCACGATAAACCCAAAAATCAATATCAATTCAATTCCAATTAAATATCATTTAATTGGTACACTTCATTAAATCTAAATAAAAAGATTTAATCTTTTCTCAACTGGGTCCAAGAACAGTGTTAATGAAGACACCATTCACGACAAACCCAAATCACATTCATTGATTATCGGGTTAAAGAACAAGTGTTATTTAAAACATTATTCACGATAAACCCAAAAATCAATATCAATTCAATTCCAATTAAATATTATTTAATTGGTACACTTCATTAAATCTAAATAAAAAGATTTAATCTTTTCTCAATTGGGTTCAAGAACGGTGTTAGTGAAGACACCATTCACGACAAACCCAAATCACATTTGATATTAAATACAAGGCTCTGAATAGAAAATATATCGGCCTATATTCAATATCAAATTCTACGATTAACAAATGTCGTATTGGAAATAACGATATAAAAATATATCTTTCAAATTTCCATAACAACACCTGTATAATCACGAATTCCAACATCGAAATATTCCGAAGACAATTTCGATTCAAATCCACTCCAATGCAATCATTGGAAATTTTGGTTATTTTCAAAACCCTTTTCGAATTCAATTTATTTATTTAAAAATAAATAGAATTATAATTCTAGTTCAAAACTAGTTCATTTCGATAAAAATCTATTTTTATCTTTTCAAATATGGAGTTTTTCATCCCAAACTTTCACAAATCATTTCTTATGATTTTACACAAATTATTACTATTTTTAATAATTTTATCAAGGCCCGTACAGTCGATTTCCATCAACGGTCATCGAACTGCACTTACAGCGACCTTTTTCGAATTTGATTTGGACGTATCTCCAAATCCAACCGTTAGATTTCAAATTTCTAACATTCATTAGAAAGCTCTTTTCGATACGAACCCAACGGTTCCGGTTTTAGGAGAATCCGACGGTCGGATCTCCCGTAATGCCCGTTTGAAATAAATGGTCGAAATTCGCGAACTGCCGCGGCGCGGCGCGTTCTATTCAGGCCATTATATTATATATATAATATATATATAATATATTTCGTCGATTTCTATTTAAAACGAATTATATAAATAGTTTTAAAATTCGTTTAAAAATCTATTTCAACTTCCATCTCAATTCAAAGCAAAATTGAATTCTTCTCTATAAATTCGTTCTAAAATTCATTTCTATTCAATTCAAATTTCAATTCAATTTGAATTCATTTCAATTTGCTTTCAATTCAATTTGAATTCGTTTTCAATTCAATTCATTTCGAAATCGTTTTCAATTCAATTCATTTCGAAATCGTTTTCAATTCAATTCATTTCGAAATCGTTTTCAATTCAATTCATTTCGAAATCGCTTTCAATTCAATTCATTTCGAATTCGTTTTCAATTCAATTCATTTCGAAATCGTTTTCAATTCAATTCATTTCGAAATCGTTTTCAATTCAATTCATTTCGAAATCGTTTTCAATTCAATTCATTTTGAAAATATTCGATTTCGAAATCACTTTTCAATATTCATTTTAAAATGAATAAAATCGATATAAATATCGTTCACGTCAAAATGGCGTCAATCTAATCCTCACGGCTTCACATATTTCTATTTTCAAATATTCTATTTCAAATATTTCTATTTCAAATATTTCTATTTCAAATATTTCTTTTTTTTTTCGAAACTGGAATGAGGCCCAATCAATTACCATATAATGTTAATTATATGGATTTTCTACAACACATGTATATATCAACAACGATGAATAATCAACCATCAACCAAAGTGCACTACACTGTATAAGCATCAAATATAGACATTTAACGCTTATAGCAGCTTGTCAATCAATCGATCGACATATTTAATCAATCAGGATGAGTGAACTTCAAATTTCATCCTAACACCCGTGTGGGGTTTCAAACAATCAAACACATATTTTATTTGTGCAGTTAGGCGATGTGTAAAATTTATCGACCCAATCAACGTCATTCAAATAGGTGTACATAAACAAACCGTCTGGTTTGTAAATGAATATTTATTTATTCACATTCACGTTAAAAATTATATTTTTAACGATAACACATTTTATTTTAACATATGAATTTCTATTCAATTCATTTATTCAATAAAAATGATATTTTTATTTTTCTAACATATTTTAGAAAATTTCGGCGGCATAACGGCACGATACTAGAAACGGGACGAGGCCTAGCCTTATCCCCGGTCTAGTGAAGGCCCACGCCATTCACTCATCAATCAAATCAATTTCGTTTTTCAAACCACAAAATTTGGAGTAAGGGTCTAACCTAGCCTTACTCCTACGCCTTATAACGGCGCACGTCTAACCCTAACCAATTTATCGATTCGATTTTTCACACCACAAACCACATTCAAACCAATATCGCAATCAATCACCAAACAGTCAAACAAACAAGTCCATGGTCTGTGGACGGTTGTGTCGGGTGCTACTAAGCACCGTCTGCATCCTAGTATATATATATAACTAGAAAAATAAATTGAAAGGTGAGAAATTCTCACATATAGCTATCCAGCTCCACAGCTCTTCCTTTGCAGAAGTCTACGTCGTTTCGCCTTTTTGTCACCTTCGTTGCTGCTTTCACTACATATGTAAAAATCGAATTTTTACATCGCTATTCAATATATAAAAATCATATTTTTAGTTCGAAGTTCAATATATAAAAATCGAATTTTTAGTTCAAAGTTCAATATATAAAAATCGAATTTTTAGTTCAAAGTTCAATATATAAAAATCGAATTTTTAGTTCAAAGTTCAATATATAAAAATCGAATTTTTAGTTCAAAGTTCAATATATAAAAATCGAATTTTTAGTTCAAAGTTCAATATATAAAAATCGAATTTTTAGTTCAAAGTTCAATATATAAAAATCGAATTTTTAGTTCAAAGTTCAATATATAAAAATCGAATTTTTATTTCAAAGTTCAATATATAAAAATTCTATTTTTATTTCAAAGTTCAATATATAAAAATCGAATTTTTATTTCAAAGTTCAATATATAAAAATCGAATTTTTATTTCAAAGTTCAATATATAAAAATTCTATTTTTATATTCTCCATTATATTTTCAAAAGTGATGTCTTTTATTTTCAAATCAAGATTGCTTGTATTTTTGAATCAATGACCATTTCAGTTTCTTTTCTTTTTAACAATGTAAAAATCAAATTTTAATCATTTTTAAAAAATCTCGTCTTTAACATTTTTAAAAGTCTGTTCTTTAATATTTTAAAAAAAATCTCTTCTCTGGTTTTAACATTAAATAAAATTCTGGTTTTTATGATTTTAAGAATTCAGTTTTTAACTCTTTTAAAAATCAATTGTTTTTAATCTTTTTAAAATCAATTCAGGTTTTTCTTTTTAAAAATCAATTCAGGTTTTTCTTTTTAAAAATCAATTTAGGTTTTTCTTTTAAAAATCAATTTTTAAACCTCAAGAAAAAAAACAGTTTTTAACTTTAGACGAAATCAGTTTTTTATTTATTTCTTTTCAAATCAGTTTTTAAAGCTTTAACAAATCAGTTTTTAATCATTTTATAAAAACAGTTTTTTTTTTTTTTTTTTTTTTAAAAATCAAAATAGTATTAACCTAAAAAAAAAGCATTACAGAGTTAAAAATAAAAATAAAATAAATAAAATAAAATACTATACTTACAGTGGTTAGCCGAACAGGGGGGGGGAGTTTTTGCGGGTTCGGGTCGGGATCGGGTGTCGCAGGCGAAGGGAAGGGGAGGAGGAGCTAAACGAGGCGTCGCTCGAGCAGGGGGGTGCTCAGGTCGGCCATCGACTTCAGGGGGGGGGGGCGCTGCGTACGGTGGTGTGGTTCTCGCTGGAAGAGGAGGGTCGCGAGGAAGAAGAGGGGGTGGAAGCGGCGGGCGGTGGCTTCGACGGCGACTGGGCTTCGTCGCGATGGATTTAGGGATTCCCCCTTTTTTTTTTTTTTTTTTTTATTTCTGTATGAATGAATCGGGGGGGGGGGCCAGAAAGGAGGTAAAGGAGGGAAAGTATATTTTTTTTTTTTTTTTATTATTTAATTATTAAATTTCGCAAAAAGGTTGACTTTTATATATGACCTCGAAACGAGGCCCACCGCCTGTCGTCCATAGCGTTTCACCCCCATTCCGAACGCAATGGGATATGTATCGCAAGCTGATTTGATCGTTACAGTCAGTTTCCTTTTGAATTTTCATTTAAATCATTATATTGAATTTTAAACGCACATTTCAAATTACCGGGGTCGCATACGAACTTTAAAAATTCCAGAAAAATATTTTCTAGCTTCGCATTGGCGATACGGTCCTAACAAAACTAGTTTCGTCGAATTCTGAGGCCGTTTGAAAAATGGCCAATTTCCAGTCGATTAAAATCAACTGAAACCGGTCAAACGCGTTTTCCTTTGCCACGCTCACATATTGATTCGAAAAATTATGAAATTTGAAACCTAGCAATAACCTTACATCACGGACCCAACAAAACTGGTTTCGTCGGAATCCGAGGTCGTTTGCAAAATGTCCATTTTTAAGGGCCTGAATTCCATAGCGACTATTCAGAATTTTCAACTGGACATAACTTTTGATTCCCGCTATGAAATCTTGATTATTCGGATTCGTTAGAAAGATATTCACTATTAGATTCCATTATTTTTGGTTTCACTAAAATCCGGATTGTTTTGCACCCGGTACATTCAATTGAAGTTTGAAATCGAATTATCGAACTACCGCGCCATTTTCAATTCTATTTATAATTATATATAATTATTTATATTCTAACGACGACGTATATAATATATACGTCGAATTCTATATTGAAAATAAATTTCTCGACGATATTATTTAAAATAATTCATTTTAAATAATCAAAATTCGCTAAAATTGCCAAAATAAAATTTTCAAACTGGCTCGCATTTTACGGGTTGTTACACCAGTTGGTTCGGTCGATAACATAGTGCAACCATGAAATAGATTCTTAGTTTGCTTGGCACAGTTTGTAAAGCGGTATTATTATTTCCTCGTGTATGGCTAGTCAAATCAATAAGATCAAGAAGTGTTTGAGCATCATCGCTTATTCTCTATCTCTGTAAAAATTGAAATTTACAATTAATTACATACACGTAACTTAAAGACCAAGGTATACCACCCATACACTGCCTTGCGGACTAACAGAGAGTTGGGATAGAGCTTGGCGGATTGTGCAGACCGACGCTGACTATGTCAAAAACAAGTCGGTAATACTTAGGTGTCCAATCTCATAAAATGAGACCAAGATATTCCGACGCTGACTTTGTTAACAATATGTCAGATAGAGCTTGGCGGGTTTGCACACCAACGCTTGATATACAAGCAATGTTGGATACCGTTGGATTGCTATTATTATTATTTTGAAAATATAAGAACAAGAGAGAGTTACACAAATTCAGCTTAACACCACTTAGTTTCAAAGATTCAAAAAGCCAATATAAGTATTTTAAGTCCCCCACTCATTTAAACAAAGACTACAATATAGAATAGACTTCATGGCCATCACCTAAGAACCTCCCTATGTACCGGTTACGCTATTATCCCTCAAAATTCAACTTTTCATTATATTTCATATTCGATCTAATGTTGGGAGAAAAAAGTACTATCAACTGACTAATAATTGCTACTTATTTTGTTGTATCAATCTAAAAAGAGTCGTATTTTCCAAAAAAAAATTATGGTATGTTACCACGATCTAAAATGCATGGTGGTCCTACATGAAAAGAAAGAAAGAAAATTTAAAGAAAAAAAAAGGATGTAATGCAGACTCCCCCCACACTAGAACTAAACAGTGTCCACACTGTAAACACGTTTCCTAAATTTGAAAGATCGTACCCAAAGATGAATGAGGTGCAAAATTATTTGTAAAATGAAATGCAGTCTAACTGTATGTAAAAATGGATCATATGTACAATGATATATGTGTTTGCAGTGCATACGATGTAAAGAATGCCACCAACTTTTCCCCTACACTTGGTTCTAGCTCGATGAATCCCATTCCCACTATGTCTAGGCATGTTTTCTAATAAGCAAAGGTTTTTGAAAACCATCTCACCATTATACCTAGATTTAAAGTTCAGTAGACAAATATCCAGGGTCATCCTAACATGAAGTTTTTCAATCAAGCTAACATTCAAAAAATAATTCATGTGCTCAACAAATTTATCAGTTTAATTGTCCAAAAATTTATGATCGTATATAAATTCAGTTGCAATCATGAATTTTAAATTCTGAGTGTTATTCAAGATTATGTGATCACATTTATCAACTTTATTAATTGACAACGTATTTTCGACACTAACCATTTCAAGTTCGTTTGAAACCTCAAAATCAAAATTTTCAAGCTTGGATTGGTGGCTTGATTCTATCTCATCCTCATTTAGCAACTCATCCTCATTCAATCCAAAAAATTCATGTTCATTAAAATACTTCTCCAAATTTGAATTGCAAAATTCAACATTTTTATTCTGTTCAATTTCTAAAATTTCAAGTTTCTCGCAGTTTGAAAGATCAAAATCTGAGCTTAAATCTTTTCCCTGAAAAGAGTTGAAGTCTAAATCATTTACTGAATTGTGAAAAACTTCATTTAGTTGGTTATTCTCAATTTCCAAAGTTCTTATCTGCAAATTTTCACTATCAGTAAAGAACAAATTATTTTCTGATTCATATCTTGTTTTAATTTGATTTTGTTGCTCTCGTTGTTCTTTCAAAGATGTCATTAAATAGAGAAGTTCATCCATATTTTTATTTAGCCTTTCTTCCCTCTCATCAAAATGACATTCTTCCGAATCGTTGATTTACGAGCTCTCATTTTGGATTTCTTGGCTCTCAAAATTATAATCCACATCAATTTCACAATCAAAATAGTTTCCAATGTGGTGGTTGTTTGAATTTTAAGAAAAATGACAATGATATTGGAAATCATTTTGATCATAAAAATTATGTTTGTAACCAAAATTGTTAAAATTTGAGTTAAAATTTGAGTGATTTTGGTTATTTTCAAGATGTTGATATGGGCTATAATTTTAAAAATTTTGGTTTACAACCCCATATTGATGTGGATCAAAGCTATATTGGGATTCAAATCCATTTTGATGTGGATGTGGCCCATAATCGAAATTATTGAAATTTGAGTTGAAATCGCAATTTCGATCATGTCCATGATTTTGAAAATGTTGGTCATTTGGAAAATTTTGAAAATTGTTGGCATTGGGCTCACGATATTTTGGAAAATCTTGCCTCATGAGTTGTAATTCATACTCATACTCTTCAAGAGGATGTCTACTCTAATTATTATCCCACATTTCTCTCAATACTTTTTTGAATCGGACATTTTAAAGAAGTCATGGCAAGATAGTAATTATTCTCACTTCAAAATAGTATAAAATACTAAGTTGTGCTCTATTAATTAACTGGCTCAATTAGAAAGGGGAAGAGGGTCTTATGGTCGTTCACGTATAGTATAAATACTAAGGGATACGACTAATGTTTTAAGGGTAGTATGTAACCACTTTTGCTAATAGTTCAATAAATTGAACTATTATATATCCACAATCCAATTATAAAAGACAATCAACTTCACAAAGCATGACTTTTCAATTATATTATTTTGCAATGTCTATTTTTATTGTTGAAAACAATAAGAATGCAGATTTCAGTTATGAAGATATCAGCCAACAACAACAATCAGACAATAACAACTGCAGAATTTTAAAATATTGTACAAGCAAGACGCTGCCCTACAAAAGATTTTTACACACAATTTCTATATATTTTTCTTTGCAGCAAAGCACCTATAGAGTTTAGAAAATATTACAGCGGTGTATGGCAATCTATCCAGAAAAATTGAGCAGTATTAATGATTGAAATCCATTATTTGCAAATCCATTGACCTTTGAATCCTTGTTCGTTGCTTGAATCTATTCCTTCCTTTGGCCTTTGATTTGTATTGATATTTCACCTCTTCTTCTTCTTCTTCTTATTTTTTGAGATAGAGAGAGAGAAAGATAGCGAAACCAACAAAAGAAATAAAAGAGAGAAAGGAAAAAGAAAAATAAAACCTAAATAAAGGAAAAACTAAACAAAAAGAAAATTAACTAGCTAGAATAAATTAGAATGATCAAACTAAACTAAATGCAAAAAGCTATAGTTCAACAAAAATAAAAACCTAAGATTAACAGCCTAACGCAAGACTATTTCTGATTTGGAAACAAATCACTTTAGCCAAAGAATTTTTTTTGAAATCAGGAACACTTAACCAACAGTACGATAACAAGAAACAAATTACACCCCTGATTAAAAAGAAAACTAGAGCCCGCACTCAACACAGTAAACCAAACAAACGCACCCAAAACCATCGCAATTTAAACACCCAAAATTAGATTTCCTCTGATTACTCCAAACTTAAAAAAAAAACATGCTTAATGAGGAAAGTTTCAGAAATTGAATTCGATCCCACAAATCGAGTCGGATTTTTCTGCATGCCCCTCTTCTCTCTATTTTTTCCTTTTTTGGTGGAAACAGAGTTAGGATCTGAGGTGGGACTTGTTCTTAGTCACTGGGTTTGTGTATATGATTTTGGGCGAACTGGGAGTTGTGGTGCGAAATTGATTTTTGGTAAAGGGGTTTGAGAAGCTGGTTGATGCAATTTGGAGAAAGGCTATTTTAGAAAGTGTTGCTGATAAGATAGCCTATGGAGGATGATTTGCTAATGGAAAGGGGATGGCAGAAGATGAATGTTGTAGGTTGTAATGCCGGAGCTGTTTTTGGCTTTTGACACCGTATGGGTTGCGAAGTGAAAGGAGTTGGCAGTAGTGGTGTGGATGAACAAAATTGTTTGGTCTGGACTGATGGTATTGTGAAGTTGAGATCTTTTGGTATGTGTTGCGGTTTAATTTTTGGAGAAGAAGATTATAGGATGGAACAATTGTATGGTATGTAGATTAGTAGAAGGCAAGAAATCAAACAGGGAAAAAAATTTGTAAAAGAAGAAACTTTTTATGATTTTTTTAATTGTTGTAAAAAAAGAGAATAGGAAAGAAACAAATGAAAAAAATATAGAAGAGAGATTACAGGAAGTGAAAGAGAGTTGTAATTGGAAAGAAATCAATTAAAATAAATACAAGTTTTTTTTTGGGTTAGAAAATCAGCACAAGAAGATAGGGAAAGTAACGTATTGAAATTTTGGAAGGCAACAAAGAAAGGAATTGAAAATAAAAGGCATGTTTTTTTTTGGAAATTTGTAGAAAAAGGAAAGGAAAAAAAAGGTGTAAAAGGAAAAAATTGAAAAAATGTGGGGGTATTGAGTATGGTGTTAAAGGAGTGAAGGTAAGGTGAATGATTGCTTTTGGTGAAAGAGTGGTGGGGATGGTTTGAATTTGTTGATGATCAGAAGATGTTTGCAGCAACAAGAGAAGGAAATTTGCTGCTTTTTTTTTATAGAAAAAATGTACTGAAAACAGAGAAGGGGATAGAGAAAGAAACGGAAGGAAATTGTAATCAAAGAAAGATCTGTACAAAAAAATGGAAAAGAGAGTGAAATAGGGAAAGTAATAAAAGAGAAGACATAAAAAGATTTATTTTTATTGTTGTAAAATTAGAAGGAAGAGAAAAAAATGAAAAAGGAAAAAATTGAAAAGGGGAAATAAATAAATGAAAAGAAAAAAAATCAAGAAAATTTGGCAACTATTTGTTTTCTTATTTAGAAGATTAGAGTATCAGTAGATAATACCAAATCAACTAATTAAATATTATATATATATATATACAAAAAAGGAAATAAAATAAAAAAAACTAACACGAATCAGATATTAAATAAATAATAAAATTTAATTGTTACCTCCCTGGCAACGGTGCCGAAAACTTGAACGTCACTTTCTAAGAACTAGAAAAGCGCAAATTTTAAATTAAATTACTGCAAGCGCACAAATCGTGTAATATGCAGGTCGAATCACAGGAAGGCAAATTAAATCAAATTATTTAGATAATTTCTTGGGCGAGTTAGTCAAAGCTTGGATGTTGGGTTGAGAAACAATAAAATTTGAAACTGTAATTTGATTCAGAACAAATCTAATTGAACCGACGATCAAATTACAATTTTCAATTAAAAAGTAAATAAAACTATGAATCATATCTGAATCTAATCAAATCCAATTTAATCTAGGAAGACAATTAAAAAGAAGAAATTAAAACTGCAGAAATTAAATAACAAATAGAAAATAAAATTAGGATTACCGTTGAATTTAATCAAACGGTCAATCATTAAAGAGAAAAATAGTTGCAATTGCAATTGTGTTCTAGCAAATCTAATTGACTAGACAACACAAATTGCCATGAAAATAAAACAATGCAAAAAACTAAAAGAAAACTTTATTGATTCTAGGATATACTTTGTAATAAGAATACAAGGGTATTTATTGGATACATAGCAAACTAAATCCTAATTCAATCTATGCATATATGGGTCTGTTAATCAGCAATTACTCCTCCCCTCTTAATTAGCCATTATTCCTCTCCGCTTAATTAGCCATTATTCCTCTCCTCTTAATTAGCCATTATTGCTCTCCTCATAATTAGCCATTATTCCTTCTATATCTTCCTTGTTTGGCATGTGACTAATTGAAAGGAGAAAAGATTTCAGGAGATTTCTTCTACATATC
This sequence comes from Allium sativum, assembly GCA_030737875.1. NCBI lineage: Eukaryota > Viridiplantae > Streptophyta > Magnoliopsida > Asparagales > Amaryllidaceae > Allium > Allium sativum. The sequence continues at coordinate 42,943,043 of CM060926.1, forward strand.
TTAAACTCCAAAAGAAACACAATGCGATGTCTTCATCTGCAAATCTTCATATGTATATACACAGCACTTTAATCTTTATTTTCTATTTTTATGGCTGCATGTGGCTTAGTTGGCATATCTGTAAAAAAATGAAAAAATAATACCCAAGTAATATTTATTTATATACAAAAAGATAAGATATAAGAACATAAATAAACACATTTCTATGTTGATTAACTATTTCAGACATTCGTCCATACAACCTCATTCTGGGACTGAACGAACCGAAGGCACAATTTCCATTAATCCATCTTAGGCAATTTTTACCTAGGATTAACAGAAAAGGCCCTTGCACTTTACTCCGTCTTCGATTATCTTCATATAATCTAATTCGCAATGCTACTGCCAATACGGAGTGGTTCTCAGATAATAATTCAACCATTCTCTCCATATTGACAATGATACTGGCAAATACTTCGATAGTCGGTTATTTAACTATCAAAGAAACACAAACATCCATTCAAAGCGTTAAACAATCTCTAGGCCCCTTAGTCAATATTTTATTAATTTAAATTTATCATTCCCTAATATCTCTTCAGTATCTTTACCCAGATATTTCTCCAAACTCGTTTAGCTTCTCACGATTCTTGGAGAAAACATTTTTACTATCATAACTATTTATTTTCTATATTCCAGAAAATATCACTTTTTAGCGTCGGGAAACATTTCCATTTCTTATTTACATATCACTATACTTCCCATTTTATCAGTCCCTAACTGTAAACTAGTAAAAGAATAATTTCCTAAGTACTAACCCAGAAGGCCGAAACCAACATTAGATCGACAATCAAGAAGCCATTCAACTCAACCAGTCTCCAGTCAGTTTCTAATTCCCTCAACTCCATTTCTTAACTTCCTATCAACACAATCATTTTAATCTGCAAATCGTTTGCTTTTAAATTATCATTCACTTTAAAACGTATATACGTTTCTCCGTACAATCTCCCAGGATTTAATTTATAATTTTTCTTCCTTCATATAAAATCCCATTATAAAATTATTCGTTTATTAAATTTCATATATAATTGATAAGTCAGTTTATAGTTATCTAACTTTTGTTAAATATTTCTATCTCCTTAAATTTCCGGAAAAATTCTCCAGCACCTCCTTTGTACCAGTCAATAGCTCAAACCTAAACTCGCCTCTCTAGGCCCTTTCAATTCAAAAAGAAAATCAAAAAGCCAAGCGGCTTGCCGATTCGGCGCATAAAAACTTATATGGAATTTAAATGTGTGCCTTTATGTCGAGCACACACATTATAATCTTCATACACTTAACTCCAAACTTGCTTAACCTATTTACATCCATTCCTAATTTATTCCAACTCAATCCAATCATTTTTACTCAACTCACTAATTTATTCTCTTATTAGCTCTTTTGCCTATTCCACTTTTTAATTGAACATATCACATTCATATACAATTTAATTTGCTTATAAAACAATTGAATTCCATTTTTAATTCAAGTTTCATATTTGATTTCGAATATGAATTCTCCAATTCAATTTACTTAAACCAAAACCCAATTTCTTATCAAACTCGGTTAACTAATTATTCTTCAAATTAGTTAATTCTATTTAATAATTAAAATTTTGATTTTTGTTTCAAAAATCAGTTTACTTACTCCACTTGAGTTCGTATTTATTTTATGTCTCAAGTCTTGAATTTTCTAATGGAAATTCAAATTTTATTTACTTAAAATCCTTTTATTTATTTAAATAAATCGATATGGTTTTATAATGGTTGTGGCATTGTTTTTCTGAAAATTTGATTTTGATATAACTCAAAATCTATAAGACGAAACCCAAAATTTTCTTTTTCATTAGAAAACTATTATTCAGTCGGTCCTGATGATTCTTATTTCAAAGAATTACGACTTAAATTGAGTTTTATGTATTCAATTGAAGTTCGAAATGCCAACTTTCGAACTGCCACGCTGCAGCGAGTTCGTTTTAATTATATTTAAAAATAAACGTTAAACTTCGTTTTATAATAAATTTCACTTCCATTCTTATATATATTTTAATATAAATTAAACCAGTTTTCCAAATCTAACTTAATTTTTCGATTATTCCTAATCGTCGAATTTTCCATAGTTCAGTTATAATTTATTTGCAACTTAATCTTATATATTAAACTCTAATTCATTTGGGAATAAATTATTTTATAAAATTCGATATTATCGAATTCCAATTTTTAACTTACTTCGATTTAACTTAATTCAGTTTATATACCGATTTCCAAATAAAAATATGTCGTTCCCTCTTCAAAACAATTTCCAATTCTTTATAAATTCATACTTCAATTTAAACTTCTAAATTATCTAATGATAATTTATCTCACTTAATTTATAAACATCATTTATATATTTAGCTTCCTTGTTTTATAATTTAAAACAAGTTTCCATTTCAAATCCATTTGAAACCCAATTCCTATTCTGGAATATTTTATCGATTATAACTTATATATACAGTGAATCTATTTTCATATTTAAAATTTAAACTTCTATTTAATATAATCCTAATATCTTTTCTAAAAATGTTTTATCTAAATAAATTCGATCTAGTCGAATTCGAATCATAAATCCATACGGATTTATTTAATTCAATTTACATTCTGAACGCCAGAATATATTTCATCGTTTCTCTTTTAAACTAGTTTCAATTTTCCTTTTTAATTCGTATCTGAATTACATTTCCCAAATTATAAGAATGATAATTTTTCCCATTTGATTTATAAACATCGTTTATAAATTCACTTAACTTCCCCACATTATTTAATTTATAAACATCGTTTACAAATTCAATACTTGTTTTTATTATTCAAAACGAGTTAATATTTCTCAGCCCATTCGAAATTTAAATCTTATTTTTGGAAAAACTGATTTTTCTGTTTAAATCTCAAAATCCCTTTTTACGATATTTTTATAAATCAACATTTAGGCCCAATGATATTTAAACATCCAAAATACACAATTATAAATCACAGATTTTTCTAACATATCGTATATGATAATATATATATATATATGAAAACAAACAAATAATAATATTTTTGAGGAATTCAGTTGGATCCCTCCAACTTGTTTTCCTGAACTAGCAAACCCAGGCCATCATCCTTTCCTAACCCAACATTCCTGCACCTATTATCCCCAAACTACAGACCGACCTCCACTCTAATGATACTGCATTGCCAAGCCCAACTTCAGCAGCCCTTACAACCCTATCAAACTCCTCCCATGACAATCTGTTTCAATATATCGATCATTCAGAAAATAATGGACCAAATTCCAATATCCCTCGTTCAACCATTCCAACACCACTCCGGTACATTATCATCACTTTCGAACTTTACCTCAAACATCCCCTTCCTCTCGTTCAAACCAACCCCCTCAAATCTTACTATCGAACCCTAAAATAAAGATTGTACTCAAAAAATACTTACTGTCGAACCCTTACAATTTCCAGTAAAATCGCAACACCCAAGTTTTTCCATTGTGACTAGCATCAGATCTACGTCGCCCTCCTGATATCGCGATTCTCTCAACCTCCTCTCGCACCCAAATCCGGCCTTTAATTGATCCAATAATGCTTCCATCCTCCACTTGGATAAACTCCGCTTCCAAATTGTTTACGGGCCTAAACCTTGTCGCTGTTTGAAATCCGGATCCCCAACTGCATCGCGTCGGCTGATTCCCGAATAAAAAAACAAAGGGTTTGATTTCAAGGAGTTTCAAATTGTTTTAAAACTTCAAAGGTAGGCCATTTGTTTTCATTTCGAAGCTTTCGAATTTGTTGGTTGGTAATGAAATGGACAATGGTATTGGCTATGAAGGATTTAAACTTTGCAGAGGCATTTTAATCTTTCTGAGGCTTGCGATTATTAATTTCAAAGGAACGAGAATGAAAAGAAATAAAGAGGAAATTATCTCGATTTAAATAGGGGAAGTAACCCTCAGGAAGAAGAAAACGGGTACAAGGTAGGGTATAGCTAAGTACAATGTTTTTAATATCGATTTGATTTTGAATTTAATTCGATTTGAAATAAAGGGATTTTTTATTCTTTTTAAATAAATTTTGATTTGATTCGAGCTTATCTACTAAAACTATATTGGGGTTCATAACTTGATATCACGAACCACTATTTTATCGTAACGACTGCGTTTCAACGTTATAACACTATTTTGAACTTACATGACAAATTATAAATTTTAATCCGATGTATAAATAAAATTACCATATTAAATAGATATAATATAATTTAAATTCAGAAAAAATCAGTTCGTCGATAATAAATTATTATTATTACTGTTTCTATTCAAATAGAATTTTTATTAATTATTTGAATCATTTTGACTCCATTTTAATTTTGAATTGAATTATTATAGATTCTTGTATTACGATAATTATATATGTTCGAAATAAATTGTATTTCGATTATTAAATCGATAACTCAATATTAAAATTGATTTATATTATCAACTCAATATTTAAAACAATATTCAATATTTAAAATTAATTGACCGAAAATCCTGGTCGTTACATCAAATCTTTAATGTGACTACTATACAAAATTGGCAACAACATTTCCTTTCCAACGAAATCGATTTCAACACCTAATTCAATCCCAGTCAAAAGTTATGCCATGTACAAAACTGATAGGAGTAAAATGGTCACAAATAAAACTGATAAAAATTATGGACATTTCTCACATCCCCATAACCAAAATATCAAAATTTGAAAATGATCCGACCCTCACGGAATTAAGTAAAAATATTTTACGATCCTCCAATGTGTAAAATGTTAGTCGTTATATTTTCCCCCCTTAGGAATTTCGCTCCCGAAATTCCAAGCAGACACAAGCAACCAGAAACAATTTCGCATGCCTACCATTTAGAAGCAACCAATTTATCATCCAAACCAGCATCCATCAAGCCATGCATCCATAGCCTTAACCTAGCACGCAGAATTCTAACGAATAGTACAAGTTAGAAAGGTGTAAAGGTGACATGACATTAATGGGTCATACCAACGTAGAATTCTGGATGGATTGTCTTCATACTTTCTTCCATTTCTCATGTACAATCGTCATCATCCTCACTCCACTTCACCTTGACTAGCTTAACTATCTTCCTCCAAAGCTGTTTCATGTCATTCCCCACAATGCAAAGCATCTTACGAGGTCTCATAACTACGATTTCGACTTCTAGGTCTTTGTACTATTCTGGAGATACCACCATATTCGAATCATGCACACACTTCCGTATAAACGACACATGGAAAACATTGTGCACACTCGACATCTTCTCAGGTAACTCCAATCTATATGCGAGCTTTTCAACTCGCTCGACTATCGGAAACGGTCCAACGAATCTAGGAGCTAACTCTCCATTACTTTAGAACCAAACAACATTCTTCAGTGGCGAAATCCTCACGAAAACCATATCGCCCATGTCGAATTCCAAATCCTTACAACGCTTATCGGCATAACTCTTTTGACGATCTTCGGTTGCTTTCATTCGTTGCCGAACGATCTCGATACAATCCAAGGTTTCTATGATCATCTCTGTCCCAAGCATCAACTTATCTCCAGTCTCTAACCAACATACCAGAGAATAACACGGTCTTCCATACAATGCCTCGCATAGTGCCATCCCAATGCTCGACTGGTAGTTGTTGTTGTATGCACACTCAAGTAAATGTAGATGGTCTTCCCACGATCTCCCGAAGTCCAATACGCAATCTTTTATAAGATTTTCTGGGACTTGATTAACCATTTCGGTTTGACCATCAGTCTAGGGATGATCAGCCATACTCAAACATAACTCGGTTCCCAGAGTCTCTTGCAAACTCTCCAAAATCCACTTGTGAATAACGGATCTCGATCACTAACTATGATCTTCGGGATACGATGGAATCGAACTATCCTACTACTACAAAACAAGTCATTTGCTTCAGTTGTTTACCCATTATTGTTTCAGTTCAGCAACCGAAGCAAACGTAGAAGACGCAACAGACTAAAACCTATTGCTTCGGTTAATCAACGGAAGCAAAATCCTTTTTTCTTGCTTCGGGTATGCTAAGAACGGAAGCAAAAAACTGTGACTCTAGTGAAAATAATGACCTTACTTGTTGCTTCTGCTTTGGTGACAACCTAAGCAAAAAACCTACCCCAAACCAACTTTTTTATAGATCACTATTGCTCTCAAATACGCAACATATATATCAAAACAAATGATTACCGCATACTCTGTATGCAAACAAGATAACAATATAATTTAGATATTATGATAAACAAGTCATGGTAATTCATTGATAGTGATAATAATCCATACATTTACCAACAACAATAATTGAAAACAATATGATTCATAGATATTATTAATAATCTAACCTTAGTACAACAAAATGGAGCATCTATTAACATAGAAGTTATACAAACGAGGCGCACCAACAATTTACAGGAAAAACTCAAATAGAAAATAAAATTTCTAACTTACTAACAAAATCTCTAAAAAAAGAAGATAATGCAATATTTACAAAAGGCAGCTCCCACTAAAGGCGAACCTTCAAAAGACAAACCGATCTCCCACTAAATATGGTGTCCAAACTCCATTGTGCTCTAAAATATCTCTGAAAATATAAACAATTATATATTATCAATTCAGAAAATGGAGGAAACAATATAAGACAAACCACCTTAATAGTAGTAAAAATAACATTATGTTGTACCATTAAAATTAATAAAATAAAGCCAAGCAGCCTCAGCATAGCTCAGGACACATTTAAAAATCATCTGTGTACTATTAAATGTAACTACAGTTGAGATAAAACCGGTCTCATAAACAACCATTTCTATATGCAAAGTATCCATTGATCGAAGTCTAAACAGTTGCAGTAAGTCAACAATTGCCAAAACCATAGCATTTCTATAATTACCCAGATTATTATGTAATATACAATAGCTACATGTCGTAGGTTAGCACATGACAGTACCTATAGGCTTCAGGTTCTTTACAGATAAAAAAAACGTAAAGATATTTAAAGAATAATCAATCCAAAAGCAAACCATGGACAAAAACTAAGAATAGGTTAAAATCCTTCATCAAATCAAGTCTACAAACTGTATATAACATGTAAAAGCATAATTGATCAAAAAGATGAGAAAAGCACAAAGTAATTGTGACAGGTTTAATTGAAAAACTGATTTGACATATTTCAGTATTTTGTGGGCAAATAATTATCCAGTAGGCATTAAATAACTAAGCATTTGAACTTGATAGGAAAGGAAACTCATTAGATAAACTGTACAAAAACATTGTTTCAAATTATCATAAGTGATGCATAATATAAAACTAAATAAGGCTTAAGTTAGAATGTAATCGTTAGTGTGCTCATGAATAATTAATGAAATTTAAAGGAAGGAGAAATATAGTTGGCTGATCAATAAAATAAGATATTTTACTTAAGAACATATCATTGTGGTGGTTAAATTTTTATATGATTATCCCTATAATCAAACTCAGTGGAACCTCAAAAAAACAGTTTAAAGATAATACAATGTCAAACATTGTTTGGGGGAAAATAACTAATTATATACACTCGACTACATGTCCAGTATTTGGTGATTAAATACAAAGATCAAGGGACTGAAATAAACATGTCATGTCCAAAATTAGTACAAAATTATAACTTAAAAGTTCATGAGCAACACTAAATTGTGGATCATTAAGCAAGACTGGCAAAATCAATCCTCAAATGTCATGACTGCTACTGTTTTTGAATAAAGAACCGATCCACAGATGATTTAATCTGGTGTTAGCCAGGGCCGGTCCTCGTAGTTTCCGTGCCCAAAGCCAATTATAAAACTAATACCCTTGTATACAAGTTTGTTGACCATATTTTGTTCAATCAATAAAAGTATCAAACCAATCATTAATTCCTACAGTAGTAAGATGACCATGACCCGACATTGATTGTTTGTGAATAATTTATACAAAAACAAATTTCTGTTTCAAGTGAATCTGAATATAGAAGTCATTTTGTACCTTGTTTAATCCAGTTAAGGAAACAACTAACATATAATGTGAATGAAAAATATCTACCAGTAGCTTCGTTTGAAAAATCAGGATAGTTAGTTTTTAATACTTAGATCAACTTTTCCATTTAATAGGCAATATATATCTTAATTTTAGGAAACTTCACGTTAGGAAAGCAACAGATACAGGCAAACACTGAACTAAAACCACATCCACATGGTTAAATAAATTGCTTAAACCAACCTCAAACTGTTCAAGTTAGATTTTTCTGGAACGAAACGAGTGAGTATATCTTGCACAATGCATAGTTTAAAAGAAAGTAGATAGCAAGACCGACCATAAGTATTTACAACAGAAAATTAAAGCAAAATTTTCTTTTGACTAACTGATTCTACTAGAAATAGATTGGCTATCTGCCAGGGAAAAAAACCTAAATTAGAAATCAAAATATAATTCGCATTATATAACACTAAGACCATGAACAAGTTACAGTATAGAAGCCCAAAATTAAAATGTGTAATAGCTTTCAACAACTTATAGCTGCATAGAATCAGAGCTCTACCTGAAGGTCAAGTTGTTTATCACGTCATCGATTTGAGGAGTTTTTGGAGATGGACTCGCATTCAACTGATTTGGAGAAGATGAAGTCGTCGCTACCTATCCCCATTGAAGTCACCAATCTTGTTCCTATGCCATCCGCGATGCTACCTCGCGATTTGATTTTTGTTGTCGGCTGCGTTGGGATCTTGAAATGAATTGGTGCCCTAACTTTCTGGCGGCCCTAAGCGAAAGCTTTACCAGCTTTGGTAAAGGGCCGGGCCTTGTTAGCTAATGGAACATGCAGATGATTAAGTGGCATAGCATAGTTTAAAAATATCAAAACTAATACGTTTGGAAACTTACTAAATTCGATTGCTGGAATCAGAATCGTTACCATAGATACTACAAAATTAAGCGCTGAGAACTTTCTAAATTGGTGTTCCTGCATCCCCTAAAGAATGATTTTCAAAGCATAACGCGTGTTCAAACACAGCAGCATTTAAAATTGTATGGTCAAAACTTATTTGGTAGCAAAGTGAGAAAATTTTGCAAAGAAAAAAGATTGTATCATTACTTTATTCCAGGAAACTTACAACCGTAACTAACATAGAAGTTTATGTATTTGCTTTGACAAATAAATGGTGAGCAGTAAGCCAAATATTGAATTGTTTAAACTTTATTTCACTTGAAGAGTTAAGAAGTTTTACACGTAAAAATAATCTCTCGTAAATTAAAATAGAAAAGAAGTAACAGTGAGGCTCAAAACTATTTATAGAACTAGATAGAAGCTTTTACTTTTCACCCCAAATTTTTATAGAACACACACAAACACTTGCGCTCAACTTTCATTTCTTATTCCCCACCGAGTCAAAAAATCCCAAAAATACCAGTAGTTCTGTCCGTGTGCTCAAGTGAAGAACATATGTAAAATGCACTGTTGTACAGTTCAACTGCAGCTGTATCTCAGATGTACGTGCTATAACTTAGCACATGTCAAAGTGATGCGTGAAAATTTAGTACTCAGATAAAGAAACAAACCTAGCAAAGCCAGAAGTTACGATAGAAGGGTGTACCCATAACTAGATATTTTGCAGAACAAGTGAAGCAAAAATCACTAAAAATAACCGACCTATTGCATTATCAATCGTCTGTCATCGTTAATGGGGACCAGACGTCAACAGTTGATGCATTTGTGCATTCAAATGCAAATTATAGTTGTTTCTGGTGAGAATTGTTGCCATGAGTGTTGCTCGAATATCTACCATAAGTCATTCCAAGCTCCCTGACAGTCTCTAAACTCATCCAGCATGCCATATACTTGCCACTCAGCAGTGCCTTAGATTGAAAAAGAGACTAGTTGTTACAGATTCATGCAAGTAAACATTAAAACGCAAAAAATGCAAGATGATGCATGATTAGTTGTTTTGCTTGCACACTCCACTCCAGAGATGGATGACTGATCTTATTAAATTTGTCTGAATTCTTGCTCTGTGCATCGAGCAAAGTCGACAGGAACTGCAACGCAATGAGGACCGGAAGGGAGAGAATTCTCGCGATGGAATAAGGGAATAGAAGCGTGAGAGAGTTTGAAGCGAAAGAATTAGAAGAGGTCGCCATTATCTTCGCTGCTGGGATTTAATAAGGTAAAATTAGGAGGCGGCTGGAACTGCAATTGCGATAGGGTTTACAAAGTGCATGTCGGGTAGGGTCATGACCTGTTTGCCTACCGTATTCAATTGCCGCCTTGAATAAAAATAAAAAAGATGAATGTAGCAACATAAAATAAAGGAAACTTTAACCTTAACAATATTTTATGAAAATATTTATTGATATCTAAGATAAATATGATTGCAAAAAGGAAAAATTTTGTTGAAAAATACATTTCAATTTTAATTGAATAATTTTTAAAAATATTTTATTTTATATTTTCAAATGATAACTAATATAACAAAACCAAATCAATTTCAAATTAATTGGTTTGCTTGCTTAGTCAAAACAAGGATAATGCCAAATAGCAATAATTGATTATTGAAAATTAAGTATTACTTCTTAATTATTAAATATTGTTTACTAATAACTAAATATTAAACATTAACCATTTAGTATTAATTATTTACTATATTTTACTATAATTTGCTGATTAATTACAATACCAGTTATATTTTAATATTTGATTATTATGATTATTTTAGCAAGGCCATCTGATTTTTATAGTGAATCGTGCATAGATTTATACAAATAGTTAATATGAAAGTATAAGAGATTTTTGTTTTTTATCGTGTACCATCTAGTTTTTTATTATTATTAATATTTACTATAGCATTTAAAGCAAAATTGAGTATATATAAAAACTTGTGCTATGTTACAATAAATTTGTGTTATAAAATTTTTGGACTAGGGCTTTGAAAATAATTAAATACATTTATTAATTATTTAGTACTAATCATTGATAATTAAATAATGTTAAATATTAATAATTAATTATCACTTATTAATTACTAAATACTAATTAAAAAACATTACAATTTAATTATTTATTTGTAATTATTAACTAGTTTATATATTAATTTTATTTGAATGTAAATTAATAAATTTTATTTATTTATTATTAATTAAATTTATTAAATATTAAATTTAATTAATAAATATTAACCATTATTCGCTAATTTTAGTTTATTAACTAAAATAAATTATTAAATATAAAAGTAGTTATTGAATGTTTATAATAATTAGTAATTATAAATTATTTACTGATATTACAATAATAATTAAGAATTATTAATTATATTTTAACAGTATTTTTTAATATTAATTTTTAATCACTAAATATTAACTATGTTTATTAATTATAAAATATTAAATGATAAACATATACACAGTAATTAATATTTCTTATTAATTATGAGTTATTAAATATTATTCTTGATTATTAATTTTTTATAGTCATTATTAATAGTGATTATTAACTATTTTATTTATTATTAGATGTAGTATTAGAAACATAAAAATAGTTACTAATTATTTAAAATAACTAGTTATTATAAATTATTTATTGATAGTCATTAACGAAAGTAAATTATGAATAATGATGCATGTAAGCTTTTATTTATGATCGTTATATGTGCATTTCTATTAAAATAATTTGCAATTGCTTCTGTTTATAAGGAATCAATGTAAATAACATTATTTTCTTCGGCGCATTTGCTTCGGTTCTATAGAACAGATGCAAATGACATTATTTTCTTCGGTGTATTTGCTTCAGTTCTATAAAACTGATGCAAATGACATTATTTGCTTTGGATGTAAGGATAACAGAAGAAAATAACATTATTCGCTTCACTGCAATTGCTACAGTTGTCAGTGGAACTGAAGCAAACGACACTATTCGCATCGGGTTGTGATCATAACCGAAGCAAATAACCGTATTTTCCAATATTTGCCTCTGCGCATTTGCTTCTGTTGTGTTACTATTTGCTTCTGTTGTTAGGACAACTGAAGCAAATGGGGTGATGCAACAAACATATTTTGTACTAGTGTTGTAACAGCCCGTATTTTCAATAACCTGTTATAACATAAATCAAGGCAGAATTTAATTCAAAAGTCTGAATCAAGGGAAACGGGCTTTGCCATTGCGTTCGTCTCGGAAAAATACGCGAAATAGAGTCTGAGTTTTCGAAAATCGGAGTCCGTATGACCCGATTAAGGCCCAACGAAGTTTTCAGAAAATTCCTAAGTAAAAACAGATTTCAAATTCAAGTTTGAACTTGAAAATTTGGGCCATTTTGGGCCAGGCGGGAAAGTTCCCGCCAGGGCACCCAAGTCGACAGCCCTATCGACTTGGGAGTCGACTTGGTTGGACCCAAGTCGACAGCCCTGTCAACTTGGCTGTCGACTTGGTCCAGCCGGGCTGTTTAGCCTGGTGCACCATTTTGAGATTGTGTTGAGCTTGGGGGCCAGATTCGGTTTTGAGGGCTGAGATTGGAACTAGGGTTTAATCCTATGGCCTAAAACACTTTCCTAATTTATAAATAAGACCCTAACCTACCCTAAATCATCATTAATCTATCCTACCACTAAACTATGGCAAAATCAGTCCTCTCATGGCCTCCACTCTCTTCATAAAATTCCTAAATAAATTTCTAAGTGATTTTCCATGCATACAAGTGTTTTCAAACTTGTATGAGCATCATTAGCTTGCATTCAAATCAAGTTTATATATTTGCATCATAAAGAAGGGTTTTGATCATTTTGGCTTGCATTTTTGGGTTTAATAAGGGCTTTGTCATATTTTTTGTGACTTCTTAAGCATTGTAAGCCCTATTCTACTTTCATACTTAAACTCTAAAGTTAAATGTATGATATGCAAGTTTATATGCGAGTTTACTATGTTATGAAATGCAAGTTTATCATGTTATGCAAGTTTGTTATGTTATAATATGCAAGTTTATCATGTTATGCAAGTATGCTATGGTATGATATGCAAGTTCATCATGTTATGCTATGCAAGTTGTGTTATGCAAGTTTGGGTTGATCCTTTTGTTCATGTTATCATGTTATGCAAGCTTATCTTGGGTTTATGAACATAAAGCTTCAAGCTTTATGCCAAAGGTTGCACTTTGGCAACATGTAAGTTATCATATCTCTTATGATAACTTGCATGTGAGGCTAAATGCGAACTTATGGCCATTTCTACATGACATTTATCACCATGTATCACCAATATGCTAAGTTTGGTTTTATGCATGCTTTTGAGGCCAAAATATGTAATATGCAAGTTTATGAACACATGAACATTTTATATGCCACCATGTTAAACTTGTGGCTTCAATACCTTTATGTCATGATTATGCCAAGCTCCCTCTTTCTATCCTTTATGCGCTATTGCGATATGTAAGCGATGGGATTGCGTTTGGGGTTGGGTAAACTTAAAAGACATAAAACATAAGCTTGGGAATTTACCTATTAAGTTAGGTCTACCCATTGGGAATTTACCTATTAAGTTAGGTCTACCCAATTGCTTGAAAACTTGTAACATGTTTTGGAAACATGATGGACATGACACTTAGAAAAGATAAGTGTGGCCAACTCGAGGTTGGGTTGAGTTTGTAGCGTAAGCCTACCCGGAACCGACCGGCTTAACCAGTTGCTACAAACAATAGGACCCAATGTGAGAAGTTGGTCATGTTGTACCTTGGACCCGAGGTTAGACCAAGTTGTGGTGTAAAGCTACCCGGACCCGCCCGGCTTAACTAGTAACCGCAATAAAGTCTAATGTGAGAGGTTAAGGCGCATTAAATTAATTAATGCCTCATGATTAGGGTTAAGTCATGGTCCACTTAGTACTTAACCAATTTGGGCTTGGTAGATTAATCGGGGTTAAGTCGTGAACTCATCGTTACACTTAACCAAGTTAATCCATGATTAGCAAGAGGGTTAAACCGTATTAACCCACTAGAAAAATCCTAGCGGTGGGGGCCCACTCCAGCAGTAATCCCAAGTTAGTATCATCATGACCCTAGGGACTAGGCTAGGGTGGGGGCACGATTACTGGACTGGAGGTAAGTGACCAAAAGCGACGGCAGAGGGTACGCCGGTGTAGTTCCGGGCGGACCATGGTCGTGCACATAGTCCGAAGCCGGGGAAAGCATGCACGGGTACCAGTAGATCGAGACTGTGCACTCATGTTTATGGTGTCCAGGGGTTGCCACCCTAGGGCTTGATACACCCGACGGGAGACCCTGCACAGTCTGACTACAATCATGTTTGGGTCGTATTGACACCAACACGTGACGAGTTAGGCTTAGGGAGCCGATCGACTAGACCGTTTTGTTGGACCTTGTATTAGGGTCATTTCATGTTATTGGACCGCGGGTTAGGGTCACTTCATGTTATTGGGCCAAAGCTTGGGCCGAGGGATCAATACTTGTTTATTCAAGTCATGTTAGTTTGCTAGTACACCTGTGGTGCAAAACCTTAATCCTGATTAGGCGATGACACCTTTATCTACCTTGTTAGTTAATCACCATGCTAGTATGTTGTTATCCCTATGATCATACCTGCTTCTCATGCCAGTTAACTTTATCAGTTTACATTGATTGTAGTAGGGCTTACTCAGTCTTTTTGACTGACCTGTTTTCTTTCGCCTCTTTTCTTCCGTTTCCCCCCCAGGTTCTCAGGGAGGGAATACTGGAGCTTAGCTTGGATTTCGGACTGCTTGCTTGTGGGATTTAGCTCATGTACGGTTTGACATGGAGCTAGCTATGGCTATCACTTTTTTTTTGGGGATTAGTATTTATGTATTTTAGTTTTTCGGTTGATGTTGTTTTATCTAGACTTGTTTATTTGGAAGGTTGACATTATGATGTAACAGACTTGTTTTGAAATGGTTTAAAATCTTCCGCTGTTTTATCTATGTTATTTACTCTGTTTACGCATATACATATGTTCTTGTTCTGCCTTGATATATCATTATGCATGCTTACCTGATTCAAACGCCCCTCCAAAGTCAGAGTGCTTGCAAGAGTCACCCTGGCGGAGGTGGGGTGTTACAATTTGGTATCAGAGCATATGGTTTACGAGAAGGAACAAAAAGGTTTTTAAAACTTTTGGAAAACTATTTTCAAAACCAAGTATAAAGTATTTTCCAAAGAAAATTCTAGTTTATTTTAAAAGGCTATTCCCCAAAAAGCCATTAGCAAAATTCCTTCGTTTTTTCGCCATTCTGAATCTGTCTTTTTCTTCGTTTCAGCATGGCCGATAACTTTGCTATTCCGGAGGGAGTACACGTACCTGTTTGGTATAGGAGACTTTTGGAGGCTAGGGCGACCGAAGCCGGCCCCGCAGATGTCCCTCCTCCTCCTCCTCCAGTAGTTAATATTCCTCCTCCTGTCGCTAATGTTCCTCTTCCTCCTGTTTCTGAGGTTCCTCTTCCTCCTCCCCCTCAGCATCCTCAAGCGGACTTCGCAAAGACTTGCAAAGATTTCAAAGCAATGGGTGGCAAGAACTTTCAAGGCACTGAGACTTTTGTAGAGGCCAGAAATTGGTTGAAAGAGACCGAGGATTTATTTGCTATCTTTGGGATAGACGATCAGAGGAAGCTCTTGTTGGCGGTTTGGCTTATGAAGGATGAAGTCGCTTATTGGTGGGAAGTCACCAATGGTACTAGGCCTGTTGAGACTTGTGCCGATTTCAGTGCAAGGTTCATGCTTAAGTTTCTATCTTCTGCTGAGGAGAATTTGCAAATGGAAAGGTTCATAACTTTGAGACAAGGAGATATGTCTGTCAAAGAATATGTGAACAAGTTCAATCAATTAGCTC
The DNA here is from genome assembly GCA_030737875.1 of Allium sativum. Lineage (NCBI taxonomy): Eukaryota > Viridiplantae > Streptophyta > Magnoliopsida > Asparagales > Amaryllidaceae > Allium > Allium sativum. The sequence continues at coordinate 42,958,976 of CM060926.1, forward strand.
GTTTTGGCTTGGATATGGTGAATACTCCTCAGAAGAAGGCTCTTCGTTTTGCTAGAGGATTGAATGAGCCGTTGCAGGGATTGGCTATGTCACATATTCCCCATGGGGCCACATTTGAGAGTTTGGTTGATATGGCGTTACTTCAGGGAGATGTCAAGAAAGAGGTTAAGATGAATGATACTCAAGCTAAGAAGACTGATTCCCAGGGAAAAGGAAATCAGGGTAATCCAAGTGGTCAGAGCAGTCAAGGCAATCAGAACAAGAACAAGAGTCAAGGCAACAAGGGGAACAACAACAAGGGCAATAACAACAAGGGCAAGAACAACAAGGGGAAGTGCCATTATTGCGGTTCAGTTGGGCATCTTATCAAGGATTGTAAGAAGAGGAAAAGGAAGAATGGTGAATGCTTTTTCTGCGGTGAGACTGGACATTTCAGTAAGGATTGCCCGAAGAAGCAAGGGCAAGGCCAGGGTCAGACTCAGCGTGCTGGACCTTCAGGAGGGCAAGTTCATGTTCTCAATGTCGCTCCAGTTCCCGATCGAGGTAGTATTTCTGTTGAGAGCCTTGTATATATTTCTAATTTTCCAGTTCGTACCTTGTTTGATTCTGGTGCATCGCATAGCTTTATCTCATATGATCTTGTTGATAGTTTGCACCTTAGTACTAGCTTGGTAGATGATCCCGTCTGTGTCTCAAATCCTATTGGGGGTTCCGCCCATTTGTCTATGATATGTGGGGATTTGAGGATCTCTATACTGAGTGTAGAGTTCTTGTGCAGTGCTTATGTTCTTGGTTTCAGGGGATACGGATTGATATTGGGCATGGATTGGCTGTCCAGATATGGAGCCATTCTTGATTGTGAGCATAGGGTTGTGAGGCTCGTGACTCGCCTCGGAAACACCCTAGAGATTTCTTGTGATCCGAGAGGTCCCGTCATGTTGTGCTATCTTGAATCACTCGACTCGTCAATGGAAACTCTTCAGTCTGTGAGAGTGGTTCGATAGTATCCAGATGTTTTCGATGAAGTTAGGGGGTTGCCCCTTAAGCGAGAGATTGATTTCCGCATTTATCTGGTGGATAATGCAAAGCCGGTTTCTTTGCCCGTTCGGCACATGGCTCCGCGTGAAAGGCGGGAGCTAAGTAAGCAAGTGAAAGAGTTGCTTGAGAAGAACTTCATTAGACGAAGCATATCTGAATGGGGAGCGCCTGTGGTATTTGCTACCAAGGCAGATGGTTCTCTCCGACTTTGTGTTGACTATCGAGAGTTGAATAAGCTGACTAAGAAGAACAGACACCCGTTACCGAGGATAGATGATCTCTTTGACCAGCTTGTCGGTGCTTCTGTTTTCTCTCAGCTTGATCTTGCTACGGGTTTCCATCAGCTCAGGGTAGCTGAAGATAGTATAGACAAGACTGCGTTCAGAACTCCAGATGGATTCTTCGAATGGCTTGTCATGCCGTTCGGCTTGACTAATGCACCCGCATATTTTGTGGACTTGATGAGTAGGGTGTTCAGGGAGTTTCTGAACAAGTTTGTCGTGGTCTTCGTAGATGATATTCTGATCTTCTCTAAGGATGAGGAAGAGCACGCAAGGCATCTCATGGAGGTGATGGATACGCTTAGAGCGCATCAGTTGAAGGCCAAGTTCTCCAAGTGTCACTTTTGGAGAAGGGAAGTTAGATTCCTTGGGCATATAGTATCTAAGCAAGGCTTAGCGATGGATCCCGCTAAGGTAGTTGCAGTTCAGGATTGGAAGACTCCAAGGAATGCAACCGAAGTGAGAAGTTTTCTAGGTCTTGCAGGTTTTTACCGGAAGTTCATCAAGGACTTCGCGAAGATATCCGCTCCTCTCACTAAATTGACGAAGAAGAATTTAGTTTTTGCTTGGAGCATAGAATGCGGGCTTGCTTTTCAGAAGCTCAAGAGAGCCCTCACATCAGCACCTGTTCTAGCTTTGCCCGATGGAGGGAAGTTATTTACAGTATACACCGATGCATGTGGCACGGGGTTAGGAGCTGTTCTTATGCAAGAAGGAAGAGTGATATGCTTTGGCGGTAGACAACTCAAAGTGCATGAGAAGAATTATCCCACTCATGACTTAGAGTTGGCAGCAATAGTATATGCACTCAAGGCTTGGCGCCATTATCTTCTGGGAGAAAGATTTGAGCTTTATACCGATCACAAGTCATTGAAGTATCTCTTTTCTCAGAAGGATCTGAATCTGAGACAACAAAGATGGATGGAATTCTTGGCATCCTACGATTTTGAGATAGCTTATACCCCTGGCAAGGGGAATGTGGTAGCAGATGCATTGAGTAGAAGAAGGTTGACCCTAAGTCCTCTATTCGTTGAGATGAAGAATTTAGAGTATGTGGCAACCTTTGATTTCTCTTTGGCGGTTGAGACGATGACCGGTTCTTTAGCATCTCTGGAACTCAGACCTACCCTTCTTGATCAAGTTGGGGCTTCGCAGAGAGAAGACCCTCAGATAGTTGAGATTATGGATAAGCTAATTCGAGGAGAGACGTCTAGTCATCTCGCTCGATATTTTATTGATGACAAGGGTTGGCTGAGGAGAGATGGAAGGTTATGTGTTCCAATGGTAGAAGATCTAGTAAGAAGAGTTCTTGAGGAAGCGCATCGCTCTAAGTTGACTATACATCCGGGCGGAGATAAGATGTATAAAGATATGAAGCGCATTTTCTTTTGGCCTGGGATGAAGAAGGTTGTGGCAGAGTTTGTCTCTAGATGAATCATTTGCCAGCAAGTTAAGGCCGAGTCGAAGAAGCCCGGTGGGCTATTGCATCCTCTAGACGTTCCACTTTGGAAGTGGGAGAGTATTTCCATGGATTTTATCGATGGGCTACCAAGGTCAAGGAAAGGGAATACGAGCATTTGGGTTATTGTGGATAGACTTACGAAGAGTGCTCATTTCATTCCAGTGAAGAGCAAGAGGACCGCATCTTGGCTAGCGTCTGTATATCTTCGTGAGATTGTGAGACTACATGGAGTCCCTTCTAGTATGGTCAGTGACCGTGACCCAATCTTTACAAGTCAATTCTGGAATAGCTTGCAAGAAGCCATGGGCACGAGGTTGAATCTAAGTACTGCTTATCACCCACAGACGGATGGTCAAACTGAAAGAGTGAATAGGGTACTCGAGGATCTGTTGAGGCTTTGTATTCTGGATTTTGGTGGTACTTGGGAAGACCATCTTCCTCTTGTTGAGTTTGCATATAATAATAGTTATCAGGCGAGCATAGGGATGGCACCATTTGAAGCTTTATATGGGAGGCCGTGCAAGTCGCCTACATGTTGGTGGGAGACTACAGATAAGCTTATACTTGGGCCTGATATGATCAGAGATACATCCGAGAAGATCGAGTTGATTCGGAGACGGATGAAAGCGGCCCAAGACCGACAGAAATCCTATGCTGATAAGCGAAGAACTGATTTGGAGTTTGATGTTGGGGATATGGTTTTCGTGAAGGTTTCTCCTTTGCGGAATGTGGTCCGATTTGGAGCCGTTGGGAAGTTGGCACCGAGGTTTGTTGGACCATTCCATATTATAGAGAGGATCGGGCAGATGGCTTATAGAGTGAAGTTGCCCGAGAAGCTTGCTAGAGTACACGATGTTTTTCATGTCTCGCATCTCCGGAAGTGTTTACATGAATCAGCAGAGGTTGTTGAGCCAAGTGTTCTAAAAGATGTAGAAGTGGAGAAAGAGGCTACCTTGAGGAGAGCTCCGATTCGAATCTTGGGGACAGAAACCAAGAAGCTAAGGAATCGAGAGGTCAAATTGGTGAAGGTTCAATGGGGTGAAGCCGAAGAAGACGCAACTTGGGAAACCGAGGAGAAGATGCGTGGGCTTTATCCATTCCTTTTTGAGGGTACACTCTCAATCTCTTTTCTTTGATTAGCATATCTTTCTCTGTTTATCTAGTTTATCGTGTTAATCTTGTCATGAGAACCTTAGGTAGAAACCCTTTGGACGAAACATGTGTTTGAAACATGTTATGCTTGATGGTTGCAAGTGTTTGCAAGTGGTTACTCGTGGATGCATTATACACGTTAGGCACTAGATCGGCTCACACACTCCTCATATTGCATATGCATGAGTGTCTATGCTTATTCATGGATTAAAATTTTTGTGTTATCACATGGATGTTGCATATGGATGTATGTTATGTGCACACATATAGATGTTATACATTATGTTAGGAATTGCATACATATGGATTCATTTCACTAACATAATCTGCATTGATGATATTTGCATTAGATAGGTACATATACACACACCTTTGCATATGTTCATACAACATTTAGAATCTTGTAAGGACAATGATTGCTCGTGGATGATGTTTTGAGTAGATGGATGATTGGATGGTAGGATACGTTCTTCCTAACTTGAAGATTTCGGGGACGAAATCCTTTAAGGAGGGGAGAATGTAACAGCCCGTATTTTCAATAACCTGTTATAACATAAATCGAGGCAGAATTTAATTCAAAAGTCTGAATCAATGGAAACGGGCTTTGCCATTGCGTTCGTCTCGAAAAAATACGCGAAATAGAGTCCGAGTTTTCGAAAATCGGAGTCCGTATGACCCGATTAAGGCCCAACGAAGTTTTCAGAAAATTCCTAAGTAAAAACAGATTTCAAATTCAAGTTTGAACTTGAAAATTTGGGCCATTTTGGGCCAGGCGGGAAAGTTCCCGCCAGGGCACCCAAGTCGACAGCCCTGTCGACTTGGGAGTCGACTTGGTTGGACCCAAGTCGACAGCCCTGTCGACTTGGCTGTCGACTTGGTCCAGCCGGGCTGTTTAGCCTGGTGCACCATTTTGAGATTGTGTTGAGCTTGGGGGCCAGATTCGGTTTTGAGGGCTGAGATTGGAACTAGGGTTTAATCCTATGGCCTAAAACACTTTCCTAATTTATAAATAAGACCCTAACCTACCCTAAATCATCATTAATCTATCCTACCACTAAACTATGGCAAAATCAGTCCTCTCATGGCCTCCACTCTCTTCATAAAATTCCTAAATAAATTTCTAAGTGATTTTCCATGCATACAAGTGTTTTCAAACTTGTATGAGCATCATTAGCTTGCATTCAAATCAAGTTTATATATTTGCATCATAAAGAAGGGTTTTGATCATTTTGGCTTGCATTTTTGGGTTTAATAAGGGCTTTGTCATATTTTTTGTGACTTCTTAAGCATTGTAAGCCCTATTCTACTTTCATACTTAAACTCTAAAGTTAAATGTATGATATGCAAGTTTATATGCGAGTTTACTATGTTATGAAATGCAAGTTTATCATGTTATGCAAGTTTGTTATGTTATAATATGCAAGTTTATCATGTTATGCAAGTATGCTATGATATGATATGCAAGTTCATCATGTTATGCTATGCAAGTTGTGTTATGCAAGTTTGGGTTGATCCTTTTGTTCATGTTATCATGTTATGCAAGCTTATCTTGGGTTTATGAACATAAAGCTTCAAGCTTTATGCCAAAGGTTGCACTTTGGCAACATGTAAGTTATCATATCTCTTATGATAACTTGCATGTGAGGCTAAATGCGAACTTATGGCCATTTCTACATGACATTTATCACCATGTATCACCAATATGCTAAGTTTGGTTTTATGCATGCTTTTGAGGCCAAAATATGTAATATGCAAGTTTATGAACACATGAACATTTTATATGCCACCATGTTAAACTTGTGGCTTCAATACCTTTATGTCATGATTATGCCAAGCTCCCTCTTTCTATCCTTTATGCGCTATTGCGATATGTAAGCGATGGGATTGCGTTTGGGGTTGGGTAAACTTAAAAGACATAAAACATAAGCTTGGGAATTTACCTATTAAGTTAGGTCTACCCATTGGGAATTTACCTATTAAGTTAGGTCTACCCAATTGCTTGAAAACTTGTAACATGTTTTGGAAACATGATGGACATGACACTTAGAAAAGATAAGTGTGGCCAACTCGAGGTTGGGTTGAGTTTGTAGCGTAAGCCTACCCGGAACCGACCGGCTTAACCAGTTGCTACAAACAATAGGACCCAATGTGAGAAGTTGGTCATGTTGTACCTTGGACCCGAGGTTAGACCAAGTTGTGGTGTAAAGCTACCCGGACCCGCCCGGCTTAACTAGTAACCGCAATAAAGTCTAATGTGAGAGGTTAAGGCGCATTAAATTAATTAATGCCTCATGATTAGGGTTAAGTCATGGTCCACTTAGTACTTAACCAATTTGGGCTTGGTAGATTAATCGGGGTTAAGTCGTGAACTCATCGTTACACTTAACCAAGTTAATCCATGATTAGCAAGAGGGTTAAACCGTACTTAACCCACTAGAAAAATCCTAGCGATGGGGGCCCACTCCAGCAGTAATCCCAAGTTAGTATCATCATGACCCTAGGGACTAGGCTAGGGTGGGGGCACGATTACTGGACTGGAGGTAAGTGACCAAAAGCGACGGCAGAGGGTACGCCGGTGTAGTTCCGGGCGGACCATGGTCGTGCACATAGTCCGAAGCCGGGGAAAGCATGCACGGGTACCAGTAGATCGAGACTGTGCACTCATGTTTATGGTGTCCAGGGGTTGCCACCCTAGGGCTTGATACACCCGACGAGAGACCCTGCACAGTCTGACTACAATCATGTTTGGGCCGTATTGACACCAACACGTGACGAGTTAGGCTTAGGGAGCCGATCGACTAGACCGTTTGGTTGGACCTTGTATTAGGGTCATTTCATGTTATTGGACCGCGGGTTAGGGTCACTTCATGTTATTGGGCCAAAGCTTGGGCCGAGGGATCAATACTTGTTTATTCAAGTCATGTTAGTTTGCTAGTACACCTGTGGTGCAAAACCTTAATCCTGATTAGGCGATGACACCTTTATCTACCTTGTTAGTTAATCACCATGCTAGTATGTTGTTATCCCTATGATCATACCTGCTTCTCATGCCAGTTAACTTTATCAGTTTACATTGATTGTAGCTGGGCTTACTCAGTCTTTTTGACTGACCTGTTTTCTTTCGCCTCTTTTCTTCCGTTTCCCCCCAGGTTCTCAGGGAGGGAATACTGGAGCTTAGCTTGGATTTCGGACTGCTTGCTTATGGGATTTAGCTCATGTACGGTTTGACATGGAGCTAGCTATGGCTATCACTTTTTTTTTGGGGATTAGTATTTATGTATTTCAGTTTTTCGGTTGATGTTGTTTTATCTAGACTTGTTTATTTGGAAGGTTGACATTATGATGTAACAGACTTGTTTTGAAATGGTTTAAAATCTTCCGCTGTTTTATCTATGTTATTTACTCTGTTTACGCATATACATATGTTCTTGTTCTGCCTTGATATATCATTATGCATGCTTACCTGATTCAAACGCCCCTCCAAAGTCAGAGTGCTTGCAAGAGTCACCCTGGCGGAGGTGGGGTGTTACAAGTGTCCATTTAATATAAAGCTCAGCCAACTTCGACGATGCCCTAGTCGATCTGAAAGTAATAAATCTGGCACTTTTGGTCAAGCAATCCATTATGACCCAAATTCCTTCGTCTCCTGCCCTGGTTCTAGGTAGTCCATCGATAAAATCCATTGATATCTGCTCCCATTTCCATTTAGGAACTTCTTATGGCTGAAGCAATCCACTTGGTTTCTTCTATTCAACTTTCACCAACTGACAGTTCATGCATTTGGAAATGAACTTTCCAACATCCCTCTTCATCCCTTCTCAGTAATAGGCTCGCTTCATGTCTTGATACATCTTATTATCACCAGGATGAATCGCCAACTTCGAGCGATGACAATTCCTCTCAAACCGCTCAACCAAATCTTTAATGTGACCATTCTACGGAATTGGGACCACTATTTCCTTATCAATGAAATCGATCTCACCACGTGATTCAATCCCAGTCAAAAGTTATGTCCTGTACAAAATTGACAGAGGCAAAATGGCCACAAATAAATTTGATAAAAATTATGGGCATGTCTCACATCCACATAACCAACATATCAAATGAAAATGATCTGATCCTCAGGAAATTAAATAGAAATATTTTACGATCCTCCGATCCGTAAAATGCGGGTCGTTGCATATATGGACTTGAGCGTAAAATATTAAGTGAGAACTAAGATGGGTTTTTAAGTAATTGTAAAAAAAAAAAATTAGATATTGAAGTTAATGAAATTCTACATTTTAATATGGAGATTTAATTATGAAGGACAAACTACATAACTTTTTTAAACCCAAGAACAACCCACCTAAAGTTTATTTCCAAGGACAATACATACTGTAAAACTGATACCATACACACCGTAAAAATAATAGATAAATTTTTATACCATACATATTGTAAAACCGATAGTTGAAAATTGGTAGTTAAATTCTGATACCATGCCCATTGTAAAACTGATATCTAAAACCTTATGCTTTGTCCTTTAGAATAAAATTTCAGCAGACCGTCCTTATGGCTGAAAAAGCCCGTAACTTTGTCCTTGGCACTATTTTCCTTTTTTAATATTTGATAAATTTATGGATGAAATATTATAACATAAATTTGTTATTTTGTCAATATAGATAATTTGCGTTATGTACGATATATGTGTGTGTGTGTGTGTGTTTGTGTGTGTGTGAGTGTTATTTAAATGTTTTTATTTACCAATTTGTTGACGTATCTGCAGTATGCATATTGAAATTTTTGGAACACTAAGTGACTAATTTTATTAATTAGTTTAAATTTTGGATCAATTAATTAATTTAAATATGTGATCCTACTGTAAAATATTGAAAGAAAACCAAAAAATATTTATAGATTTTTTTTAAAGTAGATGTTTAAATGTGAAATAGTATAAGAGATTAGTAAAAAGTAACTAAAAAATGATAGATATCATAATTTTAAAAACAAAACTAATTTGAGAGCTCCTAAAATTAATTGTAAGAGAATTAAGAAGAATAGAGAAACTCCTAAAATTAATGTGAGAGCTTAAAATTATTCTGCTTTACTATTATTTAATAGATTAGACTTTTTTTATTTTTTCTTAGCATTGTTAACAACACTCCATTTTTGAATAAGGGATGGTCATTTTTTAAAGGCACATCTTTCGCAGTTGACTGATTAAGGGGTGTCTCAAGCTAGAATTTTTTTCTAAATTTTCGGATAAAATTACCTCTATAAATATAGTGACGTTTGATTGAATTTAATAAGTTGAAACGGTGAATGTGGTTGTTTCACATGTTTATGTTATATGATCGAAAATTAGTTGTGTAATAGTAATCTCTTATCGAAAAATTAAAGGGGTAATTTAATTATACCATACTGTATTATCAAGGGATAATTGTTTGTAAGAGTGCATCACACAGTAATAATAAAAAACATTAAAAAATAGACATCCCTTATCCAAAACAGTGTGTCATTAACAATGCTCTTTTCTTCCTCTCTTGCTTTTTGTTGTTAATGTAAAAAATGGATGATAACTTCTTAAAAGAAGACGACGATTCCAAAGAAGACAATGAAATTAATTTTTAAATATTTCAAATTCGTTTGGTTTTCTGGAGATGAACATAATTATTTTTTTAATCTTTTTTATTGTATTGAACTTAGCTAATTTCATCGATTGTTGTGAAATATGATTTTTGAGAGAGATTGAATTTAGAGATGTTAAATGAATGTATGTGCATATTTGGAATAAACTGAGGTGATAAAAATTGAAGTTTCTGCCATTTTTATGAAATGCTGGAATGGGAAAGGCAACGAACGATGTGCCAATAGAATTAGCCATGTGAATAAGCTATACAATTAATGATGGTAGCACAAAACTAAATGTATGTTGCAAAAATTGAAAATATGTTCGCTATTCTTTAAAAGTAAGCACAGTCGAGTTAAATATAAATTGTGCACATTTGTCAAATAAATATAAAATATCTTAATACAATAAACAACTCACCATTCGTTGGCTTATATGATAGAAAAATGATGAAATTTTATCAGGGAATGTGGCATTTTTGCTATAACCTTATTGAAAGTAATATATTTTTGCTTAATAGGTTTCATTCATTGTTTAGATTTAAGCAAAGCACATATGAGGTATGCTTGAGTTCTCATTGCTTAATTTTATTGTTATTTTAAAAAATAACTTTTTTGAATTTGTTCATGCGGGGGTGAGGGGGAACTGACCAAGTCGTAAACTGCTCCTAGTGCACTTAGCCTGAGATGCGAGCGCCGTGGTTGATCTTAGCGTATTCTCATGGTAAGCTCTAAGTATGTCTTTCTAGGTTTTGAACCCGTGTTGTTGTTATCAAGATGCAAAGTACTTAACTGTTGGGCTTACATTGTTGAATTCATTACACATTCATTTAGAATTTAAACAAAACTTAAACAACGCTGAAGCGTGTTTCTTGAAAAATATACATGAACCGTGGCTTTCAAAAATCCTAATAAAAAAATGTTCAATGAAGAGCAATAATTCAATTGAAGAAACGAGGAAGAAATGGCAAATAATTCATGGTTGGTCATAACCTTATGTAGAGTCGGCCCGACCATGTTTGCTGCCCCAGGCAAGGCTTATGAAAGCAAGGTGGAAAAATAACAAAAGACGTATGAAAAGCAAGGTGATAAATCATTCTAGAATTAAACTAAGCTATAAACCACTACCACAAATACTATCTGTTTAATAAGTTGCTCTGCCGCTTATCAAATAACCTATATTTTAAAATCCTACTGCCCGTCCTGATCCCTCTGCCACTTCCGGTGGGGTAACCTTAAACAAATATCTTAGCTACCTTACCTCTAAGTTAGGCCTGACCTTATGAAGGTAATTGATTTTTTTTCAATGCTCTTTACTATATATGTTGAATTGAATGATTTTGTGAGCAACCATATATATCTGATGATGTGAGAATCGATGACGTTGTTTTTGACAAATTTGATTTAAATGATTTCAAATTTGATAAATTCTTAAACAATGCATTTTCCATGCTTTTTTTGTCATTAACAACAAAAATATATTTTTAGTGGGGATGGGCGTTTATAAAAAGATACATGCTGAAAATATGATGGCTGGGGACCCATCAATTCTTCAATATAATGAATAAAATATTATTGAAAGTGTTGAATTTGATGTAACAAATCACTTTGTAATGGATAAAATAAGTTGTTTTAAGCAACTATTTTTAATAAAGAAAAAACTGAATTGTTTTTATGTTAACACAATCATCATATTATCTTAATTTCAAAGATTTTTCCTCATAATGAGTCGGTTCACTAGTGCTAGCAAAAATTGAACATCCTCATACTAGTAATCAATTTAGATAAATTGGATCCATGTAAGAAATCAAGATTGCATTTTGGTTGTGAAAAGGTGAAACTTGACAAACATCGCATTGTAAAAAATGAAGATGGAGGGAAAATCGTAAAGAGTCATCGAAAGAGAGTGCTATTAGAAAGTGCAATTACTTTTTCTACTCAAGATTATATATCTAGTGACAGTCAAAGGGAAGGCTGTTCGTGACATCCTACCCTGAGACCTACACTAAGAAAGAGTATTACTATATAATATCGTCTTTTAGTACAGAGAATAAGGTTGGTTATGAGCGATCATCTGTGAGTCTTGTATTTAACAAGTACCAAATACGTCAATTTGGTGCTCTATTTTTTTTCTCACCTCATGTGGATTGACATACCTGATTCCGGCTTAATACAAAACTACATTAGCTAATGAATCCATGCAGAACGAAATATAACAATATCACATAATACAGATCACAGAACAAAGTCACATATGTACATACAAATACAACAGGGGTACAATGTACAAGTGTGGCATAAGTGATTGGTTCTTATGAACCATATATACAAATGAGTACATAAAATTATACATGTCAGAGTATGATCAAAGCAACAACTATGAAATATGAGCTACCATCAAAAGGATGATCAGGTTATCCATGGCAAAAGCAGTATAATGGGAATATACTGAAAGTAGCTAACATGTAACAACTCGGCCTGACCTGAGTACATAAAATACATAAGTTAGTCTAACTTAAACAAGAAGACGGGTGCATGATAGGTGAAGGATAATGTCAAATAGATTGTAATTTTTCTCAATAAAGAAGTAACAACACAAGCTCTTGTCATCATAATATACATGAGTAAAGTTCATCTAATTCATACATAAAGGACTCATGTATAAAGTAATAGAAACCCACAGAGTTTTTCGTCAGCACCAATTTTCTTTAGCCCTAAGGCAAAGCTATATGAAATCACAAGCCACATAAACCCAAAGATGAAATCTCCAAAAATCACACTTCATAGAACTCGTATAAGAGTTTAAAACACCAAAATGTAATCACTATATGAAAATTCACCAAATAGCTCACAGGCTATGTATAAAATACCAACATGCACAAAACGGTGAAAATATTCAAAAATCACAACTCATAAAAGTGGATCCATGTCACTGTCGACGAGCAATGTCTATGCCGCACATGCATTAGACTCTAGTCTATCATAAATGACTCAGAGTCTAATATAAGTGGCCCCGACCTAACACAAATAACCCATATGTCTAATATAAATGGCCCCTCGACCTTAATATAAATGACTCACAGGTCTAACACAAATGCCTCCCCCGACCTAGTAGTGGCAATACACAAAATATTTATTTTGTATAAAAAACTTCCAAATAGTAACCAAAACAGTGACAACAATGCGTCCCATATCGCATTTCTCACTTATCGGATGACTACAAGTCAGTTTACTCTACACTAGTGTAGCTTCAATTGAACAAGTTTGGAATTAACCGGTATGATAAACATATGTGTCTCATACCTCATGGTTTGCTATATAGTTTAAGTCACATCCTTATTCTCTCAAGGAATGCAAAATCATGTAGTTTTATGTGAAAATGCTTGGTTCAAGAAAATGAGTTTTTAAACGACTTTGAGAACTATTTGGGAATCATTTATTGAAAAATCTCTTTATAATATAGAATATTTATATTTTTATAGCTTTGAAATAATTATATTTTTATAAAACAATTATGTAAAACATTTATATTAAAATATGGTTTTTGAATAAGAACTCTTTGGAAAACAACATTCAGAACATGTGCATAGGATAAACTAGAATCAATGAAAATTTCACAAAGTCAAGATATGGAAATTCACATGAAACTCGTTAATTGGAAGTACAGGTCAATGTTAACGTTAGCTTTCCTATTGTAGGATTAAACCACTTGAAATAGAAACAAATCATCAGAAAAATCATCTAGAATCAAAGGAGTAAGGCCGCAAAACATACAGGGTAAGAGCTTGACCTGGCACCAAAATCACATGGGCCAGGTTAAACCATACAAGTGGATCGACCTTAAGGGCAACCCTTGTGGGCCAAGGATCGACCTTACAAGGCCAAGGGTCGACCTTAGATCATGCAATTTCCAAGAAAACTTTACCCGCTTTGTTTCGATTTTCAAAGCATTGTTTGATATAGTTTCATATCACTTTCAGGTATAAATTGCAGCACATAAAAACAACAATACATAAGCTAGAATCCAAAAGAATTTCAACATGATTCCAGTGCAAAATGAAGAAGCAACATGCTTACAAAAATGGAGACATAGAAGGTAACTACTATAAACATTCGTAGCTCAAAAAAATTCGTGTACAATAAAACTAAAACTACGATAGAAATAACAATACACAAACGTGCATTCTTGGCTAGAAGTGTGAGTAAAACTCACCTTTGATCAAAAGAAACTATGCAACATCAATGGGTACTTAGTACATCTTCCTATCGCCCCCTCTAAGCTAATCTCACTTAGAATGCTTTTTTTCTCCTTCTCATTTCCTTTCGTCTCTCCTACCTTAACTAACCTGTTATTGTCGTATCCAATTCTTGTTGTTCGATTCTTGCTTTTTTTACTCGAATCTACTTTTCAGATTTGTATTTTTTCTTCTTTGTCGAACTTTGAGTTCTCTGACTTGGAGGTCGGAAATACTGTCATGACTCGAGGTGGATAATATGGCTTCTGATCATCTGTCCTTTTTCCTAATGGCGGCTTGTTGTGGCTTTTTTCCTTCCCACTTACTTTGGTGGTTTAAACCTTATCGCCTATAACTATAATGTAAACTTAAGGTCGGTACGAGTTTTATCTCGACTGCCAAGTGTTAGGCTAAGTTGTGTTTGAGTTATTTGACAGTGGTTCTGGAACTGCTTTTGGCTTTCTTGTCTTGAGCTGTAAGTGTTGTGGTTGTGGAGTTGATTGTCGGTTTTGTTCGTCAGTCATAAGTCAACTTTCAGCTGTGTTTCGTTTCTACTGCTTGTCGCTATGCTCATTGTTTGTTGTGATTTTGGTTCCCTCACATTTTTGTTGTTGCACCTGCTTTCTCCATTCCACCGCAAATGAATGACCTCGGTGATTGCTTGCAACGGAGACCGGTTTTTTTGTTGTGGTAGTGCTTTGTCTCTAGGGTTAACTGCTTGTGTTTGTGGCCTTTGATTCGGTAATCTTTGTGAATCCATGTTAAGTGTTCATTTGTGAGTTCATTGTGAAATTGTAGTCTTTTGGACTTAGTTATCATGCCTGAGTGATGTTTAGTTGGAGCATCTTGGGTGTGTAATTTTGCTACTATCTGCAGCTTGTCACTGATTAGCAGTTTCGGTAACTAGTGGTTGTTAGTGTAAGGCATTTGTTTAAAAATGTTTGTGTGGGGATTCTTAGCAGCCTTAGTTTGTAAGTGTAAAGACCGTGTGTAGCCTTTTTGTATTTGGCATTTGCTCTGTATCTCCTACATATTGTCATTGAGTCACACGGCTCACACCCTGCGTGGTGACTTTTCTTGTAGTTGCTAGTTGGTTAAGATGTATGTAGTAGATAGGCAATTTGCTTATCTTTTATATAATATTTTACTCGTTTTTTAATGTAATGAAAATAGTGTTACAGATCACAATGAAAACCGGTTAGTCTTGCTAAAAAAATTCACTTTTGATTGAATTATAGCAAGCTTAGCAACGACTCTAGCAAGTAGATTGGAGCTTTTAGACTCTAAAAGGCTTCGGCTACCTATGAGTTTATAGAGATCCAACATGCAGACATAGAAAACTTACAGTAATATATTTTCCCCAAAACCTAGAAATTGTTGAAACAAATTCCTGAATTGTAGTCAGATTACCTATGGAATTAGATTAGCAAGCTTTTCCTTGTTTTATTTTGATACTTGGCTTAGGATTGTATGTTTAGAGAGGAAGTTTGTAAATTTCTTTCTTTGTTGGTTTTCAACAGGGAGGAGAAGAGAAGTTTTGTATGTATTGTATACTTCTAGACATCTTTTTTCTCATATAAGTTAATTTTTTTCAAATGGAATGGATTTGGACTTGGTTTAGACCCAAATCCTATCCAACTAGGCTAAGTATGTTATGTGTTAACACAATTATGCCATTATGTTATTATTAACATTGTTTAACCTTATTTAACACAAAATATTTACATTTCTCACACTATTTAACCTTACCAAAATTATACAATATGTTTCAAAATCATTTTAAACATTATTTTAACATAAACATATAAAATTTATATTCTAAATAAAATACTTATTTTACATTTTATTTGTTTAAAACTTACATTACTCAAAATTCATCATCTTAACAAAACGATTGAACAAACTATATTAAAAATATTTGAACTTAAATATTGATTTTCAACCAATATTTCACTAATTTAAAATTTTAATTTATAACTCAATTGAATTGAAGATACATCTTTATAATAAGAATTTAACATCAGCAATAATTTACAATTTATTGCATTTAGACACATAAAATCCTTTAACTTAGGTTCGTAAATCTGCATTATAAAGTTTTTCAAACTATACTTTCTTCATATTTAAATTTATTTGACAAATTAATATTTAACTGAATTCCTTTAACATTTTACTTGATCAATTCAACTCAACCTAACATACTGACTCATTTTTAATTTCAAAACCCTTGGTTTGTTCAACTCAAAGAATTTTACGAGCTATCCTCCCCAAATTACATTTAATTTCAACTAATAATTTAAAAACACCATTATAATTTTTTTTATACAAGTACCATAAAACTAGGGTTATTATAGACTCCCCCTTATAAAATAGAGTCCTTATAATTTCCTAGAAAAAAGTTGTACACAATTGATTTGTTTTATCCAAGAAAAGGAAAAACATAAGCTTGGATTCAAATTTATCACCCTCGTCATTAGACGATAGAAAACGAGGATATGATCGCTTGATGATTTCTCTGGTTTCCTATGTACGGTCACTGGGATTAGCGGACTTTTAATCTTCATGAGCAACACGTCCTTGTTTTAAAGGTGCTTAACCTTCGAAGCAAGCATATGCATAGGATGTTGCATAATAAATATGTTGGGTCAGATCTCAAGATCTTCAAGAATATGAATCTCGAAGACACTGCCGAAGCTGGATATGTGAAACACATCATGAATACCAGAAAATCGAGCTTGAAGTGATACTCGATATGCATCTGGGCCAATATGCTCGATAATGTGAAATGGGTCTATATACATAAAAGCCAACTTCCCTGTATGACTGAAATGTACTACCTCCTTCAAAGGAGGTACACGATATACACAAGAACACCAATATAGAACTATAGAGGCTTCCTATGGTTGTCTACCTAAGATTTATGTCTGTTGTGAGCCTTTTTCATTCTCTGGCGGATAAGGTCGATCTTTTATAAAGCTTCATGAATAGAGTCGGGGCATAACATCAGCTTCTCCCCCGACTTCAACCAATAATATGGTGATTGACACGACATACTATATAAAGCTTTAAAATAAGCCATACAGATACTAGACGGAAAGTTGTTGCTGTAGGTGAACTCGACAGAGGTAGCTGGTCTTCCCAAGTACCACCAAAGTAAAGAATGCATGCATGAAGTAAATCCCTAATAATATGATTCACCCGATCAGTCTGTCCATCAGACTGGGGATGATATGTTATGCCTTAGTTAAGATTTATGCGAAAGTCTTTATGGAGAGTTTGCCAAAAATTATTGGTGAAAAGGGAATCTTTATCATAAATTATAACGACCCGCATTTTACGTATCGTAGGATCGTAAGATAATTGTATTTTATTCCACAATGGTCGGATCATTCTCAGATTTTTAATATTTTGTTCATGGGGATGTAAGACATGTTCATGATTTTAATTAAACTTAATTGTGATTGTTTAACCCTTGTGAATATTGTTTTAGCTATAACTTTTGATAGGGGTCGAATTAATGCTTAAATCGGTCTCATTGGATCAGAATGGTGGTTTATGATTCCGTAAAATTATCACATTAAAGATTTGGTTCAGTGGTTTGGGAGAGTAATCATTGTTTGAAGTTTCAGTTTCTGTTAGGTAGACTAATTAGATGTTAATGGCATGATTAGTGAAGCCCATTAGGCTAATGATCTGCAGCTATAAATAGATGGATTTCAGGAGAGAACTATGGTTTCACTCTTCATTCAAAAATTTAGGTGTGTGTCTGTGATTCTCCAGATCTAATATAAACCCTAATTCTTCATCCTATTCATTCTAATTTAGCATAGATTGCATTTAGAGGATAAATCATCATCAAGGAAGATTAGACAATATATTGCATTAGCTTTTTTTAGGGGGGGGGGGTATCTTCACGTTGTCCAGATCCGATTTCATTGGATTTTAGATTTGGTGAGTGATAGATATCTCTCACATAGAAACTACAAATTGTATGGGTAACTTAGGATCAAATTAATGTTTTATACATTATTACACGACAACAAAAATACCCTATTACAACGCTCATTTTACAACGGACATTAATTGCCCGTTGTAATAGAAGGATATCACAATGGTCCCATAGAAACCATTGTAATAAATACACATACAATGTTCTTCTTACAATGAGCAATGATTTCCCGTTGTAATAGAATGCTATTACAACGGTCATTTAATTCCCGTTGTAACAGATGCCAATTTTACAACGGTCTTAAAACGCCCCTTGTAATAGGTGCCAATTTTACAAGTGGCTAAAAATGCCCGTTGTAATAAGTGACAATCAATAATTGGTAATCACAGCGTTATCTTAAAACAAATACTTATTATTTATTAATATTTCATAATTAATCTTTAATAATATTATATTAATCTTATGTTACTAATTACTGATTATAATATTGTATTACTAATCATTAACTACTAATTGTTATTATTCCAACATACTTAATTTTACTTTCTAGTTATTAGTAAGTAATATCGAGTAATTAAATTTAATATATAATAATTTATAATTAATAAGACATATTAATAATTGCTATTAAATTTAATAATTAATATTAAAAATTAATAATATATACATATTAATTATTAACAGTTACTAATTAACATTAAATTATAATTTATAAATATGAAAGTAACATTTAATAATAATTTTTACCAACTAATAACTATGATTAAATAATTAAGAAAAATGAATAAATAACAATATATACTTAATATTAAATAATTAATTATTAATAATTTATTATAATTCATAATTAATAATCCATAATTATGATTAATAATTTGAACTAATTATTTATAACATAATAAATTATGATTAATATTTTTAATAATTAACAAGTAATATTTTAGTTAATTTTTTTCATAATATACACTTATTCGTATTAAATAAATAATAATTAATACTAAATACTTTTGAAATTTTTGATAGAACTCAATTTTTCAAAACTTTCAAAGATTTATTATTATTTAATAATTTTTCCTCTGTCATTTTAGTCCTTCTAAATTTTAGGAGTAGCCTGTCTGTTTTAAATTTCTATAGAATTTTTGAACTTGTTCCGAAGAAAAAATTATTTCCACTGACTTTTTTCCAATTAGTATATCCTTTGAAAATATTCTATTTAAGATTTTTCATTTTATTGTTTTCTTAAGAATTTCCACTAACTTTAGCTATATTAATATCTACCACTTTCTATGTTGAGGTCTTATATAACTACAATTTTGGTTATTATTTTTATTATTTCTGTAAAAGGTCTAGTTACAATGTGCTTATATGTAAATAAATAATCGAACCGACCGTTAGGGAGGTTTCCCTACTGTAAGAGTGGCTAAATCAATTTGTCCATCCCAATGAATATAGCCTCAAATCTAGCAGGGTTGTCCGACATATAAACGTTGTCTTCTCGTCTCCCTATTTCTCGTTCATTTTTCTTCCCTGCATAATTTGACTCGCATCTCTTAAATATCTCCTCTTTTTTCTCAACCATTATGACTAATTCAGATTTCACATGTCTCCTTAAATCTCTTGAATTTCATTTACTCAATTTTTACTTGCCTAATTACCTTAATTCTCTGCACTTTTGTCTCCTTAGATCTCTCTAATTTCAAATATTCTCTATCATATTATTTTTTGATTTTCAACTAAGATTAATAAAAAAAATATTTTTTTTAACTGTGCAATCTAACTGTTGGTTCCTCACCGTTATGCGGAACCGACCGTTATGGACGTTTGTTTACTGTCACTTGGCCAAAATCAATTTTTCCGAAGCCCAAAGAACATGAAACATGTATATAACATGTCTCCTTAAATCTCTTCAGTTTAATTATCTCCACTTTTGTCTCCTTAAATATCTCTAATGTTAAATATTCTTAATCACGTTATTTTCAATTAAGATTAATAAAAAAACTATTTTTTTCTTTTTTAAACTATTTAATCTAACATTCGGTTTCCCACCATTGTGCGGTTATACTAGTAATATAAATAATAATTAAATAAATAGTAATTAAATAAATAATAATATAAATAAACAATAACTAAATAATAATAGTTAACTAATGATAACCAAAACGTTTTGCTATAAATATTTGTAATCCGTAAGTACTGATAATTTCAAGCGGTGAATATTTGTAATCCGTAAACGTTCGACAAATTATTTAACACGGATCAGTTTTTTTCCGCTTTCAAGCGGTGAAAATTTTAAGTTCCACCACAAATTGTCTGCCTGTAGAGCGCAGCCTATTAAAATGCTTATCGGACTCTAAATCAATGACATAAAATTAAGTTCTCCACTGCTTCACATTCTTCAGATAAAATTAATTTTCCAAAACCCTAACCTAAAATCCGTTCTTGTTTCAATCTCATCGAACCAAAAAGGCAAAGTCATCTGGAAGATGTAATTACTCCAATCTCCTCAACTTTGATCTATCAGGTGGTATCGATCCATTTAATTATTAAATTAATTTAGACATTTAAAGGTTTAAAAGGTTTGATATATTTGCATGCAGGAATTAGGCTACAATGAAGATTATCATCAAAACAGAGTTGACGAAGACTGACAGGAAGAGAAGAAATTGATGATGGTATCTTGCTTCTGAAATTATTACCTATAGGCTCTAGTTCTTTCAAGTAAGTAAAATTGTTAAAATATTTGAGAAATTCACCAATAGATTATTGATTTTTTAATGGGGACGACATTCATTCTTCCACCTATTTCTTCTCTTTAGATCTTTCAAGTAAGTCAAAACCCCTGAATCCGTGCTTTGCGAAAACTTCTGATCTCAAGTCGTGCTTCATCATTCCAACTCGAGCAATCGCACGTATGAATTATTTTCGAAGCTTGCATGGTATACGGTATTTCAGGTTTTGAATTAGTCCGGTTTTGAAGTTGGGGCAATTATTTGGAATGTTTGGGGCTTCAGACTGTTAAACTTCGGTATTGGAATGGTTTGTATTCGACTAAAGTGGGTTTTGACGTTGTGGTTGTATTTGAGGAGTTCAAAATGCATTGTTCCTCTTAAAACTTCAGTTTTGACTTTTTGCTCACAAAGTATTTGACAAATTGCTTAAGCTAGAAACCCTTAAATTTTTATGTTTCAGTCGTATAACGGTATAAAATTAATTTGAATGCCATTGTGTTTGAGCCATGTGAAACTCCATTTTGAACTTGTAATTCTCTTGTCTTGACATCTCAATATCTCTGACTTCTGGCTAGATTGAATGATTGAAATGAAAACACCATTAGTTGTTATCATGAGACCAGAAGCAGCTATTAGAGAATAAAGTTCCATACCATCTTACCAACATTAATTTTTAGGCTAGCCTTTTGAAGTATTATGTTATCAAGCTTCTCTGAGATATTAAAACTTTTGAATACATTATTTTGCTCACATGGGCAAGTACTTAGTTACGCAGTCCATATATTTAGTGTAGATTTCGTTTATTCTTATCCAATCTTCCAGGTTTATTGATAAATTTGGCACACTTGTTATTGTTGGTGTAAAGATGGGAGGGAAGGATGTGATATATATTAAGCAACAACATTCTTCCAGTCTTCAACCTACTGAAGTTCAAAAGAGATTGAAGGAAATGGCAGATAAAAGTTTTTTTGACATGAATACTGATGAAGTATTTGGGAAGGATAAGGTATTGATCATTTAGTAACCTTTCTACATATGTTTATAATGATTAGGAATTTATGGATGCTCACTTTTGCATATGATGCTTGTTTTTACAGTTCATTGATCGCATATTCTTTGTTTTCACTTGAAATTGCTGTCTTGTGTTTATTTAGTTGACTTCACAAACTTTGACTTTTATCGCAATCATGTGGATGGTAGGATGAAAGATTTGGACCTCGTGATGCAAATAATATTATTTTGCCGTTTTCACTAGCAAGCAAGAATTAGTAAACTTTCCGATAAAAAGTTTTGATAGCTTTGGTTAGACACATAATGATAACAAGTTCGATGAAAAATAGTTTGTATTAACAGAAAAGCATATTAGAAAAATTATGTGTTTCTTTATACATGTATGTATTGCCTGTATAAAACTGAATGACACCTCTCTTTGTTGCATTAGCTTCCTAACCTCAGCTTTTAGTAATTCATTAGAAATTGTCTACATCCATGCAACAACCTACCGTTAACATAAAAATATTTTCATTTCATGAACAATCCAACGTATTTTTCAGCTGATTATCTAATTTCATCTCACCACAAAATTAAAAGAAATTTAAACATACTTACTATATATTTCTATAGTGACAACCGACAAAGTAAACAAGTGCCCAATTTATTGATCCTAGTTCTTCTTCTTCTTGTTTTTTTTTTGCCTACAACACAATTGCTAATCTTTTGAACATTAGTTATGGTTAAGCTGCGAGGTTCTGGAGTGTTTGATGGATGAGTTTTAAAGGTGATGAATTATTGCTTGGCTATGTTTTGGATTGTATGATGTCTTTGAGTATTTATTAGTTTGATTATGAAATTGTCTGCTTTCTTTCTTAATCTATTCCTCAAAATATTTGATTTCTTAAAGTATTCATTGGTATGGTTATGAAACTGTTTTCTTTCTTGCTTAACCTATTCCTCTAAGTATTTGACTTGATATTCATGATGACAGATTCATTAGCAGTTTTAGAAGAAACTGCAATTTTAACTACATCCAAATATGAAAAAGAAACGAAAAACTCGTGGGACACAACATTATGAAGGTGGTTTACAAAGAGATATTTTCTTATCGTTTATTGCTACTCTAAAGGTATGATATCTGAGCTAGAATACTTGTACATTTATGATGCATATTTACATAATTGAACATACATGCAGGAAAGATGCATAGCCCACGAAATATGCAGGATAATCATTTGAAGTTATATGGTATGCTTTAGTTGATGTTTCTGTTATTTGCAGAGATATGCAGGCTCAACAGGATTTTTATTTTGTTGGTCTTGAAAAGTCAGAATTTTTTCAACTGAAATTTCTTGAGTTAATCGGTGAAGAAACTTAAATATAATATATTGACAAATATTGTTTACTGTTTTGACAAATATATGTTTGCTGAAGACATGTTTTAGAACCATGTTTACAGCTTTGACAAATATTGTTTACTGTTTGCTATTTTGTTTTAGAACCTTGTTTCAGAACAAAATATTGTTTACTATTTGGCTTTTTGACTTTTAAGAAGTAAAAGCACTTATTATATAAGCATAATCGCTTTTGCTTTGGGTTGCCAAACGAGCCCTTATTGCTTTTATTTTATTCTGATAAGTACAACTGGACAAAATCAAGAGCAAGAAGTCAAAGATTTAAAATAGAGTGAAGCATCTTGTTTATTGGCTATTTATGTATTTAACTAAGGTGAATTTGAAGAAGGTTAATTAAGGTAAGAAGTCAAAGATTTAAAATAGAGTGAAGAATCTTGTTTATTTGCTATTTATGTATTTATCTAAGGTGAATTTGAAGAAGGTTAATTAAGGTATCAGGTATCCCTTGTTTTTATTCCTCAGAACATTCACTTATACAAACATTATTCCAAGTTTTTAATGTATGTTGCCCTGCTCAGTGCACATTTTTAACTTGTTCTTCTTCGTCCAGTTCTTTTAATGCACATTTTGGATCAATCATCTAAGACGAAGATGAAGACATTGAGCATGAGAGGGTGTGAGTGAGTGTAACTAAGTGTATGTAGTGAAATAATATTTTTACAAATGAGTATTTTCATATTTTGTATAGTAATTGTGTAATAGAAATAAATAAAACTATGTATTGTTCAAGAGTGTAATAAAATATTTATATTAAAATAAGAAATTTTAAGTTCAATATTTTAATTTATGCAATATTTTTATATTACTACGATTAGATTTAAAAAAACAGACTTTTTACAACGGGCTATGCCTGTTGTAATCTAATGTATTACAATGGGCAGAAGCCGCTTGTAATTTATTAGCTATTACAACAGGTTTGTAGCCATTGTCATAGCGTTGTTGCACGTGACAGAGCACATTATTACAACGGTCTTTTACAACAGTCACTGTCCGTTGTAATTTAGTGAGGACCTATTACGATGACACATATTAGGACGGGCTTTTGCCCGTTGTGAAAAGCATATAACAATGGTTTTTTCCCGCTGTAAAAGGAATATTTTGTTGTAGTGTTAAATTCAACCTATATCACATCATATATGTTTATATTAGTTCCAGAAGTTATAATAGAACTTAACCTAATCACAAAAATTGACAATCTATTAGTTTAATCATGTTCTTGCATATGTGTAGATCAAACCATGTTAGATCGCTTGTTTATGATATGTTTATGTCATGGTTATTATGTGTTCTTGTTTATATGATTAATATTGGATGAATCTTTTTTTGTTTTAATTGAAATTGGTTACATTGCTTGAGTTGTTTTATTAGAATTATTTGTTGTAGGACTTAGGATTGAAGAACAAGGCAAATCGGATATTCATACGATCAGATTCATTCGAAAGCTAGCGAAGGAGCTCCGTGGGACACAGGGATGTCACTTAGAAAATTCTATCTCGGAATCTTTAAACTATATGGACCGGTACCGGTCCATGGCCGATGGACCAGTACCAATCCATCAGGATAGGTCGAAGCATGGTGAAATTGATAGCGTTGCCTCATAGAGATAAATCGAGACTACATGTAAATTTTTGAGAGATTTAGATGTGATTTGAGATGGTTTGAAGGTTGGTTACAAAGGTGTTGTGATGGACCAGCGGAGGTTTTAACATGTTTGGAGTTTGGTTACGAAATTAGACCAGTAGGATGACACTTGAGGAGGTAACAGAGTGGATGAGACACTTATCCATATTTGGCTAAGTGTGAGGACTGATGTCGGTCCATGGATTATGGACTGGTACTGATCCATCATGAAGCATGATGGAGGGTCGAGGATTTGAAGCTTTGATTGTGTTGGCTTTTGGGGGTTGCTGGTGAAGTTTAGTGATGAATTTACTTCGGATGGTTGATGCGTAACTCAAGGATGAACAGTGCTTCGATTGTGAAATCAAGTTGGATTGGTCAAAGCTAAATTGTTGTGTTACTAGTTATGGGATGATACACAATTCAGTATGATGATGGGTTGACTTAGGATGAGAGTCGATCAAAGATGATAATGGAATTATTCGAGAAGTGGCTTGGACTAAAAGATGAAGTCGTCGAGGATGATGGCTTGAAGGATTTGATGTGCTAAGGATCGTTGGTTATCGAATATTCTAATGGACTCAAAGAAGGGGTATCGTGGGGACGCCTATTAGGATCAAGGTGGATCATGTACCCTGGATCGAACTCTAGGAGTGATATAGTTGTTTGGATGATTGAGGAAAGCATAAGGTTGATGATGTAAGGTAGTCTGACTACAGACGGGGTTTTCCATTAGCGCTTGACAGCCGACAACGATCGGTCGTTCTATGATTGATGTGTTCAAGGCTTTGGTTGGTGATAGCTAGGGTCTTGGATGCTATGGAGCTATAATTGATTACATGCTTTCTTCTCTATTTTATGTGGACAGACTATCACCGTAGTTCATTGAAGAGAAGCAAGATCGAGGATGTCCTTTCCTCTTTTGAATGGCATACGATATACGATTATTCTGTGCTAACTCGTTGGTTGCAAAGACATATCAGATGATTGAACTGTCTATAATCATATATCCTGTATAACCGTTGTTAGTTATTTTATCGCTCACTAAGACTGTTGTTTGACTCAAAGTTTTATGTTTTCCTTTTATTACCTTTGGTTGCTCATCAACATTGGTGGTGAGTAGATTGAGATAGCGGATAGCAGATTTTGATGTCGATAATGTTGTGTGATAACGAGCAGGAGACTAACTTACTACTACTATGCTATATTAGATAGTCTATATTTCTGTTATATGGTGTTGTCTTTTGATACTCTAAGAAATATGTAGTGAGGCTCGATGCGAGAATTTTTCGTTTTCACAGTTGTTCTGTATTGGTGACGCTGAGATGTTATAAAGATTTCAGTTTTTGTTCTATTATGCTTCACTACTATATCCTATTGTATATTTTCTATTATATGTTATCCATGCGACGTGAGTTATACGACTAGTTTATTTCAAATTTTTTTCCCTAGATGATCATCCCATATCAGCCTAACATGTCATCAAGCGCACTTTTCCTCGGTTTTAGTGCAGGAGTTATGGGGCGGTCGTCACATTTGGTATCAAAGCTTTGGTTAATCGATTTTACCCAAAGTTCACGACTAGTTTGCTAGGATGGAACCTATTGTTGAGATTCAGAATTGGTTGGATACTTGTGTTCGGATTTTTGGAGATTTGGAAATTAACGATGCAAGTAAGAGAAAACTTGCACCAAGGCAGCTGCAAGGACGAACGATCGATCGGTGGAACTCCATCACTTTAAAGACTCCAAAAGACCAGATAACATGGGACAATTTAGGACTAAGTTTGAGGAGAAGTTCGTTTCTACCGTCTAGAAGTCGATACTCTTCAAGAAGTTACTTGAGCTTAAGCAAGGAGGTAGACTAGTGCTTGACTATGTGATTGAGTTTGAAGCTTTATCCAAGTATGCTCGTTTGTATATAAAGATTCCTTATCAGAAGAATGAGAAATTTATCTTGGTATTAGATGAGAGTCTTGAGAAGCAACAGATCGACCATATTGATGACCCTTATGAGAATCAAGTTGAGTAGGCTTTGAGAAAGGAGAGTCTATTTGTGCATAAGGTGGAAGTTGTTGTGAAGAATAAGGAGGAGTCGAAACAACAGCAAGATGGTGGTAATAAGAAAAAGTGGAATGGTAAACGAAAACAACAACAACAAAGGAAAAATGGCCAGAAGAAGCCGAAGGGTGATGTTACTTTCTATAACTATTAATAGAAGGGCCATTATTCCAAGGATTGTAAGAACCTTAAGTTAGAGAGAAAGCATTACAATTGTGATAGGCCTGGGCATACGAAGAAGAATTGCCCAGAACCACTTAAGGTTAAGAAAGTTAAAAAGGTGTATGCTCTGGATGTTGTACCGCCTTCCTCAAGGGGACCGACTGCTGAGGAGAAGGGAAGAGTGTTGTTATGCAAGGCATCCTTTCTATCATAGGTGTCTCTGTTCGAGTTTTGTTTGATACTGAAGCATCGCATTCTTTTATCTATAACGATCTTGTTTGCAAGTTTGGTTAGAATATGAGATTGTTGATAGACCACTAGTTATGACTAACCCAGTAGAGGGTTCTTCTAGTCTTTGTATGCTTTGTTCAGGTCTAGTCTTATCGAGTCATGGTTGCTCTTTTATGTGTGATTGCTTTGTTTTGAACTTCGCTGGGTTTGGGATTATTTTGGGTATGGACTAGCTCAAGAGGTATGCAACTACTGTGGATTGTGGGAGGCTTGAGGTGACAATCGTGAATATGGAAGGGAGAACGATGGTGATACGCTGTTTACTAGAGGACAGTGTTCTGGTTATCTTTTTATATTCTCTTTTGATTCCACGGGATGGGTTGTCATTTATGCCAATCGTTCGATAGTTTCCTAATGTTTTTGACGAGGTCAGAGGATTAGTGCCGCAATGAGAGATTGAGTTTTAGATTGATTTAATGGATGGAGCCAGAACCGTTGTTATGACCCTTAGATGAATGGTGCTTAAGGAACAACGAAAGTTAGAGGTGCAAGTGAATGATCTTTTGAGTAAAGGATTTCCTAGGAGAAGCGTATTTGAATGGGGTGCACCAGTTGTGTTTGCAACCATGGTTGGCTGATCGTTGCAATTGTGAATGGATTATCGTGAGCCGAAAGGTAACTAAGATGAACAAGTATCCATTTTTGAGAATCGATGACTTGTTTGATCAGCTTCACGAAGCCAAGGTATTTTCCCAAATGGTTTTGGCAACATGATTTCACCAATTGAGAGTGGCTAGGGATAGTGTACCGAAGACAGCTTTTAGGACACTGCCTTGATTTTGAGTGGTTGGTTATGTCATTTGAATTGACTAACGCGCCAACGTATTTTGTGAATCTTATGAAATGAGTTTTCAAAGATCAGTTGAACAAGTTCGTACTTGTGTTTGTTGATGATATATTAGTTTACTCTAGGAATGAGAAGGAACACAAGGCGAACTTGATAATCGTTTTGGAAGTCATGCGAAAGCATCGGCTGAAGGCTAAGTTTTTGAAGTATCACTTCTGGAAAGAAGAAGCGAGATTCTTGGGTCGTGTCATGTCATGACAGGAAATAACGGTGGATTCCGCTAAGGAATCAGCAATCCAAGATTGGGATCAACCCAAGAATGCGAAAGATGTTAGGAGTTTCCTTAGTTTAGCTAGATACCATCGACGACTTATCAAGGATTTATCTAAGATAGCCACACCGTTAACTGGATTAACGAAGAAAGATTGACGAATTCTCCTATATTAACTATTTCGGGTGGGAATGAAGAGATGGTGGTATATACCGATGCATGTGGTACTGGACTTGAAGTGGTGCTAATGCAGAAGGATAAAATTGTGGCTTATGCGAGTCGATATTTGAAGCTGCACGAAAGGAATTACCCAACTCATGATTTGGAGTTAGCTGCGATAGTGTTTGCTTTAAAGATTTGGAGGCATTAATTGTTGGGAGTTAGATTTGCGCTGTTTATGGATCATAAGTTGTTGAAGTGTCTTTTCTCCCAAAAGGATTTTAATCTTTGAAAGCAGCGATTGTTAGAGCTTTTGGCGTCATATGACTTTAGAATAACTTATACTCCAGGTAAAGGTAAAATGGTGGCCGAGGCATTGAGTAGAATACATGCTAGTTTGGGAGCCATGTTTACGGAATGGAAGCACCTTGAGTATTTGTCTGGATTTAATTTCAAACCTCGTTGTGAGTTAGAGCCAGAGATGTTAGCGAGTTTATTGGTTTGGTCGACTCTCAACGAAAGGATAGGAAAAAGCCAAAAGCGAGACGATAAGCTTATGGGGATTGTACGGAGATTAAAGATGAGGGTCGAACCCGAGGGAGTTACGGATTTCCAAGTGGATCGAGATGGTTGGCTTCGTAAGAATGGACGACTAGTTGTTCCCGATTTAGATAGATTAAGTGATGAGGTTCTGAGGGAATGCCATCACTCTAGATAAGCGATTCATCCTGATGGTAATAAGATGGATTGGGATAAGAAGCGAGTTTACGACTGGGAAGGTATGAAGAGGGATGTCGGGAAATTTATCTTTCAGTGTATGAATTGTCAGTTGGTTAAATCTGAACAGAAGAAGTAAAGTGGATTGTTATAGCTATTAGAAGTTCCTACATGGAAATGGGAGCAAGTACAGATGGATTTTATCGATGGATTACCTAGGACAAGGTCAGGAATGATAGTATTTGGGTCATCATGGACTGTTTGACTTAAAGCACAAAGTTTATTCTTGTCATATTGATTAGGATGACATAAAAGGTTACTGAGTTATATCTTAAATGGAAAGTTCGATTCCATGGGGTGCCAAAGAGTATTGTTAGTGACCAGGATCTGTTTTTCACTAGTGGATTTTGGAAGAGTTTGCCAGAGACTTTAGCAACCGAGCTATGTATGAGTACGGTTTATCATGCCCAAACAGATGGTCAGACCGAGAGGGTTAATCGAGTATTTGAAGATCTTCTTAGAGCCTGTGCATTGGATTTTGGAGGATTGTGGGACATCTGCATTTGGTCAAGTTTGCTTATAATAACAACTACCAATCGAGTATTGGGATGGCACCGTATGACGCGCTGTACTGTAGGCCATGTGATTCTCCCTCTTATTGGTTAGAGATTGAAGAGAAGTTGGTGCTTGGGCCAGAGATGATAAGAGACATGACAGATAATATTGAGATAATTCGGCAACGAGTGAAGGCAACCCAAGATCGTCAAAAGAGTTATGCTGATAAGTGACAAAAAGATTTGGAATTCTCAGTTGGAGATTTGGTATTTGTTAAGGTTTCGCCTCTAAGGATTGTAGTTCATTTTATAAGAAAAGGAATGTTAGCACCAAGGTTTGTTGGGTCATTTCCGATTATCGAGCCTATTGGGAAGTGTGCTCATAGAGTGGATCTACCTGAGAATATGGCAAGCTTGTACATTGTTTTTCATGTAACATTTCTACAAAAGTTCTTGCATGACTCGAATCTTGTGGTATCTCCTGATCGGATTGAAGATTTAAAGGTCGAGCCCGAAGTTTCAAGGCCTTATAAGCCGCTTTGCGTTGTAGGAGTGACATGAAACAACTTAGGAAGAAGATTGTTATGCCAGTCAAGGTACAATGAGGAGAGGACGACTGCACGTGGAAACGAAAGAGAGTATGAGGTCATCCATCCAGAACTCTTTGGGTGGTATGTCTCATGTATCATATCTTACTTGTACCGTTTGTCTTGCACTATTAGAGTTCCGCATGCTAAGGTAGGATTTTGGTTGCATGGATTGTGGATGGTAGATTGGATACTCATGGATGGTAGGCAGTCGGAATACTTTGTTTGCTCGAGTCTGCTTGGAGTTTTGGGAGTGAAATTATTAAGGGGCAGGGAGAATGTAACGACCCGTATTTTACGTATCGGAGGATCGTAAATAATTATATTCCATTCCCTAATGCTCGGATCATTCTCATATTTTAATATGTTGTTCGAGGGAATATGAGACATGTCCACGATTTTTACCAAACTTAATTGTGATCGTTTTACCCTTGTGAATATATTTTTAGCTATAACTTTTGATAGGGATTGAATCAGGTGCTGAAATCGACCTTATCGAATTGGAATTGGGTTTTATGATTTTGTAGAGTGGTCATATTAAAGATTTGGTTCAGCGGTTTGGGAGAGATTACTGCTTGTGGTTTTAGTTTCTGTTCGGCAGACTAATCTGATGCTAATGGTATGATTAATGAAGCCCATTAAGCAAATGACTTGTAGCTATAAATAGAGGGGTTTGGGGAGAGAATTAAGGTTTCTCTCTTCATTTAAACATTTAGGTTTGTCTCTGTGATTCCGCGGATCCAACCTGAACCTTAATTATTCATCTTATTCTTCTTAATTCATTATAGATTGCATCCAAAGACTAGATCATCATCAAAGAAGATTAGAACATCATATTGCATCATTTTTTGGGGGTTTCTTTATGCTGTCCATATCTGATTTCATCGGATTTACATTAGATATTAGATTTGATAAGTGATAGATATCTCTCAATGGAATCTACAGATTGTGTAGGTAAATTAAGATCAAAATTTCGTTTTATACATTAAATTCACCCTATATCACATCATATATAACATATCAGCTTCAGATGTTATAACAGGACTTAACCTAATCACATAAATCGACAATATGTTAGTTTAGTCATGTTCTTGCATATGTTTAGATCCAAACCATATTAGATCCGTTTTTTATTATATGTTTATTTATGATTATAACGTGTTCATATTTATGTGATCAATACTGGATGGATGAATTGTTTCCTTTTTTTATTGAAATTGATTGCATTACTTGAGTTTTTGGATAGAATTGCTTGCCGTAGAAATCAGGATTGAAGAACAGAGAAAATTGGAGATTCAGATGATTAGATACAGACAAAACTTGGCAGAGGAGCTCTGGGGTAAACCAGGATGACCCTCAGAAAATTTCATCCCGAAATCTTTTAAGTGTATGGACTGGTATCGGTCCATGGCCGAGGGACTAGTATCGGTCCATCGGGATAGGACGAAACATGGTTAAATTGATAGCATGGCATCATGAAAAAAAACTGAGCCTACATGCAAATTTTCGAGAGATTCTAGATGTGATCTAAGACGGGTCGAAGGTTGGTTACTTCGATACTGTAAAGGGCCAGCAGTGGTTTTAGCACGTTTGGAGTTTGGCTATGAGATTGGACCGTTAGTTAACACTTGAGGAGAGTAGCAGAGTGGTCGAGACTCTTAGCCATATTTGGCTTAAGTGAGAGGACTAATACCTGCAACGATCTGGATTTTTAGCCGTTAATTTTAAAACATTTAAATTATTTTACTTATTGTATTAAAAAAAGGATTTGTATAAGGAATTTATTAATTAAAAACGATGTTTGAACATATAGTTTATAATTAAATTTAATACATGCTCGCAACGTCGTGGTAGTTCGTAATATTACGTTTTGAACTTCTATTGTATATACATAATCCACTATAAGTCGGATTTCGTTGAAACAAGAAACGTTTAGATCTATTTGATTATATTTTTCTATTGAAAGTGAAATTTTGAGATTTCGTCTTATAGGTTGTGAGTTACGTTCAAAACAAAATTTCAAATAGTCGATATGGAATCATTTATAAATTATAACGATTTATTATATATATAAATCGATCTTAAATAATCTGAATGTTGTTTTAATTTGAAATATCGAGTTTAAAATTCAGATATGTTTATTTTGGAGTTATATGATGTTCTAGTAGGATATATGCGATAATAATAATTTATTATAATCAAATTGAATTGTTTTTGAATTGATTAATACATTAATTGATTTATTTAAGCCTTAAAAATAGCATTGTTGCAAACAACCTTAATTTTCGACGAAATTAGTTTCATTGGATCTGCAATGTTAAATTATTGTATGAAAGTAAATTTCGTGGCAATTCAATATCATCGCAGTAGCCATAAACGCCTAGAGTTTTGTTAATCATTTTATTGATATAATATGAAATTTTAAGAATAATCAATTTTCATATGACTTCCGATTTCAATGAAACTAGTTGTATTAAATTCGTACTGATTATTCTTGTAAGATTTCCAGTTTATGTCAATTGGATTTATTTTGTGATTGTGCGTAATTTAGACGCTATCGATTCTCATTGTAAATTTATAAAGGAAGTTTTGCAAACGATCTCGGAATTTGACGAAACATGTTCCGTCGTGTCCGAAATATTTTATTATGCTATGATTTCAATTTTCGTTGCGATCGGAGGTTGTATGATGTGGTTTTAACATGTAACTTCATTAATAAGTTTCATATATTATTAAAATAATATATACCCTTCTTTATGTATACACCCTTATATGTTAACCCTAGAAATTGAGTCAAAATATAAATGCATGCTCAACGCAAGTGATGTTCACCTCCACCATAATGAACGACCAGCACATTCCCCATTTCTTCCTCTGATTCCTCTTGGTCCTCACCTCAAATCAGAAAGTCCCTAGCTATTAAAACGTTCAGCTCATCGAGCTCGTAACAATCAGTGGCCATGATCGCCGATAATGCCATAAGTTGGCCGGAATCTCCATAGGAAGCCGCTGATGTCAGCTTTGATTTCTGGAGCCTAGGTGATTTCGAGTTGCACTATACTCCAGGGGTGGGTGGGGAAGGCAACTGGATTTCGACTGGCAGTGTGGTGATGAACTCCTGATGGCCCTTCGATGATGAACCTGTTGTGGTGGTTTTTTCAGATGCGTTAGTACAAGGCAGGATCGATGCTTCGCTAGCTAGTACAGGTGGATGGCATAATCCATTGATTGGGAGGGAGAGATCCTTAGAGTGTGCTGGTGCATTGGTTTCGAGGCTTAGATGAGTTCGAGATGGATCGATGGAATTGTTTAGTATTATGCAGTCCGCAGGTTGGAAAGAGTGCGTGATAAATCGATGGGTGGGTCAGAGTTATGCAGAGATGAGGCTACGGGATTAATTCGGTGTTATACACTCCATGGTGAGTCAAGGCTACATGATGGATTGATGTCGCGTTATTCATGGTGTGATGAGGCTAAGGGATCATGGATCGATGTGATATGTACTTCGTGGTGGGAACGAAGTAATAAGATAGAAGATTCAAAGCAAGGGTACTATGAGGGAGACCTGTTAGGAGTAGAGAGACCGTGTACCTGGGTGGGAAACCTTGGCTGGGAAGGCATGTGTCGACGAGGCACGGAATTTGGCTATTACTAGATTGATTTAAGGGCATAATCTGTTGTATATAACAGTGTTGTATACACAATTATATGATTTTTGTTTGATGATAACAACCAAATTTATTTTATTATTGAAGGTGTTTGTAACTGTACTGGTATACTACACATCAGACAGGAATATAATATTTCTGTTTAAATAAAGTACAACTATACTAAAATTTAAAAATTCACAGAGTATTTTATTTGAACAAGAATATTTTATTTCAATATTTAAACAGTATAGATTTACGACTTCACTATTTGTATATACATCATTAATAGACATTTCAAAATTTTCAATTTCACACTCAGTTCCTCTTTACAACACTTACAATTTCATACACACTACATTTCTATACAGTTCACTCATATATACTGACACATATTAATATCATCATCTTCAGTCTTCTTGACTTCACAGCATTCCACAGTCAATCCAGTTATCTTCATACCTGTCACATACAAAAGAACACACACAGTAGACTGCCACAAAAATAAAAATTAAATAAAAGCAAATAAAAAATTTATTTTTAATTTTTTTTATTTGCCTCAGATTTGCGGTGTGTTTCTCATCATTTTTCTAGACTTTGTCTGATATGCAGGGACAGAAAAACTCGTCTAGATGGCTGCATGTACACACGTGTACACACGTGTGCACTACCACGCCAATCCAGTGTCGCGACTGAGGAGTAGCCACTTGGACCATCTCGACTCAGCGCAATATACTCATGAACATGAACAAAGTCAAAAGCAAAAGTAAAATGGTCGACAAGTCAACACACAAGAAAGTCATAAGCAAGTCAAAACATGAATAAAGCATAGTACGGCAGTGTTAACAAAACTACAGGAAGTAACAGTGGTGAAGAAGTCAAGGAAACATGATGGGATAAATTTACATAATTCTTCAGCAATTTCGAGTAAAAACCAAACAGAAGTCAAGCAATCATGCCCAAGGAAAATATGCACTTGTTTCAGAGCAAATATAATAATGACAAACCATTCTGGTCACAGTAGCAACAGGGGTTTCAAGATTAAAACACATATGGTTCAAGTGAACAAGTGTATTATGACTCATAACAGTAAAACAAAAGCAGTGTGAACAAGCTAGCAGATCAAACAACTACAAGAACAAAAGCATTGAAACAATAGGATGTGCAAACACAACTATCAAGCTAGATGAAATAGTACAACAATGTATGTTTTTGACTCAGTGAATACAGCAAAATGTTTATAAGCATATAAATTGAAAAAGACAACTGTTTACAAATGGACTTCATGGGTGTCAAAGTCATCAAAGCAGTATGAAGATGATGCATACACAAGGTAAAGTGGCATAGTATAGAGCAGCAATAATATACACAAGCCAAAGGCATTTCAAGATACAAACAGTGTGCATTTCAGTAACAATGAACAGTTTTTTTTTTTCAAGCAATATGTTCAGACCAGAAGTCAAGTATAGTGCAAATCAAGACAGTAAGCAACAAGATGACAACATACTAAAAACAGTTTGATCAAGTACAGCACCAGTTCTTAGTTCTCAGCAAAGCAAGTTCAAGTGTAAAGCTGTTCTTATTAGTTCAAAAAAAACAGTCAGATATTAAATCAAATTCAATGATCAAGTTTTGTTAGAAAACAAATATCAAGTGCGACATCAGTTAAACAGTTTGGCAAGTTCAAGTGTTAATTCTGCTCAAAGAAAGATCAAGGCAGCACTACAAGGTCAAGCAAAAATATTCAAAGTGGTGAACAGTATCAATTACAATAAGGGCAGACACAAGTGATACATGACAGAAATGCATAAACCAATTTCAAGTGCAAAAGAACAAGAGAAGAGGTGTTCTTTAATGTCAAGCAATAGTATCTGTTTAACCAGAGTATTCACAAGAGTAGAATCGGTTCTTATGTCGATCAAGAGTAGCACCTAACCAAACTACTATCCAGAATATTTACTGAGAACAGAAATGGTCAAAGAAAAATAAAATTCAAAGTTCATGTGTTCAAAGGAAGGAGAATGAAATCTATTCCAGAATATTTGACTCCAGAAAAACACATACGGCAATTATTTTAAGGATTAATTCAAAGCAGTTGTCAAGCCCCAATATTTAGTATATATCATGAACAAGTCTAAGCATTTGTTTATACCAGTTGTTTAGAAAGCAGAATATTCAGTTTGAAATCATCAGAGTTCCAGTAACTTTACTAAAGTTATACGGTTTTTTTTTAAATTCAAAGAGACCATTTCAAAGTTCAGGATTTTCACACGCAAGTAATTCAAGAATAGAGGAAGTATTCATAGCAATATTAAATCAAAGAAATTCCCAGAAGTTCAAGAACAAATAAAAGCCGATTTCAAAAGCCTCAAAATTTTCGAATATATCAAGGGTTTCAAAGATCAAGACTTAATCAAAATTCCAGAACAGACGATGATTTAAAGTTCCAATATTTCCGTATATATCATAACCAATATTTCCGAAATCAGAGCACAAAATAAGGGTTTCTAAACCCTATAAGAACACCCACATCATCATCGACTATGAGTATCCAAGAAAAAAGAAATTAAAAAGCAAACAATCGAATTAAAAATCATACCAGGAAAAGGAGAAGTCTTGGATTCAAATCAGAGCTTCAACAACTCAATCGAAGGATAGCTTGCAATAGGAATTCGAGATCGTCACACGATATAGCGGCGCCCATCAGATCGAAGCAAAATCAAAACCCTAGATTGCAAAGAAGGAAACCCTAGATCGCAAACCCTAGGCCGCCATTTTTCTTTCCAGAGAAAAGAGATCGGACTCAAGAATAAAGTGGTGGCGCAATAACAAAAGTGGCCGGCCAAGTTTTAAGGGGATGACCCATTTATTTTAAGTCCTAAAGGCTTTTTAAAATTTTTAATTTGTTTCGTCTTTCGTTTCAATTTGTAATCAGTCTACAGTTTTCTAGTTTGTCTCTAAAACTAGGGAGACGAATTACAGGGTTTGTAATTCGGGGAAATCTGGTTTTGGGGATAAAAACCAGTGCAGGGTTTTGAGCGTAGGGTTAAGAACAGTTGGGAGCGAGTGTCGCGAGTTTACAGGGGATTGTAAGCGTAGAGATTGTTTTAACTCCTAGTAGAAACCTTGGGGAATGCAGCAGTAGGCAGGGTTTTGCCGAAGCTGGGTATATCTGTGTGTTATTTATTTTCCGCATTTATTCTGATTATTATCTGTGCTGTGATTATTTAATTACTCTGTGAAAATCTGCGATAAACCCTATTCACCCCCCCTCTAGGGTTAATTTAGATCCTACAAGTGGTATCAGAGCAGGTATTTTTTATTCTATTTTAACTCTAGAGTCATGAATCTGTCTAATAACGCGTTTTCTGAGGGTCAGTCCATAGCTAGGCCACCAATGTTTAATGGAACTGATTATGCATATTGGAAAGCTAGGATGAAAATTTATTTGAGTTCAGTCGATTATGATGTGTGGGATATTATTGAAAC
The DNA here is from genome assembly GCA_030737875.1 of Allium sativum. Classification (NCBI taxonomy): domain Eukaryota; kingdom Viridiplantae; phylum Streptophyta; class Magnoliopsida; order Asparagales; family Amaryllidaceae; genus Allium; species Allium sativum. The sequence goes on from CM060926.1 coordinate 42,996,184, forward strand.
GGGTTATAGGTCTCCCACTGTTATTGTTAGTGGTGTTGAAATTCCTAAATCAAAAGATAGGTGGGATGCTAATGATAAAAAATTATTTTCAACTAATGCCAAAGCGATGAATACTTTAATCTGTGCTCTTGATAAAACTGAATTTAATCGAATTTCTCATTGTGAGACTGCACAGGAAATATGGCATACGTTGGAGGTCACACATGAAGGTACATCTCAAGTGAAGGAATCTCGTCTCGCTCTACTCAGCAATGAATATGAAAATTTCTCTATGCAAAAAGACGAAGATATAAAAGAGATGTATGGACGCTTCTCATCACTGGTCTACAATGCAAAAGCTCTTGGCAAAACCTATACTGAAGTGGAATTGATCAGAAAAATACTAAGAGTGCTACCGATGTATTTTGAAGCAAAGGTGACGGCGATTCAAGAATCAAAAGATCTAAATAAAGTAAGCATGGAAGAGTTGATCGGAAATCTGATTACTTACGAGATGGAGTTAAAAGCAAGAGAAGAACGAAAGGATTCTGAATCAAAGAAAAAGACAATCGCTCTAAATAATTCTGTTGAAAGTAATGATGATGATCCCGCTGAAGAGCTAGCCATGGTTTTGAAAAAGTGGGCCAAAGGAAAATACAAGCCACAAAAGAAGAAAACTGTCAAGTCTGAAAGTTCAGATAGTTCAAACGATGAAGTGTTTTGCTACAATTGCAAGAAACCCGGACATATCAAACCAAATTGCCCACATCTTAAAAATGAAAAGAAGAAGAAGTTCAGAAGAAAGAAGAAAGCCTTTGCTGCTACATGGGATAACGAGGAAGGAGAAGAAGTTTCTGAAAGTGAAGAAGAGGAAGCTAATTTGTGTCTTATGGCTCATTCTGATTCAGAAGGTAGTGAAGAGGATTCTAGTGAGGTAACGAATTTTACCTATAAAGAATTAATATTAATGTGTCACGACCTCACAAAAACTGTTGATTCTCTTGAACTGAAAGTTAAGAAATTAAAATCTGACAGGTCAAAACTAGTTCAAGAAAATAACAGTTTAGAAACAAAACTTGAAAAACTTAAGAATTCATCGTTTTCAGAATGCGAAAAATGTCGATTTTTGAGTAACGATTTTTTGAAATTAAAAACTGATCTGGAGTTACTTAAAAGAGAAAACATGAATTTGAAAAATGAAAATCTTGATTTTGAAAAGGTGATTGAAAAGTTTAGAGAATCTGAAAAACTTGATTTTGGAAAGAGAAAACAATTTGAAATTGAAATTTCCAAGTCCGATGCTAGAATCAAAGCACTTGAAAACGAAAATTTGATTTTAAAACAAACTGACGCTGAAAAGAGGAAAATTGCTATTAATCGTTGTTCAAATTTAATGAAAGAAAATAGCAATCTTAAATTTAAAATTCAACGACTTGAGTCAGCTTTGACTAAATTTTCTAAAGGAGAGAAATCGTTGAATATGTTGTTAAAAAATCAATTTTTTGTTCAGAATAAAAAGGGACTTGGATTTGAATCTGATCAAGTTGAAAAACAAAATTTTAATGATTTCAAAAATCCTTTAATTGGCATTAAAAACAATCAAATTGAATTTTTGAAATTTAATAATTTCAAAGGGTTTTTAAATCATAAACAAATTGATAACTCGTTCAAAAACAATTCATTTAAATCTATTTGGATTCCAAAAATTAACAAAATAAATTTAAGCAAATCTAAACAAATTTGGGTTCCAAAGGGTACGCTAGTGAATAGTAATGGATTGTTATATAAACGGGTTTGGGTACCAAAACGTGTAAACGAAAATAAGAGTGGTAAAACAACTTTTGTTAGACCACTCCATCATATAAACATTTAGGTATCGTAGGAGGCTAAGGAACAACTGTACTTTAGTGAGATAAAATTCAAGTTGATTCATATATCAAATTATTTGAAGTTCCTTAGCCATAGATTCAAAGTTGGAGATTCATTGCATCACGTTGATTATGGTAAGTCAGGTATGATCTCTAAACTCGTACTTTTATTTCTTTTAGGTTATTTTTACTTGGTTGTTTTTTTTTAAAATCATTCGTTATGAATTGTTGAAAATCTTGGACTATAAAAAAAAAAAATTTGATTTTTTTTGGTGATTTCAAACAATTATCTTCAAATTTGATATGTTGACTGTTTCTTGAGTTTGTCTAAAAATTCTCTGAGGATGTCACTTGTGATTCTTGCTTTGAAAATGATCTTGTGCTGCTCTGATAAGGAAATTAATTTATTGGTGTTTAAATGATAAGTTGGAAAATCAGTAACTGAATTTAGTTAAAATTCATGGACAATTTGAATTAATATATAAATGGCTTTAAAAATTGTCTAGAAGCAATCAGTGTTAAAAATATTAGAAAATTTCATTTTCTAACTGAATGATTTTTTTTTAAAAAAAAAAAAAAAAAAACTGATTTTCAACTTGCATTTTTTTTCAAAAAAAAAAAAAAAACTCCTCTTAAAATTGATATTTTCAATTTTAAAATTATTTTTGATTATCTATTCAAAAATTGAAATTATTGATTAATTTGAACCGTTTTGGAACTCATCAAAATTATTGATAGATTTATGAAACTGTGATGAGTTGCGACTATGGTATAATTCATAATTAGAAGAGATATTATTTTAAATCTCATGATGATTAAACAAATTTTATAATATCTTTGAATTAGAGCTTATTTCACGACCATCTTCTATATCTACCATATTTCTGTCATTCATCATGGTTTTATTTAATTTGGGGAGTTCTAATTATTCTTAAAATTAAAAAAAATAAAAATAAATAAATAAATAATTTATCCTTGGTATTCACTCCCATTTAAAAATCCTCGCGGTTATGCGTGGGTGAATTACCTTAATTTCTATGTGCTTCCATTCTCACTTAAAAGACCTTCGGGCTGTGCATGGATGGAACTCATTAGAGAGGATAAAGTTAAGTTACTACTAACCCCATTTAAAAGACCTTTGGGCTATGCGTGGTTAGAAAGCGCTTAACACATTCTTTTTGCATATTTAAAATCTTTAAAATTTATATTCAAATACTCAATTTTTATTGAACTCTCCTCATTCGATAAAATCCATCGTAAATCCATTCATTCTGGAAGTGAAATCTGCTTCTGATTTAAAGATTATTATGATTTTTGTTTGATTAAATGGGTTTTACGATATATATTCTCTCTCTGAATATGAATTTATATTTTTAGTCTATATTCATCACTGTATCGATTTCTATTTTCCTTTTGATGATAACAAAAGGGGGAGAATGGTCAAGATTTTGATTGATAAGTATTTAATTCAAAAAATATTTTAAGATTGGAAATTAAATATCTAGAGGGGGAATGGTCAATTGGATTTCATTATTCATACTTTTCCACATATATAGGGGGAGTTCAGTTGTAGGGGGAGCATACAAATAGGGGGAGTAATATATTTCACGTTCAAAACACATTCAAAATCTTTTATTTGTTTGTCATCATCAAAAGGGGGAGATTGTTGTATATAACAGTGTTGTATACACAATTATATGATTTTTGTTTGATGATAACAACCAAATTTATTTTATTATTGAATGTGTTTGTAACTGTACTGGTATACTACACATCAGACAGGAATATAATATTTCTGTTTAAATAAAGTACAACTATACAAAAATTTAAAAATTCACAGAGTATTTTATTTGAACAAGAATATTTTATTTCAATATTTAAACAGTATAGATTTACGACTTCACTATTTGTATATACATCATTAATAGACATTTCAAAATTTTCAATTTCACACTCAGTTCCTCTTTACAACACTTACAATTTCATACACACTACATTTCTATACAGTTCACTCATATATACTGACACATATTAATATCATCATCTTCAGTCTTCTTGACTTCACAGCATTCCACAGTCAATCCAGTTATCTTCATACCTGTCACATACAAAAGAACACACACAGTAGACTGCCACAAAAATAAAAATTAAATAAAAGCAAATAAAAAATTTATTTTTAATTTTTTTTATTTGCCTCAGATTTGCGGTGTGTTTCTCATCATTTTTCTAGACTTTGTCTGATATGCAGGGACAGAAAAACTCGTCTAGATGGCTGCATGTACACACGTGTACACACGTGTGCACTACCACGCCAATCCAGTGTCGCGACTGAGGAGTAGCCACTTGGACCATCTCGACTCAGCGCAATATACTCATGAACATGAACAAAGTCAAAAGCAAAAGTAAAATGGTCGACAAGTCAACACACAAGAAAGTCATAAGCAAGTCAAAACATGAATAAAGCATAGTACGGCAGTGTTAACAAAACTACAGGAAGTAACAGTGGTGAAGAAGTCAAGGAAACATGATGGGATAAATTTACATAATTCTTCAGCAATTTCGAGTAAAAACCAAACAGAAGTCAAGCAATCATGCCCAAGGAAAATATGCACTTGTTTCAGAGCAAATATAATAATGACAAACCATTCTGGTCACAGTAGCAACAGGGGTTTCAAGATTAAAACACATATGGTTCAAGTGAACAAGTGTATTATGACTCATAACAGTAAAACAAAAGCAGTGTGAACAAGCTAGCAGATCAAACAACTACAAGAACAAAAGCATTGAAACAATAGGATGTGCAAACACAACTATCAAGCTAGATGAAACAGTACAACAATGTATGTTTTTGACTCAGTGAATACAGCAAAATGTTTATAAGCATATAAATTGAAAAAGACAACTGTTTACAAATGGACTTCATGGGTGTCAAAGTCATCAAAGCAGTATGAAGATGATGCATACACAAGGTAAAGTGGCATAGTATAGAGCAGCAATAATATACACAAGCCAAAGGCATTTCAAGATACAAACAGTGTGCATTTCAGTAACAATGAACAGTTTTTTTTTTTTCAAGCAATATGTTCAGACCAGAAGTCAAGTATAGTGCAAATCAAGACAGTAAGCAACAAGATGACAACATACTAAAAACAGTTTGATCAAGTACAGCACCAGTTCTTAGTTCTCAGCAAAGCAAGTTCAAGTGTAAAGCTGTTCTTATTAGTTCAAAAAAAAACAGTCAGATATTAAATCAAATTCAATGATCAAGTTTTGTTAGAAAACAAATATCAAGTGCGACATCAGTTAAACAGTTTGGCAAGTTCAAGTGTTAATTCTGCTCAAAGAAAGATCAAGGCAGCACTACAAGGTCAAGCAAAAATATTCAAAGTGGTGAACAGTATCAATTACAATAAGGGCAGACACAAGTGATACATGACAGAAATGCATAAACCAATTTCAAGTGCAAAAGAACAAGAGAAGAGGTGTTCTTTAATGTCAAGCAATAGTATCTGTTTAACCAGAGTATTCACAAGAGTAGAATCGGTTCTTATGTCGATCAAGAGTAGCACCTAACCAAACTACTATCCAGAATATTTACTGAGAACAGAAATGGTCAAAGAAAAATAAAATTCAAAGTTCATGTGTTCAAAGGAAGGAGAATGAAATCTATTCCAGAATATTTGACTCCAGAAAAACACATACGGCAATTATTTTAAGGATTAATTCAAAGCAGTTGTCAAGCCCCAATATTTAGTATATATCATGAACAAGTCTAAGCATTTGTTTATACCAGTTGTTTAGAAAGCAGAATATTCAGTTTGAAATCATCAGAGTTCCAGTAACTTTACTAAAGTTATACGGTTTTTTTTTAAATTCAAAGAGACCATTTCAAAGTTCAGGATTTTCACACGCAAGTAATTCAAGAATAGAGGAAGTATTCATAGCAATATTAAATCAAAGAAATTCCCAGAAGTTCAAGAACAAATAAAAGCCGATTTCAAAAGCCTCAAAATTTTCGAATATATCAAGGGTTTCAAAGATCAAGACTTAATCAAAATTCCAGAACAGACGATGATTTAAAGTTCCAATATTTCCGTATATATCATAACCAATATTTCCGAAATCAGAGCACAAAATAAGGGTTTCTAAACCCTATAAGAACACCCACATCATCATCGACTATGAGTATCCAAGAAAAAAGAAATTAAAAAGCAAACAATCGAATTAAAAATCATACCAGGAAAAGGAGAAGTCTTGGATTCAAATCAGAGCTTCAACAACTCAATCGAAGGATAGCTTGCAATAGGAATTCGAGATCGTCACACGATATAGCGGCGCCCATCAGATCGAAGCAAAATCAAAACCCTAGATTGCAAAGAAGGAAACCCTAGATCGCAAACCCTAGGCCGCCATTTTTCTTTCCAGAGAAAAGAGATCGGACTCAAGAATAAAGTGGTGGCGCAATAACAAAAGTGGCCGGCCAAGTTTTAAGGGGATGACCCATTTATTTTAAGTCCTAAAGGCTTTTTAAAATTTTTAATTTGTTTCGTCTTTCGTTTCAATTTGTAATCAGTCTACAGTTTTCTAGTTTGTCTCTAAAACTAGGGAGACGAATTACAGGGTTTGTAATTCGGGGAAATCTGGTTTTGGGGATAAAAACCAGTGCAGGGTTTTGAGCGTAGGGTTAAGAACAGTTGGGAGCGAGTGTCGCGAGTTTACAGGGGATTGTAAGCGTAGAGATTGTTTTAACTCCTAGTAGAAACCTTGGGGAATGCAGCAGTAGGCAGGGTTTTGCCGAAGCTGGGTATATCTGTGTGTTATTTATTTTCCGCATTTATTCTGATTATTATCTGTGCTGTGATTATTTAATTACTCTGTGAAAATCTGCGATAAACCCTATTCACCCCCCCTCTAGGGTTAATTTAGATCCTACATAATCAACTAGAGATGGAACATGAACCTCAAAGAATTTGGAAGTGCCAAGGAGTTGTTGATAACTCAGAGTCGTCTAATGGACGCAAAGCAGGGGTACACAAATAGGGATTCCCCATATGACAATTCACGGTGGTCTAGTATCTTAGGTGACGAGCCTAGCCAGCGAGGCACGTGTGGTAGATATAGAGTTCTACTAGAATTAGGATATTGTCAACCATTGATAGATGGTATAGCTAGTCATAAAAAGTATCAATGCAGGCATAGATTAGGAGGTGATAAATAAGACTTACTTGATGGACGCTATGTTCATTATGGTTTCTCCTATCTTATTTCTCTTAGTATAACATCACCTCTAGGATTCAGGAGCGAGAATGGGATGTGGGGATGGAATAGGCTATGGAGACTCTTTTATCCTATTATAGTATCCTCTTTTGTTATCCTGAGTAGCATATATTATCTCGATTATATATGCTGACTTTTGTATATGTAACGACACGACATGTATGACTTTCTGTACCTATGTTCCTATACTATTGCGACTTTTGTAGTATTTTAGGAGTTACTTATCACTCAAACCAGACTATTGTCTGACTTAAGGTTCTTTCAGGTCTCACCTTTTCATACTATACATGTATTAATGATATTATTCCAATGCTTACACTGTGCAACCTTGACAGTGTTATTCATTTTGAGACATATTATCAATGAGTTTATTTATCTCTTATATAAACTCTATTATTACTATGTATAACTGTACGGTCCTATTCTCTGACTATGTGGTTGGTATAGTTATCACTGTCACTCCTATTATATTTGTGATTATTATTGTATATTATCTGATGCCCAGTGAGATATTCGATAGGTTTTGTGATTATATTTGGCTTTGTTCCCTTCTCTGCTCTTCTTTTACCTTCCCTTCTATTTTGTTTCCTTTTTTCTTATTTCTTTCTCATGGCAATTGTTATGCACTGATGGTGTAGAGTGGTCGTTATAGAGATGAAATATAATTAACTAATTTAAACAAACACATTGCATTATAGTGTCTTTTTAGCATTTTGCATATTGAGGAGAAATTATGAGTTTTTATCATTGACATATAATCATCAATTATTTATTTAATCCATTGATGTGAAAATGTGAAAAAATTTGCAAATACATTATCAAAATATGATTTTGATAGTTGTACCTAAAGAGATATGATCCACAGGTCGCAAATGTGCTTTTAAAAGAAAGAAAAATGCAGTTCGAATGTAGTTAGTCTGTAACACCCCACATTTTTCTAGGCCTAAATTTTTACATAAATCAAAACTTAAACCCATTTAAGCACGGAGTGTGTAAACCTGGTACCTACAAATAAAAGAGCATGAACATAATTAGAGTACGATAAAATAACTCACAGCTGAAACGAAATAGGATAAACTAGTATCAACTCGGGTAACTACCTTATAAGAATAAGTTACTATGTCAATACCGAGCATGAGAGAGAACAAGAACCAAAAACCGAACATAAAAACCTATAGAAACTTGACCTTCTCGAGATAACCCGAGAGATGTAATGAGGAGAGGGCCAGAACAATAAGTTATGGTGAGCAGAAAGAGTATAACACAGTCTACAATACATAGATATGTATCCTGTTTGCTTCAACCACAGACATATGTCTATCAAGGCTAGTAATTCTAACCTAACCTTGTAAATACATACGCACAACACTAACTACCATACCTACAGTAGTATCCCCGACTGATAACGATACTGAGATAGAACGTTTACGCATAATTTTGAAGCTTTTAAACCATCATTCAACCAGTAACCAAAAACTAAGAGGTGGGCTCTCAACTACTCACTAGTCATATGAAGGTTAATTAACTTTTATATAGCCACTTAAGACCTCACTATCAATGATAGAAGAGTGGATCCTTTTGATCACTTAAGACCCAAAGCAACCCATCAATCACTTAATACTTTTTTCAATGGTTTACCCTACACTAATATAAATTAGAGGACACTAGCTACAAGTCCCACTATTTTAAGGCTTCCGTCATTCACGCACATAAACTCATGATCCGCATAAGGCGAGAGATAGTAAGAAGTCACTAAAGACCGATCAAATAGGTAGACGTAGCACAACATTTAAGACCTCCCTACGGTGGATCCTCCCATTACCGTCTAGCTGACCTTATTTGGATAATTCCCTAATCACTTAATACTTCCCTTAGGATAGGTTGACCTAAGGTACCTCCTTAGTGGTCAATTGAAACCTATTCCCTGGGTGGACTTTCAACCCAGCCACTTAAGACCTGAGAAAAGCGAACTAATCATGGATATTATTAAACTAGTGCCCAATTAGCCTGTAATACTTTCATTTATAGGAGGTGGGCTACCCGAATCACTTAATACCTTTTTAAAGTTGGATCTAACCACTTAGGACCTTAATTCTCAAACCGGACAATGCCACTAAATTATTTCCTTTTTGGTTTTTTCTTTCGGATGGGAGGAGTGACCTATAGTCACTTAAGACCTCCCTCATGAATCAAACCTTAAATTTGGAATTAATCCATGTACACAAACTAACTATAGTCATGGGTTCCTATGGTTAATGATGTCTTACATCAGTCGGACATATATTCGACTACTGGAAAGTGCAGACTTTTATCGAATAAGGCAACTGACCTTGCATCATTAACCTGTTAAGTCCAATTCTAATTTCTAATTATATTAATTCTAGATTTACTAGAATAGAATACTAAAAACCTATACCTTTTTTGTCCTAGGATGTCTAATTAATTGTTTTCTTATTGAACTTAGTATTTTAAACAACAACCAATACCCATTAATCCTCTCAAATAAGACTTCCTCCTTGAAAACTCTCCCCTTAAAAACGGCGTCCACATTTACCTCCTCGAGCCCCACAAACCATAACTCTCTTCAGAATCCTCGAGCCACTCCAACGTCAAATATCCCCCCAGATCCGGTGCCTCCCCTACCGGATCCTCCTCCTAACCCTCCCCACCCTCCACCACCTCCTCAACCACTTCCAATTAACCCTACTCTCAACCCTCCTCTTCTCGATGCCCGACGAACCTCTCTCTTCACAACTAAGCCTTGCAATGCAGGAGATTTTAAGCCTACTCCCTTAATACTGAAGTATGACGGGAAGAGATTAATCCCAACCCGAGAAATTATCGAAGCAAGCGAGGCAGTTTGGCATGACTATCTAGCGGGGTTCTTTCTTGACTCTCCGTTGTCTTACACGTCCGTTGTCATGCTTCTGCTAAAACGCTGGATACCGAAAGGCATGATTAAGGTAAAATCGAATGGAAGTTTATTATTTTTTCTTGTCGATGATGAGGCAGATAGGAAAGGAATTCTTGAATCAGACCCTATTGCCATTAGAAATAAAGTTTTTATCATTAAACAATGGGACATTAATATGGCGCTATTGGGAAAAGGAATCAGAAATGTACCTGTTTGGGCTAAAATGACAAACTTGCCGATGGTGGCTTGGTCGAGAATTGGCATATGTTGGTTGGGAACACATATCGGCAAGTTCCTATGTATGGTCAGGCGACTGAGAGTCTTGATTGGTTAGGCTTTGCCAAATGTTTAGTTGAGATCTCTACGGAAAGTGAAATGCCTGACAGGATTATCGTGCTTCTTCCAGACGGAATTGAGCATGACATTTATATAACTTACGTCTGGAAGTCGGATATCTACCGAGTTTGTAAGGTCTTTGGTCACTTGAGTAGTACTTGCCCATTTGACAAAAATGATGAAAGACATGAGTTGAATGATAACAGGAAGGTTAGTCCTGTTATTGAAGTAGAAAAACAAAAAAGAGAAACGCATGAAGTTGGGGTTATTAGTGGCAACACTCCAATAGTTAGGCAAGTCAAAAGAATTCCATCAAGAAGCGGCGTCAAAGTGGGAGTAAATCTGATGGTTAGTCAATAGAAACGGAGGAGAGTAGGAGGAGACTCTAGAAAATGTTGTACTGGTGCGTCCACTGAAAAACACACTACCAACAAATTTGAAGCATTAGATATCATGATTGGAAATGAAACTTTAGATCTTGAAAAAGGTGAACTAGTTGATGCTACAGAAGGAAGTTGTAACACCCCACCTCCGTTAAGGACACTCACAAAGGGAATGCCTTAACTTTGGTGGAGCGTTTTAGTAGACAGAACAGAAATTTACAAGACAAATAAACAATACTTGAGAAATTATAACTTTATTACAACGGAAAACAGAAATCAGTTTGGTTACATCTTTACCAAAAACTCAAGTACATAAATATCAGTCTTGTTCAGAAAATCATCATTGTACAAAACTTTAAAATCATAATCCCCACAGAAGCTGCCATAAGTAGTCAAGCCATACTTTAAGCACTCTAAGTACTTCAAGCAGAAGAAATCTGGATCAAGCTAAAGTGTTCCTTCCTTGGAAAACCTAGGGGGGGGGGGTGGAAAAAAGGGGGCGAAAACAAGCAAGGTCAGACATAAAGTCTAGCAAGTTCAGTGACTTTCAGTATATGAACAGATAATAATAATCGTGGCATGCAAATAAAACTGGATGAGATAACAGTAACAGGAGCAGCAGATGTACTTAGGTTAAGTAGAAGGAACAGAATAATATTACTTTTTATTTCTCTGCACTAATACTAGTATAACAGGACTAGGTGTCACCCTAATGTCTAAACTGAAACAGAAACAGGAACAGAATAATTTCCACAGAAGAGAATGCTAGTAATGGGCTTTTACCACCCGAACAGAAACAGACATAACCAAAATGCTAATAATGGGCTTTTACCACCCGAACAAAAGGTACAGAAACAGAACAAATTAATCCCTTCGGAAACAGAATATAGAATTAGGTGTACACTAGTAAATGGGCCTTTACCACCCGAACAGACAGTACCACGCAGACAGGTGTTGCCACCCAACAAAAACAGATGGTACCAACAGAAACAGACAGAACTAAGTGTACCCTAAAACCCTACCCTAAGCGATCGGCTCCCTAATACATAAATACCCTGTGTCCGCTCCACAATAGGGTGTATCACTCCCTAAAGTGACAACCAATTGGCACAGGCCTATTTACAAATGTCACGGCGTCTTACATCCTCAGAGGCAGACCGGGATCCATGCACACACATGACCCGGTTGGAATGCATCATCAACACCCCTCGCCATTATCAGAATGAACCATTTATAATTAGTTCAGTAAGCGTGCCCGGACCCTACCTACTGTTGGGTCAAAGTTTTGCTACCAGAAAGGGTTACTGACTAATATGGGTCCCTAACAATAGATGACACAAGTAATTTTCCCTCCTAACCTTGTGTCCCCAGACTAACATATTTCAGATTAACTTGTTTACAAGTTCAGACATACAGAGTTCAGATCAACTAGTTCACAGATTAGACAAGTTTTCAGACTAACGGATCAGCTATACGGATTTAACAGATTTACAGATTTGTCTAACTTTGTAATTGGGCCTACAGATTCACGAAACGGGTTTGTTAAATTCATTAGTCCAATTGGTTCAACCCTATCCACCCAACACGTTTTAGACATCATATTTATCCCAGATTTGCATTAATTAAATATTAATGCACAGACCTCTCACATTAGGTCGGTAGCTTGTGGCCGCTGGATATGCCGGGCGGTTCCGGACAGACTTCTGCCACAAACCAGACCTAACCTCGTGTCTAAGCATATTTTAGTTATGCCTACGACCTCTCACATTAGACTGACAGTTTGCGGTCGCTGGTTAAGCCGGTTGGTTCTGGGTAGGCTTCTACCGCAAACAGAGTCTAACCTCGTGTCATAGCCAATTCATTTCAATATAGATTTTTCAGATATCAGACTAATTCTGTTTATTTAACAGATTAAACTTCCGTACGAGTTACAGCAGATTATTCGAGGTTCTATTAACAAGTTTTGCTCAATTTTAAGTCGAGCCTCCAGATTTACATACTTCAAATTTCAGCATTTCAGTTCCAACAGATTACGTCATTCAACAGATTAAACAGATACAGATCTTGCAGATTAGGCTATTTAGCAGATAAGGTAATTTAACATAATTAGGAGATTAGGCAATTCAATCTAATTAGCAGTTTTGGCAACTCAACAGTTTTAGTAGATAACAAATTTGGCAGTTTAACAGATTTAGCAGATTTTATATATCTAAAAATTTATTTAGATATCTTGCCTAATCATAAATTTAGCCTAAACTTACATGCCTAAATCAAGGTCATAATTCATAATACAATATATGCCACAAATCTTAGCCTTAACATTCCCATTTACAGTTCATGTCAAAACTAGATTTAATATTCTAGTTTACCATTTATGTCCAGAACTAATAGACATGTTAATCATTCACTATCATAGCCAATTCAGATTATGCCAACATATTTATTATGCCAAATTAACTTAATTAAGATATGCCCAATCCCCGTATAACATGTTTCCACAAGTTCTCTAAGTACTCATTAAATGACCCTAGCAAAAAGGAATAGGGGATAAGCACCAGAAAGAATAGGCATGCAATGATGAACCAAATACAATGATAATGGTCGTACTTGGCTCGATGTACATAACAGTGAATGGGAATAAACTAGCAAGGTTACATACTAAATATGAGATCCAACATCAATAAGGGAATAGGCATAAGAAACTAACTACAATAGTTATAGACAACTAACCACAATAGTCATGGGCGACTAATCACAATAGTTTCTTATTCAATGTCATAGGCAATAGTCTCATAGGCGTGAATCATAGTCATAGGCAATAGTCTCATAGTCTCGAATCATAGTCATGGGCAATAGTCTCATAGGCAACAGTTTCATGTCCATTTATGCATTATTATTTGTCCTAAAATTTAGCATTCGTGCGTTAATCTCTTATCAGATTCTGCGCACGCTCATAGTAGCCTGGCTATAGAATAGAAAGAAGAAAGAGGTACAGAATAGTCACAGAAAAACAGATCTGACAGATAAGAATATACATAACCTCAGATTCAGATTTATAATCATGTCACAATTATAATTACAGTTTATAGCGGAAAATAACTGTACTTGCCTTTCGTGGTTTTAAAAAGGATAATAAACTGTTGTTGATGCAGAAATGTTGAATTACTCCTCTTTAATTGTTTTCGTAGCTCTAGACTTTGATTTGAGATTTGATTTAGCTTTTAATTCTATTCAGGTTGGAAGAAGATGCATCAGTCCAAGTTTTGATTCCAGCAGGGTAGCGACGCCATTTTTATTTTTAATTAGAACAAAGGCAGAATATAGACAGAATGAAAAGGTGTGGAGAGAATGAGGCTAGGGGTGAGTTTATATAGGATTAGGTGGACGAATCTAGACAGAAACAAGACCGGATACATCATGAATGAACCAGGTTAAAAAAAGGGGTTTCGGGAGCAGGTCGACCCCCAGGTCGACACTATGATCGACCTGGTCCCCCCAGGTTGACACTATGGTCGACCTGGTCCCCCCAGGTCGACACTATGGTTGACCTGGCCCCTAGGAGGACGACACTATGGTCGACCCCCAGGTCGACCTGGTCCATGGGCGGGAATTTTCCCGCCCAGCCTGTTCTGGGATTTTGAATTCGAATTTTCGAGCTGTTTTCGATTCTGAAATTCTCTAAAACTTCGGAGGGCCATATCTCCCTCATACGGACTCCGTTTCTAGAAAACTCGGACTCGTTTTCAAGAAGAATTCCGAGACGAACGCAATGGCGTAACCCGTTTCCCTTGATTCTTATTTTAAAAATTAATTATTCTCTGATTTGTTACTTATACGTTCATAGAAAATGCGGGGTGTGTGCTTTCCAGTTGTTTCAACTGATTGACGTATTCCTCGCTTCTACGAATGATTCAGTTCCCTTGAAATCCTTTCCACCCATGGCCCTAAAATCTTTACAAATCTTTGAAAAAGCAATTGCATGAGGAGGGGGCGGAGGAGGAGGAATCGCTGCAGCTGGAGGAGGAATATCCGCTGGGCCTGCATCGTTGGCCCTAGCCTCTAAGTACCTCCTGAACCAGCCAGGTATTGGCACGTCCTTTGGAAAGTTAAGATTCCCAAACATACTGGAATGAAAGAAAAAGATTTTAAATGAAGAACGGAAAAGATAGATGTATGGCTTTTTAGGGATTATGTTTTTCAAAAATAAGCTTTACTTTTGAAAATACTTCCTTTTTGAAAATAGTTTTCAAAAACTTTTGTCTAATCTGGTAACCTTCAGCTCTGATACCAAGTGTAACACCCCACCTCCACTAAGGACACTCACAAAGGGAATGCCTTAACTTTGGTGGAGCGTTTTAGTAAACAGAATAGAAATTTACAAGACAGATAAACAATACTTGAGAAATTATAACTTTATTACAGTGGAAAACAGAAATCAGTTTGGTTACATCTTTACCAAAAACTCAAGTACATAAATATTAGTCTTGTTCAGAAAATCATCAGAGTACAAAACTTTAAAATCATAATCCCCACAGAAGCTGCCATAAGTAGTCAAGCCATACTTTAAGCACTCTAAGTACTTCAAGCAGAAGAAATCCGGATCAAGCTAAAGTGTTCCCTCCTTGGAAAACCTGGGGGGAACGGAAGAAAAGGGGCGAAAACAAGCAAGGTCAGACATAAAGTCTGGCAAGTCCAGTGACTTTCAGCATATGAACAGATAATAATAATCATGGCATGCAAATAAAACTGGATGAGATAGTAGTAACAGGAGCAGCAGATGTACTTAGGTTAAGCAGAAGGAACAGAATAATATTACTTTTTATTTCTCTGCACTAATACTAGTATAACAGGACTAGGTGTCACCCTAATGTCTAAACTGAAACAGAAACGGGAACAGAATAATTTCCACAGAAGAGAATGCTAGTAATGGGTTTTTACCACCCGAACAGAACCAGAATGCTAATAATGGGCTTTTACCACCCGAACAGAAGGTACAGAAACGTAACAGATTAATCCCTACGGAAACAGAATATAGAATTAGGTGTATACTAGTAAATGGGCCTTTACCACCCGAACAGACGGTACCACGCAGACATTTGTTGCCACCCAACAGAAACAGACGGTACCAACAAAAACAGACAGAACTAAGTGTACCCTAAAACCCTACCCCAAGCGATCGACTCCCTAATGCATAAATACCCTGTGTCGTCTCCACAATAGGGTGTATCACTCCCTAAAGTGACAACCAATTGGCACAGGCCTATTTACAGATGTCACGGCGTCTTACCTCCCCAGAGGCAGACCGGGATCCATGCACGCACATGACCCGGTTGGAACGCACCATCAACACTGTAACAACCCGTATTTTCAATAACCTGTTATAACATAAATCGAGGCAGAATTAAATTCTAAAATCTGAATCAAGGGAAACGGGCTATGCCATTGCGTTCGTCTCGGAAAAATACGCGAAATAGAGTCCGAGTTTTCGAAAATCGGAGTCCGTATGACCCGGTTAAGGCCCATTGAAGTTTTCAGAAATTCCTATGCTAAAAACAGATTTAAATTTCAAATTAAAAACAGGGATTAGGGCTAATTGGTGTCAGGCGGGAAAATTCCCGCCAGGGCCCCCATGTCGACAGGCATGTCGACAGGGGTCCAGGGGTGTCGACTGCCCTGTCGACACGGAGTGGCCAGGCATTTATGCCTGGCGCACCATTTTGATTTGGGCTTGGTCTTGTGGCTTGGTTCTAGAGAATTCCTAAATCTGACGGGCCTAAACTAACCTAGGGTTAATCCTAGGGCTAAAAACACTCTAATCTTCTATAAATAAGCTCCTAATCCTACCCTAAAGCCTCATTATTCACTCTAGCAACCAAACTATGTCAAATTGAAATCTCAAATGGCCTCCACCTAAGAACCCTAGCCTCCACCCTCTTCAAAAATCATTTCTATTAAGATTTTGAAGTTCATACAAGCTTTTCTAGGTTGTATGAATGATCATTAGCTTGCATACATCATCAAGTTGCAAGCTTTATTTGCTAAGCTAGAGTTTTGGGATTTTTGTTAATTGGAGCTTGTTTTGGGGTTTTATTTGCTTGCATAAAAAGGGCTTCTCAATCTTTATTAGTAGAATTGTGTCTTCATAATAGTTGTAAGCCCTCTTACCTTCATTTTAGAAACTCTAAAGTTAATATGTGATGAAAGTTGGGATTTTTGTATGTTTAATAAGTTATGCATGCTTATGCGAGTTCACTATGCTATGTTATGCATGTTTAATAAGTTATGCATGCTTATGCGAGTTCACTATGCTATGTTATGCATGTTTAATGAGTTATGCATACTTATGCGAGTTCAATATGCCATGTTACACATGTTTGATAAGTTATGCATGTTCACTATGCCATGATTTGCTAGTTTAACAAGTTATGCATGTTTATGCATGTTCACTATGCCATGATTTGCAAGTTTAACAAGTTATGCATGTTTATGCATGTTCACTATGCCATGATTTGCAAGTTTAACAAGTTATGCATGTTTATGCAAGTTCACTATGCTATGATTTGCAAGTTTAACAAGTTATGCAAGTTCGCTATGCTAAGTTATGCAAGTCCAACATGTTATGCATGCTTATTATGATATGTAAGATGTATCATGTATGTTGTGCCAAGTTCCCTCTTTCTATCCTTTATGCGTTATGACGAATATGTAAGCGATAGAATGACGTTGGGGGGGGGGGGGAGGGGGGTTGGGTGAAACTTAAAATACATGAAAATATAAGATTGGGAATTTACCTATTAAGTTAGGTCTACCCCTTGGGAATTTACCTATTAAGTTAGGTCTACCCAAGTTAAACTTGTAATTATGGTTTGAAATAAAGTGGACATGACACTTAGAAAACATGTGTGGCCAA
This sequence comes from Allium sativum, assembly GCA_030737875.1. Classification (NCBI taxonomy): domain Eukaryota; kingdom Viridiplantae; phylum Streptophyta; class Magnoliopsida; order Asparagales; family Amaryllidaceae; genus Allium; species Allium sativum. The sequence goes on from CM060926.1 coordinate 43,013,851, forward strand.
CTCGAGGTTGGGTTGAGTTTGTAGCGTAAACCTACCCGGAACCGACCGGCTTAACTAGTTGCTACAAACAATAGGACCCAATGTGAGAAGTTGGTCATGTGTACCTGGGACCCGAGGTTAGACCAAGTTGTGGTGTAAAGCTACCCGGACCCGCCCGGCTTAACTAGTAACCGCAACAAAGTCTAATGTGAGAGGTTAAGGTACAATTAAATTAATGCCTCATGATTAGGGTTAAGTCATGGCCCACTAATACTTAACCAATTTGGGGATACGAGGGATTAAATAGGGTTAAGTGGTGAACTGTTGGTTACACTTAGCTAATTTAATCCATGATTAGTGAGGGGTTAAACCACACTTAACCCTCTTAGAAAACCCTAGCAACGTGGTATGTTCCAGCAGTAATCCCAGTTTGGTATCATTCACAACCCTAGAGGCTAGGCTAGGGCGGGGCACGATTACTGGACTGATGTAAGCGACCAAAGCGACGGCTGAGTGGTACAGCGGTGCGGGTCCAGGCGGGCTACGGATGTGCACGTAGTTCGGTGTTGGACAAACTCGAGGCACGGGTACCAGTAGGTTTAGACTGTGCATTATTGCTTAGGTGTCTGGGGTTGACACCCGAGGGCTTGATACACCCAAAGGTGGACCCAGCACAGTCTGACTACATCCATATGTGGGCCGTATGGACACCAACACTTGACGTGTTAGGTTATAGGGAGCCGATCGATTAGACCGTGGGCTGGACCTTGTATTAAGGTCACTTCTTGCTATTGGGCCAAAGTTTGGGCTGAGGGATCCATACCTGTTATGTTAGTTTGCTAGTACACTGTGGTGCAAAGCTTAATCTTCTTTATGTGATGACACCTTTATCTATTGCCCGTATATTCATCTCAGTTTCCATCATGATGTTAGCTTTACTAGTTTATAGACTGATCGTAGTAGGGCTTACCAGTCTTTTTGACTGACCTGTTTTCTTTCGCTTCTTTTCTTCCGTCCCCCCCCCCCCCCAGGTTCTCAGGGAGGGAACAGTGGTGCTTAGCTTGGATCGCTTGCTTGTTCGCTGGATAGCTCATGTATGTCTGGATATTGAGCTCGCTATGGCTTATCACTTTTACTTTTGGGGATAGCACTATGTATTTCAGTATTTCTGTTTATGTTGTACTAGACATATTTATTTTGGCAGATGACTTTATGATGTACTAGACTTGTTTTGAGATGGTTTGAGATATTCCGTTGTTTTATTCTCATTTACTCTGTTTTACATATATGTTTATGTTCCTGTTCTGCCTTGATATATCATTATGCATGCTTACCCAGTTCTAACGCCCCCCCAGAAGCTAGTGCCCCCGAAAGAGTGACCCTAGCGGAGGTGGGGTGTTACAAATTTGGTATCAGAGCATATGGTTTACGAGAAAGGACAAAAAGTTTTTAAAAGACTTTTTGAAAAACTATTTTCAAAACAAGTATAAAGTATTTTCCAAAGAAAAGTCTAGTATTTTAAAAGGCTATTCCCCAAAAAGCCATTAGCGTTATCCTTCGTTCCCTTGACCTAATCTTATCTTATCCTTCGTTTCAGTATGGCTGATGATCTTGCCATCCCGGATGGAGTAAATGTGCCACTCTGGTATAGGAGGCTCCTAGAAGCTAGGGCGGCAGCCGGCCCCGCAAACCCTACTCCCACTCCTCCTCCTGTAGTTGAGAATCCTCCCCCTAATGTTAATATTCCTCCTCCCGTTGCTAATGTCCCTCCTCCGGTGGTCCCTCCAGCAGTTAATATTCCTCCTCCTGTTGCTAATGTGCCTCCCCCTCCTGTTGCTGAGGCTGCTCTTCCTCCTCCTCCCCCTCAGCATCCTCAGATTGAGTTCACGAAGGTTTGTAAAGACTTCAAGGCGATGGGAGGCAAGAATTTCCTAGGCACATAATCTTTTGTTGAAGCTAGGAATTGGCTGAAAGACACGGAGGACTTGTTTGCTATCTTTGGGATTGATGACGAGAGGAAAATCTTATTGACAGTGTGGCTTTTGAAAGATGAAGCGGCCTATTGGTGGGAGGTCACCAATGGGAAGAGGCCCGTTGAGACTTGGGCCGATTTGAGGGCTAGATTTGTGACCAAGTTTCTATCTTCTGCAGAGGCGAATTTACAGATGGAGAAGTTCATTGCATTAAAGCAAGGTGATATGTCTGTTAAGGAGTATGTGAACAAGTTTAATCAGCTGGCCCGTTTTGGTTTGGATATGGTGAACACTCCGGAGAAGAAGGCTCTTCGATTTGCTAGGGGGTTGAATGAGCCGCTACAGGGCTTGGCGATGTCACATATTCCGCATGGAGCTACTTTCGAGAGTTTGGTCAATATGGCTCTGCTTCAGGGAGATGGAAAGAAAGAAGTCAAGTCGAGTGATACTCAAGCAAAGAAGACTGATTCTCAAGGCAAAGGCAATCAAGGTGGTCAAAGCAGCCAGGGGAATCAGGGCAAGAACAAGAAGGGGAACAACAACAACAAAGGCAAGGGAAAGTGCAATTACTGTGGTGTGCCTGGACACTTTGCTAAGGATTGTAGGAAGAAGAAAAGGAAGCTTAGTGGTGGATGTTTTTCCTGTGGTGAGACTGGACACTTCAGCAAGGAATGCCCGAAGAAGAAAGGACAGGCTGGACCTTCAGGAGGGCAAATTCATGCTCTCAGTACCGCTCCAGTTCCCGATCGAGGTAGTGTTTCTGTTGAGAACCTTGTTTATATCTCTGATCTTCCAGTTCGTACTTTGTTTGATTCTGGTGCATCACATAGCTTTATTTCATCTGATCTTGTTGATAGCTTGCACCTTAGTACTAGCTTAGTGGACGATCCCGTTTGTGTTTCGAATCCCATTGGGGGTTCTGCTCATCTATCTATGATATGTGAGGATCTGAGGATCTCTATACTCAGCGTAGAGTTCTTGTGTAGCGCATATGTTCTTGGTTTCAGGGGATACGGATTGATACTGGGCATGGATTGGCTGTCCCAATATGGGGCCATTCTGGATTGTGAGCATAGGGTTGTGAGGCTGGTGACTCGCCTTGGCAACACCTTAGAAATTTCATGCAATCCGAAGAATCCCGTCATGTTATGCTATCTTGAATCTCTCGACTCATCAGAGGAAGCCCTTCAGTCTGTAAGGGTGGTCCGAGATTATCCAGATGTTTTTGAAGAAGTTAAGGGGTTGCCCCCTAAACGAGAGGTTGATTTTCGCATCTATCTGGTGGATAATGCTAAGCCTGTTTCTTTGCCCGTTCGGCATATGGCTCCACGTGAGAGACGGGAGCTGAGCAAGCAAGTGAAAGAATTGCTTGAAAAGAACTTCATCAGAAGAAGTATATCCGAATGGGGAGCGCCTGTGGTGTTTGCTACTAAGGCAGATGGTTCTCTTCGACTCTGTGTGGATTATAGAGAATTGAATAAGCTGACTAAAAAGAACAGACACCCGTTACCGAGGATCGATGATCTCTTTGACCAGCTTGTTGGTGCTTCTGTTTTCTCTCAGCTTGATCTTGCTACCAGATTTCATCAGCTCAGAGTGGCTGAAGATAGTATAGACAAGACTGCATTCAGAACTCCAGACGGATTCTTTGAATGGCTTGTTATGCCGTTCGGTTTGACGAATGCACCCGCGTATTTTGTGGACTTGATGAGTAGGGTGTTTCGGGAGTTCTTGAATAAGTTTGTCGTGGTCTTTGTGGATGATATTCTGGTTTTCTCCAAGGATGAAGAAGAGCATGCGAGGCACCTAGTAGAGGTGATGGATACGCTTAGAGCGCACCAGTTAAAGGCCAAGTTCTCCAAGTGCCACTTTTGGAGAAGGGAAGTCAGATTCCTTGGGCATATCGTATCCAAGCAAGGCTTGGCGGCGGATCCCGCTAAGGTGGTTGCAGTTCAGGATTGGAAGACTCCAAGGAATGCAACCGAGGTGAGAAGCTTTCTGGGTCTTGCGGGTTTTTACCGGAAGTTCATCAAGGACTTCGCGAAGATATCCGCTCCTCTTACTAAGTTGACGAAGAAGAACCTAATTTTTGCTTGGGATATGGATTGTGAGCTTGCTTTTCAGAGACTCAAGAGAGCCCTTACCTCAGCACCAGTTCTAGCCTTACCCGATGGTGGTAAGATATTTACCGTGTACACTGATGCTTGTGGCACGGGATTGGGCGCCGTTCTGATGCAAGAGGGCAGAGTTATATGTTTTGGTGGGAGGCAACTTAAGGTGCATGAGAAGAATTATCCCACCCATGATCTAGAGCTGGCAGCGATTGTATATGCACTCAAGGCTTGGCGTCATTATCTTCTGGGAGAGAGATTTGAGCTATATACTGATCATAAGTCTTTGAAGTATCTCTTTTCGCAGAAGGATCTGAACTTGAGGCAGCAGAGATGGATGGAATTCTTGGTTTCCTATGATTTTGATATAGCCTATACCCCTGGCAAGGGGAATGTTGTAGCGGATGCGTTGAGTAGGAAAAGGTTGACACTAAGTCCTCTATTTGTTGAGATGAAGAATTTAGAGTTCTTGGCAACCTTTGATTTTTCTTTGACAGTTGAGTCGATGGCCGGTTCTTTGGCATCTCTAGAGCTCAGGCCTACCCTTCTAGATCAAGTTGGGGCTTCGCAGAAGGAAGACCCTCAGATAATTGAGATTATGGAGAAGCTGATTCGAGGGGAGACGTCTAGTCACCTTGCTCGATATTCTATAGATGATAAGGTTTGGCTGAGGAGAGATGGAAGGCTTTGTGTTCCGATGGTGGGAGACTTGGTGAGGAAAGTTCTTGAGGAAGCACATCGCTCCAAGTTGACTATACATCCAGGCGGTGATAAGATGTATAAGGATATGAAGCGTATTTTCTTCTGGCCTGGAATGAAGAAGGATGTGGCCGAGTTTGTCTCGAGATGTGTTATTTGTCAGAGAGTAAAAGCTGAATCGAAGAAGCCCGGTGGGCTATTGCATCCGCTAGAGGTCCCGCTATGGAAGTGGGAGAGTATTTCTATGGACTTTATTGATGGGCTTCCAAGGTCAAGGAAGGGGAATACAAGCATTTGGGTCATTGTAGATAGACTTACGAAGAGTGCCCATTTTATCCCAGTGAAGAGCAAAAGGACCGCATCTGGACTAGCATCAGTATATCTTCGTGAGATAGTACGACTACATGGAGTTCCTTCCAGCATAGTCAGTGACCGAGACCCCATCTTTACTAGTCAGTTCTGGAACAGTTTACAGGAAGCTATGGGCACAAGGTTGAACCTGAGTACGGCCTATCACCCACAAACAGACGGCCAAACAGAAAGGGTGAATAGGGTACTTGAGGACTTGTTGAGGCTTTGTATCCTGGATTTTGGTGGTGCTTGGGAAGACCATCTTCCTCTTGTTGAGTTTGCATATAATAACAGTTATCAGGCGAGCATAGGGATGGCACCATTTGAAGCTTTATATGGGAGGCCGTGCAAGTCACCCACATGTTGGTGGGAGACTACAGATAAGCTTGTACTTGGACCCGACATGATTAGAGATACATCCGAGAAGGTCGAATTGATTAGAAGACGGATGAAAGCGGCCCAAGACCGACAGAAATCCTATGTAGATAAGCGGAGATCCGATTTGGAGTTTGAGGTTGGGGACATGGTTTTCGTAAAGGTTTCTCCTTTGCGGAATGTGGTCCGATTTGGAGCTGTTGGGAAGTTGGCACCGAGATTTGTTGGACCCTTCCCTGTCATAGAGAGAATTGGGAAGATGGTTTATAAAGTGCAATTGCCCGAGAAGTTGTCCGGAGTGCATAATGTCTTTCATCTCCGGAAGTGCCTACATGAGTCCGCTGAGGTGGTTGAACCCAGCATTCTTGAAGACGTGGAAGTAGAGAAAGAAGCAACTTTGAGGAGAGCTCTGATTCGTATCTTGGGGACGGAGACTAAGAAGCTAAGGAATCGTGAGGTCAGGCTGGTAATGGTCCAATGGGGTGAAGCCGAAGAAGACGCAACTTGGGAAACCGAGGAGAAGATGCGTGGGCTTTATCCATTCCTTTTTGAGGGTACACTCTCAATCTCTTTCCTTTGTTAGTATATCTTTCTCTTTGCTATCCATGTTTATCTAGTTATCGTGCTAATCTTGTCATAAGAACCTTAGATAGAAACCCTTTGGATGAAACATGTGTTTGGGACATGTTATGTTTGATGGTTGCAAATGGTTGCAAGTGTTTGCAAGTGGTTACTCGTGGATTAGGCACTAGATCGGCTCACACACTCCTCATATTGCATATGCATGAGTGTTTATGCTTATTCTTGGATGAAATTTGTATGCGATCACATGGATGTTGCATATGGATGTATGATTGAGCACGCATGTAGATATTGTACATTATGTTAGGAATTTGCATACATATGGATACATTTCACTAACATATTTTGCATTGATCTTTGCATTAGATAAGTACATACACACACACTTCTGCATATGTTCATACAACATTTAGAATCTTTTAAGGACAATGATTGCTCGTGGATGATGCTTTGAGTAGATGGGTGATTGGATGGTAGGATACATTCTTCCTAACTTGAAGATTTCGGGGACGAAATCCTTTAAGGAGGGGAGAATGTAACAACCCGTATTTTCAATAACCTGTTATAACATAAATCGAGGCAGAATTAAATTCTAAAATCTGAATCAAGGGAAACGGGCTATGCCATTGCGTTTGTCTCGGAAAAATACGCGAAATAGAGTCCGAGTTTTCGAAAATCGGAGTCCGTATGACCCGGTTAAGGCCCATTGAAGTTTTCAGAAATTCCTATGCTAAAAACAGATTTAAATTTCAAATTAAAAACAGGGATTAGGGCTAATTGGTGTCAGGCGGGAAAATTCCCGCCAGGGCCCCCATGTCGACAGGGGTCCAGGGGTGTCGACTGCCCTGTCGACAGCCCTGTCGACACGGGGTGGCCAGGCATTTATGCCTGGCGCACCATTTTGATTTGGGCTTGGTCTTGTGGCTTGGTTCTAGAGAATTCCTAAATCTGACGGGCCTAAACTAACCTAGGGTTAATCCTAGGGCTAAAAACACTCTAATCTTCTATAAATAAGCTCCTAATCCTACCCTAAAGCCTCATTATTCACTCTAGCAACCAAACTATGTCAAATTGAAATCTCAAATGGCCTCCACCTAAGAACCCTAGCCTCCACCCTCTTCAAAAATCATTTCTATTAAGATTTTGAAGTTCATACAAGCTTTTCTAAGTTGTATGAATGATCATTAGCTTGCATACATCATCAAGTTGCAAGCTTTATTTGCTAAGCTAGAGTTTTGGGATTTTTGTTAATTGGAGCTTGTTTTGGGGTTTTATTTGCTTGCATAAAAAGGGCTTCTCAATCTTTATTAGTAGAATTGTGTCTTCATAATAGTTGTAAGCCCTCTTACCTTCATTTTAGAAACTCTAAAGTTAATATGTGATGAAAGTTGGGATTTTTGTATGTTTAATAAGTTATGCATGCTTATGCGAGTTCACTATGCTATGTTATGCATGTTTAATAAGTTATGCATGCTTATGCGAGTTCACTATGCTATGTTATGCATGTTTAATGAGTTATGCATACTTATGCGAGTTCAATATGCCATGTTACACATGTTTGATAAGTTATGCATGTTCACTATGTCATGATTTGCAAGTTTAACAAGTTATGCATGTTTATGCATGTTCACTATGCCATGATTTGCAAGTTTAACAAGTTATGCATGTTTATGCATGTTCACTATGCCATGATTTGCAAGTTTAACAAGTTATGCATGTTTATGCAAGTTCACTATGCTATGATTTGCAAGTTTAACAAGTTATGCAAGTTCACTATGCTAAGTTATGCAAGTCCAACATGTTATGCATGCTTATTATGATATGTAAGATGTATCATATATGTTGTGCCAAGTTCCCTCTTTCTATCCTTTATGCGTTATGACGAATATGTAAGCGATAGAATGACGTTGGGGGGGGGGGGGGGGTTTGGGTGAAACTTAAAATACATGAAAATATAAGATTGGGAATTTACCTATTAAGTTAGGTCTACCCAAGTTAAACTTGTAATTATGGTTTGAAATAAAGTGGACATGACACTTAGAAAACATGTGTGGCCAACTCGAGGTTGGGTTGAGTTAGTAGCGTAAACCTACCCGGAACCGACCGACTTAACTAGTTGCTACAAACAATAGGACCCAATGTGAGAAGTTGGTCATGTGTACCTGGGACCCGAGGTTAGACCAAGTTGTGGTGTAAAGCTACCCGGACCCGCCCAGCTTAACTAGTAACCGCAACAAAGTCTAATGTGAGAGGTTAAGGTACAATTAAATTAATGCCTCATGATTAGGGTTAAGTCATGGCCCACTAATACTTAACCAATTTGGGGATACGAGGGATTAAATGGGGTTAAGTGGTGAACTGTTGGTTACACTTAGCTAATTTAATCCATGATTAGTGAGGGGTTAAACCACACTTAACCCTCTTAGAAAACCCTAGCAACGTGGTCTGTTCCAGCAGTAATCCCAGTTTGGTATCATTCACAACCCTAGAGGCTAGGCTAGGGCGGGGCACGATTACTGGACTGATGTAAGCGACCAAAGCGACGGCTGAGTGGTACAGCGGTGCGGGTCCAGGCGGGCTACGGACGTGCACGTAGTTCGGTGTTGGACAAACTCGAGGCACGGGTACCAGTAGGTTTAGACTGTGCATTATTGCTTAGGTGTCTGGGGTTGACACCCGAGGGCTTGATACACCCAAAGGTGGACCCAGCACAGTCTGACTACATCCATATGTGGGCCGTATGGACACCAACACTTGACGTGTTAGGTTATAGGGAGCCGATCGATTAGACCGTGGGCTGGACCTTGTATTAAGGTCACTTCTTGCTATTGGGCCAAAGTTTGGGCTGAGGGATCCATACCTGTTATGTTAGTTTGCTAGTACACTGTGGTGCAAAGCTTAATCTTCTTTATGTGATGACACCTTTATCTATTGCCCGTATATTCATCTCAGTTTCCATCATGATGTTAGCTTTACTAGTTTATAGACTGATCGTAGTAGGGCTTACCAGTCTTTTTGACTGACCTGTTTTCTTTCGCTTCTTTTCTTCCGTTTCCCCCCCCCCCCCGGTTCTCAGGGAGGGAACAGTGGTGCTTAGCTTGGATCACTTGCTTGTTCGTTGGATAGCTCATGTATGTCTGGATATTGAGCTCGCTATGGCTTATCACTTTTACTTTTGGGGATAACACTATGTATTTCAGTATTTCTGTTTATGTTGTACTAGACATATTTATTTTGGCAGATGACTTTATGATGTACTAGACTTGTTTTGAGATGGTTTGAGATATTCCGCTGTTTTATTCTCATTTACTCTGTTTTACATATATGTTTATGTTCCTGTTCTGCCTTGATATATCATTATGCATGCTTACCCAGTTCTAACGCCCCCCAGAAGCTAGTGCCCCCGAAAGAGTGACCCTAGCGGAGGTGGGGTGTTACAAACACCCCTCACCATTATCAGAATGAACCACTTATAATTAGTTCAGTAAGCGTGCCCGGACCCTACCTACTGTTGGGTCAAAGTTTTGATACCAGAAAGGGTTACTGACTAATATGGGTCCCAAATAACAGATGACACAAGTAATTTTCCCTCCTAACCTTGTGACCCCAGACTAATATATTTCAGATTAACTTGTTTACAAGTTCAGACATACGGAGTTCAGATCAACTAGTTCACAAATCAGACAAGTTTTCAGACTAACGGATCAGCTATACGGATTTAACAGATTTACAGATTTGTCTAACTTTGTAATTGGGCCTACTGATTCACGAAACGGGTTTGTTAAATTCATTAGTCCAATTGGTTCAACCCTATCCACCCAACACGTTTTAGACATCATATTTATCCCAGATTTGCATTAATTAAATATTAATGCACAGACCTCTCACATTAGGTCGGTAGCTTGTGGCCGCTGGATATGTCGGGCGGTTCCAGGCAGACTTCTGCCACAAGCCAGACCTAACCTTGTGTCTAAGCATATTTTAGACTGATAGTTTGCGGTCGCTGGTTAAGCCCGTTGGTTCCAGGCAGGCTACTACCGCAAACAGAGTATAACCTCGTGTTATAGCCAATTCATTTCAATACAGATTTTTCAGATATCAGACTAATTATGTTTATTTAACAGATTAAACTTCCGTACAAGTTACAACAGATTATTCGAGGTTCTATTAACAAGTTTTGCTCAATTTTAAGTCGAGCCTACAGATTTACATACTTCAAATTTCATCATTTCAGTTCCAACAGATTACGTCATTCAACAGATTAAACAGATACAGATCTTGCAGGTTAGGCTATTTAGCAGATTTAGCAGATAAGGCAATTTGACATAATTAGCAGATTAGGTAATTCAATCTAATTAGCAGTTTAGGCAACTCAACAGTTTTAGCAGATAACAGATTTGGCAGTTTAACAGATTTAGCAGATAACAGATTTAGCAAATTTTATATATCTAAAACTCTATTTAGATATCTTGCCTAATCATAAATTTAGCCTAAACTTACATGCCTAAATCAAGGTCATAATTCATAATACAATATATGCCCCAAATCTTAGCCTTAACATTCCCATTTACAGTTCATGTCAAAACTAGATTCAATATTCTAGTTTACCATTTATGTCTAGAACTAATAGACATGTTAATCATTCACTATCATAGCCAATTCAGATTATGCAAACATATTTATTATGCCAAATTAACTTAATTAAGCTACGCCCAATCCCCGTATAACATGTTTCCACAAGTTCTCTAAGTACTCATGAAATGACCTTAGAAAAAAAGAATAGGGGATAAGCACCAGAAAGAATAGGCGTGCAATGATGAACCAAATATAATGATAATGGTCTTACTAGGCTCGATGTACATAACAGTGAATGGGAATAAACTAGCAAGGTTACATACTAAATATGAGATCCAACATCAATAAGGGAATAGGCATAAGAAACTAACTACAATAGTTATAGACAACTAACCACAATAGTCATGGGCAACTAATCACAATAGTTTCTTATTCAATGTCATAGGCAATAGTCTCATAGGCGTGAATCATAGTCATAGGCAATAGTCTCATAGTCTTGAATCAAAGTCATGGGCAATAGTCTCATAGGCAACAGTTTCATGTCCATTTATGCATTATTATTTGTCCTAAAATTTAGCTTTCGTGCATTAATCTCTTATGAGATTCTGTGCAGGCTCGTAGTAGCCTGGCTATAGAACAGAAAGAAGAAAGAGGTACAGAATAGTCACAGAAAAACAGATCTAACAGATAAGAATATACATAACCTCAGATTCAGATTTATAGTCATGTCACAATTATAATTACAGTTTATAGCGGAAAATAACTATACTTGCCTTTCGTGGTTTTAAGAAAGGATAATAAACTGTTGTTGATGCAGAAATGTTGAATTACTCCTCTTTAATAGTTGTCGTAGCTCTAGACTTTGATTTGAGATTTGATTTAGCTTTTAAATCTATTCAGGTTGGAAGAAGATGCATCAGTCCAAGTTTTGATTCCAGCAGGGTAGCAACTCCATTTTTATTTTTAATTAGAACAGAGGAAGAATATAGACAGAATGAAAAGGTGTGGAGAGAATGAGGCTAGGGGTGAGTTTATATAGGATTAGGCGGACGAATCTAGACAGAAACGAGACCAGATACATCAGAATGAACCAGGTTAAAAAAAATGGGTTTCGGGAGTAGGTCGACCCTCAGGTCGACACTATGGTCGACCTGGTCCCCCCAGGTCGACACTATGGTCGACCTGGCCCCTGGGAGGTCGACACTATGGTCGACCCCCAGGTCGGCCTGGTCCATGGGCGGGAATTTTCCCGCCCAGCCTGTTCTGGGATTTTGAATTCGAATTTTCGAGCTGTTTTCGATTCTGAAATTCTCTGAAACTTCAGAGGGCCATATCCCCCTCATATGGACTCCGTTTCTCGAAAACTCGGACTCGTTTTCAAGTAGAATTCTGAGACGAACGTAATGGCGCAACCCGTTTCCCTTGATTCTTATTTTAAAAATTAATTATTCTCTGATTTGTTACTTATACGTTCATAGAAAATGCGGGGTGTTACAGAAGTCACATAGAAACGAATGAATTAACTGACGTGAACATGAACAAAGATAATTTCTATAATGTCATAGGAAAAATAAGTGTTCAACATTTTGATGAAACTGCTATTGTCCATGCAGAAGCCCCAATACACGAAGTAGTCAAACCTGCTTGCGTCACAGTTGCTCTCAGAGGTGATATTGAAGTTACTAGCACGAATGATGCAATGCAAACTATATTAAAGGATATTTCAGAGTTTAAGAAAACATAAAATAATGGCAGTTATGATGTGCACCTCCCAGAAGTTACTAATGATATTCAAGTGGAAAATGCATATGGCTTTAAATCTGGATTCCTAAATGGAACTACTCCACACAACATGAACCAGAAAGATAACTCACGTTAAATCACATGCATGAGCAATTGGAAAAGGAAGTGAATGAACTTGGACTGTCTGCTTTCGCTGAAAATGAAACAGATGGTAAGCTTGATAGCTTTCTGCTAAATAATTTCAACATTTCAGTAGGCTCTAACGGCACCAAGAAGAGGCAACCAAAAACAAAAGAGAGAATGAAGATGAACGTAGACAAGACTGTACTTGAAACCATCGAGAGTCTCGATTTTGAAATTGAAAGCGGTGAACTTGACCTATATATGTGTAATAAGAAGAAAAAACTAATGCAACTGATGGCCAAGAACTACACAGCACTACAAAGTAGGAAAGCAGCAAATGACTCAGAGAAGAAGAAAAATTAAACCCATACGCAAACATCCCTCTGCCTCCTGGCTACAAAGTAAGACCGCCAGACATAATACTCCCTAACTCATTAGCCTCTTCTTCTTGCGTAGCAGGAACCAACGCGGGGAAATTGCCTCAAACGTGCAACATGACTAGAGAGTAGGTGAACGCTCCCTTTGATAATGGTTAAATGAACTATTTTTTCTCTTGTGCTTCTCTTCTAGCACCATGGATAAGAAATGTATATGTAACGAATTATCAGTATGTAATGTGTCAATGAATTGTGGTAATCCCATGTGTAGGAGTATGTATTTTGTAGTTGATATACACTTGGTATATCACCTAAGTGAGTAGTATCCTTTTCTTTAAGTTTTAATAAAGTGTTACGGATCACTTAAAAAACCTGTCAGCCTTGCCAAAAAAACCCATTAATACCCTTTTAATTCCATTTATTGCTATTTATTAGGGTTATTGCCATTTATGACCAAAACAGTTATACTTCCGAAGTTAATAATTGAACCCCTTAAATGCCATTTATTACCATCAATTATAATTAATGTCATTTATGAACCTAATAGTCATATTTTCTTAGACATTTATTAAACCAATGAAGTCACTATTGTATCAGTCCCTTATGATTCTGTCTAATTATTGTAACTTTGTAAATCTTTCTATTTTATCTTAACTTAATTCATTCTTGTATATATTTATATATGTTATATGAATTATTTATTTACTTAATTGAAGCTTGTTGACGGGAAAAATTATCGCACGCCAACACCCAATGTGTATGTGGTGTGAATACAACAAATCTAGAATAAATAAAGTAAATGCGGGAGGCACAACTTTTATAGTGGTTTAGCACTAACGCCTACGTCCATTTTATAATTCTCATTCAGCATATATTTTCTGATTACAATTGATGTAACAATATTTGTGTACGAGGTTGTAAGTATGATAAACTTTGACTAAACTATCCTTCTTTTCCTTCCTTGAGATGAGTTGACTTAGTCAACTATGTCCAAAACTAGCTTTGATGTCCAAGAGGTCCAAAGGCGATGTAATTATGCTTTCTAGTGTCCAAAAGGCAATCGAATATGTGTGCACCACCTTTTAATTATCCATGCCATGTCCAATGGACATGGAGAAGGTGTTGGAAGCCGTTAATGAGTGTTTGGATCTCTAGAAGTCCAAAAATTCAAAGGAAGAAAGATCCAAATGAAGGCTAAGGCTTGGGGTATTTATAGGAAGGAGGTTAGGTGGGAGTAGGTAGGAAACAAGACCCTTAAGCCTTAAATTTCGGACCCCATAAAAGGAATTTCGTACCCCTCACCAGAGGTACGAAATTCGTACCCCTCAGGGGATATGAAATTTGTATGATCCCCTAAGGGATACAAATTTTGTATCCCTCAAGGGATATGAAATTTCGTATCCCTTGGAGGGATTCCCATGGGTACGAATTTTCGTATCCCCGTGAGGGATATGAAATTAGGGATTCAAAATTTCGTATCCCTCTAAGGGATACGAAATTTCATATCCCTCTAAGGGATACAAAAAGGGGAGGAATGTTAGGATCCGGAAATGCACGGGGCTGCGCTCTAGAGGGATCTGAGATGAAGGAGGGATTAGAAATTCTCTTCTTCCATTCATGGAAATCGAATGAATCGGGCGGTGCCCACCGGGTCTGTAGGGCCATGGACCCCACCGGTGTTGCTCCCGGACCCGCTAGTGGCTTGCTTTCGGCTCAGAGCATGGCTCGCCTTCGGCTTGGTTGACAATTCACCTAAGAGTTATATTGCAAGGCCTTATAATAGACGTTCTCGGGCCCAAAAGAGATCATTTGATAGGAGTCTCGAGCCTTCTTGTTTTTGTGAAGCGACTTTGACCAAGTCACTTTGTGTTTCCCGACGACGTTCTTCATGCTTAAGCGCGTTGCTAACCAAATAATTGACGTGTGATAGCTTTGACTAAAAAGTGCGTCAACAAAGTTACAATTCCTAGTCATAATTTTTAAATTGTAACCATTTAGGAATAACAACCTAATTCAATTTATCTTCCCCAAACCAACAATGGTTACAATAGTTATTATTCCTTTATGACCTCACTCATAGCAAATCAATCACATTTATTGCTATAACACCATAATATCTATTTCCATTTAATACGGATTTTTCTTCCATATGTAATTCCATGAAATGGAAACCATTCAAACACACATATACAACAAACATTAATTGTAATATAGTTTGCATTATCTACATAAATTTGGATGGATAATCTCTGTGTGTGTGTGTATATATATATATATATTTGAGCAGTTAACGTAGTTATTATTCTTTTATTTTTATTATTATTCAGCTTAATGCTTTGGTTTAAGCTAACAACCAAAACATTCCTTTTTGCATTCAAACTTGTAATATGATTCCAAATTTTACAAAAAGGTCGTTGACTGCAATTATTGTAAATTATGCTTAAAATGTTTGAAAGATGAATACCCGTATTTCAAATCATAGGAAATATATAGTATGTATGTTTTTAGAATGGTTGATGTAAACTATGCACAAACATACATAAATCTATATTTGTACATGAATTTACACAAACCTTTCCTTTTTGTTTTTGTACGTATTTCTTTCTGATTTCAAATAATGTCTTTTTATTGGAAAAGAATAAAAAGACATATTTACAATAACCAAGTTAAAACCCAAACAAAACTGAACATCAACAAGCTTAGATCTTTTTTTAACAAAACTTATATGAGCTACAAACCAACACCAAAACTACTGATCTGGAAAAAACTACACTTTAACAATGATTTATCGGACTAATTTCCAAATCCATGGGGTTTAGAATAACCATAATATTTTAAACACAATTGTAGGTAATAATATGAAAAATCTAACAAGCCTACAAAATAAAAATGTTCAAACCATAATTATTCTTTTGGATCCGACAAAAACTATAACAGATCCGCTGAACAAACAGCCATATATTCCAGATTTAATATAAAAGAAGTAATCAGATTATTGTACACTATAATATAAACTTCCCACTCACCCAAAATCATCCATATCTGAATCTGAATAGTCTTTTATGTCTACAATTCCTAAATTCTTA
Organism: Allium sativum; assembly: GCA_030737875.1. Lineage (NCBI taxonomy): Eukaryota > Viridiplantae > Streptophyta > Magnoliopsida > Asparagales > Amaryllidaceae > Allium > Allium sativum. The sequence continues at coordinate 43,029,825 of CM060926.1, forward strand.
CAGATCTACAGTTATTCTAGAAAGGGGACACTTTTAAATTTGTTGATTTGCAAGAAAATAAGAAAAGAGGGAAGACATCTAATGAAGAAGAACCTAAATGCTAATCCATACCTTTTCTACTTGAATCTGATTGATATCCTTAAATCTATATTGTTTATATTTGATTATGAACATATATTGTTTTAGAATTTTTTTTGAGGAGAAATGGAAAAGGCAGAGCTTCACTACTGCTCTCAGAAATATGTGGAAAAGAATGCGGGTGTAACCCTTTATTTATAGTGTTTGGAAAGTCCCTGAACCATTAGATTAAATTTCGAAAAAATCCGTCCGTTAATTATTATTTTTGAAATTGGGTTTAATTTTATTTTTGGGCATTTTGTCCCAAATGAGAACAATGGCCCAAGGCTATGTTACAAGTCGATTCAGGAATGTTCTGCATACCTACAATACATTACTTTTCAAACCCAAAGTAAGACTAATCAAAAAGTAAAACATTTCAGACCTACCGAAAACCCTCTTCTTCTACTTTCATGGCGGCTGGTAAGCGAAAAAGCTAGTGCCTATATCTTGGAGCGGAGCCGATGACGACAACAGATCCATGCCTTGCCTACCGTTTGCTTTAGGTTCTATTTCTCTGGTAAGCCCTTTTTTCTTCCTCAACAATGCCAATTTCAGATCTTGAATAGCAAAGTGACTGACTAACTTTATTGTCTTCTTCTTGTTCTTGAAAATACGGTTGTTCCTCTCCTTTCATATGCTCCATGCAACAACTGTGAGAGTGACAGTGTGCATTTCAGGTACTTTACGGATGCTTTGCCTAATGATTTCAAAGTGAGTGACAATTTCATGAATTTGAATCTCTGTCATAGTATAATTATTTGCTTTACTACATTCTTCCCAAATCCTTTTCGAAAAAGGGCATTCAAAAACCAAAAGCTTATGATTCTCCTTTGTAGTTTTACATAGAATGCATGTGTCATCTGAAGTGAGACCCCATTCAAAAAGACGATCTTTAGTCGGAAGTCTGCCCAGAATTGCCTTGTAAGCACAACATGCCATATTAGGGACACTACGCTTACACCAAATGATCTTACTCCATACTTCGATAAGGTTTTTCGGTCTGATGTCCTCCCAAACTTATCTGATGTTAAAGTCATTTCCTATCCAGGTCCATACGTCATAACATTCTATCTTCAAGAATTTGCATGTTTTCAATGATTCTTCTCTGCTCTTGATTGCACGTAAAATTCAAACTCTATGGATTTTCATGAATAATTGTGTTCACCTTATCATTTGGGCAAACAAATGCTGAGTAAGTGTCCCACCCGAGCATATCTATAAAGGATTTACCTTCCAGTTGTGGGCCTTTCCACAAGTGTGTTTCATTGTTTTTGGCAATTTCTCTTCTGCAGTGTCTAGCTAATATATTTGGAACCCGTAATATATATTTCCAAATTGAGGAGGCATTGTTATCTTCTTTCATGGTCCAGAAATTCTCTCTTCTATATCTCCCATCCATACATCTAGCCTAGAGACCCTCATTCTTTATGATTTTCCAGTCTTCTTTCAGAGTAAAAGCTTCTCTCATAACTTTAATGCTTCTTAACCCCACTCCACCTTCATCTTTGGGTCTGCACAGATCATCGAATTTAATCTTGTGTAAGCCCTCCTCTAATTGAAATCAACACTTATTTTCTCTATTTTCTCAATAGATGCATCATGTAATTGAAAAGTTTGTAGCCAAAAATTAACTTTTGCATGAATGACTGTGTAAACTAATTAATTCAATACGACCAGCAAAGGATAGTAAATTGGAACTCCATCCATATATCTTATCTCTTATGCTAGTAATAAGCCCAGTACATTCTTTGCTAGTGATTTTATTGGATGATAAAGGCTCACCCAGATATTTCACTGGAAAGTTCTCCCTCTTGCACATGTAGCACTTCTAGAATTCTGGGTTTGATTCTACATGTCTTATTGAAGTAACATTTAGTCTTCAATTCATTAACTTTCAGACCACAATATTTCTCCATGCTGCTAAAAATATCCTTGACCTTTCCAGCCGCTTCACAATTCGCTTTAATACATATAAGCAAATCATTAGCATACAATTAGTGACTAATGCTTGGTTAAATGTTATGTATCGCGTGGACCCATTTCTTTTGACATGCTATCTCCTTTTGAAGCGTGAAAATTTCCATTACTGGCAAAAAGATAAGGTGAAAGCGGATTGCCTTGCCTAATCCCCTTGTTACTGTAATGAAGCCTTTAGGAACCCCATTGATTAATAATTTAATATAGAGTATGTGTAACACCCCGTATTTTCTATGAACGTATAAGTAACAAATTAAAGTATACTTAATTTTTAGGATAAGAATTAAGGGAAATGGGTTGCGCCATTGCGTTCGTCTCGAAATTCAGCTTGAGATACAGTCCGAGTTTGTGTAAAACGGATACCGTATGAAGGAGATATGGACGAACGAAGTTAGGCAGAAAAACCGGAAACAGGCCAGAAATGCACTGGCGCACTTGTGAAGTGCGCCAGCAGAAAAATACACTGGCGCACTTGGGAAGTGCGCCCATGTCGAGCCAGAAACCTGCACAGGGTTCTGGAGAGTTCTAATGACGATTTTTGATGTGCTGGACGGACCTGATGGCTTCTAGGGTGATCTAATGGTTCTGAAACACTCTCTACTCCTATAAATATGTGATTAACCTAACCCTAATTCATAGAATATTGTCTATGGCACCATTATGCTACCAAACTCTCTTTTAAACCCTAGCCGCCGCCTCTAAATCTAATCTCAAGTGTTCATTCACAATTAAAATTAAAGTTTAGAGCTGCAACAACAATCGAAGAAGATTAATCAGCGTTTCTGCATCAAATTCGATTTATAATCCTTTTCTTTAGCCACGAAAGGCAAGTACAGTTATTTTCCGATATAAATGTTAATTATGATTGTGGCATCAATTGTAAATCTGAATCTGAGGTTATGTTTGTTCTGTTCTGTTTAGATCTATCTTATTTTGTATCTATTTCTTCTTTCTGTTCTATAGCCAGGCTACTACGAGCCTGCGCCGAATCTCATAAGAGATTAACGCACGAACGCTAAATTTTGGGACAAATAATGCATAATTGGACATGAAACTGTTGCCTATGAGACTATTATTGCCTATGACTATGATTCATGACTATGAGACTATTGCCTATGACTATGATTCATGACTATGAGACTATTGCCTATGACCATGATTCACGCCTATGAGACTATTGCCTATGACTATGATTCACGCCTATGAGACTATTGCCTATGACATTGAATAACAAAACTATTGTGATTTATCGCCCATGACTATTGTAGTTAGTTTCTTACACCTATTCCCTTAATGATAATAGATCTCATATTTAGCATGTAACTTTGCTAGTTTATTCCCATTCACTGTTATGTACATCGAGCCTAATGGGGCCATTATCATTGTATTTGGTTCATTATTTCATGCCTATTCTTTCTTGTGCTTATCTCCTATTCCTTTTGCTATGGCCATTTCATGAGTACTTAGAGAACTTGTTGAAACATTGGGCATAGCTTAATTAAGTTAATAAATATGTTGGCATAATTTGAATTGGCTATGATAGAGAATGATTTACATGCATATTAGTCTTGGACAAAAATGGTAAACTAGAATATTAAATCTAGTTTTGACATGAACTGTAAATGGGAATATTAAGGCTAAGATTTGGGGCATATATTGTATTATGAATTATGACCTTGATTTAGACATGTAAGTTTAGGCTAAATCTATGATTAGGCAAGTTAGGTAAATAGAGTTTTAGATATATATAATCTGCTAAATCTGTTATCTGCTAAATCCGTTAAATTGCCTAATCCGTTATCTGCTAAATCTGATATATTGCCTAATTTGCTAGTTCTGCTATATTGCCTAATCTACTAGATCTGTTCATCTGCTAAATCTGTCATCTGCTAAGTCTGCTGAAAATGCCTAATCCGTTATATGCTAAATCTGCTAAATTGCTTAATCTGCTAAATCTGTTAAGTCGCCTAATCTGCGAAATCTGTTATCTGCTAAGTTGATATATTTAGTCTGTTATTGACATAATCTGAATTGGCTATAGTTATGAATAATTGACATGTATATTAGGCATGGGCATAAATGGTAAATTATTAATTAATTGGCCGCAAAGATAAACATGGCTAACTCGAGGTTAGAATGAGTTTGCGGCGTAATCCTGCCTGGAACCGCCCGGCACATCCAGTGGCCGCAAACAATAGGTTCTAATGTGAGAAGTTAGTCATAACATGCTTAAAACCCGAGGTTAGACTCAGTTTGTAGCAGAAATCTGCCCGAAACCAACCGGCCTAACCAGTAGCCGCAAACTGTCAGTCTAATGTGAAAGGTCTGGGCATTAATATTTAATTAATGAAAATTTGAGATAAATATGATGTCTAAAACGTGTTGGGTGGATAGGGTTAAACCAACTAATGAAATTAATAAACCCGTTTCATGAATCTGTAGGCCCATTACAAAGTTAGACAAGTCTGTAAATCTGTTAAATCTGTATGTCTGATCCGTTAGTCTGAAAACTTATTAACTAAATTTTCTAATCTGTGAACTAGTTGACCTGAACTCTGTATGTCTGAACTTGTAAACAAGTTAATCTGAAATCTGTTAGTCTAGGGGCACAAGGTTAGGAGGGAAAATACTTGTGTCATCTGTTGTTTGGGACCCATATTAGTCAGTAACCCTTTCTGGTATCAAAACTTTGACCCAACAGTAGGAAGGGTCCGGGCACGCTTACTGAACTAATTATAAGCGGTTCATTCTGATAATGGTGAGGGGTGTTGATGGTGCGTTCCAACCGGGTCATGTGCGTGCATGGATCCCGGTATGCCTCTGAGGATGTAAGACGTCGTGACATCTATATATAGGTCTGTGCCATTCAAAGGTTGCCACTTTAGGGAATGATACACCCTTTTGTGGGGCTAGCACAGGGTATTTATGTATTAGGGAGCCGATCGCGTGGGGTAGGATTTAGGGTACACTTAGTTATGTCTGTACTGTGGGGTACCGTCTGTTTTTGTTGGGTGGTAACACCTGTCTGTTTCTGCGTGGTACCGTCTGTTGGGGCGGTAAAGGCCCATTTACTAGTTTACACCCAATTCTAACATTCTGTTTTCGTAGGGATTATTCTGTTTCCGTTTCTGTCTCTGTTCGGGTGGTAAAGGCCCATTACTAGCATTCTGTTTCTGTACTTTCTGTTCGGGTGGTAAAGGCCCATTATTAGCATTATGTTTATGTACCTTCTGTTAGGGTGGTAAAGGCCCATTATTCTGTTTCTGTTTAGACATTAGGGTAACACCTAATCCTGTTATACTAGTATTAGTGCAGAGAAGTGAAAAGTAATATCATGATGTTTCTTCTATTTAACCTAAGTATATCTGTTATTCCTGTTTCCTGTTATCTCTCATCCAGTTTTATTTGCATGCCATGACATTATTATCTGTTCATAACTGAAAGTCACTGGACTTGCCAGACTTTATGTCTCACCCTTGTTGTTTTTCCTCTTTTCTTCCGTTCCCCCCAGGTTTTCAAGGAGGGAATACTCTAGCTTGATCCGGATCTTTCTTCCTGCTTGGAGTGCTTGAAGTGCTTAAAGTATGGCTTGTCTTTTTCTGGCATCTTTGGTGGGGATTATGATTTTAAAGTTTTGTACTCTGATGGCTTTTGAACAAGGCTGATATATATGTACTTGAGTTTTTGGTAATGTTGTAACCAAACTGATTTATGTCCGCTGCAATAAAGTTATAAAGTTTTTCAAGTATTATTTTTATATCTGTCTTGTAATATTCTATTCTGTTTACTAAAATGCTCCATCAAAGTTAAGGCATTCCCTTTGTGAGTGACCTTAACGGAGGTGGGGTGTTACGGTATGTAGGTGTGGTTATATGTTCGCAGGTAGTGGGTACAGCCCCATTATATATATATATATATATATATATATATATATATATATATATATTAAGCTTCAACCCTAGCAGCCATAGCCTGCTTGGCCAAGCGGTAGAAGATAGCGGTCGACCGCCCCGGTCGACCGCTTGGGTCGACCTGGCCGTGACATGACAAGGTAATAAATATATACTATATATATTATATTATCTTTTAATTATTTTTAGTCTGTTTCATATTTCATACGTAACTTTTTCATACGGACTCCGTTTGTGAAACTCTAAACATAAAAGTTGATCAGAATTTCATGACAAACGCAACGCTGCAAAATTCATGGTCAAATTCCGTCATTTGCATAAATTCCTATTTTATGAAAATCTAATTAAATAACTAATTTATTTATTGTCAAAATTCCAGGTCGTTACATTCTTCCCCCATAAAAGGTTTTTCGTCCCGCAATTCTGACACATACCTATTCTTTCCTACACAGCCAATTTTTGCGCATCCATTTTCATCTAAGTGCACACATGCATGGTGTACATAATGCATTGCAATGATAAAACATGTACACTCAATGATTCTAAATCGTATCCTCCTATATGTATGCATTAAAATTTTAAAATACTTTCGAAAACATGGTGCAAAACATTCTAAATATACTGGTAGTTCTATATGGATACAAATTGTGGAAACCATTTTTTATCCATAGCCCTCACACAACTACAAATAGAAATGTAAAGCAACCAATTTTGCATCCAAATCCTAACACCCAAAATGTCAACGCATCTACTCTCTTCCTATTGAATTTCTCCTAAGCCAGAGAAAGGAAATCAAAGCGAAGGATTTTAACGTTCTCTTCGCTTATAAATATTCCAGTTCCCACCCTACAGTGGAATTTTACATTAGTTTTCCAATATACTCCAAAAAAAAATTCATTTATAGACTGCAAAGAAGGCTTAAAAAAGCTCTAAAATGTAAAAGGAGATAATTAAAAGCTCGCGCGCATTGTTGAAAAGGTATGGAAACAATGTTCCAAGTCTAAAATAGCATTTCCCTTATTGTCGTTAACGTTTTTATTACATCATCGTCCCTATTGCACCACTTGAACGCGCACACAAACCATCCAAAAATCTTCCTCATGCTGTTTATGTGACCAAAATCGAAATTTTTAACAAAAATAAATTTTTTCTTTAAAACCTCCTTTATAAATTTTTAAAATTTCCTTTCAATACTGTTTCACTTTCCGTATGAGAATCACACAAAAACTAAAATTTTGGTAATGTGCGCTTTGCGTTATTTAAGCCATTTACTTTAATGCAAAACAGATGTTAAACATGTGCAAACTACCGTACCCAAATTTATGTCTTTGCATAAACTGAAATAAAAGAAAGTAAAACAGTAAAATATAAAATTCAAAAGGATATTTTTTCAATCAATGTTTGTAAAAAGTTTAAAAAATGTATTTTTCGGAAACTTAAACGATTCAAGTCACGTGTTGGCGAAAGAGGAAGTCGGTCACACGTAAAATATGAAAATCGAAACCATACACAAAAAGAACAAAATAAATTTTAGCTTAATAAGGAACATGTGATAAATATACCTATGACGAAGACAACATAAAAACCTGTCCTTTTCTAAAATTTATTTGACACGGAATTTTATTCTTTCCAGCTACAACTGCCAGTTAGATAAGAAAAATGAGATGTCAATTAGAAATGCGCGAATGACACAAACATTTCCAAACATAGAAATCTGATCAAAAAGTCATGCAATTTCAAAGGCAACAAACACTAACAGTTACAAGCAAGGGAAAACAACAAAGACGACAAAAAAACAACAACACTGAAACTCCCAAAACAATGTCTATAAACAACGAGATGTCTTGATTTGCGACTGGAGATCAAGCCATTTTTATGGCCTTTGATTAATCATATCATGATAACAAAATGTTTAATCTCATTTTACAAACAATGCTGGTGCTGTTGGAGGTTTCCACATCACCATCCCTTATAAAAGAGAATTAGAGATGTCAAAATAAACCTGCCACAAAGCTGCTTTTCACGAAGATTCACCTAACATTATCTGATGATAACATGGATAGGTGAAGATACAGAAAATAACTCTATGAAATAGCACATAAGGACAACAAGGTGAGTCAAATATAATGCAGCACTAAACGATGGTTATGCCATCGATTAAGCAAAAGATTAATATCTGCATCATAAGACAAATCTAGTCATTACTTCCCATCTATGGAATAATGTGCTAAATTGGTCACACATCTACATGGGCAGCTTGAACATAGATTCCCAAAATCAAAAACCGACATTAAGGAAAAGCGGATTTGTTGCAAAATCTCCAAAGCCAGTCAAACAAAAGACCATTCAAGTTCGCGTACAACACAAATGCATGTTCGAGGCAACGGAAATTCTATTGAACTAGAAATCCACCGTGTGAATTATCGTGATAATAACCGCAAGCGCACAACGTACACTTGTAGTACGTAGCGAATACAGGTCTATCAATGGAGAAAGAATCAATTTTAAAATTCTATTCAACCAAATTAAACCAATGTTGAGAGAAATGTTAGCTATAACTACAACTAGACTAACAAACTAACAAAATATGATAGATAAAAATATGAGAGCCAAATATCAATTTAGGGATGATTCCAATCTTTATATCACATAGTTCAACAACATATGAAATCATATTCTCTTTAAATTGGTCATTAGTTAGTTTAATTGATGCATTTACTATAAGTATGACCTATTTAAAATATTAATTAGCTCAACATTAGCCATCAACAATAACACACCTCTTAAACCACTTACTACCTTCCATGAAAAATGACAACAATGTTGAAAATAAAATCTATTTTAAGCATGGCTTATTAACTATTAAATAGAATATAGGCCATTAAATCATGATAATAATTTCACTTTATTTTCATAATCATATTTAGATGAGAATGAAATCTGTGGATAATGTGTTTAAGCATGGTCGATTTGCTATGAGCAACATAGACTATCAAATTCAATCATGAAACACAAATTAACATAAACAACTATTGTTCTATAAAGCACCTAAAGAGATCAACAATCGAAATATTTTGAATCTACATAATTAGAGAGCTTCATTACTCCTAAATTGAAGGGGTTTAGCTTCTATACTTGTTATCATATTAACAATTGTAGCTTGCAACATGAAACAAAGAAAAAAGAGCAAAGCAAAAGGAAAACTATTCAACTTGCATGAAATAAAGACAGATCTACACTACTAACATAAAAGAAGAGAGCATATGAATAAACATGAATATAAAAGAAGCAAGTAAATAAGAAGATAACGTAAAAGATAAGGTTAGGAAGCCATTTTTATTATTCACCTCAATTTACACTTGCATATTTTTTTTATCTAAGATAACGATAAAAGATACATACAACATAATGGGAATTTATATATGTTTTTAAAACCCTAACCATATTTTTGGGAACCACCCAAACTATCCCTCTCATGTAGAAGCTTCCAAGTCATTTGTATTAATTAATCACCCATTAAGTATACATGAAAGTATCGTGGCATAAGTATGTGGATTAACTTCTAATTTGAACTTCAAAGTAAGTGGGTAGGTGGGGTCCTCCACTAAGTGGTGTGTGAATTAATTCCCTCTTCATTCTTTTATCTCCTCTTTGTGCATTTATATCTTCATGATCCTTCTTTATATTTCCACCTAAAATTGTATAAAACTTCATGAAAATGAACAAGTAAATTTTTTCAAAAAAATTAATACGTGCACAAATGTCCGTTTTGCCCCAATATGAAGATGAATGCATGATGATTTAAGAATTTTGAGTTTCCTTTTAAAACATGTAAAAATATCCTAATATGTTATTTATTTAACCAAAAACCAGAACAAATGTGTGAATATAAATGTACACATTTACATGCACATCAATGCCTCTAAAATCTAATCGAGATTCTCCTTAAAAAAAACCATCCAAAGATAGCTTATTCTTCATCTTCGAAACAATGATCGCCTTCATCAAAAATCTATTCCAATAAGTCATGGCAAACGCGGATGCAGCACAACTAACAATCCTATACAAAGATCTTGAAGCAAAGGATCGGTGTAAGTCCAACTGCTATGACTAATTTTCTCAGCACTAAGGCAGTGAGACCTTATGCTCATTCTGATCCAACCAAATGATCTCTCTCCCTAAGGACGAGAATTAAATGGATCGAGTAAGATCGAATAGCGCGAATAGGTATAATGGACTAAGAAGTGATCGGAGAGAAGAAATTGGATTTAGATCTTGGAGTCATAGTGGGCGAGATCTAATGCACAAACTAGCGCGAAAAAAGAGGAGATGAGGCGACGACAAAGAAAAAGAAGAAGGATAAGAGTATGGTTCGGCTAGAAAAGGAAGGAAAGACAAAATAAATAAGTTAAGGAGATAATTTGGACGTGTCTAACGCCCCACCTCTATACTTACGTTAGACAAGGTCATCGCAAGCAATGATGTCAACTAACCCGAGGATTAAGGCTGTTGAGGAGCGACCATCTGTATATTAGCTTTGAACGAGCATTAAACAGGTCGGATAATGTGGTCTTACTTTATAAATCTCATGAGGAAATCCAACACATCTCAGAGACGTAGCATGAAGCTAGTCTAAATCTCAAAAAGATCACAACTGATCAGAATAGTGTAAATTACTCCAAGCTAGTAAATATAAGAGTAAGCTACATGTCCCGTAACCAATTGCTTTACTCGAATATTTACGCACAATAGTATAATCCACTAGAAACAGAAGAAGATCATTGCTACAATTTTGAATTGAACAAGTCCAAGAATTAACCTTTGAAGCAAATGCAAGGGTTCATAGTCCTTGTTTTTACTAAGGCGTTTAATTGGATTTCTCATACGAATGAGGAAAAAGGATTATATACATATACATACATAATATATATATATATATATATATATATATATATGCACTAGTAGATTAGAAAATGATTTATAAAATGATTTTGTATGAAATGCAGTGTTAAAACCATTGGAACACAGATTTGGTATCTACTAGTAATATAAAATCCTATTGTAGTTTAAAGTAGCAAATTTTGCATAATATCAATCATAATAACAATCAAACTCAGAATTCACGTTTTAATAACGTAAATCAAATCTCATAAGTATCTACTATAAAATTCATTCACAATGAATAAATAGAAAATCCATAAAATCGAGCTATAGAAATATGTGAATTAGAGAACCTGAAAAACCACATAAAAATGCCAAACAAGCCGAAACTCGACTGGGGATAGGCCAGGAATAAGGTACACAATAGATAATGGCTTCCAATGGTCGTCTGGACAAAAATAATAGTACCAGTCGACTAGTTAACTTTACTTCTTTTCTCTGGTAGTAGGACCAGTCGACTGGTCCATGTTTGACCAGTCGACTGGTCAATTGCAAGTTGACCAATCCAGTAAAAAAAACAAATCATTTCCAGCGATCTTTGGTGGTTACGGACTTTATCACAACAACACAGAGGCCTCACTGGTTCCCCGAAATACTCAAACATAGGAAACTCAATTCTACTTGAAGATTTTAATAAGAAATCATCAAAACTGAATTCAATCTCATCAATTGGAAGGTTTGCAAATAAACAATCCAAATCACATGATAAATGCACAACATATTAGTGCTAAAGGCATAGATGTGAGTTCTCCAAGAACTCACCTTCGATTGTTAGAAAGCAAAGAAGACTCTAAAACCAAGAAAGATCAACCTCTCTTCAACTTATACTCTTAAATCTCTAATCCAAGAGCATATCGACGAAATTCCTAAGAGTTAGGTTTAGGAAATCATAAGAATCTGAAGAGGACTTGAGTTGGAGAAGATGAAGAGGAACATACCTAAGCTTCTCCTTGAATTTGCAAAGCTACACTTGAATTCCTAAGTGATTTAGAGCTTAGGAATTTTTATTTCCCTTTCTTCCTAAGACTTACGGAGTTTAGGAAATAACGAAGAGTAATGAAGTGGAGAGGTGGGTGGAGGGTTAAGTAGGGCTACCCACGTAATGGTCAGTAGGCTTGTTTGCCCAAACTAAACCTAATTGTAATGTCCCGTATTTTTAGTGGTCAGATATTTAAATTATTTTATTATTTTAAATATTGATTTGGAATTTTATATGGATTTAAAATATATAATTCATTTATATAAAGAGTTGTAAACATTTAATTTATATATAATTATATAATCGAGCTCGTAACACCTCGGTAGTTTGTAATTTATGATTTGAACTTCAATTGAATATGCGGAATCCATTCTAAGTCGGAATTCTGTGAAACAAGAAATGTTTGAATCTAGTTGATTATAATTTTCATATGAATGAGAAAATTTGAGATTTTAGGTTATAGATTGTTAGTTATGTCCAATTCAAATTTTCAAATAGTCGTTATGGAATTATTTATAAATTATAGCAATAAATTTAATAATTTAATTCGATATAAAAGGGTTTGTGTACGTAACTTGAGATAATAATCGAATTATGCTACGAAACGAATTCCGTTGAATTTGTATTGACGTTTACAGTAGAAATAGAAAAATTGTTTGTTGTTTTCAAAGATCGAATATTTTGATGTTCAAATATAGCGTTATTTTACGTAAAATAAAACAATCGATATGCAAATGATCTCCGTTTTCAACGAAGCTAATTTTATTGAATCCGAAATGTTTAGGTAATGAACAATTTCAAGTTTTAAGTTATTTGGATTTATTTTGTGATCATAGGAAATTTAACTGTATGATTTTTCACGTGTGAATTAGAAAGGGATTTTTTTACAAACGATATAGGAATTTATGAAACCTGTCCCATCGTGTCTGGATTATTTTTATGTGTTAGGATTACGAGTTTCATCTCAATCAGAGATCATATGTGGTGATTTTAACGCATTGCTTTAACCCTAAGTTTCGTTAAAATAAAATACTAATATATTTCACCCAGTAAATACTAACAACATTACTCAATGACCTAATTTCTGGTCAAAATTTGCGTCTATGGTTAATAATAGATGAGCTGCCACTTTAACACATGGATAGCCAGTATCTTCCGATCTCTCCTCCTCAATATCTTCCGATTGGCTTACCTTTCCTAAATGTTTCAACTACAAAAAGATTGTATGCATCGTGATCTATGACCTAAACCGTTGTGATCAAGTTTAATTATTCTGGTGATGGAAATCTCCATCTGAAGTGCGACGTTCAAAGCGAGCCTAAGGGCTAACGACGTGATCGGGTTATTTGGATTACGGTCAATGGAAGAGGAGGCGCACGTGCTGACGTCGTCAGTCTTCGACGACCATCCGATGGCCTGAGCTTGCCGCGATAGGTTTTGGCAAAGGCAGAACATTTTGGAAATGGAGCTCGTGTGCTTGCTTCGAACAGGAAGAAGGAAAGTAATGGGTTTTTCCAAAGGGAAAAAAGTTGGTTGTTTTCCGTATTTTTAGGGCTGTAAACGGATGCAGTCAGATACGGATAGTGCCGTATCTGAATCTGTATCCGAAAATGAAAATCCGTATCCGATATCCGCGGATACTAGTTAAAAATATCCGTATCCGTGGATATTTTCGGATATCCGAAAATATCAGTATCTGCCTTAGCGAATACGGATATACGAAATATCCATATCCGAAACTTAAAACTGTACATTGAATGTGGTTATCTGAAAATATCCGAAAAATATCTGAAAATATTCAAAAAAATATCTGAAAATAAAACAGTAAAAGTTTACAAATACATCACTTACATACAAATTTGGCTCATAAAATATATTTTTTGAAAATGTGAATACATCTAATTAGAAATTACAAGCAGGACATCAATCAAATAAATTTCTTACAAATATTTTAAGAGATAAAGTGTTCAAAATATGAAATACACAACCCTAAGATCAAAATAAAACAAAACATAAATCATAGAAGCACATACACAATTATGTTTTAATTATAACCATACCACAAAATAAAATGAGTGCATGATTTAAAATGTTGCATAATACAAAATACAACATTCCTTTATAATTAAATACTTGAGTTTTGGTTAGCTATTTTAAGGAAATTTATATATTAATTTAATCTTAAATATAAATTAAAAATTATATAATATATATACATACATACACGTATCAGAAAATCGAACGGATATTTTTCGGATACGGATACCACTATAACCATATCCGTATCCGGAATGATTTTCGGATATCGGATATCCGTATCTGCATCTCGGATAATGGATATATTTCGTATTTTCGGATACGGATGCGGACGGATATCGGATTTTTCGGGTACCCATTGACAGCCCTGCGTATTTTTGGGCAAGTAAAAGGTGGGCCAGCTTGGGTTACAATGTGGAAAATTATTGAGCTATATTGGGCACAAATTGGAACGTGGCAGGCCAAAGAGAAGATTGGCAAATTTTCGAACTGAAGTAGCTTTCACATGAAACAGGAGAGTAAATAATTGGGCTGTGGATTTAAAGTTATCATTTTGGCTAGTATTTTCTTAAGAAACATAATTAGGTATAAACATATACTCAATTTAATTAAAATAAGATTTAATTGTTAATTTAATTTATGTAATCGGTGGAGCTAGCCATAATCTAAGAACTGATCGGCCAGTATGGTACTATTCATAATAAAAGAAAATTTGGTCGACCTGTTTGTTAACTGTTTAAAACTTAAGTTAGTAGTTTAAATTAAATTATGTTAAGAGTTAATTTATTTATTTAAAACGTAATTATGGTCGGCCCTATTGAACTGTTGAAAATGTAATATAATTTATTTCGACCTTTAGTTATAACCAAAGTATTTAAGTTAGGGTAATTATAAGTTATAGTTAATTACTAAATTCAAATATATTAAATTAGACTGTTAATAACTTGAGCATATATTAACATAATCGAATGATTCAAGATGCATTGAAATCATGGCAAAGAGCAGGACATTATAGAACTGATCTGGACAATGCAAGAGACAACTGGAATTTACAGTTAAATTAAACGACTGTTTAATTTAAGTGTAACTGAACCACTTCAGAAATTAATGAAATTAAAGTGAGTATAACTCACTCAGTTTTTACCCATCTATATTTTATATAAGTCGGGATTTATTTTGTGTGTTATGGTTGATGATTGTTTGTTGTTTGCTGAATATTATTTATATATTGGTTGAATTGGTTGATTTAAATATTCATTTATTTTAAACGAAATCTAATCATTATTTTAACGATTATTTCCAAACGAGATAACTTACCTTGTTGGTTACATTTATAATAATATAAACGTATTAAATTAAAATATTGATGCTTGAATTACTATCATTTATTTCTTGTTAAATATTATATATGTTTATTGAATGGAATATTGTTATTTGCGGTAAAGTATTTGAATGCAGGAAAAAATAAGTTGGAGGGATCCAACTGGACTCCTCAAATTTGTTGTTATTTTCATATTACCATTACACGAACTGCATGACTAACCTGATTAAATGATTGATTTGTTTATGGATTGTTGAATCGTAACACAACGTTTGTTGTGATATTAACCAATGGGCAATATTGGATGAGTAATTGGCATCAGATGGCTTGATAATCAATCGTTTCGGAAATATTGATTCCCCGTCAGGTGAATCGATAGAAACGAAATAAGAAAATTTATTTTACAACGGAAGATAGATTTTGAAATCTATTAAAAGTTTGGAATATATTAATTTGAATAAAAGTTTATTAAAAAGGGAAATAATATTTATTACTTAATTTTATAAATAATTATTAAATGTTTTTATAAATAAAGTTATTATGTTAATAAGGTTTATAAGCAGTTGAGCAGAAATTAACCTATCGGTTAGGAATTTGGATTTAATTGCTCTAAGAAAAAATTGAATGAAGTTATTTAAATTGATTATCTTATTAATTAATTTAAAGGAGGAATTAATTGGAACTGGTTAAAGAAATAATCGTATTTCATGTTGACCAAGTCAACCGTTTAAACTAGAATTGATTATTTAATTTGTTTGTCGTCATGAACCGAATGAAACGGTTTAATGGATATTTGTTTAAAATTTTAATAAATTTTTAAAAAGGAGTTTATTATTTAATTCAGTTAATAAAGAATTAAACTACTCTTATAGTAGTTAATGATGAAATAAATTATTATTCTAATTTAGTAATAATTTAAGAGATTACTATTTAAACGAAATTTATTTGAATAAATAATCAACTTGAAATGAAATGTTGTTAAATTGTGAACGGAGGTTATGATGGGTTTTATATTAAAACTCGAGTTTTTGAATTTAGCCAAAGGGATTTTTAAGCGGATACAGTAGCTTAAAATAAATATTTACTTAACATTGAATTAAGTAAAAGAAGTTGAGATAAGAAGAGGTTTATATTAAAACCTAAGATATTATAAACATGGTTTATAAAGGAGATGTGAATTCAAAGTGTCAATTTTGAATTGGCAATACTTAATAATGGAATCAAGTTAAATAAATGGAATTGAAATGAGATTTTCAGAAAGAAAAGTGGATTGGTAAAAGGGATTGGTAAAAGGAGCTGGTGTAAGGATTTGTAATAAAAATCCGGTTTAGGAAACAAATTATTTTAATAAGTTGAATGTTTAAAAGGTGAACGTAGTATGCAATTATTTAATCGACGAATTAAGTAATATTAGTTATATTTAAAAAGGAGACTTTCAAAAAATACAAGAAAAATTATAAAACTATGTTTATATAGTTAAATGGGATGTGTTTGATATTAGAATGGATATCGGTTTCTGAATTATAACTCGTATTTATCTTAAGATAAGAATGTTGTTGATCAAGGTCTGAGAGGTAATTAAAATATCCCAACTTAAACGACTTCAGGATTATCCAAGGATGATATTAGTTGGTAATGGTAGGAATGTTAGAACTAATTTATTATTTCCATAAGAGAAATAAAAATGCAACATTAGTTGAAAGATTTGAGATTATATAATAAGATTTCTAAAGTAAAGGAAATAAAAAGGATTTGAGAATATATATATATATATATTGATATTTTTGAAGTAACGGAAATAATAAGGGTTTGAGAATATGAGATGATGTTGTGTGAAAATATAACGATGTATTATAGGAAAAAAAGGAAATGAAAAATGGATTTTTGGAATGGGTTTATCCTAAAGGAACAAAGGTTGATAGTGCTTTTCAAGTAAAGGAATAAAAGAGATTTTTTAACGTTGTTTTCGAGTGATGAGTAGAAGTGATTTCCCAATTTTAGATAACAAGTAATAATGTGGCAAATGTTTGAAAACGATAATGGAGTATGAAGTTTGAGATGAATATGGAATATTTTCCTAAGTATTAGAATTAAATAGTTTTGAGTATACTCTTATATTAAATTTAGAAGTGAAAAGCTATATTTGAATTATTAATTGATTTTGAGGTTTATTAAACGAATTATTTTAATTAAAGAACCCAAGCGATGCTAAATACTGGACCAGTAAATCTATTTGATTTTTTATGATTGAATGATTGTTTATTTGATAGTTAAATAACGGACTATCAAATCTGTCTTATATGATTGTTGTTACGAAATGTAGGATCGAATTTATATTTGAAAAACATTCCGACCTGCAAATACAAACTGTTGAAGATATTAGATATTGATTAAAGATGGAGCATTGAAGATCGTGGTTCTTCATAAAACAGATGAACTACTTAAAATCTCTGGTTTAGCGGCCAGAGATATACTTGAGTTCTACCGTGGTTAGAGTCTGCGGATTGCAAGGACTACTCACTACTGATATATAGGGTGATTCTGCGGATTGCAAGGACTACTCGCTACTGATATATAGGGTGATACATAGGATGTGGTAGAAGTGTGCCTTTAATTCATCCTATTCCTGGATGACTAGTATGGACGAATGTTCGACAGTATTTCCAAAGGATCAGGTACATTGATTTCTACAAACGTACTTCAGTTGGTGGCGGAGAAATTCGTTTCTCTTAGCTTATATGCCCAGGGTATTTTTGTGAACGTCAATTAGTGATATCTGGTGGATCTAACGATGTGGCATTCAAAGTGAATGGTAGCCCAATGTAACAATCCGGATTTTTACAATGTGCTAGGACAAGAATCAAGGCAGAATTTAATGATAAAATCTGAATCAGGAGAAACGGGTTGTGCCATTGCGTTCGTCTCGAAAAAATAGACGAAATAGAGTCCGAGTTTTCGAAAATCGGAGTCCGTATGACCAAGTTATGGCCCGTCAAAGTTTTCAGAAAATTTCAAGTTCAAAAATAGTTCAAATTTGAATTCAGAATTCAAATTCAGCCAAGCAGGAGAGGCGGGAAAATTCCCGCCACCCCCAAGTCGACTGGGGAGTCGACACACCCCAGGTGGTGTCGACTGCCCAATCGACACCCCATTCGACTTGGGTGGTCGGCCAGTTGGCCTGGGTGTGCCTGACTTGTTCCTCAAGACATGCTCTTGGGTCTGGTCTATTGGCCTGTGACGGGTTTTGAGGGTTCAGATCTATCCTAGGGTTAATCTAAGGGCCTAAACTACTCCTAATCTCTATAAAAACACCCTAGGACCTAACCTAAATCCCTAAAAATCATTCTAGCAACTAAGTGCTGCCAAAATCTCCATTGATCATGGCCTCCATCTCCAACTCCAAGAAACTATGCACTCAAAACAAGATCCGAATCAAAGGTGCTAGCTTGCTACATCAAATCAAGGGAGTGGATCAACATTGCTAGGCCAATTTCATGATGATTCTTCAACAAAGGAGCCACATTTCTTCGTCAAGACGATGCATGATCCTTCCCTAAGCCTCGCTATGTAAGTTCTAGCTACTTGTAGATTCTAACGGTGGTTCTAATGTGACATGGAATAAAAATGCGATGAAACATAAGTATGCTAGCCTATGTGAACCTAATTTTTCCCCTTTTCTATGATCTATGACCTTGGGCTAAGTTTTAGCGACTTAATCATGCCACTCATGTTATGTTTCACCTAGTTTATCTTGCAAGTTTGAATCTTTATCTATGGAATGTTAGCATGAACCTTTGGGAACCATTTGACTTGTGAAACATTGGCAAAGACTTGTATTTGGGGCTTATGCATGTAAATGAACCCAAACCCCTTATGTTATCATGCATGTTTGTGGCCAAGTTCCCTTATGGTACTATGCATGTTTGTGGCCAAATTCCCTTATGATACTATGCATGTTTGTGGCTAATCCCGTTGTGATATTATGCATGTTTGAGGCCAAAAACCCCTTATGATGCTATGCATATTTTGAGGCCAAACCCCTTATGATACCATGCATGTTTGTGGCCAATCCCTTTTTGATATCGTGCATGTTTTGAGGCCAATATGTAGCATAGTATCCTTACTATATTGACTCGTTTTTACGTGGGTTGGAAACACGATTTGGGGTAGGTTAGATGAGCGTGATTACGACATGATAATTTGACATGGCATTTCATGAAAATATGACACTCATGATACACCTAAACGTGGGCATGACATGTAGGGTAAACATGGGACTTGAAACTAGACACGTATTGGTTGTAAGTGTAACATGACACTTGACCAAACACGAAAGTGGCCAACTTGAGGATGGGTTGAGTTTGTAGCATAAATCTACCCGGACCCGCCTGGCTTAACTAGTGGGTACAAACAATAGGACCCAATGTGAGTAGTTGGTCATATAGCACTTAAAACCCGAGGTTAGACTAGGTTGTGGTGTAAAGCTACCCGGACCCACCCGGCTTAACTAGTAACCACAACAAAGTCTAATGTGAGAGGTTGGGGTGCATTAATCTAATTAATGCCACATGGAAAGGTTAAGTAATTTTGACTAATGACACTTAACCGATATGACACGAATGGGTAGGTTAAGTGGAACCGGACTTGATTTCTTAATGACACTTAACCATATAAGACAATTAAGGGATGGGGTTAAGTAATTTACACTTAACTAACCCGACTTGGTAATTAGATGGGGTTAAGTAACTTAGACTTAACTAATCTAAACACGGTAATTAGATGGGGTTAGGTAACCTACACTTAACTAATCTAAACACGATAATTAGATGGGGTTAAGTAACCTACACTTAACTAATCTAAGCACGGTAATTCGATGGGGTTAAGTTAAACACTTAACCAATCTAAACTTGGTAATTCAATGAGGTTAAGTGACCTATACTTAACCAATTATACATGATGATTTGATGAGGTTAAGCAACCATACTTAACCAATCTAATAAGAGAACTTGATAGGGTTAAGTCACAAGACCATTTAAATATACTTAACCATTATAATAACGACTAGTGGATGGGGTTAAGTTAACCTATACTTAACAAATCCGACTCGATAATCCGATGAGGTTAAGATAATCTATGCTTAACCAATCAAACACGATAATCTGATAGGGTTAAGATAAACAAATACTTAACCAATTTGACTTGATGATTGAATAGGGTTAAGTCATGAGCTTCTTGGTATACTTAACCAACTTGTAGGGCTAAGCCTTGAACTTGAACACTTAGCCGATTATGACATGGTTGGTAGGCGGGTTAAGTCATGGGCTTCAATAACAACACTTAACCCAATAGACAAAACCCTAGTTAGAGGAACTAGGTAGTAAATCATAGTTAATCAAGGATAACGGGAAAAGAAGCTAAGTGGTTAACCTTAGTTAAGAATAACTAAGTAATAATTCTTAGCCAAGGACATAGGACTAGTTTATAAATAGATGAGTAACCTGATACGGTAGGTCATTGCTTAGTATACGAGGAGGAGCAACTTATCTGACTTGGATAAAAAGCTCCAGCGAACTGGGTGACGAAGCGGTAGCTTCGGGGGACGTGAGGGTACTCTTGGTATCCCTCTGTGAGGTGGCAGATGGTCCATGAAACCTGGCCTCACAGAGGTTAAGGTCTGCAGTAGAAGAGCCAAGAGTATGCCTTGGTTGCTATGCGAGCGACCTAAAGACTGGGATGGATCAGCGTGGAGTCGACGATACTTGTTTTTGCCTTGGATAGCACGTCGCCGACTACCTACCATCTTTAGTCAATCATGTACAAACGGAAAGGCAGAGAACTCCCAACAGACCATGTTTTTGCTATTGAGTCATGGGTGAGGTTAGCCCATAGGAAAGTGGGACTATGGTGGGGCCGGGATGTAGTTCTCATACATGATTTTTCTTGGATTGCCTTTCAGTAGTTGAGGGAGGGGTCACGTGGGACCATGGACACAGATACAAAAACAGACCTTGATATCTGCATCAGCAGATGACTTAAAGCTCCCGACCGAGTTCCGTATTTCTTGATTTACCCTGGCACGGAACTCGGATGGCACATTGAGATACATGTGCGGCTAGACATGGAAAACGATTCACGATACACACGTGGGATAAAGGGCGTGGTTGACGGGTGGCATAATCCCTAGTGGCCCTAGGTGGCTTGAACCCAAACCGAGACACAGAAACGTTCATTAGGTAGCATAATCCCTAGTGGTCCTAGGTGGCATAAATCCTAAGTGAACACGCGATAGTTCATGGTAAGAAAACATAACCAAATCAAGGGTAGCAGTCCAAAACAACTTCAAGGATAAAATGGTACTACATTGAGGTGGTATAGATTTACATGGGAAAGCCCGTACGGCCTACAGCAAAGGACTGAACTTATACATGGAAAGAAACATACGAGTTGGGAAAACCTACATATGCTATATATTAGGTTGACATGGACCATTACATGACAATGGGCAAGGGACATTCATAGTTAACACATGACGCGGGTTGGGATACTAGTACGAGAGGTGCAGAGCAAATATACATGATAGATACCGTGGGATGTTATACATGATAGATACCTTGTGATAGTATACTTGATAGAAACCTGACGATGTGATACCTTGATTTATCTTGACACCGTAGTTTATCATGATACCTTAGTTTACCTTGCTACAATAGTTCATCCAGTTATCTTGGTTTAGCTTATCTATCTTGTTGTCATCCTTATGTTTACCTTAAGTTTATGCATGTCATGTTACCTTTACCTGTTTTTATGCTGGAAGTAGATAGGACTTACCAGTCTTTATGACTAACCCCGTTTTCTTTTGCCTCTTTGTCTTCCATTTCCCCCTAGGTTTTCAGGGAGGAAACACTGTTAATTAGTTCGGACTTCCTTTGCTTGAAGGTCATCATGCATGGCTTGGACTTTTCTTGGCTATGGCTACCTTACTGTTTTATTTGGGGAATAATTTATGAAAAGGTTTTATGCTTCTTTACTATTGCAAGACAGGTTTTGATGTATTTTGATGTAAAAGGCTTTAGACCTTATTTTATAAGGTAATGAAATTTGTTTTACTTCCGCTATTTTATATATATGTTCTGTCTTGTAATATTTCTGTGCATGTTTACCTCGATAATGCTTCACCAAACCTAGTGCATTCCTTTTGTGAGTGACCCTAGCGGAGGTGGGGTGTTACACAATTGTTCTGAAAAGAAGATTTATGACCCCATACCCCTATCAACAGGGAAATGGCAAAAATTGAGTAGGTCGCATGGCTAAGTGGGTCGCTCCAAATTAGGGTGTATTGTCACCAGATAGAGAATATTCATATTTGTTACTTCTTTTCATTTCTGTATCTCCCAGGAACTACAGTGGTCGCGAAAAAAAGCCGTAAGGTGATAATTCATTCGGTACTCTCAAGCGAAATTTGGGTTCGGTCAAGTTTAGCCTGGGATGCAAGATGTTCTTGTCAAACCCGGTGTATTCCTCTCTAGAGATACACTGTCGGAAAGGTGGTTACCCATACCTTGCCATGGAAATCCATTCTCCAATAAGAGTCTACGGTTTTGATTGTATACTATGTATGTAGAGCGTGAGATGCAAGCGTTCTGCTAGATTGTTATTTATTTGTATTTAGACATTATTATAACATCAGAAAAGATATTGATTTCAAAAACGTTTTGGGTTATCATAAGGAAAAAACCATTTGTATTTATATATGGATTTGGTCTTACGATTATCCTTTTCTTTCGAAAAGATTTTGACTTTAAATCAAGTTGGATGTTACTTATAAACTTAGCGAGTTTTTCTCACTTTGGTTCACTAGACTGATCCGGTATTTGTATTGTTCGGGTTAAATCGAGTTTTACACGTTCAGGTTATCGGATGCAGTGAAGAGATGAATTTGAAGAGTTTAGACATATGGTATTATGGAATTATTCCACTGTGTTATTGTATATGAGGATAGGTTGTGAAACACCCCACCTCCGTTAAGGTCACTCACAAAGGGAATGCCTTAATTTTGGTGGAGGTTTATAGGTAAAAGTCAAAGATAAAAACATAAGACAGATATAAACACATATGTATAAGCAGCGGAAAACAACAGACTTTTATTTCATAAAATACCTGTTTACACAAACATTTCCATAATTGTCTCCAAACACTCTTCTAATTATTACAACCATAATACTGTCTTGATTTCATAACTTAAAGAAGCATAAAAACATAAGTAAACTGCATAAGTCCCCATAATTGCTATCCAAAGCCATAGTTCAAAACGAAAGAGATCCAAGCAATACATTCTCTCTCTTCAAGCTGGATGTGAAACTGGTCAAGCTGCGGTATTCCCTCCCTACGGACCGGGGGGGGGGGGGACGAAAGAAAAGAAGACGAAAGAAAAGTAGAGTCAGACATAAAGCCTGAGTAAGTCTAGGACTATTCAGTCTATGAATAAGAAAAAGAGCATGATAAGTACAAAGTGGAAATCGGAAAGCACCATAAACTAAGTTAAGTTGTCTAGAGTCGAATACACTATCGTACCCCATATTAATCTCTGCACCCCCTATAAACTAGTTCCCAACTGGCGCCCCACAATCAGGGTGAAGTGCTTTTTAATGATCGGCTCCTACTCGCATAGTTACATGTGTCTTACGGCCCCCGATGTTGTAGCTACCTATGCTGGTTCCACCATGGGGTGTATCAAGTCCCATGGTGGTGGTCCGACACAGTTCTAGAATGCACAGGTATACTACTGGTGCCCAGTGCCTAATTTTTCTGCGTCGGAGTGTGTGCATGCCCGCACCCCGTTAGAACCTACACTGCTGCACCACCGCCGTCGATTTGACCTCTTACAGTCAGCCCAGTAATCGTGCCCCACCCTGCCTAGTTCAGGGTATCCTGATACACCTTGTAGGGTTACTGCTGAAAAGGGTCCCCCGCTACTAGGTTTTCTATTTCTAGCCAACATGCTAAGTTGGTTAAGTGTTCTGTATAAACCTAACCCCCAATCAGTCTGTATAGTTTAGCAGGTTGTATTTGATTAAGTATTAATTCAATTTACTTAATCCTATCAATCCTGACTTAGCCTTAATTGTCTTATTAAAGCCCCAACCACTCACATTAGACAAGTACTGTTGTGACTGCCTGTT
This sequence comes from Allium sativum, assembly GCA_030737875.1. Taxonomy (NCBI): domain Eukaryota; kingdom Viridiplantae; phylum Streptophyta; class Magnoliopsida; order Asparagales; family Amaryllidaceae; genus Allium; species Allium sativum. Next base: position 43,054,290 of record CM060926.1, read on the forward strand.
GCCGGTTGGGTCCGGGCAGTCTTACGTCACAATCGGTCTAACCTCGGGTCTTTATTGGGCTCAATGCTTAAGCACCCACATTGGATAGGTATTGTTGCGACTACTGGACAACCGGGCGGGTCCGAGCAGGTTTATGTCACAACGCAATCCAACCTCGGGTTAAGCATGTCGTATTTTCTAAGTTTACATATTTTGTCTCTTTTTCTTTTATATGTAAATATTTGCGGCCCATTATTCAAATTCATTATTGTTGGGTATAATAATTTATACCATTTAAAATGTCATGAATCGTTGGCATGTGCCAAACATGCCAACACATATACTTTAATTAACCCCAACGTATTCCCCCGTTTGTACGTAATAATATAACATATGTTGGGCTTCAACATTTTAGCCCAACTTAGCCACATAAAAAGGGGAGGCTTAGAACATGATATATATATATATATATATATATATTCTAAGTAACATCAAAAAGGGGTGTGTAAACGCATGAACTTGCAACATAGCGATCTAGTTAACATAAATTAGACACTTGTGAACTTGCATTGTAATAGCATATAATCTTGACATAAAACATACCTAAACATGAATCATGGTTTTAATCTGATCATGTAAAATTTTATTTAAAGTATGAATCTAACTTAATTATGTGCCACATATATTATCATATGTTTTTTAACAACAACCTAAGCCTAAAACATATTTTGTTTGGGCATAAAGTTAAACATAAACTAGTCTTGTTCATAAAGTCAACACAAGTTCACAAAGATGCTTACTTTTGTCACTAATACAAAAGTATGGTTTTCACTTGAATCATGATGCCTATTCCAACATAAATTCATATGAATCATAATACCCAATTGGATCCAACTACACTAAAAATATCATAAAAATATACATAGAAGGATCTAAAATCATGTTGGCATAATAGTGAATCATATACTTGCATAAGGCTTAACTTGGTTGCAACGAAATATATATAACTTCTCATTAACCACAATGTATCAAATTTCCAACATGAGTTATATACTTGTATCGCAACTATTCAATAGATCCAATATCATGTTAATTACACTACCACATCCCAAATCCATTCATAGCAAATCATAGCAACATACAATTATGAATTAACATTATTATAATTAAAGTACAATCCCATTTCTTATTCTACACAGATCAAGTCTCAATTATTCATTCACATCGGAATAGCACTCTACTTACAACGTATGACGAATCTTGTATCCAGGACTCTGAATTCTGAATTTAGTGATGCTATCCTTTGTTGTAGGCGTTGTTTTGATTTAATTGTCGTGGCTTTAAGCTTTTGAATCAACTCCTAATCGTCTCTCGATTTGACGGATACTCCTAGTCTTTCTTCAGCAGCATGACAGCTCCATACTCATTTATTTGTGTGAATTAGGTGGAGTCTTAGGTCCTTTCTATAGAGTTTGTGAATTGATTAGAGCCGTCGATGGAGCCAAGATTAATATAAGCCGCTCGTTTTAAAGAGAAACCAATCAAGAGTTGACACATAAGCCCCAGTGACAAGACCAAGCCCAGAAATTCGGCCAAGCACAGACCATGCCAGCCAGGAGGGGCTGGGTTCGACCTGGCTTAGGGGCCAGGTCGACTACCCAGTCGACACCCAGGTCGACTACCCAGTCGACCTGGGTACCCCAGGTCGACTACCCAGTCGACCTAGGTCTTGGGCGGGAAAATTCCCGCCCAGCCCAATCTGGATCCGATTTTGAGTTTGAATTTGTTCATCTTACAGTTACCGGAAAATTCGGGGTGTTACATTCTCCCCTCCTTAAAGGATTCCGTCCCCGAAATCTTCAAGTCTAGGAGAATGTATATCCTAACATCCAAACGTCCATCTACTCATCCATCAAACATGAGCGTCCATTGTCCTTAAAAGACTTCTAATGCTTCATGATCATATTCGAAGTGTGTGTACATGTACTTATATAATGCAAAATCAGTCGGTCTACTGACTCAGTTGAACTCCTTAATGCAAATTATGTAAGTGTCATGAATCCATTATGTATGCAAACCTTCCTATTCATGATTCTACATGAGTGCACAATCATTCATATAAATGCAACATCCATATGACAACACCTTAAACTTCAACCACATAAGAATGTAAATACATATATGCATATGCAATATGAAGTGACTGAGCCGATCTAAAACCTAGATTGTGTGTGTATATGCAACCACGAGCAACCACCAGCAATCACTTGCAACCACTTGCAACCATCATCCATAACATGTTTCAATTACATGTTTTCATCCAAAGGGTTTCTACCTAAAAGATAAGGTCGAGGAGATATACCCTAAAAGATAGATAAAAGCACAACTTAAGGAAAAAGAAAGATCAAAGTTGTACCCTCAAAAAGAAAAGGGTAGGATGGACGTATTTTGTCCTCAGTTTCCCAAGTCGTGTCTTCCTCGGCGTCGCTCCACTGAACTTTGACGAGCTTGACTTTGCGGTTGCGTAGATTTTTCACTTCCGTTCCTAAGATGCGGGTTGGAACTTTCCTCACGGTTGCTTCGTGTTCCACTTCAGCTTCTTCAAGGATGTTTGGCTCTACCACTTCAGCAGATTCATGTAGACATTTTCGGAGGTGCGAAACATGAAAGATGTTGTGAACTCCAGCTAGTTTTTCAGGTAGCTCTAATCTATAGGCCATTTTCCCAATTTTCTCGATAATAGGAAACGGCCCTACGAACCTTGGTGCTAGCTTCCCTGTGGTTCTAAAACGAACGACATTCCTTAGAGGAGATACCTTAAGGAAAACTCTGTCCCCAACCTCAAACTCAAGGTCAGTCCTTCTCTTGTCGCGTAGGATTTTTGTCTATCTTGGGCTGTCTTCATCCTCCTTCGTATTAAGTCTACTTTTTCTAAAGTCTCTCTGATCATATCTGGTCCAAGTATGAGCTTGTCAGTAGACTCCCACCAAAAATGGGTGATCGACATGGTCTTCCGTACAAGGCTTCGAAGGGTGCCATCCCGATGGTGGTTTGGTAGCTGTTGTTGTAGGCAAATTCCACCAAAGGAAGATGGTCTTCCCACGTCCCTCCGAAGTCAAGGACGCAAAGTCTTAAAAGGTCCTCCAAAACTCTGTTCACTCTTTCTGTCTGGCCATCGGTTTGGGGGTGATAGGCTGTACTCAAGCATAACTGTGTGCCTACCGCTTCTTGCAGACTCCGCCAAAACTCACTTGTGAAGATAGGGTCTTGGTCGCTAACAATGCTGGATGGTATTCCATGGAGTCGAACAATTTCCTTGAGATAAAGAGATGCTAGAGATGAGGCAGTCCTTCTACTCTTGACAGGTAAAAAGTGGGCGCTTTTATTAAGCCTATCCACTATTACCCAAATGCTAGTGTTTCCTCTTCTAGACCTAGGCAGCCCATCAATGAAGTCCATTGAAATGCTATCCCACTCCCACTGTGGAACCTCTAGAGGATGGAGCAGACCGCCAGGTTTCTTCTGTTCCGCCTTAACCTGTTGGCAAATCATACACTTAGAAACGAAATCTGCCACGTCCTTCTTCATGCCGCTCCAAAAGAAAGTTCTCTTTATGTCCTTGTACATTTTATCTCCGCCTGGATGTATCGTCATCTTGGAGTGATGTGCTTCCTCGAGAACCGTCTTTACTAAATCTCTTGTCCGTGGGACGCATAGTCTTCCGTCTCGCCTTAGCCAACCCTTATTGTCGATGGAGTATCTATTGAGGTGACTTGAAGTCTCACCCCTAATTAGCCTATCAATCGTCTCCACAAGCTGTGGGTCTTCGCGTTGTGCTTTCCCTATTGAGTCCAAAAGAGTAGGGCGCACTTCAAGAGATGCTAACAAACCGGGTACAAAATCAGAGGAGGGCCTAAAGTCAAAGTTGGCGATAAACTCTAAGCTTTGCCTTTCAACAAACAGCGGGCTTAATGTTAGCTTATTTCTTCTCAAAGCATATGCGACTACGTTGCCTTTGCCCGGAGTGTAGGAGATCTCGAAATCGTATGAGGCAAGAAACTCCATCCACCTTTGTTGCCTCAAGTTAAGGTCCTTCTGCGAGAAGAGATACTTCAAAGATTTATGGTCAGTATACAGTTCGAATTTCTCACCTAGGAGATAGTGGCGCCAAGACTTAAGTGCAAAGGCGATGGCAGCCAACTCGAGATCATGGATTGGGTAGTTCTTTTCGTGCACTTTCAACTGTCTCCCGCCATAAGCTACTACCCTTCCTTCTTGCATTAAGACAGCCCCTAGTCCTGTGCCGCAAGCATCCGTGTATACCATAAACATTTTGCTTCCATCTGGCAACGTCAGAACTGGGGCTGTTGTAAGAGCCCTTTTTAGTCGTTGGAAAGCAAACTAGCAATCCAAATCCCAAGCGAACGCTAGGTTCTTCTTTGTTAATCTAGTGAGCGGAGCTGATATTTTTGCGAAGTCTCTGATGAATTTTCGATAGAAGCCTACTAGCCCGAGAAAGCTTCGGACTTCTGTTGCATTCCTTGGTGTCTTCCAATCCTGTACTGCTACTACCTTAGCAGGGTCCACAGCTAACCCTTCTTTGGACACTACATGCCCAAGAAACCTTACTTCCTCTCTCCAAAAGTGGCACTTGGAGAATTTGGCTTTTAGCTGATGGACTCGCAGAGTTTCCATGATTGCCCTTAGGTGCTGAGCATGTTCTTCTTCACTCTTTGAGAAGACCAAGATATCGTCAACGAAGACTACCACGAACTTGTTGAGGAATTCTCTGAACACCCTACTCATCAGGTCCACGAAGTAAGCGGGTGCGTTTGTCAAGCCGAAAGGCATGACAAGCCATTCAAAGAAGCCGTCTGGGGTTCTAAATGCTGTCTTATCGATGTTATCTTCAGCCACCCTTAGCTGATGAAATCCGGTCGCCAAATCGAGTTGGGAGAAAACTGACGCTCCTACAAGCTGATCAAACAGATCGTCAATTCTGGGGAGAGGGTGCCTATTCTTTTTCGTTAGCTTGTTGAGCTCCCTATAGTCAACACATAGACGGAGTGAACCATCCGCCTTTGTAGCGAACACCACTGGAGCGCCCCATTCTGAAATGCTCCTTCTAATGAACCCCTTCTCTAGAAGCTCTTTAACCTGTTTACTGAGCTCTTTCCTTTCCCGTGGAGCCATGTGTCTAACGGGCAACGCAACGGGCTTTGCATTATCTACAAGATATATGCGGAAGTCTATCTCCCGCTTCGGAGGTAAGCCCTTCACCTCTTCGAAGACATCCGGATATTCACGGACCACTCTAACTGATTGCAAACTCTCAACAGAAGCATCTAGCAATTCAAGATAACTAAGCATAACCGCATACGAGGGATTACAAGTAATTTCCAGAGTGTTACCGAGTTGGGTCAGAAGCCTAACCACCCTTTTCTCACAATCAAGGATGGCACCATTACTAGATAGCCAATCCATGCCCAAATTCAAACCATATCCCGAGAAGCCCAAAACAAAGGCACTACATCTAAATTCTACGCTTAGAATAGAAATTTTCAATCCCACACAGATCATAGACAAATGAGTTGGGCCCCCGATTGGATTTGAAACAATTAAGGGGTCCTCTACCATACTAGTTTCTAGGTGCAGAGATTCTACTAAAGCAGATGAAATAAAGGAGTGTGATGCGCCAGAATCAAATAAAGTGCGAACTGGGTGATCATAAAGATAAACTACACTTTCTACAGAAGTATTTATACCTCGCTGTTGCAGAGGCGGTGCTTCTAGCGCATGAACCTGTGCCCCTGAGGTGGATCCAGCCTTCTGCCCCTGCCCTCGCTTCTTTGGGCAATCCTTAGCCATGTGGCTTGTCTCACCACAAGAAAAGCACCCACCATTCAACTTGGCCTTCTTCTTCCGGCAGTCTTTCACTAAGTGCCCCACTTTGCCACAGAAATTACACTTCCTCTTCTCTTGGGACTTGTTGTCTTTCCCACCCTTCTTAAAGTCTTTCTTCTTAGGCTGTAAACCTTCTTTCTTCCCTTGAGACCCTTCTGCCTTTGTCTCCTTCTTGCCCTTATCCTCTTCGTTCAGCAATGCCATCTGTACCAAACTTTCATACGTAGCTCCCATAGGTATATGGATCATGGCCAAGCTGTGTAATGGCTCATTCAATCCTTTGACAAAGCGGGGAGCCTTCTTGTGCGGAGTGTTGACTAGGTCCAGTCCGAACCTAGCCAGCTGATCGAACTGATTAACGTACTCTTTGACTGTCATATTCCCTTGCTTAAGAAACAAGAATTTTTCCAATTGAAGTTTCCTTTCAGCTTCTGAGAGAAATTTAGCCTCAAACGTCGCCCTAAAGTCCTCCCATGTTTCCACTGATCTTTCTGCATTGGTAACTTCCCACCAGTAGGAAGCCTCGCCTTTAAGTAGCCATACTGCCAGTTGTACCTTCTGCCTATCTTCTACCTCAAAGATGACGAATAAGTCCTCGGTTTCCTTCAGCCAGTTCCTGGCTGCCACGAAGGACTCGGTTCCATGAAAGTCCTTCCCTCCCATAGTTTTGAAATCTTTACATGTCTTAGCAAAAGCATTACCATGCGGAGGAGGTGGAGGAGGAGATGCTGCTGCAGCTGGGGGAGAAGGATGATTTTCTGCAGTTGGGGAAGGAGGAATAGCGGGACCTGGCTGATTGGCCCTTGCTTCTAAGAATCGTCTGAACCAACCAGGTATTGGTACACCCTCTGGCAAGTTAAGTTCTGCGGACATGCTGAAACAAAAAGGACAGATTCAAAACGAAGGATAAAAGATAGTACCTATGGCTTTGGGGGACTATGCCTTTTTAAAATAAAATAACATTTTATCTTTAAAAATGCTTCTTTAAATTTTCTTTTGAAAATAAATTTTCAAAACTTTTTGTCTGATCTGGTTAACCTCGCTCTGATACCAAGTGAAACACCCCATCTCCGTTAAGGTCACTCACAAAGGGAATGCCTTAATTTTGGTGGAGGTTTATAGGTAAAAGTCAAAGATAAAAACATAAGACAGATATAAACACATATGTATAAGCAGCGGAAAACAACAGACTTTTATTTCATAAAATACCTGTTTACACAAACATTTCCATAATTGTCTCCAAACACTCTTCTAATTATTACAACCATAACACTGTCTTGATTTCATAACTTAAAGAAGCATAAAAACATAAGTAAACTGCATAAGTCCCCATAATTGCTATCCAAAGCCATAGTTCAAAACGAAAGAGATCCAAGCAATACATTCTCTCTCTTCAAGCTGGATGTGAAACTGGTCAAGCTGCGGTATTCCCTCCCTGCGGACCTGGGGGGGACGAAAGAAAAGAAGACGAAAGAAAAGTAGAGTCAGACATAAAGCCTGAGTAAGTCTAGGACTATTCAGTCTATGAATAAGAAAAAAGAGCATGATAAGTACAAACTGGAAATGGGAAAGCACCATAAACTAAGTTAAGTTGTCTAGAGTCGAATACACTATCGTACCCCATATTAATCTCTGCACCCCTTATAAACTAGTTACCAACTGGCGCCCCACAATCAGGGTGAAGTGATCCTTTTTAATGATCGGCTCCTACTCGCATAGTTACATGTGTCTTACGGCCCCCGATGTTGTAGCTACCTATGCTGGTTCCACCATGGGGTGTATAAAGTCCCATGGTGGTGGCCTGACACAGTTCTAGAATGCTCAGGTATACTACTGGTGCCCAGTGCCTAATTTTTCTGCGTCGGAGTGTGTGCACGCCCGCACCCTGTTAGAACCTACACTGCTGCACCACCGCCGTCGATTTGACCTCTTACAGTCAGCCCAGTAATCGTGCCCCACCCTGCCTAGTTTAGGGTATCCTGATACACCTTGTAGGGTTACTGCTGAAAAGGGTCCCCCGCTACTAGGTTTTCTATTTCTAGCCAACATGCTAAGTTGGTTAAGTGTTCTGTATAAACCTAACCCCAAATCAGTTTGTATAGTTTAGCAGGTTGTATTTGATTAAGTATTAATTCAATTTACTTAATCCTATCAATCCTGACTTAGCCTTAATTGTCTTATTAAAGCCCCAACCACTCACAATAGACAGGTATTGTTGTGACTGCCTGTTGTCGGTTGGGTCCGGGCAGTCTTACGTCACAACTCATTCTAACCTCGGGTCTTTATTGGGCTCAATGCTTAACCACCCACATTGGATAGGTATTGTTGTGACTACTGGACAGCCGGGCGGGTTCGGGCGGGTTTATGTCACAACGCAATCCAACCTCGGGTTAAGCATGTCGTATTTTCTAAGTTTACATATTTTGTCTCTTTTTCTTTTATATGTAAATATTTGTGGCCCATTATTCAAATTCATTATTCTTGGGTATAATAATTTATACCATTTAAAATGTCATGAATCGTTGGCATGTGCCAAACATGCCAACACATATACTTTTATTAACCCCAACGTATTCCCCCGTTTGTACGTAATAATATAACATATGTTGGGCTTCAACATTTTAGCCCAACTTAGCCACATAAAAAGGGGAGGCTTAGAACATGATATATATATATATATATTCTAAGTAACATCAAAAAGGGGTGTGTAAACGCATGAACTTGCAACATAGCGATCTAATTAACATAAATTAGGCACTTGTGAACTTGCATTGTAATAGCATATAATCTTGACATAAAACATACCTAAACATGAATCATGGTTTTAATCTAATCATGTAAACTTTTATTTAAAGTATGAATCTAACTTAATTATGTGTCACATATATTATCATATGTTTTTTAACAACAACCTAAGCCTAAAACATATTTTGTTTGGGAATAAAGTTAAACATAAACTAGTCATGTTCATAAAGTCAACACAAGTTCACAAAGATGCTTACTTTTGTCACTAATACAAAAGTATGGTTTTCACTTGAATCATGATGCCTATTCCAACATAAATTCATATGAATCATAATACCCAATTGGATCCAACTACACTAAAAATGATCATAAAAATATACATAGAAGGATCTAAAATCATTTTGGCATAATAGTGAATCATATACTTGCATAAGTCTTAACTTGGTTACAACGAAATATATATAACTTCTCATTAACCACAACGTATCAAATTTCCAACATGAGTTATACACTTGTATCGCAACTATTCAATAGATCCAACATCATGTTAATTACACTACCACATCCCAAATCCATTCATAGCAAATCATAGCAACATACAATTATGAATTAACATTATTATAATTAAAGTACAATCCCATTTCTTATTCTACACAGATCAAGTCTCAATTATTCATTCACATCGGAATAGCACTCTACTTACAACGTATGATGAATCTTGTATTCAGGACTCTGAATTCTGAATTTAGTGATGCTATCCTTTGTTGTAGGCGTTGTTTTGATTTAATTGTCGTGGCTTTAAGCTTTTGAATCAACTCCTAATCGTCCCTCAATTTGACGGCTACTCCTAGTCTTTCTTCAGCAGCATGACATCTCCATACTCATTTTATTTGTGTGAATTAGGTGGAGTCTTAGGTCCTTTTTATAGAGTTTGTGAATTGATTAGAGCAGTCGATGGAGCCAAGATTAATATAAGCCGCTCGTTTTAAAGAGAAACCAATCAAGAGTTGACACATAAGCCCCAGTGACAAGACCAAGCCAAGAAATTCGGCCAAGCACAGACCAGGCCAATCAGGAGGGGCTGGGTTCGACCTGGCTCAAGGGCCAGGTCGACTACCCAGTCGACACCCTGGTCGACTACCCAGTCGACCTGGGTACCCCAGGTCGACTACCCAGTCGACCTGGGTCTTGGGCGGGAAAATTCCCGCCCAGCCCAATCTGGGTCCGATTTTGAGTTTGAATTTGTTCATCTTACAGTTACTGGAAAATTCGGGGTGTTACAGGTTGTTATAACTATACAAATGTGTTGTACTCTGATGATTGTAAGTTTTTATTTTAAGCTCTCAATAAAGATTTATTTCTATATTATATTTTGTCCCGCTGCGATGTGAGACTCTATGTTGTGTTAGTTCTTCTTCTATTCTAATATTTATTTCTTTCTTTTCTCACCTTCTAATTTCTTTCCAATAACTATCTGATGTTTACGATACTTGAGTTTTGGAAAGTAATACGGGTTTATGTATTATTGTCAGAATTCGGGCATCAAATTTTCTTGCCTGGTCGTTACACTAACCCAAAAGTCTCAGTTTTCAATAACTCGAAATAAATCAATGTTTACACTTTTAAATCATGTAAATGACGTTTTGAACTCAATGGAAGTGGTATAGAGTCCAAATTCTTATGTATGTAAAATGTGACTTTTCGTAAAATTCTTATGTATGTAAAATGTGACTTTTCGTATGTATAATCGATTAACGATGTTATATTTAAATAAAATATTTAAATATATTATCGCGAAATATGCGAGTTAGGAACTTCCATTTCCCTTTGTTCCTAAGACGTAGAGTTGAGGAAATAATGAAGAGTAATAAAGTGGAGAGGTAGGTGGAGGGTTAAGTAGGGTTATCCACTTAAGGGTTAGTGGGCTAGTTTGCCCAAACCAAGCCCAACCTATAAGTCCCAATTTTCAATAAGAAAATATATCGATGTCTATACTTTTTAATCATGTAAATGATGTTTTGAACTCAATAAAAGTGGCCTAGAGTCCAACTTCATCTGTATGCAAAATGTGACTTTTCGGATGTTTAATTGAGTAACGATGTTATATTTAAATAAAATATTTAATCATCATAAAATACGCATGTTGTTACAGACTTCCCCCTTAAGGAAATTGCATTCCCACAGTTACTTAAGGAACAATGCATTGAGTAACAACCGAATATCAATAAAAAGAATCTATATTAAAATAGATTAACTTAAGGAATTCGCTTACGAATATTCTTATAAATTTTAACTTTGAATTATAAATTACTATATAACTTAAGTTTATACATGTATAATGTACTCATAAAAATCATGAACATATATGAGAAATAATTTATTCTTCATAAGTGGTTTCAACAAATTAGTATTTTCCTTACTTAAATTCTAAATATTCTAAACCTCAATTTCATTGATTATTTAATTTTTAATTGTGAATTACCTTACCGCGATTTTTCTGAAAATTTGGATAAGACATATCTCAAATTTTACAAGATGAAATTCAAATCTTTTTCTTCCATTAGAAAATTATAAACCAATAGATCCGGGTAATTCTTGTTTCAAAGAAATCCGACTTATATTGGATCCTATACAATCATTTGAAGTTCAAATCGAAAGTTATGAACTACCGTCACGTGACAAGCTTGTTTTAATAAAATTTAATCAATTCATTTAACATTCAATAAGTTTATAATTTATAGACCTATTCTCTTATGTTCTCAACACAAACTAATTAAACATTTGAATTCAATTTGGAAATATCGACTATCTAAAATCATCGAACATTCCATTTTATTAAAATGATAAAATATGTCAATCATCATATCAACTTATATGCAAAATTATATATAACTCTAAAGACTATGTGCATCCATATAATACTTCAATCTCATTTTCAAGCTTGAAGATAAGTTATACATAGTTAAGTTTTCTTCCAAAATAAGATATCTCAAACTTTATAGTTATATTACTGACTATGCAAGGTGTTCACAACTCATTATCTTATCAAAATCCCTAAGAAGATCCTAGGAAAAAACATTTCATTGTTTTCCTATCGCGTTTTTGTTAGAAAATTTATCTCTTAAGAATTTCTTAAAAATATTCTAGATCATAAATTTTCTTAAAAAGAAGTGGATTTATATGATGGTCATATATATCCCATTCACAGGGATAAGCGATCTCGTTGGGGAAAGTAGATCGCTAAAAAATCCGGGTTATACATCCTAAATTGGAAATATTATCACGTTCTCTAATATTCCACAATAAATAAAATGAAGCTCTAAATCTCCAATTAATCCCTACCATCTCAAATTTTGAAATGTTAGCATGTCCTTTAATATTTCAAAAACAACTTCTAAATCATACGAACATGATAAATAATAGAAGTTGAACGAATTATGCAAAACATGGAAACCTTAGTTTTCAAATACACAAAAATATCACCAACATAGATGATGTCAAACCGATTGGGATATGACCTCGCAAATTTAATTCACTAATGGTTAACAAAACAAATTAGAGTATTTATTAACCACAAATGACAAAACAAGTATGAAATGGAGCCAAAGAAAGTCTATCCCTTTCAATTAAAAAGTTGGTGATAACTGATTGCTAAGTCTAATAGTGAAATGAATATAAGATAACTAACTTATCGAATAGATCATCAATCCAAGGTAACGAATTTATTAAGCTTGCCGCGATCGTAAAGCTAAAGCATTCCATTAGGTATCTTCGTAAAATAGCTCCCATTTATCCTTAATGGTCAGTCACTATGAAAACAATCAAATAAATAGATTAAACCACAAAAAATGAAAAATAAATTTCGAACTCAATTACCCATCAATGTGGTCATCCTAAAATGGGTGTAGAGATCCCAAAAATTCATGAGTAATGTGAAATACGAAAACACGTCTTCCTCAAGGTCATTCTCATTGTTATGAAAATTTATAAAACATAAGGAAGCTAATGAATCTAAATTAGAATCGTTAAAGACAATAGAAATTTGTCTCATGGATATAGGATGTCGAAGATGGATGATATTCTCAGTAAATAATATGTGAACCTCGGAATGGTTAGGTCATTCCATCTCAAAAATCAACATAAAACTACAACAAATAAGACATGCAAATAAGCATGGAAAGAATAGCCGCATATAAGAGAGCTCATCATCCATAGAAAACATGATTTACTTAAAATCAACCGAAGTTAGCCTCAAAGGTGATTCACAAAGGATTATCAAGTTTTTGCAAAGTTGATCTATCGGAATACTAAACCCAAATTGGGTATACAAGAAACGAATATTGGGAATCACACAAGATCCCGACATCATGGAACAATGCTCGGTATCCGAAAACAAGAGGCTAAGATTAATAAGAAAAATATAACTTGTTACTTTTCAATAGAAGATCCGAGATAATTTTTAATGAAAACTCGAATCACCCAAGTTCTAAAAATCACTCAAAGATATCTAGAAAAATATAAAATGGAAAGACACTGAAACCATAACAAGTGTAGCATATATTTATCCGTAAATCAAAATATTATTCAAAAATGATTACTAGAACACAAGAATGGACACACACAAAATCCACAAAAAACAAAAATGAGGACATAGCTCCATAAATGAATACGTAAGTAATTCATGTCACAAATAAATAAAGAGAACACATGAATCACTGAAATCACCATATAAACATAAATACCTCGATAACTTCGAAGCAATGTGAATATATATAAGGTAGTCATCACGAAAATGGTGAAATCATAAATAACACAAAAACATACAAACAGCGTAAAGTGGATCCACATAGGATATAATGGCCTCGACAAGGTTGTTGACAACTAACTGAGCAGTTTCGCCTTTAAGGCAAGGTTTCTTACACCTACCAAAGCAATTTTTCCTTAAAGGACAAAATCCGAAAGTTTATTAAAGAAAAAATCAAACATAAAAATTCACATTTTAACGATATGAATGCACTAAAAAAAATCGATATTCAATGAATCAAGTGATTTTCAAAAGTCGATATATACTTAAGAGGCTTGTTTCATGGTTTTTAAAAGAAAAGTCACTATCCGATGATTTCGGACAAGCTCGCATGAATGATGAAGACTTAAAACGTTATTCAAATGACAATGAAGCGTCTAAGACTCACCGAAACATGTTATAGCACAAAAATTGAAACTCCAAAAATGATCAAAAGATCAAACCACAAATTCATCATTAACAATCATTAATGATAGCGTAGTTTACATTAAGCTAGTAAATAGGCGATTTTAGCCAAATGTCCATTAACCAATGACTTAACTCAAATATAGATGAAAAAATTGCAAGACGCACTATATAGAACACAAAATGATCATAATAAAAGTTGTAAAAGGCGTAGCCCAAGAAAATTAAAAATGTCCATCATAACTGAGCAAAAGAAGAATGGAAACCAATTCAAACAATTCTTACTTAGAAATTTGAAAACGAATCTCGATGATGCTGCAGTCATCACCAACATTATTTTCCTTAGATATCAAGGTTAAAATCCAGTGATTACAAACTAGCAATCTATATTAATGATTTGACCCACCACCGATTTATATAAAATTACTAATACTAAGGTTCAGTGGAGATGCACATCATTAATATTTAATACAAGTGTTGTGTCAAAAATCATCTCACCGAAGTATTTAGAAACTCCTATCAATACTGTGGTGTCCCACATTTCGATCAGAATTCCTAACGTACTCAATGGGCGACTTAACACAATAAAACAAACTATGTCCATAAGGAAGAAAATTCGTAAATGAATAAATAAAGATGCAACTATTCTTTCATGGGTTAAATTTTACTCACAAAAGGGATGAAACTCTAAGTTTGTCTAGGCCATGATTCCATAAAGCTGAACTCAAAAAAATTGGATTGGTTAAACAAGGGATCATAAAATAAGATAGGATATGATGGGTCCTATGACTCGGCTTAAATCCTAAAAGATGATTTCTAAAGAATGACATAGGACAATGACCCTCACAATAATATCTTATATTGTGATGAACTTGGCTCCAATACCAAGTGTAATTCCCCGACTTTATACTCGCGTTATCCAAGGTCATCGCAAGTAATGATGCTAACTAACCCAAAGAATAAGCTGTCAAGGAGCAACCATCTATATATTTGCTTTGAATAAGCATTAAATAGGTAGGATAATTTGGTCGTACATTTTAAATCTCATGAGGAAATCCGACACATCTAATTCAAGTTCAAATCTCTTACATAGTGCTGTATATAATTCGGAATCAATATAAAATACATAACAATATAACCAGAGTCGGACACAAATATATACATTACTAAGGCATAAATAGATATGAATATGACACATAAGAGAAAATACAAAGATAGTAGTCGTTCTCGATTCACTATACAACAAAAGAATAGGTACGAGGCTACTCAAAATAATATGTATACAAAGGAGTCTCATATATATAACCCAAAAAGTACAACACTTAAGTACTTTTCCCAAAAGTGGAGGATATTCCATGTTGTAGTCAAGAAGCATCACCTGAAATACCTTGGTCTGACCTGAGTATTACTTACACAAAGATAAACAATGAACGGATCAGTCTAGTCGTACTTATCTCATAAACTAAAATATAATAAGAGATGTAAATAAATATAGACATGAATACGATAACAAGAATGTCACACATAAGTGTGAAGCCCAGAAATGTCTACGATATATCTCAAAAACCTATATCGGAGCTATAAAGGAATATCTCATTCAAAATATAAAGCTACTCACCGAAAATGACATCTCACATCAAATCAGCACAAAATTGATACACCATATCAATGAAACTCAGATTGATAACAAAATATCAATAAAATTTAGATTGATAACTTAATATCAAAACACATTCCCCAGAAATGACATCACCTATCAAATTACACCAAATACCAGAATTCAATAATTAGGAATATAGAAAATCACATAAAGGGGGAAAGAGGCCTATAACACGATGAGACATGATCTCCAGGTAGCTAACCTATAAGTATGAGCCAAAGCTCCTCATATTGGTCCGAAGTCCACAAGTCGTGACCTCGCTCAAACGGTCCGAAGGCCGTCAAAACACAGATCCACAAAAAAGGGAAAGAGGCCTATATCAAAATGAGGCGCGATCTCTACGTAGCTAACCTATAAATTTGAGCTAAAGCTCGTCAATATGATCTGAAGATTACAGGTCGTGACCCTGCTCACACGGTTCAAACGCCGTCAAAAGCACAACATATCACAAAAAGATCACAATTGATTAGAGTAGTGCAATCCCACAAAATGAACCGATGTTCCACAAAATGACCCGAAGATCATCAAAAATGTGAAATGATTTCCACAACTCGGAGACGTTGCATAAAGCTTGTCTAAATCTCAAAAAATCACAATTAATCATAATAGTATAAATACTCTAAGCTAGTAAATATAAGATTTAAGCTACATGTCCCATAACCACTTGCTTTACTTGAATATTTATGTAATGACCCGGATTTTTTACACATCACTAATAATATTTGATCGTAAGTACGTATGTGTAAATACGAGTTTAAATTTCAAACTTTAAAATTTCTAATGCATGTTAAAATTTGTATGATAGCACTTGCATAAGCACAGCACTTCCAAACACTTGTTTTGCATATTCATGAATTATAGCATGATGTGTTATAGCATTTGTTTAAAATCTATTTTCTTATGTATTGTTTATAACAATTGTATATAGCATTTTAAAATTCCATTTTTCACTTGTGTTTGTTTCTTTTAAAGGAGATTTCAAAAGACTTATATTTTAAGTAAAATTCTAGTTTTTACAACAAGGCAATATTTTTACCAAAAGTTGGTTAAAATCATATTTCGTCGACAAAAGCAAGATTTAACAAACATGCATATTTCATTAACACACCAAAGCATGAATACCCATTTACTTGCAAACATGATTTCATAAACACATAACATACACCTACATCTAGTTGCAACTACACAAGAGAAAGCCTAGACCAGGAACTACTCTAGAACATGGATGTGAAAGCATTTGTACATTTCACATGGAAAATGTTTCTTTGTTTCAACATTTTCAGTTTTTAAAATCCTTCATGTTTCTTTTTTGAAAATTTCTTCTTTTATGTTTCCAAAAAAAAAAACACTTGCATTTTTGTCAAAATACATATACTAGAAGACCACCAAAACTTGTACAAATAAACATGGTACTTCACTACCCTAGTCAAGCCTAAAGAAATGTTTTTTTTCAAGATTTTCTTTGCACAAACAAGTCCTGGCCGTGAGCAAAACTGTGCAGGAAAAATTCAGAGTTTGCCCAGCTTGAAAGCCAAGACACTTTTATTTTATATTTATTGTTAAATCAGCACATGTTGCATAAGAAAGATGTGAGCTACATACATGTGGAAACTGAGCTAAAAAGGGTATAATAGGAGCTACTATTTTTGGCTAAAAACCTATGATAGAATTAGTGAAGGACATGAGGTACAAGGTGCATTTAAGTGATAGTTCTTAGTGCACCAATAGGAAACTCTTGCGCAGGGAACATCTCATAAGAAATGGCTGCTAAAGCCATGTGAACCCTAGGTAGATGTGTGAGGATGTTGAGAGAAATGTTTTTTTTATTTGTCTTTCAAGTGTCATAAAATCTAAAAACTGTTTTCTTGTCTCTCTTCATTCAAGAACAGCATTTAATGCATCAATTTTTTTTTATCATTTCCCTCTACTATATAAGGACCCTAGCATGCATCACTTTCATTCACACATTCATACACTCTATAGCAAAGAAAACAGTAGAAGAAATCAGAGAACTTCAAACTAGGTGAGTAAATATTTTTTTAAAAACTCTTTACTGTTTTTCCTGTGATTGATATAGGAATAAATTTGGTTGGTGTAATAATGTGTATGTGTTATTACTTAAAGTTACCTGTTGTTTGCTCAAACATTGGTTGTTTTGGCACTTAAGTTTTGGGTAGCAAGTATTTATATAATGGTATTATGCTGTATAAGTTAGAGTTCTATTTCTTCCCTGTTTTGAATTTTTACACCCAAGAACTCGAGTTGTCAATCCAGGTGAGGGGTAAAAGTTGTGATGATGCTTTGATTTCTAAGAACCATTTTAGAAGCCTAAAATAAGTTAGAAGTATTTAAAACATTTTAAACATACACTGTGTTTAAAACTAGAGAACACAGAAATTTGCCTTGCCAACTCTCTGTAGGATCCAAAATTGAAAACTGTTGTTAAATCAAAACAATTACATAAATCAAAACCTAGATGGAAGTGATGATTTTTGAAAAGGGTTTTATGATTTTTAGTGATATATATGAACGAGAATTTCAAATTGATCAGAAAACACAAGCCGACAAATTTCCGATCACCTGAGACGTCGGAGACCATGGGGTTGAGGGTGAACGTTCATCGGGGATCGGACATCCTAGGAAAAATACCAGATAAATTTTTAAATGATTTGATTTCGAGGGATTAGTAAAAATAGGGTTTTTGGGTGGAATTTGAGTTCGGTTCTTCTTCATTGAACTGGTCTTCGACGGAGCCGCCAGGGAGGTGCGGTCAGAGGGGGTTCGGTGCGCCTGGGTCTGGTGATGGTGCAGTAGCAAGGCGGAGGTGACTGGTGGTCCTGACGCGGCGCAGCAGTAGGTTTTTCGATGATGACAGTTTCGGGATTTTGTGGTGACACGGTGATTTTGAGTTCAACGACGAACAGGGGCTGGTGGACATTGGCAACACGATCAGGGGTGGAGAGAGAGTTTGTGGAGCCGGTCGCTGGGGAGTGGCATCGCCGGAATTCTATGTGCACGTGCACAGGATCGGGGAGGAGCAAATTAAAGGTGGTACTGTGTTTTTGCTTGATCGGGCAAGGATACGCGTATGATTTGAACATGGTACTTCAGGGTTTAACTAGAGGATGGTACTTTGTTCTTTTCAATTAACAACTTACTTTGATTTTACCTTTAAACCTGATACTTGGATTTCAACTTGGACGTGGTATCTGGTATTGGCCAAAACAAGAATCATGGGATTTTGAAAGTGGTATTTTTAAGGCTTGGTACTTTAGTGATGAAGGGTTTTAACTTTATTTAATGTGAAAGTGCAAGTTTAAATATAAATTATATTGGGAATAAAGGAAGTAAAGTAAAATAAGATTTTTACTTAGTTTTATTTAAGTTTTAAATAATTAATAATAGTATAATTTGAAATATGATGGAAATAAACAAAGTTGAAATAAACATTTTCTTATAATCAGGATTCGATGGACATTGTCGAGAAATACAGAAGTGACAATGTTTTATAAATTTAGTTTATAATCAAATTTGAATTTATTCAAATTAGAAATGGGATTAAACTGATAAAATAAGAATATTTTACATACATTGAAATTGTTGAGTTCAAATTTGTAAGTCAAAATCTCTGTCACGACATAACTGGTAATGTCATACTGTCTGAACGGGTACAAACGAAAACAATGTTTTTATCCTGTGTAGTTGATAATTTAAAAAGAGGAAATTTCATTATAGAAAGAAGAAGTAGATTTAGTTAAGGAAATTTGGCACATAAATATACAATATAAAAGCTGTAAATGAAAAATGAAATTATAAATTTATTTCATGTGTGAAGAATCAGAATTAGAGGTAGTTAAGGAAAGATAAATTTATGAAAATATATATAAGGATTCATTTTCAAAAAAGACGGGCAAGATGGAAAAAAAGACCCGTGCAGCGCACACACTAAAATTGTTCAATTCTAAGATATGATCGAAATGCTAGAGTGATCATATACTATGTGATTTGACTGTATATGTAGTTGATTTTAATCTGTTAGATTAAAAAAAGAAAATGTTCGTAATCATTTTAAAGAGGCCGGATTTAATTCCACTTTGATTTGATTAGACGCCGCGTGTCAGAGATATTCAAACTGAAGACGACGATGTGCAAGAAGATTATCTTTGGTCTGTTCAGTCCCAGAAAAAACCTAAATGGACGAGTGTCTGACAACGTATATCAGTCAGATTCTACACATCGAATTTACGTAAGTATATTACGTTGGTGACGGAGAAATTCGTTTCTCTTAGCTTTATTGCCCGTGATATATTTGGGAAATCGTATGAGTATTTCTGACGGGTAGGACGATGTGGCATTCAAAGGAAATGAATCAGTAATGGTGAAACGTAATCTAGCCTCAAGCCTCACACCCAGGAAATGACAAAAATCGGGCTGGCAGCATGGCTATGTGGGTCACTCCCATTAGGGTGTAGTATCACCTATCTAGAGAAATTCCTTTTGTTTCTTGATCTATCGATTCTGCCCATGCGGGGAAGGTTTGTCGTACACAACCATCGGTTATATACATTCGATACACTCAAGAGAAATGAGTGGTCGGTCATGTGAGGGTCAGGTTGCAAGAAGTTCTTGTTGAACCCAGATGTATTTGCCTATAGAGATACATCATCGGAAGGTGGACCCATACCTTGTCAGAGTTGGAAATCCAATTTCCCTAAGCGACAAGCGGTTTTTATTTGTATACTATATCGGAAAATGTGAGATGCAAGCATTTTCCTAGATTCTAAATTATTTGTGAAAACACCTAGACATTATGATAATATCTATTTTCAAGTATACAAAGTGTTTTTGATCTCATAAGGTAAAAACCCGTTCCGTATTCACGGCGTGGTCTTATGAGATATTTTGATTTCGTTGAACTGTTTTAAAACTGTTTACTCATACTAGTCCCTTGACTAACCCGGAGTTTATTTTCTGTGTTTTCCCTTAAACTCTTGGGTATTCATAACGCTTGTTATGAATAGACAAGTGAATCAGGATGTTGAACTTATGATGCTGAATGGAGATTATCAGTGTGCTGACCTACCTATCTACCTACCTATTGTATAATTATAAGTTTGCCAGTCAGTAGTGAATGTTATGTATAATTACTAATGTACTAGAAATGGGTTGTATTACTAGTCATATGATATTCTGTTGTATCCTGTACTGTTGTGTAATATTATAAAGTATTATCTTTTGTGAAAATTCCGCTGTGAGATTCAGATGTTCTGTGTTTATATCTTCTATCTATTCTTATTTCTTAATAATGGCACGACTTCCGATGTGTTCGAAAGTTGGGTCGTTACAGTAGGTATCAGAGCTTAGGTTACGGATTACCTAGGCTTTGGGTGAGTGTGAGAGAGCGTATTTTTATATAAAATTTAAAATAAACTTAAAACAACTTGGATGTTATACCTAGGTTAGATATACCCTATCAAGTCCCGATTGACAACCTGTTATATTCAGGTGATCAAAATGAGTACCCGTGCACGAAGAGGTCGAGCTCGAGGATCTTCCATTGTTACTGGTCGTACTAATGGATCCCAAGACCAAGGGGAAACAATAGAGGAAGTTACACCAGTTCAATAGGATAAGAGCTTTACAGCTATTTGTAAGGAGTATACGACTCTGGGAGGAAAAATTTTCAAAGGAACTGAATCGTTTACTGAAGTTCAGGCTTAGATGAGGTCTTGCGAAAGAATTTTCAAAGGGTTAAAGTTGAATGACGATCAGAAGCGTCTTTTGGCATCATGGCAACTTCAAGGAGCTGCAGCGATTTGGTGGGACGCTCAAACCGCTAATGTTCCTGAGGAAAGTTTTACTTGGGAAAAGTTCAAAGAAGCATTTGAAGCTCAGTTTTTGCCTACTGCTGGAAAGATAAGGATGTGTAGAGATTTTATCGATCTCAAGCAGGGAAATATGAAAGTATCTGAATATGAGAACAAATTCAACTCGCTTTCTTGTTTTGGGCCAGAACTAATAAATACTCCGCTTAAGAAGAATGAAATGTTCATAGCGGGATTAAAAGATAGCCTGCAACTTCAGATGATTGGACATCTCAAGGTTCCATTCATTGATCTTGTTGATATGGCAGTCCGTTATGAGACACTGGAGGGTAAGAAGCCAGTTGCTAAAGCAGCACAGATGTAATGACCCGTATTCTACACATCATAGGATCGTAGAATATTTATTACTTTCCCATGTGAGGTTGTATGGTCATGTAACTTTGGGAAACATCTATTAGAGTCATTTCCCATGTTCATGATTTTTTTCGATTGCTAAATGACCATTTTGCCCCTAGTTGGTACTGTTTAGCCATAACTTTTGATTGGAAAGGAATTTTGACCTGAAACCACTTCAATTTGATTCGTTCAATGGTTTACCTTTCCGTAGAGTGGTTACATTAGCCAAACGGACTTACCGTTTGGGAGATATGGCTGAAACAAGGTTTGGAGGGTGAAAAACTGCTTAACCGGGCCAAATCGGGTGATTAGTGAGTAGGCCCATAACCCATTTCGGGATTAGGGTTATGGGAGGGCTGAAATGAGATGGAGAATCATTCCATTTTAGTTTTCTAGCCTCCACTTATCACCAAGGATCCCTAAAAATGGCATCTAACCTCTAAATCACCTCCAAATCATCTTTTGGTCAAGGATTAAGCTTAACAACCCCTAATCAAGGAAGATCTTCACCAAATCAACATAGGAGCTGCTGTTGGCATTGAGATTTACATCAAATCAGAGAATTATTTCAGATCTTAGTTTATTTTGTGGCTAAGGTGAGTGATTTGCATAGTTTTACACTAATTATGGCTAAATGGGAGTGATTAGCGTTAATTAGCGAATTTAAGCATGATAAAATTCTGGAAAAATGTTCATAAATTCCTAAATGATGTTTTAGACCTCTGATATGAATTTGGGTTAATTTGGTTAAGTTTTGCTAATCCTATCATTAGTTTCACCTAAACATGCTTAAGGGGAAATATGGGATTTTGGGTATGTTTGATCCATTTTAACCTATGATATTGTTGTGAATGATGTTTGTGGTTGATTATGCATGTTGCTATGACTGTATGAAATGCTTTGTGATTGATTCCAATAGTTAGAATGGTCGAAAACATCGTCGAATGGCGTAAACACTTACTGGAATAGTTTCAGAAAACAGTGCAGGGTTTGGATCGGATCAGATAAGGGGGCTCGGATCGGATATGTAGAACTGAGCAAAGAATCCGATCGGATCCGAACCCAACACTTGGGAAAAGTGGCAAAAAGGAAGGCCACACTAGCTGAACTGGGATCGGATCGGATAGAGGAAGACGGATCGGACCGAGGAGGACGGATCGGATCGGAAGCACGAAGACGAATCAGAGCAGGAGCACGGAAGCGGATCAGATAGGAGCATATGAAGAGAGCATGAAGACGGATCGAAAAGGCGAACTAGAAGGACACCCGACCCGACCCAAAAGAAAGCATCCGACCCGACCCGAAGAGAAGCATCTGACCCGAACCCAGAGGAATGCCGACCCGAACCGCACCAGAAGGGGGACCCGACCCGAACGGATGAAGAACATCGACCCGAACCGATAACTTGAGGAAGAACCCGACCCGACCTAGTATTGACCAATAACCCGAGATGCAAAGGTAGTCCAATAGGGGAAGTTAGAGCTCAGGATCCCGGAACCAGTTGGGAACCAATGAGTTCACTTCATGGTTGGACTTTGCTGCGGGACGTGTGCTAAGGAGTTGTCAACGTTCATAACTTCGATTCACCACTAAAAAGGAATGATGGGCTACTTATCAGTGCAGTAGTGTCATTATGACCTGAGGGGCAAAGTGATGTAGCAAGACTACGTTATCAGTGCAGTAGGGTCATTATGACCCGAGGGGCAAGGTGATGCGTAGTAAGACTATGAGCCTGTGCAGTGGGGTTCTCGTGACTCCATGGGGCAAAGTGGACATAGTAAGGATTGGAAAGGCTATGAGCCAGTGCAGTGGGGTTCTTGTGACTCCATGGGGCAAAGTGGACATAGCGAAGGAATTGTGGCTACGTTATCAGTGCAGTGAAGCCATTTATGACTTCATGGGGCAAAGTGATCGTAGCAAGGAATGTTCGGTGATCGAAGTGGTGAATATCGTTTGCTTTACGCACTGAGTGAGAGATGTGAGGATGGATGCTATGTTTGATTGTTTTCCATCCCTATGACATGCACACCTTCCCCACCTCCGTATCTTTACACTGTTTGATATGATACCTTAGAGTGTTGTACAGTATGTAGTGCTAACTCTTTGGTTGCAGGTCCAGGTTCAGGTATGTTTTAGTCTACCTGTTATTGTTCACTTTAGATGCTTATCGCTCATACCAGGCTTTATGTCTGACCCAGAGTTTTATGTCTCCTCTTATTACTCTGGGTGCTCACACGAGCAGACTAGAGACAGGTTAGCTGGTGATGCGCGAGTAGCTGATTCGGAGGCGGGCAGGAGGCTTCCACATATGATATATATATATATATATATATATATATATATATATATATATATATATATACACATTCTCCCTGTGTCGTTGGTGGTCGCTACATGGGCATTAGTAGTGTACCTCATTTATCTTACTTTGCTTTGAGACAGTTGAAAAGTTGTAATAAGCTGTATTTTGGATTTTCGCTGCTATGATGTTTAGTTCTGATTTTCAGCTTATGCACTGTCTCTCCTATTTTATGTCAAGTATGTTATTATTATATTTTGTCCGATGCGATGTGTGACATTCTACAGGTTCTTTGTATGTTCATTTCCTTCTTCCTTTTCCTTCTGGCGACCCGTTCCGTGCTAACTGGACATGTGTACAGCGCACTTTTGGAGTAAATGTCGGTTGGTGCGGGGCGGGCCGTCACACTTGGTATCAGAGCTCTAGGTTGCGTAATTAACCTAGGGAAAGACGCTAGGGAGAGATAATACGTATATGAGAGCGCGTATTTGTAATTACTTTGGTTTTCAAAATCTATGTATGTATATACTATTAGTAGTATAAAGATGAAGTCGCACTGCACTAGCACCACTATGGGGTCGTTAATCGTTTCCCTTTTTACAGATTAACGATGAGCCGAGACACGAGGGGTGCTGGTAGAGGGACCAACCAAGGGAATGCCGCTGACATGAGGGCAATCTTTACTAACCTCATGAGAGACATGCTTAGAGAAGTGCAAGGGGCAATTCCCAATCCCGAAGTTGGTGTTGGCCCAGTAGTGCAGGCGCCTAGGGTCGATTTCGCCAAGTTGTGCAAAGATTACACTAATCTTGGTGGGAAGCCGTTCCACGGGACGGAGTCGGCCACGGATGTTCAAGACTGGATGGATAGCTGTGACCGTATCTTTGATGACTTGGGGCTCGAGGATGCGATGAAGAGAAGACTAGCGTCTCGTCAGCTACAAGGGCGAGCGATGAATTGGTGGAATGCTATCAGAACAGCTACTCCAGAGGATCAAGTTACTTGGGATCAGTTCAATGCTCGCTTTAGCGAGAAGTTTATCCCAGCTGCCCAGAAATCAGTGTTGTTGAAGAGGTTCTTGGAATTTAAGCAGAACGGAAGGGCAGTTTCTGATTATATTGCTGAGTTCGACACCTTGTAGAAGTATGGACTGTCTCTCATTGATACTCCTGAGAAGAAGAATGAGAAGTTCATCACTGGTTTGGAAGGGTACTTGGGGGAAAGGCTTATCAACCACATCGATGAGACTTTTGAATAGATCGTGGGGAAAGCTTTGAGATCAGAGAGTCTTTACCCTAAGTCAAAGACGGAGGCTGCATCTGCAGAAGGGCCAAAGCCGCAAGCAGGCGGTGGAGGCAAGAATAATTCTCAAAAGAAGAGGAAGCAGGACCAATCAAAAGGTGGCCAGAAAAAGAGCAAGAAGGATGTTGAGTGCTTCAGCTGTGGAAAGAAGGGCCATTATGCTAAAGAATGTGGGGCCAAGCCAGCGGAAAGGAAGTGCTACAACTGTGGTCAAGTGGGACATCAGAAGGATAAGTGTCCGCAACCTCTTAAGGAGAAGCAGATTGTGAAAGCATATTCTATTGATGCTGTTCCTTCTTCGTCGTATGCCCCAACTGCGGCAGAGAAAGGAAAGTATGTTGTTATTCAAGGTATGCTTTCTATTTATGATATACCAGTTCGAGTTTTGTTTGATACTGGGGCTTCCCGTTCCTTCATATCTAGTGACATAGGTTGGGACTGGAACCCGAGATAGTCGATAGACCATTGATAGTGACGAACCCGATTGGTGGTTCGACTAGCCTTAGTATGATTTGTAGGAATTTGGTCTTATCGAGTCATGGATGTATGTTTGTATGTGATTGCTTTGTTTTGGGCTTTACTGGGTATGGCATTATATTGGGAGTCGATTAGCTCCAAAGATACGGGGTGGTGGTAGACTGTGAGGGCTTTTTGGTGGCAGTGAGGGCGGATGATGGGCGGAGGGTAGTGTTTGGTAGCCTACCTAGTGATGGGGTTATGGCTAGTTTTGTAAATTCCCTTGACATCCCGCAGGATGAGTTGTCAGATGTGCCCGTGGTTGGCCAGTATCCGGACGTCTTCGAGGAGGTGACCGGGCTTCCACCACACCGAGAGATTGAGTTCCGTATCGATTTAGTGAAAGATGTCAGACCTATAGTGATGCCACTTCGTCGCATGGCACCAAGGGAGCAGCGAGAGCTCGGGGTGCAAGTCAGCAATCTTTTGAAGAAGGGATTTATTAGAAGGAGTGTCTCCGAGTGGGGAGCACCAGTTGTGTTTGCCACTAAGGCAGATGGTTCCCTTCGTTTGTGTGTGGACTATCGCGAGTTGAATAAGGTGACGAGGAAGAATAAGTATCCTCTACCGCGGATAGATGATTTGTTTGATCAGCTGGAAGGAGCTAGAGTGTTCTCCCAGTTGGACCTCGCGACAGGATTTCATCAGCTTCGAGTAGCAAATGATAGTGTTCCGAAAACGGCATTTAGGACGCCGTTTGGATTTTATGAGTGGTTGGTCATGCCATTTGGGTTGACCAATGCACCAGCCTATTTTGTGGATCTTATGAATCGAGTATTCAGAGATCAGTTGAATAAGTTTTTTCTTGTGTTCGTGGATGATAACCTTGTGTACTCAAGGACAGAGGAGGAACACAAGGGACACTTGAGGATAGTGATGGAGGTGTTGAGGAAACACCAATTGAAAGCGAAATTCTCTAAGTGTCACTTTTGGAGTAGGGAAGTGAGATTCTTGGGTCATGTTGTTTCAGAGAATGGTATTGCCGTGGACCCTGCGAAGGTGGCTACGGTACAGGATTGGCCTACACCCAAAAATGCAACGGATGTAAGAAGTTTCTTGGGATTAGCTGGATATTATCGTAAGTTTATCCAGGATTTCTCCAAGATTGCAGCACCGTTGACTCAGTTGACTAAGAAGAATCGGTCCTTCGTTTGGGACGGAGTGTGTGAAGATGCCTTCAAAAGTCTAAAGGAGAGATTGACGCGTGCGCCAGTGTTAGTCATTCCTAAAGGGAATGAAGAGATGACGGTATACACAGATGCTTGTGGTACCGGACTGGGTGTTGTATTGATGCAAGGAGGTAGGGTTGTAGCTTATGCTAGTCGACAGCTAAAGCCGCATGAGAAGAAGTATCCTACCCATGATTTGGAATTAGCAGCGATTGTATTTGCGCTGAAGATGTGGAGACATTATCTCTTGGGAGAAAGATTTGAGTTGTTTACCGACCATAAATCGTTAAAGTATCTTTTCTCGCAGAAAGATCTGAATCTCCGTCAGCAGAGATGGTTAGAGTTCTTGGCTTCGTATGATTTTGATATCGCATATACACCTGGGAAAGGTAATGCGGTAGCCGATGCCTTGAGTAGGAGACATGCCAGCTTAGGGGAAATGTTTCTTGAATGGAAGCAGCTGGAGTATATCGTGGGGTTTGATTTCAGACCAAGGTGCGAATTGGATCCAGTTATGCTAGCTAGTTTGACGATCATACCCACTTTGATAGAGCGGATTGGTTCCAGCCAGAGGGACGATCCTAATCTATTGGAAATAATCTCCAAGTTAGAGATGGGTATCGATGAGGGGATGAATGTGTATGGGCTTGATCGAGATGGATGGCTTCGGAAGAATGGAAGAATAGTTGTGCCCAACGTGAATGATTTGAGAGATGAAGTGCTTAGAGAATGTCATCACTCAAAACTGACTATACATCCCGGTGGTAATAAGATGTATCGAGACATGAGACAGACTTACTACTGGGAAGGGATGAAAAGAGACGTTGGGAAGTTTATATCCAAATGCATGAATTGCCAGTTAGTTAAAGCCGAGCAAAAGAAGCCTAGTGGGTTATTGCAACCATTAGAAATTCCCGAATGGAAATAGGAGCAAGTCTCGATGGATTTCATCGATGGTTTACCAAGGACTAGATCGGGATATGATAGCATTTGGGTAATTGTGGATAGATTGACTAAGAGCGCAAGATTTATACCAGTCAAATCGACCAGGACGGCGACCAAGTTGGCAGAATTGTATATGAAGTGGGTAGTGAGATTTCATGGATTACCCAAAAGCATTGTGAGTGACCGAGACCCGTTGTTCACTAGTGGGTTTTGGAAGAGCTTACAGGAGGCTCTAGGGTCAAGATTACATCTCAGTACCGCATATCATCCTCAGACCGACGGTCAGACGGAGAGGGTGAATCGTATATTGGAAGATCTTTTGAGAGCGTGTATATTGGATTTTGGTGGATCATGAGATGACCATTTGCATCTAGTAGAGTTTGCATATAATAATAGCTACCAATCCAGTATCGGTATGGCTCCATATGAAGCTTTGTACGGAAGACCGTGCAACTCACCATCATGTTGGATAGAGACTGGCGAGAAGTTTGTGCTTGGACCAGATGTGGTGAGGGAAACTTCCGATAAGATTAAGATCATTCAGCAACGAATGAAAGCTGCTCAAGATAGGCAGAAGAGTTATGATGATAAAAGAAGAAGAGATTTGAAATTCTCCGTTGGTGACTTGGTGTTTGTCAAGATCTCTCCGTTGAAGAGCGTGATACGATTTGGCATGAGAGGCAAGTTGGCACCAAGATTTGTTGGCCCATTCCCTGTTCTTGAACTAGTCAGGAATTTGGCATATAGAGTTGGCTTACCAGAGAAAATGGCGGGAGTTCACAATGTATTTCATATTTCCCAACTAAGGAAGTTCGTTCACGACTCAGATGTGACTATTTCACCTGATCAGTTAGAGGACTTCGAAGTAGAACCCGAGGCGGTTGGGAACCGCAAGCCGATTCGTATTGTGGGGCATGATACGAAGCAACTTCGAAGGAAGGCGGTGAAGCTAGTCAAAGTTCAGTGGGGCGAGGACGAGAGTGATTGTACTTGGGAGACAGAGGAGAGCATTAGGAAGATGCATCCAGAACTCTTTACCTGGTAAGATTTACTTTGCAATTTAGTTTTCCGCATGCTAGGATAGACTTGCTTTGCTTGTTTGATTGTTGTTTTATGACTGATAGGCATGCGGGACCTTTGTGTGTGTTTTGATTAGGGAATTTCGGGGCGAAATTTCTTAAGGGGGGGGAGAGTGTAATGACTCGTATTCTACACATCATAGGATCGTAGAATATTTATTTCTTTCCCATGTGAGGTCGTATGGTCATGTAACTTTGGGAAACATCTATTAGAGTCATTTCCCATGTTCATGATTTTTGTCGATTGTTAAATGACTATTTTGCCCCTAGTTGGTACTGTTTTGGCCATAACTTTTGATTGGAAAGGAATTTTGACCTGAAACCACTTCGATTTGATTCGTTTGATGATTTACCTTTCCGTAGAGTGGTTACATTAGCCAAACGGACTTACCGTTTGGGAGATATAGCTGAAACAAGGTTTGGAGGGTGAAAAACTGCTTAACCGGGCCAAATCGGGTGATTAGTGAGTAGGCCCATAACCCATTTCGGGATTAGGGTTATGGGAGGGCTGAAATGAGATGGAGAATCATTCCATTTTAGTTTTCTAGCCTCCACTTATCACCAAGGATCCCTAAAAATGGCCTCTAACCTCTAAATCACCTCCAAATCATCTTTTGGTCAAGGATTAAGCTTAGCAACCCCTAATCAAGGAAGATCTTCACCAAATCAACATAGGAGCTGCTGTTGGCATTGAGATTTACATCAAATCATAG
This sequence comes from Allium sativum, assembly GCA_030737875.1. NCBI lineage: Eukaryota > Viridiplantae > Streptophyta > Magnoliopsida > Asparagales > Amaryllidaceae > Allium > Allium sativum. The sequence continues at coordinate 43,084,031 of CM060926.1, forward strand.
AATTATTTCAGATCTTAGTTTATTTTGTGGCTAAGGTGAGTGATTTGCATAGTTTTACACCAATTATGGCTAATTGGGAGTGATTAGTGTTAATTAGCGAATTTAAGCATGATAAAATTCTGGAAAAATGTTCATAAATTTCTAAATGATGTTTTAGACCTCTGATATGAATTTGGGTTAATTTGGTTAAGTTTTGCTAATCCTATCATTAGTTTCACCTAAACATGCTTAAGGGGAAATATGGGATTTTGGGTATGTTTGATCCATTTTAACCTATGATATTGATGTGAATGATGTTTGTGGTTGATTATGCATGTTGCTATGACTGTATGAAATGCTTTGTGATTGATTCCAATAGTTAGAATGGTCGAAAACGTCGTCGAATGGCGTAAACACTTACTGGAATAGTTTCAGAAAACAGTGCAGGGTTCGGATCGGATAAGGGGGCTCAGATCGGATATGTAGAACTGAGCAAAGAATCTGATCGGATCGGAACCCAACACTTGGGAAAAGTGGCAAAAAGGAAGGCCACGCTAGCTGAACTGGGATCGGATCGGATAGAGGAAGACGGATCAGACCGAGGGGGACGGATCGGATCGGAAGCACGAAGACGAATCAGAGCAGGAGCACGGAAGCGGATCGGATAGGAGCATATGAAGGGAGCATGAAGACGGATCGAAAACGCGAACTAGAAGGACACCCGACCCGACCCGAAGGAAAGCATCCGACCCGACCCGAAGAGAAGCATCTGACCCGAACCCAGAGGAATGCCGACCCGAACCGCACCAGAAGGGGGACCCGACCCGAACGGATGAAGAACACCGACCCGAACCGATAACTTGAGGAAGAACCCGACCCGACCCAGTATTGACCAATAACCCGAGATGCAAAGGTAGTCCAATAGGGGAAGTTAGAGCTCAGGATCCTGGAACCAGTTGGGAACCAATGAGTTCACTTCATGGTTGGACTTTGCTGTGGGACGTGTGCTAAGGAGTTGTCGACGTTCATAACTTCGATTCACCACTAAAAAGGAATGAGGAGCTACTTATCAGTGCAGTAGGGTCATTATGACATGAGGGGCAAAGTGATGGTAGCAAGACTACGTTATCAGTGCAGTAGGGTCATTATGACCCGAGGGGCAAGGTGATGCGTGGTAAGACTATGAGCCAGTGCAGTGGGGTTCTCGTGACTCCATGGGGCAAAGTGGACATAGTAAGGATTGGAAAGGCTATGAGCCAGTGCAGTGGGGTTCTTGTGACTCCATGGGGCAAAGTGGACATATCGAAGGAATTGTGGCTACGTTATCAGTGCAGTGAAGCCATTTATGACTTCATGGGGCAAAGTGATCGTAGCAAGGAATGTTCGGTGATCGAAGTGGTGAATATCGTATGCTTTACGCACTGAGTGAGTGATGTGAGGATGGATGCTATGTTTGATTGTTTGCCATCCCTATGACATGCACTCCTTCCCCACCTCCGTATCTTTACACTGTTTGATATGATACCTTAGAGTGTTGTACAGTATGTAGTGCTAACTCTTTGGTTGCAGGTCCAGGTTCAGGTATGTTTTAGTCTACCTGTTATTGTTCACTTTAGATGCTTATCGCTCATACCAGGCTTTATGTCTGACCCAGAGTTTTATGTCTCCTCTTATTACTCTGGGTGTTCACACGAGCAGACTAGAGACAGGTTAGCTGGTGATGCGCGAGTAGCTGATTCGGAGGTGGGCAGGAGGCTTCCACGTATGATATATATATACACATTCTCCCTGTGTCGTTGGTGGTCGCTACTTGGGCATTAGTAGTGTACCTCATTTATCTTACTTTGCTTTGAGACAGTTGAAAAGTTGTAATAAGCTATATTTTGGATTTCCGCTGCTATGATGTTTAGTTCTGATTTTCAGCTTATGCACTGTCTCTCCTGTTTTATGTCAAGTATGTTATTATTATATTTTGTCCGATGCGCTGTGTGACATTCTACAGGTTCTTTGTATGTTCATTTCCTTCTTCCTTTTCCTTCTGGAGACCCGTTCCGTGCTAACTGGACATGTGTACAGCGCACTTTTGGAGTAAATGTCGGTTGGTGCGGGGCGGGCCGTCACAACAGACCGAAGGATCTAGTGGTGAGAATCCAAACAAGAGGAAATTCAACCCGAACTGGAACAACAACAACAAGGAAGTACCTAAGATGGGAGAAAAATCCAAAGAACGATTCAAAGATACCATATGTCACAACTGTTTGCAGAAAGGACATATTTCCAAGTTCTGCACCAAGCCAGCAGCAGAAAAGCCACAGCAGACTCAGCAGCCGGAGCAACAGCAACCGAAAGGAACAAGTGATGCTATTCCACAGAAGTTTTCATGCTATAACTGTCATCAGCCTGGGCACTTGGTTAGAGACTGTCCACTGAAAAAGGCACAACAACCCAAGGTCTATGCTTTCATGGATAAGTCGTCAACTTCTGAGAATGTAGAAGGAGCTTCAGAAGGTACTTTACTCTTTTTAGATAAAAGGAGTTAATTATCTAGGGTCAGCCCCAAGATAATTTAATATGGTTGGATTAAAATAGAAGAATATCCATTCATATCGATACCGGAAATCGAGTTAGAATTTTAAATTGAGTTAAAATTTGGATTTCCTGGAATTAAGGCTGGGCTTGAGGGTTTATTGGATATGGACCCAGGAAAGGTGAATTGGTAGATTTGTGAAAACAGATCATATTTGTGAATCCCAAACTGAAGATGATTAACCGAGTGAATGAATATTTTGGAAATACTTAACGGAGTTAAGTAAATTGGCCGATGGGTTAGAAGAGAAATTTTGATAGATATTTTTGGTTATGAATAGGATATTGCTGATGTGTGTTTATATATGTGTCGATAACGCTGATCTACTACTTACAAATTTCGGGGAAGAAATTTTTATAAGGGGGGTAGAATGTAATGACCCAGACTTTTTACACATCACTGATAATATTTGATCGTAAGCATGTATGTGTAAATACAAGTTTAAATTTCAAACTTTAAAATTTCTAATGCATGTTAAAATTTGTATGATAGCACTTGCATAAGCACAGCACTTACAAACACTTGTTTTGCATATTCATGAATTACAGCATGATGTGTTATAGCGTTTGTTTAAAATCTATTTTCTTATGTATTATTTATAACAATTGTATATAGCATTTTAAAATGCCATTTTTCAGTTGTGTTTGTTTCTTTTAAAGGAGATTTCAAAAGACTTATATTTTAAGTAAAATTCTAGTTTTTACAACAAGGCAATATTTTTACCAAAAGTTGGTTAAAATCATATTTCGTCGACAAAAGCAAGATTTAACAAACATGCATATTTCATTAGCACACCAAAGCATGAATACCCATTTACTTGCAAACATGATTTCATAAACACATAACATACACCTACATCTAGTTGCAACTACACAAGAGAAAGCCTAGACCAGGAACTACTCTAGAACATGGATGTGAAAGCATTTGTACATTTCACATGGAAAATGTTTCTTTGTTTCAACATTTTCAGTTTTTAAAATCCTTCATGTTTCTTTTTTGAAAATTTCTTCTTTTATGTTTCAAAAAAAAAAAACACTTGCATTTTTGTCAAAATACATATACTAGAAGAGCACCAAAACTTGTACAAATAAACATGGTACTTCACTACCCTAGTCAAGCCTAAAGAAATGTTTTTTTTCAAGATTTTCTTTACACAAACAAGTCCTGGCCGTGAGCAAAACTGTGCAGGAAAAATTCAGAGTTCGCCCACCTTGAAAGCCAAGACACTTGTATTTTATAATTGTTGTTAAATCAGCACATGTTGCATAATAAAGATGTGAGCTACATACATGTGGAAACTGAGATAAAAAGGGTATAATAGGAGCTACTATTTTTGGCTAAAAACCTATGATAGAATTAGTGAAGGACATGAGGTACAAGGTGCATTTAAGTGATAGTTCTTAGTGCACCAATAGGAAACTCTTGCGCAGGGAACATCTCATAAGAAATGGCTGCTAAAGCCATGTGAACCCTAGGTAGATGTGTGAGGATGTTGAGAGAAATGTTTTTTTTATTTGTCTTTCAAGTGTCATAAAATCTAAAAACTGTTTTCTTGTCTCTCTTCATTCAAGAACAGCATTTAATGCATCAATTTTTTTATCATTTCCCTCTACTATATAAGGACCCTAGCATGCATCACTTTCATTCACACATTCATACACTCTATAGCAAAGAAAGCAGTTGAAGAAATCAGAGAACTTCAAAGCTAGGTGAGTAAATATTTTTTAAAAAAACTCTTTACTGTTTTTCCTGTGATTGATATAGGAATAAATTTGGTTGGTGTGATCATGTGTATGTGTTATTACTTAAAGTTTCCTGTTGTATGCTCAAACATTGGTTGTTTTGGCACTTAAGTTTTGGGTAGCAAGTATTTATATAATGGTATTATGTTGTATAAGTTAGAGTTCTGTTTCTTCCCTATTTTGAATTTTTACACCCAAGAACTCGAGCTGTCAATCCAGGTGAGGGGTAAAAGTTGTGATGATGCTTTGATTTCTAAGAACCATTCTAGAAGCCTAAAATAAGTTAGAAGTATTTAAAACATTTTAAACATACACTGTGTTTAAAACTAGAGAACAAAGAAATTTGCCTTGCCAACTATCTATAGGATCCAAAATTCAAAACTGCTGTTAAATTAAAACAATTACATAAATCAAACCCTAGATGGAAGTGATGATTTTTAAAAAGGGTTTTATGATTTTTAGTGATATATATGAACGAGAATTTCAAGTTGATCAGTAAACACAAGCCGGCAAATTTCCGATCGCCTGGGACATCGGAGACCATGGGGTTGAGGGTGAACGTTCATCGGGGATCGAACATCCTAGGAAAAACACCAGATAAATTTTTAAATGATTTGATTTCGAGGGATTAGTAAAAATAGGGTTTCTGGGTGGAATTTGAGTTCGGTTCTTCTTCATTGAACTGGTCTTCGACGGAGCCGCCAGGGAGGTGCGGTCAGAGGGGGTTCGGTGCGCCTGGGTCTAGTGATGGTACAGTAGCAAGGTGGAGGTGACTGGTGGTCCTAACGTGGCGCAGCAGTAGGTTCTTCGATGATGACAGTTTCAGGATTTTGTGGTGACACGGTGATTTTGAGTTCAACGACGAACGGGGGCTGGTGGACATTGGCAACACGATCAGTGGTGGAGAGAGAGTTTGTGGAGCCGGTTGCTGGGGAGTGGCGTCGCCGGAATTCTGTGTGCACGTCCACAGGATCGGGAAGGAGCAAATTAAAGGTGGTACTGTGTTTTTGCTTGATCGGGCAAGGATCCGTGTATGATTTGAACATGGTACTTCGGGGTTTAACTAGAGGATGGTACTTTGTTCTTTTCAATTAACAACTTACTTTGATTTTACCTTTAAACCTGATATTTGGATTTCAACTTGGACGTGGTATCCAGTATTGGCCAAAACAAGAATCATGGGATTTTGAAAGTGGTATTTTTAAAGGCTTGGTACTTTAGTGATGAAGGGTTTTAACTTTAGTTAATGTGAAAGTGCAAGTTTAAATATAAATTATATTGGGAATAAAGGAAGTGAAGTAAAATACGATTTTTACTTAGTTTTATTTTAGTTTTGAATAATTAATAATAGTATAATTTGAAATATGATGGAAATAAACAAAGTTGAAATAAACATTTTCTTAAAAACCAAGCGAGAAGTGAATCAGGATTCGATGGACATTGTCGAGAAATACAGAAGTGACGATGTTTTATAAATTTAGTTTATAATCAAATTTGAATTTATTCAAATTAGAAATGGGATTAAACTGATAAAATAAGAATATTTTACTTACACTGAAATTGTTGAGTTCAAATTTGTAAGTCAAAATCTCTATCACGACATAACTGGTAATGTCATACTGTCTGAACGGGTACAAATGAAAACAATGTTTTTATCCTGTGTAGTTGATAATTTAAAAAGAGGAAATTTCATTATAGAAAGAAGAAGCAGATTTAGTTAAGGAAATTTGGTACATAAATTTACAGTATAAAAGCTGTAAATGAAATTATAAATTTATTTCATGTGTGAAGAATCAGAATTAGAGGTAGTTAAGGAAAGATAAATTTATGAAAATATATATAAGGATTCATTTTCAAAAATGACGGACAAGATGGAAAAAAAGACCCGTGCAGCGCACACACTAAAATTGTTCAATTCTAAGATATGATCGAAATGCCAGAGATGATCATATACTGTGTGATTTGACTGTATATGTAGTTGATTTTAATCTATTAGATTAAAAAAAGAAAATGTTCGTAATCGTTTCGAAGAGGCCGGATTTAATTCCACTTTGATTTGATTAGACATCGCGCGTCAGATATATTCAAACTGAAGACGATGGTGTGCAAGAAGATTATCTTTGGTCTGTTCAGTCCCAGAACAAACCTGAATGGACGAGTGTCTGACAACGTATATCAGTCAGATTCAACACATCGAATTTACGTAAGTATATTACGTTGGTGGCGGAGAAATTCATTTCTCTTAGCTTTATTACCCGTGATATATTTGGGAAATCGTATGAGTATTTATGACGAGTAGGACGATGTGGTATTCAAAGGAAATGAATCAGTAATGGTGAAACGTAATCTAGCCTCAAGCCTCACACCCAGGAAATAACAAAAATTGGGCTGGCAGCATGGCTATGTGGGTCGCTCCCATTAGGGTGTAGTATCACCTATCTAGAGAAATTCCTTTTGTTTCTTGATCTATCGATTCTGCCCATGCGGGGATGGTTGCCGTACTCAACCATCGGTGATATACATTCGATACACTCAAGAGAAATGAGTGGTCGGTCATGTGAGGGCTGGGTTGCAAGAAGTTCTTATTGAACCCAGATGTATTTTCCTCTAGAGATACATCATTGGAAGGTGGACCCATACCTTGTCAGAGTTTGAAATCCAATTTCCCTAAGCGACAAGCAGTTTTTATTTGTATACTATATCAGAAAATGTGAGATGCAAGCATTTTCCTAGATTCTAAATTATTTGTGAAAACACCTAGACATTATGATAATATCTGTTTTCAAGTATACAAAGTGTTTTTGATCTCATAAGGTAAAAACCCGTTCCGTATTCACGGCGTGGTCTTATGAGATATTTTGATTTCTTTGAACTGTTTTAAAACTGTTTACTCATACCAGTCCCCTGACTGACCCAGAGTTTATTTTCTGTGTTTTCCCTTAAACTCTTGGGTATTCATAACGCTTGTTATGAATAGACAAGTGAATCAGGATGTTGAACTTATGATGCTGAATGGAGATTATCAGTGTGCTGACCTACCTATCTACCTACCTACTGTATAATTATAAGTTTGCCAGTCAGTAGTGAATGTTATGTATAATTACTGATGTACTAGAAATGGGTTGTATTACTAGTCATATGATGTTTTGTTGTATCTTGTACTGTTGTGTAATATTATAAAGTATTATCTTTTGTGAAAATTCCGCTGTGAGATTCTGATGTTCTGTTTTTATATCTTCTATCTATTCTTATTTCTTAATAATGGCACGACTTCCGATGTGTTCGAAAGTTGGGTCGTTACAATTTACGCACAAGTAGCATAGTTCCCTAGAAACACAAGACGATCATTGCCACAATTTTCAATCGAACAAGTCCAAGAATTAACCTTCAAAGCAAACACAAGGGTTCATAGTCTTTGTTTTTACTACGGCATTTAATTTTATTTCTCATACGAATGAGGAAAAAGGATTATATACATATATATACTAGTAGATTGGAAAACGATTTATAGAACGGTTTTGTATATAATATTGTGTTAAAACCGTTGGAATAAGTATTTGGTATCTACTAATAATACAAAAACCTTTTGTAGTTTGAAGTGGAAAATTTCGTATAATATCGATCGTAATAACAATCAAACTTGGAATTCACGTTTTAATAATGTAAATCAAATCTCATAATTATAAAATTCGTTCACAATGCATAAATCGAAAATACATAAAATCGGGTCGTCGAAATATGTGATTAGAGAAACTGAAAAGCCACAGAAAAAGGCCAAACGGAATGAAACTCGATTGGGGATAAGCTTGGAATAACCAGTGCCGTCGATCGGTCAACTTTACCATTTTTTCCTTTGGTAGCAGGACCAGTCGACTGGTCCATTTTTGACCAGATCAGTCGAATAGTCAACTGCAAGTTAACCAATACAATTTTTTTTTTGCCAAATCATTTACAGATCGCTTTCGGTGATCATCGGTGGCTACAGACTTTATCACAACAACAAGGAGGCCTTACTGGTTTGCCGAAACGCGCAAACATACGAAACTCGATTCTACCTAAAGATTTTAACAAGAAATCATCAAAATGAATTTAATATCCACTGGAAGGTTTACAAATAAATAATCCAAATCACATAATAAATGCATAACATATAAGTGTCAACTCACCTTTGATTGTTAGAAGGCAAGAAAGACTCTAAACCAAGTAAGATATACCTCTCTTCAACCAATACTCTTGAATCTCTAATATAAGAGCATATCAACGAAATTCCTAAGAGTTAGGTTTAGGAAATCATAAGAATTTGAAGAGGAGTTTAGTTGGGGAGATGAAGTGGAACATACATAAGCTTCTCCTTGAATTTGCAAAGCTACACTTGAATACCTAAGTGATTTTGAGCTTAGGAATTTCCATTTCCCTTTCTTCCTTGGAATTATGGAGTTTAGAAAACAATGAAGACTAATGAAGTGAAGATGTGGGTGGAGGGTTAAGTAGGGATATCCACTTAAGGGTTAGTGGGCTAGTTTTTGCCCAAACCAAACCTAACCCAAAAGTCCTAATTTCCAATAACCCGAAAAATATCGGTGTTTACACTTTTAAATCACGTAAACGACGTTTTGAACTCAATGGAAGTGGTCTAGAGTCCAAATTCATTCGTATGTAAAATGTGACTTTTCGGATGCATAATCGATTAATGATGTTATATTTAAATATATTCTCGTAAAATATCCGAGCTTAGGAGTTTCTGTTTCCCTTTCTTCTTAAAACTTGTGGAGTTTAGGAAATAATGAAGAGTAATAAAGTGGAGAGGTGAGTGAGGGTTAAGTAGGGTTATCCACTTAAAGTTAGTGGGCTAGTTTGCCCAAACCAAACCTAACCCAAAGTCCCTACTTTCGTTAAGTCGAAGTACATCGATGTTTACACTTTTTAATTATGTAAATGACATTTTGAACTCAATAGAAGTGGTCTAGAGTCCAACTTCATCCACATGCAAAATGTGACTTTTCAGATGTATAATAGATTAATGATTTTATATTTAAATATATTATCGCAAAAATGCGGGTTTTCGCAATGCAACTTTAACGCTTGAGTCATAAGTACAAGTCATACCTAAACTCATCAACTAGTTGACCACTCTAGGTACAAAGCTAAACAGTCAAATGTCAAATGGGCTTTGGGCGAAGGTTTAAACTTGATCTTATTAGTCGCCTTAAAATATTAATCGTCCCGCGTCATCTTTTAAGATTTGATGCGATCCAGAAAACAATTATCCTCATCATGGCGGTATCAAAGACTGCAGCTAACTCCGAACCGCCCCCAATGATTGAAAGTAGTCCCAATAAAATACTATGACCACACAACGAACGATTTTCCAAAATAATTCAGCTAGAAATACGTAATTAAATTAAATTAAATTGGATTTTCCCCTTACCTAGCTGACAACAAATAAAAAAATTCACGAAACCAAATACCATAATCTGAAAGAAAGATTTTCCTTAGTCGATTCGAAAGAAAAATTAAAACTTCTTCGAAATTTATTTATTTATTATAAACTAAAGGTTTCGTATTATAAATCCATTTTTTTATTATTTATATTCCAGATTATTTTACTAACTGGAAAATCTTTTCGCGTTCCAAAGCATCGGGATTTTAAAATCTCAAACAAATTAATTGTGTTAATTTCGATAAATTATCCAATATAATTACAAGAGGAACGCTAGAAACCACAAGGAATGGGTGTTAATTATTTTTAAGTTTTGAGGCATAATCCTTCTCCATTCCAATTCCCTTCTTTTTACCAACTAAATTATTAAAATTACACAAAGTCGAACAATTATGAAATGCAAATGGATTTAAAATTCTTAAAATTATATTTCTAATAAAAATATTTCCCAAAACTATATTTTTAAAACTTTCGAAATCCATTATATTTCCAAAATAGTTTTAAAGATGGGAATTCCTTCAAATACAGGACCAAGGATCAAATGAATATTCCCAACTAAAGAATATCTGGAATTTTAACGAAGTATCGAATGGTTATACCTTGTAATTATATTTTCGGACAGATACAACGTATTAACATCAATTTCCCGTTCAGACCAAGAAAAAGGTCATTGACTGTAACCAACAATGAAATCAAAAACCAAAAATCGTGACTATCTCAGTTGTAGCTAGATATTTGTCTAGTCACCAAACTCAAATCCATTGGATTCAACATATGCCATCCTTATGCTATCTACAACAAAGTCGCCAACATACTATGGGGTAAGACAGAATTGGCCAGAAAACTCGAACTCAACATATTTCAAACTCTTGGTCGCTTAAGGCCTATCCAAAATAAATAGGCAGGCGACTATTTCATCGTCGAAATAATTTATGTCGAGTAATAAAGACTAAGTAAATTAAATCGAATACATTCTTTCAGGAATACCAATTTAACTAATTCCTCTAATCGTCTACCCTAAACTCTGATACCAAATGTTACACCCCACATTTTTTAGGTCCAAATTTCGATAAAAATCGAAACACAAACCCATCCAAGCATGGAGCATGTAAATGAAATACTTGCAAATAAAAGAGCTTGAGCATAATCATAGTACGATAAGATAACTCACAGCGGAAATGAAATAGGATAAACTTATATCAACTCGAGTAACTACCTTATAAGAATAAGTCACCACGTCAATACCGATCATCAGAGAGAATGAGAACGGAAAACCAAACATACACACCTGTGGAAACCTGACCTTCTTGAGAGAACCTAGGAGTTGTAATGGGGAAGGGGCCAGAATAATAAGTTCTAGTGAGAAAAAAGAGTATAACATAGTCTACAATGCACAGATATATCCAGTTTGGTTTAACCAGAGGCATGTGTCTATCAAAGCTAGTAATTCTAGCCTAACCTTGTAAACACATACGCATGACACTATCTACCCGTAACGACCCGTATTTTTACGAGAAATAATTAATTAATTAAATTATTTAAAATAGTGATTTAGGGAATTAAATCGTTGTTTAATTAAATAAAGTGAATATTTAGTTAAATTAAAATAAAAGAATAATATATTAAATTCAAAAATAATCAAAAATAGTGGAATTCACAATATTGTGTGAATTGGATTATTTAAAATATATAATTCAGTTTAGAGTTGAATTATATTCACGAATATATTATATAAACGAAGTTTGAACGTATAATTATATTATAATTAAAATCGAGCTTGAAATGGCGCGGCAGTTCGCTATTTGGCGATTTGAACTTCAACTTAATCTATAAGGTCCGCTTTAAATCGGATTTCTGTGAAATAAGAAACGTATGGAGCTGGTGAAGTATATTTTTCTAGTGGAAGAGAAAAATCGGGATTTCATTGTGTAGATTTTGATTTATGTCCAAATCAAATTTTAGAAAAGTCGTTATGGAATTCCTTTATAATTTATAACGATATATATAAGGAATTTCAATATAAATTTGAATATCAATTCAAACGGGATTTGAATATCGAGTTGTAAAATTCCAGCGGAGCGGTATGATATCGTATGTGAATATATATGGTAATATTTATCCATAAATATTTAAATTAAATGTTTCTAAATATATTTATATATTTAAAAGGGCTATTTAGAGCTTCAAAAATAGCCAGTTTTGCAAACGACCTCAGAATTCGACGAAACTAATTTTGTTGGATCCGCAATGTTAAATTGTTGCTAGATTTCAATTTCCATGATTTTTGAAGTCATTATGTGGCCGTACGGGAATTTAATGTGAAATATAGTCAGTATTTTGTTAAAAATACGCTGTGTGGGCAAACGGAGCCGGAATTCGACGAAACCAGTTTTGTTGGGACCGTAATGTCAAACTCTAGCTGCATGTCAATTTTCATGATTTTTAGGTATCGTGTGTGTTCGTAGGGATTTTTAGAGTGCTGAAATGAATATAAAATAATAAAGGAAAAATATCTAAAATATCCTAACAAAATATCTCCTACCCTTTATCCTATATAAACACCTCTAACTGATCAAAAGAAGGCCACGCCTCATTTTTTCTTAGCCGCTACTTCTTTAAAAGAAAAAAACATGAGTTTTGGTTCTTCAAAAATTTGAAACAATTCACAATAAAATCCATAAATCAATATACGTATGGATTCAACCTCCTGGGATGTTCCTCTTCGATCTGGTAGGTCTTTTGTTGGGTTCCATGACACTTTGTTTCGCTGTTGGGTATCACCGTGATTTTAGGGTTCAATAAATCCAGTGATGTAAGCTTTTGTGCTCGTTTTGGTTATGATTTCTGGACTTAGGAAGGAAAACCGAGTATGTTTGCAAAAGGTTGGGGGATTCGGTGCTTTTTGGGTTCGGTGGTGATAAATGATACATGGGAATTGTTTGCAAACAAATTAAACAACTGTAAAATTCGTTCGGCTTTCCTAAACAACAAGGACTGTTGTAGAGGGTGTCGAACTCTAGGACCAAAAATATTTTAATTAATAAATCCAATCTAGTTATTCCAGAATTTTGAGTGATTGCAAATTAACAGGAAATAAACAAAAAGCGAGTTTTTAACAATAAAGAAAGTAATTAGGGAGTAGTGACATAGATTAGATTAATATTCATCAATAGCCAATCGAATAAATTAGATCTAATTCATGTTTCTGTTACAAACATTAATCGACGATAATTAGGTTTCTAGAAACAAATATGTAAATAACAACAAGTATAGCCTATGCAGGAGCTCAGCTCTTAAACAACCATAGGCTATCAGGACAGATTCACTAATTTATTTCTAAAACCCTAAATATTAGATCTAAATCTGATAAGTGTTAGATCGAACTCGAATATACCCTGTGAAGGAGCACAGCTCTTAAACGACACAGGGTATGAAGGTTCAGATCTAACCCTTAGTTCAGATCTAGATCTACATACATGAAGTTCTAATCTTTTGGCTATGCGATTCATATTGAATCATATCTATTAGCGTCATCACCCCCTAATTAAAGAGGATTAGCTAGACATAGCTAAAAGAAAAGAAAATAAATAGAAAATAAACAACATAAATAAAATGCAATAAAAAAACTAAATAGAAGAGAGAAAGAAGAGTTTTATTCCAAGCAAAGGATTACAGAATAAAACTAAGTGTGTTTTACAATGAATGAGATATAGTGTATTTATAGCTGATATGACAAAGGCTACTTGGCAAATTCCATAATGTGGGACTAAAGAATTAGCCCAACAAACACATAAGCTAGTGTGAACATAGCTGTAGAGTGAGAGACCATGCAAATGAGCTAATGTGAACGTAGTATGAGTCTTTATTGAGCCAAATCTACCCAACTGAACTCTAATTGCAACTGTTCTTCAAGCTTTAAACTCTTCAAGCTTTAGTAATTTCAACTTCACTCTTTTTAAGCAAATTCTTCATGCTTTATCCATCAAATGCTCAAAACCAAGCTTTTTATCAACAATCTAAAAACACAGCTATAAATACACAATATAAATTATTTTAAATAGAAAACTAGATAAATAAGCGGATAAAATATACACATTTACGTGTATATCAGGAATGGTTGGCATCGCATTTTAGTTGAAGCATGCGAGTTGATGGTGGTTGGCATGGTTGTGGAGAGGAGAAGAAGGAGATGCTTGTGGTGATTTTTATTTGATTTTAAGTGGAGTAAACGGAGTGGTTGGTTTCATGGAAGATCGGGTATGGTGAGGTAGGAGGAGCAGGCATCGGCGTATGTCATTTGGGGGAGAAGGTTGAAGCGGGTTTGGGCTATGGATGATAGTGGGCTGGTAAGAATAAGGAAGGACCAAGTTTTTTTTGAATTAATTCAAGTTTTGTTTTATTTAAATACGTTTTAACTTGTAATGTCAATAACTTGTACATACATTATCAGAATTCCGAACGGTCAGATCCGTTGGGATCGTATGGACGGACACTACACGATGGAACTGACTGGGAGTGGAGTGGAGCTCGTTTGAATTTATGGCAAAATAAATTGTTTGATTCAAATCAAACAAACATTTTATCGTTCTTTAACGATGGACTGCCAAAGTGAGTAAAACTCACCAACTCTGAACAGTTATATTTTTATAACGTATTCTTAGAACTGATAATTATCTGTTGATTGTTGGTGTTAGCTGTTTGGTTGAATTGCTTGTGTATTGGTTGAATTTATAGATAACGATATATATATATATATAAATCGTTAATCAAATGTTGATTCTGTTTAGCAGAATATTTCATATTGAAATGAAATCGATGTTAATTACATTGTTTAACATCTATGATGCAGGGAAAAAGGTTGCAGGAGTCCAACTGGATTCCTCAACATTTATTTTACTATTTTCATATATTGTAATATATGATGTGATAAAAAATCTGTTGATGATGATGTGTGTCTAAATGATATTGATCATTGTTATTCGGAATTGTAAATACCGTGAGACTGGAATGTAGAAAAGGGGATTTTCAAAAATATATTTTGAAAATAAATTAGTTATATAAAATCATTGGATTTTATATAGAAAAGGAGAAAGGGATTTTATAAAAGAAAACAGTTATAAAATCAAAAGGGTTTTGAAAAGGAAATATTTATTTAGAAAATAAATAGAACAAATATAAAGGGAATTATTTGTGAAAGCAAATATAAAGGAAATATTTGTAAAACATTTACAAATAGAAGGATAAAAGTTATATTCATTTGGGAAATAAATAGAAAGATAAAAGAAATATTTATTGGTTAAACAAACAGAATTGAAAGGGAATAGCTATTTGTTAAGTAAACAAATAGAAAAGGAATTATTTGTATAAACAAACAGAAAAGGAACTAAAAAGGAGTTAATTCAAAGGAATAAATCGAAAGAGTTAATCGAATACAGTTATTCGAATAGAGTTAAATCGAATATTAGTTATTCGAATAGAGTAATTGATTAGAGTTAAATCAATTAGAGTTAATCGATTAGAGTTAACCAGTTAGAGTTAACCAGTTAGAGTTAAATCGATAAGGTTAAATAATTAGAGTTAATCAAATTTGAGTTAATCGAATATTAGTTATTCGAATAAAGTTAAAAGGAGTTATCTAATATTAGTTATTCGAATAAAGTTAAAAGGAGTTATCGAATATTAGTTATTCGAATAGAATTAAATAGACTTATCGAATATTAGTTTAATCGAATAGAATTAAAGGAGTTAATCGATTTTAGTTTAATCAAAAGGAGTTATCGATTATATTTTAATCGAAAGGAGTTATCGATTATTAGTTAATTGATTTTAGTTTAATCAAAAGGAGTTATCAATTAGTTTAATCGAAAGGAGTTATCGATTATAGTTTAATCGAAAGGAGTTATCGATTATAGTTTAATCGAAAGGAGTTATCGATTATTAGTTAATCGAAGGGAGTTAATCGATTTTAGTTTAATCGAAAGGAGTTATCGATTAGTTTAATCGAAAGGAGTTATTGATTATAGTTTAATCGAAAGGAGTTATCGATTATAGTTTAATCAAAAGGAGTTATCGATTATTAGTTAATCGAAGGGAGCTAATCGATGTTAGTTTAAATCGAAAGGAGTTAATCGATTTTAGTTTAATCGAAAGGTCGATTAGTTTAATCGAAAGGAGTTATCGATTATAGTTTAATCGAAAGGAGTTACCGATTATTAGTTAATCAAAGGGAGTTAATCGGCGTTAGTTAAATCGAAGGGAGTTAATCGATGTTAGTTTAAATCGAAGGGAGTTAATCGATGTTAGTTTAAATCGAAGGGAGTTAATCGATGTTAGTTTAAATCGAAAGGAGTTATCGATTATAGTTTAATCGAAAGGAGTAATCGAGTATAGTTTATTCGAAAAGAGAGATTATCGAATATAGTTTATTCGAAAGAAAGAGTATTGAATATAAGTTATTTGAAGGAGTTAATCGAATATAGTTTATTCGAATAGAATTGAAGGAGTTAATCGAATATAGTTTATTCGAATAGAATTAAAGGAGTTATCGAATATAGTTTATTCAAAAGGAGTTAAGTGAAAAGAGTTCATCCAATTGAGTTAATTGATAAGAGTTAATCGAATATAGTTTATTCGAAGAAAGGTTTTCGAATCTAGTTATTCGTAAGAGAGATTATCGAATATAGTTATTCGAAGAGAGGAGTTATCGAATAGAGATTTTTCGAAAGAGAGTTGTGTAAGGAAGTTTGTTAAAGGTTTAAAAGATAAACTTTGTCTATTCCGAAGTTAAAACGTTGTTCAATTAAGGTCTGAGAGGTAATTTACCCCAACTTGATTGACTTCCTTCTTAACTAAGGAATGGTAAGGTTTGATAGTGAAGGATGGATAAGTGAATTTAGTTAATGAGCGAAATGGTTTGTGTTGGCATAACGATGTTTATTTAAACATCTGTTTTGTAGCGACCCGGGAATTTCGACACTCGAATCCAGACACTAACACGTCCCATGTCCAAACTCAAGTATTGAAAACCCAGATAGCTAATAGAAAGAAGTTAGAGGGTGAGAGAAGAAAGAAAGAAATATTAGAATAGAAGAATAAGAAGATCAGAATCTCACAGCGGAATGGACAATACATAATAATCAATAATACTTTATCAAAGAATTGTATATCCAACATCAGAGTATACATTCAGATCAATACAACAAACATCGGAAATAAACTAGTACCAGTATATATATAGAATACGTCTCGACTTCAACTCCTCTTCTGAAGCTCCAAGTGAAATCTAACCTGTAAATGTACTCGGTCTGACCCGAGCACATTTGATTTAAAACAAAATTCACCCGGATCAGTCTGAAATACTTTCAGCGATAAATTCATATAGCAACCAACTTGTTTAACTTTGAAATCCTTTTGAAACAAAAGGATAATAGTAAGACCAGTCCACACATAAACACGGATGGTTTTTACCTTACTATAACCCAAATCGTTTGAAATCAATATCTTCTTCTGATATTATCATAGTGTCTAAATACAAGTAAATAGAATCTAGCAGAACGCTTGCATCTCACGCTCCACATATATAGTATACAATCAAAACCGCGGGCGCTTATTGGAGATTGGATCTCCAACTATGACAAGGTATGGGACCACCTGCCGATAGTGTATCTCTAGAGACGAATACACTGGGTTCAACAAGAACGTCTTGCAACCCGGCCCACACATGACCGACCACTCATTTCTCTTGAGTGTATCGATTATATTGTAACCCTTTCGGCTTTTTGTCGCGACCACCGAAATCCCCGGGAGATACAGAAACGAAAAGAAGTAACAAATATGAATATTCTCTAGATGGTGACAATACACCCTAATGGGTGCGACCCACATAGCCATGCTGCCTGCCCGATTTTTGTCATTTCCCGGTTGATGAGGCTTGAGTCTATAATCGACTTTTGAAAACATCTGGCCACCATTCACATTGTCCATACACGTCATCCAGGAACAGGATGAACCGAAGGCACTCTCCTACTGCATCCAATATAGGAATCACCCCATGGATCAGCAGCGAGAAATCCTTGCAACCCGTAGATTCCAATCACGACAGAATCACAGTATATCTCTAGGGATCAGCCAGAGATTATAAGTAACTCTTCCATTTCATGAAGATCTACGGTCTTCAATTGCTTCATCTCGATCAGCGTCTTCAACGTATTCGTATTTATTGGTCGGAATGGTTTTTAAATATAAATTCGATCCCGGTCTTTCCTTGCCAATAACGTTGGTCAGATTTTGATAGTTGGTTCTTTGACTATCAAAATAAACAACCATAAAGACAAACAGGTCCATAGCATCACTTGGCCATTAAAACAATATATCAGTTTGAATATGTTAATATTCCCAAACCCTTTTACCTATAAACTTTAGAAAATATCTTAAAATCACATCTAATTTATCCTTCACTAATATTTCAAAACATTCCCATAATATTTCTTATCGATTTAAATTTATCATTCGTAATAATTACGATATCTTCTTTGGCTTCGTTATTTGAACACCAAAAACACCACTCATCCTTTTAGAATAAACCCCTTTAAATCTCATTCCATAACTTTGAAAGTATCGCTATAATCCCACCAATCATTTCATACCATCAAGCCCTCTTTTTATTTCCTTTTATATTTGAAATCTCGTTATATATTTCTAAATCCTTCAAGTAACGTTACACTTGTGTTTTCCCAGAATATTTTATTCTAACACTTTCATCATTACGACTAACATCATCTTTTGATAGTCCTGAAGTTGTTCAAGTTGGGGTATTTTAATTACCTCTCAGACCTTGATCAACTACGATCTTATCGTAAGGTAGATATCAGTTGTAATACAAAAACCCGATCCTCATTCCCCATATCGCAACAAAATCCATTTTAGTTCCTTCTTTGAAATATTATCTCTTCTTTTAAAATAGTGGTTTTATATCGCATCTTTATAACTTATCTCGGTTAACTATTCTAATTCAAACTTAGGTATACATTGATTTCCTTTTAAGCCACGATTTAAACTTAACTTCTATTTTCATTTGTTTAAAATATTAATGAACCTTATCTTTTCCTAAATCCCATTTAAATTAATCCCAAGACTAAACAATTTAAATGATCCCCTTTGATTATTATTAAATAAATAATAACCATCGTTCTTTTTATCAAATTAATCATAGTTTGCTTTACCATTAACTATCCTCATTTAATTAGTGAACTAATTAAATAACCATTCCAGTTAACGTCATTAACTTGTTCAATGCTAACAGTATTAACCGTTAGTCAATCATTATTGATCTCGCCATTTAAATTAATTAATAATTAATTAATCTAAATAATTCTATTCACTTGGATCAATATCAATATAAACCCATTCTAATTGTTACATAAATTCTGACCACTTGAATTAGCTAAATAAAGTCGTTTAATAATCACTTATATATGCACGTGCTTCGCGCACGGTATATTTTGGTTAAACCAAAACGACGATTTGTGATTAAAACAAATCAATGTATATATGTGGCTGATTTTATTCCCTTTTTAGAAAACTTTATTTAAAATAATATATTTAAAAATATATATTTTCGGTTATAAAATAATTTCATAACTTCTTTTCTAGTGATTCACTTGATGGTGAATCGAACTTTATAAAATGGTGTATACCTTTGGCCATCTATAATTTATTTATCAACCATACTGTTTATTGATTCAAAACTCAACCATATTCAACAATCAACAGGGTTTAAAGTCAACGGGTTTTAAACAGTTCATAAAATATGAAATAACAGAATATTAAATATTTGAGGAACCGGTTTGATTCCTCCTACCTGTTCTTCCTTGCAACACAAATCATTATAATATTTCATGTCAGTACATAGAAATATTTTAAACGACGATAATATAATTAACGTCAACCATTAAAGCAACCATAGACATCCAAAGCATCCAATCAACCAATTAAATTTAATTATACGAATTTAGCACATCCTAGTATTTCAGAAATGTGTGAGAATTAACTCACCTTTGATTTCAATTCGATGGTGAATTCAGGTTGTTCTTTTAATTTTAAACAGACATTCGAATTCGAATAGAATTCCCACTACTGTCAAATCTCTATGAATCAGCTTGACTGCATAGTGCACGTTGCCCCGATCCCGACAGATCATGTCCCGCATGAATCTAGTAACGTATGAATTCATTATACCAATTTCGAGTTCAATGGTTATTTAAGCTAATAACTTATGAATTATAAATATATATAAATCAATAAAATTAAACTAACTAGATAAAATCTTAAACTTAATTAACCTTAAATGATTTATTTAATCATTTCTTAAACTGATCGTTGAACTCGTGTCATCAGTCCCACGCATCTCCCCTGATTCAACAAATTGCACCAGATCTCTTTCAAAACTCCAACGCAACTTTTGTCTTTTTTTTTTTTAGTATGGCCCAAAACCCACCATTGGCGTAACAGCCCATGTACCGTTCCCCACTTCAAAAATTGCTCAGTCGCCTTTACTCCTTTTGCTGTTTCTTTCTCCTATACTGGTCCATCGCCCCTTCCCCACTTCTGCTTTGTATTTCTTTTCTTCTTTGTGGCTTTTCTCTTTCTTTTTTTTCTTCGAACACTACATACTGCTCCAATATACTTCCTCCTTGTCTATAAAACGAGACCATGCACGTACTACATCCATTCATTTCCAGGTCCATGCACTTCTGCTTTGTGACACAGCAGTCAGCAACGCCTCACCCCATCCGACTCCCCATTGCTAACATACGCGAGCACAAGTCCATTACTTCGCATGAAACCTCCACCATGCAAACACCTCACCGATCCTCAATGCCTCGGATCCGCCGCACCCATGCCATTCAAATTTGTAGGGTTGGAAAATTTTAATTTATTAAAAGGAAATGGAGGCTTTCAGTTTTTAGATTGAAAAAGAAACATTGGACAAACGAAGACATTGCTTGGTTAGAATGAAAAATGGGTTCTTTTGTTTGCTCAAGAGTGAAAGTATGCCATGCTATTTATAGCCGAGAAACCAGAGATAAGATCAAATTCCCTTTCAACAAGGTACACGCCTAGCTCAGAAGGATAGGGCTGCTTGACGTGAAGAGGGATGTCAGCATCGTGTTTCTCTTAGGCCTGTATGCAGTGGTCATCTCAAGTGAAAGGCAACAAAAGATGGGGGTAGCTGCACAGAGTTGTCTGTTGTTTCTTCTTTGCATGTGCTTTTGCAGTTTTGATGCTGAAATTTCATTTTTAAATCTTTCTTGGTTTGGAAGACTGAGCATGTAGATAGGTAGTAATATATACACATGTGGCCTGTGTACTATAGTTGGTATGAAATGAACTATGGCAGGAGGTTACAACTCGGGAAGGGAGAAAAATGGGGTAGGTCTTTGTTGTTTTTCGCAGTGGTATTTCATTCCAATGGAACACTATCAATATAGGGTAGGTTCGAGCTTTCATTTCAAAGCTAGGGTTGAATTTTCATTTCGTTCCTCTTGATTGAGGTTACACGGTGATGGTGAAAGTTCACTGCGATGGAGACAGGGTATGCGAGGAAGACAGGGTAGCTTTGTGTTTTCAAAAGCAACAGTTTATATAGGGGTGCAGAGTCGTGTTCATTCCTTTCATAGGTAGCTGAAGACTTTTGAAAACAAAATACATAAAGGTCGCGTCGGCTGTAAATCCATCCACATACGACTTGGTATTGACAGAAATAAATATACCGCCACGTTCTGCAGTGTGCCACGATCACAAAAATATAATAATATCGGTAGGTTAACTTATTCTGTTAAACCCCAAAATGCTGATACAGGGTACAAAATACTCCAAATAAAAAGCTACTTATTTAATTAATTAAACATTACAGTAAAATTTTAAAAATTAAATTATGACTACGCCTAAAAGGACTTGTCCAAATTCGAAGCGAATATTTAATTATATTTAAATAAATCATTATGGCGTATAAATGATTCCACAGCGACTATTTGAAAATTTGATTTGGACGTAAAACAAAACCTATAATATGAAAACCAAATTTTTCTCCTCCATTAGAAAAATATTATCAACTAGATTCAGACGCTTCTTGTTTCACTGAAATCCGACTTAACACGGATTCAGTATAGTCAATTGAAGTTGAAATTCAGTTTTACGAACTACCGCGCTGTTTCGAGTTCGTTTTATAATTTAAATATAAATATAACGTTCGACTTCATTTTTAAATAAATAAATTTGATTAATTTTTCCAAATCAATATTTAAAACGAATTTAAATATTTGTAATTAACGTTCAAAAATCCGGGACGTTACATTCTTCTCCCTGTAAATAAATTTCGTCCTCGAAATTGCTAGGTAAAAAGAATGCTCCAACCGCAATTATTCTCAAAATAATTAATTCAAAATATTGTCAAAAATATTACCAAGTTATAAAATTTTCGAAAAATTTGGCAGCACCTCCTCTGCACGTTCTGATCGAAACAACTACAAACGCCACTATGGGCCTCTCATATTGAACCAAAGAAAATAAACGCCAAGTGGCCACCCATCTCCGCTATAAATTCAAATACCCAATCAATAATATTAAGGTTTACCTTTTTGTCGGGCAACCAATACGCGAATCACGAAGTTCGGCAACCAACTGCTCTCAGATTTTCAATCTGTACTCAACTTGATATATAATGGAAATAACTAATCACAGGGTTAAACCATTTTGTTCTATTTCATATTGATTTTTATACTGAAATTTATTTTCTAGTTTTCAGTTCATTCAGTTGTTGATGAATTCTTATATTCGATTAATCTTGCAACCAATAAACAGACAATTCACAACATATAATCACTTTAACCTAATCATTTCATTTTTCCCAAACATAAGTCAAATCCTTGTTGGCTTGTCTCTATTCCAATTCAAAGGATTCATGTTAACTCATACAAGTTAAAATAAATTCCCATTTTGAATTTGAAATGCTTCCAACTTCATACAAGTTTTGAATAATTTGAGAAAATTTTAAGTTTTATCTTTACATAAAATATTTTGGGTCAAAATAATATTAAAAAAAATTATATTCAAATTACAAATACGCACTCTCGTATATATATATACTCAACTCGATCTAGGGTATTACTAGCCCAATCTCTATCGAGTTACACCGCAGAGCCAAGGTTATTCCTAAACCATTGCTCTGATACCAACTGTAGCGACCCGGGAATTTCGACACTCGAATCCAGACATTAACACGTCCCGTGTCCAAACTCAAGTATTGAAAACCCAGATAGCTAAAAGAAAGAAATTACAGGGTGAGAGAAGAAAGAAAGAAATATTAGAATAGAAGAATAAGAAGATCAGAATCTCACAGCGGAATGGACAATATATAATAATCAATAATACTTTATCAAAGAATTATACATCCAACATCAGAGTATACATTCAGATCAATACAACAAACAGCGGAAATAAACTAGTACCAGTATATATATAGAATACGTCTCGACTTCAACTCCTCTTCTGAAGCTCCAAGCGAAATCTAACCTGTAAATGTACTCGGTCTGACCCGAGCACATTTGATTTAAAACAAAATTCACCCGGATCAGTCTGAAATACTTTCAGTGATAAATTCATATAGCAACCAACTTGTTTAACTTTGAAATCCTTTTGAAAAAAAAGGATAATAGTAAGACCAGTCCACACATAAACACGGATGGTTTTTACCTTACTATAACCCAAATCGTTTGAAATCAATATCTTCTTCTGATATTATCATAGTGTCTAAATACAAGTAAATAGAATCTAGCAGAACGCTTGCATCTCACGCTCCACATATATAGTATACAATCAAAACCACGGGCGCTTATTAGAGATCGGATTTCCAACTATAACAAGGTATGGGACCACCCGCCGATAGTGTATCTCTAGAGACAAATACACTGGGTTCAACAAGAACGTCTTGCAACCCGGCCCACACATGACCGACCACTCATTTCTCTTGAGTGTATCGATTATATTGTCACCCTTTCGGCTTTTTGTCGCGACCACCGAAATCCCCGGGAGACACAGAAACGAAACGAAGTAACAAATATGAATATTCTCTAGATGGTGACAATACACCCTAATGGGTGCGACCCACATAGCCATGCTGCCTGCCCGATTTTTGTCATTTCCCAGTTGATGAGGCTTGAGTCTATAATCGACTTTTGAAAACATCTGGCCACCATTCATATTGTCCATACACGTCATCCAGGAACAGGATGAACCGAAGGCACTCTCCTACTGCATCCAATATAGGAATCACCCCATGGATCAGCAGCGAGAAATCCTTGCAACCTGTAGATTCCAATCACGACAGAATCACAGTATATCTCTAGGGATCAGCCAGAGGTTATTAGTAACTCTTCCGTTTCATGAAGATCTACGGTCTTCAATTGCTTCATCTCGATCAGCGTCTTCAACGTATTCGTATTTATTGGTCGGAATGGTTTTTAAATGTAAATTCGATCCCGGTCTTTCTGTGCCAATAACGTTGGTCAGATTTTGATAGTTGGTTCTTTGACTATCAAAATAAACAACCATAAAGACAAACAAGTCCATAGCATCACTTGGCCATTAAAACAATATATCAGTTTGAATATGTTAATATTCCCAAACCCTTTTACCTATAAACTTTAGAAAATATCTTAAAATCACATCTAATTTATCCTTCACTAATATTTCAAAACATTCCCATAACATTTCTTATCGATTTAAATTTATAATTCGTAATAATTACTATATCTTCTTTGGCTTCGTTATTTGAACACCAAAAACACCACTCATCCCTTTAGAATAAACCCCTTTAAATCTCATTCCATAACTTTGAAAGTATCGCTATAATCCCACCAATCATTTCATACCATCAAGCCCTCTTTTTATTTCCTTTTATATTTGAAATCTCGTTATATATTTCTAAATCCTTCAAGTAACGTTACACTTGTGTTTTCCCAGAATATTTTATTCTAACACTTTCATCATTAAGACTAACATCATCTTTTGATAGTCCTGAAGTTGTTCAAGTTAGGGTATTTTAATTACCTCTCAGACCTTGATCAACTACGATCTTATCGTAAGATAGATATCAGTGGTAATACAAAAACCCGATCCTCATTCCCTATATCGCAACAAATTCCATTTTAGTTCCTTCTTTGAAATATTATCTCTTCTTTTAAAATAGTGGTTTTATAACGCATCTTTATAACTTATCTCGGTTAACTATTCTAATTCAAACTTAGGTATACATTGATTCCTTTTAAGCCACGATTTAAACTTAACATCTATTTTCATTTGTTTAAAATATTAATGAGCCTTATCTTTTCCTAAATCCCATTTAAATTAATCCCAAGACTAAAAAATTTAAATGACCCCCTTTGATTATTATTAAATAAATAATAACCATTGTTCTTTTTATCAAAATAATCATGGTTTGCTTTACCATTAACTACCCTCATTTAATTAGCGAACTAATTAAATAACCATTCCAGTTAACGTCATTAACTTGTTCAATGCTAACAGTATTAACCGTTAGTCAATCATCATTGATCTCGCCATTTAAATTAATTAATAATTAATTAATCTAAATAATTCTATTCACTTTGATCAATATCAATATAAACCCATTCTAATTGTTACATAAATTCTGACCACTTGAATTAGCTAAATAAAGTCGTTTAATAATCACTTATATATGCACGTGCTTCGCGCACGGTATATTTTGGTTAAACCAAAACGACGATTTGTGATTAAAACAAATCAATGTATATATGTGGCTGATTTTATTCCCTTTTTAGAAAACTTTATTTAAAATAATATATTTAAAAATATATATATTTGGTTATAAAATAATTTCATAACTTCTTTTCTAGTGATTCACTTAATGGTGAATCGAACTTTATAAAATGGTGTATACCTTTGGCATCTATAATTTATTTATCAACCATACTATTTATTGATTCAAAACTCAACCATATTCAACAATCAACAGGGTTTAAAGTCAACGGGTTTTAAACAGTTCATAAAATATGAAATAACAGAATATTAAATATTTGAGGAACCGGTTTGATTCCTCCTACCTGGTCTTCCCTGCAACACAGGTCATTATAATATTTCATGTCAGTACATAGAAATATTTTAAACGATGATAATATAATTAACGTCAACCATTAAAGCAACCATAAACATCCAAAGCATCCAATCAACCAATTAAATTTAATTATACGAATTTAGCACATCCTAGTATTTCAGAAATGTGCGAGAATTAACTCACCTTTGATTTCGATTCGATGGTGAATTCAGGTTGTTCTTTTAATTTTAAATGGACATTCAAATTCGAAATGCTGTCAAATCTCTATGAATCAGCTTGACTGCATAGTGCACGTTGCCCCGATCCCGACAGATCATGTCCCGCATGAATCTAGTAACATATGAATTCATTATGCCATTTTCGAGTTCAATGGTTATTTAAGCTAATAACTTATGAATTATAAATATATATAAATCAATAAAATTAAACTAACTAGATAAAATCTTAAACTTAATTAACCTTAAATGATTAACCTTATCATTTCTTAAACTGATCGTTGAACTCGTGTCATCAGTCCCACGCGTCTCTCCTGATTCAACAAATTGCACCAGATCTCTTTCAAAACTCCAACGCAACTTTTGTCTTCTTCTTCTTTTTTTTTTTTAGTATGGCCCAAAACGCAGCATTGGCGTAACAGCCCATGTACCGTTTCCCACTTCAAAAATTGCTCAACCGCCTTTACTCCTTTTGCTGTTTCTTTCTCCTCTACTGGTCCATCGCCCCTTCCCCACTTCTGCTTTGTATTTCTTTTCTTCTTTTCAGCTTTTCTCTTCTTTTTTTTTCTTCTTTTTTGGGACACTACATACTGCTCCAATATACTTCCTCCTTGTCTACAAAACGTGACCATGCACGTACAAAACGTGATACAGGGTACAAAATACTCCAAATAAAAAGTTACTTATTTAATTAATTAAAAATTACAGTAAAATTTTAAAAATTAAATTATGACTACGCCTCAAAGGACTTGTCCAAATTCGAAGCCAATATTTAATTATATTTAAATAAATCGTTATGGCGTATAAATGATTCCACAGCGACTATTTGAAAATTTGATTTGAACGTAAAACAAAACCTATAATATGAAAACCAGATTTTTCTCCTCCATTAGAAAAATATTATCAACTAGATTCAGACGCTTCTTGTTTCACTAAAATCCGACTTAACATGGATTCAGTATAGTCAATTGAAGTTGAAATTCAGTTTTACGAACTACCGCGCTGTTTCGAGTTCGTTTTATAATTTAAATATAAATATAACGTTCGACTTCATTTTTAAATAAATAAATTTGATTAATTTTTCCAAATCAATATTTAAAACGAATTTAAATATTTGTAATTAACATTCAAAAATCCGGGACGTTACATGTTTAAAACCAAATGAAGGAGATTTGGAAATGTTTTCCAAATAAGAAATAGTAACAAGAAATGGAAATGTTTTCCAATGATTTATAACGTATATTTTCTAAGTATAGAAAATAAGAAATGTTGAATATATGGAAGTAGGAAATGGAAAATGAACAAATTAATGAACTAAAGAGATAAATGTTCAATGATGATTGATCGATATAATTTCCATCTGGAAATAATATCGTTGTTTGCACACCTGTTTTTCTTTGATAGCTAACTCACCGACTATCGAAGTTTTTGACCATTTTAACGTTGTTAATAAGGAGAGACCGGTTGGATTATTATCCGAAGAACCACTCTGTATTGGCATAAGCGGTGCGAATCATATATGACAAAGATAATTGAAGATGGAGTAAAGTGCAAGGGCTGTTGTATAAATCTTAGGTAAAGATTGCCCAAGATGGTTGTACTGAATAGTGCCTTCGGTTTGTCCAGTCCCAGGACGACCTGTATGGAAGAATGTTTGACAGAGTATATGTAATAGATCGTGTAAGTTGATCTCTTCAAATGTATATACGTTTGGTAGCGGAGGAATTCGTTTCTCTTAGCTGTATACCCATGGTATTTTTGGGGAAATCAATTTGTGATTTGGCGGGTATGACGATGTGACATTCAAAGTGAATAATTGTATGATCTGTCAGAGATAAGCGTGGCCTCTAGCCTCACAACCGGGAAATGACAAAAATCGGGCAGGCAGCATGGCTATGTAGGTCGCACCTATTAGGGTGTATAATCACTTGATCTAGAGTTTCATTTACTTCTAAAAATCTATTGTCGATGTTGTCCCACTCGGCTTCTTCTATTCAGCTTTAATGAACTGACAATTCATACATTTAGAAATAAAATCTCCAACATCCCTCTTCATACCTTGCCAATAATAAACGCGATTCATGTCCCGATAAATTTTATTACCACCAGGATGAATCGTCAACTTAGAGTGATGACATTCTATCAGAACCTCATCGCTCAATCCATCAATATCGGGAATAACCATTCATCCTTTCTTCCGAAGCCAACCGTCTCGATCGACCTCAAATTCCTTATCCTTTTCTGGTTCCACTCTCGCTTCCAGCTTTTGGATAATCTCAGCAAGCTTTTCATCATGCTTTTGGCTTTCGCTAATCTTTTCTATGAGAGTTGGTCTTATCGATAAGCTTGCCAACATTTCAGCCTCTGACTCACACCTAGGCCTGAAATCAAATCCTGCCAAAAACTCAAGGTTCTTCTATTCCAAAAACATCGCTCCTAAACTAGCATGTTTCGACTTAATTCATCTGCCACCACATTACCTTTTTCAGGAGTATAGGCAATACCAAAATCATAAGATGCGAAAAAATCTAACCACCGCTGCTGCTGGAGATTCAGACCTTTTTGGTAGAAAAGATACTTTAACAACTTGCGATCCATAAACAATTCGAATCGAACTCCCAATAGGTAATATATCCACACCTTCATAGCAAACACGATAGCTGCCAACTCCAAATCATGTGTCGGATAATTCCTTTCATGCGGCTTCAGTAATTATATAAAACAGAGGTTTTATAGATAAATCAATATTTATAATCAGATTTTATAAAGAAATTTATAAAATGATTTGTATAACAAATTCTTATGTTTTAAATAAGTTTTATAAGCAAGTAATTCAGAAATTAACCTAAGGATTAATAGTATGGATAATTGTTTTAAAAACTAATTACGTGTGATATTGTTAAATTAGTTATGTTATTAATTAATTAATTTAGAAGGAAGGATTAATGGAAACCAGTTAACAAGTTAACTATGTTTTCAAGTTGATTAAGTCAACTGTTTTAATTGAAACTAATTATTAAATTAATTCGTTTTCAATTAATCTAATAAAATAGTTTTAACAAGTCGTTGTTTAAACTTAATAATGGTTCATTAAAGTTAATTAATCTTTTAATTAACTGTGTACAAAGAAAATTATTAAGTTGACAGTTATTGATAAAGTTAGTTATAATTTTAGTAACTTTTTAAAAGGGATTAACTTTTTTATTTTTAGTTTTTTTTGGCAAAGTCGTCTGTTTTTTAAAGCGGCCACAAATATCTATTATTATAACGAATAATAATTACAACAATACAGGAGATTGACAAATTATCAACCGACTAAATATGGTTTTTAAGGTGCACCATCCACCAATATCCTATTTAGGTAATAACACTAGAGCTAAAAGCTTATCTAGACTACAATCACTTACTCCACACAGCGATAATTTCAATTACATTGTATACTTCAATATAAGTGAAATTACATTACTAGGTACAAAAAATACAGCTAGTGAACAAAAATAATAAAGAATGCCATTCATTGTACAAAAGTACAGCCTCATCACAGTACAGCAAGACTTTTTGTGTTACACATTGTAGCATTAAGCATAGGAAACTTGAGGAATGACTAAGAAAGGGTCACATGCAACACTAGCATACTAGCTCGGCATAGTAACAAAAGGCAAAGCTAGAAATAACATTTCACCAAATCGATTTGACCTTTACTAATAGTCGTAGTAAGGTTTTTTGAGCAGACATGCAAAGACAATAAATTGAGACCTGAAGACCGTATACCTTGTTGCTTATCTGTAGCCTAAACTATCACCTATAGAGCTAGGTAGATCATCAGATAAGAAAATAATGGAAAAGTAGATCCTGACATGTCAAAGTGCCAAGGCTGCAAACTTGGCACAAACCATACTCCAAACTCCCAAGAAAAAATCCCTACAAAAACACTCTAAAAAACAACCAACAACTCTAACAAAAATCACAACTACAACTCGAACATCCAACAAGATGACAATCACAGGATGCCCAACAATGACCACACTAGACCTAAGAAACCATACAATTCTCCTTTATCTCACCAGGTAAGAGACAAAGATCTAATCTCATTGCGTACTTGGTTAAAGCGGTATGCTTACTAGGCAACAATGGGAGAGTCGCGAAACAATCCATGATTTGAGTCCAGTCTGAGAACTGAAGAAGCTCTACGCTAGAGAAGGGGCTACAGCCTCCATAGCAAGTCGAACACTCCCATAATATGTTTAATCCCACACTGAATGCTCCACAGGAGCACCAAAAACCATACCAACCTAAAAATTTCTAGTGAAGTCCATACTACAAGGGACAAAAAAACTCACCAGGCAATGAAGGGGACGTACTCGCCTAGAAATCTCGTCTAGCACTATAACGTCCCATATTTTCCATAGTCAGATATTTAATATATTTTATTATTTTAAACATCAATTTGGAATTTTAAATGGATTAAAAATATATAATTCATTATTAAACGAAGTTTAAACGTTTAATTAATATATAATTATAAAACGAACTCGAAACGTCGTGTTGGTTCGTAATTTATGATTCGAACTTCAATTTAATATACTGAATCCGATATAAGTCGGAATTCTGTGAAACAAGAAATGTTTGAATCGATTTGACAATAATTTTCTAGTGTAAGCGAAAGCTGAGATTTCATATTATAGATTGTGAGTTATGTCCAATTCAAATATTCAAATAGTTGTTATGGAATCATTTATAAATTATAACGACTAATTATATATATATAATTCAATTTGAAATGAATTTATTGACAACTCGAGACAACGATTGAATTAAGCTACGAAACGAATTTTGTTGAATTCGTATTTACGTTTAGAATCAGGATACATATACAGCTTGTTATTTTTGGAGACCGGTTAATATGGTGCCTAAAATAGCATTGTTTAACGCGTAAAATAGCGTTGTTTAACGCGTAAAATTGAATAACCGATAAGGAAACGAACTCCGTTTTCAGCGAAACTAATTTTATTAAATCCGTAATGATAAGATCTTGTAGTGTTTCAAGTTTTGAGTAACTTGGATTTATTTCATGATCATAGGATATTTAAACACTTAATTTTTCACCTGTAAATTATAAAGGACTTTTCACAAACGACCTCGGAATTTGACGAAACCTGTCCCATCGTGTCTGACATATTTTGCTAAGCTAGAATTACAATTTTTGGTCAAAAACGAGGAATGTATATGACGGTTTTAAGAAGTTACTTCATCAGTAAGTTTCGATTTACAAAATATTATATATCCTTTCCTATATAAACACCATACTTTCTCAGATAACCCTAAAATTTGTCAAAATATATTCGTGGGTCATTACTACCTCCAACCGCCATTATAAAATTCAATGATAGAAAAACACACACCGTCTTTCCCTAACATCTTCACAAACATTCATCCATTCGAAATACTTATAACTACAAATAGGTTGGAGGGATCCAAATGGATTCCTCAAATTTATTATTATGTTCATATCACAATTATATGAACTATTTCACCAATATGGATTGGACAATTGGTTTGGTTGTTGACTGTTGAACTAAAATTCAACGGTTGTTTATTTGTAATCAATGGACAATATTGGTTAGGTAATTGGCATCATGTGGCTTAAAAGCAATCGTTTATAAATATTGATTTATCGTCAAGTAAATCGACTATAAGGAAGTTATAAAAATTATATTATAACTAAAGATAGATTTTTGAGATTTATTAATTTAAATGGAAATTTATTAAAAGAAAATAAATGTTTATTATTTATTATTTAAATTTATAAGCAAGTATTAAATTGATTTCATAATGCAAAGTCATATGTTAATAAGAATTATAAGCAAATAAGCAGAAATTAACCGAACGGTTAAGAATTTGATTACTTGTTCTAAGAAACAATTAAATGATATTATTTATTTAATTATATTATTAATTAATTTAAAAAGAGAACTAATTGGAAATGGTTAATGATATAATTGTGTTTTGGTGATTATAAAATTATATTAGTTTATTTTCAATTAATCTATTGAAATAGTTTAACGAACATTTATTTTAATTTAAATAATTACTTCTTAAATGGAATTGATTTAAGTAAGTAATCAAATTTTGCAATGAAGTATAATTGAATTGCTTAAAGGGGTTTATGATATGGTTTAAATTAAAACCTAAGTTTTTATGAATGAAGTTAGAAAGAGATTTAAGCAGAAACGATAGCTTAAATAGAAACATTTACTTAACATTTAGAATAAGTAAAAAAGAAATCGAGATATAAAAAGGGTTTATATTAAACCTGAGACTATAAATAAGATTTATAAGAGGGTATGAAACTAAAACGTTGATTTTTGAAATAGCGATACTTAACAATGAAATTAAGTAAAGTGAATGGAATTGAAATGAGATTTTCAAAGTGGAAAGGGTTGATGGGATTTGAAATGGAATAAAATGGGTCGATAAGGAGTTAAGATAAGAATTAGAACCTAACTAGAGATTGATTGAGTTGAGTGATTTTCTTAGTGTTAATCCAATGTTGATTTCGGTCTTCGGGATTGATATTTGGAAAATTATTCCCTTAACAGTTTACGGTCAGGGACTAGGGGAGGTACAAGTATAGAAATGCATGAATAATAGTGTAAGTAATGTTCTGAAATAATAATGAAATAGAAGATTGGATAAGGTTATTAAATATATCTTTATATTAAAATAAAAGTGTTTTGAAAAGATTAGTATATGGAAATAAGAATTATATCTGTGTTTAAAATTATTGAAAATTTATAAGTTTAAATTTGTTAATTATTTTCAATTAAATAGGCCAAGTGATGCTGAGTACTAAACTAGTGAAAACATTTTATTTTCTTGGTTGAATGATTGTTTATTTGATAGTTAAATAACTGACTATCAAATCAGGCGTATATGGTTGTTGGTATGGAAAGAACAGGATCGAATTTATATTCAAAAGCCATTTTGACCAGCAAATACAAAAATATAGAAGATATCAGATGCTAATCGAGACGGAGTAATCAAAGACCGTAGATCTTCATGAAATAGAAGAACCGCTTAAAATCTCTGATTTGAACCTGGAGATAAACTAAGGTTCTGTCATGGTTGAAATCTACGGATTTGCATGGACTACTCGCTACTGATCTATAGGGTGATACCTAGGATGTAGCAGGAGGGTACCTTCGTGTAACAACCCGGAATTTGGGGGCCAATTTAAAATTTTTAATTTAGAAATTTTAATGGATTTTTAATATTTAAAATGATTTATTTTAAAGAATAACGACTAAAATTTATTTTAAAACGAATAAATATAATTTAATTAAAAAGGGAGTTT
Organism: Allium sativum; assembly: GCA_030737875.1. Lineage (NCBI taxonomy): Eukaryota > Viridiplantae > Streptophyta > Magnoliopsida > Asparagales > Amaryllidaceae > Allium > Allium sativum. The sequence continues at coordinate 43,117,501 of CM060926.1, forward strand.
AAAACAGCGCTGTAGTTTGAAAATTTGAATTTGAACTTTGACTGACTGTACAGGATTCAAAATAAATCAGAATTGAACGAAACAAGAAATATTAAAATCTGTTTAATCATACCTTTCTAATGAATCTGGAAAATTGAAATTTCACTTTGAAAATAGAAACTTATGTCCAGTTTAAAATTTAGAAAAGTCGCTGTAGAATTTATATATATTTTAATTAAATATATTGGCCTTGAAAATAGCCATTTTGCAAACGACGTCGGTTTTCGACAAAACCACTTTTGTTGGAATCGGAATGTCAAATTATTGCTAAGTTTTAATTTTCATAATTTTTCGAATTAATAGGTGAGCGTGGTAAAAGAAAATGTGTTTTGACTGTTTCAGTCAAATTTAATCGACTAGAAAAAGGTCATTTTTCAAACAGTCTCAAAATTCGACGAAATTAGTCTTGTTAGAACCGTATCGTCAAAACATAAATAGAAATAATTTTTCTATAATTTTTAGAGTCAGTATGTGGCCCCGGTAATTTAAAATGTATGTTCAAATTTAATTAAATAAATGATTTAAATATAAATTGAACAAAAACAGGCTACAGATGTTCGTCTGGGCTGACGAGACCTATTCCATTGGGTCCGGAACGGGGGTTATTAGCTAGGGGCACCACTCGTTGGGTTGGAATTGGAGCTGGAATAGATTAACAGACTATTTTCTTAATTAAATAATTAATTAATATAAATAATACGGTATATATACGGTCCAACCCTAACCCATTTGCCAGCCGCCTGTAACAACCCGAAAATCTGGGCCAGTTTAAAATTTTTATTTCGGCAATTTTAGCGAATTTTGATTATTTAAAATGAATTATTTTAAATAATATCGACGTGAAATTCATTTTGAATATATAATTCGACGTATATATTATACGCGTCGTCGTTAGAATATAAATAATTATATATAATTATAAATAGAATTGAAAATGGCGCGGTAGTTCGATAATTCGATTTCAAACTTCAATTGAACGTATCGGGTGCAAAACAATCCGGATTTTAGTGAAACCAAAAACATTAGGATCTAATTGGTAATATCTTTCCAACGAATTGGAAAAATCAAGATTTCATAGCGGGAATCAAATGATATGTCCAGTTGAAAATTCTGAATAGTCGCTATGGAATTCAGGCCCTTAAAAATGGACATTTTGCAGATGACCTCGGATTTCGACGAAACCAGTTTTGTTGGGTCCGCAATGTCAAGATATTGTTAGATTCCAAATTTCATAATTTTTCGAATCAATATGTGAGCGTGGTAAAGGAAAACGCGTTTGACCAGTTTCAGTTGGTTTTAATCGACTGGAAATTGGCCATTTTTCAAACGGTCTCAGAATTCGACGAAACTAGTTTTGTTAGGACCGTATCGTCAATACGAAGCTAGAAAATATTTTTCTGGAATTTTTCTAGTTAGTATGTGACCCCGGTAATTTGAAATGTACGTTTAAAATTCAATATAGTGATTTAAATGTAAATCTAACGAAAACTGATTGTAACAGCCGAATCAGCTTACGATACATATCCCATTGTGTTCGGAATGGGGGTGAAACGCTATGGGCGACAGGCGGTGGGCCTCGTTTCGAGTTCGGTAGTAAAAGTCAACTTTTAACAAATTAAAAAAAAAATTATAATCCTCTCCTCACCCCTCTAATAACTCTGCCCCCCCCCCCCCAATGTTCGAATTTCATTTCTGAAGAAAAAAAAAAGAGAGAGGGCGACAGGGGGGCGGAGCGCCGCCCCACCATCCACCGCGCCGCCTCCTCTTCCCATTACTAGACCCCCCACCTCCGACCTGCAAACCCTCGACGAAGCCGACCCCCCCCCCCCCTCCGACCTGCAAACCCTCGACGAAGCCGACCCCCCCCCTCCGACCTGCAAACCCTCGACGAAGCCGACCCCCCCCTCCGACCTGCAAACCCTCGACGAAGCCGCCCCCCCCCCCTCCGACCTGCAAACCCTCGACGAAGCCGACGCCCCCCCCCCCCACCCCCCTCTTCGCATACAGTAAGTATTTTTATTTTTACTTTTATTTTTATTTTAGAGTTTAAAAACTAAAAACTGATTTAAAAGGATTTTTAAAAACTGATTTTTCTAGATTTAAAAACTGATTTAATAGGATTTTTAAAAACTGATTTTTCTAGATTTAAAAACTGATTTAATAGGATTTTTAAAAACTGATTTTTCTAGAACTAAAAATTGATTTAATAGGATTTTTAAAAACTGATTTTTCTAGATTTAAAAACTGATTTAAAAGGATTTTTAAAAACTGATTTTTCTAGATTTAAAAACTGATTTAAAAGGATTTTTAAAAACTGATTTTTCTAGATTTAAAAACTGATTTAAAAGGATTTTTAAAAACTGATTTTTCTAGATTTAAAAACTGATTTAATAGGATTTTTAAAAACTGATTTTTCTAGATTTAAAAACTGATTTAATAGGATTTTTAAAAACTGATTTTTCTAGATTTAAAAACTGATTTAATAGGATTTTTAAAAACTGATTTTTCTAGATTTAAAAACTGATTTAAAAGGAATTTTAAAACTGATTTTATTTTAAAGGTTTAAAATAGAAAAAAGGGTTTAGGCTTCGAAATAGAAAAAAAGGTTTAAACTTTAAAATAGAAAAGGCGGAATTTTTATTGGGTAAAAGAAGTAAAAATATGATTTTTATATTTTTAAAGTATTAAAAATATAATCTTTACTATATAGAAATATTAAAAATATGATTTTTATATTTTTAAAGTATTAAAAATATAATCTTTATAGGATAGAGAATATAAAAATATCATCTTTGTATGTGTAGCGAAATAAAAATCTGATTTTTATTTTATATACGTTGAGATAAAGTGGTAATTTTTATAAAGGCGAAAACTTTATTTTTATAAAGGCGAAAACTTTATTTTTATAAAGGCGAAAACTTTATTTTTGAAATGGAGTTTTTGTCTATATAGTAGCAATGTAGAAGTAGAATTTTTATCCATAGAACGAGATAGTAAAAATATGATTTTTATATATTGAATAGCATAGTAAAAATTCGATTTTTAAATATATGAAGTGATTATAAAAATATGTTTTTTAAATTGAAAGTGAATAAATAAAAATGTGATTTTTATTTTAAAGACATCAAAATATAAAAATGTGATTTTTTTTTTATATGTAGTGGCTACGGGCAATAAAGATGACGAAGATGCGACGACGATGAAGATTTCTATCAATGAAGTGCCGTGGAGCTAGGATAGCTATATGTGAGAATTTCTCACTCTTCAATTTATTTTCTAGTTATATATATACTAGGATGCAGACGGTGTTTAGTAGCACCCGACACAATCGTCCACAGACCATGGACTTGTTTGTTTGGCTGTTTGGTTATTGATTGCGATATTGGTTTGAATGTGGTTTGTGGTGTGAAAAATCGAATCGATAAATTGGTTAGGATTAGACGTGAGTCGTTATAAGGCGAAGGAGTAAGGCTAGGTTAGACTCTTACTCCAAATTTTGTGGTTTGCATAACGAATTGATTTGATTGATGTGAGAATGGCGTGGGCCTTCACTAGACCGGGGATAAGGCTAGGCCTCGTCCCGTTTCTAGTATCGTGCCGTTATGCCGCCGAAATTTTCTAAAATAAGTTAGAAAAATAAAAATACCATTTTATTGAATAAATGAATTGAATAGAAATTCATAGGTTGGAATAAAATGTTTTATCGTTAAAAACATAATTTTTAACGTGAAGTGAATAAAATAAAATATTCATTTATAAACCGAACGGTTTGTTTATGTACACCTATTTGAATGACATTGGTTGGGACGATAAATTTTACACATCGCCCAACTGCACAAATAAAATATGCGTGTGATTGTTTGAAACCCCACACGGGTGTTGGGATGAAATTTGAAGTTCACTCATCCTGATTGATTAAATATGTCGATCGATTGATTGACAGGCTGCTATAAGCGTTGAATATCTATATTTGATGCTTATACAGTGTAGTGCACTTTGGTTGATGGTTGATTATTTTTCAATGCTATTATATACATGTGTTGTATGGAAATCCATATAATTAACTTTATATGGTAATTGATTGGGCCTCATTCCAATTTGAAAAATAAAGAATATTATAAAATAAAAGTTCATGTGTTGACAGTACTCATTCATTGAGATTGGTCATGTGTTGAACGAAATATTTTAGTAATAAAATTTACATCTTTAATATTATAAAATAAAAGTTCATGTGTTGACAGTACTCATTCATTGAGATTGGTCATGTGTTGAACGAAATATTTTGATAATAACAACTATTTTGAAAAAGAAATATTTGAAATAGAATATTTGAAAATAAAGGAATATATGAAGCCGTGTTGATTAGATTGACGCCATTTCGACGTGAACGATATTTATATCGATTTTATTAGATTTCGAAATGAAATGAATAGAAAACGATTTCGAAATGAATTGAATAGAAAACGATTTCGAAATGAATTGAATAGAAAACGATTTCGAAATGAATTGAATTGAAAACGATTTTGAAATGAAATGAATTGAAAACGATTTCGAAATGAAATGAATTGAAAACGATTTCGAAATGAAATGAATTGAAAACGATTTCGAAATGAAATGAATTGAAAACGATTTCGAAATGAATTGAATTGAAAACGAATTCAAATTGAATTGAAAGTGAATTGAAATGAATTCAAATTGAATTGAAATTTGAATTGAATAGAAATGAATATTAAAACGAATCTATAAAGAAGAATTCAATTTTGATTTGAATTGAAAAAAAGGAAGTTGAAATTGCTTTTGAAACGAATTCAAAACTATTTATATAATTCGTTTTAAATAGAAATCGACGATATATATATTATATATATAATATAATGGCCTGAATAGAACGCGCCGCGCCGCGGCAGTTCGCGAATTTCGACCATTTATTTCATACGGGCATTACGGGAGATCCGACCGTCGGATTCTCCTAAAACCGGAACCGTTGGGTTCGTATCGAAAAGAGCTTTCTAACGGATACTAGAAATTAGAAATCTAACGGTTGGATTTGGAATTATGTCCAAATCAAATTTGAAAAAGGTTGCTATAAGTGCAGTTCGATGGCCATTGATGGAAATCGACTGTACGGGCCTTGATAAAATTATTAAAAATAGTAATAATTTGTGTAAAATCATAAGAAATGATTTAGAAAGAACTGGGATGAAAAACTCCATGATTGAAAAGATAAAAATAGATTTTTATCGAAATGAACTAGTTTTGAACTAGAAATATAATTCTATTTATTTTTAAATAAATAAATTGAATTTGAAAAGGGTTTTAAAAATAACCAAAATTTCCAATGATTGCATTGGAGTGGATTTGAATCGAAATTGTCTTCGGAATATTTCGATGTTGGAATTCGTGATTATACAGATGTTGTTATGGAAATTTGAAAGATATATATTTATATCGTTATTTCCAATACGACATTTGTTAGTCGTAGAATTTGGTATTGAATATAAGCCGGTATATTTTCTATTCAGAGCCTTGTATTGAATATCAAATGTGATTTGGGTTTGTCGTGAATGGTGTCTTCACTAACACTGTTCTTAAACCCAGTGGAGAAAAGATTAAATCTTTTTATTTAGATTTAATGAAATGTACCAATTAAATAATATTTAATTGGAATCGAGTCGATATTGATTTTTGGGTTTATCGTGAACAGTGTTTTAAATAACACTCGTTCTTTAACCCGATAATTAATGAATGTGATTTTGGGTTTATCGTGAACCGTGTTTTAAATGACACTGATTCTTTAACCCAGTTAACGATTAAAACTAAGTGGAGTTTTAATGAATCTTTAATTAGATTGAAAAGATCGAGAATGGAGTATCACCAGTTTTACTCCAGGCGATAGTTAAATCTTTAATTAGATTTGAACGTGAAATGGTAATTGAATTTACTGATAACACCGTGGTGTTAGATATGAAGTATTACCAGTTTTACTTCATGGGATGAATAGGTTGGGATTGGGAGATTAAAATAAATGATTACTTTGGTAAGGTTCGCTAATCCCGACTAGTTTGAATTGATATTCAAAAATAGATTAAAGAATAAATTCAAGGAATTTATCTTTGATAAAATTAATGGGAATCTTTCCCTATGAATGTGAAATTTAGAAACTAACTGTCGGTTAGCCAAGCAGAATGGTTTTCTGGATATTGATCTGATGTTGGTTTCGGCCTTCGGGGTTAATATTTAGGGAATTATTCTCTTGATTAATTTGCGGTTAGTGACTGATGAATTGGAATGAGGCGTATGTTGTGTTTGTGTAGCACTTTTGTAAAATCTACGCGAGTTATTCGGAAAGACCGGGTTTATCCCATTCTGAATAACTGATACGACGATAAGTCGAAGACGAAGACGATGGTCGAAGACCGGAAGTCTTCACGTCGTTTGGGTGATTACTGATGATCTTGATTGGGCTGTACACCCAAGAAGATGGAAACAGTTAGTGATCGTCCAGACGTACTTGGAGATCGATGGATATGCGGGGTACTAGGTGCCTCCGGTTTCGTTCAGACCCAGAACGGACTTGTAAATGGACTGTGTGTCTGACATTGGATTTTAGTCCGTGTGATTGATCTCTATTAAATATATATCTGTTTAGCGGCGGAAAATTTATTCTCTTGCTTAACGCCCTTCTCTGAGACGTACGAGCTCAGGGGTTATATATTGATGGATATCAAACGCATGGAGTGAATTGCCTGTGTGGCATGCCTAAGTGGCAATTGATCGAGGCTTCTGTTGAAAAGCAAAGTCTTGTGGTGATGATCAAAGCACGGCCTTTGTGGCGTAGCTTTGTGTAACGTTTACCTCGCGTGTTTCACACCCGGTATGAACCAAAAACGGGAGACGGACCTCAGGGAGGACTTGCGTTTCTTCCTAGTTAGAAGTGGCGTCAGTGGTTTTACACGCCCTGACGAGTTTGACTTATGTGGTTGTTGCTGTTGCGAGGCGCCTCGTATTGATCGGTCGTTCTCGAACCGATGGAGTCATTTAGTTGGCTCATTTACGCCCCAAAGGGCGGGGAAACGTAGTGTTCAGGCATAATAATCCACATCGGTGGACCGGCCCTGTCGCTCCATGGGGCAGTTGCGGCTGTTCCTGAGGCTCGGACTAGGCAGTCTCGAATCGGTTGAGGACTATCTTTTGCCTCGGTTCATAGACGGAAATCCAATTTCCAAATACGACATTGCGGTTTTGATTGTAAACCTATATGTGGCGACATAGTGGCATGGGACGCTCATGTCGCCTATGATTGATACTTATGATTTGAAGTTGTTTTATACACTATGCACTTATAATAGTATCAAATGATTTGTTTTAAACGTATCAAGCATTCTTTGGCTGTTATAAGGGAAAACCCTATCCCCCGGCTTGCGTTGCATTGTGTGATAGGACCTGGGTCTTATAACAGCTTCATTTTTCTTTATTTAGCATTGCGCTGTTTGTTTTATGCACTGGTATTCTTGGGAGGAAACCCATTCCGTGTTATACGGCGTGGTCCCTTGATTTACCAAACTTTGAAAATAAAGATAAATAACTGTTTTAGTTCTCACACCAGTCCCATGACTGACCTGGAGTTTATTGTTTTAACCTAAACTCTGGGTGCCCTTATTTTGACACGGGCAGCTAGTAGTTTTGGGTTTTGCAGATTTATATTCACAGGATCCTGGTTTACAGCTGGAACGATATCCGGAAAGCTTTGTATCCGTATATCTACTTCTAGTTGTGTATTGTATTATTTTCCGCTGCTATGTATTTAAATGTAATTTAAATCTCTGATATTTCTGTGTAATATTCATTTATACTCTGTATATTCTTGTAATCTGATGCATTGTTGTAATATACAATGAAATGTTCTTTTATATGCGTTCTGATTTGTCCTGCTCTCAAACGATAGAGCATTTCGAACGGCCTGGATCGGTTTAGCGACTGGTTCGGACCGAGCGAAATTCCTTGCCGTCACAGTTGGTATCAGAGCTTTGGTTTACAGAGCTCGAGAACAAGACACATTAGAACCATACGAAAGAATTCATCAGATATTGGATTAGTAATATCCAATGAGGATGGCTCGTTAGAGATGGGATCAGTAGTATCCCAGAACGAGTGTGAAGAGCAAAATTTTAAAGTGAAAACAAATTTAATTTTGAAAATCTAAATCAAATATTCGTATTTGGTTATTTATTTATATTGATGTGGACAATCCAGTATATATAGATTTTGCGTATACATCTGATCCGCGTGTATTCAAAGTTTTAATATATTGGATAGATATAGCATCACACTCTAGTCGCCCGAAGATGATATTGATGATAGCGATCGCATCATCAACATTTATGTTCGAGTTTCGAAGGTGTGATTTTCTATATATTTCCATTAGACTGGTGTGAGAACCAAAACTAATATAGCTAGAATTCATGGTTGTGATTTGGCATCAAAACATGATTTTTTTGTATATATATCAAATTATGAATTTGAGACTCTAATTCACTAATGGATTGATGTTTGTGTTGTTTGTTTATTTGGTTGATAATTTTTAACCATTATGCCTAATTGAATCAAATATTGAATTATATTGAAAATTGGTCGCATTTGCTTGCATATACTTGCACTTACATTGAACAGGTCATAGCAAGGAGGCTAGAGCAGAGAATAAAATTTGTTTGCCCGACAAATAGGTACATGTTTATTACATAATTTACTGTTTTGTTTGGGTGATGATGATTTTATGAGCATATTGGCTAGCCGCTTGGCTTTTTCTTTTTCTTTTTGAGATCTGAAGGACCGGGGAAGCTATTTGAAATTCCCCGATACTCCCGGTGCAGGGGAGGTTATGGCGAAATTTTTCGAAAATTTAGGGTGTTAGCCAAATTTTTGAAATTTTGAAAATTCTCAGAAACTAAAGAGTTGGAGAATGAAAGCCAGGTCGAACGTAGAGCTGAATAATCAAACCACTTTCGACTTTGTTCCTTTTCGGGGACGAAAAGTTTTAAGTGGGGGAGATTGTGACAACCCGAAAATCTGGGCCAGATTAAAATTTTTATTTCGGCAATTTTAGCGAATTTTGATTATTTAAAATGAATTATTTTAAATAATATCGACGTGAAATTCATTTTGAATATATAATTCGACGTATATATTATACGCGTCGTCGTTAGAATATAAATAATTATATATAATTATAAATAGAATTGAAAATGGCGCGGTAGTTCGATAATTCGATTTCAAACTTCAATTGAATGTATCGGGTGCAAAACAATCCGGATTTTAGTGAAACCAAAAACATTAGGATCTAATTGGTAATATCTTTCCAACGAATTGGAAAAATCAAGATTTCATAGCGGGAATCAAATGATATGTCCAGTTGAAGCCACTTCATGATTTCAATGGCTATGGCGTTCAAAATTTAAATCCACAAATTCTTTCAATCCGCTTGATGGTTTTCGAAAATTCCAACACCAAATTGAAGAATATCTCGAGTTCTTTAACATCAATGGTGGTGATCGGATGTAGCAATCTCTGGTGGCCGGAATTAGGACACAAAGGCGCGGCGTTCACGGCGTTTTTCTGGAGCGTGGGTCCCACCGAGATGGCTATGGCTTTCGGTGAAGTTGGAGTGAGCAACGGCGGTTCGAGTGGTGCTCGCAGATCGGTCTTCGATGACCAGAAAGTGCAGGGGCGACGACGAAAAGCTTTGAAGCTTTTGGGTTTGCGGGTTCGCTCACGTTCAGAAAGAAGAAGAGGAAGGGGAACAGCCTATTAGTAATGTGGTGGGATAATTAAAAACTAATTATTTAATTTAAATTTAAATATTATTCAATGTTCAAACTACCATAAGTTGTTCATATTTAATCAGAATTCGACGAATCGACTTGCGTTGAAATCCTCTAGAAGAGATCTACAACATGACACTGACCAGATATGAAATGAGGCATGTTGAAAATTCAGGAAATTTCAAATCTTAAATAAAAGCAATGTGAGAACTCTATCATTATTTTTATATAATTTAGAACGTATAAATTATGAATGTGTACGCTGCTGAATTTTTTGTGTTGTTATTCATGATTTGTTTGGTTGATGAGTTCTGTTAAGATGATCGGTTGGTTGAATGAATTATTTTGGTTAAAACCAAAATATCATGTTTTGTTGAATAAGAAATGAAATAATTGGAACGAAAATAACATTTTTGTCAGATTGATTTGTCTAAAACAATAATATCATTTTTATGAAAATTTGTGCACATTTGAATAGAAGTATTGAAAATAAATAGAACATAGTTTTAAAAGCTATATTTTCATTTTTCATATTAAAGTACAGAAACTTTGGTACAAATAAAAATCTCTTTTTATTTGTCATGTTAGAATATAGAAATCGATATACAAATAAAAATCTCTTTTTATTTGTTATTGAAAAGAAAATATAATAACATTGATTTTAATGACATTTTTGTTAGAAAATGGGAATTAGATTAAAAAGTACGTTTTCGTTAAAAATGTGAATTAGATTAAAAAGTACAGTTTCATTAGAAAATGTGAATTAGATTAAAAAGTACATTTTTGTTAGAAAATGAATATTTGAATTTAAAGTACATTTCTGTTAGAAAATGTAAATTAAAATAAAAAGGACAGAATTAACATTTTTGTTAATTTGATTATAATGGACAAAATTAACATTTTGTTAATTAGATTATAAAGAACAAAATAACATTTTTATTATGAAATGTTATACTAGACATAAAATAGCATTTTGTTATAAAATGTTTATTGGATTAAAATCTGTTACTTTTGTATTGAGTTAAAAATGTATATTTTCATACATTAAAGAAGATAAGTTAGAAATGTATATTTTAATACATTAAAAAGAAATGAACATGAAATGTATATTTTTATACATTAAAAAGTGATGAATGTAAAATGTATATTTTCATACATTAAAAAGTAACGAATATGAAATGTATATTTTCATACATTAAAAAGTAATGAATATGAAATGTATATTTTTATACACTAAAAAGTAATGAATATGAAATGTATATTTTTATACATTAAAAAGGGAATGAGTTAGAAATGTATATTTTTTTTATATATACATAAAAAAAGAATTAGACAAATTTGACTTTTTTTACAACAAAAGGACTAGACAAAATTACCATATTTTGTTTACATAAAAAGAATTAGACAAAATTATCAGTTTTGTCACTTTAAAAAGGATTAAACAAAAATGAACATTTGTACATTAAAAAGAAGTAGATCAAAATATATAGTTTTGTTTACATTAAAAAGAGTTACACAAAAATAAACATTTTTTGCATTTAAAAAAAAAGAGATAAACAAGAATAGACATTTTTGTGCATTAAAAAGAGTTAAACAAAAATAAGACATTTTTGTTTACATTAAGAGAATTAGACAAGATAATCATTTTTGTCTACATTAAAGGAATTAGACAAATTTACCAGTTTTGGCAAATCTACAAAGAATGAATGTGGAACACTCATTTTTGCAAATAAAAAGAATAAATAAAAATATTCATTTTTGTCAGATGTAAAAGATTGAAATAAAACATTCATTTTTGTTGAATGTAATAGAATGAGAATAGAAACATTCATTTTATCATTTAAGATGAATGAGATCAAAATGTAGTCATCTTGTCATTTAAAAAGGAATAAGATAAAGATATTCATTTTGGTTATTTAAAAATGAATAAGACCAAAATATACATTTTTGGTCAGTAGAAATGATTAAACCAAAAATAAAAAATTTTGGTCATCAAAAAGAATAAAACAAAAATGTACATTTATTTCATATTAAAAGGATGTAATAAGAATATACATTTTTGTGTTAAAACCTGTTAGTGAAGAAAAACTACATTTTGTGTAAAAACCTGTTAGAGAAATAGAAATAATCACTTTTGGTTATTAAAAAGAGTTTAATCAAAAATAATCATTTTTGGCCATTGAAAAGGATTACACCAAAATATTTGCTTTTGGTCATTTAAAAGGATTAGTTATAAATATACATTTTTGTATACTTAAAAGGATTAGTTTAAAATATATACATTTTTGTTTATTTAAAAGGATTAAACAAGAATGTCATTTTAGCATAAATATATACATTAGGATTATATTCAAAATGAACATATATCATTCTAATGTAAATGCATACGTTAGAATTTGCATGCAAAACAACGATGACATAAGTTAATTATAAGACGTCATTTATGTTCATTATTAAATGTCATATAAAAGAATGAAAGGATTACATTTTTATGTAATGATGTTTTCATAAGTAGGAGTAGAATTAAAGGATTATATTGTAACATTGTTGACAATAAAATGAATTGAATTAAAAGACTATATTTTTATTGCCATTTGTTCACAATAAAAAGAATAGGAATATAGGTCTGAATGTTGAAATATGGAGTGTGTTAAATTTAATGTTTAGTATATTCAAGTCTGAATATTACACTCTCATTTACAAGTTACCCGACTTGTTTATGTGATTGGGATGATTATTTTCACACATCGCCCAAGTGCACAAATAATTTATTATTTGTTTGATGGATGAAACCCCACACGGGTATTGGGATGATACTGTACACACACTAATCCCAGTATTTAGTTATATGTCAATCGATGGATTGACAGTCTGTGATGAGCGTTGGTTATTTACTTTAATGCTCACACAGTTATAAATTCCACTTTGGTCGTCATTTGGATGCTTGATAATTGTTTGTCATGATTATTGATTACATGCAATATATGGTTGTTGATTGAGTCACGTTCCAATAAAGAATATTATAGGAAAGAATGTTTTAGAAAATATCTTAGGAAAAGAATATATTTTAGAAAAATATATTTTTATTGAAATGAACTAGTTATCAACTAGAATAAATCATTAAATTTAGATTTAATGTAGTTTTACAATTAGTGAATATTTAATTGAAATTAAATTAAATTAATTGGATTTTGGGTTTGTCGTGAATAGTGTCTTAAATAACACTGTTCTTAAAACCCCTTATGAAAATCTTTTATTTAGATTATTAAGGTTTTCAGTTGTATTTAGAAATTTAAAAAAAAGAAATGTGAGTTGGGTTTATTGTGGGCTGTGTTTTTAAGTGACATGTGTTCTTTAACTCAACTGATAGTAAAAATATGATTTGGAATTCATAAGTCTTTCATTAAGATTTAAAGGGGAATTTTCCAAAAGCCAAGTTTTCCAATTTAATATGTTAAATTGGAGTTGAATGGAATTCGAATTAATAATAACCGAGATAAGCTTCTGTAAAAGAAGACTGATACTACATATGGAATGTAATAACCCGGAAATTTTGGGCCAGTTTAAAATTTTTATTTTGGCAATTTTGGCGAATTTTGAATATTTAAAATAGATTATTTTAAATAATATCGACGAGAAATTTATTTTGAATATAATTAGAACGTATATATTTATACGCGTCGTCGTTAGAATATATAATAATTATATATAATTATAAATAGAATTGAAAATGGCGCGGTAGTTCGATAATTCGATTTCAAACTTCAATTGAATATACCGGGTGCAAAACAATCCGGATTTTAGTGAAACCAAAAACATTAGGATCTAATTGATGATATCTTTCCAACGAATCCGAAAAATCAAAATTTCATAGCGGGAATCAAAAGATATGTCCAATTGAAAATTTTCAATAGTCGCTATGGAATTCAGGCCCTTAAAAATAGGAATTTTGCAAACGACCTCGGATTTCGACGAAACCACTTTTGTTGGGTCCGTGATGTTAAATTATTGCTTGGTTTCAAATTTCATAATTTTTCGAATCAATATGTGAGCGTGGCGAAGGAAAACGCGTTTGACCAGTTTCAGTTGATTTTAATCGACTGGAAAATGGCCATTTTTCTAACGGTCTCAGAATTCGACGAAACTAGTTTTGTTAGGACCGTATCATCGATACGAAGCTAGAAAATATTTTTCTGGAATTTTTCTAGTTAGTATGTGACCCCGGTAAATTGAAATGCGCGTTTAAATTCACTATATAGAGTTATATGTTGATTTTGACGAAAACTAATCGAAACGATCAAATCAGCTTGCGATACATATCCCATTGTGTTCGGAATGGGGGTAAAACGCTATAGACAACAGGCGGTGGGCCTCGTTTTGAAGTCAAAAATAAAAGTTGCTTTTTGATGGAAAATAAAATAAATAAATAATTATAAAATAAAATTCTTCTCTCTCCCCTTCCCTTAAACGTTGCCCCCCCCCAACCCCCAAAATCATTATTTCGATTGGAAAAAAAAGAAAAAAAGAAAAAAGGTGAAGTAGAAGACGCAGCGCGGCAGCCGCCGACCCCCTCCATCCACCGACCTCGTCCAACCCACCGCAACCACCCTCCGACCTTCTCCTCCCTCTGCTCTCGCTCCCCCGTTCATCGAAGACCGCGCGATGAAGTCGAGACCCCCCCATCGACATCGCGCCGCAGTCCACCATCGGAGCCCCCCCCCCCCCACCGCGGCGCCGACCACGCGACAGTCCCCCCCCCCCCCCCTTTGTAAGTTCCCTGATTTTTTTTATTATTATTTACTTTAAAACTGATATTACTTATTGATTTTAAAACTGTAAAGTTAAGATTGTTTTTTTTAACTGCAAAGACTTGATTTTTATCGCTCAAAAGATATGATTTTTATCGGTATGAGGTTGTGATTTTTATTTCTATGAAAATGAGATTTATAATTATGAAAACATACGATTTTTCTATGTGAGCGGATTTAATTTTCCTAAATGAAAGTATACGATTTTCTAAGAGGAAAGTTATCATTTTTAAATCAAGGAAAGTTATCATTTTTAAATCAAGGAAAGTTTTCATTTTTGAAAACTTCATATGTAAAAAGGCGAAAACTTCATATGTAAAAAGGCGAAAACTTCATATGTAAAAAGGCGAAATCTTTATATGAACATCGATGTGAAATTATAATTTTTATCTATATAGTAGCGGTATAAAAATTCGATTTTTATATATTGAATTGCAAAATAAAAATTCGATTTTTATATATTGAATAGCATAGTAAAAATTTGATTTTTATATATTGAATTGCAAAATAAAAATTCGATTTTTAAACATTGAATAACGAAGTAAAAATTCGATTTTACATATGTAGTGAATATGAGCAGCAAAAGTGACAAAAGGCGAGAACGACAAGGTTTCCTGCATTAGAAGTGCTGAGAAGTTGGATAGCTATCAGTGAGAATTTCTCACTCTTAAATTTCTTTTCTAGTTATGTATATATATATACTAGGATGCAGACGGTGTTTAGTAGCACCCGACACAATCGTCCACAGACCATGGACTTGTTTGTTTGGTTGCATAAATTAGTTAGATGATTTGATTTGAATTTGGTTATTTGTTGAATTTGATTGATGTGTGAATGGCGTGGGCCTTCACTAGACCGGGGATAAGGCTAGGCCTCGTCCCGTTTCTAGTATCGTGCCGTTATGTCGCCGAAATTTCCTAAAATATGTTAGAAAAAAATAAAAATATCATTTTTATTGTGTAAATGAGCTGAATAGAAATTCATATGTTAGAATAAAATGTTTTATCGTTAAAAATATAATTTTTAACGTGAATGTGAATAAATAAATACTCATTTACAAACCGGACGGTTTGTTTATGTACACCTATTTGAATGACATTGATTGGGACGATAAATTTTACACATCGCCCAACTGCACAACTAAAATCTATGTTTGATTGTTTGAAACCCCACACGGGTGTTGGGATGAAATTTGAAGTTCACTCATCCTGATTGATTAAATATGTCAATCGATTGATTGACAGGCTGTTATAAGCGTTAGATATCTATATTTGATGCTTATACAGTGTAGTGCACTTTGGTTGATGGTTGATTATTTTTCAATGCTATTATATACGTGTGATGTATGAAAATCCATATAATTAACATTATATGGTGATTGATTGGGCCTCATTCCAATTTAGAAAATAATGAATATTAAAATATAAATGTTCATGTGTTGACTGTACTCATCCGTTGAGATTAGTCATGTGTTGAACGAAATATTTTAATAATAAAATTTACATCTTTATCAATATAATATAAATGTTCATGTGTTGACTGTACTCATTCGTGAGATTAATCATGTGTTGAACAAAATATTTTAACAATAAAATTTATATCTTTATCACTATAAAATAAAGGTTCATGTGTTGACTGTACTCATCCGTTGAGATTAGTCATATGTTGAACGAAATATTTTTATAATAAAAATTACATCTTTATCAATATAATATAAGGTTCATGTGTTGACTGTACTCATTCGTTGAGATTAGTCATGTGTTGAACGAAATAATTTAACAAAAATAGTCACACGTGGACAGTACTCATTCGTTGAGATTAGTCGTGTGTTGACAAAAATAAATATTCATTTGTTGAATAGAATAAAGGAATATATAAAACCGTGTTGATTAGAGATGCGCCATTTTGACGTGAACGATATTTATATCGATTTTATTCATTTTAAAATGAATATTGAAAAGTGATTTCGAAATGAGTAGAATATAAAACGATTTCGAAATGAATTGAATATATAACGAATTTGATTTCAATTGAATATATAACGAATTTGATTTCAATTGAATATATAACGAATTTGATTTCAATTGAATATGTAACGAATTTGATTTGAATAGAAAACGAATTTGATTTCAATTGAATATGTAACGAATTTGATTCGAATAGAAAACCAATTTGAATCAAATAGGAAACCAATTTGAATTGAATCGAATAGAAAACCACTTTGAATTGAATCGAATTGAAAACGAATTCGAATGGAATTTAAAACGAAGTAAAATGAATTCAAATTGAATTGAAACTTGAATTGAATAGAAATGAATTTTAAAACGAATTTATAAGGAAAAATTCAATTTTGATTTGAATTGAAATGGAAGTTGAGATTGTTTTTGAAACGAGTTTAAAACTATTTATATAATTCGTTTTAAATAGAAATCGACGAAATATATATATATTATATATATAATATAATGGCCTGAATAGAACGCGCCGCGCCGCGGCAGTTCGTGAATTTCGACCATTTATTTCAAACGGACATTACGGGAGATCCGACCGTCGGATTCTCCTAAAACCGGAACCGTTGGGTTCGTATCGAAAAGAGCTTTATAACGAATATTGGAAATTTGAAATCTAACGGTTGGATTTGGAGATACGTCCAAATCAAATTCGAAAAAGGTCGCTATAGGTGCAGTTCGATGGCCGTTGATGGAAATCGACTGTACGGGCCTTAATAAAATTATTAAAAATAGTAATAATTTGTGTAAAATCATAAGAAATGATTTGAGAAAAATTGGGGTGAAAAACTCCATATTTGAAAACATAAAAATAGATTTATATCGAAATGAACTATATTGAACTAAATTTAAAACCCAATTATTTTTAAATAAATTAATTAGATTTAAAAAGGGGTTTTAAATAATCGGAACTTCTAATATATTTGATTGGATATAAAATGGGTTTATCGTGAACAGTGTTTTAAATAACGCTAGTTCTTTAACCCGATAACAAATAGAATGTGATTTGGGTTTGTCGTGAACTGTGTTTTAAATAACACCTAGTTCTTTAACCCAGTAAAAGGAGTTCTAACGAATCTGCAATTAGATTGAAATGTGAATCTATAATCTAAATTATCAAATTTAGAAATGAGTGAGAATGGAGTATTACCAGTTTTGCTCCAAAGCGATAGTTAAATCTTTAATTAGATTTGAACGTGAAATGGTAATTAATTTTACCGATAACACCGTGGTGTTAGATATGGAGTATTACCAGTTTTGCTTCATGGGATGAATAAGTTGGGATTGGGAAATAAAATAAATAATTACTTCGGTGTGGTTCGCTAATCTCGACTAGTTTAGAAAAACCATAATTTGGTTTGAAACGACATCCAAAGGAAGATTACAGGATAAATTTTAAAGAATTTATCTTGGATAAAATTAATGGGAACCTTTCCCTAAGAATGTGGAATTTAGAAACTAGCTGTAGGTTGGCTAAGAAGAATGGTTTCCTGGGTATTGATCTGATGTTGGTTTCGGCCTTCGGGGTTAATGTTTGGGAAATTGTTCTCTTGCTAATTTGCGGTTAGTGACTAATGAATTGGAATGAGGCGTATGTTGTGTTTGTGTAACATTTGTTTTCAATATACGCGGGTTGTTCGAAAAGTCCGGGTTTATACCCATTTTGAATAACCGATTCGACGATATGTCGAAGATGAAGACGATGGTCGAAGACCGGAAGTCTTCACATCGTTTGGATAATTACTGACGATCCTGATTGGGCAGTACACCCAAGAGGATGGAAATAGTTGGTGGTCGTCCAGACGTACTTGGAGATGGATGGATATGCGAGGAAAGTGCCTCCGGTTTTGTTCAGACCCAGAACGGACTTGTAAATGGACTGTGTGTCTGACATTGGATTTTATTCTGTGTTGATTGATTTCTATTAAATATACATCTGTTTGGCGGCGGAGAATTTATTCTTTTGCTTAACGCCCTTCTCTGAGATGTACGAGCTCAGAGGTTGTATATCGATGGACATCAGTCGCATGGCATGAATTGCCTGTGTGGCACGCTAAGATGCAATGATCAAGGCTTTTGTTGAAAAGCAGAGTCTTGTGGTTGATGATCAAAGCACGGCCTTTGTGGCGTAGCTTTGTGTATAGCGTGAATTCGCGAGCCTCACACCTCGGTATGAGTTAAAAACGGGATACGGGCCGCTGGGAGAGCACGACGTTTCTTTCTAGCTTTGGTGGTGTCAGTGACTTACCAGCCCTGACATATATATACTTTTCACCTTTGTGGTTGTTGGAAGGAGGCGCCTCGATTATAGGTCTGTAAGGACCGGGAAACGTGTGTTCAGGCATAATTAATCCTCTAACGTAAGTGAGGACCGGCCCAGCCGAATCCAGGGTTGCCCAGAGTGCGTAGCCCTGAGGCATTTGCTAGAGTGTCTCGAGCGCGGAGAGGATCTTGCCCCTTGCCTCGACTCATGACGGAAATCCAATTTCCAATACGTGTATTTCGGCTTTATTTGTAGAGCCTAGTATGGCGACATAGTGGGATGGGGCACTCATGCCGTCTATGATTTATATTTATGATTGAAATTGTTTTGACACTATACACTTATTATAGTATCAAATGATTTGTTTTAAACGTATCAAGCATGTTTGGCTATTATAAGGTAAAACCCTATCCTCCGTCTTGCGTTGCATTGTGTGATGGGACCTGGGTCTTATAATAGCTTCATTTTTCGAAAAAGCATTGCGTTGTTTATTCTATGTACTGGTATTCTTGGGAGGAAACTCGTTCCGTGTTATACGGCGTGGTCCCTTGAATTACTCTCTTTTAAAAATAAAGTTTTAATAACTGTTTTAGTTCTCACACCAGTCACATGACTGACCTGGAGTTTATTATTTTAACCTAAACTCTGGGTGTCCCTATTTTCCGCACGGGCAGCTAGTAGTTTTGGTTTTGTAGATTTATATTCACAGGATCCTGGTTTACAGCTGGAATGATATCCGGAAAGCTCTGTATCCGTATATCACCTTCAGTTGTGCTTTGTATTATTTTTCGCTGCTATGTAATTTATTGTAATCTCTGATAATTTTCGAATGTAATTTATTCATTTATACTCTGTATATTCTTGTATCTGATGGTATTGTTGTAATAACAATGAAATGTTCTTCCGTCTGCGTTCTGTTTTGTCCTGTTCTCAACGATCAGGGGTTTCGAACGGTCTAGATCGGTTTAACGACTGATTCGGATCGAGCGAAATTCCAGGCCGTCACATTTAGTATCAGAGCTTTGGTTTACAGAGCTCGAGAACAAGACACATTAGAACCATACGAAAGAATTCATCAGATATTGGATTAGTAATATCCAATTAGAATGACTCGTTAGAGATAGGATCAGTAGTATCCTAGAACGAGTGTGAAGAGTATATTTTTCAAATGAAAACAATTTTGTTTTGAAAATTTAAACCATTTTAAACGTATTTGATTATTTATTTATTTTGAATTTGGACAATCTAGTATATAAAGGTTTTGCATATATGCGTCATGAACGTATATTCGAAGTTTTATTATATTAGATAGTTATAAAGTCACACTCTAGTCGCCCGGACATGGTCCTGATGATGAAGTATACCATCACCAGTATTTATTTTCGAGTGACGAAGGTGTGATATCTATATATTTCCATTAGACTGGTGTGAGAACCAAAACTTATATAGCTAGAACACTTTGTTGTGAATTGGCATCAAAAACAAGATTTTTGTATATATACCAAAATTATGAATTTGAAATGTTAATCCACTAATTGATTGATGTTTTTTTTGTTTGTTTATTTATTTGATAATTTTAAACCATTATGCCTAATTGAATCAAATATTGAATTATATTAAAAATTGGTCGCATTTGCATGCATACATATACTTACATTGAACAGGTCATAGCAAGGAGGCTAGAGCAGAGAATAAAATTTGTTTGCCCGACAAATAGGCACATGTTTACTACATAATTTACTGTTTTGTTTGGGTGATGATGATTTTATGAGCCTATTGGCTAGCCGCTTGGCTTTTTCTTTTTCTTTTTGAGATCTGAATGACCGGGGAAGCTATTTGAAATTTCCCGATGCTCCCGGTGCAGGGGAGGTTATGGCGAAATTTTTCGAAAATTTAGGGTGTTAGCCAAATTTTTGAAAATTTTGAAAATTCTCAGAAACTGAAAAGTTGGAGAATGAAAGTCAGATCGAACGTAGAGTTGATTAATCAAACCACTTTCGACTTTGTTCCTTTTCGGGGATGAAAAGTTTTAAGTGGGGGAGATTGTAATAATCCGGAAATTCTGGGCCAGTTTAAATTTTTTATTTTGGCAATTTTGGCGAATTTTGAATATTTAAAATAGATTATTTTAAATAATATCGACGAGAAATTTATTTTGAATATAATTAGAATGTATATATTTATACGCGTCGTCGTTAGAATATATAATAATTATATATAATTATAAATAGAATTGAAAATGGCGCGGTAGTTCGATAATTCGATTTCAAACTTCAATTGAATATACCGGGTGCAAAACAATCCGGATTTCAGTGAAACCAAAAACATTAGGATCTAATTGATGATATCTTTCCAACGAATCCGAAAAATCAAAATTTCATAGCGGGAATCAAAAGATATATCCAATTGAAAATTTTGAATAGTCGCTATGGAATTCAGGCCCTTAAAAATAGGAATTTTGCAAACGACCTCGGATTTCGACGAAACCACTTTTGTTGGGTCCGTGATGTTAAATTATTGCTAGGTTTCAAATTTCATAATTTTTCGAATCAATATGTGAGCGTGGCGAAGGAAAACGCGTTTGACCAGTTTCAGTTGATTTTAATCGACTGGAAAATGGCCATTTTTCTAACGGTCTCAGAATTCGACGAAACTAGTTTTGTTAGGACCGTATCGTCGATACGAAGCTAGAAAATATTTTTCTGGAATTTTTCTAGTTAGTATGTGACCCCGGTAAATTGAAATGCGCGTTTAAATTCACTATATAGAGTTATATGTTGATTTTGACGAAAACTAATCGAAACGATCAAATCAGCTTGCGATACATATCCCATTGTGTTCGGAATGGGGGTAAAACGCTTTAGACAACAGGCGGTGGGCCTCGTTTTGAGGTCAAAAATAAAAGTTGCTTTTTGATGGAAAATAAAATAAATAAATAATTATAAAATAAAATTCTTCTCTCTCCCCTTCCCTTATACGTTGCCCCCCCCCCCCCAAAATCATTATTTCGATTGGAAAAAAAAGAAAAAAAAGAAAAAAGGTGAAGTAGAAGACGCAGCGCGGCAGCCGCCGACCCCCTCCATCCACCGACCTCGTCCAACCCACCGCAACCACCCTCCAACCTTCTCCTCCCTCTGCTCTCGCTCCCCCGTCCATCGAAGACCGCGCGATGAAGTCGAGACCCCCCCCCCCCCATCGACATCGCGCCGCAGTCCACCATCGGAGCCCACCCCCCCCCCCCCCACCGCGGCGCCGACCACGCGACAGTCCCCCCCCCCCCCCCTCTGTAAGTTCCCTGATTTTTTTTATTATTATTTACTTTAAAACTGATATTACTTATTGATTTTAAAACTGTAAAGTTAAGATTGTTTTTTTTAACTGCAAAGACTTGATTTTTATCGCTCAAAAGATATGATTTTTATCGGTATGAGGTTGTGATTTTTATTTCTATGAAAATGAGATTTATAATTATGAAAACATACGATTTTTCTATGTGAGCGGATTTAATTTTCCTAAATGAAAGTATACGATTTTCTAAGAGGAAAGTTATCATTTTTAAATCAAGGAAAGTTATCATTTTTAAATCAAGGAAAGTTATCAATTTTGAAAACTTCATATGTAAAAAGGCGAAAACTTCATATGTAAAAAGGCGAAAACTTCATATGTAAAAAGGCGAAATCTTTATATGAACATCGATGTGAAATTATAATTTTTATCTATATAGTAGCGGTATAAAAATTCGATTTTTATATATTAAATTGCAAAATAAAAATTCGATTTTTATATATTGAATAGCATAGTAAAAATTCGATTTTTATATATTGAATTACAAAATAAAAATTCGATTTTTATATATTGAATAACGAAGTAAAAATTCGATTTTACATATGTAGTGAATATGAGCAGCAAAAGTGACAAAAGGCGAGAACGACAAGGTTTCCTGCATTAGAAGTGCCGAGAAGTTGGATAGCTATCAGTGAGAATTTCTCACTCTTAAATTTCTTTTCTAGTTATGTATATATATATACTAGGATGCAGACGGTGTTTAGTAGCACCCGACACAATCGTCCACAGACCATGGACTTGTTTGTTTGGTTGCATAAATTAGTTAGATGATTTGATTTGAATTTGGTTATTTGTTGAATTTGATTGATGTGTGAATGGCGTGGGCCTTCACTAGACCGGGGATAAGGCTAGGCCTCGTCCCGTTTCTAGTATCGTGTCGTTATGCCGCCGAAATTTCCTAAAATATGTTAGAAAAAAATAAAAATATCATTTTTATTGTGTAAATGAGCTGAATAGAAATTCATATGTTAGAATAAAATGTTTTATCGTTAAAAATATAATTTTTAACGTGAATGTGAATAAATAAATACTCATTTACAAACCGGACGGTTTGTTTATGTACACCTATTTGAATGACATTGATTGGGACGATAAATTTTACACATCGCCCAACTGCACAACTAAAATCTGTGTTTGATTGTTTGAAACCCCACACGGGTGTTGGGATGAAATTTGAAGTTCACTCATCCTGATTGATTAAATATGTCGATCGATTGATTGACAGGCTGTTATAAGCGTTAGATATCTATATTTGATGCTTATACAGTGTAGTGCACTTTGGTTGATGGTTGATTATTTTTCAATGCTATTATATACGTGTGATGTATGAAAATCCATATAATTAACATTATATGGTGATTGATTGGGCCTCATTCCAATTTAGAAAATAATGAATATTAAAATATAAATGTTCATGTGTTGACTGTACTCATCCGTTGAGATTAGTCATGTGTTGAACGAAATATTTTAATAATAAAATTTACATCTTTATCAATATAATATAAATGTTCATGTGTTGACTGTACTCATTCGTGAGATTAGTCATGTGTTGAACAAAATATTTTAACAATAAAATTTATATCTTTATCACTATAAAATAAAGGTTCATGTGTTGACTGTACTCATCCGTTGAGATTAGTCATGTGTTGAACGAAATATTTTTATAATAAAAATTACATCTTTATCAATATAATATAAGGTTCATGTGTTGACTGTACTCATTCGTTGAGATTAGTCATGTGTTGAACGAAATAATTTAACAAAAATAGTCACACGTGGACAGTACTCATTCGTTGAGATTAGTCGTGTGTTGACAAAAATAAATATTCATTTGTTGAATAGAATAAAGGAATATATAAAACCGTGTTGATTAGAGATGCGCCATTTTGACGTGAACGATATTTATATCGATTTTATTCATTTTAAAATGAATATTGAAAAGTGATTTCGAAATGAGTAGAATATAAAACGATTTCGAAATGAATTGAATATATAACGAATTTGATTTCAATTGAATATATAACGAATTTGATTTCAATTGAATATATAACGAATTTGATTTCAATTGAATATGTAACGAATTTGATTTGAATAGAAAACGAATTTGATTTCAATTGAATATGTAACGAATTTGATTCGAATAGAAAACCAATTTGAATCAAATAGGAAACCAATTTGAATTGAATCGAATAGAAAACCACTTTGAATTGAATCGAATTGAAAACGAATTCGAATGGAATTTAAAACGAAGTAAAATGAATTCAAATTGAATTGAAACTTGAATTGAATAGAAATGAATTTATAAGGAAAAATTCAATTTTGATTTGAATTGAAATGGAAGTTGAGATTGTTTTTAAAACGAGTTTAAAACTATTTATATAATTCGTTTTAAATAGAAATCGACGAAATATATATATTATATATATTATATATATAATATAATGGCCTGAATAGAACGCGCCGCGCCGCGGCAGTTCGTGAATTTCGACCATTTATTTCAAACGGACATTACGGGAGATCCGACCGTCGGATTCTCCTAAAACCGGAACCGTTCGGTTCGTATCGAAAAGAGCTTTATAACGAATATTGGAAATTTGAAATCTAACGGTTGGATTTGGAGATACGTCCAAATCAAATTCGAAAAAGGTCGCTATAGGTGCAGTTCGATGGCCGTTGATGGAAATCGACTGTACGGGCCTTAATAAAATTATTAAAAATAGTAATAATTTGTGTAAAATCATAAGAAATGATTTGAGAAAAATTGGGGTGAAAAACTCCATATTTGAAAACATAAAAATAGATTTTTATCGAAATGAACTATATTGAACTAAATTTAAAACCCAATTATTTTTAAATAAATTAATTAGATTTAAAAAGGGGTTTTAAATAATCGGAACTTCTAATATATTTGATTGGATATA
This sequence comes from Allium sativum, assembly GCA_030737875.1. Lineage (NCBI taxonomy): Eukaryota > Viridiplantae > Streptophyta > Magnoliopsida > Asparagales > Amaryllidaceae > Allium > Allium sativum. The sequence goes on from CM060926.1 coordinate 43,142,704, forward strand.
AAATGGGTTTATCGTGAACAGTGTTTTAAATAACGCTAGTTCTTTAACCCGATAACAAATAGAATGTGATTTGGGTTTGTCGTGAACTGTGTTTTAAATAACACCTAGTTCTTTAACCCAGTAAAAGGAGTTCTAACGAATCTGCAATTAGATTGAAATGTGAATCTATAATCTAAATTATCAAATTTAGAAATGAGCGAGAATGGAGTATTACCAGTTTTGCTCCAAAGCGATAGTTAAATCTTTAATTAGATTTGAACGCGAAATGGGAATTAATTTTACCGATAACATCGTGGTGTTAGATATGGAGTATTACCAGTTTTGCTTCATGGGATGAATAAGTTGGGATTGGGAAATAAAATAAATAATTACTTCGGTGTGGTTCGCTAATCTCGACTAGTTTAGAAAAACCATAATTTGGTTTGAAACGACATCCAAAGGAAGATTACAGGATAAATTTTAAAGAATTTATCTTGGATAAAATTAATGGGAACCTTTCCCTAAGAATGTGGAATTTAGAAACTAGCTGTAGGTTGGCTAAGAAGAATGGTTTCCTGGGTATTGATCTGATGTTGGTTTCGGCCTTCGAGGTTAATGTTTGGGAAATTGTTCTCTTGCTATTTTGCGGTTAGTGACCAATGAATTGGAATGAGGCGTATGTTGTGTTTGTGTAACATTTGTTTTCAATATACGCGGGTTGTTCGAAAAGTCCGGGTTTATACCCATTTTGAATAACCGATTCGACGATATGTCGAAGATGAAGACGATGGTCGAAGACCGGAAGTCTTCACATCGTTTGGATAATTACTGACGGTCCTGATTGGGCAGTACACCCAAGAGGATGGAAATAGTTGGTGGTCGTCCAGACGTACTTGGAGATGGATGGATATGCGAGGAAAGTGCCTCCGGTTTCGTTCAGACCCAGAACGGACTTGTAAATGGACTGTGTGTCTGACATTGGATTTTATTCTGTGTTGATTGATTTCTATTAAATATACATCTGTTTGGCGGCGGAGAATTTATTCTTTTGCTTAACGCACTTCTCTGAGACGTACAAGCTCAGAGGTTGTATATCGATGGACATCAGTCGCATGGCATGAATTGCCTGTGTTGCACGCTAAGATGCAATGATCAAGGCTTTTGTTGAAAAGCAGAGTCTTGTGGTTGATGATCAAAGCACGGCCTTTGTGGCGTAGCTTTGTGTATAGCGTGAATTCGCGAGCCTCACACCTCGGTATGAGTTAAAAACGAGATACGGACCGCTGGGAGAGCACGACGTTTCTTTCTAGCTTTGGTGGTGTCAGTGACTTACCAGCCCTGACATATATATACTGTTCACCTTTGTGGTTGTTGGAAGGAGGCGCCTCGATTATAGGTCTGTAAGGACCGGGAAACGTGTGTTCAGGCATAATTAATCCTCTAACGTAAGTGAGGACCGGCCCAGCCGAATCCAGGGTTGCCCAGAGTGCGTAGCCCTGAGGCATTTGCTAGAGTGTCTCGAGCGCGGAGAGGATCTTGCCCCTTGCCTCGACTCATGACGGAAATCCAATTTCCAATACGTGTATTTCGGCTTTATTTGTAGAGCCTAGTATGGCGACATAGTGGGATGGGGCACTCATGCCGTCTATGATTTATATTTATGATTGAAATTGTTTTGACACTATACACTTATTATAGTATCAAATGATTTGTTTTAAACGTATCAAGCATGTTTGGCTGTTATAAAGTAAAACCCTATCCTCCGGCTTGCGTTGCATTGTGTGATGGGACCTGGGTCTTATAATAGCTTCATTTTTCGAAAAAGCATTGCGTTGTTTATTCTATGCACTGGTATTCTTGGGAGGAAACCCGTTCCGTGTTATACGGCGTGGTCCCTTGAATTACTCTCTTTTAAAAATAAAGTTTTAATAACTGTTTTAGTTCTCACACCAGTCACATGACTAACCTGGAGTTTATTGTTTTAACCTAAACTCTGGGTGCCCCTATTTTCCGTACGGGCAGCTAGTAGTTTTGGTTTTGCAGATTTATATTCACAGAATCCTGGTTTACAGCTGGAATGATATCCGGAAAGCTCTGTATCCGTATATCACCTTCAGTTGTGCTTTGTATTATTTTCCGCTGCTATGTAATTTATTGTAATCTCTGATAATTTTCGAATGTAATTTATTCATTTATACTCTGTATATTCTTGTATCTGATGGTATTGTTGTAATAACAATGAAATGTTCTTCCGTCTGCGTTCTGTTTTGTCCTGTTCTCAACGATTAGGGGTTTCGAACGGTCTAGATCGGCTTAACGACTGATTCGGATCGAGCGAAATTCCAGGCCATCACATGGAATTTAAGAGGCTTTGCCGCTATCCCATTTATATTATCGATTGGATACAGAAATTTATAACGGTTATATATTAATTTGATTTCTGTGAAGGTACCATATTTTATGGAAGATGATTTCGGGTTTACCGTGAACTATGTTTTAAATGACATTAGTTCTTTAACCCAGTTAAAGATAAGATTAATTTCTTAAATTTAAATAATCATTGAATAATGATTTTTGGTATTTAAACCCAAATTGGAGTTTTGATTAAATCTTTAAAGAAAGGATTTAAGGAAAAGTTAAAGAATTTATCTTTGATAAAATAATGTGAATATTTTATTTAAAATAATATTCAGAATTGGAATGAGACGTTGGATGTGCTTTTATATTACTTGATGTTTAATTATAAAAATACGTGAATTATTCGAAAAGACCGGGTTTAACCCATTCCGAATAATTACTACGACGATGAAGAGTCGAAGATGAAGACGGTGGTTGAAGACCGACGATCTTCACATCGAATGGATGTGTTGCTACTGAGACCCATGATGGGAGTAGCTACCTTGAAGGGGCTTCAGTGGTAGCTGTCCAGACGTATTGTTGATTTTCCGGATATGCGAGTACCTCTTAGGGTATCTCCGGGTTCGTCCAGACCCAGAACGGACTTGTAAATGGATGTGTGTCTGACATTGAATTTCATTCCATGTGAATTAAATTGATTTTTATTAATGTATATCTGATTGGTGGTGGGGAATTTATTCTCTGCTTAACACCCTGGTATATATTAATAGTGATTGATCGCATGGCATGAATTGTCAATGTGGCACGCCAAGATGCAATTGATCAAGGCTTTTGTTGAAAAGCAAGGCCTTGTGGGATGATCAAAGTATAGCCTATTACGGCATAGCTTTGTGTATAGCGTGACTTCGCGAGCCTCACACCCCGGTATGAGTCAAAAACGGGAGTAGGACTGCAGGGAGTGCACACGTTTCTTTCTACCTAGGAGTAGTGCCGGTGCTTAAACTGGCTGGTATTTTACTTATGTGGATGATGGATTTTGAGGCGCCTCGGATTTTTATAGACCGTTAGTGGTCATACTATAGGTCCAAAGGGACCGGGAAGCATGTGTTCAGGCATAATTAATCCACTACCCTTAGGTAGGGACCGACCCTGAAGATCCAAGGGTTGCCCATAGGTGTGATCCTGAGGCATTTGCTAGAGTGTCTCGAATCGGAGAGGAGCTTGCCCCTAGCCTCGACTTATGATGGAAATCCAATTTCCAATACGACCTTGCGGTTTTGAATGTAGAACTAGTATGGCGACATGATATATGGTACCCATGCCGTCTATGATTGATACATTATGATTGAAATATTTTTATTAGAACATATACACAATAATATTAAATCCATTTTATCGTACCAAGCATATTTTGACCATTATAAGGTAAAATCGTGTCCTCTGGTTTGCGTTGCATTGTGTTATGGGACTTGGGTCTTATAATGGTCTCATTTTTCTAAAAAGCATTGCGTTGTTTAACGATTTAATTTATTTTATGCACTGGAAATCCAATGGAGTAAACTCGTTCCGCGTTAGCGGCATGGTCCTGTGATTCGCCTTATTATTAGATTAGTTAAGTTAAAATTTCTCATACCTTTCCCATGAATGACCTGTAGTTTGTTTCACTGGCAAACTCGGGTGCCCATATTTTCCATACGGGCAGTCGAGTAGCTTTTTGCAGATATATTTACAGGATCCTAGTTTACAGTTGAAGCGGTATTCGGAAAGCTCTGTATCCGTGTATTCCTTTCATTTGTATATTTGTAATATTTTTCCGCTGCTATTTAAATGTAATCTAAATCTCTGATATTATTGTATTTCTATTATGTAATAATTATTCATACTCTGTTATATTCTTGTACTCTGATGTAATTGTTGTAATCAGCAATAAAATGTGCTTCAGTTTGTGTTCTGATGTGTGTTGTTCTCAAAGCAATCCAGCCTTTCCTTTACTGGGAAGTTTGGGTCGTCACATTTGGTATCAGAGCTTTGGTTTACAGAGCTCGAGAACAAGGCACATTAGAACCGAACGAAAGAAATCATCAGAGATTGGATTAGTAATATCCAATGAGAATGACTCGTTAGAGATGGGATCAGTAGTATCCTAGAACGAGTTTAAAGAGTAATATTTTCTTTAAAAATGAAAAACTGAAAATAAATTTAGTTTTGAAAATTTTATCTTGAAATACGTATTTGAGTATATCATTATATTTTAATGTGAACAATCGAGTATATAAAGATTTCGAATATACGAGTAATTAACGGATATTCGAAGTTTTAATATACTGGATAGATATAGAATCACACTCTAGTCGCTCGGAGATAATTCTGATGATCGGTGCACCATCACCAGTATTTATGTTCGAGTCTCGAAAGTGGGATTTCTATATATTTCCATTGACTGGTATGAGGACCAAAACTTAGTTAGTACACATTGCTGTGATTTGCACTAAAAATACGATTTTTGGCTATATATAAAAGTTATATATTTGAAAAGTTAATCACCTAATTGATTGCTGGTTGTGATGTTTGATAATTAGTTTCACTAATTAAAATATTAGAATGATAGTTAATTGAAACCAATAAATAAAGTTGAGTTGGTTAAATTAAACAACTATTAGCTTCGTTCCTTTTTGAGGACGAAAAGATTTTTAAGTGGGGGCGATTGTAACAACCCTGAATTTTGGGGCCAATTTAAAAATTTTAGTTTAGAAATTTTAATGGATTTTTGATATTTAAAATGATTTATTTTAAAGAATAACGATTAAAATTTATTTTAAAACGAATAAATTTAATTTAATTAAAAAGGGAGTTTAAAACAGCGCTGCAGTTTGAAAATTTGAATTTGAACTTTGACTGACTGTACAGGATTCAAAATAAATCAGAATTGAACGAAACAAGAAATATTTAAATCTGTTTAATCATACCTTTCTAATGAATCTGGAAAATTGAAATTTCACTTTGAAAATAGAAAGTTATGTCCAGTTTAAAATTTAGAAAAGTCGCTGTAGAATTTATATATATTTTAATTAAATTTATTGGCCTTGAAAATAGCCATTTTGCAAACGATGTCGGTTTTCAACGAAACCACTTTTGTTGGAACCAGAATGTCAAATTATTGCTAAGTTTCAATTTTCATAATTTTTCGAATTAATATGTGAGCGTGGTAAAAGAAAATGTGTTTTGACTGTTTCAGTCAAATTTAATCGACTAGAAAAAGGCCATTTTTCAAACAGTCTCAGAATTCGATGAAATTAGTCTTGTTAGAACCGTATCGTCAAAAAATAACTAGAAATAATTTTTCTGTAATTTTTAGAGTCAGTATGTGGCCCCGGTAATTTAAAATGTATGTTCAAATTTAATTAAATAAATGATTTAAATATAAATTGAATAAAAACAGGCTAGAGATGTTCGTTTGGGCTGACGAGACCTATTCCATTGGGTCCGGAACGAGGGTTATTAGCTAGGGGTGACACTCGTTGGGTTGGAATTGGAGTTGGAATAGATTAACAGGCTATTTTCTTAATTAAATAATTAATTAATATAAATAATACGGTATATATACGGTTGGAATACGGTCCAACCCTAACCCATTTGTCAACCGCCACTTCATGATTTCAATGGCTATGGCGTTCAAAATTTAAATCCACAAATTCTTTCAATCTGCTTGATGGTTTTCGAAAGTTCCAACACCAAATTGAAGAACATCTCGAGTTCTTTAACATCAACGGTAGTGATCGGATGTAAAAATCTCTGGTGTGCGGAATTAGGACCCAACGGCACGGCGTTCACGGCGGTTTTCTGGAGCGTGGGTCCCACCGAGATGGCTGTGGCTTTGGGCGAAGGTGGAGTGAGCAACGGCGGTTCGAGTGGTGCTCGCGGATCGGTCTCCGATGACCAGAAAGTGCAGGGGCGACGACGAGAAGCTTTGAAGCTTTTGGGTTTGCGGGTTCGCTCACGTTCAGAAAGAAGAAGAGGAAGAAAGGGGAACGGCCTATTAGTAATGTGGTGGGATAATTAAAAACTAATTATTTAATTTAAATTTAAATATTATTCAATGTTCAAACTACCATAAGTTGTTCATATTTAATCAGAATTCGACGAAACGACTTGCGTTGGAATCCTCTTGAAGAGATCTACAACGTGACACTGACCAGATATGAAACGAGGCATGTTGAAAATTCAAGAAATTTCAGATCTGAAATAAAAGCAATGTGAGAATTCTATCATTATTTTTATATAATTTAGAACGTATAAATTATGAATGTGTACGCTGCTGAATTTTATGTGTTGTTATTCATTATTTGTTTGGTTGATGAATTCTGTTAAGATGATCGGTTGGTTGAATGAATTATTTTGGTTAAAACCAAAATATCATGTTTTGTTGAATAAGAAATGAAATAATTGGAACGAAAATAACATTTTTGTCAGATTGATTTGTCTAAAACAATAATATCATTTTTATGAAAATTTGTGCACATTTGAATGGAAGTATTGAAAATAAATAGAACATAGTTTTAAAAGCTATATTTTCATCTGTCATATTAAAGTACATAAACTTTGGTACAAATAAAAATCTCTTTTTATTTGTCATGTTAGAATATAGAAATTGATATACAAATAAAAATCTCTTTTTATTTGTTATTGAAAAGAAAATATAATAACATTGATTTTAATGACATTTTTGTCAGAAAATGGGAATTAGATTAAAAAGTACATTTTCTTTAAAAAATGTGAATTAGATTAAAAAGTACAGTTTCATTAGAAAATGTGAATTAGATTAAAAAGTACATTTTTGTTAGAAAATGAATATTAGAATTTAAAGTACATTTCTATTAGAAAATGTAAATTAAAATAAAAAGGACAGAATTAACATTTTTGTTAATTTGATTATAAAGGACAAAATTAACATTTTGTTAATTAGATTATAAAGACCAAAATAACATTTTTATTATGAAATGTTACACTAGACATAAAATAACATTTTGTTATAAAATGTTTATTGGATTAAAATCTGTTACTTTTGAGTTGAGTTAAAAATGTATATTTTCATACATTAAAGAAGATAAGTTAGGAATGTATATTTTCATACATTAAAAAGAAATGAATGTGAAATGTATATTTTTATACATTAAAAAGTAATGAATGTAAAATGTATATTTTCATACATTAAAAAGTAATAAATGTGAAATGTATATTTTCATACATTAAAAAGTAATGAATATGAAACGTATATTTTTATACATTAAAAAGTAATGAATATGAAATGTATATTTTTATACATTAAAAAGGGAATGAATTAGAAATGTATATTTTTTTTATATACATAAAAAAAAGAATTAGACAAATTTGACTTTTTTTTTACAACAAAAGGACTAGACAAAATTACCATATTTTGTTTACATAAAAAGAATTAGACAAAATTGTCAGTTTTGTCACTTTAAAAAGGATTAAACAAAAATGAACAATTGTAAATTAAAAAGAAGTAGATCAAAATATATAGTTTTGTTTACATTAAAAAGAGTTACACAAAAATAAACATTTTTGTGCATTTTAAAAAAAAAAGAGTTAAACAAGAATAGACATTTTTGTGCATTAAAAAGAGTTAAACAAAAATAAGACATTTTTGTTTACATTAAGAGAATTAGACAAAACAATCATTTTTGTCTACATTAAAGGAATTAGATAAATTTACCAGTTTTTGCAAATAAACAAAGAATGAATGTGGAACACTCATTTTTGCAAATAAAAAGAATAAATAAAAATATTCATTTTTGTCAGATGTAAAAGAATGAAATAAAACATTCATTTTTGTCGAATGTAATAGAATGAGAATAGAAACATTCATTTTATCATTTAAAAAGAATGAGATCAAAATGTAGTCATCTTTTCGTTTAAAAAGGAATAAGATAAAGACATTCATTTTGGTTATTTAAAAATGAATAAGACCAAAATATACATTTTTGGTCACTAGAAATGATTAAACCAAAAATAAACATTTTTGGTCATCAAAAAGAATAAAACAAAAATGTACATTTTATTCATATTAAAAGAATGTAATAAGAATATACATTTTTGTGTTAAAAACTGTTAGTGAAGAAAAACTACATTTTGTGTTAAAACCTGTTAGAGAAATAGAAATAATCACTTTTGGTTATTAAAAAGAGTTTAACCAAAAATAATCATTTTTGGCCATTAAAAAGGAATACACCAAAATATTTGCTTTTGGTCATTTAAAAGGATTAGTTATAAATATACATTTTTGTATACTTAAAAGGATTAGTTAAAAATATATACATTTTTGTTTATTTAAAAGGATTAAACAAGAATGTCATTTTAGCGTAAATATATACATTAGGATTATATTCAAAATGAACATATATCATTCTAATGTAAATGCATACGTTAGAATTTGCATGCAAAACAACGATGACATAAGTTAATTATAAGACGTCATTTATGTTCATTATTAAATGTCATATAAAAGAATGAAAGGATTACATTTTTATGTATTGTTGTTTTCATAAGTAGGAGTAGAATAAAAGGATTATATTGTAACATTGTTGACAATAAAATGAATTGAATTAAAAGACTATATTTTTATTGCCATTTGTTCACAATAAAAAGAATAGGAATATAGGTCTGAATGTTGAAATATGTGATGTGTTAAATTTAATGTTTAGTATATTTAAGTCTGAATATTACACTCCCATTTACAAGTTACCCGACTTGTTTATGTGATTGGGACGATTATTTTCACACATCGCCCAAGTGCACAAATAATTTATTATTTGCTTGATGGATAAAACCCCACACGGGTATTGGGATGATACTGTACACACACTAATCCCAGTATTTAGTTATATGTTAATCGATGGATTGACAGTCTGTGATGAGCGTTAGTTATTTACTTTAATGCTCACACAGTTATAAATTACACTTTGGTCATCATTTGGATGCTTGATAATTGTTTGTCATGATTATTGATTACATGCAATATATGGTTGTTAATTGAGTCACGTTCCAATAAAGAATATTCTAGGAAAGAATGTTTTAGAAAATATCTTAGGAAAAGAATATGATTTAGAAAAATACTTTTTTATTGAAATGAACTAGTTATCAACTAGAATAAATCATTAAATTTAGATTTAATGTAGTTTTCCAATTAGTGAATATTTAATTGAAATTAAATTAAATAAATTGGATTTTGGGTTTGTCGTGAATAGTGTCTTAAATAACATTGTTCTTAAAACCCCGTATGAAAATCTTTCATTTAGATTATTAAGGTTTTCAGTTGTATTTAGAAATTGGAATAAAAATAAATGTGAGTTGGATTTATTGTGGGCTGTATTTTTAAGTGACATGTGTTCTTTAACTCAACTGACAGTAAAAATATGATTTGGAATTCATAAGTCTTTCATTAAGATTTAAAGGGGAATTTTCCAAAAGCCAAGTTTTCCAATTTAATATGTTAAATTGGAGTTGAATGGAATTCGAATTAATAATAACCGAGATAAGCTTCTGTAAAAAGAAGACTGATACTACATATGGAATTTAAGAGGCTTTGCCGCTATCCCATTTATATTATCGGTCGGATACAGAAATTTATAATGATTATATATTAATTTGATTTCTGTGAAAGTACCATATTTTATGGAAGATGATTTCGGGTTTACCGTGAACTATGTTTTAAATGACATTAGTTCTTTAACCCAGTTAAAGATAAAATTAATTTCTTAAATTTAAATAATCATTGAATAATGATTTTTGGTATTTAAACCCAAATTGGAGTTTTAATTAAATCTTTAAAGAAAGGATTTAAGGATAAGTTAAAGAATTTATGTTTGATGAAATAATGTGCCTATTTTATTTAAAAGAATATTCTGAATTGGAATGAGACGTTGGATGTGCTTTTATAGTACTTGATGTTTAATTATAAAAATATGCGAATTATTCGGAAAGACCGGGTTTAACCCATTCCGAATAATTACTACGACGATGAAGAGTCGAAGATGAAGACGGTGGTCGAAGACCGACGATCTTCACATCGAATGGATGTGTTGCTACTGAGACCCATGATGGGAGTAGCTACCTTGAAGGGGCTTCAGTGGTAGCCGTCCAGACGTATTGTTGATTTTCTGGATATGCGAGTACCTCTCAGGGTATCTCCGGGTTCGTCCAGACCCAGAAAGGACTTGTAAATGGATGCGTGTCTGACATTGAATTTCGTTCCATGTGAATTAAATTAATTTTTATTAATGTATATCTGATTGGTGGTGGGGAATTTATCCTCTGCTTAACACCCTGGTATATATTAATAGTGATTGATCGCATGGCGTGAATTGTCAATGTGGCACGCCAAGATGCAATTGATCAAGGCTTTTGTTGAAAACTAGGGCCTTGTGGGATGATCAAAGTATGGCCTATTACGGCATAGCTTTGTGTATAGCATGACTTCGCGAGCCCCACACCCCAGTATGAGTCAAAAACAGGAGTAGGACTGCAGAGAGTGCACACGTTTCTTTCTAGCTAGGAGTAGTGCCGGTGCTTAAACTGGCTGGTATTTTACTTATGTGGATGATGGATTTTGAGGTGCCTCGGATTTTTATAGGTCGTTAGTGGTCATACTATAGGTCCACAGGGACCGGGAAGCGTGCGTTCAAGCATAATTAATCCACTACCCTTAGGTAGGGACGGACCCTGAAGATCCAAGGGTTGCCCATAGGTGTGATCCTGAGGCATTTGCTAGAGTGTCTCGAATTGGAGAGGAGCTTGCCCCTAGCCTCGACTCATGATGGAAATCCAATTTCCAATACGACCTTGCGGTTTTGAATGTAGAACTACTATGGCGACATGATATATGGTACCCATGCCGTCTATGATTGATACATTATGATTGAAATGTTTTTATTAGAACATATACACAATAATATTAAATCCATTTTATCGTACCAATCATCTTTTGACCATTATAAGGTAAAACCCTATCCTCTGGTTTGCGTTGCATTGTGTGATGGGACTTGGGTCTTATAATGGTCTCATTTTTCTAAAAAGCATTACGATGTTTAACGATTTAATTTATTTTATGCACTGGCAATCCAATGGAGTAAACCCGTTCCGCGTTAGCGGCGTGGTCCTGTGATTCGCCTTATTATTAGATTAGTTAAGTTAAGATTTCTCATACCAGTCCCATGACTGACCTGTAGTTTGTTTCACTGGCAAACTCGGGTGCCCATATTTTCCATACGGGCAGTCGAGTAGCTTTTTGCAGATATATTTACAGGATCCTGGTTTACAGCTGAAGCGGTATTCGGAAAGCTCTGTATCCGTGTATTCATTTCAATTGTATATTTTTAATATTTTTCCGCTGCTATTTAAATGTAATCTAAATCTCTGATATTATTGTATTTCTATTGTGTAATAAGTATTCATACTCTGTTATATTCTTGTACTCTGATGTAGATGTTGTAATCAGCAATAAAATGTTCTTCAGTTTGTGTTCTGATGTGTGTTGTTCTCAAAGCAATCCAGCCTTTCCTTTACTGGGAAGTTTGGGTCGTCACACTTCGATTCATCCTGTTCCTGGATGACTTGTATGAACGAACGACTGATAGAATATTTCTTAAGAATCACGTATGTTGATTTTTACAAATGTATTTCTGTTAGTGACGGAGAATGACCCTTCTCTTAAGTTAACGACCAGAGTATTTTTGTGGACGTTAATTAGTGATTTGGCGGATCTGACGATGTGGCATTCAAAGTGAATGGCGATTTGATGTTCTAAAGGTAGGGTTAAACCTCAAGTCTCTTCAACCGGGAAATGACAAAAATCGGGAAGGCAACATAGCTAAGTGGGTCGCTCTTAAGTAGGGTTTATAATCGCCTATCTAGAGAAAATCTATTTCCTTCTTTAATTTATTCGATATTGTCCCTTTTTGGGAAACGGTGGTTTGAGCCCAACCGTTGGTGATATACATTCGATACACTCAAGCAAAAGGAGTGGTCGGTCATGTGTGGCCATTTTTCAAGATGTTCTTGTTGAACCTAGTGTATTCCCCTTTAGAGATATACACTATGGGAAGTTGGTTCCATACCTTGTCATAGTTGGAAATTCAATCTCCAATAAGCGCCCGCGGATTTGATTATATACTATGTATGTGGAACGTGAGATGCAAGCGTTTCGCTAGATTGATATTTATTTGTGTTTAGACATTATTATAATATCAGAATACGATATGATTTCAAAAAGAAATGGTTTGACTTTAAAATCAAGTTATATGTTGTTTAAAAACCTAACGAGTTTTCTCACTCTGATTCACCAGACTGATCTAGCGTTTGTAATGCTCGGGTTAGACCGGGTTTTTCAGGTTTATGTTAAGATGCTATGGATTTCAGAAGATGTGCTGGAGGTGTTCATATATATATATATATATATATATATATATATATATATATCTAATGTGTGTTGTATATGAGGACAAATTATTATAACTGCCCAGATGTGCTGATGTATTATGATGATTGTAAGTTTTCATTCAAAGCTCTCAATAAAGTTTTATTTCTATATTATATTTGGTTTCGTTGCGATGTGAGACTTTGTGTTGTGTTGGTTAGTTGGTTCTTCTTCTTCTATTCTAATATTTCTTTCTTTTTTATCTCACCTCTAATTTCTTTCTAATAACTACTTGGTATTTTTGATACCAGAGTTCTGGAAAGTAATACGGATTTATGTATTATTATTATTATTAGAATGCAGGAGTCGAATTTGTCGGGTCATTACAGTGGCATCAGAGCATAAGGTTTAGTAATAATCTTGGCTCTGTGGCATAAGTCGATAGAGATGCGGTTAGTAATACCCTAGATTGAGTTGAGTGTATATACATGAGAGCGCGTATTTGTAAATTTTATATACAAATGTTTTGTATTGTGTTGTTTGATCGGTTCAAGTGTTGAGAAGCATTTGAATTAGCAATTGACACGATATTGTTTTATAAAGGGGTAAATGAAATATTTTACCCAAATTATATTCTTTTGTATAGAAAAGAAATAATTTTATCAAATTATTTGGATATTGATTTGTTTGATTTATTTGAATGGAATTCAAATTGGATTAAAATTTGAATGGTTTAATATAACCCAAAGAGATTTCACATATGGAATTTGTGAATGAGAATTTTAATTTGGAATTAAAATGAATTAGAATTTAACTAAAAAATAAGCTAAATAATATTTAAAGGGAAATTGGATGATATTTGGAATAAAAATAAAAAATTGTATATTTAAATTGAGGTTAACTAGTTTTGAAAATAAATTAGTAAATTGAATATGAATTATAAGTAACTTGGTTGAATGAAGTTAAGAATGAATAATAAATTATGGAAATAAATCAAATATTAATCAATTTATGATTAAGGTGAAGATAACCAAGTAAATATTAATATTGAATTCAATTGATTTGGTCAAGTTAGTTGTTGATTGTGTGTTAGATTGGTCGAATATATTCATCAATGGTTTGATAAGAAGATGAATGAATTGGAAGCTAAGAAAATGAATTTCAGTATAATAAATTGGACTGGGAATCACGTATGAATTGAAACCAAATGATTCAACCCTGTATTAGCACCTGAATGATGCTATATGTTTGATTTCGTAAATCAGTATGGTTATACTTGTTAATCAATGAAATATTATTGAAGAATTACATGTAAATGTTACTTACATGTTGAATGGAGTTAAGTACCGGAACCAGAAGGCTATGAGGTTTATGTTGGTTGAGTATATCGAAATAAGTTGAGCAAGTATGCTCAATAGCGCTCGCATAAGTTACGCCTACGCGAAAGTATGAATTTTGGTTTTTAAAATTTATTTTCCGACCGGGTGGGTCGATGTATATATATTTGTTGATCCTGCGATATCGCAGAAGTCCCTCCGTACAGGGGAGATTCTACCGAATTTTTCTGGAAATTTTATATGATAGAAATTATTGATATTTTTGAAAATTTTTGAATTGTTTTTCGATTTAAAATAAATTGTATTTTATAAAAGATAATCGGATTGATAACATTTCTTCTACCTTAGTAATTTCGGGGACGAAATTCTTTTAAGGGGGAAGGAATGTAACGTCCCGTCCGTAGTCAGATATTTAATATATTTTATTATTTAAATTATCGATTTGGAATTTTAAATTGATTTAAAATATATAATTCATTATTAAACTAAGTTTAAACGTTTAATTTATATATAATTATAAAATGAACTCGAAACATCGCAGTAGTTCGTAATTTACGATTTGAACTTCAACTGGATATATCGGATCCGATATAAGTCGGAATTCTATGAAATAAGAAATGTTTGAATCTATTTGACTATAATTTTCTAGTGTAAGAGAGAATTGGAGATTTTATATTACAGATTGTGAGTTATGTCCAATTCAAATTTTCAAATAGTCACCATGGATTGTGAATGGTTTTAATATAACCAGATTCTTTCCAATATATATAAATTGGATGGGAATTGAATGGAAATTATCTTCGGATATTTTGATATTGGATTTTGTGATTATATAGATATCGTTAAGGAATTTGGAAGATATATATAACGTTATTCCCAAAAGGATATCTGTTAGTTTCAGAATTTGATATTGAATATAAGTCGATATCATTTCTATCCAAAGCCTTGTATAATATCAAATTGGATTTTGGGTTTGTTGTGAATGGCTTCTTCAATAACATTGTTCTCAAACCCAGTTGAGCAAGGAATAAATCTTTTAATTAAGATTAATGAAGTTTTCCAATTTAAAAATATAATTGCAATTAAATGGAAGTTGATTTTGGGTTCATTATGAGCGATGTTTAAAATAACATTAGGTTTTAAACCCAGTTAACAATGAATTTATGATTTGGAATTTATAAATCTTTTAATTAAAATTTAATGGAATTTTTCCAAAGTGAAGTTTTCTAACTTAATAGAATTCGATTTAATAATAACAGAGATGAGCTTATGTGAAGGAAGACTGTTACTATTTATGGAATTTAAAAGGCTTTGCCATTATTCCACTTGTGGTATTAGTCTGATACGAAAATTATATCAATTACAACTGATCTGATTTCCGTGAGGTTTCCATCTAATGGAAGATGAATTTAGGTTTATCATGAGCGATGTTTTAAATGACATTTTTTCTTTAACCCAGTTAAAGACATGATTAATTTCCCTAAAAGTTGAATAGTCATTAAGTAATGATTTTTGAGATTAAAACTATGTTGGAGTTTTAATAAATCTTTAATTAGAATGAAATGCGAATGAGGTAATTAAATTTACCAAATTCAAGAAGTTTTCTAGAATGGAGTACCACCAGTTTTACTCCATGCGATAGTTAAATCTTTAATTAGATTTCGAGTGTTGAATGGTAATTAAATTTACCGATAACACGATGGGTGTTAAATATGGAGTATTAACATTTTTGCTCCATAGGATGAGTAGGTTGGGATTGAGAATAATAAAATAAATGATTACTTCGGTAAGGCTTGATAATCCCGATTAGTTTTATAAACCTTAATTTGGTTTTAATTGTGAAAAGATATAATAAAATCTTTTGAAATGATATCCAAAGGAAGATTTAAACAATATGTTTAAATGAGATAATATTTGATAAAATTAATAGGAACCTTTTCCAAAGATATGAATATTTTACCAAAAGAACGTTCTGGATTGGAATGAGGCATATGGTGTGTTTTTATATCATTTGATTATAAGATACGCGAGTTATTCGGAAAGATAGGGTTTAACTCATGCTGAATAACTGATACGACGATTAAAAGTCAAAGATTCGAAGATGGAGCTTGAAGACTGGAGATCTTCACATTGTTAGGATGATTATTGATGTCTTGATTGGGATGTATACCCAAGATGAGTTAATAAATGGTGGTCGTCCAGACGTACTTGGAGATCAACCATATATGCGAGGGTCTCTCTCCTATATTGGACATATGAGACGAGAATTAAGGTGCCTCCATTTTTGTTCAGACCCAGAAAGGACTTGCAAATGGATTGTATGTCTGACATTGTACTTCACACGGTATTCATTGATCTCTGCTAAATGTATATCTGTTTGGTGGTGGAGAATTTATTCTCTTGCTTAACACTTTTCTCTGAGATGTACAAGCTTAGAGGTCATATATTAGTGGAAATCAATTGTGACGGCCTCCCTGTACCATCAGACATTTCCCTCAAATACGCTATGCCAATACCCGGCTAGCATGGTACGATCGTCAAAAGTGTTGAAACGATGAATTACCAAAGAACCTATAGTATATCTTATAGCACATGAAATAAAATATAATATTAACATAACTTGATATAAAACAGGCAAGATGTTGAGACAAGATTTTGATCGATGCCAACATATAAAGGTGCAATGAAGATCATTTCAAAGAGATAAGGTTTTTTTACTTTGAGTCGTGTTAGAAATATGTTAAAATCTATCCTCAAACTATAACACGAATGCACAAAACAATATCATATCTTCGTTGCTGAAATCTGTATATTTGAGAATTGAAAAGTCACTGAAAAAGCCCAAATGGTCCAGGCTCCGACCGGGAAGGAATGCAGAGTGATATAGACTGTGGACCGAGGTCCTCTGGCCCACAGCCATAAAACGGTTGACAGCCCAAAAAACCACCAGTCGACCGGTTATGTTTATGTTTGAAAACAAAAACATTTCTCAGATCAACCGGTCGACCGGTTGAAAATCACAAGTCGACCGGTTTATGTATTTTTGCACATAACGGCTATTTTTCTGGAATTTTCAATTTTAATTAAATTCAACCAGTCGACCGAAGATTTTTGACCTGTCGACCATTTTTGAACAGCAAGCTTTTTTATGAAAGGTTGCTTCTATTTGTGAAGAGATTTCTATTCAATAATCAAAGGAAATTGACATATCTTTTTATAGAAACTCTTCATGAAGAATTACTAGGTTTCCTCTATTATATAAACGACTTCAAACTTGCTTTACAATTAATCGAAATCATTCTATATTCTCTCTAATTCTGAATTACATTTTCATATTCTTTGCAAAACAAAAGCTCTCCAAATTTCAAATACTTGTTGAATCCTTGAATATATTTAATATCATTTGATTCAACAAGCATTCTACTTCCTTAAATCTACGCATTCAAAGTATATACTCGAGGATAAGATTATAGGAAGGGTGTACTACAAGTGACTAGTCCGTGTATTGAAGACACAATATATAGTCAATCATCAACTACTTTGTATTGAAATTCCAGAAAGCCTGTAGCCGTTCAAATCAGGTGGGTAAGCTTGTGGCCCATGAAATCAAGTGGGAAAGCTTATGGCCCGTGAAATCAAGTGGGTAAGCATGTAGCCTGTGAAATAAAGTGGTGTATTGTGAACCTGTTCCTCTGGGTGAAGCGAGGTTGTTGATTAGTGAAAATCCAGAGAGATGTCTGGGACTGGACATAGGACGGTACTCCGAACCAGTATAAAGCCTTGGTGTGATTTTTCCTTTTTACTGCATCTACTATTATACAGTTCTGTGATTATCTATTACATTATACGTAAAATATTGTTTGACATATTACACGATCCTTGAGTGTACTATATTACTTGGCACGTACACGCACACAATTACAATTGGTATCAGAGCCTAGTGTTCTAGAGATCGTAACAACATCCTAGAACAAATGGCAATAAAGAAGTCTAGTCAAGGGATCAGAAAGTGGAAGAGCAACAAAGCAGAATCAAGAGAGCAAGGAAGCAAATGTCTTATGGCTAAAGTCGAATCACAATCGGTATGTGTAGATTCATTACATAAAGATCTTTTGTTAGACCATGAAAAATTGTTGAAAGATTGTAAAAGTTTGGGTAAACTTAATGCAATCATTATAGCCAAGTCTAAAAATTGTGAGCAAGAAAATTCCAAATTAAAAGAAGAAAATAATTTTTTAGCAAAACAAACCAAATGTTTTGAAAATACCTTAGAAAAGCTTATTTCTCAAAAAGATTTCCTTCAAAAAGAAAATAAACGACTAGAAGATAAAAACAATGTTCTTTTAAAAGAAATCGATCTTTTGCAAAATAAAAATAAATCATTAGAAGATTCTTTAAATAATTTAAGTTCTTTAATTTCGTCTCTTGAAAAAGAGAATGGAGCTCTAACTAAAAACAATTTGGAATTATCTAAAGAATGTGAGTTTTTAAAGGTGAATAGTAATATTTTGCAAAATGAAATTTCTGACTCAAAAGAAAAATTACAATCATCTTTATATAATTCAGAATCTCAAATTAGTTGTCTCGAAAATGATAATAGAACTTTAAAAAGGAAGAATTCTGAATTAAATAAGGGTATTAATAACAAGGTTTCTTTTGAAAATATCAATCGCGACTGTGGAATCAAATGTACAAATAAGTTCGCGAAATTTAATAAAGGTCAAAATGATTTAAACATGATTTTGTCTAGATATCAACCTTTACATGACAAAAGTGGTATAGGATATAATAAAACCAATCATAGAAATAGTACTGGATGTGCTTTTATGTACAAAAAGAATATCACTTCTAGTACTAATGCACATCCAAGACCCAATTATTATAGAATTTCGAATACTTCTATGACTAACGGTATTTATAATAAATATAGAAGTACGAAAAGGAATATCACTAGAGATTACTTAAGTATTTGGGTTCCTGTAAGTTGGAAAAACAGAGAAAAATATATCGATGATTATTTTGATTCAGTAGTTAATGATGAAAATTTTATCTTTAAAGGTTCCATTAATCCCTCTTGGGTATGGTTACCTTCCATCTAACCCATGGACCCAAACAAAGCAAGTGGGTACCAAACTATATATGTTATATTTTTTGCAGGTATACCACAATAAAGAGAAGGTTATTCGGTATCTCCTGAACGTACAATAATTATTGTATTCTCTACTACTCTCGATTACTGTGCGTATTATGGTATTTATTCTTTTTAATCGATGACAATGGGAGAGAAATATTTTCTGTTATGATTATTCATACCATTCATGGTACATATACTATCATTTAAAATTATGTGCTTAACATGGTAATAGTATATGTGTGCTAACATTTGTTAATGCAGGAATCAAAAGGTAAGATTATTTATATTATGAACTAACAAATGTTGCAGAAATTCAGGGGGAGCTTGGGGAGCTTTATATTTAGAGGGAGAAAATCCAAGGTGTTGTCATCAATCAAAAAGGGGGAGAATGTTGAGACAAGATTTTGATCGATGCCAACATATAAAGGTGCAATGAAGAACATTTCAAAGAGATAGGGTTTTTTACTTTGAGTCATGTTAGAAATATGTTAAAATCTATCCTCAAAGTATAACACGAATGCACAAAACAATATCATATCTTTGTTGCTGAAATTTGTATATTTGAGAATTGAAAAGTCACAGAAAAAGCCCAAATGGTCCAGGCTCCGACCGGGAAAGAGTGCAGAGTGACATAGACTGTGGACCGAGGTCCTCTGGTCCACAGCCATAAAACGGTCGACTGCCCAAAAAACCACCAGTCGACCGGTTATGTTTCTGTTTGAAAACAAAAACATTTCTCAAATCAACCAGTCGACCGATTGAAAATCACCAGTCGATCATTTTATGTATTTTTGCACATAACGGCTATTTTTCTGTAATTTCCAATTTTAATTAAATTCAACTAGTCGACCAGAGATTTTTGACCTGTCGACCATTTTTGAACAGCAAGCTTTTTTATGAAAGGTTGCTTCTATTTGTGAAGAGAATTCTATTCAATAATCAAAGGAAATGGACATATCTTTTTATAGAAACTCTTCATGAAGAATTACCACCTTTCCTTATTATATAAACAACTTCAAACTTGTTTTACAATTAATCGAAATCATTCTATATTCTCTCTAATTCTGAATTGCATTTTCGTATTCTTTGCAAAACAAAAGATCTCCAAATTTCAAATACTTGTTGAATCCTTGAATATATTTAATATCATTTGATTCAACAAGCATTCTACTTCCTTAAATCTACGCATTCAAAGTATATACTCGAGGATAAGATTATAGGAAGGGTGTACTACAAGTGACTAGTCCGTGTATTGAAGACACAATATATAGTCAATCATTAACTACTTTGTATTGAAATTCCGGTAAGCCTGTAGCCGTTCAAATCAGGTGGGTAAGCTTGTGGCCCGTGAAATCAAGTGGGTAAGCTTGTGGCCCATGAAATCAAGTAGGTAAGCTTGTAGCCCATGAAATCAAGTGGTGTATTGTGAACCGGTTCCTCTGGGTGAAGCGAAGTTGTTGATTAGTGAAAATCCAGAGAGAGGTCTGGGACTGGACGTAGGACGGTGCTCCGAACCAGTATAAAAGGCCCTGGTGTGATTTTTCCTTTTTACCGCATTTACTATTATACAGTTCTGTGATTATCTATTACTTTATACGTAAAATATTGTTTGCCATATTACACGATCCTTGAGTGTACTATATTACTTGGCACGTACACGCACACAATTACACAAGATAGTACATAAGCTGAAAACTAAACCATATACATCAGAGTTGCGGAATCCAAAATACACCTTCATATCCAATTATTACAACTTTAAAATACTGTCTCTAAAAGGAAATAAAAGAGGCACACTACTAATGCCCAAAGCAGTGACCAACAACAACACATGGAGAATATATATAGGGTACGTGGAAGCCTCCTGCTCGTCTCCGGACAGCTACTCGTGCATAACCACCTAACCTGCCTCTAGCCTTCTCGTTTAGGAGCACCCAGAGTAATAAGAAGAGACATAAAACTCTAAGTCAGACGAAAGCCTGGTGTGAGTGATAGCAAATCTATGTAACTGTATAAAGCAATAACAGGTATAAATAATCTTACCAGACCTGGACCTGCAACCAAAGAGTTAGCACAAGAAGATGTACAATACTCTAAGGTAACACTAACATAGAGTGCAAAACAGAAGTGTGCTTGTCATGGTGATAGCAAACATCAAACATAGCAATCATTCCTTATATCTCTCACCTAGTGTGTAAAGCATACAATATCCACCGCTTTGATCACCAAATCCATTGGGGCCATGACGGGTCCACATTGCTCTGGACTCCGTACAACTATTGTTATGACCACACCGCCTTGGTCTATAGTCAATAACCCTGCCCAGTCCAAATCGCCTTGGCTCTGGGGTACGGGCCAACCAGTTCACACTGCCTTGGCTTTGGTTCATTAACATGCCTCCTCTCTCAATTGTGAACCAAAGTTATAGATATCGATAACTCCTAAAACGACCCAAACTCGCCCTTACGGGAAAGCTCGGATTGAGTTGAGAACATGACAAATCGGAATACAAACAGAAGAACGTTTCTATAACAGCCCGCATTTTACATATCGGAAGATCATAAAATTATTTTATTTTATTCCCTAAGGGTTGGATCATTCTCATCTTTTGATAGGTTACTTATGGAGATGTGAGACAAGTCCATAATTTTTACCGATTTTGTTTATGACCATTTTGCCACTGTCAGTCTTATATAGGGCAAAACTTTTGACTCAGGTCGAATCAGAGGGTGAGGCCTGTGCTATTGGAAAGGAATTGATATTTGCCTTTCCGTAGAGTGGTTACATTAAAGATTTGGCTTAGCGGTTTGGGAGAAATCGTTGTTTTAAGGTTTTTTCAGTTGGTTGTCCGGGTTTGGTATGCCAAAGTGGGCTGAATTAGGAAGGCCCATTAGGGGGTTGGTGGAAACTATAAATAGGGGGTAAGGGATATGAGAAAGGGTTTGAATTTTCCATTCTCTCATTGGGAGGTCTTGTGCTACTCCTTCCTCTAACACTCTTCCACCATTAAAAATCATAATCCAAGGAGGGAAGTTGGAGATTTATACCATTGGAGGCTTGATCTACATCAATTGAGGCAAGGATTCATCGGATCAAGGTGTTTGGTGCGAATTGCTTGCTGTCCGGATTCATATTCCTTTGATTTTTGCTTGTTTGGGATAATCGGTGAGTGATTTACATCTCTCACATGATTGCAATGAAGTAGTGTTTTATCATAAATTTACACCATTATATGTCTATTTTCATATGCATCACCCTATGATCTAATCTAGCAAGTTTTACCTGTTAATTTCATGTCATTTCACATGTTTATGTTTGATAGATCTCTCATTTTTATCATATGTTTAATTTAATGATTTTAGGTGAAATTCACATCATTTTTGTGGTAATCGTCATATTCATGTTGTTAGCAATGTTATGACATGTTTATGATTGTGTTTGATGATTTTGGTTGAGTCGGTTTCGCCGGATTCGTTGTTTGACGAAATTTTGTTCGAAATCGGAGTAGAATTAGAGGTGTGGGAAGTGGATCGGGTCAGCCATAAGTGGGTCGGGTCAACCATAAGTGGGTCGGGTCGGTCTCAAATCCTGTCATGGAGAACAAGTTAGAACGGGTCGGTCAGTGGAGCTGGTCGGGTCGGCTCATTCAAGATATGGGTCGGGTCGGTCAAGTCGTGACTTAGGGAGAAAGTCAGAAGATGGATCGGGTCGGTCATTTTGGGGATCGGATCGGTCATCTTGGATCGGGTCGGGCCAGACTTGACCGGGTCGGTTAGTCGGATCGAAGTTCGTATTCGTGATGGTGCAACCGGGTCGGGCTAGACTGGATCGGGTCAGTTGGTTGTTATATGAATTGGATCGGCCGTCGAGTGGGTCGGTCTATAGTGGATCGGTCGAGTTCTGAAGCCAGAAGGGAGCTGGGTCGTGTCGGCCTAGTTTGGATCGGGTCGGTCTGAAGGGGCTGATCAGACATGTTTTTAGCAGCTCTTTCAAATGTTGTGGTTGATAGTGATGATGCTATGGTTTGTTTCCAATAGTGTCATTTTCTGAAAAAGTACGTTTTTCGGGTATGACTTAGATTTAGAAAAAAATGTCTGAAAAATATATTATTCGGGGGCAACCCCCCGAACCCTAGCCGCAACGCAGTGAAGTAATTGGCTCGGTGATGATGTGACTTCGAAGTAAATTCATGCTGGAAGGTTCGAAGTGTTGAAAGATGTTCGTTGATCAGTATAGAACAGCGAATGGGGCGACAACTCAAAGGTCGTGAGTTGGTGCATAATGGTTGCTCGAGAAGGTTGCTTGAGCTATGAAACGTCATCAAGGTTGGATGACTAGGGATACGAAGGCCGAAAAGTCATCGTTGTCGTAAGTTCTAGCAGGCTCAAAACAGGGGTATAATGGGGGCATCTGAAAGACCGGAAGGTTGTTGGTCGATAACCTTGGGTATCGTTGAAAGGCCTAGTTGTCAAGGTTGGACATATAGATTTTATGCTAGAACTGGGGTTACCATTAGCCCTTGACATATGACAAGGTTGGCCGTCATACGATTAACGATGGTTTCAAAGCAGGATTGCAGTGATAGCCAGAGTCAGTCATGGATGATTTTTGTTTTGTTTGTACCGTCTTATGTAGGTTGTCCTACGTTGAAGGACATGTTCCTTGGGTGCCTGTCTGATATTGGTTTAAGCCTTTGGGGCTTGTTCTTGGGGGATATTAAATTCGATTAGGATGGTTTACATGAGATACTTTTAATTGGGATGTTATGAGTGCTTTGCCATGATTCAATGGATGTTATGGTTTCCATGAATGAATGATTGAATGTTTTAAAGTAAAGGCTATCACTGTCCAATGTAGGGAAGATAGGTCTAAGTTCTTCTCTGATGTTGTAGGTAGATTAGTATATTTATCTATCCCTTCTCATATACCTTATTGTTGAAGTTTGTTAGCTGTTTTATCGCTCACTAAGATTATTGTCTGACTCAAGGTTTTATGTCTCCTCTTATTACCTTGGGATGTTCATCCGGTTATGGATGGGCAGACTAAGTAGCAGGTTACAGGTGATTAGTGAGGACGATGCTGCTATGCGGAGGCGAGCAGGAGGATGGCGTACCCGTTTTATTACTATCTAGTATTTCTATTTTTGTTGTTGAGTGTTCTATGAGCGTTGTAGTGAGGACTTATATACAAACTTTTGTTTCAGTTGGATAACCTTTCAAAATATTGAGAAAGTTTTCAAAAGTTTGTTATATTATGCCTCATTACTATTACTTGTTGTATATGTTTTATTACTTTTTATCCTTGCGCAGTGAGTTCTACGACAGGTTTCGATGTTGTTTACCTACTCTGATGATCGTCCATAGCTGCTCGGCACACCCTTCAGCGCATTATTCCCCTTGTTTAGTGCGAGGGTTATGAGCGATCGTCACAATTTCATTGTTATTACAACAATTTACATCAGAGTACAACAATTAGAGTACGAATAAATATTACACATTGGAAAAATATCAGAGATTAAAAATTACAATGCAGCAGAAAAATAATACATAACACAACTGAAAGATAAACGGATATGGAGCTTTCCGGATATAGCTCCAGTTGTAAAACCAGGATCCTGTGAAATAGAAACCTGCAAAACCACAACTACTAGCTGCCCGTGTGGAAAATAAGGGTACCCAGAGTTTAGGTTAAAACAATAAACTCCAGGTCAGTAATGTGACTGGTGTGAGAACTAAAACAGTTATTTAAAACTTTACTTTAAAATAGAGTAAATCAAGGGACCACGCCGTATAACATGGAACGGGTTTCCTCCTAAGAATATCAGTGCATAAAACAAACAACGCAATGTTATTTGAAAAAATGAAGCTATTATAAGACTCAGGTCCCATCACACAATGCAACGCAAGCCGGAGGATAGAGTTTTCCCTTATAATAGCCAAACCTGCTTGGTACGTTTAAAACAAATCATTTTGATATTACTATAAGTGTATAGTGTATCAAACAACTTCAAATATAAATTTATCAATCGTAGATGGCATAGTATCCCATGCTACTATGTCTCCATACTAGGCTCTTCAATCAAAACTAGAATGTCACGTATTGGAAATTGGATTTCCCTCATGAGTCGAGGTAAGGGATGTACTCCTCGCCGGCTTCGAGACACTCTAGCAAATGCCTCAAGGTTACACACTCTGGGCAATCCTTGGGTCCGCCAAGGCCGGTCCTCTCTTACGTTTGAGGGTTAGCAATTCCTGAACACACGTTTCCCGGTCCTATAGGACCTATCCATCGGCTCTGTAGTAAACGTTATATCCGAGGCGCCTCGCTATCCATCATCCACATAGGTAAAAATATCTGGGCTCCATACCGTGACACCACCCATAGCTAGAAGGAAACGTCATGCACTCCTTGGGTCCCTTATCCCGTTTTTGACTCACACCGAGGTGTGAGGCTCATGAATTAACGCTATACACAAAGCTATGCTATTTAAAGTCATGCTTTGATCATCAACCACAAGACTCTGCTTTTCAATAGAAGCCTTGATCATTTGCATCTCGGCATGCCACACAGGCAATTCACGCCATGCGACTGATGTCTATCGATATATAACCTCTGAGCTCGTAGGTCTCAGAGAAAGGTGTTAAGCAAGAGAATAAATTCTCCACCACTAAACATATATATATTTGACAGAGATCAACACAGAATAAAATCCAATATTAGACACACATCCATTTACTAGTTCGTTCTGGGTCTGAACGAAAACGGAGGCACCTTATTACTCATCCTATATGTCCAATACAGGAGGAGATCCTTGCATATCCGGTCGATCTCCAAGTACGTCTGGACGATCACCACTTATTACCTTGTCTTGGGTGTACAGCCCAATCAAGTCATCAGTAATCATCCAAACGATGTGAAGACCTCCGGTCTTCAACCACCGTCTTCATCGTCGAATCAATTATTCAGAATGGGTATAAACCCGGCCTTTCCAAATAATTCACGTATCTTATAATCAAGTGCTTTAAAACACAACATACGCCTCATTCCAATTCTGAATATTCTTTTATTCAAATATTCATATCCTTTGGGAAAGTTTCCCATTAATTTTATTAAAGATAAAGTCTTTAAATTTATTCTATAATCTTCATTTGGATATCAATTCAAACCAAATTAAGGTTTATCCAAACTAGTCGGGATTAGCGCACCTTACCAAAGTAATCATTTATTTTATTTCCCAATCCCAACCTATTCATCCCATGGAGCAGAACTGGTAATACTCCATATCTAACACCACGGTGTTATCTGTAAATTTAATTACCATTTCATGTTCAAATCTAATTAAAGATTTAACTATCGCTTGAAGTAAAACTGGTAATAGTCCATTCTCGATCATTTCCCAAATTTGATAATTTAAATTATCACATTCTCATTTCAATCTAATCAAAAATTCATTAAAACTCCACTTAGTTTTAATCTTCTAACAATCAAAATTAATGATTATTTAACTTTGGGAAATTAAACATGCCGCATCGACAATCTACACCGTACCATTGATTTTTGCCGATATATAACCTCTAAGCTTATACGTCTTAGAGAAGGGTGTAGAGCAAGAGAATAAATTCTCCGCCACCAAACAAGTATACATTTTGCAGAGAGCAACAATACAGTTCGAAATACAATGTTAGACATGTAATCTTGTCTTTAACTGGGTAAAAGAACTAATCTCGTTTGAAACACAGTTCACGGTAAACCCAAAATCACAATCCATTAATTATGGAATCTTCACGGAAAAATAGATCAATATATATAATCGATATCAATTTCCATATCTGACTAGTAATATAAATGGAATAACAACAAAGCCTTTTAAATTCCATATATATTAATAGTCTTCCTCCACAGAAGCTCACTTCGATTATTACCAAATCGAATTCCATTCAATCCCAATTTATCTTATTAAATTGGAAAACTTTACCTTGGAAAATTCCATTAAATCTTAGAATAAAGATTTATAAATTCTCAAATCTTAACTTCACTGTTAATCGGGTTAAAAAACAAGTGTTATTTAAAACACTATTCGCTATAAACCCAAAAATCCAATTTTAATCAAATTCCAATTAAATATTAATTAATTGGTAAACCTTTCTAAATCTTAATTAAAAGATTTATTCTTTTCTCAACTGGGTTTAAGAATAGTGTTACTAAAGACACCATTCATGAGAAACCCAAAATCCCATTTGATATTAAATACAAGGCTCCGAATAGAAATTATATCGGCTTATATTCAATATCAAATTCTGAAACCAACAAATAACGTATTGGAAATAATGATATAAATATATCTTCCTAATTTTCATAACAATTTCCGTATAATCACGGAATCCAATATCAAAATATTCCGAAGTTATTTCCATTCCAATCCATTTCAAATCCATTCCAATTTGTTCGTTGGAAATTTCTGGTTATATCAAAACCATTCATATATCCAATTTATTTTTTAAAAAATTATTGGATTTCAAATATAGTTAATAACTAGTTCATTTTGATAAAAATATATTTTTATCTTTACAAATGTGGAATTTTTCATCCAAATTCTTTCTAGATCATTTATTATGATTTTACACAAATTATTAGTATTTTTATTAAGGCCCTTTCAGTCGATTTCCATAAACGGTCATCGAACTGCACTTACAACGACTTTTTCCAAATTTTATTTAGACATAATTGCAAATACAACCGCTATATTTCAAATCTCTTATATTCGTTGGAAAGCTCTTTTCGATATGAACCCAATGGTTCTGTTT
The DNA here is from genome assembly GCA_030737875.1 of Allium sativum. Classification (NCBI taxonomy): domain Eukaryota; kingdom Viridiplantae; phylum Streptophyta; class Magnoliopsida; order Asparagales; family Amaryllidaceae; genus Allium; species Allium sativum. The sequence continues at coordinate 43,170,748 of CM060926.1, forward strand.
TAGGAGAATTAAACGATCGGATCTCCCGTAATGTCAATTCGAAGTCAATGGTCGAAATTCGCGAACAGCCGAGGAGCAGCACATTCTATTCAGATCATTATATATATATATATATATAATATATATTATATATATTTCGTCGATTTCCATTTAAAACTTATTTTATAAATCGTTTATAAATTCGTTTTAAAACAATACTAACTTCATTTTCAATTATAAATCAAAATTGAATACTCCTTATCATTATAATATTTAAATGATAATATTTTCAAAATATCAGATTTTAAACTAATTTCCTTTTCGATATTCATTATAAAAATGAATAAAATGGATATAAATATCCTTCGCGTCAAAATGGCACATATCTAATCAACAAGGCTTCATATATTTCAATGTTTTAGTGTCCATCCAAAATCGGACATCAAATTCACATTTTAATCCTTTACTGAATATTATTTTAAAATATTAGTTATTTTAAAATGTTTGTTATTTTTAAAATATTCGTTCTTTCTGAATTAGAATCAGACACGATCAATTACCATATAATGTTATTTATATGGATTTTATACACACATGTACACAATAATAATTATGCATAGTCAACCATCATCTAGAGTGCCTTACATAACTGCATAAGCATTAAATATAAATAATTAACGCTTACAACAGTCTGTCAACCAATCAATTGACACACAACTAAACAATTGGGATTAGTGTACGCCAAATGTCATCCCAATACCCGTGTGGGGTTTCAACCAACAAATACTGAATATTATATGTGCAGTTGGGCAATGTGTAAAATTATCGTCCCAATCAATATCAGTTAAATGAGTGTACATAAATAAATCATCCGATTTGTAAATGAATATTTATTTTCAATTTAGGAGAATTTTATGTCGTTCAGTTAAAAATTATATTTCTAATGATAAAATATTTATTTCAACACATGAATATTTTTAATAGTTCATACATTCAATAAAAAGGATATTTTTATTGTTCAAACATTTTATTCAACACTTGGATATTTTATACAGTTCATATACACATTAAAAATGAAATTTTTAATGAATATATATTTATTTTAGAAAATTTTGGCATTATAATGGCACGATATTAGAACCGTAGTTATGTTTAGCCTTACCCCTCTACTGATACTGGCTCGCGCCATACACAATAATCAATCACATTCAATACACCATAATACAATCAATTTTCAACACAACCAAATTTCCACAATACAACTCAAATAAACAATCATGGTTTGTACAATAAATACTGTCAGGGGCTTCTAAGCCCCTTCTGCATCCTAAAATATATTTAACTGTAAATTAATTAGAGTGAGAAGGAGTTCTCACCTTAGGTTTCCACTCCGTCGGTCTTTAATTGGCGGATTTTGTCGTCGCGCTCCGTTTTATTGCTTTCGTCGTCCGAATTTGCCGTTCCACTTCTAACTTCTGTATACGAGGTCCAATCTTCGCTAACTTTGTCATTAGACTAAACACGTCATTCCGAACAACTTTTGCCTAGCGGACTTTCTTCTAAAAATGCACCAATTCGCCGGAAATTGCGAAAAACAGCAGTAGGTCCACGATCTTTGGACTTCTTTTTTAGACAGCTTCGAACTCCAAAATTTGACTTCTTGTTCTATATACTCAAATCAAAGAGAAAAAACGAGATCTTCGATTTTGGTATTGTGAAGTTTTGGCTATAAATGCACGGTTCGGGAGTTACTGGAGAAATAGTGACAGGGGTTAAATGCAAAACGATAAATTTTGGGAAAAAGTGGATTTTGGCCATGTGGGTCCACGGCCAGACTGGTGGCTGGAGGGGGGTGGAGTGGGGCCTGACTGACGTGGGGGGGTGCTGGTGGGTTGCGGCGGTAGTGGAGGGGCCCACGGTGGCAGTGGTGGTGGGATTTAGGGGCTAGGGTTTTTAATTTGAAGAGAGAAAGAGGAGGAGAGAGAGGAAAGGAGGAAGAGGATGAGAGAAGGGGAGGAGGAGGCCAACGGCGGTGCTAGGGGGCATGATGGAGTAGGAGCGACTTAAAGACCGGGGGGAGCAGCTTCCTTTTTTTCTTGCGTGAAAGATGAATGAGAGAGAAAGAGAGGAAGGGTTGACTTTATATAATTATTTAAGTGGAAAATAAGCATAAGGACAAACTTTAAAAAAAAAATAGTCTGAAGGACATCAAGTTTTATTTTTAGGCTGAAGGACAAACTTTAAAAAAGTTAGGCTGCAGGACAATGCTAAATATAATTAGCATTTTATGCAGTGTAAAACTGATTAATGCTAGTTAAAACTAGCATTTTCGTGTAGTGTAAAAAACTGAATATAATGTTAATTACATTTAGCATTTTCCTTCAGCTTAATTTTGGTTCAAAGTTTGTCCTTCAGACTAAAAATAAAACTTGGTGTCCTTCAGCCTAATTTTTCGGCAAGGTTTGTCCTTCTCCCTAATTACCTCATTATTTAATTATTTAATTCCAAAAAGTTACTTTTTCATTCTAACTCCCAATCGAATTCAACGACTGTCGTCCTCGGCTAATTACCCCCATTATGAACACAATGGAATATGTCCCTTAAGCCAATTCGACGATTTCAATCAGTTTTCATCAAAATTAAAATATAAATTAATATAACGTTCTAAATTGATTTTAACGTACATTTTAATTTACCGGGGCCACACACTGACTCCAAAAATTCCAAAAAAATAAATCTAGTTATGTTTTGACGATACGGTCCTAACAAAACTAATTTCGTCAAATTTGGAGACCATTTGAAAAACGGTCATTTTCAAGTCGATTTAACTCAAACTGAAAGTACCAAACGCGTTTTAATTTACCACGCTCACATATTAATTCCAAAAATTATGAAAATTGAACTCTAGCAATAATTTGACATTTTGGATCCGACAAAAGTGGTTTCATCGAAAACAGAGGTCGTTTGCAAAATTGCTACTTTTAAGGGCTATTTATTATATTAAAATATATAAATTACATAGCGACTTTTTTAAATTTTAAACTGGACATAACTTTCAATTTATAATATGAAATCCGGATTCTTCACATTTGTTAGAAAGATATAATTAAGCAGATTTAAATATTTCTGGTTTTACTAAAATTCAGTTTATTTTGAATTCTGTACATCCATTTGAAATTTAAAATCAAATTTTCAAACTACCGTGCCATTTAAGGCTCGTTTTATAATTAAAATAAATTTATTTGTTCTAACTTCAATTTATATAATTTTTTAGACATTATTATTTAGAATAAATCATTTAAATATTCAAAATCTATTAAAATAGCTAAAATAAAATTTTAAATTATTTTTGAAAATCTGGGTTGTTACAACTCCTTTGCTCTCGTGCCGCAGCGAAGCCTAAAACTTGAAGTTAACTCGTTGGTTCCCGTATGGATCCTGAGCGATAACTCTCCACTTGGACTTCCTTTACATCTCGCTTTTTGGTCGAATAGGTGTTCGGTTCGATTCGGGCCTCCTCCTCCTATCTGGTTCAGTTGGGATCTCCTCCTCATATCCGGCTAGGTTCGGGTGTCCTCCTCCTACATGGGTCGGTTCAGGTCTCCTCCTCCTATCTGGTTCGGTTTGGGTCTCCTTCTCTCATCCGGTTCGTCTCGGGTCACCTCCTCCTATCCGGTTTGGATTGGGTCTCCTTCTCCTATCTAGTTCGAATCGGGTCTCCTTCCCCTATCCGGACCAAAACTCTACAAGTTTTTCAACAAGCTATTTTCGCCAAACAACGACATTTCAACCATTCTAACTTCCCTATGCAATCATAAAACATACCAAACAGCAGTAGTAACATGTAGAATCAACCAAAAACATCAAAATAATCATTTCAAGGGCTAATTAGTAAGGAATTTTGTCCGGAAACAATTATTTTGTCCAAAAATTCCTTACTAATTGTTTCAACAAGCTATTTTGTGCACGTTTCTCTTATTACTTCTGGCCTAAGCACAAATTTCTCACCGGTTTCCAACCAACATGATAGTGAGTTGCACGGTCTTCAGTACAAAGCTTCAAATGGAGCCATACCAATACTGGACTGATAACTATTATTATATGCGAACTCGACCAGATGCAAATGGTCATCCTATGACCCCTCAAAATTCAATATACAAGATCTCAAGAGATCCTCTAATACACGATTCACCCTCTCTATTTGACAGTTGGTTTGAAGATGGAACGTGGTACTAAGATGTAATTTTGAACTTAAGGCCTCTTGTAAGCCTTCCAAAACCCACTAGTAAATAATGGATCTCAGTCACTCACAATACCTTTAGGTGCTCCATGAAATCTCACTGCCCACTTCATGTACAGTTCCGCTAACTTAGTTGTCGTTCTATTCGACTTGACCGGAATAAATCTTGCACTTTTGGTCAATCAATCCACAATCACCCAAATGATATCATGACCCGATCTAGTCTTTGGTAAACCTTCAATGAAATCCATCGAGACTTGTTTCCATTTCCATTCAGCCAACGGTTGTAACAGACCACTAGGCTTCTTCTGCTCGGCTTTAACTAACCGACAGTTCATGCACTTGGATATAAACTTCCCAACATCTCTCTTCATCCCTTCCCAGTAGTATGTCTACTTCATGTCTCGATTTTGTTACCAGTGGGATGTATGGTCAATTTTGAGTGATGACACTGTCTAAGCACTTCATCTCTCAACCCACTAACGTTGGGTACAACTACTCGAAGCCATCCTTCTCGATCATGTCCATACTTGTTCATTCCCTTAACGTCGATACCCATCTCTACCTTAGAGATGATTTCCAATATATTAGGATCGTCCCTTTGACTAGAACCGATCCACCTAATCAAAGTCGGTCTAATCATCAAATTTGCTAACATTTCTGGATCTAATTCACACTTAGGTCTGAAATCATATCCTTAGATATACTCTAGTTTCTTCCATTCAAGAAACATATCCCCCAAACTGGCACGTCTTCTACTCAATACATCAGCTACAGCATTGCCCTTCCTAGGTGTGTATGCGATATTGAAATCATATGAAGCCAAGGACTTTAACCATCTCCGCTGACGAAGATTTAAATAATCCTTTCGAAAGAAAAGATACTTTAATGACTTATGATCGTTAAACAACTCGAATCTCTCTCCCAAGAGATAGTGTCTCCACATCTTCAACGCGAACACGATCGCTCCTAATTCCAAGTCATGGGTAGGATATTTTTTCTTATGTGGTTTTAGTTGCCGACTAGCATAGGCTACAACCATACCTCCTTGCATCAGTACATCACTTAGTCAGGTACCACAAGCATCTGTGTATACCATCATTTCTTCATTCCCCTTAGGAATAACTAACACTGGTGCACACGTTAACTTCTCCTTTAGACTTTTAAATGCATTGTAACAACCCGAATTTTAACAACATATTAAGACAAGAATCAAGGCAGAATTAAATGTTAAAATCTGAATCAGGGAAAATGGGTTGCGCCATTGCGTTCGTCTCAGAAAAATAAGCGAAATAGAGTCCGAAATTTCGTAAATCGGAGTCCGTATGATCAAGATATGGCCTGGCAAAGTTTCACGAAAAATTCAAATTCAAAAACAGATTCAAATTTTCAGAATTCAGGGTAGGCGGGAAAAATCCCGCCCAGACAGGTCGACAGAGGGGTCGACACTAGGGTCGACCTCCCCCCCAACCAGGTCGACACTAGAGTCGACCTGGGGGTCGACCTGTGTGTCGACCTCCCCCCAGGTCAACTGGGGAGTCGACCTGGGTGTCGACCTGGGTGCCGACCTGGGGGTCGACCTCCCTGGTCGGCCAGGTCGGCCTGGTGCACCTGTTTTGGCTCCTGGGTCTTGTTTTGGGGGCTTGTGACGATTTTGGATGGCTCAGACCTATTCTAGGGTTAATCTAAAGGCTGAAATCAATTGCCTACAACTATAAAAAGACCCTAAGACCTAGCCTAAATCATACTATTTCATTTTAGCACTCATGCAGCCGCCATTAAACCTAGAACTCTAAATTAAAAAATACAAAGAACAAAATTAAAGAAGACGAAGGATGATTCTTGAAGGCTACAACTAGAAGCTACAACAACTACGACGCTTTAGACAATGGATTTGGGGCTATTTGATTTAGAATTTTGATTTGGATTACTTGCTTTATATTGTAAGTTCTATGTCACTTTTTAGGCAAAAACGCTAAAATAACATGGACATGCTATGAATTGAAACCGGATTTAGGAACTATTATTAATCCATGTTTATATTGTTTAACTTTGAATCATAATTTGGGAATATCGCTATGTTAATGTTGCAAGTTAAACCTATCATGATTTTGATGTTGTTATGAATCACTTGGGCTTAATTATATTGCAAGTTGAACTAATACATGTCCATGGAATCATTATGTTCATTGAAATCCTTATGTTGATTAAATCATGCCTATGATGCTAATTAAACCATGTCTTTGATGTTAATGAAACTATGCCTGTGATGTTAATATTCCTATCATGTTAATGACAAATTGGAAATTGCCAGGTTATGATGAAAAGTTGGAATCATTATGTTTATAATGCTAGATGAGAATCATTATGTTAAAAATGCTAAATTGGAATCCACTATGCCTATTAGAATTGCCATGCCTTTAATGTTTCATGTTTGTAATAAAATGATTATTATGCCTATGATGTAAAGTTGAATTCATCATGTTAAACTAAGCTGGAACCATTACTATGCCAAGTTATCATCATGCTAGTATTGAAACCATGTGATATGTTATAGCCTGTTTATTATGCAAGTGATGTTGGAATTGTCACATATGCCTATCACATGTTTGTTGTTATTCCCCTTTATCTCTTGAATTGTTTATGCTTGTGAACGAAGTACGTTTATATGCGTTGGGGATACGATTGGGTAGAATAGGCAAAACTTGAATTGATTATAATCATAAACCGTGAAATTTGGCATAAGTAGAACATGAAATATGGCACGAAAACTTGACTTGAACATGCCATATCTTGACTTGAAACATGCCTTAGTTGGGCATGAAATTGACATATGAACATGCTATGAAAATAGCACGAATCTGATAAAAACATGGGCATGACTTTAGAAAACAAGAAAGTGGCCAACTCGAGGTTGGGTTGAGTTTGTAGTGTAAACCTGCCCGGAACCGCCCGGCAAATCCAGTTGCTACAAACAATAAGATCCAATGTGGGTAGTTGGTCACATCGCGCTTGAAACCCGAGGTTGGGTTGAGTTCGTAGCGTAAACCTGCCCGGAACCGCCCGGCAAATCCAGTGGCTACGAACAATAGGATCCAATGTGAGTGGTTCGGTGCATTAACGAATCAATTAATGCCAATTAGGGTTAAGTCATGAACATGAAAAGATAACTTAACCAACTTGAACACGATTGTAGGGCTAAGTCTTGAACTTGAAACGACAACACTTAGCAAACTTGACATGACACGTAGGCGGGTTAAGTCACGAATTTAAATGACATACTTAACCATCTTGACATGACTAGACTGGAAAAGGATTAAGTCACGAATTACATGACTTAATCGGTTAGGCGGGTTAGGTCACGAATTACATGACCTAATCTGTTAGGCGAAACCCTAGACACGACCCTTTTCAGCAGTAACCCTCTAGATGTATCAAGCTACCCTGGGGCTAGGCCGGGTGGGGCATGATTACTGGGCTGATTGTAAAAGGTGAACGACGGCAGTGGGGTACGCCAGTGTAGGTTCGGTGGGCTACGGTCGTGCACGTATTCCGGGGCAGACACTGGGTATCCGTAGATTTATCTGTGCATCTTGAATCGTGTCAGGGGTTGACACCCTAGGGTTGATACACCCAAAGGTGGACCCAGCACAGGTGACTACATTCGTGATTAGCCGTATGACATGGACACTTGACGAGCTAGAACTTGTAGGGAGTCGATCGACTAGATAATCGCTCCGTAGGACCCCGTACTTGGGTCAGACCCCATTTCAGGGTCATTTCATGATATTGGGCCGTGGAATTTATTTCGTGATTAACTAGTGACATGGGCTTAGTATACTAGTACGGTCGATGCAACGAATCTTGAACATGTGATGCTTTATTTAACTTGTCTTGACTTATCATGATCACCTTAGTCTATCTTGTCCACCTTGACACCATTCTTAAGTTTAGTTCCAGTTCATACATGACAGGTTGTTTTAACCGTTTTTACATTGAAAGTCACTAGGACTTACTCAGTCTTTATGACTGACCCTTTTCCTTTCGCCTCTTTTTCTTTCGTTTCCCCCCCAGGTTCTCAGGGAGGAAACACTAGCTCTTAGCTTGGATATCACTTGCTTTGGCTCAGCATGTACGGTTTGCTATGGCTGCTTCTTTTTACTACACTTGGGGAATAAGTTGTTTTTCTGTTTTAAGTTATTGCTTCTTTGGCTATTATTACAAGACAGTTGTAATGAAGTTGTAAGAGACATGGTTTACTTTGGAATAAAATAAAGTTCTGTTTTGCTCATAAATTCTTCCGCTGTTTACTTAATTATTTATTTATGTTCTGTCTTGTGATAATTCTGTGATGTTATCTCGACAATACCCCTCCAAAACTAGTGCATTCCCTTTGTGAGTGACCCTAGCGGAGGTGGGGTGTTACATGCATTCTCACACCTTTCGTTCCAGACGAAAGTTTGATTCTTGTTGGTCAACTGAGTTAACAGTGTCGTTATCATGGAGAAATCTTAAATAAACTTACGATAATATCCATCTAATCCCAAGAAACTTCTCATGTCCATTGCATTCTTGGGCATAGACCAATCTTGCACTGTAGCCACCTTCGCAGGGTCCACAGCAATGCCATTCTCTGAAACAACATAGCCCAAGAACCTCACATCCCTTCTCCAGAAGTGACACTTAGAAAATTTCGCCTTCAATTGGTGTTCCCTTAACACCTCCATCACTGTCCTCAAATGTTCCTTGTGTTCTTCCTCTGTCCTCAAGTAAGACAAGATATTGTCCATGAACACAAGAACAAACTTATTTAATTGATCCCTGCCCTACTCATAAGATCCACAAAATATGCGGATGCATTGGTCAACCCGAATGGCATGAAGAACTACTCATAGTGTCGTTTTAGGTATACTCTCAGCTGCTATTCGGAGATGATGAAATCCTGTCGTGAGATCCAACTAGGAGAACACTCTTGCTCCATTTAATCGATTAAACAAATCATCTATCCGTGGAAGAGGATACTTATTCTTCCTAGTCACCTTGTTCAACTCACGGTAGTCCACACATAAGCGAAGGGAACCATCGGCCTTGGTAGAAAATACAGCTGGTGCTCCCCACTCGGAAACACTTCTTCGAATAAATCCCTTCTTTAAAAGATCGCCTACTTGCACTTCAAGCTCTTGCTGCTCCCTTGGCGTCATACGACGAAGAGGCATCACTATACTGTTGAGTGTAAAGATATGATTTTTGTTTGATAGTAACAAACATATACAAATAATATAAATGTTTTTGAAAATAGTACTATTCTGCACTATATATATAGAAATAATTATTTAAGTTGAATAAAATGCAAACTGCACAGAATTTGATAGACAAATAACATTTGTTATTCAAATAAATATTTTATTTCTACATTTTATATAGTACATTTTTTTACTCCACTATTTATAAAATTCACTGTCAAAGAATATACAAAAATTTCTCGCTACATTTCACTCGTTCACTCATACACAAACGCTGCCACACATATATGCCTTCAAGTGCTCCAGATCTTGTCCAGTTATCAGTCCAGTCATCCATACCTGTCACAAATAGAAAAACACATAGTACACTGCAATAGAAATAAAACTAAACACATACAAATATAAATTTATTTTGAATTTTATTTGCCTCAGAATTTTGGTGTGTTTCTCATCATTTTCTAGATCTAATATGAATTCTCTAATACAGACTGCTTGTGATATTCACAGTGATACACTGTAAATACCACAAGACAAACTGATTTCTAGTGCTCACATATCAGCCTCGCACAACCACACTAGTCTGTTGATCAGATTCAGCATTTAGCTGATTCTGAACAGCCCCAACACAGTGTAGTACGACTGCTAATTACAAAAATGTACATCTGACATTCCAAATAGCCCACAAATACAAAATTACACATGCACGATACATGTATATACATACGGTTGTATGCATATACACATATATAAATGAACAAGTAAATATAGTCAAGCACAAACCAAATGTACATGGCATTTTCAATTTTTTTTCTCAAAGTGGTCGAGGAAGTATGAATGTACAAAATAAAGCAGTCAACATGAAATGCAACCCAGAGATGCACATGGTATATGCTTCAAGTCAAACCAACATTGTCAAGTCAATGTATACATATACAAGTCATGCAGTTACAAAGGGATGTACAAGTTTGCAGCAGTGATTACAAGATTACACAGGGAACAAAAGGTTGGTGCACCACAAACATGGAAGACATAGCAGCATTAACATGTTCAAGGAATAGCCACAAGCAACATCTTACAGGATTGTTCAAGCATGTACACGAAGGGTGGTGCGGTACATAGCACAAGTTAGCATGCAACACAAAACATAACAGTAATGGTTCAACTAAATCAAGAAGGCTAAGGAACTCAAATAAAAATACAAATTGAATGGAAAAGCACATGGTTTGGCATAATCAGCAAGGCATCATGGTCAAAGATGCAATAGTTACAACATGGTATACATGTGTGTTCAGCAAACTCAAACCAGGTTAACTACGAGAAGTGCACTAATTTACCAAAGTTCATGACCAAGATAGTCGAGTATAGGTTCTATGGTGAAGCCGGTCAAGCTAGCATTTACATACAAGTCAAGCCAAGTTAATGGAGCAAAACACAATAGAAAGTTAGAGTGGTTCAAGATGGCATCAGCTTTTAGCTTGAGCAAAGACAAGCCAATGTGTTTCAATGGTGGAACCCAATCAAGTGGTCGAGACAATTTAAGAATGCAAGAAAATAAAGTGGCATATACACACAGCGAAACAGAACTGGAGCATGTAAACAAAGCAACATGGTTCAACAATTTTGGGTCGATGTAATATACATACAACAAATTAGTTTAGGTAAAACTGTGTGGACGTGCAAATGTGACAAATCAACATGATCTAGCTGAAATGAAAAGTGAAGTAGGAAAAGGCAAATCAGTGCAAAGAAGTCACGCAAAGCATATATGAAATGTACTAAAATCAACATTTCCAATTTGGCACAAATTTTGGACAACAAAATTGATTTCCAGTTTTATCAAGCATGGAAAAATCCACGGTATACATTCAAGGCGAAACGATTCAATATAGATATAGCAAGAAAATTCTTCTCAGAAAACTCAACATACAAGAAACCTTATTTCCAGAAATTATGTAATAGACTTGTGCAGATAAATTCACAGTTAAAATTTCAAAATTCCCACGCGAGTTTAAAGATTTCAATGTCCACAAAATGAAAGCCGTGTATTTCGAAAGGCCTAAAATTCACGCAATATCTCAACTAAAATCGCAAGAATAATTCAAAACTCATGAAAGATCCAGAGTCAGAGATTTTAGGGTTCTAAACCTTATAAATTCACACAACTTCATCATCGGCAATACATAGAAAAAAAAGAGCAAAAAAAACCGAGCATAATAAAAGAGAGAAAGGGCAGAAATCGCGTACGATCTTTGAGAGAGAGGAATAACAAAACGAATCGGAGATCACTGAAGCATGTATTCAACCATTGGAGAAACCCAATTCCAGAAACCCTAGGAGGCTGCTGCCATTAAGTAGGAAACATTGTTTCAAAGTGATAAAGCAGAATAAAGTGGTCGACCAACATTTTAAAGGGGCTAAGCCTTTTTATTCAGGGTTTTGTTTTGTTTTAAGTGTTTTTTATTTTTTCAAATAAAAAGGAGTCATTAAACTACTAGTGTTAGTAGTTAGAAAAATCACAGATTAAGAGTACGAGTTGTGTCAAGGTCTTGAGTGTAGAGTCTAAATAGTCAGGAGCAAGGGTTGTGAGTTTACAAGGGTCTGTAAGTGAAGATATTGTTTATAACTTCTAGTCGAAACGTTGAATGCAGTAGTAGGCAAAGTTTTGCCGAAGCTGGGTATTTTATGTGTGTGATTTTTTATCTGCAGGTTATTTTGTTTTTATGTGATAGTTTAATTTATTTTAAATTCTTTTAATTTTCAATAAACCCTATTCACCCCACTCTAGGGTTAATTTAGATCCTACAAGTGGTACCAGAGCGGGTATTTTTAACTCTAGAGTTATGAATTTGTCTAATAATGCTTTTTCTGAGGGTTGGTCCATAGCTAGGCCACCAATGTTTAATGGAACTGATTATGCCTATTGGAAAGCTAGGATGAAAATTTATCTGAGTTCAGTAGATTATGATGTATGGGATATTGTTGAAATAGGCTACAAATCTCCCGTTACGATTATTAATGATATTGAAATTCCTAAGCCAAAAGATAAGTGGGATGCTAATGATAAAAAATTATTCTCAACTGATGCCAAAGTAATGAATGCTTTAATTTGTGCTCTTGATAAAACTGAGTTTAACCGTATATCTCATTGTTCAACTACACAGGAAATTTGGCATACTTTGGAAGTTACACATGAAGGGACATCTCAAGTTAAGGAATCTCATCTCGTGCTACTCTGCAACGAATATGAAAATTTCTCGATGCGTAAAGACAAAGATATAAAAGAGATGTATGGTCAATTCTCCACGCTGGTTTATAATGCAAGGGCTCTTGGTAAAGTCTACACTGAAGTGGAATTAATACGCAAAATACTGAGAGTGCTACCAATGAACTTTGAAGCCAAAGTAATAGCTATTCAAGAATCAAAAGACCTAAGTAAGTTGAGAATAGAAGAGTTGATTGGAAACTTGATCACTTATGAAATGGAGTTAAAAGCCAAAGAAGGATGTGATGATTCAGAATCAAAGAAAAAGACAATTTCTCTAAACAACACTGTTGAAAGTAATGATGAATTCGAGAATCCTATTGAAGAAGTGGACATGGTTCTTAAAAGGTGGTCTAACAAGAAATATAAGTCACGAAAAAAGAATTTAAGTTCCAACAAATCCAAGAATTCAGACAACTCAAACGATGAAGTCATATGCTACAACTGCAATAAACCAGGCCATATCAAACCAAATTGTCCACTACTTCAGAAAGAAAGAAAGAAGAAGAAGAAAAAGAAAGCTTTTGCAGCTACATAGGACGATGAAGAAGGAGAAGAAGAAGACTCTGACAGTAATAAAGAGGAAGCCAATTTGTGTCTTATGGCACAGTCAAATTCAGAAAGTAGCGAAGAAGACTCCAGTGAGGTACCAAACTATACTTACAAAGATTTAATTTTAATGTGTTATGATCTTACCAAAACCATTGATTCTCTTGAACTAAAAGTTAAGAAATTAAAATCTGATAGGTTAAAATTAGTTCACGAAAACAATAGGTTAAAACTGAGCTTGAAAAAGTTTCAAATATTCAAAATCTTGATTTTGAAAATTGCAAGCTTTTAAAACTAGAGCAAACAGAACTTAAAGAAAATTTTGAGAAACAAGAACATTTGGCTTTAAAGGAAAGTGATGACACAAAAAGAAAGAACTTCATTAACAGATGTACCTCACTTGTGAATGAAAATGCAGCACTTAAAACCAAAGTAAAAAAATCTTGAAATAACATTGAGTAAGTTTTCAAGAGGAGAAAAATCCTTTAGGATGCTGCTTGGAAATCAGTTATATGTTAATAATGGAAAAGGATTAGGATTTGGGAAAACACACATTAATATGACTAATAATTCCAAAGGTGGAAGTGTTTTTCCTAAATGCATAAAATGTGGAAAAATTGGACATAGCTATGAAAAGTCTGAAAGTAGGAACAAAAACAAAAAATACATACAAATTTGGGTTCCAAAAGGGTCATCAAGTTACTGTTATAGATTTGGACTTGGTAAGAACAAACAAATTTGGGTTCCAAAAGGATCTGTTGTTCAAAATCAAAAAATTTCAGTTACTAATATTTTTAGACCTATGAGTTTCTCTAGGTCATTCTCTTTTTCTCGTGTGTAGGTATATTGGCGGGCTAAGGAGCAACATGAATAGTACTTGGATTCAGGTTGTTCCAAACATATGACAGGAGATAAATCAAAGTTCCTTAGCCTTGAAAAACATAAAGATGGAAGTGTGATAATGAGTGATAACAGTAAATGTAAAATTATCGGTAAAGGTAAAGTGGGTAGTATTACTTTCTCCTTAACTGATGTTTTATGTGTTGAAAACTTGCATCACAATCTCATCTCCATAAGCCAACTATGTGACAAAGGAATGAGTGCGGTATTTGATAGTGAAACTTGCAGAATTATTGAATAAACCACTAGCAATATAGTGTTCATAGGAAAAGGAAATGTTTATATGCTTTCGTTTGATGATTTGACTCTCTCATGATGTTTAGTAGCTACAGATGAAGAAGTTTTCTTATAGCATAGGAGATTGGGTCATGCTAGTATGAGTCTCTTAGAAAATCTTGAAACAAAAGAATCGGTAAGGGAATTACCACATCACAAAAATATAAAGTGTAACACCCCTAAGTCCCACATCGTGGAAGCCTGTGTGAAGTGGGTACTTATATAGTAGAGCCCATCTCTTACTAACACCGAGGCCTTTTGAGGAACAAAACCCCACACCTATACGGTGGCTAAGTTGGGGACAATATCTTGCGCGAAATGAGGTGCGGGCTGTTACAGTGGTATCAGAGCCAATACCCAGCCGGAATTGTGGCTCCTGTGTGGACCACAACGCCTGGGTGAGGTGTTTGTGAGCCAACAGGGATGTTGGGCTCTGCAGGAGGGGAGAACGTAACACCCATAAGCCGAAGCCTTTTGAGGAACAAAACTCCATACCTATACGGTGGCTAAGTTGGGGGCAATATCTTGCACGAACAGAGGTGCGGGCTGTTACAGTGGTATTATAGCAAGTACCAGCCGGAATTGTGGCTCCTGTGTGGACCACAATGCATGGGTGAGGTGTTTGTAAGCCAACGGGGACGTTGGGCTCTGTAGGAGGGGAGAATGTAACACCCCTAAGCTCCACATCGTGGAAGCCTGTGTGAAGTGGGTACTTATATAGTAGAGCCCATCTCCTACTAACGCCGAGGCCTTTTGAGGAATAAAACCCCACACCTATACGGTGGCTAAGTTGGGGACAATATCTTGCGCGAATGGAGGTGCGGGCTGTTACATAAAGTATGCAAATCGTGTACTATGGGAAAATTCAGTCATTCATCATTTCACCCCAAAAATGTCATTAGTACTAATAGGGTACTTGAGTTAATTCATATGGATTTGTTTGGACCAAATGAAATCGCTAGCTTGAATGGAAAACGTTATTGTTATGCGTTGGTTGATGATTATTCCAGATTTACATAGGTTTATTTTCTAGCCAAAAAGTCTGAAACTTTTGATTACTTTTCAAAGTTTGCAAAACTCATTCAAAATGAAAAAGGTGTTTCAACTAAAACTTTAAGAAGTGATCACGGTGGTGAATTTGAAAATTTGGATTTTGAAAATTTTTTTGTGAAGAAAATGGTTTTAAACACGAATTTTCTACCTCTCGAACACCTCAACGAAATGGGGTAGTCGAAAGGAAGAATCGTACATTACAAGAATTGGCTAGATCTATGTTAAGTGAATATAAATTGCCTTTGACTTTTTGGGCAGAGGCAGTTAATACATCCTGCCATGTAATGAACAGAGTAATGATTAGACCAATACTTAACAAAACGTCCTATGAATTGTGGTTTGACAGAAAGCCTAACATTTCATATTTTAGAGTTTTTGGATGCCCTTGTTATCTTCTTAATACAGGTGATCAACTTGGTAAGTTTGAATCAAAGGCCGATGAGGGAATTTTCATGGGTTACTCTTCAAGAAGCAAGGCATATCGAATCTTCAACAAACGAACAAAAACTATTGTTGAAACCATAAATGTGAAATTTTGATGAGTCAGACTTGGATACAGTGGATGAAGAGAAAAACAGTGAGGGAATTACATATGAGGGTGAAAAGATAATAATACAGAGAAGACTTGCAGTGATGATCCAATAAAACCAACATTTGAAGTTGAGAAGTTGAAATTCAAAGACAATCATCCTCCAGAATTGGTAATAGGAAATCCAACGGCAGGTATACGAACTTGTTCATTATTTAATAAAGATATCTGCGCTTTCTGTATTCACAGTTGTTTTATTTCTGAAACTTAACCTAAAAATATTGAAATTGCACTTAGTGATGAAAGCTGGATTTTAGCAATGCAAGAAGAACTTAATCAATTTGAAAGAAATAAAGTTTGGAAATTAGTTCCTAGACCAAATGACTATCCAGTAGTAGGAACTAAATGGGTGTTAAAAAATAAACTTGATGAATCCGGAAATGTAATTGGGAACAAAGCTAGGCTGGTTGCAAAAGGATATAATCAAATTGAAGCCATTGATTTTGATGAGACATTTGCACCAGTAGCTAGGTCAGAAGCCACTAGAATTTTGCTCAGTTTTGCATGCTATAAAGGTTTCAAACTTAAACAAATGGATGTAAAAAGTGCATTTTTAAACGGAGAATTAAAAGAAGAAGTTTTTGTAGAACAACCCCCTGGTTTTGAAAATCATGAATTTCCAAATCATGTATATAAACTTGAAAAAGCATTATATGGTCTTAAACTAGCTCCTAGAGCTTGGTACGATTGTTTAAGTGCATATCTCTTGGAAAATGGTTTTAAAAAGGGCAGTGCTGACACGACATTGTTTCTATTACATGAAGGTGACGATTTCTTGATAGTCCAAATTTATGTTGATGATATTATATATGGTATTACTAATGATCGTCTATGTGAGAAATTTGAAAAAGTCATGTAGGATAAATTCGAAACGAGCTTAGTAGGTGAATTAAAGTACTTCCTTGGATTTCAAATCAAACAAAGCACTAAGGGTATTTTCATATCATAAACTAAATACATCTCTGAATTGCTGAAAAGATTTGGACTAGAAAACGCAAAGCCACTCAGAACACCGATGAGTCCTTCAACCAAACTTGACAAAGACGAGAAAGGAGTTGCATTTGATTAGAAAAAATATTGTGGAATAATTGGTTCACTCCTTTATCTCACTACATCTAGGCCTGATATTATGTTTGTTGTTTGTTTATGTGCATGTTTTCGGTCTAATCCAAAAGAATCTCACTTAAAAGCTGCAAAAAGAATATTAAGATATCTTTTGCATACACACAAATTTGGTTTATGGTATCCCGCATGCAATAATTTTGAATTAATTGGATATTCTGATCTTGATTATGCTGGATCCCTTGTGGATAGAAAAAGCACTAGTGGAACTTGTTTTATGCTAGGACACTTGTTAGTTTCATGGTCAAGCTGAAAACAAAATTGTGCTACTTTATCCACAACTGAGGCTGAATACGTTGCTTTAGTTGTTGTGCACAAATACCATGGATGATGCAAACTCCTTCAAATTTTGGTTTAATTTATAAAAAAAGTACCACTAAAATGTGATAGTAAAAGTGTTATAGATTTGTCTAATAATCCTGTTCACCATTCACGCACTAAACACATAGATGTAAGACACCATTTTATTAGAGATCACATTTCACCAGAAGATATCTGTATTGAGTTTATTTCAACTGATTGTCAACTTGCTGATATTTTTACAAAACCTCTTCCGGAAGATAGATTTTCACGATTACGCTTAGATTTGGAAATCATAGAAATTGATTGATCATTATCCATTTTTTTAAAATATTCTTGAATGGTTATTCAAAATTTAAATGATTGACCATTTAAACTATTTCAGAACTCGTCAAAATTATGTTGGATTTTGAAATTGTGATGAGTATTGACTATAATATTTTTTATAACATGAGGAAATATTATTAAATTCTCATGCCGATTGAACAAATTTTATAATGTCTTTAAAATTGGAGCATTTTTCACGATCATTTTCTACCACTACCATCCTTTTGACACTCATCATGATTTTATATAATGTGGGCAGTTTAATTTTTGAGAATAAAGAAAATCTTGAAATATATATATAATATAGTAATAATAATAATTTATCCTTGGTATTCACTCCCATTTAAAAGTCCTCGCGGTTATGCGTGGGTGAATTACCTTAATCTCTAGGTGCTTCTATTCTCACTTAAAAGACCTTTGGGCTGTGCATGGATAGAACTCATTGAGAGGATAAAGTTAAGTTACTACTAACCCCATTTAAAAGACCTTTGGGCTATGCATGAGCAAGTGCTTAACACATTTTTGAGCTTATTTAAAATCTTTTGAAATTCATATTCAAATATTCAATTTTATTGAACTCACCTCATTTTTATAAAATCAATCGTAAATCCATCATTCTAATAAGTGAAATTTGCTTCTAATTTGAAGAATATTATGATTTTTGTTTGATTAAATGAGATTTAGGATATATTTTCCTTCTTGATTTGAATTTATAATTCTAGTATGTGTTCATCACTGTTCCAATTTCTAGTATTTTTTTATGATAACAAAAGGGGGAGAACGGTCAAGATTTTGATGGATGAGTAAACATTTTTAGAATATTTTTGAAATTTGGTGTTATGACTAATAAATTTCTAAATTCTAAAATTTATACATCAATATAAGGAAAGCTTAGTAGCAGGGGGAGCATACAAATATGGGGAGTACTATGCTTTACAATCAAACACATTTATCACATTCAAAATCTTAGTATATGTTTGTCATCATCAAAAGGGGAGAGTGTTGAGTGTAAAGATTTGATTTTTGTTTGATAATAACAAACATATACAAATAATATAAATGTGTTTGAAAATAGTACTATTCTGCACTATAAATATAGAAATAAATATTTAAGTTGAATAAAATGCAAACTGCACAGAATTTGATAGACAAACAACATTTGTTATTCAAATAAATATTTTATTTCTACATTCTATATAGTACATTTTTTTACTCCACTATTTACAAAATTCACTGTCAAACAATATACAAAAATTTCTTACTACATTTCACTCGTTCACTCATACACAGACGCTGCCACACATATTTGTCTTCAAGTGCTCCAGATCTTGTCCAATTATCAATCCAGTCATCCATACCTGTCACAAATAGAAAAATACATAATACACGGCAATAGAAATAAAACTGAACACATACAAATATAAATTTATTTTAAATTTTATTTGCCTCAGAGTTTTGGCGTGTTTCTCATCATTTTCTAGATCTAGTATGAATTCTCTAATACAGACTGCTTGTGATATTCACAGTGATACATGGTAAATACCATAAGACAAACTAATTTCTAGTGCTCACATATCAGCCCCGCACAACCACACTAGTCTGCTGATTAGAACCAGCATTTAGCTAATTCTGAACAGCTCCAACACAGTGTAGTAGGACTGCCGATTACAAAAATGTACATCTGACATTCCAAATAGCCCACAAATACAAAATTACACACCCACTGTAGCACCCCGTAATTTTATAACATTAAAATTCACAAATTAAAGTATACTTAATTTTTAGAAAAGAATTAAGTGAAATGGGTTGCGCAGAGAAATATATATATTGATATATATATATATATATTAAAAATTAAATAAATAAATATGCGAAAAAGTTCAAAACAGCGAATTGGGAGGGGGAATAACCGAACCGGCCCATTTTTGAGGTCGACCCGAGCTCTGCTGGGTCGACTAGGGGTTAATCCAGGGTGTTTGGCTGTCAACCTGTGGGCCGATTCGCTCAAATGCAGATTTTGCATTTGATTGGTTCTCATGGTTCAGGGTTAATCTAATGGTCCTAAATAACTTCCTACACCTATAAATACATCCTAATGCTAACCCTAAACCTAATTAAAATAGAATAGTTACCGTCATACCGTCGCCATGGAAATCAATGGAGCCGCCGCCAACTAAGAAAGAAGAAAAGCAAATTCAATTCTAATTCTCTCAACCCTAAAGCAAAGCAAAACTCTCTCTTTTCTTCTCTAAATTGTGAGTATGATGATCTTAACAAGATTATTATCATTTTAATTAGGTTGAGTTATGAATGGATTATGAGTAGATGATGTGAATTATCATATAAGTTGTTGTAATCCCCTTTTGCTATCATGTATATTGTAAATCCAATGTTATGTGATGATGATATCTTATATGTTGTAAATCATGCTATGATGATGTTATGTATGTTGAAAGTTTCTATGCTAAGTTGTGATGAATCATACATGTTAAAAAGGCCATGATGTTACCATCTATGCTAGTTAGTTCATATTAATTAAATCATCATGTTTGGGTTATGTTGATCTATATGACAAGTCACATATGCAAGTTAGATTAATTAGAAAAGTTATGAACATATGCCAAGACATCTATTATGACATCTAGAATTATGCTATGACACATGTGATATCCTATGCTAGTTCACACCATCATTATGTTGCCTAAAAACCCCATATGCAAGTTTATGTATAGATTTGGGCTATGATCATATCATATAAATTGAGACATTTAACAAGTTGACATCTTTTGATCCTTAACATGTGTAGTTTATGCAAGTTTCACCCCTATTATGATTAGATTTATTTTAATTGTCTATATGTTGTGATAATTTATCTTTGTGCTAGGTGTTAGACTATACAAGTCTAGCCTATATTATGCGTTGAATAAGCGAAAGTATAAACGTGGGGTAGGGGTAATATTAAGGATTTAATATTAAAAAGTTGGGGTGCAATTGATATGATTTTGCATTCCATAAGTGGATGGCCATAATTGAGTCAATTATGGACATCATTAAAAGTTGACTTAATTAATATTTTGAATAGGGAATTATTAAAACTGGGGTAAAAGATTTTAAGTGTTAATCGATGCTTAGGACACGAGGTTGGACTCGTTTGTGACGTAAACCTGCCCGAACCCGCCCGACAAATCCAGTGGTCACAAATGTCAGCCCAATGTGAGAGGTCCTAGGCCTAAACTAAAGCATAATGGTTGTAAAGACACGAGGTTAGACTCTTTTATGGTGTAAGACTGCCCGGACCCGCCCGGCAAATCCAGCTGCCATAAATGCCAGTCTAATATGAGAGGTCTATGAGGTTATGGCCTGAATGAATTAAGAAATACTTAACCAGATAAACATGTAAGGTGGGACATGGGGGTTAAGTAGGTGCCTTGGGTTGCATGAGGAATCTAGGGGGTGCCCTTAGTGGCATGTGAAATACGATTAGTAAGACTTAACCAAACACACATGTAAATGAACATGACTAAGAGGGTTAAGTGGGCTATACTAGTGACAAACTTAGGTGGGTAGCTTGTGGGGGCCCATTTCGACCAGTATCCCAAACGTATCTTTGTGGGCTCGACCCAAGTCGAGGACGGGACACGCATGCTGGGTTTGACTGTAAGAGGCCAAAACGGGGAGCGGTGGCAACGCAAGTCCAACGGGTTTCGTATGCGTGTGTGGACCCGGGCTGGTAGGTAAGACGTTGTTGCATCGTGTAGGTATAAGCCGTGCATTCTTAAGTTGTATCGGGTTGCCACTTTAGGGGAGTGATACACCCCACTTTGGGCCAGCACGGGTATCTACGAGTAGGGAGCCGATCGAAAGTGGGTAGTGGGGTACACCTAGTGGAGATAGGGGCAGACGGCACCTATGTAGTCAGCTAGAAGTACGTAAGGCTATTTATAAAGTTTCTGTGTGAAGCAAGTGGGATCAAACAATAGGGTGACTGGTGTGGTGCAGTGTAGTAATGTGTGGTGCAGTGTAGTAATCATTCGTTAGTAATTAGGTGTGCCTTTACCGTTATCTTTAACGTTATCTTTAACGCTATCTTTATCTTCCTAAGAGTTCATAGACATTTACTTGTCTTCCAGCTTATGCCTTAGTCTAGTTATTTTGATAATAGTATTGTTAGAATTATCATACTCGCCAGACTTTAAGTCTGACCCCCTCTATTTCTATCCTTTTTCCCCCTCCAGGTCCTCTGGTTGGGCCCAGCTCTAGTGGTGTTTGATTGAATTGCTTCATCTCTCTTTGGAAATCTTGGACCGTTGAAGTAAAGTCCAGATTGTTATCTTTTTAATGGCTATTTATGTAATGGGATTATGTATCTTGTTTTTATGAAGATGGATATTATACTTGGTTATGATCTATGGTTTTATGATGTAACAAACATGTTTAATTTCCGCTGCAATAAAATGAAGTTTTAGATTTCCAAGTACTATTTATTATCTGTCTTGTTGTAATTTTTCAGTTCTATATTCACTTATAACCTCCACGGAAGTTAATGCATTCCCTTTGTGAGTGACATTAATGAACATGGGGTGTTACACCCACGATACATGTATATACATACGGTTGTATGCATATACACATATAAATGAACAGGTAAATATGGTCGAGCATAAACCAAAATGTACAAGGCATTTTCAATTTTTTTTCTCAAAGTGGTCGAGGTAGTATGAATGCACAAAACAAAGCAGTCAACATGAAATGCAAGTCAGGGATGCACATGGTACATGCTTCAAGTCAAACAAACATTGTCTAGTCAGTGTATACATATATAAGTCATGCAGTTACATAGGGATGTACAAGTTTACAACAGTGATTACAAGATTACACAGGGAACAAAAGGTTGGTGAACCACAAACATGGATGGCATAGCAGCACTAACACGTTCAAGGAATAGCCACAAGCATCATATTACAGGATTGTTCAAGCATGTACATGAAGGGTGGTGCAGTACATAGCACAAGTTAGC
This sequence comes from Allium sativum, assembly GCA_030737875.1. Lineage (NCBI taxonomy): Eukaryota > Viridiplantae > Streptophyta > Magnoliopsida > Asparagales > Amaryllidaceae > Allium > Allium sativum. The sequence goes on from CM060926.1 coordinate 43,193,605, forward strand.
ATGCAACACAAAACAGAACAGTAATGGTTCAACTAAATCAAGAAGGCTAAGCAACTCAAATACAAATTGAATGGAAAAGCACATGGTTTGGCATAATCAGTAAGGCAACATGGTCAAAGATGCACTAGTTACAACATGGTGTACATGTGTGTTCAGCAAACTCAAACCAGGTTAACAACGAGAAGTGCACCAATTTACCAAAGTTCAGGTCCAAGATAGTCGAGTACAGGTTCTATGGTGAAGCTGGTCAAGCTAGCATTTACATACAAGTCAAGCCAAGTTAATGGAGAAAAACACTGTAGCAAGTCAGAGTGGTTCAAGATGGCATCAGCTTTTAACTTGAGCAAAGACAAGCCAGTGTGTTTCAATGGTGGAACCCAATCATGTGGTCGAGACAATTTAAGCACGCAACAAAATAAAGTGGCATATACACATAGCAAAACAGAACTGGAGCATGTAAACAAAGCAACATGGTTCAATAATTTCAGGTCGATGCAATATACATACAACAAATTGGTTTAGGTAAAACTGTGTGGACGTGCAAATGTGACACAACAACATGATCTAGCTGAAATGAAAAGTGAAGCAGGCAAAGGCAAATCAGTGCAAAGAAGTCACGCAAAGCATATACGAAATGTACTGAAATCAGCATTTCAAATTTGGCACAAATTTTGGGAAACAAAATTGATTTCCATTTTTATCAAGCATGGCAAAATCCATGTCATACATTCAAGGTGACAGGATTCAATACAGATATTTTGGCAAGGAAATTCTTCTCAGAAAACTCAACTTATAAGAAACCAATTTTCCAGAAATTATGCAATAGATTTGTGTAGATAAATTCACAGTTAAAATTTCAAAATTCCCATGCAAGTTTGATTTCAAAGTCCACAAATTAAAAGTCGCGTATTTCACAAGGCCCAAAATTCACGCATTATCTCAACTAAAATCGCAAGGATAATTCAAAACTCATGAAACATCTAGAGTCAAAGATTTTAGGGTTTTAAACCCTATAAATTCACACAACTTCATTATCGGCAATACATAGAAAAGTAAAGCAAAAAAATCGAGCATAATAAAAGAGAGAAAGGGCTGAAACCACGTATGATTTTTGAGAGAGAGGAATAACAAAATGTATCGGAGATCACTGAAGCAAGTATTCAACCATTGGAGAAACCCGATTCCAGAAACCCTAGGAGGCCGCCGCCATTAAGGAGGAAGCATCAGTTCAAAGTGATAAAGCAAAATAAAGTGGCCGGCCAACATTTTAAAAGGGTAATTCTTTTTATCTAGGGTTTTTGTTTTGTTTTAAGTGTTTTTTAATTTTTCAAATAAAAAGGAGTCATTAAACTACTAGTGTTAGTAGTTAGAAAAATCACAGCTTGAGAGTACGAGTTGTGTCAAGGTCTTTAGCGTAGAGTTTAAACAGTCGGGAGCAAGGGTTGCGAGTTTACAAGGATCTGTAAGCGAAGAGATTGTTTATAACTTTTAGTAGAAACTTGAATGCAACAGTAGGTAGAGTTTTACCAAAGTTGGGTATTTTCTATGTGTGATTTTCTATCTGCAAGTTATTTTGTTTTTGTGTGATAGTTTATTTTATTTTATATTCTTTTAATTTGCAATAAACCTATTCACCCCCCCTTAGGGTTAATTTAGATTCTACATATAGGTCTAGCATTTTTCACTAAATCAATCCAAAACTCGATCTCTCAGTGTGGTGGAAGTCTGGTCACTTCCTCAAAGATGTCCGGATACTCGCCAGCAATAGGCACATTTGATAACTCATTATGCGGGATGTCGAGGGAATTTAGAAAACTAGCCATCACCCCATCACTAGGTAGGCAACCCAATGCCACCCTACACCCATCATCCACTCTGATGGTCACCAAAGACCCCTTACAATATACCAGGACCCCATACCTTTGGAGCCAATCGACTCCCAAAATAAAGTCATACCCAGTAAAGCCCAAAACAAAGCAATCACAAGCAAACATACATCCATGACTCGATAAGACCAAATTTCAACAAATCATATAAAGGCCAGTCGAACCACCGATCGGGTTCGTTACAACTAAAGGTTTATCGATAATCTCGGCTTTCAATTCTAACCTATCTACCAGGTCACTAGATACGAAGGAATGGAAAGCCCTGTTTTCAAATAATACTCGAACAGGAACATCACAAATAGAAAGCATACCTTGAATAACGACACCCTTTCCCTTCTCCGCCACAGTTGGGGCATTCGACGTAGAAGGAACAACGTTGATAGCATATTCTTTCACGATCTGCTTCTCCTTAGGGGGTTGTGGACATTTATTCTTGAAATGTCCTACTTGGTCACAGTTGAAGCACTTCCTCTCCCTGGCTTCGCTTGACAATCTTTGATATGGTGGCCCTTCTTGCCACAACCAAAGCACTAGTTATCTTTCTTAATCTTCTTTTTCTGACCTTCCTTGTTTTGGTTTTGTTTTCTCTTTTTCTGGGACTTCTTATTGCCTTCACCGCTTGCCTGCGGTTTGGCTCCTCTGCAGATGTAATAGCGACCTTGGTCTTCGTCTTAGGGTAAAGGCTCTCTAATCTCAATGCTTTCTCTACAACGGACTCGAAAGTCTCATCGATATGGTTTATAAGTCTTTCCCCTAAGTACTCATCTAGGTCAGTTATGAAATTCTCGTTCTTCTTCTTGGCAGTATCGATAAGTGATAATCCATACTTCGATAAGGTATCAAATTTGGCAATATACTTTGAGACTGCCCTACCATTATGCTTAAGTTCCAAAAATTTCCAGAATAATTCTAATTTCTGAGCAGTTGGAATAAACTTGTCACTGAAGCGAGTCTTAAACTGATTCCAAGTAACTTGATCTTCGGGAGTAGCCACTTTAATAGCATTCCACCAATACATTGCACGTCCTTGAAGCTGACGCGATGCTAGCTTTCTCTTTATTGCATCATCGATCCCCAAACCGCCGAAGATACGCTCACAACTATCAAGCCAATCCTGGACCTCCGTAGCCGATTCCATTCCATGGAACGGCTTCCCACCAAGACTATTATATTCCTTGTTAAGCTTGGAAAAATCGGCTCTAGGCGCCTGCACCACCACCGTTAGCAGCATTAGAAACTTCTCCCTGAGCATCCCTAAGCATCTCTCGCATGAAGGCAGTAAACATCGTCCTTATATCCAGTACATTCCCATTGTTGGCCCCTGAACCCGCTCCCTCTTCAACTCCCGATGCAGAGTTCCTTACCGTATTCCTCGTAGTTCGGTTCATCATTCAATCTGTAAAGAAAAAACAATTAATCATCTCCTTAGTAGTGCCAGTGCAGTGCGACTTCATCCTTAGATATACTAATAGTGTGTGTATATATATAGTTTTTGAAAACCAAAATATCACAATTACGTACTCTCATATATGTATACTATCTCTCCCTGGTATCTTCCCTTAGGTTAAATTACACAATATAGGCTCGGATACTAAGTGTGATAGCTGCCCCGTACCATCAGACATTTCCCCCAAATACGTTGTGCCAATGCCCGACTAGCACGGGACGATCATCAAAAGTGTTGAAACGATGAATTACCAAAGAACCTGTAGTATATCTCACAGCGCATGGATTAAAATATAATAATAACATAACTTGGTATAAAACAGGCGAGACAGTACATAAGCTGAAAACTAAACCATATCCATCATAGTAGTGGAATCCAAAATACAGCTTCATATCCAATTATTTAAAATACTGTCTCTGGAAAGAAATAAAAGAGGTACACTACTAATACCTAAAGCAGTGACCAACAACAACACAGGGAGAATATATATAGAGTACATGGAAGCTTCTTGCTCATCTTCGGACAACTACTCATGCATAATCACCTAACCTGCCTCTAGTCTGCTCATTTAGGAGCACCTAGAGTAATAAGAAGGGACATAAAACTCTGGGTCAGATGAAAGTTTGGTTTGAGCGATAGCAAATCTATGTAATTATATAAAGCAATAACATGTATAAATAATGTGAAAATAAGCCTCAGGTCCCTAAAGCTTATTAAAATAGACGCCACATCCCCGATATGTTTAGTTTGTAAACCCCCCCCCCCCCCCATTTTGGCTTGCGCGTCCTTCTTTTTCAAAAACTTCCGCCTCCAGCTGACAAACCTTACGTGTCCTTCATTTTTTGCAAAAAAATAATGCGACACTTATTAAAAAAAATTCTAAAATCTGGAAATATTCTCGACAGTCCACTGGAAAAAAAATAGTTACATATATGTATGCAACTTTTGCCTATAGTTACATATATGTATGCAAATATTACATACGTTGTTTTCTTTTGAAAATCTGGATCAAAAATTGCATATACGTACGAAAATATTTGAAATTTTTGAACACATGTATGCATGTATTTGGATGAAGAAAACTTAGGTGAAATTTAAGCTGCGAATTATTGCACACTTTTCAACAAGAATAATGCAATATCTGCACAGGTGTATGCAAGTAAATCAACAAAGATGCACGAAGTGAAAAACATGCATGGATGTATACAGGAAAATATAGATTTGTGCATACGATAATGCATTTAACTGCATTTTCGTTATTTTTTCTTTTTTTTTGGTTTTTGACGCCTTCTTTAAATGTTTTTTCATCTGAATTTTTCATCATTTACGCGTTTTAATTAATTATGAATTTACGTATTTTTTTTAATTTTTTTAGTGAATTTTTGAAAAATAGGGACTAAATTTACATTAACTTTATGACCGGATTTGAGCCTAATTAAAAACCTTAACAGAGACCTGTAAAAAACGCACCCATAAATAATCATACCTGACCTGGACCTGCAACAAAAAAGTTAGCACAACAAGATGTACAATGCGCTAAGGTAACACTAACATAGAGTGCAAAATGGAAGTGTCTGTGTCATGGTGATAGCAAACATCAAACATAACAATCATTCCTCACATCTCTCACTCAGTGTGTAAAGCATGCGATATCCACCGCTTTGATCACCAAATCCATTGGGGCCATGACGGGTCCACACCGCCTTGAACTCCATACAACTATTGCTATGACCACACCGCCCTGGTCTATAGTCAATAACCCTACTCAGTCGACACCGCCTTGGCTCTGGGATACATGCCAACCAGTCCACACCGCCCTGGCTCTGGTTCGTCTACATGCCCCCCTCTCAATAGTGAACCAAAGTTATAGATATCGATAACTCCTTTGCACACATCCCGTAGCAAAGCCTAACTCTTGAAGTTAACTCGTTGGTTCCCATCTAGATTCTGAGCGATAACTCCGGACTCCCGTTGCATCTCGGGTTTTGGTCGAATTGGTGTTCGGTTCGATTCAGGTCTCCTCCTCCTATCTGGTTCGGTTCGGGTCTCCTGCTCCTATCCAGTTCGGATCGGGTCTCCTCCTCCTATCCGGTTCGGATCGGGTCTAAATCTCCTATCCGATTCGAATCGGGTCTCCTTCTCCTATCCGGTTCGGATCGAGTCTCCTTCTCCTATCTGGACCGAAACTCTACAAGTTTTCCAGAAAGATGTTTTAGCCAAATGACGACGTTTTCAACCATTCTAACTTCCCTATACAATCATAAAACATACTAAACAGCAGTAGTAACATGTAGAATCAACTAAAAAATCAAAACAATATTTTCACATGTTAATTTAGACCAAACATACCCAAATCCATGATTTCCCCATTAACCCTATCTAATTATAAGATTAGCAAACTTAATCCAAATTAACCCAAATTCATTCCAATGACATAAAATATGGTTTTATAATTTTTACATATTTTTCCAGAATTTTTAGGTGTATAATTTCGCTAATTATCACTAATCAACCATAATTAGCCATAATTAGTGAATAAACATGCTAATCACCCACCTTAGCCAACAATAAATGATAGATCTGAAACTTTTACTAATTTGGCTTGCATTCCAATGTGGTGCAACAGATCTACCTTGAATTTGGTGTTAACCCGGCTTGATTTGATGTAGATTTGATTAATTTGCGATTAGAGAGAGATTTAGAAGATGGAAGCCATGATTAGGGTTTGAGAAAGGTTCGTGGCGGCTAGAAAAATGAAAGGAGATGATTCTTCAACTCCTTTCAGCCCTCCCATAACGCTAAACCCAAATTGGGTTATGGGACTAGCGGCTAATCACTTAATTAAGCCCAATTAGGCTGTTTTTCCATCTTCAAATCTTATTTCAGCCATATCTACCAAACGATAAGTCCATTTGATTAATATGACCACTCTACGAAATGAGAAACCATCATCTGAATCCAATGGAAGTGGTTTCAGGTCAAAATTACTTACCAGTCAAAAGTTATAGGCAAAACAAGATTCGTTGGGGGCAAAATGGTCATTTTAAAATCTGGCAAAAATCGAATATGTGGGAAATGACCCCAATAGTCGTTTCCTAAAGTTACACGACCATATGACTTTGTATAAAAATAAAATAAATACCCTACGATCCTTCGATACGTAGAATACGAGTCGTTGCATCAATGGTATGGTATGGATTGGCAATGTGGCATGCTAAGATGCAATGATCAAGGCTTTTGTTGAAAAGCAGAGCCTTGTGGTTGATGATCAAAGCACCGCTTTAATATAGCACAACTTTGTGTAGCGTTAACTTGCGAGCTTTACTCCCCAGTATGAACCAAAAACGGGATGAGGGACAACAGGGAAATGGACATACATTTCCTTCTAGCTACGAGTGTTGTCATGCTATGGATCCCAAACATTTTAATTATGTGGAAGTTGGATGATGGAAACCGAGGTGCCTTACATTTGGCCGCACAAGGCCCTTGATGGTCGACATACTGACCAAGATGGTCGACGTACTGACCAGGTGACAGGTCCGATAGGACCTGGAAACGTATTGTTTATGGTATAACCAATCAGCGAGGGCTGACTGTCCCTGGTGCTCCCAAGGGTTGCCTTGCCTATGGTGTAATCCTGGACATCTTGTAAGAGGTGGTACAAAACTGGTGAGGAAGATCGCTTGCCTCAGTTCATAGATGGAAACTCAATTTCCAATACACAAATTTTCGGTTTTAGTTGTAAACCTATATGGCGATATAGTAGGATGAGGTACTATGTCGTCTAGGACTGATACATTTATATTTGAAATTATTTTCTGCACTATGCACTAATAATAATAAAAGATAAAATTTTGCGTATCAAGCATGTTTGACTATTATAAGGTAAAACTCTATCCTCCGGCTTGCGCTTGCATTGTGTGATGGGACCTGAGTCTTATAATAGCTTCATTTTTCCTTTTAGCATTGCACTGTCAGTTTTTATGCACTGGTATTCACGAGAATAAACCCGTTCCGTGTTATACGGCGTGGTTCCGTTATTTACCCAACTTTAAAACAAAAGTTAATAATTGTTTTAGTTTTCACACCAGTCCCATGAATGACTTGGAGTTTATTGTTTCCCACCTAAACTCTGAGTGCCCATATTTTCCACACGGGCACCTAGTAGTTTTGGTTTTGCAGATATTTATTTCCAATGATACTTGAATACGGCCGAAGCTATATTCTGGAATGCTTTGTATCCGTGTATTCCCCTCAGCTGTGTTAGATGATTTTGCGCTGCACATTATATTCATGTATTATATTTCCTCTGTTTGTAATTTATAAATCTCTGATATTATTTTTTCACTACATATTATTATTTGTACTCTGATGTAAATTGTTGTAACACCAATGAAATATTCTCTTGTTCTGATGCGTCGTGTTCTCATGACAATCTGTCTTCTTGTTCGGTTTAGGCCTGCCAGGAAGTTCGGGTTACTACAATTTTGCTGGAGCTATGAAAGAGGTGCCAGAGTCGAGACGTATTCCCGTATTTTCTCGTATTAATTTATTTCATCTATATATGTTGTATTTACCAGCATTTTTAAACAGATTCTATAGGATGACCTAGTTGTGCACTTTAATTTTGTAATAATGTATATACAGTTTTCTCTTTGTGTAAAGAATGTTGATATATTATATTTTATTCATTCTACTATGATATTATATTCTGCCCTGATTCTGCAGTGTTGGTATTCTTCTTCTTCTTCTATTCTAACATTTCCTTTTTTCTTCTTCTCACCCTCTAACTTCTTTTTTCTAACTTTTTTGGTTTTTTATACTTGGTGAATACAGAAGAAGTATTAGTGTCGAAATTCAAGCTTCGAATTCGCCGGTCGTTACAATCGTAGATTAGAGAATAAACTAAATTTAACTATAAATAATCATCTTACTGAATATATTACCACAAACTTTACTTTGGTCTTCACCTATTAATCGCCTTCCGTAGGTTTCCCCTTAGTTATAACGTACCTTGTCCATTTTCTTTGATTTTATTTTATTTTTGTATAAAGTTTTACAAGTGAAGAGGAAGAATTTTAATAGAGTTTCAATAGTTTGATAGTCCTCTAATAAATTTAGGTTAGCATGTTGCTTACTTTATAGAGGTCATGAGTTGATTTAGGTCGTTTGATCTGCTCTGGAGAATCTTCATTTGCCCATCAAAAAAGTGGGAGCAAAATAGAATAACTAGATCGATCCAAGTCGTTCATCCAACTCATGAATGCTCGATTTTACAATGTGATAAGTCAATCCATATTTGTCATGTTTTATTCGAATTTAAATTTCCAAGGTATTACAATTGCTAGTGAAACATACGACATTGTCCATCATTGTAGTCCTCAAGACTAACCGCACCATCCTCATAGAGACCGCCACACTCGTTCTCCATCAATCAGAGTTCGTCGTGAAAAAAGAAAACCATAATTTAACATGTACTTGAGGTTAAGTATTTGAAGTTTATGTCCTTTGACTAAAACTTTATCATTCTGGCTAACAGTTAAAGTGCACTTCCTAATGGCTATGGAATATGCAACCCTTTCTTTTAACTATTTTCCTAATTGGAAACTTCATCACCAAACAATCACATATTTAATAATTAATTCCGATTGTCGTCAAATAGTCCTACCATTTAAAAAGGCTTGATTTGGAAAATCTATCAATAATACCTTTTGAATCTGTTTGTTCGTTAAATAATATGTTATTCAACATAACTTGAACATAGTTAATGGTGCGATACATGGTTCGCTTTAGTTTTCTTAATTAGCTTTTAATTATTATTTTTACTCTTGCACGTCATCATCAAATCATACAATATATTCACTAAATCCAATGATGAAAAGAGAAAACAGGTGTGAGGACCGTCCACTGCTACTAGCCTAGCTTAAAGCACATGAGCTAACCTAAGCGATTAGACTACAAATTCTCAAACTCTATGCACGGAGTAAAATTTCACATACTATCAAAAGCATACAAAAATTACAACAATACACTAGCAAATAATCACTTTATTGTCAAGAAGTACATGATTATACTTTTTCTGCACATTCACTGTAGTTGATGAATAATCCACACATATAAAAACCATCGACTCTTTATTAGTCTAGGTACGAATCATCAAACTAGACATGAGTAAGAATACAACATGTGGCTCATGTATTGGTGGAAGTAATTTGATTTTTTTTTTATGTGAAGATTATATTGTGTGTAACGAGAAAAGTAGTAAAAATCGTCAAATGGTAAACATGAACTAGAGATCAGTTGTTATTCCAAGGAGAAAAGCTCAATGTTTTTATAAATCATGTACTTTGGTGAAACTTTAGCGTTTTGTTTAGTATTAATTGATCTATAATGATATATCATGGATTTGGTTGAAATAAGAAGTAATCATAAAAACAAAAGCACTAAAAAACAAACAATTCGATGTTTATAAGAGACATCAAACCCAAATCATTGCATAAATGATGTCTATAAACCTGATATGTTATTTGATAATTCAACGAGTTTTGTCTAGATGGGCTATAGCCAAATTAGGTGGAACATATGCGGTAAGACCAGTTTAGAGCATCTCCAATGTATATAATATGGATTGTCTAGTTAAATCTATGTGTTTACAATGTTAAACCAATGTAGATAGACAATGCCTTTAAAAGAAAAAAGAACACTCCAATGCAAATGTTATTTAAACAATAATTTGACACATGTAGGCAATCAAATTATAACAAATAATATATTTATATCAATTAATTATGTTTAAATAGTTGTGATTGGTTTCACATTGTAAAATACAATGTCTACAACTAGACATTGCAATTGTCAATGTCTTCTATTTTGTTTGTCACATTATATCAACAATCTATTACACATTAACATTGGAGATTAAATTTTATTTCGATGTGTTAAATGTTTATGTGTAATGCATTTTACATGGCAGTCACAGTAGATACTCTTATGTTAAATGCTTATGTGTAATGCATTTTACATGACAACCATCTCCTAGCGTCTAGGCAAGAGAAGCATTTTTATCACAAGTCACGGCTTGTACCTTAGAGCATCTCCAACAAAGGAGGCAATTCATGTTAAGGACCGTAATATTGCTTGTTTTTGCACCCAACAGTTGTTACGGGGTGTAAGATTAAGGCAAATGTTACGGGCTCAATTCAGAGTCCTGAATGGGGCGCGCGAGCCGATTTTATCGGCTCGCGACTTCAGGAGCCGATAAAATCGGCTCCTGGCTATTTTTTTTCCCCAACTATTTTTACCATATTTTACCATATACAAAACCAAACCCATTAATTTTTTTATAAAATAAACTCCGAAACGTAATAATAATACATGATTACTAAGAGAAAAACCATTTTTTTTTACGTTTTACCCTAGTTTGTCATATACAAAAACATAACCGATATTTATTTCGTACCATAAACTTAGAAACATAATAATATATGATTAATAACTCTTACGAATACAAGAGAACGAGTTGGTACAATAGAAAATGACAACATCTTTACTGCATACATGATTGATAAGTTCTGACAAACATAAAATAAAACACAAATTCAGATAATGGTTCTTCATAACTAGGTATCGCCGTAGTGGTTCCATAAATGATTCATAAGATCCTTCTGCAGCCGGTTATGAAGTTCTGCATCTCTGTAGATAACTTGACGGCTCAAATGAATGTTGAAATCCTCCTCTGTTATTGGTTGGTTTTGTCGGAATACTGGAGGTGGTTGCGAAGCACCCTCGTAATCGCAGTGGTGTTGCTCTTCATCCATATCTCTTTCATCTTCTATAATCATGTTGTGAAGAACGATGCAAGCAAACATGATTGTAGACATCTTTCTCCTAGACCACAGCTTACATGGATTACTTATCATTGCAAATCTCGATTGTAAAACACCGAAAGCACGTTCCACGTCTTTCCTTTGTCCCTCTTGCATCGCCGCGAACATGACTTGTTTAGGAGTTAATGGATTTGGACATGTTTTAACTATGGTGCTCCATTTCGGGTAAATGCCGTCACCTAGGTAATAGCCATGGTTGTAAGTATTTTGGCCTAGAGTAAATGTTAAAGGAGGTACCTGGCCTTGAGCAAGATCATTGAACATATGAGATCTTTCTACAACATTTAAGTCGTTATTAGACCCGGGCATTCCGAAGAAAGCGTGCCATATCCACAGATCGTACGATGCCACAACTTCCAAAATGATGGTTGGTCGTCTTTCCTTGCCGTTGTACGCACCTTGTAATCCCTTAGGACAGTTCTTCCATTCCCAGTGCATACAGTCCAGACTTCCTAACATTCCCGGCCAACCCCTGCTTTCGTGCATCTCTCTGATTCGCACTACATCTGCTTCGTTCGGAGACCGTAAGTATTCTTCTCCGTAGACGTCCACAACTGCTTGACAGAAAGTTTCAAGTGTTTCTAGTGCCGTGCTCTCTGCTATGCGGTATGCATCGTCCAAAGCATCGGCTGGTGTGGCATAAGCTAACATTCTCATAGCTGCCGTCATTTTTTGTTCACCGGACAACCCCTGTGTCTTCGATGCATTTTGTTTGTACTTAAAGTAATCATTGTTACCTTGAATACCAGCCAATATCCGAAGAAATAGGTTTCTCCGCATCCTGAATCTTCAGCGAAATATATCAGGCCCGTAAGTGCAATCGTCATCGAAGTAATCTTGCATCAAAGACTTGTGGTATTTAGCATGATTTCGGTGTATAAACCTCCTTCTAGGAACCGATCCCCCCTAGTTGTGGACGATGAACCGTACGCTTCACGGTATAGGTCCCGTATTTCTTGTATTTCTTCTTCTTCCTCTTAAAGGATTTCATCTTCCTCCTAATCGCTAGCAAAAGCCAGTAAACATTTTGTAAAACTGGAACCCATTTATTATTTTGAGTAAGTTTTGATTTGAGATATGTACTGCAATGTTGCTGTTATATATAAGGTTTGATTTGAGTGTCTCTTTATTGGAATCCTTTATTGGTCTGAGTGTCTCTTTATTGGTTTGAGTGTCTCTTTATTGGTCTGAGTGTCTCTTTATTGGAATCGTTTATTGGTCTGAGTGTCTCTTTATTGGTTTGTGTGTCTCTTTATTGGTTTGAGTGTATGTTTATCGGAATCCTTTATTGGTCTGAGTGTCTCTTTATTGGTTTGAGTGTCTCTTTATTGGAATCGTTTATTGGTCTGAGTGTCTCTTTATTAGTTTGAGTGTCTCTTTACACGTATGTAAGAAGGAGTTAAAAAGGATTTTAAAAGGAGGGTCGTCCACTTATCTGCATAATGTAAACATTTAAGCACGCGAAGGAGTTAAAAAGGAGTTTAAAACTAGAGTCGTCCACTAACCCGTGATATTTACACGTATATAAAAAGGAGTTCAAAAGGAGTTTAAAAGGAGGGTCGTCCACTTATCCTCATAATGTAAACATTTAAGCACCTGAAGGAGTTTAAAACTAGGGTCGTCCACTAACCCGTGATATTTACACGTATATAAAAAGGAGTTTAAAAGGAGGGTCGTCCACTTATCCTCATAATGTAAACATTTAAGCACCCGAAGGAGTTAAAAAGGAGTTTAAAACTAGGGTCGTCCACTAACCCGTGTTATTTAAACGTATATACAAAGGAGTTAAAAAAAAATTAAAAAGGAGGAAATTAAAATTAAACTAATATAACAAACCCCACCCCGCCCCCCCTCCCGAGCCATATATAGGCTCGGGACAGGCGCGAACCGATTTTATCGGCTCGCGAGCTCGCGAGCCGATAAAATCGGCTCGCGCCCGTTGGGAGATATCAAAGATATCTCCCGTAATGTTACGGACCGTAACGTTACGGCTCGTAACACTGTTGGAGATGCTTATGCTCAGCCTATGTAATTTTAACAGAATTTCATGGTATGGCCTGAGTATGTGGTGCACGCTACAGGAAACTCCATTTACTTGGGTCCGACCATAGCTTCAAGAATCTTCTCAACTCAGCGTAAAGTACCGAGGCCCCACGCCGTATCCCCATCCCCAGGAAATCGGAACCCTAATTTTTCAACATTTTTAGCTAAATATTCGATCACTTTATTTTTGCTGATTCTACCCGATCTTTCCTGTATTCACCGAACCATGTATATCGATGAGCTATTGTGTGAATTCCAGGTCGTGAAATTCCCGACGAAGAGTGCGATATATTTATGGGGATATAATAAGTCGGGACAAACTGCAAGAAAAGGGAAAGAATGCAATTTGAGAATTCCGAAGAGTTTAAGTCCACAATTGTTTAAAAATGTGGATGAAAACGGTAAAAGTTGTCTGAGATGGGTGGATGTTGCTTGTGGCCGTGGGCATACTGCTGCTGTTGATTCTAATGGGGTTTTGTACACTTGGGGTATGTCTGTTTTTTTCTTCATTTTTCATAATATTATTTGTATGAGTTAACCACCAGTGTTAAGAAACCATGGATGACAAAATGTCATGGACGATGACAACTAGGGCTGTTATGTTAGAGCTACATTGTTATATCAATGCTGTTCGTACAGTAATGCTAAATTTATCATCGTTAATGACAAATATAGCGGTAAAGAAATGTCAATGGTAACACACATATATATACACATGCATGCATACATACATACGTGTATGTGTGTGTGTGTATTATATGTATATATATGTGTGAGTGTGTGTATTATATATATATATATATATATATATATGTGTGGGTGGGTGGGTGGGTGGGTGGGTGGGTGGGTGTGGATGTATGGAGCGACTATTGTAACACAAAATTAGATACACAAAACGTGAACCCTTACATTTGTTTGTCTTTATGTGGAAGGTGGAATTCATGGAGAGATCCAGTGGTTGAGATTTCTTGTATCTAATCCCGTGTTTAAATAGACTTTCCCATATATATGTATATGCGTGCATATATGCATGCATATGCGTACATATATTCATATACATATACATGTGTGTGTGTGTATATATATATATTTGTGTGTGTGTGTGTGTGTGTTCATATACATGTACATGTATTCACATATCTTTATTAATAGTTGGTTTGAGAGCGCAAACTATTGGTCCGACTACGATCTTCAAAAAATGCCCTTACATGTCTTTATCTTTATTATGTCACTTAAAAATATAATCTCGCAAATAACCACTTTTACAAATTCAAACTGCATTTCTACAAACATTAAATAATTTAGTATCACATACTTTATTAAACGTTGGCTTGAGAGCTCAAACTATAGGTCCGACCACGAACTTCTAAAAATGCCGTTATATGTCTTTATCTTTATATTTCACTTAAAAATAGGATTTAGCAATTAACTATTTTTACAAATTCAAACTGTATTTCTAGAGACATTAATTTTTTTTTGTATCACATAGGAATAGAATCCGACAAATAAACATCATTTACATCACTCTTTATTAATTATTAACACAAACAAAAATTAAAAGCAATAAAAAAAATAGGTACTTCAACTAAAAATTTAGTAATAAAAAATCAAACTAACTACACATGATTTCAATGCAAAAATATAACAAAAACTTCATGCAAATCATTTTCACTTCACTATGCTAAGCATACAGTTTCTAAAAGCGTAATTAACATGTAAAGCATGTGTCATGATCACGCATGAAGCGCGTGCAATAATGCTCGCGTATATGTGTGTATACACACACATATTTATGTATGAATGTACACCTATATGTTATCAAAGCCCTCGCCTAGGCGCGCCCAAGCTTCAAAAAGCCCCAAAGGCGCCAAGGTGCTCGCCTTGTGAAGCGCGCTTTTTGCAACATTTGAGTAGAAATTGAAATTTTTAGCATTTGGCTTAATAGGAGCCCAAAAATCCAACATGCTAAGAAAATTTTGCTCATTAGATTGTTGATTTGAGCGTATTCTATAAAGAAAAGGCAGCTTTTCTTTTGTCAACCTGTTGAACAAAAAAATCATAAATTTCTTTTCTTTCGTCGAATCATCCAAAAAAAACCTAGTTCATGGAAGGTTAAAACTCTATTTAAGACTTTACGTAATGTTGTTTTTAGTTTCTATATTTTAAGTATTTTATTGTTTGTAAACTTGAGTTGAATGACTTTGCACATTCTTAGTTTGATTTATGTTAATCGTATGGTGTTTTTTTTTCTTCTAAAAATGCATTTATATGTCCTTTTTAAAATAAAAATTGTGTTTTATTGCATTTTCTAAATGCAGGTTTTTAGCTGAAAACTTTTTTTAAAAAAAATGTCACTCAAGGCACCCAAAAAAGCCCTAGGCGCAAAAAAGTGCTAGGCGAGGGCCTGGGGCTTTTTCGCCTTGACAATAATCTTTGCCGTTGACAGTTTTGAACATATTAGATTTTAAGAAAATATTTTAGTATTTTTCATGATAATGTTTTTATGTTTTGTTTTTGTTTTTATAAACCTTAGATTAGCAATGTTATTGTTTCATACCGTTGTAAGTAATTTGTGATGAATCAATAAATTTCTATATCAACTTAAATAAATTAAATTGCTGATATAATCATTGATGAAGTTAGAATCAGTCACACGACAATTATCATTTTGTCATTACCAAAATCCTAGTGCACTAAAATTTTAGTGTTCCTTATGTATTAGCAATATACCATTACAATCGATGATTATCAGCTTATTCGGTATACCAATGATCATTTTACCAAGTCGACTGTAAGTATCATAGTCACACAGTCATTTTCGACTTATCAATACTATTGTTACAGTAACGGCTTTCTTGTATCAGTAATGATTACCATTACCATAACAACCATATGTATGGTGGGTTAGATGCATTATTCCTTAACTTTACAAATGATGCTTGGTTGTTTGTTATATAAAGATACAGTAAACAATACAAACAAGAAGAGGAAATAATTTGTGTGAGTTTTGGGTTGAATACCAAATAGAATATTTAGCTCCTGGTTTTAAGATATCTCATAAAAAAGCTAGGCTGGCAGTAGTTCAATGTTGGTTTTAAGCATTGAATAAGTTGTACAATTAGTTACTAGATCGTGTCTCGGTGGCATCATGCTTTTAACTGCAGAGTATGTGTGGGATACTGCTTATTTATGATATTTTTTATTCTATGCAATTTGTTTGAATCAAATTAGTGTTTGCGAACTATGTCAGGCTCTATATACAGGGTAGCTTTTAGTTGCATCATTTTGACTGTATTTGCTTTAAATAAGAAGTCTATTTGTTAAATGCTAGTTAGTTTCAAGTGTGCTTGTTTACAATAGAATTTTGTACTTATTGCCGGTTCATAATATAACATATATATATACATTATGAATTTTCAATAAGCACGGCGTAAGTGCTTATTGTTTAATAAATATAATTAAGTGCAAAAAACAAACTGCACTAAGTGTATAATGACATTAATCATTTCTTAGTAGAAAAGAAAAACACAACCGTGATGCTTTAAACGACTATAAAAAGCAGAAATGTATGAATAGCTTTTAAGCTGGTTGATAAAGAAATAATTATGTATTATTTACCTATGATTTGTCAGCTGGCTAACTTCTATGTCCAAATTTTAAGTTGCAAAGAACATGTAGTTACTTGTGTAACATCTACTTGTAAACCGATTCCCAAAACTTGAATCGCGATGCAGCAAACTTTTGCTTAATACTGCTGAGTGAAATCTTTGATAAGCGATGAGTAGTTTAAAAGGCTATTTTGAACCATAGTTATGAAAGGCGCGCCGCGGCGCGTGCCATGGCGCACGGCGCGGCGTTTGCGCCATTTTTGTTTGCGGCGCGGCGCATATGAAAAGGCGTGCCAGATGGCGCAAATGGCGCGCGGCGCATAAATGGCGCACGGCGCAAAATGGCGCGCCTTTTCTTTATTTTATATTTTTTTTCCATTTCAAACTGCTATAACTACTACAAATACTCTTACCATCACTGCAACCACCATCACAACTACTATTACTATTATTATCATAATGATAAGAAATATGAAAAAGTTTGTTAATATCTTTTTTTTAGTTATATGAAAACATAATCACATCATTATTATTTCCTATATGATTATCATCAGCGAGTTAATAACCTTACAATTATGTAATTGGCTGATCTTAGCATGCCGATATTTAGAACTGACATATGTTTTATTATCCAACTTAGTTTAGATTCCTTTTAATATTGTCAGAAGTATATAATGTAAAAAAGATCATAAAACATTGTCTAGCGTTGATGCAAAAGCAAATGAATGAAACTCTGAAGCCGTGAACGATATATCAAGAGAAGCAATTTTGGTGGAAAAAAATATATTCTCATAAGATAAGCATTCAAGCAGCTCTGAAACATACTCTTGGATTTTATTTTATTTTTTGCATATACGTAAATATGTCCAATGTCTTTTTACGATTTGTCTGTAACATAAAAATATTTCATGATTTCGTATTTGTTAAATATAATCGAGCATTAAAAAGAATGTATAATATTCGTGACACTGTTGGTCCAGGAATGACATTGATGATTGTAATTAATGGTTAACTGGATATATGGCCGATATTGAAGATGAGCTTGTGTTCGACGATGAGGATGACCTGACTTGGTGTGTTGCTGCTAGAGCAGCAAGAGTGGAGAGATTCAGTTTTTTAGCTCATCTTTAATGTGTATTATTATTTTTGATTTGAAAACTATTGTGCTTGAAATTTTATGTTTTATGTTTTGTTTTGTAAAATACATAAAAAAAATTGTTGCGTATATTTTAGCAAAAAATAGATTTTTTTTAAAATTTTTTTTGTTAAAATATTAATTATATTAAAAAAATAAACATGCGCAGTAAATTAAAAAAGCGCGCACCATTTGCCGCGCCGTGCGCCAAGGCTCCAGAGAGGGCTTGCGCCTTTTTGTGCCGTACGCCATTATTAACACTGTTTTGAACAAGTACATACCAGACATCTTCATGCCAATAATAACTTGTACAAAAGAATTACCCAGATAGGTCTGTTGTAAAAAAAAATGTCCTGGTTAATGAATTAGAAGATTTTCTACATTGCTGTTTGTTTACTACAAACTGTCTGGTCTAATTTTGTTGTATAGTGCAATTGTTTATGGCTTAGGTCAACTTTGTTGTCATTCCTATGTTCTGTGTGAACGGTATCTGTTTCTGATTTGTGACTTAAGCAATGCATGAGTTTCAGAAATCATTTCTCTAAAATCTGTTGTGAATTTTATGTTCCATTTGAAGACTCTGAACCTCCTTTTGATTTCAGAAAATGTTTGTGCTAAGTCTGTTATGCACATAAAAAAAAGTGAGTAGATCATTAACTGGTATAATACCATTGATTTTTAAACCAACGGTATTGTGCCAACTATTGGGCTGCTCACTTCCAAAATGAGCAGGCTTAGCATAAACACTTTTATGTAATTAAGCATTTTATCAGTTTTGCATCAAGTAAATGGATCATTAGCTGGTATAATTACTATTGGTTGCCTCCTGAAATTCAAACCAACGGTATTATGCCACCTATTGGGCTTCTCACTTTTGAAGTGAGTAGGCTTAGCATAAACACGTCTTTAAATTACGTATTTTTAATCAGTCTTGCATCTTAAGTTCTTGCTAAATAGCATACTAATTAGTTCTACAATATTGTACATTGATACTTTATCATGAATTCTTTTAGTTCATCTGTTCAAATCAGCTGGAGATGACACAAAATAATTCAATTTTAAAGTGGCACAGCCATCTTATATATACGTCTAATGCTTGTCACAGAAGCCATTCTTTTGATTATTCAACTGCAGAACAGTTGTATGATCAGTCAAATGTCATTTTACATGTTCTCTTATAGCTTGAGAAAACTACTAACATATTAAAAAAGTCGGCTAATATGATTTGTATATCATCCTGATTGTTCTATGCGAATCTTGCTAACCAGCGTTACCTACTTTACTCACCAGCAAAGAGTATTTTAATTTTAGTTTTAATAACTAAAACTAGGTGCAAATGATTTTGGCCAACTTGGAGATGGAACCGAAGATAGTGCAAAGCATCCCAGAAAAGTAAAATATTTGCAGTCAGAGAGAGTCATATCAGTGTCGTGTGGGGCCCATTGTACTGCCGCCATTGCCCAACCTCGAGAAAATGATGGCATGACGTCAGAGATGAGGCTTTGGGTTTGGGGTCAGAATCAGGTTTTAAAGTTTACCAGCGGTGGGAGGAGCTTTCTTTAATTATATTTATCTTCCTATTTCTGGTTTTAACTTTTGTTTATATATTTGAGTTTACAGGGTTCAAATTATCCACGGCTCTTTTGCGGTGCTTTCCCTACTGGCACTGTAAGAAAATTATTTGTAGAAAGAGCATAATCTGTTTGAGCATGAGACCATCTTTTGTGCAGATTTCTTTGAAAGTTTTATAATGTGATTATTAATTTTTGGGATCAAATTTGGTGTGTCATTTGTTGTACATAAGCATCCTAATGTACTAATTATTTGCACATGATGCCCATGTTTTTAGTGCCAATTTCGGGACTTATTCAATATTACTTGGCAGTTGGCACTATGCACCTGTTATACATAAAAATTAAGTTGTTCACCGAGATAGTTTAAAAACTGCCACGTGATTGTAATCTTTAAGTAAAAAGTTACAGTGTCTCTGGCTTTCCGCATAATACGGTATGTGTTAATATTTTTTGACAGAGAGACTCAAATGTTGAATGTTGAAACTTACATCCTAGTAAGTGCAATAATTCAAACTCAACTTAATTAAAAAAATGCACTGCAATGCATGTGTGTTTTATTTGTTTTTGTCAGTCATATCATAACGCTACGTCCTGTGGTTGCATATTTACTCAGTAAAAATATATAGTTAAGTACATTAGTACGCCTCATCCATTTTGTCCCTTTTTGTGCCCATTCAGATAATTCGTCAAGTTTCTTGTGGTGCTGCTCATGTGGTGGCTCTTTCTGAGGATGGTCTACTGCAGGCATGGGGTATATCGTACTACTGTTATAAACATTTAGTGTGCGATTGAATTCATCATTATTTTATGCTTTTTTTTCACTGTACCTCAAACTTTCAAATATTGTACAATCTAATTTTAAATACTCACTCAGAGGAAGTAGTGATTGATATTTCCATACTATATTATAAACTATTTTTTTTGGATATATATATATATACACACACACACACACACACACACACACACACACGTGTGTGTGTGTGTGTGTGTGTGTGTGTGTGTATATATAAATTAGTGGCTATGTGTATTAACTGTATTTCTGTTTACTGTTATAATTGAACTAGGCTACAATGAGTATGGTCAGCTTGGAAGAGGTGTTACTTGTGAAGGGCTACAAAGAGCTCGCATATTGACTGCTTATGCGAAATTTCTAGATGAATCCCCTGAGCTTGTGAAAATTACACAAGTATCATGTGGCGAATATCACACAGCAGCTGTTTGTGAAAATGGGGAGGTGTAAGTCATGCTTGTGGAAAATGAATTTTTCTTAAAAACCGGTTAATTTTTACTTTTCACTCAACTAACGGGGACCTGTGGTTATGGCATGTAACCCACTAAAGTTTAACATAAACTCCGATTAATTTAGCTATGGCGTCCCTTTTGTATAGGGGTGTGCTTATATAGTAATTGAGGTGGTTAATGAACATAAAGAAACACAAGCTTTTTTTCATGATAAACTTAATTTGGTAGGGTCCTACTGTGTTTATTTTTTAATAGCTTATTAATTTTACCATAGAGCTGTGTTTATTATTTGATAATTTGTAACAGTAGCAGTAATAGTAGCAGCAGCAATAACCAAGATGCACTGGAAGTGAATGCTCATCTGCAAGAGTAACAAATATACCACAGATGAATATAAAAAAGTTCTTTCAGTTGAAGGATTACTGCACGTAGATAATTTGATATTTGAGGATTATTCATATAAGAAAGATCATAAATGATCATAGGACTTTAATAATTTAACTTTAAATTTATATCAGATCTACAAAGGAGGGTGTTAAAAATGTCATAAATCACCAATGCACACTCACATGCTTATAGCATGTTATACCAGGATCTTATGAAAGAAATTAGCTGGCTGAAGTTGCTTTGCTTCAAATTGTGGTTAAGAAATTTTAAAATTATATAAGAAAGGCATTGTACGGTCCTTGCTAAAACTTGCCACAATCATTACCATAATTTACACTTTCTGTACTGCAGAATTTATTTCTGTACTGTAAGTATGAGTTGCTCTACAGAATGTATCTGGCTGTAAACTCACAAAGAATAACAGTAGTTTACTTGAAATTGGAATAACTGTATTTGTTTACAAAGCCAAACAACTACTATCCATGGTAAAATGTTTATTAGGCTTTCCTGTTAATACCTTTTTTTTAATGTAATAATTTCAGTTACACTTGGGGACTTGGAAGTGTGGGACAGCTGGGACACTGCTCTTTACAGTCCGGTAATAAAGAACTTATCCCAAGAAGAGTCGCTTCTCTGGAGGGTATAGTTATTAAAACTGTTGCTTGTGGTGGCGTGCACACATGTGCTTTAACTGCAAAAGGCACGCTGTATACTTGGGGAGGAGGTCAAGCTGGACAATTAGGTTTAGGCCCTCAGCACGAATCTTTCTTTTCTGGTGCAACACCGGATATTTTTCTTCGTAATATCCCAGTTGCAGTTATACCATCTGGGGTGGAATTAGTTACTTGCGGCCACTCTCATACTTTAGTATCTATGAAAAATGGGCAAATATATGGATGGGGTTATAATAGCTATGGTCAAGCAACCAATGAAAAATGCACATATGCGTGGTACCCTTCACCTGTTGATTGGTATGTAATTTTTTCTGTTTCAATCACGGATTCACGATCACTTCCAAAGTAATATAATTTGACTTGGTTACTCTGGATATCATATGCACTCTTATGTACAGTCCAAAATGTGCACAAAGATGAAAAATAATGTTTGTTTTGAGATGAAAGAAAATACTTCATATTCTTTTCTTCGAAACATCATGAAATGTTGGTAGTCAGTATGTTAGGAGGTGTTTATAGGTTTGTTCAATGGACGACACTTTGACTTGTAACAATCCGTTTTGGATTGCAAGATAAAAAAGGTCATTTGTAAGGTGCTCATAATTTATTTATTATTACTACTAGTATTATGTGTGTGCACGCACATGCCTCCGCCCATGCACGCACTATTGTGTTTTGAGCAGCGCAACTTGAATTGCTATTTTTTTTTATAGATGTCCATATCATACTCGATTATAGGCAAGCTGAGTTCATTTGAATGTGTCTGACGTAGTAAATTGGGAATTTTAAATTAACATTTGACATAATTATTTTAACAGTGAATATTGACATATATATTTTTGATTATGCTAGAAATTTTGAAGTAGCTCATTTTTAGAGATGCTATTCATATAGTAGATTGAACATTTACACAGTTCTTTAGCATTTAAATAGTAAACAAAAAAAAGGTGTCACTGGACCTTCTATATGTTTGCATGTGTATATATGAGCTTTTGCTTCTAACTGTCACATTTAAGTGACTGTACTCGACTTTCTGATTATTTGGTTCAACCTTTGCCAATTTTTTTTTAAAACCATTTTTTAAATCACAAGTAGGTCCCATTATTATTTCCAGTCCCAATAATAGAGCTAGCAGGAAAAATAACCACTTTCAAGCGATTATCCATTTATCCTTAGCATTTATGGTGCGTACGTGTATATATGCACACAAATATTTGTGAGTTGTGCTTATGTTACGACAATTCACATTTTATTTGTCATATTTAATTTTGGTACGTGCGTTGTGAAATGCTATGATCCAGCATTTCGAAGTACTATCTGTACATGAAACGTTGAATTTAGTATTTTGAAAATTTTAATTCGATGATTTCAATGTTACAAAACGTTGAAATGATACACTAATTTTGATGTTTTGAAATGTTGAATTTAGTTTTTCGAAACTTTTAATTCAATGTTTTAAAATGTTGATTTCGATATTACTAATTGTTGGATTGATGATTTTTAGTGTAGGTTAATATGTATGAAGTAATAACGATTTCTTATTGAAAATATAAAAACTTCAATCAATAATTTCACATTGAATGTGAAAAATAATAATGAAGAATTATTTCAAATCAGCCGACAAATAGTCTTGTTTTTTTCTTTATTTTAAGTCTCAGTTTAACTTAATAATGAAAATAACATACACACAGTTATGAACTCTCCTTTTAGATTGAGATTCTTTTTTCAATAAAAAGAATAACTTATTTTTCAAATGTTGTTCTTTCTCCACAATTTTTTAAAAAAAATCATCAGTATATTGAAATGTGGTATTTGCCTCCAAAAAAAAAAGGGAAAAAACATTGATATTGATGATGATGATGCTAATAATAATAATAATATGCTTGAAGAAGCTAATGTTGTATCTATGTATGGAAACTATTTGAACTTCAGTTTTCATGCAGCATGGAAAGTCATCATCTAGAATTGACAAAAGAAAAAATACAGTGAATTTTGTTATAATTTTCGAACACAATTTGTAAGAAAAAAAGAGCCTTAAAAAAGGAAAAGAGAATTAGGACATCGTGTTAGCACTTAAAGCAACAATATTTTGACATTTTGCAGTTTTGTTTAGCTTCATCTAATACAATCTATAAGTCATAACCTCTTGGAAATGAATGTTAGTTGTAATGTCTATTTATTCAAGAGTGATCTTACTTTGTGTCTATTCATTTGCGGCATCGAGGCGTGCGTCTCACGTCTAGACTCAAAAAAGGCTCAGGCGCGCACGTCATGCTCCTTTCTGCAGTTTGAGTGCGTTTTTCTACAGTTTGAGACTCCTTTTTGCAGAAGTTCAAATTTTAGTTTACAAAATAGTTAGATAAAAAAAATTAAATAGTTAAATGAATTATAAATTTGGTTTAAATTTTAAAATTCAGTTATAGTTGAACAGATTACGAAGTATGGTTTAAAATTTAATTTGAAATTGGTAAAATAGTAGATCAAACTTGTATAAAAAGCACACAAAAAAGGCCCAAGGCTCAAAAAAGCCCAAGCCTTAAGACTTGCACCTTTTTGCGCTTTAGCGCAGTAACTACTAAGATTTGCACTGGATAACCAAATTATACAATATGTGTAAAGAGATCGCTTTCAAAAATGTTTAATGTTCCGGTTAAGCTTATTCTGTTCCGTTCAAGCTTACCTCCAACACATTGCATTCTATGGTATGTGACGTTTTCCGTTCCAGTTTTCCATCGGCACCTAGAAGTATTCATTTCATCTTTATACATATGCGTGTGGTCTATGATGAAATTTATTAAGTGTGAAAATAAAGGATCAGCGACAGTGTCTGATTCCAATTTTATCTCTCTTTTGTTTGCACATTTTCAGTTTAAGAAGTCATGGTCTACGTGTCCCAAAACGAGGTTGAGATTAATCTTCAGATAGCTAATGAATGTGATATGCTCTATTGTGATAGTATTGTTAATTTGTACATCCTATGAATGTTGGAGCAAAACGTGGTGGTATTTCCCTTTAAACAACATGCATAGTAGCTTGGATGGTAACTAGTTATGCCAAGAAGTCTTGGCTTCTTACAGTTTTCTCTGGTCTGGTTGGTATTTTGTCTGGTACAGTGTCAAAATTTCATGGTGTCACTGTTTGCTTTCTTCATGCCTCTAAATATAAACTTCATCCAATCTTCGTTGGGTCATGCACTAGAATCCATAGATTTCTACATGTATTTGTTGAGTGCATCCACTTTTCCTAAGGTAGCTGTAAATTTAACATTCTAATTATTTTTGTTGGGTTTCCCTATGTACGTGTTCCAGGTGTGTTGGAGAGGTAAAGAAACTAGCAGCGGGTGGAGGCCATTCAGCTGTTTTGACGGAGGCATGCTCTTTGAAGGAGCTATGCGAGTTTAAGCTTGCAGAAATTGTTGATGTTTCCAATTCTCTATTAGTCGAGGATGTGGCATCCAGAGCTGGTGCTGATGCTTTGGCACGCCTCTGTGGAAGGTTGAGGTATGAAACTGTTTCAGTGTTACCTTTACATTGTTGAGTGATGCCAATGAAATCGGTCCAAAAACATCCATATAGGCAATCTTGATGCATATAGTTATCCTATAGGGGACATCCACTATTTCGGATACTCAAAAATATAGAGATGACTAACGGAGAACACAAAATCATCTTTTTTTTTTTTTTCAAGTGAAGTATTTTCATAAGAATATCAAATTATCAGTTTATGGTTTTTGAGCTAGTAAATTATTCTAAGGTTGGGATTATGGAAACGTGCACCGTCGTACAACAGTGAGACAAACATGTATGTATCAAGGTTCGAAAACTCGGTTTCGGTTTCGGTCATTTGAAAATTTACTAGTTCCGGACGGTTTCGGCTTTGTTTCGGTCTCGGTCAAAAAATCATACTTTTATATTTTTTATAAAAAGTTAACGATAAATGTTGCAACTTCATATAGAAATATAGTCTACAAAAAATATAATAATGATTAATGTTTCGGTTTCGCCATTTTTAGATGTAAACATAAGACATTTGTGCTTTATATGACAAAATGTCTTTTTTTTTTTCTGAAAACGGAACTATAAAACATATCCAAAGCCCATGAAAACTAAGCCCAGACCAGTACTGAAGACTTAAACTTCGCTGCTTTCCACGATACCACAAATCAAACAGGCAAAAAAAAAAAAAAAAAAAAAAAAAAAACACCGAAAATACGAAGCGTGAAAGGGAGAAAAAACACCTTCGCTGCTTTCGACGTGTTCGATTCGAAGTTTGCAACACAAGACGGAAGCTTGCTATGCTCGAATTGGGGGTTTCATGTCTGCTAAGCACGGTTTCTTCAAATCTGATAGATTTTTGAAGCTCGAGCTGTGAAGATTGCTGAATCGATGAAGAACTTAGCTCGAGCTGTGGAGATTTCATGTATTTTCTCTCGGTTTTTCTGGTGTTTACTTAATCGCGATTTAGGGTTTTTTCCCCTTGCGAACCAAAACGAGATTCGGCCGTTGTTTCGTCCCGGTGACTGTCGAAACTGGAATGAGAACAACGAGATCTCGTGGTTTCGGATGAGACCTCAAACCATGGTATGTATGTGCATATGTACTTACGTGCGCGCGTGTCTGTGTTTGTGTGTGCGCACACGTATGCTTGTGCATGTGTTTGTGTACACGAATACATGAACTCGTACTATCACCTACATCAACTGCAAGCATTATGTATCTTGCACATGGTTGTAAAATTCATTAGCGGGTGTTTGGCTGTTGGCTTGGACTAAACATTGATTGTATGGGCCGGGGAGTAATCAAAATTAAATGGACTGCACAGTCTCGATCCAGTTATATATTTCTAACCAAATTTTGGATACTATATGAAAAGATCCTATACATTCTATGAAGTTAATTATATCTAACATTTGAAATTCCATTTTCAGTTCTAAAGGTAAATATGAAGCAGGCAATCTATTTTCAGTAGAAAATTTTATATTATTCAACCTATGGTCATTCATAATTATGAAGCATGATAACTATGTATTTGGAAGACATCTAGGGTAAGGCTGTAAGCGTCTAGATGAAGCCTGAGTAAGGCTAATTGGTTTCTTAAAACAATGATCTTGTGTACGCTCAGTGCCTGGTCCTATGGTTGTTCATGACAAAGTGCGACAATGCTGCCTCTAGTTGAAGAAAATCGTAATTATACTAGAATTAATGCAGATATTGATAAATAATATGAATCTACGTTCCCAATTCCATTAAAATGCAAAATTATAGCTACTAAACATATACTTGTTCCATTAATCTATTGTTTACCTTTTCCGTACATTTATTTTCGGAGGCGATTGGCTTAATCGTTTTACTCTTGGACCGGCCCTGTGGATACCAATGTACCAGAACCAAACCTGACCTACATCAGGTCCCATTTGGGAAATCCTTTTGTTCCACATCATCAAAATATCAGGTAATACGGTGAACCCTAAGTCCCTAACCCCTTGACAACTTGGGCTTAAACAAGTCGAGTTTTACATTTCAAGTTTTGAGTAATCAAAGCAACCAAATTTTTTATGTATTTCATATGCGACTCTACATTATCATATAAAGTCAATATAAATATGCATGCATTAATATTATCATAACAAATATTAATTTGTTAGAAATAAACTACCATGTTACTTGTGACAGTCAGCGCACAGAAAATGTTAAGTGTCATCGATAAGAAAATAACATTTGTCATTAATAAAAAAATGAATTTGTCTCACACATATACGACAAATGTATGATACGTGTCATTGCAAGAAGTCAATATACACATGACAAGTGTCATGGTAGTTGTAACTCCATGTCGGTTGAAGTCATATATAGGAGTCTCTTGTTTACATTTATATAATACAGGCCTAAATATATTCAAAAGTATTAAACCCTTATATAGTTCTCGTCTTTATCAAAGAGATGCCACCATAAAGTAGTAGGCAAGAAATTGTATATGATTTATATGTTCATGTTTGATATGCACACAAATTATCAGTTTGAAGTTTCTTACTATAAAAATATGAGAATTTTATACATTATTTCTCACAACCAATTCCAAACAGCTTCATTTACGGAATTTGCATTGGACCCGCTTTGAGGGTTAAAGTCCATAAAAGTTAATAAAAATATATTTAAGGTACTGATTTCTCCTTGTTGCTAATCAAATTCCTCGCACTTAACAAAGTATTATGCCGTACAGTGGGGAGATCAATTGCCATGCGGGCTGGGCTGTCTTTGGGTCAAAGTTGTATATTGTTCACGTTTACCCCGGGTCTAAAGTAGTTGTATTTGAAAATCATACCCGACCCCATACCCGATGGGTACGGTTCCGGTTGGGTTTTCTATTGTTCAGGCAGGGTTGCTTTGCGAGTCGTGGGTAAAATTGCCAATCATATTATTTAGCATATGTTTATTCATAATTATGCATTCAAAATCAAAATTGTATTCTAAAGGTTACTACATAGATGCTTAGGTAAGATAATATGTTTTTGCCGAGTGTCTAGGTGGGTGTTTTAGTGATAAACTTAACCCAATGCCAAGTTGAGACTTATGTGGGACACCTAAAAGAATTTTGCAATAGCAAATCATATCTATGCCAATGTATCGGGTAATCGACATTTAATTCTCTACAAAACTATGCCTAAAACATTCTGCTTTTCCAATTCAAACTTAAGATTAATCACATTTCAACTATGATTAACACAACAAGTTAGTGGGTTTGGACTAACATTTAATCATCAAGGCGGGATTAATCGAAGATTAATCTAAGATGGGTGGTCTTGATGAATTATTTATTCTACAAAATTTTGCATAACCGTGAAGCGCCACTATGTATCTTGAAAAGAACGGTTTGGATGCTCAGGTGAGACTGCAAGTCTCGTTTAAGGTCTGGGTGAAGCCTAGGCTTACTTTAGACGATAAGTCTTATCTGATGTCTACACGTGACCCGAATGGATGCTTATAAGGATTTCACGACAATGGCCTTTTGTACACTACTGTATCTGGTATATCCAAGGCTTTAAATCTCAGATTTCAATCATGTTTTGTTTTGGAATATTCATAAAAGCTATCTTGTATCAAAGGTGTACATCTCGGATTGACATCTTGTAACTTAATGTACATCTCAGAAATATCTCGAAGGAACTTTTGTGTTTAAATTTTGACGTTTTAATGATTTATTTAACTACAGTAAATTTTGAATTAAAAATAAAAACATTAACACTCTTTTGTGCATGAAGAAGAATTGAAATGATTGGTTTGGAGAAGAGTTGTAGCTTGATCAACTTAATTTGTTTGTAGTGACCCAATAATATCCTCTTATTTGAGCACTAAAAGCAAATGAAGTCCTTTGTTGTGATCGTCAAGATAAAAAGGAAAAAAAAAAAATATAGAAGTTTATAATTTGAATTGAGCAGCTTTTGTTTAATCCAACTGAAAGGGAAAACATACTATGTAAATGAAGTCGGGTCTTGGTTTGAGATTTTGAGCCATTTTGGGTGAGATTTGATTGCTTCGAACGAGATGAGTGTCATGGAAGATATGAAGGAGATGATGTTTCATTTTGTTTTAAATGTGAAAATAAGATCTTGGAGATTTAAAATATAGGTATATTGATGTCCAGTTCTCTATAGAACAACGCAAGGACATATAGGAATCTACCGCATATGTGATCATAAAGGCGCCACGCGTTTGGCTATGGACACTGCGGTCGGCGGTTGAATCCTGGTTTCCTAGGGTGGCATCAAACCGTGGACCGACCCCAGTCAAAATGTAAAAACTATATCAATCTTTTAATTTTTTACAATGACAAGCTGTCCTTTTCTGTATAATGATTACCAACTTTTGATATAATAACCGAGTATACTGACAGATCAGTAACGGTGACGCCCAACACTTTTAGCTAACCGGTAAACACAAAATAGTAATGGTATTTTCGAGATAGTGATGATAACACTTTTAAAAAAACCTGTTCCTCTACGGGTATTGTTTTCGCTGTACCTCCCTCATATGTGATTCTCTATTTGACCGAGCCATATTACTGGATTACTCCTTTTTTTTTTTTTCCATCACAAAGTTCCTCTTTTTGGAACCACATTTGACTGCTTTGTGTTGAAATTTTTCCTTCAAATCAATTTACAGAATTTTAAATGCAATGTGCAATATTTATGATTATATATCTCCAGTTTTTTTGAATAATAACGCTGATGTAAAAATCTTATACAGGGCGCATATGACTGAACAAGGCAACCATAGCACGGAAGATAGCTCGGATGAATGAAGGAGCACTCCCGAATTATGTCTATAATTGAAGCATTGTACATTGCCTTAGCATTATACTAGACGCATTTGTTTATATTTATATAACTGCAGCCACCGAAAGTGTTGTAGGCTGTTCAGACAACTGTAATTTATGTACGCAGATCGGATCAACTAATTGCTGCCACAAAAGCAGCCATAAACAGAACAATACTGGTGTCAAAAAGTGATATGTCAAAAGCAGCCAAATTTAGTTAAAAAGACCGAGTTATAAAATTCCGGTCCAACTATTCTTTGCTGTATTTAAACGAAAAGATCACAATACATAAGAGGCCATCGTTCAATTTATTATTTTAATTTTGAATACATGAAGACCGTACCATGAATACTACAAGTTTCGTATGTCAATGTTACTGTTATGGTTCCTGTACTATTAGCCTGGCGCGCTGATTTAATCGGCTCGCGACAACAGAAAATACCATTTTTTTTTTTTTTTTTGCGAACTGATTTAATAGGCTCGTAACGTGAGTCGCAGCGGCATAAAATACCAAATTAACGTTAGGAGCCGATTGAATAGATGCGCAAAGGATTATTATTATTTTAACTATTGGGCACAACACGTAATATTCAACTGAATATTACGTGTTGTAATATTCAAGGCCTTTATCTTGTTGGAGATGCTCTTAAGGATTTTTTGGGTGAAGATCGAATGACCAAATCATGTTAGATTAACAAATGTAGGGTTTGAATTAGAGTGGGAAACAATACAGAAGTTTTCAAATTTGACATTCGAACAAAAGCGAAATTGTATAAAAACTTGTCATTACTCCTTCCACCATCTAATTTAATAATAAAAACAATTGTTAAAATCATTATAATAACTACTTTCTTTTCTTAAATTTTGGAGGTTATTAACATTTGTTTATTTGTGTTATTCAAGCCATTTACAAAAAAAAAAAAAAAAAAAAAAAAAAAAAAAAAAAAAAAAAAAAAAACAAAAGAGACTAGTTTTTAAAACTAGTAACACAATTAGGTTTATTTTAAAACTATTGCAGCTATATGCTGATTTTGGCGATGAGTTGACCACATTTTTTTTAAATACGGGGCGCACTTCAGAAGTGCGCCCCATATATTTGAACTGGCGCGCTTGACAAGTGCGTCAGTATATCTGCCCTATTTACTTGCTTCCTTCTGCCTCTATTGTCTATCACCTCTATTTTGAGATAAAAAGTACGAAATCGTATTGTTCTTTAACTGACCTCAAAATTATTCAAATTCTTCGTAAAATGTCAAAGTGAACAAGGATTATGCATCGGATTACTTCTATCAACTATTGGACATCAATTTGAAGGTATTAGCTTGGTTTAAACTCAAACCCTAGCTAATGTTTCACAAATATACTTAAACCCTAACTCATTTTTTTCCCTTTATTATGTCAGTAGTACTTGTTTAGCAATTAACATTTGTAAAACCTTGCAAATTTTTCATTGTAGAACTATGTCAGATTTCATCCCAATTATTTTCTATTTTGATGGAAAGTTGAATTTGAAAGAAAACAATACGTCGGTATATGTTGGTGGCAAACAAAAGGGTCCAAAGGTCAAATTTTTTTGCTCCTATAATGAACTAAAAAAACGATGCATATGGTTGTTAGACCAAAAAAATGATTCTAACACACAGATTAGAATTTGGGGAGAAAAAGTTAAGAAATACTAAAATTAAAATGAAGAAAATAGCAAACACATAAGATTTATAGTGGTTCGGCGTTAACGAGTCTACATCTACTTTATAATTTCTCTACAGCAAGAAATTACAATTACAGGTCTTGTAACCCTCAAACACTCAAGATACAATCGGAATCCTCTCCAGAATATGGAGA
Source organism: Allium sativum (assembly GCA_030737875.1). Classification (NCBI taxonomy): domain Eukaryota; kingdom Viridiplantae; phylum Streptophyta; class Magnoliopsida; order Asparagales; family Amaryllidaceae; genus Allium; species Allium sativum. The sequence goes on from CM060926.1 coordinate 43,225,645, forward strand.
TTCACTCAAAAATTCTATAAATAGAGCTCGGGTCGAGGATTAATAGTGGACGGTGTAACGAACTACATTTTCGCCTGCTTCAAGTCGATAAATTTACCAACTCAAATCGTTCGAAACTGCATATTGTTATTTGTCATGGGGTTCAAAATAAATCATCACAGAATCACAGACACTGAAGCATAGAATATCTCACAACGGAGTAAAATTTATACGATATTAAAAATCTTTTAAATTTACATGATATCAGAGTACAGAATAAATACAGATACAATGGAAAACTGAATATAGAAGCATAACAATACATGAAGAAATAAAATAAATTGAGTACACAAGGATATATGACTAGACTCCAGAATTACTCGAGCTCCAACAAGCAAATCTCCAAAGTTGAAAATATTGAATCTGACTCGAGCATTTTGCAAGAAAAGAAAACAAACAAAATACTCGAGTCAGGACTAACATTCTCATATAAGTGAATCAACACAAGTGAAATATTTAACGAAATGCAAATAACTTAAAGAATGTAATTTAGGATTCTATCCTTTGAGGATCCGTGAAACTAATACATATAGTATAATACGCCATTATGACAATGTCTATTCAGTAAAGTAAATATAATAAAATTAACGTAAGCAGGATTATATTTTTACCCTTACGCCGTTTACAGCCATTGTCGTACAAATTGCATATAAAATACCAGTATGTCGATATATAGGGATGCGCCGCGATATGACAACGTTAAATCAAAATCGTAAGGGGTTCGATCAGGATAATATGACAAGGCACGCGAGACAATACCTAGGGTAGGATTCTACCAGTTGCACTCCCGGACCGATGCTAACACATAGCCGCAACTACCGCCAACCTCGGAACATACTCCCATATTTAGAGGTGCGCACCAATCAATCACAAAGTAATGGATATGGTTTCGAAGAAGCGTGTCCGATCGGAGGTGCGACCTCACTTAATCACGGTATATCTCCTATTTTAGTCATTTTAGTTATGAGCTGAAGGTCAAGGCTATCCATCATCGTTCTCTTTCTTCAAATCGAGTAATCACCTCCAAATCATCCTACTTCTTCTGGGTTCTTCACCACGTACATAGTTTTTAAAGTGGTATTGGTATTGGCAGATAGTATGACAATACCGACTCCGGTATCATTAACAAACAAACGTTTACATATTTCACGATGTGGTCACTAAATTTGAAATTCATATTCATGTATCGTAAATCAATTAACCTCAATATTGGTTTACAATTTATTTACTTAAAGTGGCTCATTATTGGTTTCAAGTTCAGTTTTCAAACTTATGTTCTTATACTATTCCTTTCAATCCAAATTCAGGTTTAGATTTCAATTTGTCAAATGCCATTATTACTTGAAATACTCCTTTAAAATTACCTCGGACTTATTAGTTCGAATTGGACATACATTAAATTTTAAAAAGAAAAATAGGTACTTAAAGCAGAAAAAACATTTATATAATTTAAGTTTAATATAAAATAGTTTAGTTGAATTAGTTTATGAAAATAGTTACAAAGTTTAATAAATTAAAGTAGTTAAGTTGCATAGAATAAAATAATTAAGATAACTATAATAAAGAAAATTTAGTTTAAATAAAAATGGTTTGATATAAATAATAGTGATCTAAATTAGTTTAGAAAAACATATACACTAATCCAACTTGAACCAATTGTCCATACTTCATACGTCAATTCATTTCTCATTTCATTTACATTTCAAATATTTAATTCACTTAATGATAAGCTAGTTGTGAGTGAGGGAAACTCACTTTCTGAGGCAAGATGAAGTTGAGAACAAAATTAGCATGATTGAAAGAGAGATTCCGATGGACATAACCAAATTGATTTACGCACATATACACACACTTATGTATGTATATATGTACATAAAATTAGAAATTCCGAATCATAGCTTGTAACACCCCTAAGTCCCACATCGTGGAAGCCTGTGTGAAGTGGGTACTTATATAGTAGATCTCATCTCTTACTAACGCCGAGGCCTTTTGAGGAACAAAACCCCACACTTATACGGTGGCTAAGTTGGGGACAATATCTTGCGTGAACGGATGTGCGGGCTGTTACAGTGGTTTCAGAGCCAATACCCAGCTGGAATTGTGGCTCCTGTATGGACCGCAGCGCCTGGGTGAGGTGTTTGTGAGCCAACGGGGACGTTGGGCTCTGTAGGAGCGGAGAATGTAACACCCCTAAGTCCCACATCGTGGAAGCCTGTGTGAAGTGGGTACTTATATAGTAGATCTCATCTCTTACTAACGCCGAGGCCTTTTGAGGAACAAAACCCCGCACCTATACGGTGGCTAAGTTGGGGACAATATCTTGCGTGAACGGAGGTGCGGGCTGTTACATAGCTCGACCCAACTTGACGACTTGACATAAATCCACGATCATAAACTCAACATCTCACTTATCAAAAGACAAGCCCTGACAATCAACAACCCAATGGCCAATTATGATTCCTAAAACGATATAAATAAACCTTAAATTTAGCGAAAATCCTAATCAGTACAACTAAATTATATATATATATATATTGAGTTTACATAATTTATATATTAAAATAAAATAGATGGAGAATATAACTAGGTTCAAGGAAGAGGAAAGTTGGTCAAGGCGACTCAAATGTCTCTGACTTGGATGATGGGTGCTCGTAGAGGCACTCGGTTTTGGGGCAAATAGATGGCAATGATCTAGAGCTCGATGATAGGGTTGCATGCTGGATCGAAAGGGAGGGTTTCCAACAAGCGTCAAGGAGGAGCTACGATCGTGGTCTATGGTAGCCGACGTGTGGTTATATTTGCGCGAGCGAAGAGGAACCGTGAATCGATTAGAGAAGGAGGCGATTTCGGTTGCGAGCTGGGTGAGGTGATTGAAGTGGGTGGCGTGATTTGGCCTAGAAAAGGAGGCGCACTAGCTCCGATGAGTGATGGATAACGCGTGTGGATTTTAAGTGGTAGTGATTTATGGCTATCGCCATTTTTCCAATTAGGGATTTTCTTTGAATTAAAAGCTGAAAAGAAGAAGAGAAGAAAACGAAAGGGAAAGGAAAAAGGGGAACGAGGAAAAAGAAAGGAGAACAAGGACGCGGGTAAAAGAGATATACACGTTGTTTGTTTTGCCATGTATTATTATTATTATTATTATTATTATTATATATTATTATTATTATTATTAATTCTAGCCTCTTTTTTTTGACATTTGATGTGAACATATTTTTTTGTATGCAAGTTAATCAAAGATATACAAGTTAATACACAATACATTCACGGTTATAGACCAAGAAGTGGCGAAGGTGGGAGCGGTTTCATAGCGGATCGGTTCGTAGGACACGTGGTCGTAGCTCTATTCGATCAGGAGGAAGTGGCAAAGGTAGGAGTTATAGATCCCTTTCATGGGAATGAATATGGGTAGGATCGAGTCACTTGATTCGAACTTATTCGCCCCGGGGTTGATTCGACCCGATCTTTTGCCTTTGCTCAATTTTTGATGCAGGAAACCGTTTGATTGGTTGCCAGTTCGATCCGACCCGAACCCTGTTTCTCATGTGGGCTTGATACTTTGATATCCAGAGCTTGCAATTGTGATCATTCAAACGTTGAATGGCCTTGCGATAAGGGAAGCTAACACTTTGCCCCCCAAAGTACATCTTATCGCAAATGATATATGCTTTGAACTTGTACAACTATCCATTCTTGAATAAGCAACAGTCAACAGTCGTGTCTTTCTGTAAAATCATGGCTCTTGATTCCGTGTGCCATGTATAAATAGGATCTTACACCTATGACTGTCTTTGTTGCAAATCAGCAATTCAAGATCTTCAACTGGGGAACGGACATATTTAGAAGTAAATCCTTGAACCTTTGTCAAATCAAAAAGTTAAAGTTATCCATTTGAATCTTGTTAATTTGTCATTTCTCGTATATGATCACACACGTACAAATCGTTCTGAGTAATTCCTTTTGATTATTGAAATTCAATAAAAACATATAGATATGACTCATCATCCAGAGCACAAAATAGTCGTTGAGGACATCTTTCACTTTCTCTCAACTTTCCAATTTACCCGTTTTTCTCATACTAGATCGAAAAATCACATCCCATTCCAGATTGAATTTCTCGACCTGAAAAACGCTCGATCTGAACTTCCCCTTATCTTTCAGTTTCCCACCGAGGAACGTGCAAGCCGTCTTTTCAGGGAATACAAATGGTCTTATTTGTGCCGTATATAAGCCAATTCATTACTCTTCTTTTCTTCTCTTTGTTTAATTATTGTCGAACCACCTCAAATTTCCAAATCCTACTTCCCAAATCCAACTGATTCCTTCAAATTTCAAATCCTATTAACAAGTGGGAAATTAATTCATTTAATTCGCATAGTTTGTATCGTAATCAATGAATTTTCATGGATTTAATCTCGAATCCAAAAAATTTGTCCCAATCTGATTTGAAATAAGCGTTCGATGCGTGGTGAGGCAGTAGGATGGTACGTCAGAGTTCACCATCACTTCATCGGGTGTCGAGATCACCATCGTCGGTGGTCTTAATCTTGACGTGGTGGAGTGGGGATGATGGAGAATGAAGGCGTGAGAGGCCATGGAAGTGGGTTACAAAAAGCTCGGTAAAATGATTGGAGAAGAAGAAGAGGAGAAGGAGACTTGGGCTGTGTCAGATTTCCCAGGTCGAATTAGTCATTCGATCCGATGTGTGGTCTTAATTCGGTGGAGTTTTGGAGACGATGGGAGAGGGATTTCAAGGAAACAACAGGGGCTTAGATCGAAAATTCTCGACCCGGATCGGCTCGATCTGGGGCTATTCAATCCGAACACTGCGAACTAGAGGCCTCAACTTGAACCGTTTTTCCTTTGTGCAAAAACACTTCAAGTAGCCAACATGACTTTCACATATACATACATGTATCTAGGTCGACGAGCATGAAACTATAACATTTTCAATTCATAATATACATACAGATTGACCAGCACCAACATAACACACATTCTCATGGACAGTTAGAATAAAGCCTTTCGTGAATACAAACTTGAGTAGCATAACATACTTACTCAGTGATTCTTGACATACGTATTTAACTCTTCGTGGCATTGTGATGCATATTGATGCTTTCATCACTTCTTTTATGCAATTTACCATACCTGCATTGCACATACTAGCACACGCAAAGGACGGTACATGTTATTTTACTCTAATCTCCTGCGTTTCTTGGATAGTACAACAAGCATGTCTAGAAGGTATCCCACCAGATACTCCAAGTCTGAGAAAGGCAAAGCTCCAAAGACATCAACCAATCCCAATATTCTTTCGTCGGATTCTAATTCAGACAGTACTGTTCCAAAATTTGAAGTTGATATCCACGAGGAGGTAGAATCCTCCAAAGAAAGAATTTCTATATTTGAGGAGGTAGGAGTAGGAGATAATAGAGCTTCTGACACTTTCTATGATGCAATCTTTTTGGAAGAGCACAACGACTCTTGGGTACACTACCGATGAGTCAAGAATTCGACGATTATGTCTAAAACATGAGATATTTTGGGACGAGGTTTGAGTTTCCAATAATATCTTTGATAGGCCTCAGAATCCTCCAGAGGGATATATGGTGATAAGCTAGCAAATGTGCTCCTTCGAGAGCATTCCTCCATTTCACCCTTTCGCCGTCGATTTTCTTAGACGATTGAGACTAGCTCCCATGAAGCTTCACCCGACGTCGTATTCATACTTGTACACCTTATACATTGCATATAGGGAAGTCCTTGGTGTGGAGCCCACCTATGAGGATATAACCTTTTTCTATAACTTCAAGCGCTAAAAATGTGAGATTCCCTCCTTCTTCTATTTTAAATCCGCACCCAAAAGGAAAATTATCGCTGAGGGATTTAGTAATGTAGGTGCCATATGGCCCAATTGGTTCTACATTCGACATCAAGCTGGGAGTGCCAGGAGATGACTTCAATATAGTGAGCTCCGAATCTTGTTTTCTTTGCTTTAACCTTGCTTACACGCTTTCTAACCCTTCTTTATTGTTTTCAGTTCCGAATCCAAAAAAATCAGCAAGGCCAATTGTATCAAGATTGTCTGACCGCTCTGATGAATGCTCCACTAGCTTTGTTAAGCGTTAGAAGCTGCTTAATGGATGAGTTTATTCACCGGTACCACTTGCTGAGTTCGCAGCGAAGCATAGGAGTTGGTCGATGTTGTGCTGTTGTAAATATACCCCCAGCTCGAACTCCCCCGGCGTTAGCGGCGATTGGAAGCGTGCCCCCGGTCGGGGGACAGGCAGTAGTGTCATCTGAGGACGAGGGGTGTAACACCCTAAAACTTAATACACTATAACCATACTTTAAATATAATAAAATGGGAATTACTTAATTAAATATTCAGAATTAAGTAAAACCGTCTTTAACGTTGCGTTCATCTCGGAATTTTGGTTCAAATAGACCCCAAGTTTGCATAAAACGGGTAACGTATGAAGAAGTTATGAACCTTAGAAGTTTGTATACATATAAGGGCTTATATATAAATATAATTCAAAAATATTTAAAATGAGACGAGGCAGGAATACGAGCGGAAAACCAGACCGTTGCGGGATGACTCACACTCGACCTAGGTCGACCCAACAGGTCGGAGGGTTGGCCCAACTTGGGTCGACCCAGCGATGATCTGGGTTGGTTCATTTTTCTGTATCTAGACTTTTTTCTGACTAGATTCATTGCTGACTCAGCATTACATGTACGGACTAGATTAAAACCCTAGAATCTAAACACTGAGGTTAACTCTGTGAATCTATAAATAGGAAACTTTCTCCTATTCCAATACGCACATTCTTCGTACCTTCTGCCCCTACGAATCTATTCTAAAAATATATACAATGGGAATGGTGCTGAAGCCTAGATCTACAGAGATAACATTCAAGATTTGCATACAACAACAAAAAGGATAGGATTGGACTGTTTTGCAATGGGATATATATATATATATATAATATTTAATCTCTTCTTCACCAAGACCCGCTGTGAGTTCCGTGTTATTTTCAGATCTGATTCCTTAGACTATATCACGACAGTTAAATAAATTTGGGTTTAGGATATATAGTGTTTATAGGATAATTTATATGCATATTCTTCACTGTTAATCACTTATGTTGTTGTTATAAGTAAAATACATGCCTTTACTGTTGGATAAGTAATCAGTTATGTGTATCTATCTTCCTTTTCCCTATTTCTATAGTCTTAACTTATTTCCAGTCTTGCCTATATGCCTATGTGATTTGATTTTATTCTCCTTCCTCTATTTGTTTCCTTTTTATTCGCCAAGCCTAGGCCTTTGGAAGTCAAGGCTATGCCCAATTAAAATTTGCGTATAATGAAATTTGGATAATAAGAAATGGCATAAAAAGGGTAATTTAGGCATATTGTTAGATTGAGGACTGTTTAACTATAATTTCGGAAAGAGATAATATGCACATGTTAATACTTGCGGTAGATATGATAAAAAAGTGGTAATGTGCATAAACTTGTCGTAAATTGATAAAAAATGGATAAAATGCGTAAACATGTACATGTTGTAATTTGGGGGCATAATTAAATGAATTGTATGCATATGTATAAAGATGTATATTTGACTTAATATAGACATTAACTAAATAACATGTTATAATATTGTAAGTACCAGATGTAGGCTAATAAAACGAATCACTATAGTAGTTATACATACATCTGGGCAGGTGTTTTGGGGAAGGGTTGTACACAGTACACACATAATAACATGTAATATTACAACCACGCTTATTAGTAAACCTATACCTGCTAGGTTAAATCTGATTATTAATAAGCTAAAGAGGTCCTTCGTTCTGCTGTTGTATCAGTTTTTGGGGACTCTTAAATCCTAGTTACTTATGGGCACAAGCTTAGAGGGTTTGACTTGTGTCAACTTGTTGTTTGGAACCCATATCAGTCAGTATCCCTGTTGTATTTTGTTAGAGGGTCTCGTACTAGGTAGGGGCCAGGGAACACTTTACTGAATTGGATAGTAAGAGGATCACATGGGGAAGGTGGGTACGGGTGCGTTCCGGCGGAGTCATTAATTTACATGGGTCCGATTAGGGAAACTAAACTGCTGTAACACATGTAAATAGGCCTGTGTTATATAAGTTGCTGGGTTAGGCAGTGATACACCCTACTGTCGGGGCTGACACAGGGTATTTACGTATTGGGGAGCCGATCACATGGGTAGTAATTAGGGTACACCTAACCTGTTGTTATGTAATTAGGGTAACACCTGATCATGCTATGTAATTAAGGTACATCTAATCCTGATGTTTAATTCTGCTGTTAATTTTGTTGTTTCTGTTACGTAATTAGGTTAACGCCTAATCCTGTTATACTAGAATTGGTGTAGACATAACATGTTTTAAGGATATAAATGTGAAGCATTACTCGATCATATTTTATTCCTGTTATTCCTGCCTATCTTACTGTTCTGTTTAGTTTATTTGTTAACTTATAGGTAGCTGTACTTTCTCATCCAATCTTATTTACTTATCTTGGTATTCCTATTTTATGTACATTTGAAAATCACTGGAACTCGCCAGACTTTACGTCTGACTCTTTTGCTTTCGATTCTTTCTACCTTCCCCTCAAGGTCCTCAAAGTGGTAGCACTCCTCAGTGATTAGGACTTTCTCTTTCAGCTTGGAACTGGACTTTCTGAGATGTACCATTTTGACTTACTTTCTACTCTGCTATGGCTTTCTATGAGGGATATGGTTTTATATTATGGCACCCTGTTATTTCACATTATGAGACATATTTGAGATACTTGGGTTTTGATGTAACTGGTTTGATGTTGTAACCAGTTTTAAGACTATGCTTTATTTTAATAATAAAGTTCAGAATTTCCTATGCTTATTTTATATATGTCTTGTGAATTTCTATACTGTTTACCTATTGTGCATCACGAAACTTAATGCATTCTCTTATGAGTGACGTTAACGGACGTGGGGTGTCACATTTGGTATCAAGGCCAAGTTACAAGATCGGAGAAAAGGTTTCTTAATTTGTTTTCAAAAGCAAAGTATTTTCAAATAATAATATGTTTTTTTAAAAAACATATCCCCTTAAGCCATACTCAATATTCTCTCGATATTTTGTTGAATCCTTTTTCTTTTCTTTTCAGCATGCCTGGGGCACCCAATCTTGCCGAGGGCATTCCACTACCGACATGGTTCCGTAGGTATTTTAAGGCTACGACATGTGCCAGAGGTCAAAGATATGCCCCACCCCTAGCTGCAGCCGCTGTAGCTCCACCTCCACAAGTGGATAACTTTTCTAAGTTATGTAAAAACTTTTACGCTATCGGATAAAATCCGTTCCATGGTACTGAGAGATTTGTTGAAGAACATAATTGGCTAAGAGAAATGAAGAATGTGTTTGGTCTTTTTGAGATCGATGATAGAAGGAAGATACGATTGGTTGCATGGCAACTAAAGGATGAAGTTTCTTACTGGTGGGAAGTAACACAGGAAGGACAACCAATAGCTACTTAGGATGATTCCAGACAGAGATTCGAGATATAAAATTTATCTCAGGCAGAAGAGGGATTACAGATGGAGAGATTCTTGGCTTTGAAATAAGGGGACATGTCTGTTAAGGATTATGCGAATAAATTAAATCAGCTGGCAAGATTTGGTCTGGATATGGTGAATACGCCCCATAAGAAGGCGCTTAGATTTGCGAGAGGGTTGAATCAATCTCTCCAAGGGCTTGCATTATCTCATATACTGATAGGGGCGACGTTTGAAAAGCCGGTTGATATGGATCTTATGCACGAAGATGACAAGGATGAGAAGAAAGACAACAAGATTGAAGAGACACATGCTAAGGGTGAGAAACAAAAATGGTAGCCCAGGAAAGAAAAGCAAAAGTAAGGAGGGAAGTCTGATTAGGCTCAGATCAAGAAAGATATCAAGTTTCATGGTTGCGGAGTTATGGGTCATTTTGTGAAGGACAACAAAAAGGCAAAGAAAGCCTGCTTTAATTTTGGACAAGTGGGACACTTCACTATGCAATGCACTAGCAAGCAAGCACAAGGGATAGGAACTTCTGGACAAGTGCACGTTTTTGAGGCTAGCGGACATGATCGAGGTAGGAAAGTCACAGTTGAAGGTTTGATTTCCCCTTTTGACTATCTTGTTAGAACCCTGTTTGATTTCGCTGCTTCACATTCATTTATATCCAGTTCTGTAGTAGATAACTTGCACCTTAATACTAGTATAGTCTCTGATCCCGTAGTGGTCTCAAATCCCATAGGTGGTATGGCTCATTTATCCATGATATGTAGGGGTTTGAGAATTTCTATCTTAGGCGTCGAGTTTAAATACAATGCATAGGTGTTGGGCTTTATGGATTATGTTTTGATTCTAGGCATGGATTGGCTAGCCATGTATGGTCCATCCTTAATTGTGAAAAGAGAGCGGTTAGATTTCTTACTTGTCATGGTAGGGATCTCGAAATTTCTTGTGACCTACGGGGGTTGGTGATGCTCAGTTTTCTAAAATTGTTTGATACTTCTGTTGATGATTTGTGATCTGTGCCCATAGTCAGAGATTACCCGGATTTGTTTGAGGAAGTTAAGGGACTACCTCCGAGGCATGAGATAAACTTACGAATTTACTTGGTAGAGAATGCAAAGCCAGTTGCTCTACCAGTGCGCCATATGGCTCCTAGAGAGAGGATGGAGCTCAACAAGCATGTAGGGGAGCTATTCGAGAAAGGTTTTATTAGGCAAAGCATATCAGAATGGGGAGCTCCAGTCATCTTTGCAACTAAGGCAAACAGCCCATTTCATCTATATGTGGATTATAGGGAACTGAATAAGCCCACGAAGAAAAATAGGCACCCACTACTGAGGATTGACGATCTGTTTGATCAGCTAGTAGGCGCATCGGTTTTCTCGTAGATGTATTTGGCCATGGGGTTTCATTGAGAGTGGAAGAGGACAACATTGATAAGATTGCATTCAGAACTCCAGACGGTTTCTTTGAATGGTTGGTTATACCTTTTGGGCTAACCAATGCACCCGCCTATTTCGTGGACTTGATGAGTTGGGTGTTTAAAGAGTTTCTAAACAAGTTTATGGTGGTCTTTGTGCATAACATTCTGATCTTCTCAAAGAATGAGGAGGAGCATGCCCTGCACTTAGGAGAGGTTCTATGCACTCTCAGATCGCATCAGCTCAAAGATTTTTTTTCTAAGTGTACTTTTGGAGAAAGGAAGTAAGGTTCCTAAGGCATGTGGTCTCCAAGGACGGGACAACATTGGACCCCGCTAATGTCGTTGCAGTTCAAGATTAGAGGGATCCAAAGAATGCGACGGAGGTGAGAAGTTTTCTAGGATTGGCGGATTATTATAGAAAGTTTATCAAGGACTTTGCAAGGGTATCAACCCCGCTTACCCGATTGACGAAGAAGAACTTGGCTTTTCCGTGGAGCATTGATTGCGAGGACGTCTTTTGGAGATTGAAAAGGGCTCTGATAACAACCCGAGTTCTGACTCTCCAGATGGAAGTAAGATGTTCACAGTTTACGTAGATGCTTATGGCATAGGGCTTGGTGCCTTTCTGATGCAAGAGGGAAGGGTAGTATGCTATGGTAGAAGACAGTTGAGGGTTCATGAGAAGAACTACCCTACCCATGATCTGGATTTGGCTGCAATAGTATTCACATTGAAGTCTTGGCGACATTATCTACTTGGAGAAAGATTTGACCTATACGCAGATCATAAGTCGCTCAAATACTCATTCTCACAGAAGGATCTCAACCTAAGGAAGCAACGGTGGATAGAGTTCCTAGAGTCCTACGACTTTAAGATTACTTATACCTCAAGCAAGGGTAATGTAGTGGTGGATGCATTGAGTTGGCAGATGATTTCTTTGAGTCCTCCATTCGTAGAAAGGCCGAGCTTGGAGTACATCTCGACCTTTGATTTTAAGCCATCTACGAATTTCGTATTGGTATTGTTAGCATCATTGGAGGTGCGACCTACTCTATTGGAGCGTATTGGATCTATGCAGCGAGTGGACCCATAGATATTAGACATCTTTGACAAGCTTGGTAGAGGAGAGACTTCTAGTCACCTTGCTAGATATACCGTGGACGAGAAAAGGTGGCTAAGACGGGATGGAAGACTATATGTCCCTATTATTGGGGAATTGCTAAAAGCAGTGCTTAAGGAAGCCCATCATTCTCGGATGACTATCCATCTAGGCAGCGACAAGATGTATCGAGACATGAAGAGAGTTTTCGTTTGGACTGGCATGAAGAAGGATGTGGCGGAATTTGTAGCTCGATGTTTGACGTGCCAGAAAGTAAAGGCTAAACAAAGGAAACCTGGTGGATTATTTCATCCCCTAGATGTCCCACAATGGAAGTGGGAGAGTGTAACACCCCGTATTTTCTATGAACGTATAAGTAACAAATCAGAGGATAATTAATTTTTTAAATAACAATCAAGGGAAACGGGTTGCGCCATTGCGTTCGTCTCGGAATTCTGCTTGGAAACGAGTCCGAGTTTGCAAGAATCGGAGTCCGTATGAGGGAGATATGACCCTCCAAAGTTTCAGGAATTTTCAAAATCGAAAACAGCTCGAAATTCGAATTCAAACCAAGAAGCGGGCTGGGCGGGAAATTTCCCGCCCAGGACCCAGGTCGACTGGGGAGTCGACTGGGTAGTCGACCCCCCTGACCAGGTCGACTGGGCAGTCGACCCCCCCGACCAGGTCGACTGGGCAGTCGACCTGGGGGTCGACCTGGTCCCCGAACCTGGTTTTGGGTCTGGGTGCATTCTTATGTATCTGGTCTCGTTTTCTACCTAGATTCATCTGCCTAAACCTATATAAATAGCCCCAAACCTAGCCTTCTCTGCACATAATTCTATTCTGCTTCTACTCTGCCTATGTTCTAAACAAAAATAAAAATGGCGTCGCTACTCTGCTGGAATCAAAACTAGAAGCTAATCAACATCAACCTAAGCAACTCAATTCAAGCTTGAAACTTCAACAACGGTTAAAGAAGATCAACTAACGCCGCTACAACTATCTTTCTTTTAGAATCCAATGAAGGCAAGTACAGTTATTTTCCGCTATAAACTGTAATCATAATTGTGACATGATTGTAAATCTGAATTTGAGATTGTGTATGTTCTGTTCTGATCTATTTTATTTTGTATCTCTTCTTCTTTCTGTTCTATAGACAGGTTACTACGAGCCTGCGCCAATCTCCTAAGAGATTAACGCACGAGCGCTAAAATGTTTGGGACAAATAATGAATGTGGCATAATTGGACATGGCTAATCTGTGACTGATTTAAGAAAAAGGACATAGGTTGTAAACTAGATTTAGATCTATGCATATTCTGTGAATTGGAAGAAGAGGAACCATGGTATGTTAACATGTGACTTGAGACATTGGACATAATGCATATTTTGAATTAAGATCGGTTATAACTAGATTGTTGGACATATTGTTTATATAACAATTCATGATTTGAAAGAGAATATGACTTAGGTGTGAAGATCCATATTAAGATTTGGTGATTATCAAATGTGAATAACACCTAAGTAGGAGATTTTTGAATATATGACATGCATTGAAATCGATGGCTATATTTGGTATAATTTATATGTTAATCTTTTGTACTAGGCCAGTTGAACTAAATTGGGACATATAAATTATGACCATAATCTGTGACTTGTAAATTCAATGCAAACGTGGGGTATTTGATCATAGTGTGAATCATGACAACTATTTAGGCATGCAAACTTAGGCCAAATTTATAATTAGGCAAGATATGTTTGTGAAACTTTAAGGAATGATTAAATCTGTTATATTTGCCTAATTTGCTAGTTCTGCTATATTTGCCTAATCTGCAAGCTCTGTTATATTGCTTAATCTGCTAGTTCTGCTCTACTGCCTAGTCTGCTAGATCTGTTCATCTGCCAAATCTGTCATCTGCCGAGTCTGCTGAAAATGCCAAATCTGTTATATGCTAAATCTGCTAAATTACTTAATCTGCTGAATCCGTTAAGTCGCCTAATCTGCGAAAATCTGTTATCTGCTATATCTGTTAAGTTGATATATTCAGTCTGTTATTGACATAATCTGAATTAGGTATGAATAATTGACATGTATATTAGGCGTGGGCATAAATGATAAATTATTAATTAATTGGCCGCAAAGATAAACATGGCTAACTCGAGGTTAGAATGAGTTTGCGGCGTAATTCTGCCCGGAACCGCCCGACACATCCAGTGGCTGCAAACAATAGGTTCTAATGTGAGAAGTTAGTCATAACGTGCTTGAAACCCGAGGTTAGACTCAGTTTGTGGAAGAAACCTGCCCGGAACCAACCGGCCTAACTAGTAGCCACAAACTGTCAGTCTAATGTGAGAGGTCTGGGCATTAGTATTTAATTAATGAAAATATGAGATAAATATGATGTCTAAAACGTGTTGGGTGGATAGGGTTAAACCAATTAGACTGATGAAATTAATAAACCCGTTTCATGAATCTGTAGGCCCAATACAAAGTTAGACAATCTGTAAGTCTGTTAATCTGTAATCGGTTAATCTGTAAGCCTGTTAATCTATAACCGGTTAATCTGTAAGTCTGTTAAATCTGTATATCTGATCCATTGGTCTGAAAACTTGTCTAATCTGTGAACTGGTTGATTTGAATTCTGTATGTATGAACTTGTTAATAAGTTAATCTGAAATCTGTTAGTCTGGGGACACAAGGTTAGGCGGGAAATTACTTGTGTCATCTGTTGTTTGGGACCCATATTAGTCAGTAACCCTTTCTGGTATCAAAACTTTGACCCAACAGTAGGTAGGGTTCGGGCACGCTTACTGAACTAATTATAAGTGGTTCATTCTGTTAATGGCGAGGGGTGTTGATGGTGCGTTCCAACCGGGTCATATGCGTGCATGGATCCCGGCCTGCCTCTGAGGATGTAAGACGCCGTGACATCTGTAAATAGGTCTGTGCCAATTGGTTGTCACTTTAGGGAGTGATACACCCTACTGTGGGGCCGACACAGGGTATTTATGTTTAGGGAGCCGATCGCTTGGAGTAGGGTTTTAGGGTACACTAAGTTCTGTCTGTTTCTGTTGGTACCGTCTGTTTCTGTTGGGTGGCAACACCGGTCTGTTTCTGCGTGGTACCGTCTGTTCGGGTGGTAAAGGCCCAATTACTAGTGTACACCTAATTCTACATTCTGTTTTCGTAGGGATTAATCTGACTGTTTCTGTTCGGGTGGTAAAGGCCCATTATTAATATTCTGTTTCTGTCTGTTTCTGTTCGGGTGGAAAAGGCCCATTATCAGCATTCTGCTTCTGTCTGTTTCTGTTCGGGTGGTAAAGGCCCATTATTAGCACCCTGTTTCTGTCCGTTTCTGTTGGGGTGGTAAAGGCCCATTACTAGCATTCTCTTCTGTGGAAATTATTCTGTACCCGTTTCTGTTTCAGTTTAGACATTAATGTGACACCTAATTCTGTTATACTAGTATTAGTGCAGAGAAGTGTAAAGCAATAGCTTATATCATTCTGTTCTTCCGTTATATCTGCTACACCTGTTACAGTTATCTCTCAACCAGTTTTATTTTCATGTCATGTTATTATTATCTGTTCATAACTGAAAATCACTGGACTTGCCAGACTTTTTGTCTGACCCTTGTTTTTCGCCTCCTTTCTTCCGTTTCCCCCCAGGTTTTGTAGAAGGGAGTACTCTAGCTTGATCCAGATTTCTTCCGCTTGAAGTGCTTAAAGTATGGCTTGTCTTCTTCTGTGGGGATTTTGATTTTAAACTATGCATTCTGAAGGCTTTTGTACAAGACTGATATTTTGTACTTGAATTCTGATATTGTGATTTGAAAGGATGTAACCAAGCTTATTTCGGTTTCTGTTGTAATAAAGTTATAAATTTTTCAAGTACTATTTTATATACCTTGTAAGTTTCTGTTCTGTTTACTAAAATGCTCCACCAAAGTTAAGGCATTCCCTTTGTGATTGACCTTAACGGAGGTGAGGTGTTACACTTGGTATCAGAGCCGAAGGTTACCAGATTGGGTAAAGTTTTTGAAAACTATTTTCAAAAAGGTTTTGAAAGGAAGTATTTTCAAAAATAAAGCTTATTTTGAAAAAAATAATCCCTAAGAGCCATATACCTTTCCTTCAGTCCTTTTTGTAATTGAATCTGTCCATTTTCGTTTCAGCATATCTGAAGCATCTGAGATACCAGAGGGTGTTCATGTACCCGGTTGGTTTCGTCAATATCTTGAGGCTAGGACCGCCGCCGCGGGTCCAGCAAATGATCCCCCTCCTCCACCCCCTCCTCGTGCAATTTCTTTCTCCAACATCTGTAGATATTTTAGGGCCATGGGTGGGAAGGATTTCAAGGGAACCGAATCAATCGTAGAAGCGAGGAACTGGCTCAAAGAAACTGAGGATCTATTCGTTATCTTCGAGGTGGACGATAGGCAGAAGGTACAGTTGGCGGTATGGCTGCTCAAAGACGAAGCTTCCTATTGGTGGGAAGTCACTAACACCGAGAGGCCAGTTGAAACATGGATGGATTTCAGAACAAGGTTTGAGACAAAATTCCTCTCGCAAGCTGAACGAAGTCTACAACTGGAAAAGTTCTTATCTCTTAAGCAAGGAAGTATGACGGTCAAGGAATACATCAACCAGTTCAACCAACTGGCTAGATTCGGATTGGATTTAGTCAACACTCAACATAAAAAGGCTCTCCGCTTTGTTAAAGGATTGAACGAGCCACTGCACAGCCTAGCCATGACCCATGTACCCATGGGAGCGACTTACGAGAAATTGGTGGACATGGCACTACTGCACGAGGAAGACAAGGGCCCGAAAGAGACAAAGAAGGGAGAACCATAGAATAAGAAAGCATGGCCCAAAAAGGAAACACAAAAGAAGGATGAGAAGTCTGAAGATAAGAAGGGAAAAAGTGCTTTACTTGTGGAAGCTCGACCCATCTGAACAAGGATTACAGAAAAAGGAAGGGCACTTGCTTCAACTGTGGTGAGATGGGACACTTCACTAGGGACTGCCTGAAGAAACGAGGGCAAGGGCAGAGGGCAGAACCCACTTCTGGAGGACAGGCGAATGCTCAAAGGACTGGTAGATAGGGTAGAAATAAGAAAATTTAAGTAGAAGGTTTAATTTTCTTATCTGATTGTTGAGTTAAAACTCTTTCTGATTCTGGCATTTTGATTCTGTAATCGATACTCTGCACTTTAATACTAGTATTGTTTCTGATTCCGCTGGACTCAAACCCCTAAGAGTTAGGACTCATCTGTTTGTGATCGATTGGGGGATTGAGAGATTTCTGTGTTAGGCGTCAAGTAGGACACATACATTCTGGGATTTGTCATGCTTAGTTTCCTAAGAATCATTCGGTAATCTGATCTATACCAGTAATCTGTAAATATCTGAATATTTCTGATAAGGTTAATATTTCCAGTTTTGACATTATCTAAAGAGGGTAACCCTCTGGGTGTCAATCTGATGTTGGTTTCGGTCTTCGGGGCCGATACTTAGGACCCATGTCTAATGGAAACCAAGTTTTTGTTTTATCTATACTCGCTTCCATCATTCGACTGTATCCTATCGATCAAATCTTCGAACTTTAGGTAGAAACTAATGGGTGTAAACATGTGTTTGAGACATGTTATGTTTGATGGTTGCAAGTGGATGCAAGTGGTTGCTAGTGGTTGCTCGTGGATGCATATACACACACCAGGCACTAGATCGGCTCGAAAACACTCTCATACTGCATATGGATGTGTGAGCATTTTCAATTTTTGTGGATGCAAAATGATTGACTCAGCACATGGATGTTGCATATGACTGAATGGTTGTGCACTCATACAGAAATGATATGTATCGAGTAGGAAAATTGTATGCATGTTGGACTCATGGAACTGGCATAATTCACATTAAGGAGGTCAACTGAATCAGTGGACCGCCTGATCTTTGCATTAGATAAGGAACATATACACACAATTTTGCATATGTTCATACAACATTAGAAGTTTCTAAGGATAATGGACGCCAATGATTGATGATTGAGTAGATGGATGTTGGATTGTGACGGCCCGCCCCGCACCAACCGACATTTACTCCAAAAGTGCGCTGTACACATGTCCAGTTAGCACGGAACGGGTCGTCAGAAGGAAAAGGAAGAAGGAAATGAACATACAAAGAACATGTAGAATGTCTCAAAGCGCATAGGATAAAATATAATAATAACATACTTGACATAAAACAGGCGAGACAGTGCATAAGCTAAAAACCAGAACTAAGCATCATAGCAGCGGAAATCCAAAATATAGCTTATTACAACTTTTCAACTGTCTCAAAGCAAAAGTAAGATAAAGGAGGTACACTACTAATGCCTAAGTAGCGACCACCAACGACACATGGAGAATGTGTATATATATATCATACGTGGAAGCCTCCTGCCCGCCTCCGAATCAGCTACTCGCGCATCACCAGCTAACCTGTCTCTAGTCTGCTCGTGTGAGCACCCAGAGTAATAAGAGGAGACATAAAACTCTGGGTCAGACATAAAGCCTGGTATGAGCGATAAGCATCTAAAGTGAACAATAACAGGTAGACTAAAACATACCTGAACCTGGACCTGCAACCAAAGAGTTAGCACTACATACTGTACAACACTCTAAGGTATCATATCAAACGGTGTAAAGATACGGAGGTGGGGGAGGTGTGCATGTCATAATGATGGCAACAATCAAGCATAGCATCCATCCTCACATCTCTCACTCAGTGCGTAAAGCATACGATATTCACCACTTCGATCACCCAACATACCTTGCTACGATCACTTTGCCCCATGAAGTCATAAATGGCTTCACTGCACTGATAACGTAGCCACAAATCCTTCGCTATGTCCACTTTACCCCATGGAGTCATAAGAACCCCACTGCACTGGCTCATAGCCTTACTAATCCTTACTATGTCCACTCTGCCCCATGGAGTCACAATGACCCCACTGCATTGGCTCATAGTCTTACTACGCATCACTTTGCCCCTCGAGTCGTAATGACTCTACTGCACTGATAACGTAGTCTTGCTACCATCATTCATTTTTAGTGGTGAATCGAAGTTATGAACGTCGACAAATCCTTAGCACACGTCCCGCAGCAAAGTCCAACCATGAAGTGAACTCATTGGTTCCCAACTGGATCCTGAGCTCTAATTTCCATTTGGACTACCTTTGCATCTCAGGTTATTGGTTATCATCAGATCGGATCGGGTCGTAGCCTTCAGGTCATAGCGGTTCGGTTCGGAGTCCAGTTTCCCCTCGTCACCACGGTTCGGATCAAGTCACGTCATCAGCTCGTGGTCACCCATACGGATCGGGTCGTAGTCACCCTTTCGGATCGGGTCGTGGTATCCATTCGGATCGGGTCGTGGTTCCTCCTTCTCGTCAGTTCGTGTTCCCCCACTGGTCGGGTCGGGTCGGGTGCATCTTCTCAGGTCGTCAGCTCGTGAGCTTCTGAAGTGGATCGGATCGTGCTCCTCCCTTCGGATCGTGGCGCCTCATCAAGCTAAATCGGATCGTGGAGAGGATTCACGATCGGGGGAGGCCATACGGATCGCTGTCTTCGGGTCGAATCGCCCCTATGCCCACCGATCCGGTCCGGTTCGGGCAGATTCCTGCAGTTCCTCCAGCGAGCAGTTTACGCCCCTCGACGGCGTTTTCGACCATTCTAACTATTCTAACCAATTACAAAGCATTTCATACAGTCATAGCAACATGCATCATCAACCACAAACATCAAAACATCAATATGATAGGTAGAAATGGATCAAACATACCCAAAATCCCATATTTTCCCTTAAGCATATTTAGGTGAAACTAATGATAGAATTAACAAAACTTAACCAAATTAACCCAAATTCATATCAGAGGTCTAAAACGTCATTCCGAATTTTATAAACATTTTTCCAGAATTTTACGATGTTTAATTAACACTAAGCACCCCTAATTAGCCATAATTAATGCAAAACTATGCAAATCACTCACCTTAGCCACAAAATAAACTAAGATCTGAAATAATTCTCTGATTTGATGTGAATCTCAATGCCAAACAGCAGCTCCTATGTTGCTTTGGTGAAGATCTTCCTTGATTAGAGGTTGCTAAGCCAAATCCTTGACCAAAAGGTGATTTGGGGGTGATTTAGAGGTTGGAGGCCATTTTTAGGGTTCCTTGGTGATAAGTGGAGGCTAGAAAACTAAAATGGAATGATCCTCTATCTCATTTCAGCCTCCCCATAACCCTAATCCCGAAATGGGTTATGGGCCTACTCACTAATCACCCGATTTGGCCCGGTTAAGCAGTTTTTCACCCTTCAAACCTTGTTTTAGCCATATCTCCCAATTGGTAAGTCCGTTTGGCTATTATGACCACTCTACGGAAAGGTAAACCATCAAACGAATCTAATGGAAGTGGTTTCAGGTCAAAATTCCTTTCCAATCAAAAGTTATGGCCAAAACAGTACCAACTAGGGGCAAAATCAACAAAAATCATGAACATGGGAAATGACTCTAATGGATATTTCCCAAAGTTACATGACCATACGACTTCATATGGGAAAGAAATAAATATTCTACGATCACCCGATGCGTAAAATGCGGGTCATTACAATCTCCCCCCCTTAAGAAATTTCGCCCCCGAAATTCCCTAATCAAAACATACACAAAGATGCCGCATGCCTATCAATCATAAAACGACAATCAAACATGCAAACAAGCAAAATAAATCTACCCTAGCATGCGGAAAACTAAATTGTAAAGTAAATCTTACCAGACAAGGAGTTCTGGATACGCCTTCCTAATGCTCTCCTCTGTCTCCCAAGTACAGTCATTCTCGTCCTCGCCCCACTGAACCTTGACTAGCTTCACCGCCTTTCTTTGAAGTTGCTTTGTATCGTGCCCCACAATACGAATCGGCTTGCGGTTCCCAACCGCCTCGGGTTCTACTTCGAAGTCCTCCAACTGATCAGGTGAAATAGTCATATCTGAGTCATGAACGAACTTCCTTAGTTAGGAAACATGAAATACATTGTGAACTCCCGCCATTTTCTCTGGTAAGTCAACTCTATATGCCAAATTCCCGACTAGTTCAAGAACAGGGAATGGGCCAACAAATCTTGGTGTCAACTTGCCTCTCTTGCCAAATCGAATCACGCTCTTTAACGGAGAGATCTTGACGAACACCAAGTCACCAACGGAGAATTTCAAGTCTCTTCTCCTCTTATCAGCATAGCTCTTCTGCCTATCTTGAGCAGCTTTCATTCGTTGTTGAATGGTCTTAATCTTATCGGAAGTTTCCCTCACCACATCTGGTCCAAGCACAAACTTCTCGCCAGTCTCTATCCAACATGATGGTGAGTTGCACGGTCTTCCGTACAAAGCTTCATATGGAGCCATACCGATACTGGATTGGTAGCTATTATTATATGCAAACTCTATTAGATGCAAATGGTCATCCCATGATCCACCAAAATCCAATATACAAGCTCTCAAAAGATCTTCCAATATACGATTCACCCTCTCCGTCTGACCGTCGGTCTGAGAATGATATGCGGTACTGAGATGTAATCCTGACCCTAGAGCCTCCTGTAAGCTCTTCCAAAACCCACTAGTGAACAACGGGTCTCGGTCACTCACAATGCTTTTGGGTACTCCATGAAATCTCACTACCCACTTCATATACAATTCTGCTAACTTGGCTGCCGTTCTGGTCGATTTGACTGGTATAAATCTTGCACTCTTAGTCAATCGATCCACAATTACCCAAATGCTATCGTATCCCGACCTAGTCCTTGGTAAGCCATCGATGAAATCCATCGAAACTTGCTCCCATTTCCATTCGGGAATTTCTAATGGTTGCAACAACCCACTAGGCTTCTTTTGCTCGGCTTTAACTAGCTGACAATTCATGCATTTGGATATAAACTTCCCAACGTCTCTTTTCATTCCTTCCCAGTAGTAAGTCCGCTTCATGTCTCGATACATCTTATTACCACCGGGATGTATAGTCAGTTTTGAGTGATGACATTCTCTCAACACTTCATCTCTCAAACCATTTACGTTGGGCACAACTAGTCTTCCATTCTTTCGAAGCCATCTATCTCGATCAAGCCCCTACACATTCATCTCCTCATCGATACCCATCTCTAACTTGGAGATGATTTCCAATAGGTTAGGATCGTCCCTCTGGCTGGAACCAATCCGCTCTATCAAAGTGGGTTTGATCGCCAAACTAGCTAGCATAACTGGATCCAATTCGCACTTTGGTCTGAAATCAAACCCCGCGATATACTCCAGTTGCTTCAATTCAAGAAGCATTGCCCCTAAGCTGGCATGTCTCCTACTCAAGGCATCGGCTACCGCATTACCTTTCCCAGGTGTATATGCGATATCAAAATCATACGAAGCCAAGAACTCTAACCATCTCTGCTGACGGAGATTCAGATCTTTCTGGGAGAAGAGATACTTTAACGATTTATGATCGGTAAACAACTCGAATCTTTCTCCCGGGAGATAATGTCTCCACATCTTCAGCGCAAATACAATCGCTGCTAATTCCAAATCATGGGTAGGATACCTCTTCTCGTGCGGCTTTAGCTGTCGGCTAGCATAAGCTACAACCCTACCTCCTTGCATCAATACTGCACCCAGTCCGGTACCACAAGCATCCGTGTATACCATCATCTATTCATTCCCTTTAGGAATGACTAACACTGGCGCACGCGTCAACTTCTCCTTTAGACTCTTGAAGGCATCCTCACACACTCCGTCCCAGACAAAGGACTGATTCTTATTAGTCAACTGAGTCAACGGTGCTGCTATCTTGGAGAAGTCCTGGATAAACTTACGATAATATCCAGCTAACCCCAAGAAACTTCTTACATCTGTTGCATTCTTGGGTGTAGGCCAATCCTGTACCGTAGCCACCTTCGCAGGGTCCACGGCAATACCACTCTCTGAAACAACATGACCCAAGAATCTCACTTCCCTTCTCCAAAAATGACACTTAAAGAATTTCACTTTCAATTGGTGTTTCCTCAACACCTTCATCACTATCCTCAAGTGTCCCTTGTGTTCCTCCTCTGTCCTTGAGTAAACAAGGATATCATCCACGAACACAAGAACAAACTTATTCAACTGATCTCTGAATACTCGATTCATAAGATCCACAAAATAGGCTGGTGCATTGGTCAACCCAAATGGCATGACCAACCACTCATAAAATCCAGACGGCGTCCTAAATGCCGTTTTCGGAACACTTTCATCTGCCACTCTAAGCTGATGAAATCCTGTCGCGAGGTCCAACTGGGAGAACACTCTAGCTCCTTCCAATTGATCAAACAAATCATCTATCCGCGGTAGAGGATACTTATTCTTCCTCGTTACCTTATTCAACTCGCGATAGTCCACACACAAACGAAGGGAACCATCTGCCTTAGTGGCAAACACAACTGGTGCTCCCCACTTGGAGACACTCCTTCTAATAAATCCCTTCTTCAAAAGATTGCTGACTTGCACCCCGAACTCTCGCTGCTCCCTTGGTGCCATACGACGAAGTGGCATCACTATAGGTCTGGCATCTTTCACTAAATCAATACGGAACTCAATCTCTCGGTGTGGTGGAAGCCCAGTCACCTCCTCGAAGACGTCCGGATACTGGCCAACCACGGGCACATCTGACAACTCATCCTACGGGATGTCGAAGGAATTTACAAAACTAGCCATAACCCCATCACTAGGTAGACTACCAAGCACTACCCTCCACCCATCATCCGCCCTCACTGTCACCAAAAAGCCCTTACAGTCTACCACCACCCCGTATCTTTGGAGCCAATCGACTCCCTATATAATGCCATACCCAGTAAAGCCCAAAACAAAGCAATCACATACAAACATACATCCATGACTCGATAAGACCAAATTCCTGCAAATCATACTAAGGCTAGTCGAACCACCAATCGGGTTCGTCACAACCAATGGTCTATCGACTATCTCGGGTTCCAGCCCCAACCTATCTTCCAAGTCACTAGATATGAAGGAACGGGAAGCCCCAGTATCAAACAAAACTCGAATTGGTACATCATAAATAGAAAGCATACCTTGAATAACAACATTCTTTCCTTTCTCCGTCGCAGTTGGGGCATTCGACGAAGAAGGAACAACATCAATAACATATGCTTTCACAATCTGCTTCTCCTTAAGAGGTTGCAGACACTTATCCTTATGATGTCCCACTTGACCACAGTTGTAGCACTTCCTTTCCGCTGGCTTGGCCCGACATTCTTTAGCATAATGGCCCTTCTTACCACAGCTGAAGCACTCAACATCCTTCTTGCTCTTTTTCTGGCCACCCTTAGATTGGTCCTGCTTCCTCTTATTCTGAGAGTTATTCTTGCCTCCACCGCCTGCTTGTGGCTTTGGCCCTTCTGCAGATGCAGCCTCAGTCTTTGTGTAATGACCCGCATTCTACGCATCGGGGGATCACAGAATATTTATTTCCTTCTCATATGAAGTCGAATGGTCGTGTAACTTTGGGAAACATCCATTAGAGTCATTTCCCATGTTCATGATTTTTGTCGATTTTTAAATGACCATTTTGCCCCTAGTTGGTACTGTTTTGGCCATAACTTTTGATTGGAAAGGAATTTTGACCTGAAACCACTTCCATTGGATTCGTTTGATGGTTTACTTTCCGTAGAGTGGTCATAATAGCCAAACGGACTTACCGTTTGGGAGATATGGCTGAAATAAGGTTTGGAGAGTGAAAAACTACTTAACCGGGCCAAATCGGGTGATTAGTGAGTAGGCCCATAACCCATTTCGGGATTGGGGTTATGGGGAGGCTGAAATGAGATAGAGGATCTGTAACACCCCACCTCCGTTAATGTCACTCACAAAGGGAATGCCTTAACTTTGGTGGAGCATTTTTAGTAAACAGAACAGAAACTTACAAGACAGATAAAACAGTACTTGAAAATTTTTAACTTTATTACAGCGGAAACAGAAATCAATATGGTTACATCCTTTCAAATCTCAGAATTCAAGTACAAAATATCAGTCTTGTACAAAAGCCTTCAAAATGCATGGTTTAAAATCATAATCCCCACAGAAGAAGACAAGCCATACTTTAAGCACTTCAAGCAGAAGAAATCCGGATCTAGCTAGAGTATTCCCTCCTTAGAAAACCTTTGGGGGGGGGGGAACGGAAGAAAAGAGGCGAAACAACAAGGGTCAGAAATAAAGTCTGGCAAGTCCAGTGACTTTCAGCATATGAACAGATAATAATAATATGACATGAACATAAAACTGGATGAGAGATAACTGTAATAGGTGTAGCAGATATAACAAAAGAACAGAATGACATAAACTATTACTTTACACTTCTCTGCACTAATACTAGTATAACAGAATTAGGTGTCACCCTAATGTCTAAACTGAAATAGAAACGGGTACAGAATAATTTAACAGAAACAGATAGCTAATAATGGGCCTTTACTACCCGATCAGAAACAGACAGAAGCAGAAACAGATTAATCCCTATGGAAACAGAATGTAGAATTAGGTGTACACTAGTAATGGGCCTTTACCACCCGAACAGACGGTACCACGCGGAAACAGACAGGTGTTACCACCCAACAGAAACAGACGGTACCAACAGAAACTGACAGAACTAAGTATACCCTAAAACCCTACCCCAAGCGATCGGCTCCCTAATACATAAATATCCTGTGTCGGCCACACAGTAGGGTGTATCACTCCCTAAAGTGACAACCAATTGGCACAGACCTATTTACAGATGTCACGGTGTCTTACATCCTCAGAGGCAGACCGGGATCCATGCACGCACATGACCCGGTTGGAACGCACCATCAACACCCCTCGCCATTATCAGAATGAACCACTTATAATTAGTTCAGTAAGCGTGCCCGGACCCAACCTACTGTTGGGTCAAAGTTTTGATACCAGAAAGGGTTACTGACTAATATGGGTCCCAAACAAAAGATGACATAAGTAATTCCCCTCCTAACCTTGTGTCCCCAGACTAACAGATTTCAGATTAACAAGTTCAGACATACAGAATTCAGATTTACTAGTTGACAGATTAAGTTAACAAGTTTTCAGACTAACAGATCAGATGTACAGATTTTTCAAATTTGTCTAACTTTGTATTGGGCCTACAGATTCCTGGGTTTACTACACCTATTAATCCAGTTGGTTTAAACCTATTTTCCCCCAATACGTTTTAGACGTCATTCTTATCTTAGATTTGCATTAATTAATTATTCATGCCCAGACCTCTCACATTAAGTCGCTAAATTGTGGCCGCTGGATGTGCCGGGCGGTTCCGGGCAGACTTCTGCCACAAGCCAGACCTAACCTCGTGTCTTAAGCAGGTTATGACTAACTTCTCACATTAGAACCTATTGTTTGCGGCCACTGGATGTGCCGGGCGGTTCTGGGCAGATTTACGTCGCAAACTCATTCTAACCTCGAGTTAGCCATATTCATCTTTGCGGCCAATTAATTAATTATTTACCGTTTATGCGCACGCCCAATATATATGCCAATTCAGATTCTATCAATAACAGAATGATCACATCAACTCAACTGATATAGCAGATAACAAATTTTAGCAGATTGGGTGACTTAACAGATTTAACTGATTTAGCACTTAGCAGATTTTGGCATATAACAGATTAGGCATCTCAACAGACAAATTTAACAGACTAGGCATTTCCATTTAATTAGCAGTTTAGGCCATATAACAGAACTAGTAGATTTGGCAACTTAACAAATCAGCAGGATAGGCATTTCAACAGATTAAGCGGATTAGCAGAGCAGGTAACAGATTTAGCAGATTTGACATTTTCAATAGACTTAGCAGATGACAGATAACAAATTAGGCATATCTACAGATTTAGTTTAGCAGATTTAGGCGATTCAACAAATTTAGCCTACACTCATATGCCAAATCATGGTCATAATTCATAATTCAACATAGGCTACAGATTTTTAGTTAAACATTGCATAGTACAGAAGAATCCCTAAAAACTCCAAATCATATGCCTAGACTCACAGAAAACAAAGGTTGAGTAGATGATCGTGGGTAAACCTAACTCAATAGGTAAATTCCCAAATCATGGTATGAATTATGCCAAGTTATGGCCTTTATTGCTAATTATCCAAAAATCCATATTTAGGCGTGTTCACATTTATAGTTATCCTATTTTAATATAGGTCCTTTATGCCTAAAAAGTCATAATATGTCCAAGGATCTAGATCTAAGAAATGTCCTTTAGTTCAGATCTTGATATTCCAGATATTACAAGTCATATATTACCATATGATATTCCCAAACTGTCATATATGCACAGATTTAGATCTAGTTTACAACCTATGCCCTTTATTTAATTCAATCACAGATCAGTCCAATTTATGCCTTAGATTTATGTTCTAGGTTCCAAGTTCAACCTATGTTCTTTCCTTAAATCAGTCACATATCGGTCATGTCCAATTTATGCACATTCATTTGATTGTCCCAAACATTTTAGCGTATGTTGATCTCTTATGAGATTGGCTCAGGCTCGTGGTAGTCTGGCTATAGAACAGAAAGAGGAAACAGGTACAGAATAAGATAAATCAAATCAGAACAGAACAGACATAACCTCAGATTCAGGTTTAGAATTCATGTCACAATCAAAATTAACGTTTATAGCGGAGAATAACTGTACTTGCCTTGGTTGGATTAAAGAAAGAACTTTAGTTGTTGCAGAATTGTTGCAGAAGCTTTTATCTCAAATTTGAATTGAATTTCTTAGGTTGATGTTGATTAGCTTCTAGTTTTGATTCTAGCAGAGTAGCGACGCCATTTTTATTTTTTATTAGAACAGAGGCAGAGAAGAAGCAGAATAGAATTGTGTGTAGAGGAGGCTAGGTCTTAGGATCTATTTATAGGTGTAGTTAGTTGTTTTAGGCCTTTAGATAAACCCTAAAACAGATCAGAACCGTCAGAATTCGTCACAGACAGCCCAAAAACCCATCCAGATGCACCCAGGCCGACCTGGCTCGACCAGGGAGGTCGACCCCCAGGTCGACACCCAGGTCGACACCCAGGTCGACTCCCCAGTCGACCTGGGGGGGGGGGGGGACGTCGACCCCTAGGTCGACACCCAGGTCGACTCTCAAGTCGACCTGGTCTGGGCGGGAATTTTCCCGCCTAGCTCGTTTTCTGCATTTTTGAAATCTGTTTCGTTTTTCTGATTTTTCGTGAAACTTCTGAAGGCCATATCTCGGTCATACTAACTCCGATTTATGAAATTTCGGACTCTATTTCGCGTATTTTTCCGAGACGAACACAACCGCGAAACCCGTTTCCCTTAATCCTCAAATCTGTAATTAGTTATTCTTTAATTTGTGGCTATTAATATTAACAGAATTACGGGGTGTTACATTCTCCCCTCCTTAAAGGATTTCGTCCCCGAAATCTTCAAGTTAAGAAGAATGTGTCCTACCATCCAATCACTCATCTACTCAGTCATCATCCACAAGCATCCATTGTCCTTAGAAATCTCTAGTGCTGTATGAACATTTGCAAAAGTGTGTGTATATGTTCCTTATCTAATGCAAAGATCAGGCGGTCTACTGATTCAGTTGACCTCATTAATGCGAATTATGTCAGTGCCATGAGTCCAATATGTATGCAATTTTCCTATTTGATACATATCATTTCTATATGAGTGCACAACCATCCACTCATATGCAACATCCATGTGCTGATTCAACCATTTTGCATCCATAAAAATTGAAAAAATGCTCACACATCCATATGCAGTATGAGAGTGTTTTCGAGCCGATCTAGTGCCTAGTGTGTGTATATGCATCCACGGGCAACCACTTGCAACCATCAAACATAACATGTCTCAAACACATGTTTACACCCATTAGTTTCTACCTAAAGTTCGAAGATTCGATCGATAGGATACAGTCAAATGATGGAAGCGAGTACAGATAAGTCAAAGACTTGGTTCCCATTAGACATTGGTTGAGAAAATAATTCCCCTAAGTATCAACCCCGAAGACCGAAATCAACATCAGATTGACACCCAGAGGATCACCTCCTTTAGCAAATGTCAAAACTGGAAAGCGGAATTATTCATATATTTACAGACTACTGATACAGATCAGGTTCCCTAATGATTCTTAGGAAGCTAAGCATGATAAAATCATATCCCACAAAACCTCAGAATGTATGCGTCATACTTGGCGCCTAACACAGATATCTCTCAAAACCCAATCTCAAACAGATGAGCCATAACCCTTATGGGTCTGAGTCTACAGCGGAATTCAGAAATAATACTAGTATTAAAGTGCAGAGTATCGATTACAAAATCAAAATACCAGAATCAGAAAAAGTCTTAACTCCATAATCAGATAAAGAAATTAAACCTACTATAGAAATTTTCCTATTTCTATCCTAGCCACTAGCCTCAAGAGTGTTCGCCTGCCCTCCTTGTCCTCGTCTCTTCGGGCAGTCCCTAGTGAAGTGTCCCATCTCCCCACAGTTGAAGCAAGCGCCTTTCCTTTTTCTGCAATACTTGTTCAGATGAGTCGAGCTCCCACAAGTAAAGCACTTTTTCCCTTTCTTAACTTCAGTCTTTTCATCCTTCTTTTGTGTTTCCTTTTTGGGCCCCGCTTTCTTATTCTGTGGTTCTTCCTTCTTTGTCTCTTTCGAGCCCTTGTCTTCCTCGTGCAGTAGTGCCATGTCCACCAATATCTCGTAAGTCGCTCCCATGGGTCATGGCTAGGCTGTGCAGTGGCTCGTTTAATCCTTTAACAAAGCGGAGAGCCTTTTTATGCTGGGTGTTGACTAAATCCAATCCGAACCTAGCTAGTTGGTTGAACTGGTTGACGTATTCCTTGACCGTCATACTTCCTTGCTTAAGAGATAAGAACTTTTCCACTTGTAAACTCCGTTCAGCTTGCGAGAGAAATTTTGTCTCAAACCTTGTTCTGAAATCCATCCATGTTTCAACCAGCCTCTCGGCGTTAGTGACTTCCCACCAGTAGGAAGCTTCGTCTTTGAGCAGCCATACCGCCAACTGTACCTTCTGCCTATCGTCCACCTCGAAGATAACGAATAGATCCTCAGTTTCTTTAAGCCAATTCCTCACTTCTACGAATGATTCGGTTCCTTTGAAATCCTTCCCACCCATGGCCCTAAAATCTCAACAGATCTTTGAGAAAGCAATGTCACGAGGAGGGGGTGGGGGAGGGGGATCATTTGCTGGACCTGCAGCGGCGGTCCTATCCTCAAGATATTGACGAAACCAACCGGGTACATGAACACCCTCTGGTATCTCAGATGCTTCAGACATGCTGAAACGAAAAAGGAAAGGTTCAATACAAAAAGGACTGAAAGAAAGATATATGGCTCTTGGGGATCATGTTATTCAAAATAAGCTTTATTTTTGAAAATACTTCCTTTTAAAACCTTTTTGAAAATAACTTTCAAAAACTTTTATCTAATCTGGTAACCTTTAGCTCTGATACCAAGTGTAACACCCCACCTCCGTTAAGGTCACTCACAAAGGGAGTGCCTTAACTTTGGTGGAGCATTTTTAGTAAACAGAACAGAAACTTACAAGACAGATAAAACAGTACTTGAAAAATTTTAACTTTATTACAGCGGAAACAGAAATCAATACGGTTACATCCTTTCAAATCTCAGAATTTAAGTACAAAATATCAGTCTTGTACCAAAGCCTTCAAAATGCATGGTTTAAAATCATAATCCCCACAGAAGAAGACAAGCCATACTTTAAGCACTTCAAGCAGAAGAAATCCGAATCTAGCTAGAGTAATCCCTCCTTAGAAAACCTGGGGGGGGGGGAAACGTTAGAAAAGAGGCGAAACAACAAGGGTCAGACATAAAGTCTGGCAAGTCCAGTGACTTTCAGCATATGAACAGATAATAATAATATGACATGAACATAAAACTGGATGAGAGATAACTGTAACAGGTGTAGCTGATATAACAGAAGAACAGAATGACATAAACTATTACTTTACACTTCTCTGCACTAATACTAGTATAACAGAATTAGGTGTCACCCTAATGTCTAAACTGAAACAGAAACGGGTACAGAATAATTTAACAGAAACAGATAGCTAATAATGGGCCTTTACTACCCGATCAGAAACAGACAGAAGCAGAAACAGATTAATCCCTATGGAAACATAATGTAGAATTAGGTGTACACTAGTAATGGGCCTTTACCACCCGAACAGACGGTACCACGCAGAAACAGACAGGTGTTACCAGCCAACAGAAACAGACGGTACCAACAGAAACAGACAGAACTAAGTGTACCCTAAAACCCTACCCCAAGCGATCGGCTCCCTAATACATAAATATCCTGTGTCGGCCCCACAGTAGGGTGTATCACTCCCTAAAGTGACAACCAATTCGCACAGACCTATTTACAGATGTCACGGTGTCTTACATCCTCAGAGGCAGACCGGGATCCATGCACGCACATGACCCGGTTGGAACGCACCATCAACACCCCTCGCCACTATCAGAATGAACCATTTATAATTAGTTCAGTAAGCGTGCCCGGACCCTACCTACTGTTGGGTCAAAGTTTTGATACCAGAAAGGGTTACTGACTAATATGGGTCCCAAACAAAAGATGACACAAGTAATTCCCCTCCTAACCTTGTGTCCCCAGACTAACAGATTTTAGATTAACAAGTTCAGACATACAGAATTCAGATTTACTAGTTGACAGATTAAGTTAACAAGTTTTCAGACTAACAGATCAGATGTACAGATTTTTCAGATTTGTCTAACTTTGTATTGGGCCTACAGATTCCTGGGTTTACTACACCTATTAATCCAGTTGGTTTAACCCTATTTTCCCCCAATACGTTTTAGACGTCATTCTTATCTTAGATTTGCATTAATTAATTATTCATGCCCAGACCTCTCACATTAAGTCGCTAGCTTGTGGCCGCTGGATGTGCCGGGCGGTTCCGGGCAGACTTCTGCCACAAGCCAGACCTAACCTCGTGTCTTAAGCAGGTTATGACTAACTTCTCACATTAGAACCTATTGTTTGCGGCCACTGGATGTGCCGGGCGGTTCCGGGCAGATTTACATCTCAAACTCATTCTAACCTCGAGTTAGCCATATTCATCTTTGCGGCCAATTAATTAATTATTTACCGTTTATGCGCACGCCCAATATATATGCCAATTCAGATTATATCAATAACAGAATGATCACATCAACTCAACTGATATAGCAGATAACAGATTTTAGCAGATTGGGTGACTTAACAGATTTAACTGATTTAGCACTTAGCAGATTTTGGCATATAACAGATTAGGCATCTCAACAGACTAGGCATTTCCATTTAATTAGCAGTTTAGGCCATATAACAGAACTAGTAGATTTGGCAACTTAACAAATCAGCAGGATAGGCATTTCAACAGATTAAGCGGATTAGCAGAGCAGGTAACAGATTTAGCAGATTTGGCATTTTCAATAGACTTAGCAGATGACAGATAACAAATTAGGCATATCTACAGATTTAGTTTAGCAGATTTAGGCGATTCAACAAATTTAGCCTACACTCATATGCCAAATCATGGTCATAATTCATAATTCAACATAGGCTATAGATTTTTAGTTAAACATTGCATAGTACAGAAGAATCCCTAAAAACTCCAAATCATATGCCTAGACTCACAGAAAACAAAGGTTGAGTAGATGATCGTGGGTAAACCTAACTCAATAGGTAAATTCCCAAATCATGGTATGAATTATGCCAAGTTATGGCCTTTATTGCTAATTATCCAAAAAATTCATATTTAGGCGTGTTCACATTTATAGTTATCCTATTTTAATATAGGTCCTTTATGCCTAAAAAGTCATAATATGTCCAAGGATCTAGATCTAAGAAATGTCCTTTAGTTCAGATCTTGATATTCCAGATATTACAAGTCATATATTACCATATGATATTCCCAAACTGTCATATATGCACAGATTTAGATCTAGTTTACAACCTATGTCCTTTATTCAATTCAGTCACAGATCAGTCCAATTTATGCCTTAGATTTATGTTCTAGGTTCCAAGTTCAACCTATGTTCTTTCCTTAAATCAGTCACATATCGGCCATGCCCAATTTATGCACATTCATTTGATTGTCCCAAACATTTTAGCGTATGTTGATCTCTTATGAGATTGGCTCAGGCTCGTGGTAGCCTGGCTATAGAACAGAAAGAGGAAAGAGGTACAGAATAAGATAAATCAAATCAGAACAGAACAGACATAACCTCAGATTCAGGTTTAGAATTCATGTCACAATCAAAATTAACGTTTATAGCGGAGAATAACTGTACTTGCCTTGATTGGATTAAAGAAAGAACTTTAGTTGTTGCAGAATTGTTGCAGAAGCTTTTATCTCAAATTTGAATTGAATTGCTTAGGTTGATGTTGATTAGCTTCTAGTTTTGATTCTAGCAGAGTAGCGACGCCATTTTTATTTTTTATTAGAACAGAGGCAGAGAAGAAGCAGAATAGAATTGTGTGTAGAGGAGGCTAGGTCTTAGGATCTATTTATAGGTGTAGTTAGTTGTTTTAGGCCTTTAGATAAACCCTAAAACAGATCAGAACCGTCAGAATTCGTCACAGACAGCCCAAAAACCCATCCAGATGCACCCAGGCCGACCTGGCTCGACCAGGGAGGTCGACCCCCAGGTCGACTCCCCAGTCGACCGGGGGGGGGGGGGGTCGACCCCTAGGTCGACACTCAGGTCGACTCCCCAGTCGACCTGGTCTAGGCGGGAATTTTCCCGCCTGGCTCGTTTTCTGCATTTTTGAAATCTGTTTCGTTTTTCTGATTTTTCGTGAAACTTCTGAAGGCCATATCTCGGTCATACTAACTCCGATTTAGGAAATTTCAGACTCTATTTCGCGTATTTTTCCGAGACGAATGCAACCGCGAAACCCGTTTCCCTTAATCCTCACATATGTAATTAGTTATTCTTTAATTTGTGGCTATTAATATTAACAGAATTACGGGGTGTTACAGGATCATTCCATTTCAGTTTTCTAGCCTCCACTTATCACCAAGGAACCCTAAAAATGGCCTCCAACCTCTAAATCACCTCCAAATCACCTTTTGGTTAAGGATTTGGCTTAGCAACCCCTAATCAAGGAAGATCTACACCAAATCAACATTGGAGCCGCTGTTTAGCATAGAGATTCACATCAAACCAGAGATTTATTTCAGATCTTAGTTTATTTGTGGCTAAGGTGAGTGATTTGCATAGTTTTACACTAATTGTGGCTAGTTAAGGGTAATTAGTGTTAATTAGCGAATTTAAGCATGATAAAATTTTAGAAAAATGTTCATAAATTTCTAAATGATGTTTTAGACCTCTGATATGAATTTGGGTTAATTTGGTTAAGTTTTGCTAATCCTGTCATTAGTTTCACCTAAACATGCTTTAGGGGAAATATGGGATTTTGGCTATGTTTGATCCATTTTAACCTATCATATTGTTGTTTAGATGTTTGTGGTTGATTATGCATGTTGCTATGACCGTATGAAATGCTTTGTGATTGATTAGAATAGTTGGAATGGTCGAAAACGCCGTCGAGGGGCGTAAACAACTCGCTGGACAAGGTGCAGGGATTCGGATTAGATAGGGGATTGAGGGACGATCGGATCGCCCTATGGGATCGTGGGACATCACCACGAGTCGAGTCGTCTCCTCCGAACCGAACAATCTGTGCAAGGCCCACGAGCACCAACCGCGAACTGCTACCCGATCCGATCCACTCGTGCTTCGTATCACGATCCGACTAGAAGAAAGCAGCATCCACGATCCGATGTACAACGAGACAGGTTAGCTGGTGATGCGAGAGTAGCTGATTCGGAGGCGGGCAGGAGGCTTCCACGTATGATATATATATACACATTCTCCCTGTGTCGTTGGTAGTCGCTACTTGGGCATTATTAGTGTACCTCCTTTATCTTGTTTTTGCTTTGAGACTGTTTGAAAGTTGTAATAAGCTGTATTTTGGATTTCCGCTGCTATGATGTTTAGTTCTGATTTTCAGCTTATGCACTGTCTCTCCTGTTTTATGTCAAGTGTGTTATTATTATATTTTATTCTATGCGCTGTGAGACATTCTACAGGTTCTTTGTATGTTCATTTCCTTCTTCCTTTTCCTTCTGACGACCCGTTCCGTGCTAACTGGACATGTGTACAGCGCACTTTTGGAGTAAAATGTCGGTTGGTGCGGGGCGGGCCGCCACACTTGGTATCAGAGCTCTAGGTTGCGTAGTTAACCTAGGGAAAGACACTAGGGAGAGAGAGTACATGTATGAGAGCGCGTATTTGTGATTACTTTGGTTTTCAAAAGCTATATATATATACTATTGGTAGTATAAGAGTGAAGTCGCACTGCACTAGCACCACTATGGGGTCGTTAATCGTTTCCCTTTTTCAGATTGACGATGAGCCGAGACACGAGGGGTGCTGCTAGAGGGACCAACCAAGGGAATGCCGCTGACATGAGGGTAATGTTTATTAACCTCATGAGAGACATGGTTAGAGAAGTGCAAGGGGCAGTTCCCAATCCCGGAGTTGGTGTTGGCCCAGTAGTGCAGGCGCCTAGGGTCGATTTCGCCAAGTTGTGCAAATATTACACTAACCTTGGTGGGAAGCCGTTCCATTGAACGGAGTCGGCCACATATGTTCAAGAATAGATAAATAGTTGTGACCGTATCTTCAATGACTTGGGTCTTGAGGATGCGATGAAAAGAAGACTAGCGTCTCGTCAGCTACAAGGGCGAGCGATGAATTGGTGGAATGCCATTAGAACAGCTACTCCAGAGGATCAGGTTACTTGGGATCAGTTCAAGGCTCGCTTTAGCGAGAAGTTTATTCCAGCTGCCCAGAAGTCAGTATTGTTCAAGAGGTTCTTGGAACTCAAGCAGAACGGAAGGGCAGTTTCTGACTATATTGCTGAGTTCGACACTTTGTCGAAGTATGGACTATCTCTTATTGATACTCCTGAGAAGAAGAATGAGAAGTTCATCACTGGTTTGGATGGGTACTTGGGGGAAAGGCTTATCAACCACATCGGTGGGACTTTTGAATCGATCGTGGGGAAAGCTTTGAGATCAGAGAGTCTTTACCCTAAGTCAAAGACTGAGGCTGCATCTGCAGAAGGGCCAAAGCCGCAAGCAGGCGGTGGAGGCAAGAATAACTCTCAGAATAAGAGGAAGCAGGACCAATCAAAAGGTGGCCAGAAAAAGAGCAAGAAGGATGTTGAGTGCTTCAGCTGTGGTAAGAAGGGCCATTATGCTAAGGAATGTCGGGCCAAGCCAGCGGAAAGGAAGTGCTACAACTGTGGTCAAGTGGGACATCAGAAAGATAAGTGTCCGCAACCTCTTAAGGAGAAGCAGATTGTGAAAGCATATGCTATTGATGCTGTTCCTTCTTCGTCGAATGCTCCAACTGCGGCGGAGAAAGGAAAGAATGTTGTTATTCAAGGTATGCTTTCTATTTATGATATACCAGTTCGA
The DNA here is from genome assembly GCA_030737875.1 of Allium sativum. Taxonomy (NCBI): domain Eukaryota; kingdom Viridiplantae; phylum Streptophyta; class Magnoliopsida; order Asparagales; family Amaryllidaceae; genus Allium; species Allium sativum. The sequence goes on from CM060926.1 coordinate 43,262,437, forward strand.
GTTTTGTTTGATACTGGGGCTTCCCGTTCCTTCATATCTAGTGACCTGGTAGATAGGTTGGGACTGGAACCCGAGATAGTCGATAGACCATTGGTTGTGACGAACCCGATTGGTGGTTCGACTAGCCTTAGTATGATTTGCAGGAATTTGGTCTTATCGAGTCATGGATGTATGTTTGTATGTGATTGCTTTGTTTTGGACTTTACTGGGTATGGCATTATATTGGGAGTCGATTGGCTCTAAAGATACGGGGTGGTGGTAGACTGTGAGGGCTTTTTGGTGACAGTGAGGGCAGATGATGGGCGGAGGGTAGTGTTTGGTAGTCTACCTAGTGATGGGGTTATGGCTAGTTTTGTAAATTCCCTCGACATCCCGCAGGATGAGTTGTCAGATGTGCCCATGGTTGGCCAGTATCCGGACATCTTCGAGGAGGTGACCAGGCTTCCACCACACCGAGAGATTGAGTTCCGTATTGATTTAGTGAAAGATGCCAGACCTATAGTGATGCCACTTCGTCGTATGGCACCAAGGGAGCAGCGAGAGCTCGGGGTGCAAGTCAGCAATCTTTTGAAGAAGGGATTTATTAGAAGGAGTGTCTCCGAGTGGGGAGCACCAGTTGTGTTTGCCACTAAGGCAGATGGTTCCCTTCGTTTGTGTGTGGACTATCGCGAGTTGAATAAGGTGACGAGGAAGAATAAGTATCCTCTACCACGGATAGATGATTTGTTTGATCAACTAGAAGGAGCAAGAGTGTTCTCCCAGTTGAACCTCGCGATAGGATTTCATCAGCTTTGAGTAGCAGATTAGAGTGTTCCGAAAATGGCATTTAGGACGCTGTCTGGATTTTATGAGTGGTTGGTCATGCCATTTGGGTTGACCAATGCACCAGCCTATTTTGTGGATCTTATGAATTGAGTATTCAGAGATCAGTTGAATAAGTTTGTTCTTGTGTTCGTGGATGATATCCTTATTTACTCAAGGACAAAGGAAGAACACAAGGGACACTTGAGGACAGTGATGGAGGTGTTGAGGAAACACCAATTGAAAGCGAAATTCTCTAAATGTCATTTTTGGAGAAGGGAAGTGAGATTCTTGGGTCATGTTGTTTCCGAGAGTGGTATTGCCATGGACCCTGCGAAGGTGGCTATGGTACAGGATTGGCCTACGCCCAAGAATGCAACAGATGTAAGGAGTTTCTTGGGATTAGCTGGATATTATCGTAAGTTTATCCAGGACTTCTCTAAGGTAGCAGCACCGTTGACTCAGTTGACTAAGAAGAATCAGTCCTTCGTCTGGGACGGAGTGTGTGAGGATGCCTTCAAGAGTCTAAAGGAGAAGTTGACGCGTGCGCCAGTGTTAGTCATTCCTAAGGGGAATAAAGAGATGACGGTATACACCGATGCTTGTGGTACCGGACTGGGTGCAGTATTGATGCAAGGAGGTAGGGTTGTAGCTTATGCTAGTCGACAGCTAAAGCCGCATGAGAAGAAGTATCCTACCCATGATTTGGAATTAGCAGCGATCGTGTTTGCGCTGAAGATGTGGAGACATTATCTCTTGGGAGAAAGATTTGAGTTGTTTACCGATCATAAATCGTTAAAGTATCTCTTCTCCCAGAAAGATTTGAATCTCCGTCAGCAGAGATGGTTAGAGTTCTTGGCTTCGTATGATTTTGATATCGCATATACACCTGGCAAAGGTAATGCGGTAGCCGATGCCTTGAGTAGGAGACATGCCAGCTTAGGGGCAATGTTTCTTGAATGGAAGCAACTGGAGTATATCGCGGGGTTTGATTTCAGATCAAGGTGCGAATTGGATCCAGTCATGCTAGCTAGTTTGGCGATCAGACCCACTTTGATAGAGCGGATTGGCTCCAGTCAGAGGGACGATCCTAATCTATTGGAAATCATCTCCAAGTTAGAGATGAACGTCGACGGTGAGGAGATGAATGTGTATGGGCTTGATCGAGATGGATGGCTTCGGAAGAATGGAAGACTAGTTGTGCCCAACGTGAATGGTTTGAGAGATGAAGTGCTTAGAGAATGTCATCACTCAAAATTAACTGTACATCCCGGTGGTAATAAGATGTATCGAGACATGAAGCAGACTTACTACTGGGAAGGGATGAAAAGAGATGTTGGGAAGTTTATATCCAAATGCATGAATTGCCAGCTAGTTAAAGCCGAGCAAAAGAAGCCTAGTGGGTTGTTGCAACCATTAGAAATTCCCGAATGGAAATGGGAGAAAGTCTCGATGGATTTCATCGATGGTTTACCAAGGACTAGATCGGGATATGATAGCATTTGGGTAATTGTGGATCGATTGACTAAGAGCGCAAGATTTATACCAGTCAAATCGACCAGAATGGCAGCCAAGTTGGCAGAATTGTATATGAAGTGGGTAGTGAGATTTCATGGAGTACCCAAAAGCATTGTAAGTGACCGAGACCCGTTGTTCACTAGTGGGTTTTGGAAGAGCTTACAAGAGGCTCTAGGGTCAAGATTACATCTCAGTACCGCATATCACCCTCAGACCGACGGTCAGACGGAGAGGGTAAATCGTATATTGGAAGATCTCTTGAGAGCGTGTATATTGGATTTTGGTGGATCATGGGATGACCATTTTCATCTAGTAGAGTTTGCATATAATAATAGCTACCAATCCAGTATCGGTATGGCTCCATATGAAGCTTTGTACGGAAGACCATGCAACTCACCATCATGTTGGATAGAGACTGGCGAGAAGTTTGTGCTTGGACCAGATGTGGTGAGGGAAACATCGGTTAAGATCAAGATCATTCAGCAACGAATGAAAGCTGCCCAAGATAGGTAGAAGAGTTATGCTGATAAGAGGAGAAGAGACTTGAAATTCTCCGTTGGTGACTTGGTGTTTGTCAAGATCTCTCCGTTGAAGAGCGTGATACGATTTGGCAGGAGAGGCAAGTTGGCACCAAGATTTGTTGGCCCATTCCCTGGTCTTGAACTAGTCGGGAATTTGGCATATAGAGTTGGCTTACCAGAGAAGATGGCGGGAGTTCATAATGTGTTCCAAGTTTCCCAACTAGGAAGTTCGTTCACGACTCAGATGTGACTATTTCACCTGATCAGTTAGAGGACTTCGAAGTAGAACCCGAGGCGGATGGGAACCGCAAGCCGATTCGTATTATGGGGCATGATACGAAGCAACTTCGAAGGAAGGCGGTGAAGCTAGTCAAGGTTCAGTGGGGCGAGAACGAGAATGATTGTACTTGGGAGACAGAGGAGAGCATTAGGAAGGCATATCCAGAACTCTTTGCCTGGTAAGATTTACCTTGCGATTTAGTTATTCCGCATGCAAGGATAGACTTATTTTACTTGCTTTGCATGTTTGATGGTTGTTTTATGGTTGATAGGCATGCGGGAACTTTTGTGTATGTTTTGATTAGGGAATTTCGGGGGCGAAATTTCTTAGGGGGGGGGGGGGGGGGGGAGAGTGTAATGACCCGCATTCTACGCATCGGGGGATCATAGAATATTTATTTCCTTCTCATATGAAGTCGAATGGTCGTGTAACTTTGGGAAACATCCATTAGAGTCATTTCCCATGTTCATGATTTTTGTCGATTTTTAAATGACCATTTTACCCCTAGTTGGTACTGATTTGGCCCTAACTTTTGATTGGAAAGGAATTTTGACCTGAAACCACTTCCATTGGATTCGTTTGATGGTTTACCTTTCCGTAGAGTGGTCATAATAGCCAAACGGACTTACCGTTTTGGAGATATGGCTGAAATAAGGTTTGGAGGGTGAAAAACTGCTTAACCGGGCCAAATCGGCTGATTAGTGAGTAGGCCCATAACCCATTTCGGGATTGGGGTTATGGGGAGGCTGAAATGAGATAGAGGATCATTCCATTTCAGTTTTCTAGCCTCCACTTATCACCAAGGAACCCTAAAAATGGCCTCCAACCTCTAAATCACCTCCAAATCACCTTTTGGTTAAGGATTTGGCTTAGCAACCCCTAATCAAGGAAGATCTACACCAAATCAACATTGGAGCTGCTGTTTAGCATAGAGATTCACATCAAATCAGAGATTTATTTCAGATCTTAGTTTATTTGTGGCTAAGGTGAGTGATTTGCATAGTTTTACACTAATTATGGCTAGTTAAGGGTAATTAGTGTTAATTAGCGAATTTAAGCATGATAAAATTTTAGAAAAATGTTCATAAATTTCTAAATGATGTTTTAGACCTATGATATGACTTTGGGTTAATTTGGTTAAGTTTTGCTAATCCTGTCATTAGTTTCACCTAAACATGCTTAAGGGGAAATATGCGATTTTGGCTATGTTTGATCCATTTTAACCTATCATATTGTTGCTTAGATGTTTGTGGTTGATTATGCATGTTGCTATGACCGTATGAAATGCTTTGTGATTGATTAGAATAGTTGGAATGGTCGAAAACGCCGTCGAGGGGCGTAAACAGCTCGCTGGACAAGGTGCAGGGATTCAGATCGGATAGGGGATTGAGGGACGATCGGATCGCCCTATGGGATCGTGGGACATCACCACGAGTCGAGTCGTCTCCTCCGAACCGAACCATCTGCGCAAGGCCCACGAGCACCAACCGCAAACTGCTACCCGATCCGATCCACTCGTGCTTCGTATCACGATCCGACTAGAAGAAAGCAGCATCCACGATCCGATGTACAATGAGACATGTTAGCTGGTGATGCGCGAGTAGCTGATTCGGAGGCGGGTAGGAGGCTTCCACGTATGATATATATATACACATTCTCCCTGTGTCGTTGGTGGTCGCTACTTGGGCATTAGTAGTGTACCACCTTTATCTTGTTTTTGCTTTGAGACAGTTTGAAAGTTGTAATAAGCTGTATTTTGGATTTCCGCTGCTATGATGTTTAGTTCTGATTTTCAGCTTATGCACTGTCTCTCCTGTTTTATGTCAAGTATGTTATTATTATATTTTATTCTATGCGCTATGAGACATTCTACAGGTTCTTTGTATGTTCATTTCCTTCTTCCTTTTCCTTCTGACGACCCGTTCCGTGCTAACTGGACATGTGTACAGCGCACTTTTGGAGTAAAATGTCGGTTGGTGCGGGGCGGGCCGCCACACTTTGACTTAGGTTAAAGACTCTCTGATGTCAAAGTTTTCCCCACAATCGATTCAAAAGTCTCATCGATGTGGTTGATAAGCCTTTCTCCTAAGTATCCATCCAAACCAGTGATGAACTTCTCATTCTTCTTTTCAGGAGTATCGATAAGAGACAGTCCATACTTCGACAATGTGTCGAACTCAGCAACATAATCAGAAACTGCCCTTCCGTTCTGCTTGAGTTCCAAGAACCTCTTAAACAACACTGACTTCTGGGCAGCTGGAATAAACTTCTCGCTAAAGTGAGCCTTGAACTGATCCCAAGTCACCTGGTCTTCTGGAGTAGCTGTTCTAATGGCATTCCACCAATTCATCGCTCGCCCTTGCAGCTGACGAGACGCTAGCCTTCTCTTCATCGCATCCTCAAGACCTAAGTCATCGAAGATACGGTCACAACTATCCATCCAGTCCTGAACATCCGTGGCCGAATCCGTTCCGTGGAACGACTTTCCACCAAGGTTAGTGTAATCCTTGCACAACTTGGCGAAATCGACCCTAGGCGCCTGCACTACTGGGCCAACACCAACTTCGGGATTGGGAACTGCCCCTTGCACTTCTCTAAGCATGTCTCTCATGAGGTTAGTAAACATCGCCCTCATGTCAGCGGCATTCCCTTGGTTGGTCCCTCTACCAGCACCCCTCATGTCTCGGCTCATCGTTAATCTGTAAAAGGGAAACGATTAACGACCCCATAGTGGTGCTAGTGCAGTGCGACTTCATTCTTATACTACTAATAGTATATATATATATTCATAGCTTTTGAAAACCAAAGTAATCACTAATACACGCTCTCATGTATGTACTATCTCTCCCTAGTGTCTTTCCCTAGGTTAACTACGCAACCAAGAGCTCTGATACCAAGTGTGACGGCCCGCCCCGCACCAACCGACATTTACTCCAAAAGTGCGCTGTACACATGTCCAGTAAGCACGGAACGGGTCATTAGAAGGAAAAGGAAGAAGGAAATGAACATACCAAGAACCTGTAGAATGTCTCATAGCGTATAGGATAAAATATAATAATAACATACTTGACATAAAACAGGCGAGACAGTGCATAAGCTAAAAACCAGAACTAAGCATCATAGCAGCGGAAATCCAAAATATAGCTTATTACAACTTTTCAACTGTCTCAAAGCAAAAGTAAGATAAAGGAGGTACACTACTAATGCCCAAGTAGCGACCACCAACGACACAGGGAGAATGTGTATATATATATCATACGTGGAAGCCTCCTGCCCGCATCCGAATCAACTACTCGCGCATCACCAGCTAACCTGTCTCTAGTCTGCTCGTGTGAGCACCCAGAATAATAAGAGGAGACATAAAACTCTGGGTCAGACATAAAGCCTGGTATGAGCAATAAGCATCTAAAGTGAGCAATAACAGGTAGACTAAAACATACCTGAACCTGGACCTGCAACCAAAGAGTTAGCACTACATACTGTACAACACTCTAAGGTATCATATCAAACGGTGTAAAGATACAGAGGTGGGGGAGGTGTGCATGTCATAATGATGGCAACAATCAAGCATAGCATCCATCCTCACATCTCTCACTCAGTGCGTAAAGCATACGATATTCACCACTTCGATCACCCAACATACCTTGCTACGATCACTTTGCCCCATGAAGTCATAAATGGCTTCACTGCACTGATAACGTAGCCACAAATCCTTCGCTATGTCCACTTTGCCCCATGGAGTCACAAGAACCCCACTGCACTGGCTCATAGCCTTACTAATCCTTACTATGTCCACTCTGCCCCATGGAGTCACAATGACCCCACTGCACTGGCTCATAGTCTTACTACGCATCACTTTGCCCCTCGAGTCGTAATGACTCTACTGCACTGATAACGTAGTCTTGCTACCATCATTCATTTTTATTGGTGAATCGAGGTTATGAACGTCGACAACTCCTTAGCACACGTCCCGCAGCAAAGTCCAACCATGAAGTGAACTCATTGGTTCCCAACTGGATCCTGAGCTCTAACTTCCATTTGGACTACCTTTGCATCTTGGGTTATTGGTCATCACCAGATCGGATCGGGTCGTAGCCTTCAGGTCATAGCGGTTCGGTTCGGAGTCCAGTTTCCCCTCGTCACCACGGTTCGGATCGAGTCACGTCATCAGCTCGTGGTCACCCATACGGATCGGGTCATAGTCACCCTTTCGGATCGGGTCGTGGCATCCATTCGGATCGGGTCGTGGTTCCTCCTTCACGTTAGTTCGTGTTCACCCACTGGTCGGGTCGGGTCGGGTGCATCTTCCCAGGTCGTCAGCTCATGAGCTTCTGAAGTGGATCGGATCGTGCTCCTCCCTTCGGATCGTGGCGCCTCATCAAGCTAAATCGGATCGTGGAGAGGATTCGCGATCGGGGGTGGCCATACGGATCGCTGTCTTCGGGTCGGATCGCCCCTATGCCCACCGATCCGGTCCGGTTCGGGCAGATTCCTGCAGTTCCTCCAGCGAGCAGTTTACGCCCCTCGATGGCATTTTCGACCATTCTAACTATTCTAACCAATTACAAAGCATTTCATACAGTCATAGCAACATGCATCATCAACCACAAACATCAAAACATCAGTATGATAGGTAGAAATGGATCAAACATACCCAAAATCTCATATTTCCCCTTAAGCATATTTAGGTGAAACTAATGATAGAATTAACAAAACTTAACCAAATTAACCCAAATTCATATCAGAGTTCTAAAACATCATTCCGAATTTTATAAACATTTTTCCAGAATTTTACCATGTTTAAATTTGCTAATTAACACTAATCACCCCTAATTAGCCATAATTAGTGCAAAACTATGCAAATCACTCACCTTAGCCACAAAATAAACTAAGATCTGAAATAATTCTTTGATTTGATGTGAATCTTAATGCCAAACAGCAGCTCCTATGTTGCTTTGGTGAAGATCTTCCTTGATTAGAGGTTGCTAAGCCAAATCCTTGACCAAAAGGTGATTTGGGGGTGATTTAGAGGTTGGAGGCCATTTTTAGGGTTCCTTGGTGATAAGTGGAGGCTAAAAAACTGAAATGGAATGATCCTCTATCTCATTTCAGCCTCCCCATAACCCTAATCCCGAAATGGGTTATGGGCCTACTCACTAATCACCCGATTTGGCCCGGTTAAGCAGTTTTTCACCCTCCAAACCTTGTTTCAGCCATATCTCCCAAACGGTAAGTCCGTTTGGCTATTATGACCACTCTACGGAAAGGTAAACCATCAAACGAATCTAATGGAAGTGGTTTCAGATCGAAATTCCTTTCCAATCAAAAGTTACGGAAAAAAGTACCAACTAGGGGCAAAATGGTCATTTAAAAATCGACAAAAATCATGAACATGGGAAATGACTCTAATGGATATTTCCCAAAGTTACATGACCATACGACTTCATATGGGAAAGAAATAAATATTTTACGATCCCACGATGCGTAGAATGCGGGTCATTACATGGATGGTAGGACACATTCTTCTTAACTTGAAGATTTCGGGGACGAAATCCTTTAAGGAGGGGAGAATGTAACACCTCGTATTTTCTATGAACGTATAAGTAACAAATCAGAGGATGATTAATTTTTAAATTAAGAATCAAGTGAAACGGGTTACGCCATTGCATTCGTCTCGGAATTCTGCTTGGAAACGAGTCCCAGTTGTCAAGAATCGGAGTCCGTATGAGCGAGATATGACCCTCCAAAGTTTCAGGAATTTTCAGAATCGAAAACAGCTCGAAATTCGAATTCAAACCCAGAAGCGGGCTGGGCGGGAAATTTCCCGCCCAGGACCTAGGTCGACTGGGGAGTCGACTGGGTAGTCGACCCCCCCGACCAGATCGACTGGGGACTCGACTGGGCAGTCGACCCCCTCGGCCAGGTCGACTGGGCAGTCGACCTGGGGGTCGACCTGGTCCCCGAACCTGGTTTTGGGCTTGGGTGCATTCTTATGTATCTGGTCTCGTTTTCTGCCTAGATTCATCTGCCTAAACCTATTTAAACAGCCCTAAACCTAGCCTTCTCTAGACACAATTCTATTCTGCTTCTACTCTGCCTCTGTTCTAAACAAAAATAAAAATGGAGTCGCTACTCTGCTGGAATAAAAACTAGAAGCTAATCAACATCAACCTAAGCAACTCAATTCAAGCTTGAAACTTCAACAACGGTTAAAGAAGATCAACTAACGTCGCTACAACTATCTTTCTTTTAGAATCCAATCAAGGCAAGTACAGTTATTTTCCACTATAAACTGTAATCATAATTGTGACATGATTGTAAATCTGAATTTGAGATTGTGTATGTTTTATTCTGATCTATTTTATTCTGTATCTCTTCTTCTTTCTGTTCTATAGCCAGGCTACTACGAGCCTGCGCCAATCTCCTAAGAGATTAACGCACGAACGCTAAAATGTTTGGGACAAATAATGAATGTGGCATAATTGGACATGGCTAATCTGTGGCTGATTTAAGAAAAAGGACATAGGTTGTAAACTAGATTTAGATCTATGCATATTCTGTGAATTGGAAGAAGATGAACCATGGTATGTTAACATGTGACTTGAGACATTGGACATAACGCATATTTTGAATTAAGATCTGTTATAACTAGATTGTTGGGCATATTGTTTATATAACAATTCATGATTTGAAAGAGAATATGACTTAGGTGTGAAGATCCATATTAAGATTTGATGACTATCAAATGTGAGTAACACCTAAGTAGGAGATTTTTGAATATATGACCTGCATTGAAATCGATGGCTATATTTGGTATAATTTATATGTGAATCTTTTGTACTTGGCCAGTTGAACTAAATTGGGATATGTAAATTATGACCATAATCTGTGACATGTAAATTCAATGCAAACGTGGGGTATATGATCATAGTGTGAATCATGACAACTATTTAGGCATGCAAACTTAGGCCAAATTTATAATTAGGCAAGATATGTTTGTGAAACTTTAAGGAATGATTAAATCTGTTATATTTGCCTAATTTGCTAGTTCTGCTATATTTGCCTAATCTGCTAATTCTGTTATATTACTTAATCTGCTAGTTCTGCTCTACTGCCAAGTCTGCTAGATCTGTTCATCTGCCAAATCTGTCATCTGCTGAGTCTGCTGAAAATGCCAAATCTGTTATATGCTAAATCTGCTAAATTACTTAATCTATTGAATCCGTTAAGTCGCCTAATCTGCGAAAATCTGTTATCTGCTATATCTGTTAAGTTGATATATTCAGTCTGTTATTGACATAATCTGAATTAGGTATGAATAATTGACATGTATATTAGGCGTGGGCATAAATGGTAAATTATTAATTAATTGGCCGTAAAGATAAACATGGCTAACTCGAGGTTAGAATGAGTTTGCGGCGTAATTCTGCCCGGAACCGCCCGGCACATCCAGTGGCCGCAAACAATAGGTTCTAATGTGAGAAGTTAGTCATAACGTGCTTGAAACCCGAGGTTAGACTCAGTTTGTGGCAGAAACCTGCCCAGAACCAACCGGCCTAACCAGTAGCCACAAACTGTCAGTCTAATGTGAGAGGTCTGGGCATTAATATTTAATTAATGAAAATCTGAGATAAATATGATGTCTAAAACGTGTTGGGTGGATAGGGTTAAACCAACTAGACTGATGAAATTAATAAACCCGTTTCATGTATCTGTAGGCCCAATACAAAGTTAGACAATCTGTAAGTCTGTTAATCTGTAATCGGTTAATTTGTAAGCCTGTTAATCTGTAACCGGTTAATCTGTAAGTCTGTTAAATCTGTATATCTGATCCGTTGGTCTGAAAACTTGTCTAATCTGTGAACTGGTTGATCTGAATTCTATATGTCTGAACTTGTAAACAAGTTAATCTGAAATCTGTTAGTCTGGGGACACAAGGTTAGGAAGGAAATTACTTGTGTCATCTGTTATTTGGGACCCATATTAGTCAGTAACCCTTTCTGGTATCAAAACTTTGACCCAACAGTAGGTAGGGTCCGGGCACGCTTACTGAACTAATTATAAGTGGTTCATTCTGTTAATGGCGAGGGGTGTTGATGGTGCGTTCCAACCAGGTCATGTGCGTGCATGGATCCCGGCCTACCTCTGAGGATGTAAGACGCCGTGACATCTGTAAATAGGTCTGTGCCAATTGGTTGTCACTTTAGGGAGTGATACACCCTACTGTGGGGCCGACACAGGGTATTTATGTTTAGGGAGCCGATCACTTGGGGTAGGGTTTTAGGGTACACTAAGTTCTGTCTGTTTCTGTTGGTACCGTCTCTTTCTGTTGGGTGGCAACACCCGTATGTTTCTGCGTGGTACCGTCTGTTCGGGTAGTAAAGGCCCAATTACTAGTGTACACCTAATTCTACATTCTGTTTCTGTAGGGATTAATCTGACTGTTTCTATTCGGGTGGTAAAGGCCCATTATTAATATTCTGTTTCTGTCTGTTTCTGTTCGGGTGGAAAAGGCCCATTATCAGCATTCTGCTTCTGTCTGTTTCTGTTCGGGTGCTAAAGGCCCATTATTAGCATCCTGTTTCTGTCCGTTTCTGTTGGGGTGGTAAAGGCCCATTACTAGCATTCTCTTCGGTGGAAATTATTCTGTACCCGTTTCTGTTTCAGTTTAGACATTAGGGTGACACCTAATTCTTTTATACTAGTATTAGTGCAGAGAAATGTAAAGCAATAGCTTATATCATTCTGTTCTTCTATTATATTTGCTACACCTGTTACAGTTATCTCTCATCCAGTTTTATTTTCAAGTCATGTTATTATTATCTGTTCATAATTGAAAATCACTGGACTTGCCAGACTTTTTGTCTGACCCTTGTTGTTTCGCCTCCTTTCTTCCGTTTCCCCCCAGGTTTTGTAGAAGGGAGTACTCTAGCTTGATCCAGATTTCTTCCGCTTGAAGTGCTTAAAGTATGGCTTGTCTTCTTCTGTGGGGATTATGATTTTAAACTATGCATTCTGAAGGCTTTTGTACAAGACTGATATTTTGTACTTGAATTCTGATATTGTGATTTGAAAGTATGTAACCAAGCTTATTTTGGTTTCTGTTGTAATAAAGTTAAAAATTTTCAAGTACTATTTTATCTGTCTTGTAAGTTTCTGTTCTGTTTACTAAAATGCTCCACCAAAGTTAAGGCATTCCCTTTGTGAGTGACCTTAACGGAGGTGGGGTGTTACAGAGAGTGCCTCTATGGATTTCATCGATGGACTTCCCCGATCAAGAAAAGGAAATACGTGTGTTTGGGTGATAGTGGATAGACTTACAAAGAGCACTCATTTTATTACTGTTAAGAGTAAGAGGACGACAGCTTGGCTGACATTAGTATATCTTCGAGAGATAATCTGACTTCATGGATTACCTTCCAGTATAGTAAGCGATCGTGACCCCATCTTTACTAGTGGAATTTGGAAGAGCTTACAAGAGGCGTTAGGTGCACAACTACGTTTGAGCATACATACCACCCTCATACCGATGGACATGCTGAGAGGGTGAATAGAGTTCTTGAGGATCTTCTGAGACCGTGTACCCTAGATTTCGGAGGGACTTGGGAGTAGCATCTCCCATTGGTTGAGTTCGCCTACAACAACAATTATCAGTCTAGCATAGGCATGACACCCTTTGAAGCATTATATGGATGACCTTGTAAATCGCCGACTTGTTGGTGGGAGTCTACGGACATACTTCTTCTTGAACCTGAGATGATTCGAGATACTTCCTCGAAGGTTGATCTTATTTGTCAAAGAATGAAAGCAGCTCAAGACAAACACAAATCCTATGCCGATAAAAGGGGGACCGATTTGGAATTCAAAGTGGGAGATATGGTCTTCATTAAAGTATCACCGTTTAGGAATGTAGTTCGCTTTGGCTCAATAGGAAAGCTGGTGCCAAGATTTGTAGGGCTATTCCCTATAGTTGAGAAATAGGTCAGATGGCCTATAGAATCACGCTCTGCAGTGGTGTCTGAGCAGATCGTTAGATCTACTCGACACACTCTTTATTTTATCTGAACTAGGGGTGGGCTTGTTTTCTTTTGCCTACGATCTGTGTGTCTTTTTTTTATTTTGTTCTAGATGGCGAACTTTCTTTTCTGGAAAGTTAGAGGTATTGGTAATTATGCGTCGGTAGCTAGGCTCCAACGCATTGTTAAGAAGCATTCTGTCTGTTTGGTTGCGCTTCTGGAACCACTAGTGGGATCGGATGCGATCACCTCATCCGTTCTCTCTCTTGGCTTTCGTGGTGCTTTAGCCAACGTGTCCGATAAGATTTGGATCATTTGGTCCAAAGGCATTGTTGTCCACCCTATCTTTGATTCAGACCAGCTGTTACCAATGGCTTGTTCTTTTCCCTCGTTCTCTTCATCGTTTGTGTTCTCTACGGTTTATGCTAATTTTGATAGGATTGAGAGACAAGACCTGTGGTCCGATATTCTCCCTCTTTCCAACCTAGGCTTCTCTGTTTATATAGTGGGTGGCGACTTTAATGTTGTCACTGGCCAAGCAGAAAAGCATGGAGGCAATGCCAATAATCGTTTGGCGGTTGCAGTTTTCAATGCTTTCATCATCATCTCGGATCTAAAGTTTCTTTTGTCAGATCGGCCTTTACTTGGTGTAACAACCAAGAAGGTCAAAATTGTATTCTTTCTAGGCTTGATAGAGTCTTTTCCTCTGAAGAGTGGTTCCGCCTTCCCTTCACGTTCACTATCTCCCATTTACATCGTACCTTATCTGACCATGCTCCTATGGTTCTTAGCTGTTCCCCCTTTTCCTCTATGGCCCGTCCTCCTTTAGGTTCTATAACATGTGGAGATCTTATCATTCTTTCCGTAGTGTTGTGGACCTGGATCTCCTCTTTGAGTGGTCCCCCTTGTGTGGTTTTTTGTCGCAAGCTGAAGCGTCTTAAGACTTGTCCTAAGGCATGGAATCTTCTTGTTTTTAAGAATATCTTCGATCGCGTTAGAATGGCTGAAGAAACTCTTGTTCTGGCAAAAGCGTCTTTTAATGAGGAACCCACTACTGCCAACAAGGAGGCCTGGGCATTGGCCCAGCTTGCCTTCTCGTCTGAGCTTCGTACAGGACAAGACCGTTTTCGCCAAAAGGCGAGGATCAAATGGGTTGTTGAAGAAGATTCGAACTTTAGGTTTTTTCACTCGTCTATTCGTAGGAAGAATAGCCTTCTCACCATTTGCCAGATCCACCGCTCGGAACTGTCTTTGGCTTCTATACCAGATGAAATCAAAGGTACTACTCTGTCCCACTTCCAGTCCTTCCTTAGCTCTCCCTCTGTTTCGGTTTTTGACCCGTCCCTTCTTGCCTTCATTCCTAGATTGATCTCCCCGTCAGATAGCTCGGGACCTTGCCGAACCCCCTTCTGCAGAAGAAATACGTGCTTGCGTAATTGCTCTAAGCAAGGACAATGCGAGTGGGCCTGATGGGTTCAACGGTTTTTTTTACAGGATTGTGTGACTGGTTATTCAGGCAGATTTTTGTCTCACCATTTAGTCCTTCTTCTCTGGGGGGATCTCCCTATGGGGTGGACTTCCACCAACTTGGTCCTCATCCCAAAATGCGATCAACCTAGATCTTGTGAGGATTTCCGGCCGATCAGCTTGTGTAATTTCTCAAACAAGGTCATATCAAAGGTTCTAACCTCTAGGCTAGCTCCATTTCTCGAGCGTCTTATATCTTCTTTGCATGATGGGTTTGTAAAGGGATGTTTGATCACTAATAATGTCCTGTTTTCCCAGTAGCTGATTTCTCAGATTGATAAGAAGGTACGAGGCTCTAATGTGGTCGTCAAGCTGGACATGGCTTAGGCTTATGACCACATGTCATGGTTCTTCATCATCAAGGTTCTGAGGGCTTTCGGATTCACAGATCCCCTTATCGATGTAGTTTGGAGGCTTATCTCCAACTGCTGGTTTTTCGTTCTCATCAACGGATCAGCAACCGGTTATTTCAGGTCCGGGAGAGGTCTACGTAAGGGAGACCCCTCTCCCCATCCATGTTCGTCCTTGCTGTTGAGGCTTTCGTTAGGGGTTTGCACTCTCTAACGATAGTTGGGAAGATCAATAGGTTTGACATCCCTACAGGTTGTCCTCTTTTCTCTTCCCTGCCTTTTGCTGACGACATCATCATGTTTACTAATGGTAGTCGTCGTTCTATTCATGGCATGTTGGTTCTTATTCGGCAGTATAAGAGAAGCTCGGGGCAACTCGTTAACTCTTCTAAAAGCTGTTTCGTGAACGCGAAAGACCTGTCTCCAGTTAGATCTTCCTGGATCAAGACATCTACATGTTTCAAGGCATCCTCGCTTCCGCTTCGTTACCCTGATATTGTATTATATCGAGGTAGGAAACTCAACGCCATCTTCAATCCCTTTACCGACAAAGTTAGGGGTAAGATCATTCGGTGGAATGATACCCTCCTCTCTCAAGCTGGCAGAATAGTTCTCATTAAGTCAGTTCTTGACTCTATGGGTTTCTATACCTTTGCTGCTATGACTCCCACTGCTTCGTTCTTCCGCTCTTACCGTTCTTTGGCTTCTTCCTTTTTCTAGGGAACCAAAGATAATGCTTCTCGTCACTACTGGATTTCTTGGAACTCCATTTGTCGTCCAAAAAGTGAGTGAGGCCAGGAACTCCGTAACCCTCAAGACATCGTTTCAGCCTTTGCTTGCAAGCTTTGGGCGAGGTTTGGAATGAAAAACTCCCTTTGGGCGACATTCCTCCATGCCAAGTATCGTAGGCTTGCTGGTACGAATTACGCCGGTGTTCCGTCCTACGCTAGTGAGGCGTGGAAACAGATGCAATCCGTGAAGGCCTTAACAGATGAACATGGAGGAGATACCATTTAGGACGACATTCCCTTCTCGCTAAAGGCGGCGTGGAATCCAGTGCGCACTCCTGGACCACGTTTCTGTAACGACCCAGATTTTCAGCTGTTTAATTATGAACATTTAAATTTGTTTTAAAATGTTGTATCGAAAATAAAATAAAAGGGTTTTGAATAATCTGGATATCGATTTAACTTAAGAAGGAAAAACATTGAGTTAAAAACTTAAAAATAGTTTAGTTCAAAGATGTATAATTCTATCGGGATATAACAATTTAGTGATAATTGAGTTTGGGAAAATAAATAATGTTTATTGTTTGAATATATTACGTCCTATATGAATATTTTAGAAATTCAAAAATAAATTATACTGTCTATTTCTTTTTGGGATAGTGGCATCTTACCTTTCGCGATGATATTCTTATTTGTGTCAGTAGCAGTCATAATTACACGAAATTTCTACATAGTCAGTATCGCGTTAACTCTAACAAATATATATACGGTGAATGGCCCGTGCTTCGCACACGGGAAATGATTGGACTGTAGTCGCATCATTCGGCTGAACCTTTTTAAAATTTTGTGCAGATATTGAAGAGGACATGCTTTGACGCTATGAATTACATTTATTTGCTAAAACTGTTTATATTTTAGCAACATATTCATATCAGAACCGCTTTTTAAATAATTATGCGTTAGTATAGGAGTTGCAGTAATCAAAGTCAATGTTTATACCAATGCCAGTGAGGACTATATGATATATATATATATATATAATATATATATATATATATTATCTTACCTTGTACATTTTAAACAGCAGCGTGATTGCAAATTTCTTTACCCGTGTTTCCCAAGCCTTCTACCCGTGCCTACCAAGCTATTCAGTTTCGTGCGTACCAAACTATCCCTTTCCGTGCAAGCCAAGTTGTCTTTTCCTATAAAACTGTACATCTTCACTCCATTCTGAGACCCAAAAAAAAAACATAAAGAATCGAAGCTCATAAATTTATTGAAATAGAAAACTCAATCCAAATTCATGAAATTAAATTCGTTGGATTACACTAAGCAACTCTTCCACTTCGGCATATTTTAATTCGAGTTTTCTGTTCACATTTTTTTCTTAAACCGAGGATGTGGGTTCCGAGTTTGCTGGAGTTCTAGGCATCGGAGGTGAAGATCTATTGGCGGCGGTTACTCAGGGGATGAGGCGTTCCTATTGGCGGTTGAGCGGCCCTCTATGGTGGTTAGAGGAAGGAGTTCTGACGAGTTATAGGGTTCGTGACTGTTTGGTCTTGTTGGCGATCTGGATGTAATGGAGGGGCGTGAGTTCAGGAAATTTAAGAGATGGAGGAGATTTGTGAAGGGCGTGGCTGGCGTTCAGTCGTCTTTGGCAATTGTGGTGGGTGGTTGCGTTGATGGGGAGTTCGGTGGTATGTCTGTTGTGGGTTTGCTGTAGGAGTGATTTTTTTTAGTGTGAATCTATGGCATTGGAATACAGATGGGAGAAGCGAGTGGTATGGATAAGGAAGAACGGGGTATTTCCGATTTGATAAATAATAAGGTATTGGTGGAGGTATGGGGAGATACGTGAAGGCATGGAAATGGCACCGTGAAGAACAAGTTGCGGGAGGAGAAATCTGATGAGCGGATTGGAAACGTGATTTAACATGGTGCTGGAAAATTATATTGGTATGTTCCTTCTTTGCAATAAACTTAAATGATGATGACCATGTGGTATTGTTCCAATTTTATATCCCCAAAAATTGGTGCTCTCGTCAATAATGAAACGCGCAAGCTAATGGAACTATGTTGGCAAAACCCTTTATATCAGTACGTGTTTATGAAACAGTGGTGGTTAAGTATTGGATGGATGATCAGAGACAGTTTGTGCGTGCTTAAACCTGGTCAAAGGGGGCACGGTTTAACTGTGAATGAAGTTTGGAGAAGACAATGTTTCCGATTTCAAAGTGGAAAAGCTAAAAGTCGTGAATAAATCACAATCTGGTTATGGGCCTAATGACACATGTTTGGGCTTAAATAATAATTAAGGTATAACTAATTAAGTTTTTTAACAAATTTAAGGCCATTAAATATAATAGAAACTTATAGAATCCATTCCTATGTCGTTCGTGAAACAGAGTTAGGCGAAACTGATTACGCTGGAATCGCAACAATAAATTCTACGTCATGGAACTGACCTGGCTCAGAGAAGAGCTACTGGAATTTGGTGGAAAAATCAAATGCTTATTTGATTTTAAAACGAAATAAAAGCAAAAACGTAAACTGCATACCAAGGTGAGTAAACTCACTAATTCTGACTTGTTTATATTTTTAAATAAACAAGTTTAAATTTTTTTGTAGTAATTTTATACTGTGTGATGGTTGGTTGGATGAATGATTGACAAAATTGGTTGAAATGGTTGATATAATTACATCATTGATCGATTGTTAGTTATGATATTTCATATTGATGTGAAATAATATCATCGATGTTGATTAACATCCGTGGATGCAGGGAAACAGGTTGGAGGGATCCAACTGGATTCCTCAACATTTATATTACTGTTTTTGTTTAGTCACGATATATGATGTGTTATATAATCTGTGATTGGGTTTGTTGCGTTTGAATTAGCCTGGGCCTAGAAACTTGGTATTCTAAATATTGAAAAATATTTTCGAATGTGGAGAAGGAAAATGAGATTTAAAAATGGAATTTATTTACAAAATAGAAATTTAATTTTTAAATAGAGTTAGAAATAGAAAACCGGTTCAAATGGATGAATCAAGAATTTGTTTTAAATGAGAATATAAATTAATTGAATTATTTATCATTGGATGCATTGGAATATAAATTCAAATTTGAATTTATGTAGAGAAGTGGAAATCAGTTTTGAAACCAATATTTTGAAATGAGATTTAAACTTAGCAATTATTAAGTAAATGTTTAACGAGATTTCAAATGATTAAAAAGAAGAGAAAAAATGAGGCTTATACGGATAATTCTGAATAGAAGCTATAATGAAAATTGGGTTTAAGATATTATTTATAAGTACGAAATCAAATTTTATAAAAAAAATATATTCACGATTAAAGTGAAAAATAGTTTAAAGTAAATGTTTTGCAAATGAAATATCTATAAAGGAAATTTAGATTTGGGATTTGAATCCAAATTGGATCTTGAATGAAAAAGGGAAATGGATAATCATTTTAAAATGAAAACGATGAGTTTACTCCAAAATTTTGAATATAAAACAAATTGTGATAACATTTTGTAGAGTGAAATGGTTACAAAGGAATTTGGTCAGGAATTGGAAAAGAAAAATCCAAGAGTGAATTTAGAATTTGAATTAACCTGGAATGGTAAATAAATTCCGAAGTTCGGAATATAAATCGAATATAGATTATTCGAGAGGAAGTTATTTATTGGAATTCGATTATATCGAATTTAGGAAAGTAGTTATTTTTACTTTCCGTTTGAATCAATTTAATTATTTATTTATTTACCTACTAATTGAATTAATAAGTACAAGTTAAATTTATTTATATACCAAATATTTGGAAACAACGATTATAACGTTTCCGTTATGATAAGTGTTTTGTAAATCTAAATCGCGATTATAATGCTACTGTTGTCATAAATGTTTTATAAATCTAAACAGCGATTTTAGCGCTGTTGTTATAGTAAATGTTTTGTAAATCTAAACAACGATTTTAGCGCTATTTTATAATAAATGTTTTGTAAATCTAAACAGCGATTTTAGCGCTGTTGTGATAATAAATGTTTTGTAAATCTAAACAGTGATTTTAACGCTGCCGTTATAATAAATATCTTATAAATCAAATATTTGGAAACATCAATTATAACGCTACCGTTATAATCAATGTTTCTTCGTAAAGGAAGTGGATTCTTAGATTGAATCCGAGAGTCGCATAAGCGATGTTTTGTTTGAAGTCGTGAGCTTTGACTGTTTCAAAGTTGAGAATGTTGTTCAGTTAAGGTTTGAGAGGAAATTATACCTCAACTTGATTGACTTCATAATTAACTAAGGAATGGTTAAGGTTTGATAGTGAAGATTGGTTAGGGATCCGATTAGTAAATGAACTATTAATGAATTGAGTTATAGCAACGATGTTTATTATGTAACATGGGTTTAACTAAATGAAAAGGTATTGGAAACATTTTCCAAAGTAAATCAGAGGTGGTTTCTAAGTATAGAAAATGAAATGATTTGGGATAACTAGAAGTAAGGAATCATAATTGGGAATGTTATTTCAATATTAATAAAGTATATTTTCTAAAATATAGAAATAAGAATATATGAATATATAGAAATGTTTTCAAATTGGAATAAGAGATATCTTCTCGAATAAAGAAATAACGACATTGGAAATGTCTTCCAAGAATAGAGATTGAGATTTGAAAGGATATGGAAGATTGAAAATGGATTTTAGAATCGATAATATAATAAGGAATTATTTTAAAAAGGGGCCAGTGTTGTTGATGGTTGATCGGTAGAATTTCCAATTGGAAATAGGACCGTTGATTGTATGGATGTTACTTTGATAGTTAAATCACCGACTATCAATGTTTTGATTTATTTTATACCTCCGTTGCCAATATGGAGAGTCTGGAATCATATTTAATATCTGAAAACCACTCCGTATTGGCATAAGTGTTACGAATCAACTTATGTGGAAGAGATTATGAAGACGGAGTAAAGTGCAAGGGCTGTTCTGTTAATCCTAGGTAGAAATTGCCTAAGACAGATTAATAGAATGGGGACTTCGGTTTGTCCAGACCCAAGACAACTTGTAAGGACGAGTGTCTGACAGAGTATTTCCAAAGGGATTAGGTACGTTGATTCCTTCAAACGTACGAAGTTGGTGGCAAAGAAGGGAAACTTCTTTAGCCTAACAATCTGAGTACTTTTGTGGGAATCAATTAGTGATTTCTGATGGATCTGATGATGTGGCATTCAAAGTGAATGGTGGCCTGATATTCTGGAAGATAATTCAAACCTCAAGCCTCACAACCGAGAATTGACAAAAATCGGGCAGGCAGCATGGCTAGGTGGGTTGCTCCCTATTGGATGTATAATCACCTATCTAGAGAAAATTCCATTTGCTTATTTAATCTATCGATGTTGTCCCTTTCGGGAAACGATTGCTGATCCCAACAGTTGGTGATATACATTCGATACACTCAAGCGAAATGAGTGGTCGGTCATGTGTGGGCCGGGTTGCAAGATGTTTTTGTCGAACCAAGTGTATTCCCCTCTAGAGATACACTATCGGAAGGTGGTTCCATACCTTATCATGTTGGAAATCCAATCTCCAATAAATGCCCTACGGTTTTTGATTTCATATTATATATGGAGCATGAGATGCAAGCGTTCCGCTAGATTTTATTTATTTGATGTAGATACAATTATAATATAACTGGATTTGATATCAAAAAATATTTTTGGTTATCGTAAGGTAAAAACCATCTGTATATATGTGTGGATCGGTCTTACGATTATCATTTCTTTCGAAAGGATTTTGAAAGTTAAACAAATGGTTGGACTTTACTCACACCAGTCCCATGACTGACCTAGAGTTTATTTTTGTTTTCCCTAAACTCTTAGGTGCCCAAAATTTGTACAGGTAGTCAAGTAGTCGGGATTTTACAAATTCGCTTGGAGGATTTTGAAGCAGGAGGCTTCACCAGTTAGCTATAGACTATCATATTTTCCGCTGTGTACTATGTTGTATCTGGAAACACGTGTTTATAACTGTTCCAGGGATAACTGTTTTGTTCTGATAATGGTATGTATATACAGTTACTGATTTTTATTTCATGAGTTATGTTATTTAATATATTTTATCTGTTCCGCTGTGAGATTTGTGTTCTTCGTTTTCTTCTATTCTAGCTTTTCTTTCTTTCTATTTCTCACCCTCTAACTTCTTTCTAATTGTGATTCATATTTCTATGAAATTTGGGTTGGACGTGTGGTGTTATTAGTCAACTCAAAGAGTACGGAGATGCAGGCTATTACATTTGGTATCAGAGCTGAAGGTTGAGTAGTAACCTTGGCTCTGTTGCATAACTCAATAGAGATGGGGTTAGTAATACCCTAGATTGAGTTTGAGTGTGTGTGTATATATATATATATGAGTGCATATTTGTGGATTTAACATAAAATTTTTTTATATTGTGTTGACTGGTTTGTTGAGTGGTTTATGAGTTCTGGTCGATACAGGATGTACAACTGTATCGATAGGTGTTTCTAAACTCTCGAACAAAACAATTCGATACAGTATTGTTTTAAAGTGGGTAAATGATATAATTTTGCCCAAAAAACTATTTTGATATAAAAGGAATAATTTCTGAATTATTATATATAAATGTGTTGATTGTTATTACAATCAAATGGAACTATGAAATATTGAAATGGTTATATAATTTGTATACCGATAATGTGTACAAATGGAATGAATTAATATTGAGTTCGAACTAGAATTTGAGAATTTAAATTCCTGGTGTTTAGAAATATTGTATGAAATATTTTTGAAATTTATATAACCACACTTTGAAGGATTTCAGCATAAAATGGATTTTAGAAGTGATTAAGCACTGAAATCACTTCAGGGGCGAGAAAATAATTCTGATAATGGGTCGTGACATTATCGGTATTCATTTTCAAATTTCTGAGTGACAGATTGCTACCATAATAGTTCGTTAATGGAATTTTTTTCCGAAAGGGTAAATTATTTTAAAAATTCAAAAGTTTGGTCTTGCAAATGGTTATGGATACATGTATATATATGTTATTTCAAAGGAGTTTGAAATAAAAGCTGGAAATTTGAATTCGGAATTTTTATTTAACCTGTATAAGTTAAATGAATTGAAATGGTATAAGTAAATCGAATATAATAAAAATTTAAGTTAGAAAGGTTGAAATTGTGAAAGTGAATCAAATAAATTGGAATTTAACTTGGGTCCAGTTAATTAAAATTGGATTGGATGGAGATAATCTCGAATGATACTAAATATGGTAATAAGAGAAATATTTAATATTTGAGCTATTAAAATAGATTTGACTTATACTAAACAAGTTGAATACATATATATATTGTATGTCGTTAGTTGGAGTTAAGTTATTTTTGGGCCCAAGCAGAACAAGTGGGTTGACTTTGCAAATAGAAATCAAGTTTGAATTATAAAATGGAAGGGAACTAATTTGAAAGTTGATTAGTCAATTGGGAAACCAAGAGTTTATTTGTTTGAAATCAATTGGAATGGATATGTTGAGCAGGCATCAAATGGAAGCTAATGCAAGAGATAGAATTTGTGCCTGACAAAAAGGTACATGTTTACAATATTACTTGGGTTTGATGGTTTTACGAGCCTATGGGGCAAGCTGCTTGGCTTTATGATTTTCTTTTGTATTGGAAAAGGCCTAGAAAGGTGAGTTGTGATTGTATCGATTGAGCCACGCAGGGGAGATACTGGCAAATTTTTTCAAAAATTTAAAGAGTTAGAAATTTTTGAGAATTTTTTTTTATAATTTAAAATCGAGTCGTTAATTGTAATTGAAATATGAAAACCAGAATTGGTTAATAAAATTTCAAGTGGAATAATGAAATTGATAAATGGATTTAAAATCAATTGGAATGGGTGTGGATATGCAGAAGAGCATATGGATTGAAGAAAAGAATGTGATGATGGATTGTCCAAAAATGATGGATATATCATTTGGAAAGAATTATGAATGGTCGAGTATTGGTATGAGAATTCAAAGGTCGGGTAAGAACCGGGTTATGAAGGTATGGAATATAAAATTTCAACCAAGTAGGTTATGAAGAGTTAGAGTTAAAGCATCTTTACTACTTAGCAATTTCGAGGACGAAATTATTTTAAGGGGGGAAGAATGTAACGACCCGGATTTTCAGCTGTGTAATTATGAACATTTAAATTTGTTTTAAAATTTTGTATTGAAAATAAAATAAAAGGCTGGATATCGATTTAACTTGAAAAGGAAAAACGTTAAGTTAAAAACTTAAAACTAGTTTAGTTCAAAGATGTATAATTCTATCGGGATATAATAATTTAATAATAATTGAGTTTGGGAAAATAAATAATTTTTATTGTTTGAATATATTACGTCCTATATGAATATTTTAGAAATTCACAAATAAATTATACTGTCTATTTCTTTTTGGGTTAGTGGCATCTTACCGTTCGTGACGATATTCTTATTTGTGTCAGTAACAGTCATAATTAAACGAAATTTCTGCATAGTCAGTACCGCGTTAACTCTAACAAATATATATATGGTAAATGGCCCGTGCTTCGCACATGGGAAATGATTGGACTGTAGTCGCATCATTCGGCTGAACCTTTTTAAAATTTTGTGCAGATATTGAAGAGGACATGCTTTGACGCTATGAATTACAATTATCTGCTAAAACTATTTATATATTAGCAACATATTCATATCAAAACTTCTTTTTAAATAATTATGCGTTAGTATAGGAGTTGCAGTAATCCAAATCAATGTTTATACTAATGCAAGTGAGGACTATATGAAATATATATAATAATATATATATATATATATGTATGTATATATATTTATTACCTTACCTTGTACATTTTAAACATCAGCATGATTGCAAAGTTCTTTACCCGTGTTTCCCAAGCCTTCTACCCGTGCCTACCAAGCTATTCAGTTTCGTGCGTACCAAACTATCCCTTTCCGTGCAAGCCAAGCTGTCTTTCCCTATAAAACTCTACATCGTCACTCCATTCTGAGACCCAATAACAAACATAAAGAATCGAAGCTCATAAATTTATTGAAATAGAAAACTAAATCCAAATTCATGAAATAAAATTCGTTTGATTACACTAAGAAACTCTTCCACTTCGGCATATTTTAACTCGAGTTTTCTGTTCACATTTTTTTCTTAAACTGACGATGCAGGTTCTGAGTTTGCCGGCGTTTTGGGCATCGGGGGCGAAGATCTATTAGCGGCGGTTACTCAGGGGATGGGGCGCTCCTGTTGGCGGTGGAGCGGCCCTCTATGGTGGTCGAAGGAAGGAGTTCTGACGAGTTATAGGGTTTGTGACTGTTTGGTCTTGTTGGCGATATGGATGTAATGGAGGGGCGTGAGTTCAGGAAATTTAGGAGATGGAGGAGATGTCGAAAGGGCATGGTTGGCGTTCAGTCGCCTTTGGCAATGGTGGTGGGTGGTTGCGTTGATGGGGAGTTCGGTGGTATGTCTATTATGGGTTTGCTGTAGGAGTGATTTGTTTTAGTGTGAATCTATGGCGTTGGAATATAGATGGGAGAAGCGAGTGGTATAGATAAGAAAGAACGGGGTATTTCCGGTTTGATAAATAATAAGGTATTGGTGGAGGTATGGGGAGATACGTGAAGGCATGGAAATGACTCCATGAAGAACAAGTTGCGGGAAGAGAAATCTGATGAGCGGATTGGAAACATGATTTAACATGGTACTGGGAGATTATATTGGTATGTTCCTTCCTTGCAACAAACTTAAATGATGATGACCATCTGTTATTGTTTCAATTTGATATCCCCAAAAATTGGTGCTCTCATCAATAATGAAACGCACAAACTAATGGAACTATGTTGGCAAAACCCTTTATATCAGTACATGTTTATGAAACAGTGGTGGTTAAGTATTTGATGGATGATCAGAGATAGTTTGTGGTTGCTTAAACCTGGTCAAAGGTGGCATGATTTTACTGTGAATGAAGTCTGGAGAAGACGATGTTTCCGATTTCAAAGTGGAAAAGTTGAAAGTCGTGAATAAAATCACGATCTGGTTATGGGCCTAATGACATATGTTTCGGGTTAAATAATAATTAAGGTATAACTAATTAAGATTTTTAACAAATTTAAGGCCATTAAACATAATAGAAACTTATAGCATCCATTCCTATGTCGTTCGTAAAACAGAATTAGGCGAAACCGATTACGCTGGAATCGCAACAATTAAATCTACTTCGTGGAACTGACATGGCTAAGAGCAGAGCTACTAAAATTTGGTGGAAAAATCAAATGCCTGTTTGGTTTTAAAACGAAATAAAAGCAGAAACGTAAACTGCATACCAAGATGAGTAAACTCACTAACTCTGACTTGTTTATATTTTTATATAAACAAGTTTAAAATTTATTTACAGTAATTTTACACTATGTGATGGTTGGTTGGATGAATGATTGACAAAATTGGTTGATATAATTACATCATTGATCGATTATTAGTTCTGATATTTCATATTGATGTGAAATAATATCATTGATGCTGATTAACATCTGTGGATGAAGGGAAACATGTTGGAGGGATCCAACTGGATTCCTCAACATTTATATTACTGTTTTTATTTAGTCATGTTATATGATGTGTTATACAATATGTGATTGGGTTTGTTGTGTTTGAATTACCCTCGGCCTAGAAACTTGGTATTCTAAATACAAAAAAATATTTTCAAATGTAGAGAAGGAAAATAGGATTTAAAAATGGAATTTATTTACAAAACAGAAATTTAATTTTTAAATAGAGTTATAAATAGAAAACCGGTTCAAATGGATGGATCAAGAATTTGTTTTTAAATGAGAATATAAATTAATTGAATTATTTATCATTGGATGCATTGGAATATGTAACAACCCGTATTTTTATAACATGTTAAAACAAGAAATCAAGGCAGAACTAAATTTTAAATTCAGAATCAGGGGAAACGGGATATGCTATTGCGTTCGTCACGAAATTTTACATGAAATAGAGTCTGAGTTTTCGAAAATCGGAGTCCGGATGAAGAAGTTATGGCCTGTACAAGTTTCAGTAGTTTTCAGGCAGGACTGGACCAGGGGGTCGACCTACCCCCCCCCCCGGTCGACCATAGGGTCGACCTACCCCCCAGGCCGACCATAGTGTCGACCTTCCCCCCTTACAGGTCGACCTGGTTGGCCTGTTTTGACCCAGAACTCATTTTTGAAGCCTGAGACGTGTTTTGATGGTCCGGATTGATTCTAGGGTTAATCTAAGGACCTAAACTAGTTGCTACACCTATAAAAACACCCTTAGACCTAACCTAATTCGTATCAAACCATTCTTACACTATTATACTGCTGAACTCCCTCTTGAACCATGGCCGCCGCCCCTAAATTAAAGTACAAACATTCAAACTCAAATCAATTCGAAGAACAAAGCTTTCAATAATGATTCAAGACAATAAATTAACAACGCTGCAACATTTTAACAACAAATTCAGTTCCTAATTCACTAGCCATGCTCTGTAAGTTCTAGTTGTTTTTAGATTTAAACATTTAATTATAATGTGGCCTTGGAATAAATTGGAATTGGATATAAGTATGTTTATCGATTCTGATCTATTTCTGTTGCTCCTTTAATCTTGTGTTTTGGGACTTGTCTATCTTTATGCTCATGACAAGTTTATGATCTATTCAGCAGTTTTCTTGATTCGTAATGACGTTATCATCAAGTTGTAATATTTATGCCTATGATGATGTTTTCCTCTGATCTCATTTTTATTCAATTTCTATCTCCCCCAATTTTTTTTCATGAACCTTGGTCAATTTCAAACCTTGGGCTAAAATCGCGATTTGCGTACGATATGTATACGGGGGAATTATGGGATTATTGCCTATATGAATATGATGTAATAATTGGCAACATGAAATTGGATATTATCATTGTATTTGCAAGTTTGGGCTTGATCTATTAATTTTGGTATAATCTTGTTATGAATTTTTTTTGCATAAATATTATATACATGGAATTTGGCACAAATAGGATCTATGTAATGTAACATGAGATTTGGTATATATAACATGTATGTAATTTGGCATGTAAATTAAACCACGAGTTCGAGCCTATGTAAATTAAATCAAAAGATTGGGCTTATGTTAATTAGGCATATGTAGAATTGGGAATTCGAACATGAAAGCAATTGTAAATTTGATAATTGGCATAAACATGTATTATGAACTTGGGCAACCGACATGTATTGTAATAAAAAGATTATAGTTTGGGATAACTACATCATGAATCATGATTTGGGTTTATTGGGTATAAAACTTGATACATGTAATTTTGGCTAGAACTTGATACGGTAAAATGGCATAAAATTGGCATACATGTAAAACGGCATAAATTGAACATATGTAAATTTGGTACGAATTGGGCATATGTAAAATTTACATGTAATCTAGAACTTGGGCATATGTTAATTATGTGAAATTTGGAATAGAAACATATATGAAAATTTATGACTTGGTAAAGGTTTAATATGAACGCGCCTAAGTTGGGTTTTGGGTGGTTGGCGTGTATTGTAAATAAAAGGTTATAACTTGGCATAACCTTATAGTGAATTATGAAAATAATTTGGGAATACGTTTTGGGGAAAAAACGTGAACCATGAACATTTCTATATGTTAAACACATGAACTGATATTGGGTTTTTGGGGGAAATACGACCATTAATGAACCTTTGACACGAGGTTAGACTCGGTTTGTGGTGTAAATCTGCCCGGAACCGCCAGGCAAATCCAGTAGCCACAAAGTGTCAGTCTAATGTGAGAGGTCAAAGGTCTAATTGTAGGCGTAACGATTTATGACACGAGGTTAGACTCAGTTTGTGGTGTAAATCTGCCCGGAACCGCCCGGCAAATCCAGTGGCCACAAAGTGCACGGTCTAATGTGAGAGGTCATGATTCGTTCGTCATAATGAATGAATTAAGGAATACTAACCATAATAAGACGTGGGTATGGTTAGAGGTTTAGGTGGGATGACATGGAAATTTGACATGTAAATGTGGACCTAACCGGTATGAGTTAAGAACATGTAAAACTTATAAATGTGGGCTTAACCAACATTATTGTTAATCAGACCAATGAGTGGGTTAAGTAATATGACTAGACTAATGACACCTAACCGATATGACATGAATGGGCAGGTTAAGTCATGAACCGCTTGAATATACTTAACCAATTTGACACGATGATTTGATAGGGTTAAGTCATGAACCGCTTGAATATACTTAACCAATTGGACACGATGATTTGATAGGCTTAAGTCATGAACCGCTTGAATATACTTAACCAATTTGACACGATGATTTGATAGGGTTAAGTCATGAACCGCTTGAATATACTTAACCAACTTGACACATGATTCGAAGGGCTAAGTCATGAACTTGAACGACAATACTTAGCCAATTTGACATGAAACGTAGGCGGGTTAAGTCACGAACTTGAATGACAGCACTTAACCAACTTGACATGCTAGACTGATGGGGT
The DNA here is from genome assembly GCA_030737875.1 of Allium sativum. Classification (NCBI taxonomy): domain Eukaryota; kingdom Viridiplantae; phylum Streptophyta; class Magnoliopsida; order Asparagales; family Amaryllidaceae; genus Allium; species Allium sativum. The sequence continues at coordinate 43,291,777 of CM060926.1, forward strand.
TAAGTCTCGAATTTAAATGACAACACTTAACCTACTGAACGGAAACCCTGGTTGCGCGGTCCTTTTCAGCAGTAACCCACTAGATGTATCACGGTACCCTGGAACTAGGCAGGGTGGGGCACGATTGCTGGGCTGATTGTAAGCGACCAGAACGACAGCTGAGTTGGTGCGCCATTGTAGGTTCAGGCGGACTATGGTCGTGCACGTAGTCCGGAGTTGAAAAACATGCATTGGGCACCGGTAGGTTTACACTGTGCGTGCTTGATTCGTGTCGGTGGTTGGCACCCTAGGGCTTGATACACCCTATGGTGGACCTAGCACCGGTGACTACATTTCGTGATTGGGCCGCATGACACAGACATATGAACGAGCTAGGACTTGTAGGGAGCCGATCGATTAATAGATCGTTACATGGAAAAAGGGCGTTGTTCGTTAGGTAGCATAATCCCTAGTGGTCCTAGGTGGCATAAACCCTAATCGAATCTAGAAAACGTTCAATAGGTAGCATAATCCCTAGTGGTCCTAGGTGGCATAAATCCTAGTTGAACACGCGATAGTTTATGATAAGGAAACCTAGCCAGAACAAGGGTGGCGGTCCAAACGATTTCAAGAATGGTGGCACTACGTTGAAGTAGTATAGAAATACGTGATGAAACCCGTACTATATATGGCAAGGGACTGTACATATACATGGAAAGGATGATACGGGTTGGGGTACTAGTATAGTTGGTGCAGAGAATATAGGAAATCAAAGAAAATATTGGAATGGTGAAGCTTAGAAATCTTGCGATCTTATACTTAATAGAAACCTTGCAATGTGATACTTGGTAGGAACCTTGTGATGATACTCTTGATAGGAAGCATGGAATGTTATACTTCATTCATCGTGCCTGTAGCTTACCTTGTCATCATGCTTATGTTTACTTTCAATTTATTTATGCCATATTATCTTCACCTGTTTTTATGCTGAAAGCCACTAGAACTTACTCAGTCTTTATGACTGACCCAGTTTGTTTCGCCTCTTTTTCTTTCGTTTCCCCCTCCCCCCCAGGTTCGCAGGGTGGGAATACAGCTTAGTTCGGATCTTACCATGCTCCAAGGCTCTTTCATGTACTGCTTGGATTTCTCTTGGCTGTGGCTTGCTTTGCTTTATTGGGGAATAGTACAATTTATTTTCATGCTTCTTTGTTTTTGAGCAAGACAGATATTTTAGCTATGTAATTGGGTATTGGAAGTTGATGGGCTTTTATTGTAAACAATTATATTTAATAAATGATTTGAAGTACTTCCACTTTACTTTCCGCTATTTTATATATGTCAGTCTTGTAATATTTCTGTTCCAGTACCCATAATGCTCCATTGAAGTTAAGGCATTCCCTTTGTGAGTGACCTTAGCGGATGTGGGGTGTTACATTTGGTATCAGAGCAGAAGGTTACCAAACTGGGAAAAAGCTTTTTAAAACCTTCTGAAATTATTTTCAAAACGTTTACAAAGAAGCATTTTTCTAAAGAAAAGTTTGTTTTACAAAAGGCATATTCCCCAAAGCCATATGCACTATCTTTTGATTCTCTCCTTGAGTCTCTTCTCTCTTTCTTTTTCACCATAGTTTGTAGGCATGCGACACATGTCGGAGGGCAAATTAGTGTCCAACCTCCATCTGTAGCCGCAGTAGTTTTACTTGCGACTAATCTTATTTCAAGCTTTGTAGGGTTGCCGTGTGATGGAGGTAGCTTTCGAGAAACTTGTCAACAAGCTATACAAGGATAGTAAGAACGAGGATAAAGAACACAAGCCTAAGGATGAGAAACTTGTTGATAAGGCGTAATCCACGAAGGAGGAAAAGGTGAAAGGGAAGAGGTCAAAGTAAAAGAATAATAAAACCCATGACAAGAAAGAACATCGTTGGTATGGTAAAAAGGGACATGTAGCTAAGTATCATAGGACAAGGACAAGGGCATTGAACAAGATCGTCGAGAGGGCAATTGTATGCTCTCACTACTAGCATACCTAAGAGAGGTGGTAACATTTCTGTTAAAAGTTTAGCTTCTCTTTTCTATCATACCATGGGAACTTTGTTTTTATACATCGCATCCTTTTAATTCTGCCTCGATAGTTGAGTCTCTGCACCTTAGTACTAGCGTAGTAGAGGATCCCATTTTTGTCTCAAATTCTGTTGGGGAATCGGCTCATTTATTCATGACTTGTTTGGATGTGAGAATGTCTATGCTAAGTGTTGAGTTTAGAAGTAAAGCTTATGTTTTGGGCTATGGGTTGATTCTAGGAATGGAGTGGTTGTCCAGAAATGGTACCATTCTCGAGTATGAAAAGAGGGTAGTTAGACGCTTGACTTGCCTTGGTTATGCCCTCGAAGTCTAGTGTAACCCTTAGGGTTCTTCCATGTTTAGTTACCTAGAATCTCTTGATACATTTAACGATCCGCTCGAGTAGTGTTCGCCACTAAGGAGGATGGTTCATTTCGCTTATGCATGAGTTATAGAAAATCACCTTAGTAAGTACACTTGGCAACATGGTTGGCATTTGTTTATTTTCAAGAGAAAATTCATTTCTGTGGAATACCTTCTTGTAAGTGAATGAGATCCAAGATTCACTAGTGAATTTTGGAGAGCTTGCATGAAACCATGAGTACGCGGTTATGTTTGAGCCGAGTATACTAGAAGGAGGATAAGGGAAAATGGGATGAGAGACAACAGTGAAATGAGTTCCAACTCATTCTTTGGAAACAAGAATTAAGAAATTATGAAGTTAAAGACGGACAAAGAACAATGGAGTTAAGCTCAAGGAAATGCGACTTAGAAGATTGAAGACTAGATACACGCATCATATCTCTTTTTAAGAGTATATCCTTGATCCCTCTTTTCCTGTAGAGCTTACTTGTATGCTATCTTTTAAGTATAATCTCTCGGTCCTATTCTCAATCCTATTTCTGTTGCAAACCCCATAGGGAGTATGACTTATCTGTTAGTAATACATGTTGGGGCTTGAGGGTGTCCGTTGGTTTGACTAAACTTTTTGAGTTTTATAGGATATGGGCTGGTGCTTAGGGAGTTCTTCTCCTATTCAGTATATATGTGACGTAGATTTCCAGCTTTGACATTGCCTAATAGGCACAAAGTTTTTACTTGCTTCTATCATTCGGCTATATCTTTAGGTAGGAACAATTGGGTGAAACATGTGTTTGAGACATGTTATGATTGATGGTTGCATGTGGTTGCATAACACACATTAGGCACTAGATTGGCTCAGACACATTTTCATATTGCATATGCATGAGTGTTTATACTTGTTTATGGATGAAATTGAATGTGTTATCATGCGAATGTTGCATATGGATGGATGTTTGAGCACACATATAGTGTTTATGTGATTAGGGCTATTTGCATACATGTTGGACTCATGGCACTGAACATATTTTGCATTAAGAAGATCAATCAGGCCTGATCATTTGCATTAGATAAGGAACATATATACACACACTTTCTGCATATGTTCATACAACATTAGAAATCTCTTAAGGACAATGGATGCCTGTGATTGATGATTGAGTAGATGGATGATTTGATGGTAGAACACATTCTTCTTAACTTGAAGATTTCGGGGACGAAATCCTTTAAAGAGGGGAGAATGTAACAACCCGTATTTTTATAACATGTTAAAACAAGAAATCAAGGCAGAATTTTAAAGTCAGAATCAGGGAAAACGGGTTACGCCATTGCGTTCGTCTCGGAATTTTACATGAAATAGAGTCCGAGTTTTCGAAAATCGGAGTCCGGATGAAGAAGTTATGGCCTGTACAAGTTTCAGCAGTTTTCAGGCAGGATTGGACCAGGGGGTCGACCTACCCCCCCAGGTCGACCATAGGGTTGACCTACCCCCCAGGTCGACCATAGTGTCGACCTCCCCCCCTTACAGGTCGACCTAGTCGGCCTGTTTTGACCCAGAACTCATTTTTGAAGCCTGGGACGTGTTTTGATGGTCCGGGTTGATTCTAGGGTTAATCTAAGGACCTAAACTAGTTGCTACACTTATAAAAACACCCTTAGACCTAACCTACTTCTTATTAAATCATTCTTACACTATTATGTTGTTGAACTCCCTCTTGAACCATGGTCGCCGCCCCCTAAATTAAAGTACAAACATTCAAACTCAAATCAATTCGAAGAACAAAGCTTCAACAATGATTCAAGACAATAAATTAACAACACCACAACATTTTTACAACAAATTCAGTTCCTAATTCACTAGCCATGCTCTGTAAGTTCTACTTGTTTTTAGATTTAAACGTTTAATTATAATGTGGACATGGAATAAAGTGGAATTGGATTTAAGTATGTTTATCGATTCTGATCTATTTCTGTTGCTCCTTTAATCTTGTGTTTTGGGACTTGTCTATCTTTATGCTCATGACAAGTTAATGATCTATTCAGCAGCTTTCTTGATTCGTAATGACGTTATCATCAAGTTGTAATATTTATGCCTATGATGATGTTTTCCTCTGATCTCATTTTTATTCAATTTCTATCTCCCCCAATTTATTTTCTTTCAACCTTGGTCAATTTCGGACCTTGACCTAAAATCGCGATTTGCGTACGATATGTGTACGGGGGAATTATGGGATTATTGCCTATATGAATATGATGTAATAATTGGCAACATGAAATTGGATATTATCATTGTATTTGCAAGTTTGGGCTTGATCTGTAAATTTTGGTATAATCTTGTTATGAAAAAAATTTGGATAAATATTATATACATGGAATTTGGCACAAATAGGATCTATGTAATGTAACATGAGATTTGGTATATATAACATGTATGTAATTTGGCATGTAAATTAAATCACGAGTTCGGGCCTATGTAAATTAAATCAAAAGATTGGGCTTATGTTAATTAGACATATGTAGAATTGGGAATTTGAACATGAAAGCAATTGTAAATTTGATAATTGGCATAAACATGTATTATGAACTTGGGCAACTGACATGTATTGTAATAAAAAGATTATAGTTTGGGATAACTACATCATGAATCATGATTTGGGTTTATTGGGTATAAAACTTGATACATTTAATTTTGGCGAGAACTTGATACAGTAAAATGGCATAAAATTGGCATACATGTAAAACGGCATAAATTGAACATATGTAAATTTGGTACGAATTGGGCATATGTAAAATTTACATGTAATCTAGAACTTGGGCATATGTTAATTATGTGAAATTTGGAATAGAAACATATATGAAAATTTATGACTTGGTAAAGGTTTGATATGAACGCGCCTAAGTTGGGTTTTGGGTGGTTGGCATGTATTGTAAATAAAAGGCTATAACTTGGCATAACCTTATAGTGAATTATGATAATAATTTAGGAATACGTTTTGGGGCCAAAAACATGAACCATGAACATTTCTATATGTTAAACACATGAACTGATATTGGGGTTTTGGGGGAAATACGACCATCAATGAACCTATGACACGAGGTTAGACTCAGTTTGTGGCATAAATCTGCCCGGAACCGCCCGGCAAATCCAGTAGCTACAAAGTGTCAGTCTAATGTGGGAGGTCAAAGGTCTAATTGTAGGCGTAACGATTTATGACACGCGGTTGACTCAGTTTGTGGTGTAAATCTGCCCGGAACCGCCCGAAAAATCGAGTGGCCACAAAGTGCACGGTCTAATGTGAGAGGTCATGAATCATTCGTCATAATGAATGAATTAAGGAATACTAACCATAATAAGACGTGGATATGGTTAGAGGTTAAGGTGGGATGACATGGAAATTTGACATGTAAATGTGGACCTAACCGGTATGAGTTAAGAACATGTAAAACTTATAAATGTGGGCTTAACCAACATTACTGTTAATCAGACCAATGGGTGGGCTAAGTAATATGACTAGACTAATGACACCTAACCGATATGACATGAATGGGCAGGTTAAGTCATGAACCGCTTGAATATACTTAACCAATTTGACACGATGATTTGATAGGGTTAAGTCATGAACCGCTTGAATATACTTAACCAATTGGACACGATGATTTGATAGGGTTAAGTCATGAACCGCTTGAATATACTTAACCAATCGGACACAATGATTTGATAGGGTTAAGTCATGAACCGCTTGAATATACTTAACCAATTTGACACGATGATTTGATAGGGTTAAGTCATGAATCGCTTGAATATACTTAACCAACTTGACACATGATTCGTAGGGCTAAGTCATGAACTTGAACGACAACACTTAGCCAATTTGACATGACACGTAGGCTGGTTAAGTCACGAACTTGAATGACAACACTTAACCAACTTGACATGCTAGACTGATGGGGTTAAGTCTCGAATTTAAATGACAACACATAACCCACTGAACGGAAACGCTAGTTGCGCGGTCCTTTTCAACAGTAACCCACTAGATGTATCATGGTACCCTGGAACTAGGCAGGGTGGGGCACGATTACTGGGCTGATTGTAAGCGACCAGAACGACGGCTGAGTTGGTGCGCCATTGTTGGTTCAGGCGGACTATGGTCGTGCACGTAGTCCGGAGTTGAAAAAGCAGGCATTGGGCACCGGTAGGTTTACACTGTGTGTGCTTGATTCGTGTCGGTGGTTGGTACCCTAGGGCTTGATACAACCTATGGTGGACCTAGCACAGTTGACTACATTTCGTGATTGGGCCGTATGACACAGATACATGAACGAGCTAGGACTTGTGGGGAGCCGATCGATTAATAGATCGTTACGTGGAAAAAGGGCGTTGTTCGTTAGGTAGCATAATCCCTAGTGGTCCTAGGTGGCATAAACCCTAATCGAATCTAGAAAACGTTCAATAGGTAGCATAATCCCTAGTGGTCCTAGGTGGCATAAATCCTAGTTGAACACGCGATAGTTCATGATAAGGAAACCTAGCCAGAACAAGGGTGGCGGTCCAAACGATTTCAAGAATGGTGGCACTACGTTATAGTAGTATAGAAATACGTGATGAAACCCGTACGATATACGGCAAGGGACTGTACATATACATGGAAAGGATGATATGGTTTGGGGTACTAGTACATTTGGTGCAGAGAATATAGGAAATCAAAGAAAATAGTGGAATGGTGAAGCTTAGAAATCTTGCGATGTTATACTGAATAGAAACCTTGAAATGTGATACTTGGTAGGAGCCTTGTGATGATACTCTTGATAGGAAGCATGGAATGTTATACTTGATTCATCGTGCCTGTAGCTTACCTTGTCATCATGCTTATGTTTACTTTCAGTTTATTTATGCCATATTATCTTCACCTGTTTTTATGCTGAAAGCCACTAGAACTTACTCAGTCTTTATGACTGACCTAGTTTGTTTCGCCTCTTTATCTTTCGTTCCCCCCCGGTTCGCAGGGTGGGAATACAGCTTAATTCAGATCTTACCAAGCTCCAAGGCTCTTTCATGTACTGCTTGGATTTCTCTTGGCTATGGCTTGCTTTGCTTTATTGGAGAATACTACAATTTATTTTCATGCTTCTTTATTTTTGAGAAAGACAGATATTTTAGCTATGTAATTGGGTATTGGAAGTTGATGGGCTTTTATTGTAAACAATTATATTTAATAAATGATTTGAAGTACTTCCACTTTACTTTCCGCTGTTTTATATATGTCTGTCTTGTAATATTTCTGTTCCAGTACCCATAATGCTCCATTGAAGTTAAGGCATTCCCTTTGTGAGTGACCTTAGCGGATGTGGGGTGTTACAGAATATAAATTCAAATTTGAATTTATGTAGAGAAGTGGAAATCGGTTTTGAAACCAATAATTTGAAATGAGATTTAAACTTAGCTATTATTAAGGAAATTTTAAATGAGATTTCAAATGATTAAAAAGAAGAGAAAAAATGAGACTTGTATGGATAATTCTGAATAGAAGCTATAATGAAAATTGGATTTGAGATATTATTTATAAGTATGAAATCAAATTTTATATATAAAAAAAATATTCACGATTAAAGTGAAAAATAGTTTAAAGTAAATGTTTTGCAAATGAAATATCTATAAAGGAAATTCAGATTTGAGATATGAATCCAAATTGGATCTTGAATGAAAAAGGGAAATGGATAATCATTTTAAAATGAAAACGATGAGTTTACTTCAAAAATTTGAATATAAAACAAATTGTGATAACATTTTGTAGAGTGAAATGGTTACAAAGGAATTTGGTCAGGAATTGGAAAAGATAAATCCAAGAGTGAATTTAGAATTTGAATTAAATTGGAATGGTAAATAAATTCCGAAGTTCGGAATATAAATCGAATATAGATTATTCGAGAGGAAGTTATTTATTGGAATTCGATTATATCAAATTTCGGAAAGTAGTTATTTTTACTTTCTGTTTGAGTCAATTTAATTATTTATTTATTTATTACTTATTAATTGAATTAATAAGTATAAGTTATATTTATTTATATACCAAATATTTGGAAACAACGATTATAACGTTACCATTATGATAAGTGTTTTGTAAATCGAAATAGCAATTATAATGCTACTGTTGTCAAAAATATTTTATAAATCTAAACAGCTATTTTAGCGCCGTTGTTATAATAAATGTTTTGTAAATCTAAACAGCGATTTTAGCGCTATTGTGATAATAAATGTTTTGTAAATCTAAACAGCGATTTTAATGTTGCCGTTATAATAAATGTCTTATAAATCAAATATTTGGAAATAGCGATTATAACTCTACCGTTATAATCAATGTTTTTCCGTAAAGGAGGTGGATTCTTAGATTGAATCCAAGAGTCGCATAAGCGATGTTTTTGTTTGAAGTCGTGAGCTTTGACTGTTTCAAAGTTGAGAATGTTGTTCAGTTAAGGTCTAAGAGGTAATTATACCCCAACTTGATTGACTTTATAATTAGCTAAGGAATGGTTAAGGTTCGATAGTGAAGATTGGTTAGGGATCCGATTAGTAAATGAAATATTAATGAATTGAGTTATAGCAACGATGTTTATTATGTAACATGGGTTTAACTAAATGAAAAGGTCTTGGAAACATTTTCCAAAGTAAATCAGAGGTGGTTTCTAAGTATAGAAAATGAAATGATTTGGGATAACTAGAAGTAAGGAATCATAATTGGGAATGTTATTTCAATATTAATAAAGTATATTTTCTAAAATATAGAAATAAGAATATATGAATATATAGAAATGTTTTCAAATTGGAATAAGAGATATCTTCTCGAATAAAGAAATAACGACATTGGAAATGTCTTCCAAGAATAGAGATTGAGATTTGAAAGGATATGGAAGATTGAAAATGGATTTTAGAATCGATAATATAATAAGGAATTATTTTAAAAAGGGGCCAGTGTTGTTGATGGTTGATCGGTAGAATTTCCAATTGGAAATAGGACCGTTGATTGTATGGATGTTACTTTGATAGTTAAATCACCGACTATCAATGTTTTGATTTATTTTATACCTCCGTTGCCAATATGGAGAGTCTGGAATCATATTTAATATCTGAAAACCACTCCGTATTGGCATAAGTGTTACGAATCAACTTATGTGGAAGAGATTATGAAGACGGAGTAAAGTGCAAGGGCTGTTCTGTTAATCCTAGGTAGAAATTGCCTAAGACAGATTAATAGAATGGGGCCTTCGGTTTGTCCAGACCCAAGACAACTTGTAAGGACGAGTGTCTGACAGAGTATTTCCAAAGGGATTAGGTACGTTGATTCCTTCAAACGTACGAAGTTGGTGGCAAAGAAGGGAAACTTCTTTAGCCTAACAATCTGAGTACTTTTGTGGGAATCAATTAGTGATTTCTGATGGATCTGACGATGTGGCATTCAAAGTGAATGGTGGCCTGATATTCTGGAAGATAATTCAAACCTCAAGCCTCACAACCGAGAATTAACAAAAATCGGGCAGGCAGCATGGCTAGGTGGGTCGCTCCCATTAGGATGTATAATCACCTATCTAGAGAAAATTCCATTTGCTTCTTTAATCTATCGATGCTGTCCCTTTCGGGAAACGGTTGTTGATCCCAACCGTTGGTGATATACATTCGATACACTCAAGCGAAATGAGTGGTCGGTCATGTGTAGGTCGGGTTGCAAGATGTTCTTGTTGAACCCAGTGTATTCCGCTCTAGAGATACACTATCGGAAAGTGGTTCCATACCTTGTCATGTTGGAAATCCAATCTCCAATAAACGCCCTGCCTATTTTGATTTCATATTATATATGGAGCTTGAGATGCAAGCGTTCCGCTAGATTTTATTTATTTGATGTAGACACTATTATAATATCACTAGATTTGATATCAAAAAATATTTTTGGTTATCGTAAGGTAAAAACCATCCGTGTTTATGTGTGGATCGGTCTTACGATTATCATTTCTTTCGAAAGGATTTTGAAAGTTAAACAAATGGTTGGAGTTTACTCACACCAGTCCCATGACTGACCTAGAGTTTATTTTTGTTTTCCCTAAACTCTTGGGTGCCCAAAATTTGTACGGGCAGTCAAGTAGTCGGGATATTACAGATTCACTTAGAGGAGTTTGAAGCAGGAGGCTTCACCAGTTGGCTATAAACTCTCATATTTTCCACTGTGTACTATGTTGTATTTGGGAATAGGTGTTTATAACTATTCCAGGGATAACTGTTGTGTTCTGATAATGGTATGTATATACAGTTACTGATTTGTATTTGAAAAGTTATGTTATTTAATATATTTTATCCGTTCCACGGTGAGATTTGTGTTCTTCGCTTTCTTCTATTCTAACTTTTCTTTCTTTCTATTTCTCATCCTCTAACTTCTTTCTAATAATGATTCGTATTTCTATGCAATTTGGGATGGACGTGTGGTGTTATTAGTCGACTCAAAGAGTATGGTGATTCAGGCCATTACAGTTTCCATCTTTTCTCTTTCGTTTGGATTGTTCATATTCCCCCGAAGGTCTCTCTATTTATGTAGAAAACCTTGAATGATGGTTTACCAATAGATGAGGACCTTCAAAGAATCTGCATCCCTTTCGTGTTTAGGTGCAGGTGCTGCAGCTCTGGGTGCACCGAATCCTCTTTTCATTTGTTGTTCTTCAGGTCTTGTGCTAGGGATGTCCGAAATTACTTCGGGAATCTGATGGATTACTGAGGTATTGCCACCTCGATTGAAGATTCACTGAGATTCTGGTGGTCCGACATCTCAAGTAAATATTTATGATCGATCCTTCTTCGTTTTATTCCTTGTTTGGTCTGTTGGCACATCTGGTGCTCGCGAAATAAGGTAGTATTTGACGAAGTGGCTATGGACCCTCCTACCATTATTCGAAAAGTTAGTAACGATGTGTTCCTAGCTTTTCGTGGTGGGCCTTTCAGGAGCGTCTTTGGATCCCGCTCAAGGCAGTTGGCTGTTAACTTTGATGTATCATCGGTAATGGCCAATCCCAGGTCAGGTATTGGTTGATTTATTGCTTAAGTCTTTCATGTGTTTTATGTGTTCTGCCGCTTTTATCATTTTCTCACACTACCCCCTTCCCCCCAATCGATCTTATGTCATTTGCTAGTTGTGCAGATTCTGGATTATAGGTTGTTTGTTTTGGGCTGCATGGGCTAGATGGTGTATTCGTTTCTTCGTCCTAGGTGGGATTATTGGAACAGGGGCAACTGGAGCTTTAGGCAGATCTTGAGATTTGATGCTTTTCTCTAGCTTCGTTAGCCAGCTAGGATTTGACGGAGGATGTGGACCGGGAGGTTTCAGAGATTCTGGGTCATCAGTTTGGTTTTCCCTGCCTTTGCCAATTGCATTTCGTAGAGGGCTTGGCGATTGCTATGGTTCTGTGCAGATTTCATGACGGGCTATGGGTTCACATCGCCTTTCTTCGCATTGGTGTCCATCTACCGAGGCTCCCTCTGGCTTGACTGATGCTTGGCTTGCGCTAGACTGTTGTCTGGCTTATTGTTTTATTTGGATTTTGTTTCGTTTACTTTGTTTGTGTGTGCACGGTTTCTACATTCTGTGGAAATCGTTTTTGTGAGCCGTTGGAGAATTGATAGATTCTCCTTTTTGTTATATTATTTTTCATTTTTTTAATTAAAAAAAAAGAATCAAGCTACCGGACAGACTGGTGGGCGTACACGATGTATTTCACGTTTCTCATTTGAGGAAATGTCTACGTGATACAACACAGATAGTGGAGTCAAGCATACTTGAATACGTGGAAGTTGAGAAGGAAGCATCGATGAGAAGAGTTCCTACTCATATCCTTGGAGCAGAAATCAAAAAGCTACGCAATAAAAAACCAGATTGGTAAAGGTGCAATGGGGAAAATACCGCGAAGATGCGACATGGGAACCCGAAGATAGGATTCGCGCTTCTTATCCCTTTCTTTTTGAAAGTACGTTCTTAACTTCTTTTCCAAGCTTTTACTTTGCATTTGCTTCTATCACTCAAGTATGTTTATCCCATCATTCGAACTTCGATCCTTAGGTAGAGTCCAATGGTTGGAAACATGTGTTTGAAACATGTTATGATTGATGGTTGCAAGTGGATGCAAGTGTTTGCTTGTGGATGCACATACGAACATTAGGCAGTATATCGGCTCAAGCACTTACGTATTGCTTTTGAATGTGTGTGAATTTTTAATTTTTGATGGATGGAAATAGGTGAATCATCATATGGATGTTGCATTTTGATCAATGATTGTGCACACATATAGAGTTTTATATGTAATACTAGGATTATTTGCATACATTTTGGATTCATGGCGCAAACTTATATTGCAATAAGGAGGTCAACTGAATCAGTCGACCTCTTGATCTTCGTATTAATGTGAGGATATACACACACAACACCTTAACATATGTTCATACAAGCATTAGAAAGTCTTAAAGACAATGGATGATTTTGGGTGATGGATGAGTAGATGGTTGTAAGTGGCTGTTAGGATAATAACATTCTTCTTAACTCGGAGATTTCGGGGATGAAATCCTTTAAGTAGGGGAGAATGTAACGCCCCAAAACTTAATACACTATAACCATAATTAAAGATAATAAAATGCAAATTACATAATTAAATATTCAAAATTAAGTAAAACCGGCTTTACCGTTTCCTTTTTCTTGGAATTCTGGTTTAGATAGACCCCAAGTTTGCGTAAAACGGATATCGTATGGGGAAGTTATGAACCTTATAAGTTTGTATACATATAAGGGTATTAAATATAAAAATAATTCAAAAATATTTAAAACGAGAAGAAGCAAAAAAATGAGTGGGAAACCAGACCGTAGTGGGACGACCCACACTTGGCCTGAGTCGACCTATGGGTCGGCCCAAGCATGGGTGGGTCGACCCAAAAGGTCGGTGTGTCGACCCAGCGATGATCTGTATTGGTTCACTTTTCTATATATGGACTTTTTTTCTAACTAGATTCATTGTTGACTCAGCCTTACATGTACGGATTAAATTAAAGTCCTAGAATCTAAAGGCTGAGGTTAACTCTGTGAATCTATAAATAGGCAGCTTTCTCCCATTCCAATACACATTCTTTATATCTTCCGCCTCTATGAATCTATTCTAAAAATATATACAATGGGGGAATTTTGCTGAAGCCTAGATCTACAGAGATAACATTATAGATTTGCATACAACAACAAAAGGGATAGGATTGGACTGTTCTATAACGGCATATAGAGACATATATATAAGAGATTTGATTTTTTTTCACTAGGACCTGCTGTGAGTTCGCTGCTATTTTCAGATCTGATTCCTCAGATTATATCATGATAGTTAAATATAATTGGGTTTAGGATATGCAGTGTTTATAAGATAATTGGCATGACTGTTCTTCGTTGTTAATCACCTATGCCATTGTTATAAGTAAAAACCATGCCTTTACTGTTGGATAATTAATCAATTATATGTATCTATCTCCCTTTTCCCTATTTCGACAGTTTTAATTTATTTCCAGTCTTGCCTATATGCCTATGTGATTTGATTCTATTTGTTTCCTTTTTGTTCGCTATGCCTAATCCTTTAGAAGCCTAGGCTATGCCCTATTAATGTTTATGTATAATAAATTTGTTAAGAAGTGGCATAAAAAGGAGAATTTAGGCATATTGTTAAATTGAGGACTGCTCAATTATAATTTGGGAAAGGGATAATATACACATATTTATACTTGCGGTAGATTTGATAAAAAGGGGTAATGTGCATACTGTAATTTGGTGGCATAATTGGATGAATACTATGCATTTGTATAAACATGTAGATTTGACTTAATATAGACATTAAGTAAATAGCATGTGAGAATATTGTAAGTACCAGATGTGGGCTAATAAACTGAATCACTATAGTAGTAATACATACATCTGAGTAGGTGTTTTGGGTAAGGGATGTACACACATAATAACATGTAATATTACAACCACGCTTATTAGTAAACCTAAACCTGTTAGGTTAAATATGATTATTAATAAGCTAAATAGGTGACTTGTTATGTTGTTGTATCGGGTTTCGGGGACTCTTAAATCCTAGTTACATAGGGGCACATGCTTAGGGGGTTTGGCTTGTGTCAATCTGCTGTTTGGAACCCATATCAGTTAATATCCCTGTTGGTATTTTGTTAGAGCGTCTCGCACTAGATAGGGGCCAGGGCACGCTTTACTGAACTGGATAGTAAGAGGTTCACATGAGGAAGGTGGGTATGGGCGCATTTCGGCGGAGTCGAGAGCGTGCATGTGTCTGATTATGGAAACTAAGCGACTGTAACACCAGTAAATAGTTCTGTGTTATATATGTTGTTGGGTTAGGGAGTGATATACTATACTACCGTGACTGACACAGGGTATTTACGTATTAAGGAGCCGATCGCATGGGTAGTAATTAAGATACACCTAATCATGTTGTTATGTAATTAGGGTAACACCTAATCCTGCTATGTAATTAGGGTACGCCTAATCCTGTTGTTTAATTCTGCTGTTAATTCTGCTACTTTTGTTAAGTAATTAGATTAAGGCCTAATCCTTTTATACTAGTATTGGTGCAGACATAACTTGTTTTAGGGATATAAATGTGTAGCATTACGCGATCATAGTTTATTCATCTTATTTCTGTCTATCCTGTTGTTCTGTTTAGTTTATCTGTTACCTTATAGGTTACTATACTTTCTCACCCAGTCTTGTTTACCTGTCTTGGTATTCCTATTTTATGTATATTTGAAAATCACTAGAACTTGCTAGACTTTATGTCTAACCCTTTTGTTTTCGCTTCTTTCTTCCTTCCTCCCAGGTCCTTAGAGTGGTAGCACTCCTCAGTGATCAGGACTTTCACTTTCAGCTTGGACCTGGACTTTCTAAGATGTACCGTTTTGACTTGCTTTCTACCTGTTATGGCTTGGTATGAGGGATAAGGTTTTATATTATGGCACTCTGTTATTTCACATTATGAGACAGATTTGAGATACTTGGGTTTTGATGTAACTACTTTGATGTTGTAACCTGTTTTAAGACTATGCTTTATTTTAGTAATAAAGTTTGAAATTTCCGCTGCTTATTTTATATCTGTCTTGTGAATTTCTGTATTATTTACCTATTGCGCTTCACAAAACTTAATGCGTTCTCTATTAGTGACACTACGAACGTGGGGTATCACAGGAGGCCTTGAAGAGTAAAGATCCCGCAAGTTCTAGCAGAGAACCCCAACCAGGAGAAAAAGAGATCGGTGAAGTACTCAAGAGTCCATCTCCAATAAACATATTCACAGAAGAGATTTTGGAAAGGACGACCGAGGAGGAGCCTAGGGGTCTTTCTTCGAAAGTACATCTACTTCAGAGAAGCAGCCTTCTCCCAAGACTCCACGTCCTTCCAAATCACCAGCCCATGATCCTCATCAAGAGAAGTCGGTGTTTCCATTGAAATGCATGGGTGATCTTCCATTGCCAAATACTATATATTCTTCCCAAGATATCAGCTTTGGTTATTTATTTCCTACTTCTGAGTCTTGTTTTGTCCTGTTTTCTTCTTGGCTATGTCTTCAATGCACGAACAGGCATCATCGTATTTGAGCAAAGCATGTGAATTTATAGGTTCAGAGTATTCATGTTGACTTAATAAGCATTGTTTGGACTATTCATCGTTCTGACTGAATTTGCATTATATCATGTTTATCTTCTTCTTTCCTTGCTATCAAATTATAACTCCTAACATGGTAAATTTGGTTTTTCATGTTCAAAAGTTTCCTGAATAACTATTGACTACCTCTCCCTGGATTACTATGTCTTGAACAACTGGATTCCTTTATTCTCAAAACTCAAGTGCCTTATGGCCCAACCCAGTCTTCACCATTCATCTTTAATTGTTAAATTTAACCAGTGAATTTGTGGGATGAAATCAATTGTTGTGATTGACTAAGGATAAAGGATACATGACTTTTAGGAAGAGAGGAATTATACTTATGTCTTGAATTATAACGATTGTCTACATATTTTACAGGAACGAAAAGCTGAAATAGTGGCATGGAGGAAGACATAAGAAACTAGATGGTCTGATATCATTCATGTGCTTTGCTCATGCATTCCATCTCTCTAAGAATCTATTTGATAATAATAATTTTAAATATTTTATTATCATCTATAGTCAATATATTTCTACCCTTTAAGTTACTATAAATTTTCTCGGATGTTCCATCAAATGGACAAAATTATCATCTCATGGTATTATTTGTTTAACAACATGTTCTATTTTATTATGAGAAAACGAACTGGCCTTTTTTATTGTTCCTTGTGTTGTGATTAATACGTTCCAGTGCTTATCCATTTCAACAAATAATTTAACCATTGGTGTTTATCACAACTACATGTGCTAGAATATCAGTTGGATATTTATGCTAAACTTATGGGAACAATCGGTGTGTTTAGCACAAGATTGCTTTAAGTCATCGATTGAGTTTAATTTAAACAATGTAAAAATATTCCAAAGTAGATCATGAAACAATATTTTTGTTATCATATCTTACTAGCAATCATATGATGTTTGGCAAAAATTGGAACAAATTGATTGAAATAGTATGAATAATTAAGTGGAAGTTTCACGGGTTCACACTAGTAATTATTAAAGTAGATCATTAAAGTGACGTCCGTGTGTGTGGCTAAATTATTAATTATTAACTGATAGTATAAATTATTAACTGATAGTATAAATTATTAACTGATAGTATAAACAATATTTCTCTTGTTAATTATTAACTGATAGTATGAATTATTTACATATATATTAAATACGTAAATACATGTGCTATGACTAAATTGTGGTCATTGAATATAATGGTGTCCTGTGCAAGTACAACTAGGTCTGCTAAGCCACTGTCCAAGTGAGATAATAAATTACAAGTGAGATAATAAATTGTGGTCATTAACTTAGCAAGTGTTTTAATAATTACTAGTGTGAACCCGTGCCACACACACGGACGTCACTTTAAATGTTCCAATTTTTGCTTAATTATTCATATTGTTTTAAAGAATATATAGTATTGTTTCAATCGATTTGTTTCAATCAATTTGTTTGGATTGTTCAATCAATTTGTTTGGATTGTTCATGATAATTACTAGTGTGAACCCTTAATTATTCATATTGTTTCAATCAATTTGTTCCAATTTTTGCCAAACATCTTATGATTGCTAGTAAGATATGATAACAAAAATATTGTTTCATGATATACTTTGGAATATTTTTACATTGTTTAAATTAAACTCAATCGATGACTTAAAGCAATCCTGTGCTAAACACACCGATTGATCCCATAAGTTTAGCATAAATATACAAATGATATTCTAGCACATGTAGTTGTGAAAAACACCAATGGTTAAATTATTTGTTGAAATGGATAAGCACTGGAACGTATTAGTCACAACACAAGGAACAATAAAAAAAGGTCAGTTCATTTTCTCATAATAAAATAGAACATGTTGGTAAACAAATAATACCATGAGATGATAATTTTGTCCATTTGATGGAACATCCGAGAAAATTTATAGTAACTTAAAGGGTAGAAATATATTGACTATAGATGATAAAAAAATATTTAAAATTATTATTATCAAATAGATTCTTAGAGAGATGGAATGCATGAGCAAAGCACATGAATGATATCAGACCATCTAGTTTCTTATGTCTTCCTCCATGCCACTATTTCAACTTTTTGTTCCTGTAAAATATGTAGACAATCGTTATAATTCAAGACATAAGTATAATTCCTCTCTTCCTAAAAGTCATGTATCCTCTATCCTTAGTCAATCACAACAATTGATTTCATCCCACAAATTCACTGGTTAAATTTAACAATTAAAGATGAATGGTGAAGACTGGGTTGGGCCATAAGGCACTTGAGTATTGAGAATAAAGGAATCCAGTTGTTTAAGACATAGTAATCCAGGGAGAGGTAGTCAATAGTTATTTAGGAAACTTTTGAACATGAAAAACCAAATTTAACATGTTATGAGTTATAATTTGATAGCAAGGAAAGAAGAAGATAAACATGATATAATGCAAATTCAGTCAGAACGATGAATAAACCAAACAATGCTTATTAAGTCAACATGAATACTCTGAACCTATAAATTCACATGCTTTGCTCAAATATGATGATGCATGTTCGTGCATTGAAGACATAGCCAAGAAGAAAACAGGACTAAATAAGACTCGGAAGTAGGAAAGAAAGAACCAAAGCTGACATCTTGGGAAGAATATATAGTATTTGGCAATGGAAGATCACCCAAGCATTTCAATGGAGACACCGACTTCTCTTGATGTGGATAATGGGCTGGTGATTTGGAAGGACGTGGAGTCTTGGGAGAAGGATGCTTCTCTGAAGTAGATGTACTTTCGAAGAAAGACCCCTAGGCTCCTCCTCGGTCGTCCTTTCCAAAAGCTCTTCTGTGAATACGTTTATTGGAGATGGACTCTTGAGTACTTCACCGATCTCTTTCTCTCCTGGTTGGAGTTCTCTGCTGGAACTTGCGGGATCTTTACTCTTCAAGGCCTCCTGTGATACCCCACGTTCGTAATGTCACTCATAGAGAACGCATTAAGTTTTGTGAAGCGTAGGTAAATAGTACAGAAATTCACAAGACAGATATAAAATAAGCAGCGGAAATTTCAAACTTTATTACTAAAATAAAGCATAGTCTTAAAACAGGTTACAACATCAAAGAAGTTACATCAAAACCCAAGTATCTCAAATCTGTCTCATAATGTGAAATAACAGAGTTCCATAATATAAAACCTTATCCCTCATACCAAGCCATAACAGGTAGAAAGCAAGTCAAAACGGTACATCTTAGAAAGTCCAGGTCCAAGCTGAAAGTGAAAGTCCTGATCACTGAGGAGTGCTACCACTCTAAGGACCTGGGAGGAAGGAAGAAAGAAGCAAAAAAAAAAGGGTTAGACAAAAAGTCTAGCAAGTTCTAGTGATTTTCAAATATACATAAAATAGGAATACCAAGACAGGTAAACAAGACTGGGTGAGAAAGTATAGTATCCTATAAGGTAACAGATAAACTAAACAGAACAACAGGATAGATAGAAATAAGATGAATAAACTATGATCGCGTAATGCTACACATTTATATCCCTAAAACAAGTTATGTCTGCACCAATACTAGTATAAAAGGATTAGGCCTTAATCTAATTACTTAACAAAAGTAGCAGAATTAAACAACAGGATTAGGCGTACCCTAATTACATAGCAGGATTAGGTGTTACCCTAATTACATAACAACATGATTAGGTGTACCTTAATTACTACCCATGCGATCGGCTCCTTAATACATAAATACCCTATGTCAGTCACGGCAGTAGAGTATATCACTCCCTAACCCAGCAACTTATATAACACAGAACTATTTACTGGTGTTACAGTCGCTTAGTTTCCATAATCAGGCACATGCACGCTCTCGGCTCCGCCAAAATGCGCCCATACCCACCTTCCTCATGTGAACCTCTTACTATCCAGTTCAGTAAAGTGTGCCCTGGCCCCTTCTTAGTGCGAGACGCTCTAACAAAATACCAACAGGGATATTAACTGATATGGGTTCCAAACAGCAGATTGACACAAGCCAAACCCCTAAGCTTGTGCCCCTATGTAACTAGGATTTAAGAGTCCCCGAAACCCGATATAACAACATAACAAGTGACCTCTTTAGTTTATTAATAATCATATTTAACCTAACAGGTTTAGGTTTACTAATAAGCGTGGTTGTAATATTACATGTTATTATGTGTGTACATCCCTTCCCCAAAACACCTACTCAGATGTATGTATTACTACTATAGTGATTCAGTTTATTAGCCTACATCTGGTACTTACAATATTCTCACATGCTATTTACTTAATGTCTATATTAATTCAAATCTACATGTTTATACAAATGCATAGTATTCATCCAATTATGCCACCAAATTACAGTATGCACATTACCCCTTTTTATCAAATCTACCGCAAGTATAAATATGTGTATATTATCCCTTTCCCAAATTATAATTGAGCACTCCTCAATTTAACAATATGTCTAAATTCTCCTTTTTATGCCACTTCTTAACAAATTTATTATACACAAACATTAATAGGGCATAGCTTAGGCTTCTAAAGCCTTAGGTAGAGCGAACAAAAAGGAAACAAATAGAGGAAGGAGAATAGAATCAAATCACATAGGCATATAGGCAAGACTGGAAATAAATTAAAACTGTAGAAATAGGGAAAAGGAAGATAGATACAAATAATTGATTAATTATCCAACAGTAAAGGCATGGTTTTTTTTACTTATAACAATGACGTAGGTGATTAACAGCGAAGAACAGTCATGCCAATTATCTTATAAACACTGCATATCCTAAACCCAATTCTATTTAACTATCATGATATAATATGAGGAATCAGATCTGAAAACAGAAGCAAACTCACAGCAGGTCCTAGTGAAAAAAAATCAAATCTCTTATATATATGTCTCTATATGCCGTTATAGAACAGTCCAATCCTATCCCTTTTGTTGTTGTATGCAAATCTTGAATGTTATCTCTGTAGATCTAGGCTTCAGTAAAATTCCCCCATTGTATATATTTTTAGAATAGATTCATAAAGGCGGAAGATATAAAGAATGTGTGTATTGGAATGGGAGAAAGCTGCCTATTTATAGATTCACAGAGTTAACCTCAGCCTTTAGATTCTAGGACTTTAATCTAATCCGTACATGTAACGCTGAGTCAACAATGAATCTAGTTAGAAAAACAGTCCATATATAGAAAAATGAACCAATACAGATCATCGCTGGGTCGACACACCGACCTTTTGGGTCGACCCACCCATGCTTGGGCCGACCTATAGGTCGACTCAGGCCAAGTGTGGGTCGTCCCACAACGGTCTTGTTTCCCACTCATTTTCTCCTTCTTCTTGTTTTAAATATTTTTGAATTATTTTTATATTTAATACCTGTAACACCCCATAATTCTATTAATATTAATATTCACAAACTAAAGAATAACTAATCTCAGACGTGAGAAGTGTGGGAAACGGGTTGCACCATTATGTTTATCTCGGAATTCTGGTTGAAATAGAGTCCGAGTTTGCGTGAATTGTACTTTGTATGAAGAAGTTATGGCCATCGGAAGTTTTAGAAAATTCAAAACAGATTTCAGAAATTTAAAATTCAAAATTCGAAGTCAAACAGGCTAGGCGGGAAATTTCCCGCCCAGCACCCCAGGTCGACTGGGGAGTCGACTGGGCAGTCGACTGGGCAGTTGACCTGGGTGTCGACCTGTCCAGGCGGCTAGGGTTTGACTGAGCCCAATCTTGAGCTGCTGATGTGTCTTTAGGGCTGAGTTGGCAAATTAAACGGTTCAGTTTAGTTCTGAGTTGATCTGACGGTCTAAATAAACCCTAAACTCTATAAATACCTAGGTGGTCTCTCACTCTAATTCACATGAAAAATAGTATATCCACCGTCATACCGCTGCCATGGAACTCAGTGTATTCGCCGCCAACTAAGAAGGAAGAAGCTAATCAAAACCCTAATTCTACTCAACTCTAAAGCAAATCAAGACTCTCTTTCTCTTCTAATTGTGAGTATGATGATCTTAACAAGATTATTGCAAACTAATTAGATTAAGTTGTGATTTGGATCATAAGAAAATGATGTGAATTGTCATATATGTTGTTGTAAACCTTATGCTATCATGTATGTTGTAAATCCTATGTTATGTGATGATGATATCCTATATGTTGTAAATCATGCTATGATGATATTGTATAGGTCGTAGTTTCTATGCTAAGTTGTGATAAATCATACATGTTATAAAGTCATGATGTTGTTATCTATGCTAATTAGTTCATGTTAATCAAATCATAATGTTTGGGCTATGTTGATCTACATGACAAATCATGTATACAAGTTTAGATTGGTTAGTAAAGATTATGAACATATGCCATGATATCTACTTAGATCTAGAATTATGACATCTAGACTTATGCTATGACATATGTGAATTCTATGTATTAGATGCTAGTTCACACCATCATTATGTTGCCTAAACCATATATTCTAGTCTATACATGAATTTGGGTTATGATCATATCATGTAAATTGTGACATTTAACCAAACAAGTTGACACCTTTAGATCCATAACATGTGTAGTTTTATGCAAGTTTCACCCCTATTATGATTAGACCTATTTTATTTGTCTATATGTTGTGATAATTTATCTTTGTGCTATGAGTTAGACTATTCGAGTCTAACGTATATTTTTCGTTGAATAAGCGAACGTATAACGTTAGGTAGGGGTAATATAAAGGATTCAATATTAAGAAATTGGGGGTGCAATTGATATGATTTTGCATGCCATGAATGGATGGCCATAATTGAGTCAATTATGGACATCATTAAAAGTGGACTTAATTAATAATTTGAGTAGGGAATTATTAAAACTGGGGTAAAAGATTATGTGTTAATCAATGCTTAGGACACGAGGTTGGACTCGTTTGTGACGTAAACATGCCCGGACCCGCCCGGCAAATCCAGTGGTCACAAATGTTAGCCCAATGTGAGATGTCCTAGGCCCAAATTAAAGCATAACAGTTGTAATGACACGAGGTTAGACTCTTTTATGGTGTAAGACTGCCCGGACCCGCCCGGCAAATCCAGCTGCCATAAATGCCAGTCTAATGTGAGAGGTCTTTATGAGGTTATGGCCTGAATGAATTAAGAAATACTTAACCAGATAAACATGTAAGGTGGGACATGGGGGTTAAGTAGGTGCCTTGGGTGGCATGAGGAATCTAGTGGGTGCCCTTAGTGGCATGTGAAATACGATTAGTAAGCCTTAACCAAACACACATGTAAATGAACATGACTAAGAGGGTTAAGTGGGATGTACTAGTGGACAAGCTTAAGTGGGTAGCTTGTGGGGGCCCATTTCAACCAGTATCCCAAACGTATCTTTGTGGGCTCGACCCAAGTCGAGGACGGTACACGCATGCTGGGCTTGACTATAAGAGGCCAAAATGGGGGTAGCTATGGCGACGCTAGTCCAACGGGTTTCATATGAGTGTGTGGACCTGGGCTAGTAGGTAAGACGTTGTTGCATCGTGTAGGTATAAGCCGTGCATTCTCAAGTTGTATCGGGTTGCCACTTTAGGTGAGTGATACATCCCACTATGGGGCCAGCACGGGTATCTACGAGTAGGGAGCCGATTGAAAGTGGGTAGTGGGGTACACCTAGTGGAGATAGGGGCAGGCGACACCTATGTAGTCAGCTAGGGGTATGCAAGGCTATTTATATAATTTCTAAGTGAAGCAAGTGGGATCAACCTTTGGGTTGACTAGTGTGGTGCAGTGTAGTAATTATTCGTTAGTAATTAGGTGTGCCTTTAACGTTATATTTATCTGCTCTTCCATACTCAATAGTTCATAGACATTTCCTTGTTTTCCAGCTTATGCCCTAGTCTAGTTATTTTGGTAATAGTATTGTTAGAATTATCATACTCGCCAGACTTTATGTCTGACCCCCTCCGTTTCTATCCTTTTTCCCCCCACAGGTCCTCAGGTTGGGCCCAGTTCTAGTGGAGTTTGATTGGATTGCTTCATCTCTCTTTGGAAAGCTTGGACCGCTGAAGTAAAGTCCAGCTTGTTATCTTCTTTAATGGCTATTTATGTAATGGGGTTATGTATTTCGTTTTATCAAGATGGATATTGTACTTGACTCTGATTTATGGTTTTATGATGTAACAAACATGTTTAATTTCCGCTGCAATAAAATAAAGTTTTAGATTTCCAAGTACTACTTATTATCTGTCTTGTTGTAATTTTTCTGTTCTATATTCACTTAAAACCTCCATGGAAGTTAATGCATTCCCTTTGTGAGTGACATTAATGGACGTGGGGTGTTACACGTGGTATCAGAGCTTAAGGTTACCAGAACAGATAATTTTTTTAGAAAAACTATTTTTCTAAAGTATTTTTGGAAGAAGTGTTTTCAAAAACATGTCTTGATGAGTAATTTTAAGAGGAAAGTTTTTAAGAAAAACATAATCCCTAATAGCCATATATCTTTATCTTTCGAATTCTCCATTTTGAATCTTTCCTTTTTCGTTTCAGCATGGCTGAAGATCTTTACCTTCTGGATGGTGTAACGATACCAGAATGGTATAGGAGGTTATTAGAGGCTAGGGCCGCTGCAGGTCCAGCCAATGTTCCTCCACCACCAGTTGCACCCATTCCTCCTCCTCCTCCTCGCGTAGATACGTTTGCAAAGACGTGCAAGGAATTTAAGGCTATGGGTGGAAAACCTTTTCAAGGGTCAGAAACGTTTGTGGAAGCTAGAGATTGGCTTAAGGAGGTGGAAGAATTGCTAGAAATCTTTGAAGTAGAAGAAGGGAGGAAAGTCAAATTAGCAGCTTGGTTGATGAAGGGAGAGGCCTCGTTTTGGTGGGAGGTCACTAATGGGGAGCGTCCTGTTGATTCTTGGGCGGATTTCAGGTGTAGGTTTGAGGCAAAATTTCTCTCAAGGGCAGAAGAGAATCTATATATGGAAAGGTTCTTGACGTTGAAGCAAGGAAGCTCATCAGTGAAAGAATATGTCAACAAATTTAATCAGTTAGCAAGGTTTGGCTTGGACTTAGTGAACGCGCCGGAGAAGATGGCTCTGAGGTTCGTTAATGGATTGAATGAACCGTTGCAAGGGTTGGCTATGACCCACATCCTTATGGGGGCCACCTTTGAGAAGCTAGTAGACATGGCACTCATGCACGAGGAGAAAGGCGCTAATGCTAATAAGGCACCCGAGAAGAAAGGGGATCAGAAGAAACCTCAACAGCAATACAAGAAGGGTGGTAAAGACAATAATGGCAAGGGAAAGAAGAAATGCTTTAACTGTGGGACACTTGGCCATCTCAGCAAGGATTGCCGAAAGAAAAAGAAGACTGGCTGCTTTCACTATGGCGAAGCGGGACATCTAGTGAAGGACTGCCCAAAGAAGGGGCAGAGGGCAGGGTCTACCTCGGGAGGACAGGTGCAGGCTCTTATGGCACCAGGGCAGGCAAGGGGACAAGTTCAGGCTCTCGCGGTCCCACCGCTGCAAGAACGAGGTAGAACCATTTCTGTTGAAAGCTTAGTTTTTCTGTTTGATCATCCTGTCCGTACCTTATTCGATTCTGGCGCATCGCATTCGTTTATCTCTACGTCATTAGTTGAATCACTGCACTTAAACACCAGTTTAGTAGAGGATCCCTTAGTTGTTTCGAATCCAATTGGGGGCTTAGCTTATTTGTCCATGATGTGTTTGGATTTGAAAATTTCTATACTTAGCGTTGAGTTTAGATGTGATGCTTATGTTTTGAGCTTCACGGGCTATGAGCTAATTTTAGGAATGGATTGGTTATCCAGAAATGGGGCCGTTCTTGATTGTGAAAAGAGAGTAGTTAGGCTTGTGACTCGCCTTGGCAAAACTCTTGAAATCTTTTGTAATCCCATAAATTCTGTTACGCTAAGTTATTTAGAATCGCTTGACGCGTCTGAGGAAAATCTACGATCTGTTAGAGTGGTACGAGAATACTCGGATGTGTTTGAGGAGGTGAAGGGCTTGCCTCCGAAGAGGGAGATAGATTTTCGAATATATCTTGTGGATAATGCAAAACCAGTATCTTTGCCAATACGCCACATGGCTCCTCGTGAAAGGAGGGAACTCGATAAGCAAGTGAAGGAGTTGCTTGAGAAGGGGTTCATAAGACGTAGTATATCAGAGTGGGGTGCTCCAGTAGTATTTTCCACGAAGGCGGATGGGTCCCTTAGACTTTGTCTGGACTATAGAGAACTTAATAAGCTTACTAAGAAGAACAAACACCCACTGCCGAGGATTGACGATCTCTTCGATCAGTTAGTTGGCGCCTCAGTGTTTTCGCAGTTGGACTTAGCCACTGGTTTCCATCAGTTGAGAGTGGCTGAGGATAGTATTGACAAAACTGCCTTTGGGACTACGTACGGTTTCTATGAATGGCTAGTGATGCCCTTCGGTTTGACAAACGCCCCCGCATACTTTGTTGATCTGATGAGTAGGGTGTTTAGGGAGTACCTTAATAAATTCGTGGTGGTCTTTGTAGATGACATCTTGATCTTTTCTAAGAATGAAGAAGAGCATGCCCTACATCTAAGGGAAGTGTTGGAGACCCTACGAGCGCATAATCTTAAAGCTAAATTTTCTAAGTGTCACTTCTGGAGGAAGGAAGTGCAATTCTTAGGGCACGTGGTTTCCAAGGAAGGGATAGCTGTGGATCCCGCGAAGGTGGTAGCCATCCAAGATTGGAAGCTCCCTAAAAATGCTACCGAAGTGAGAAGTTTCTTGGGGTTGGCTGGCTACTATAGGAAGTTTATCAAAGACTTCGCAAAGATATCAGCTCCATTGACACGCCTGACGAAGAAGAACCTAGTTTTCACATGGGACGTAGATTGTGATGATGCGTTCCAACGTTTGAAGAGAGCTTTGACTTCAGCCCCAGTCTTAGTATTGCCAGACGGGAGTAAGCCGTTTACTGTTTATACCGATGCTTGTGGGACAGGACTAGGCGCAATCTTAATGCAAGAGAGAAGTGTAATAGCCTATGGTGGAAGGCAGTTAAGAGCGCATGAGAAAAATTACCCTACACATGACCTAGAGTTGGCCGCTATTGTTTTCGCGCTTAAGTCCTGGCGTCATTATCTTCTTGGCGAGAAATTTGAATTATTCACTGACCACAAATCTTTAAAATACTTATTCTCTCAAAAGGACTTGAACTTAAGGCAGCAAAGGTGGATGGATTTCTTAGCGTCCTACGACTTCGAGATAGCATATACCCCGGGCAAGGGTAACGTGGTGGCAGACGCCTTAAGTAGGAAGAGGCTGTCCTTGAGTCCGATGTTTGTTGAGCGGCGAAACTTAGAATTCATCTCTATGTTTGACTTTAGACCTTCCGTTGACTTTGTACCCGGTTTGCTAGCATCCTTGGAGGTCAGACCTACGCTTTTGGGACGGATTGGTGAGTCACAGCGAGACGACCCATAGTTGGTTGAGTTAGTAGAAAAGCTCAAAAGAGGGGAGTCATCAAGCCATCTCCGTAGGTATACCCTAGATGATAAGGGTTGGTTACGTAGGGATAGTAGACTTTGTGTACCTCGAGATGAAGGTTTGAGGAAGGCTATTCTTGACGAAGCACATCGTTCGAAGATGACCATTCATCCCGGCGGGGACAAGATGTACAAAGACATGAAGCGAGTTTTCTTTTGGGCCGGTATGAAGAGGGATGTGGCCAAGTATGTCGCTAGATGCTTGGTGTGCCAACAAGTAAAAGCAGAGCAAAAGAAACCCGGTGGGTTGCTTCACCCATTGGAGGTTCCACTATGGAAGTGGGAAAGTGTCTCGATGGATTTTGTGGATGGATTACCAAGATCAAGGAAGGGTAATACGGGGATTTGGGTTATAGTAGACAGACTTGCTAAGAGTTCCCATTTGCTTCCCGTGAAGAGTAAGAGGACTTCTCCATGGTTAGCTTCTGTATACGTTCGAGAGATAGTTCGTTTTCACGGTGTTCCTTCTAGCATAGTGAGCGACCGTGATCCTATTTTCACTAGCGAATTTTGGAGAAGCTTACAAGAGGCGGTAGGGACTCAGTTGTGTTTGAGCACCGCATATCATCCTCAGACGGACGACCAGACCGAGAGGGTGAATCACATTCTAGAGGATCTTTTGAGGCTATGTATCCTAGACTTTGGGGGTACGTGGGAAGAGCATCTTCTGTTGGTGGAATTCGCATATAATAACAGCTTTCAGTCTAGCATTGGCATGGCACCATTCGAAGCTCTTTACGGACGGCAGTGTCGTTCGCCTACATGTTGGTGGGAAGCTACAGATAAGATCTTGCTTGGGCCCGATATGATTAGAGAGACTTCGGAGAAGATTGATTTGATCCGAAGAAGGATGAAGACAGCGCAAGATAGACAGAAATCTTATGCGGACAAGAGGAGGTTAGATCTTGAGTTTGAGGTTGGGGACATGGTCTTTATCAAAGTGTCTCCATTACGGAACGTTGTTCGCTTTGGGTCCGTTGGGAAATTAGCACCAAGCTTCGTAGGGCCGTTTCCTATTAAGGAAAGGATTGGGCAGATGGCGTATAGAGTGGAGTTGCCTAAGAGACTTGAAGATTTCGGGGTCGAAATCCTTTAAGGAGGGGAGAATGTAACACCCCGTAATTCTATTAATATTAATATTCACAAACTAAAGAATAACTAATCTCAGACGTGAGAATTGTGGGAAACGGGTTGCGCCATTATGTTCGTCTCGGAATTCTGGTTGAAATAGAGTCCGAGTTTGCATGAATTGGACTTCGTATGAAGAAGTTATGGCCATCGGAAGTTTCAGAAAATTCAAAACAGATTTCAGAAATTTAAAATTCAAAATTCGAAGTCAAACAGGCTAGGCGGGGAATTTCCCGCCCAGCACACCAGTTCGACTGGGGAGTCGACTGGGCAGTCGACACCCCCCCAGGTCGACTGGGCAGTCGACCTGGGTGTCGACCTGTCCAGGCGGCTAGGGTTTGACTGAGCCCAATCTTGAGCTGCTGATGTGTCTTTAGGGCTGAGTTGGCAAATTAAACGGTTCAATTTAGTTCTGAGTTGATCTGACGGTCTAAATAAACCCTAAACTCTATAAATACCTAGGTAGTCTCTCACTCTAATTCACATGAAAAATAGTATAGCCACCGTCATACCACCGCCATGGAACTCAGTGTAGCCGCCGCCAACTAAGAAGGAAGAAGCTAATCAAAACCCTAATTCTACTCAACTCTAAAGCAAATCAAGACTCTCTTTCTCTTCTAATTGTGAGTATGATGATCTTAACAAGATTATTGCAAACTAATTAGATTAAGTTGTGATTTGGATCATAAGAAAATGATGTGAATTGTCATATATGTTGTTGTAAACCTTATGCTATCATGTATGTTGTAAATTCTATGTTATGTGATGATGATATCCTATATGTTGTAAATCATGCTATGATGATATTGTATAGGTCGTAGTTTCTATGCTAAGTTGTGATAAATCATACATGTTATAAAGTCATGATGTTATTATCTATGCTAATTAGTTCATGTTAATCAAATCATAATGTTTGGGCTATGTTGATCTATATGACAAATCATGTATGCAAATTTAGATTGGTTAGTAAAGATTATGAACATATGCCATGATATCTACTTAGATCTAGAATTATGACATCTAGACTTATGCTATGACATATGTGAATTCTATGTATTAGATGCTAATTCACACCATCATTATGTTGCCTAAACCATATATGCTAGTCTATACAAGAATTTGGGTTATGATCATATCATGTAAATTGTGACATTTAACCAAACAAGTTGACACCTTTAGATCCATAACATGTGTAGTTTTATGCAAGTTTCACCCCTATTATGATTATACCTATTTTATTTGTCTATATGTTGTGATAATTTATCTTTGTGCTATGAGTTAGACTATTCGAGTCTAACGTATATTTTGCGTTGAATAAGCGAACGTATAACGTGGGGTAGGGGTAATATTAAGGATTCAATATTAAGAAATTGGGGTGCAATTGATATGATTTTGCATGCCATGAATGGATGGCCATAATTGAGTCAATTATGGACATCATTAAAAGTGGACTTAATTAATAATTTGAATAGGGAATTATTAAAACTGGGGTAAAAGATTATAAGTGTTAATCAATGCTTAGGACACAAGGTTGGACTCGTTTGTGACGTAAACCCGCCCGGCAAATCTAGTGGTCACAAATGTCAGCCCAATGTGAGAGGTCCTAGGCCTAAATTAAAGCATAACAGTTGTAAAGACACGAGGTTAGACTCTTTTATGGTGTAAGACTGCCCGGACCCGCCCGACAAATCCAGCTGCCATAAATGCCAGTCTAATGTGAGAGGTCTTTATGAGGTTATGGCCTGAATGAATTAAGAAATACTTAACCAGATAAACATGTAAGGTGGGACATGGGGGTTAAGTAGGTGCCTTGGGTGGCATGAGGAATCTAGTGGGTGCCCTTAGTGGCATGTGAAATACGATTAGTAAGACTTAACCAAACACACATGTAAATGAACATGACTAAGAGGGTTAAGTGGGATGTACTAGTGGACAAGCTTAAGTGGGTAGCTTGTGGGGGCCCATTTCAACCAGTATCCCAAACGTATCTTTATGGGCTCGACCCAAGTCGAGGAAGGGACACGCATGCTGGGCTTGACTATATGAGGCCAAAACGGGGTAGCGGTGGCAACGCAAGTCCAACTGGTTTCATATGCGTGTGTGGAGCCGGGCTGGTAGTTAAGACACTGTTGCATCGTGTAGGTATAAGCCGTGCATTCTCAAGTTGTATCGGGTTGCCACTTTAGGGGAGTGATACACCCCACTGTGGGGCCAGCACGGGTATCTACGAGTAGGGAGCCGATTGAAAGTGGGTAGTGGGGTACACCTAGTGGAGATAGGGGCAGGCGACACCTATGTAGTCAGCTAGGGGTATGCAAGGCTATTTATATTATTTCTAAGTGAAGCAAGTGGGATCAACCTTTGGGTTGACTAGTGTGGTGCAGTGTAGTAATTATTCGTTAGTAATTAGGTGTGCCTTTAACGTTATCTTTTTCTGCTCTTCCATACCCAATAGTTCATAGACATTTCCTTGTTTTCCAGCTTATGCCTTATTCTAGTTATTTTGGTAATAGTATTGTTAGAATTATCATACTCGCCAGACTTTATGTCTGACCTCCTCCATTTCTATCCTTTTTCCCCCCACAGGTCCTCAGGTTGGGCCCAGTTCTAGTGGAGTTTGATTGGATTGCTTCATCCCTCTTTGGAAAGCTTGGACCGCTGAAGTAAAGTCCAGCTTGTTATCTTCTTTAATGGCTATTTATGTGTAACAGCCCGCATTTTACGTATGGAGACTATAAATAGGGGGTAAGGGGTATGGAGAAAGGTTGGCATTTTCCATTCTCTTATGGGGAGGCTTTGATCTCCTCCTTCCTCTAACATCTTTCCACCATTAAAATTCCAAAATCCAAGGAGGGAAATCGAAGATCTACACCATAAGAGGCTAGATCAACATCGATTGAAAGGGAATTTCATCGGATCTAAGGGTTTTGTGCAAGTTGCTTGCTGATCGGAATCATATTTCATTGTTTTTGCATCGATTTAAAGAATTGGTGAGTGATTTACATCTCTCATTCGGATTCATGCAAGTATATGGGTCTTAGGATGTTAATTTCATCATTTCCATGTTATTTTCCTTAGATCCACACCATGCTAAGTCCATTTTATGTATGAATCACCTTAGGATCTGATCTAGACAATTTAAATGGTTAATTTTATGATTTTTCTCAAGATTATGCAAGTTAGATCCGTTTTTATGTTCATATGATTCACTTATCATGTTTTGGGGAAATTTATGTGTCTTGATGGAAATTGTTAGATTGAGGATATTGTTGGTTGCATAACAGGTTTATGATTGCGTTTGGATGAATCGGATAAGCTGGTTTCGTCGGATTCGTCGTTTGGCGAAGTTTTGGTCGAAATCGGAGTCGAATTGGAGATGTGCAGGTTTCTGGTCGTCCTGGAGTTGGTCAGGTCGGTCTGGAATGAGGTGGTCGGTCATAGTATGGCTTGGGAAGCAAGTCAGGGAGCTGGTCGGTCCAGAAGGAGCAGAAGTGTTTCTGGTCGGTCTAGAAGGAGCAGAAGTGTTTCTGGTCGGTTTCAGATGGTGGCATTCTGGTCGGTTTCAGATGGTGGCATTCTGGTTGGTTTTACTGGAAGCAAATCCTGGTCGCTCTGAAGGAGCTGGTCAGTCAGGTGGAGCAAAATCTGGTCGGTCTTGACGGGGTCGATCCAAAGCTGGTCGGTCCCAAGGAGGTCGAGTCGATCCAAAGCTGCATGGAGGCGGGTCGTTCTGGAGCAAGGCTGGTCGGTTTTTGGCGGGTCGTTCTGGAGCAAGGCTGGTCGGTTTTTGGCTGGTCATTCTGGAGCAAGGTTCTGGTCGGTTTTGGCAGGGTCGTTTTCTAAAAAAGTACATTTTCGGGTACGACTCGGGTACGAACCAAAAAGGTCTGAAAAAAATATTTTTCGGGGGCAACCCCACGAACCCTAGCCACAGCGCAGTGATGTGTTTTGGTTCGGTGATGGCGTGACTTTGAGGTGATTCAAGTAGGAAGACTCGAAGTGATGAATGTGTTCGTTGATCAAGGTGGAACAACGAATGCGGAGACAACTCAAAGATCGTGAGTTGGTGGATAATGGCTGCTCGAGAAGGTTGCTTGAGCTATGAAACATCGTCAAGGTTGGACGATTAGAGGTGCGAAGGCCGAGAAGTCATCGTTGTCGTAAGTTCTAGCAGGCTCAAAGCAGGGGTACGATGGGTATCGTTGAAAGGCCCAAAAGACCGGTTGTTGGTCGAGTACCCTGGGTCTTTCTGGTTGGGGAAAGGCCTAGTGTCAAGGTTGGACATTGCCAAGGTTGGGCATATGGAGTTCATGCTAGAACTGGGGTTACCATTAGCCCTTGACATATGGCAAGGTTGGCCGTCATACGATAGTGATGATTTCGAAGCAGGATTGGCGGTGATAGCCAGAGTCTGTCATGCATGCTGGATGTTTTGCTTGTGCCATCTCACGTGGGTTATCCAACATCGAAGTAGATGTTCCTTGAGTGCTTGTCTGATATTGGTTTCGGCCTCTGGGGCTTGTATTCAAGGGATGTTGAATTCGACTAGGATGATTTACATGAGATATATAATCTCGATGCCATGATTGCTATTGCTGGTTGTTTATGTTTTCCATGGATAAATGATTGTTCTAGTTTCTATGGATTAATGGTTGAAATGCTTGGTAAAGGCTATCACTGTCCGATGTGGGGAAGATAAGGTTGAGTTCTTCTCTGGTGATGTGGGTAGATAAGTTGTTCATTTACTCATTCTCATTTGCTTTCTTGTTGAAGTTTGTTAGCTGTATTATCGCTCACTAAGACTATTGTCTGACTCAAGGTTTTATGTCTCCTCTTATTACCTTGGGCTGTTCATCCGGTTGTGGATGGGCAGACTAAGTAGCAGGTTACAGGTAATGGAGCTTAGTGATACGAGGAAGCTGAGCGATGACGAGCAGGAGGCTGGCGTACCAGTTTTATTCTATCTAGTATTTCTGTTTCCACTGTTTGAGTTGCTTGAGAGTTGTAGTGAGGCCTTATGTACAAACTTGGATATCAGTTGGATAATCTTTCTGGATGTTGAAAGAGTTTCAAAAGTTTGCTATATGATACCTCATTACTATCACCTGTTGTATATGTTCTATTATATTTTATCCTTGCGCTGTGAGTTCTACGACAGGTTTCGATGTGTTCACTTACTATGATGATCGTCCATAGCAGCCTGGCACGCCTTTCAGCGCATTATTCCTCTTGTTTAGTGCGGGGGTTATGGGCGGTCGTTACATTATGTAATGGGGTTATGTATTTCGTTTTATCAAGATGGATATTGTACTTGACTCTGATTTATGGTTTTATGATGTAACAAACATGTTTAATTTCCGCTGCAATAAAATAAAGTTTTAGATTTCCAAGTACTGCTTATTATCTGTCTTGTTGTAATTTTTCTGTTCTATATTCACTTAAAACCTCCATGGAAGTTAATGCATTCCCTTTGTGAGTGACATTAATGGACGTGGGGTGTTACAATACCCTTATATGTATACAAACTTATAAGGTTCATAACTTCTCCATACGTTATCCGTTTTACGCAAACTTGGGGTCTATCTAAACCAGAATTCCAAGAAAAAGGAAACGGTAAAGCCGGTTTTACTTAATTTTGAATATTTAATTATGTAATTTTCATTTTATTATCTTTAAGTATGGTTATAGTGTATTAAGTTTTGGGGCGTTACATTCTCCCCTACTTAAAGGATTTCATCCCCGAAATCTCCGAGTTAAGAAGAATGTTATTATCCTAACAGCCACTTACAACAATCTACTCATCCATCACCCGAAGGCATCCATTGTCTTTAAGACTTTCTAATGCTTGTATGAACATATGTTAAGGTGTTGTGTGTGTATATCCTCACATTAATACGAAGATCAAGAGGTCGACTGATTCAGTTGACCTCCTTAATGCAATATAAGTTTGTGCCATGAATCCAAAATGTATGCAAATAATCCTAGTATTACATATAAAACTCTATATGTGTGCACAATCATTCATCAAAATGCAACATCCATATGACGATTCACCTATTTCCATCCATCAAAAATTAAAAATTCACACACATCCAAAAGCAATATGTAAGTGCTTGAGCCGATATACTGCCTAATGTTCGTATGTGCATCCACGAGCAACCACTAGCAAACACTTGCATCCACTTGCAACCATCACTCATAACATGTTTCAAACACATGTTTCCAACCATTGGACTCTACCTAAGGATCGAAGTTCGAACGATGGGATAAACATACTTGAGTGATAGAAGCAAATGCAAAGTAAAAGCTTGGAAAAGAAGTTAAGAACGTACTTTCAAAAAGAAAGGGATAAGAAGCGCGAATCCTATCTTCGGGTTCCCATGTCGCATCTTCGCGGTCTTTTCCCCGTTGCACCTTTACCAATCTGGTTTTTTATTGCGTAGCTTTTTGATTTCTGCTCCAAGGATATGAGTAGGAACTCTTCTCATCGATGCTTCCTTCTCAACTTCCACGTATTCAAGTGTGCTCGACTCCACTATCTGTGTTGTATCACGTAGACATTTCCTCAAATGAGAAACGTGAAATACATCGTGTACGCCCACCAGTCTGTCTGGTAGCTTGATTCTTTTTTTTAATTAAAAAAATGAAAAATAATATAACAAAAAGGAGAATCTATCAATTCTCCAACGGCTCACAAAAACGATTTCCACAGAATGCAGAAACCGTGCACACACAAACAAAGTAAACAAAACAAAATCGAAATAAAACAATAAGCCAGACAACAGTCTAGCGCAAGCCAAGCATCAGTCAAGCTAGAGGGAGCCTCGGTAGATGGACACTAATGCAAAGAAAGGCGATGTGAACCCATAGCCCGTCATGAAATCTGCACAGAACCATAACAACCGCCAAGCCCTCTACGAAATGCAGTTGGCAAAGGCAGGGAAAACCAAACCGACGACCCAGAATCTCTGAAACCTCCCGGTCCACATCCTCCGTCAAATCCTAGCTGGCTAACGAAGCTAGAGAAAAGCATCAAATCTCAAGATCTGCCTAAAGCTCCAGTTGTCCCTGTTCCAATAATCCCACCTAGGACGAAGAAACGAATACACCATCTAGCCCATGCAGCCCAAAACAAACAACCTATAATCCATAATCTGCACAACTAGCAAACGACATAAGATCGATTGGGGGGAAGGGGGTAGTGTGAGAAAATGATAAAAGCGCCAGAACACATAAAACACATGAAAGACTTAAGCAATAAATCAACCAATACCTGCCTTGGGAGTGGCCATTACCGATGATACATCAAAGTTAACAGCCAACTGCCTTGAGCGGGATCCAAAGACGCTCCTGAAAGGCCTACCACGAAAAGCTAGGAACACATCGTTACTAACTTTTCGAATAATGGTAGGAGGGTCCATAGCCACTTCGTCAAATACTACCTTATTTCGCGAGCACCAGATGTGCCAACAGACCAAACAAGGAATAAAACGAAGAAGGATCGATCATAAATATTTACTTGAGATGCCGGACCACCAGAATCTCAGTGAATCTTCAATCGAGGTGGCAATACCTCGCACTAGGTAGGGGCCAGGGCACGCTTTACTGAACTGGATAGTAAGAGGTTCACATGAGGAAGGTGGAAATGGGCACATTTCGGCGGAGTCGAGAGCGTGCATGTGTCTGATTATGGAAACTAAGCGACTGTAACACCAGTAAATAGTTCCGTGTTATATAAGTTGCTGGGTTAGGGAGTTATATACTCTACTGCCGTGACTAACACAGGGTATTTACGTATTAAGGAGCCGATCGCATGGGTAGTAATTAAGGTACACCTAATCATGTTGTTATGTAATTAGGGTAACACCTAATCCCGCTATGTAATTAGGGTACACCTAATATTGTTGTTTAATTCTGCTTTTATTTCTGCTACTTTTGTTAAGTAATTAGATTAAGGCCTAATCCTTTTATACTAGTATTGGTGCAGACATAACTTGTTTTAGGGATATAAATGTGTAGCATTACGCTATCATAGTTTATTCATCTTATTTCTGTCTATCCTGTTGTTCTGTTTAGTTTATCTGTTACCTTATAGGTTACTATACTTTCTCACCC
Organism: Allium sativum; assembly: GCA_030737875.1. Lineage (NCBI taxonomy): Eukaryota > Viridiplantae > Streptophyta > Magnoliopsida > Asparagales > Amaryllidaceae > Allium > Allium sativum. Next base: position 43,328,664 of record CM060926.1, read on the forward strand.
AGTCTTGTTTACCTGTCTTGGTATTCCTATTTTATGTATATTTGAAAATCATTAGAACTTGCTAGACTTTATGTCTAACCCTTTTGTTTTCGCTTCTTTCTTCCTTCCTCCCAGGTCCTTAGAGTGGTAGCACTCCTCAGTGATCAGGACTTTCATTTCAGCTTGGACCTGGACTTTCTAAGATGTACCGTTTTAACTTTCTTTCTACCTGTTATGGCTTGGTATGAGGGATAAGGTTTTATATTATGGCACTCTGTTATTTCACATTATGAGACAGATTTGAGATACTTGGGTTTTGATGTAACTGCTTTGATGTTGTAACCTGTTTTAAGACTATGCTTTATTTTAGCAAAAAAGTTTGAAATTTCCGCTGCTTATTTTATATCTGTCTTGTGAATTTATGTACTGTTTACCTATTGCGCTTCACAAAACTTAATGCATTCTCTATGAGTGACATTACGAACATGGGGTATCACAGGAGGCCTTGAAGAGTAAAGATCCCGCAAGTTCCAGCAGAGAACCCCAACCAGGAGAGAAAGAGATCGGTGAAGTACTCAAGAGTCCATCTCCAATAAACGTATTCACAGAAGAGCTTTTGGAAAGGACGACTGAGGAGGAGCCTAGGGGTCTTTCTTCGAAAGTACATCTACTTCAGAGAAGCAGCCTTCTCCCAAGACTCCACGTCCTTCCAAATCACCAGCCCATGATCCTCATCAAGAGAAGTCGGTGTCTCCATTGAAATGCTTGGGTGATCTTCCATTGCCAATAACTATATATTCTTCCCAAGATATCAGCTTTGGTTCTTTCTTTCCTACTTCCGCGTCTTATTTTGTCATATTTTCTTCTTGCCTATGTCTTCAATGCACAAACAGGCATCATCGTATTTGAGCAAAGCATGTGAATTTATAGGTTCAGAGTATTCATGTTGACTTAATAAGCATTGTTTGGTTTATTCATCGTTCTGACTGAATTTGCATTATATCATGTTTATCTTCTTCTTTCCTTGCTATCAAATTATAACTCATAACATGATAAATTTGGTTTTTCATGTTCAAAAGTTTCCTGAATAACTATTGACTACCTCTCCCTGGATTACTATGTCTTGAAAAAATGGATTCCTTTATTCTCAAAACTCTAGTGCCTTATGGCCCAACCCAGTCTTCACCATTCATCTTTAATTGTTAAATTTAACCAGTGAATTTGTGGGATGAAATCAATTGTTGTGATTGACTAAGGATAGAGGATACATGACTTTTAGGAAGAGAGGAATTATACTTATGTCTTGAATTATAACGATTGTATACATATTTTACAGGAACAAAAAGTTGAAATAGTGGCATGGAGGAAGACATAAGAAACTAGATAGTCTGATATCATTCATGTGCTTTGCTCATGCATTCCATATCTCTAAGAATCTATTTGATAATAATAATTTTAAATATTTTATTATCATATATAGTCAATATATTTCTACCCTTTAAGTTACTATAAATTTTCTCGGATGTTCCATCAAATGGACAAAATTATCATCTCATGGTATTATTTGTTTACCAACATGTTCTATTTTATTATGAGAAAATTAACTGGCCTTTTTTTATTGTTCCTTGTGTTGTGACTAATACGTTCCAGTGCTTATCCATTTCAACAAATAATTTAACCATTGGTGTTTTTCACAACTACATGTGCTAGAATATCAGTTGGATATTTATGCTAAATTTATGGGATCAATCGGTGTGTTTAGCACAGGATTGCTTTAAGTCATCGATTGAGTTTAATTTAAACAATGTAAAAATATTCCAAAGTAGATCATGAAACAATATTTTTGTTATCATATCTTACTAGCAATTATAAGATGTTTGGCAAAAATTGGAACAAATTGATTGAAACAGTATGAATAATTAAGGGGAAGTTTCAAAATTTAACTTTTTGAATATTAGTATTTATGTTGATCTACTGTTCAAAATAATTTATATAATCATACATCATAAGAAGTTTAACCAGAAAGTGAAAACTTTAGACTTATGAAACACAAATAAATTAACAAAATCGACATCTTAGAGCTAAAATTTAGAATCAAATTCTATTTCCTGTGATTTTAAATGTTTAAAGATAATACTTTTTTAAGTATTATCTTATAGGAATTACTGAATTCTTGGAATTCGTCTATGACAATGCAAAATTCTCAATAACTTTTTGAAAGCGAAAATTTAAACTTTACTTATTTGGATGTTTTTTCCCAAAAAGCGTGAAGTGTAATATTCATTGTTTAAGATAAAGGAAAAGATACATTGATGTTGCCTCTCATTTGAAATTAGTTTCCTTCATAAATTTTTGAACATTTAAAGTGATGTCCGTGTGTGTGGCACGGGTTCACACTAGTAATTATTAAAACACTTGCTAAGTTAATGACCACAATTTATTATCTCATTTGTAATTTATTATCTCACTTGGATAGTGGCTTAGCAGACCTAGTTGTACTTACACAGGACACCATTATATTCAATGACCACAATTTAGTCATAGCACATGTATTTATGTATTTAATATATATGTAAATAATTTATACTACCAGTTAATAATTAACAAGAGAAATGCTATGGTTACTCGCGTTCAAAGCGAGTATGAACAACTCGCTGCCACTCGGCAATATTCGTTGTTAATTTAATGATGCATGGTACGTTCTCTTTCCATATTTATGTACAACACATATTTCTTTCTCCATGTTCTTTTATATTTCTTTCTTTACAAAGCATGTTACGTTCTCTTTCCCTATTTATGCACTGCACATATTTCTCTCTCCATATTTTATTTATGCATTTGTTCTCCCACCGTGTAATACCAATGCAACTCTCAACTGTTTCTCATACCTTAGGGAAAGAGAACAAATGCAAGTTTAATTGCCTGCATGCTTTGTAAAGAAAGGAATATAAAAAAATATGGAGAGAGAAATATGTGCAGTGCATGAATAGGGAAAGAGAACGTAACATGCTTTGTAAAGAAAGAAATATAAAAGAACATGGAGAAACAAATATGTGCTGTACATAAATATGGAAAGAGAACGTACCATGCATCATTAAATTAACATAGAATATAGCCAAGTGGCAGCGAGTTGTCCATACTCGCTTTGAACGCGAGTAACCATAGCATTTCTCAAGAAAGAAATATAAAAGAACATGGAGAAAGAAATATGTGCTGTACATAAATATGGTAAGAGAACGTACCATGCATCATTAAATTAACAATTGCCAAGTGGCAGCGAGTTGTCCATATTCACTTTGAACGCGAGTAACCATAGCATTTCTCAAGAAATAAATATAAAAGAACATGGAGAAAGAAATATGTGCTGTACATAAATATGGAAACAGAACGTACCATGCATCATTAAATTAACAAAGAATATTGCCAAGTGGCAGCGAGTTGTCCATACTCGCTTTGAACGCGAGTAACCATAGCATTTCTCAAGAAAGAAATATAAAAGAACATGGAGAAAGAAATATGTGCTGTACATATATATGGAAAGAGAACGTACCTGCATCATTAAATTAACAAAGAATATTGCCAAGTGGCAGCGAGTTGTCCATACTTGCTTTGAACGCGAGTAACCATAGCATTTTTCAAGAAAGAAATATAAAAGAACATGGAGAAAGAAATATGTGTTGTACATAAATATGGAAAGAGAACGTACCATGCATCATTAAATTAACAAAGAATATTGCCAAGTGGCAGCGAGTTGTCCATACTCGCTTTGAACGCGAGTAACCATAACATTTCTCAAGAAAGAAATATAAAAGAACATGAAGAAAGAAATATGTGCTGTACATAAATATGGAAAGAGAACGTACCATGCATCATTAAATTAACAAAGAATATTGCCAAGTGGCAGCGAGTTGTCCATACTCGCTTTGAACGCGAGTAACCATAGCATTTCTCAATTAACAATCAATATAGTCAACTAGCAGGTCAATGCATGTCCAAATTTGGATAACAGCAGAACGGTGATTTCTTTTGCTAATTCAATATCAGATATTATCAATCAATGTAATTATAATGGAAGCGTGTCTCTTCGCTAATAGGGTGTCATGGATTAATTATAATTATTACTAAATAACATAATTACACATAGTTACTATTAGAAAAATTGCACAAATAATTGTGAAATAACACGGAATTGAGAAAGAAGAAGCACAAAATCGATTGTTAGCTATATAATAGGGTGAAATCTTTAAGTTAATCCACTCGTGGATTAACTTGCAAAATAGTTGTAGATTAACTTATTAAAGTAAAATGGTGGATTAACTTATTAAAACCGTTGATTAGACTAAAAATTACCTAGATCATAATACTGATAGGAAAAAAACAAACAAAAGAGACAAAGAAATATAAGGAAAATAAGGTCGTTGATAGTGCAAGAAGAAAAAAGAAGAAGACCTAGAACATAACAAGATACATTAACCGAGGAAAGGAACAATCATGTAAAAGCCTGCAACTTTTTAGAAAATGGAAGTGAAATATTCATTTTAAGAGCAGTTCGCGTGTTATAGCTTAATCTTCAAGGCAGTTGCTGGGCTTCTTTTCCTTTTCATGCCATACGATTTTCACAAACTTTTTAAGGACAATGAAGATCACATATGATGGGGGTCATTTTGTCAACATGACCCCTCCCTGCTTTTGCCATGATAAAACTCCATAAACGATTGACAAATTCTCACTTGAAAAACGAGTGCAATGTAATTTTATTTTTAGCATAACAGAATGGACATAGCATGTCAATGTTCAAACATTTAGAGTTCAAAATACATCGCCATACCTTGCTAAAGCTAACAAGCAAAGGCATACTTCAGAAACTATTTCCTTTAATCATTTGTGCATACGACTGTTTCACCCATATACATTCCTTGCAACATAGAACGTCATTAAAATGATAGGCAAATGCTGCCTTGTTCCACGGAACCAAGAGTCCGTTCCCCTTCTATTTTTAATTTTCGGTATTCGTATGTACAAAAATACGAACTATACACACATATCAGGCAAAACGGTCATTTTACAAAACGAAGTTAACACACAAAACAAAAACAACAATTTATCATTTTCCATATTTTAAGAAACGACGGAAGGACGTCAAATTCATCCATCCACCATCCTCTATTCCCTCCGTCTTTACTCCGTCACCTCCGTTACCCTTCAAATCTTTGTATCTTTCGAAATTAACATTGAAAATTAAAAACACAAAATATAAAATAAACCAAACAACACTACATTTTTAACCTTAAGACCATCTTTTTCCTTGGGCATTTCCAGCTTCTTGAAGGCGCGTGATATCAATTTACGAGTATGAATGGTACCATGCTAGAAATATTCTATCATTGCTCCTCTTATCATATGGATCCATTTCATGGGAATGATAAAGGTTCTGGATGAATATACCATTATATGAGCGCAAGGCTGCCCACTTGGGAAAGATATTTATTAGTCCAACTATCTGTACATGCAACTATTTTTTCTTACAAGAGTGGCAACTTAAAAGAGTGGCAAGATCAGTGTTTCTAGGATCATTAAGGTAGTATTTGGTTTACCATTTTAAGTTTTGAGTTTTCGTCCATACAAAAAATTAAAAACAACCATTTTAAAAAACGAAGTTAACACACAAAATAAAAAACAACTTTTTATCTATTCTTCACATTTTAAAAAATGAGAAAAACGTTGGAAACCAATTCTTCCTTCCATGATTGCTACATCCCCTCCACGGTCCCCTCCATCTTCCTTTCATTTTACCATTCCTTCTTTCACACCTTTAATGTTTTGTAACTAATTTTGAAAACTAAAAACTAAAAACTCATTTTTAACCAAATGCATCTCATGTTTTATGTTTTCAACATAGTGTTCATACGATCAGAAGCTTTGTTCCCATTGCTGTACATATTACCCGACCATTCCTTTACCGCTTATTTAGTGCTTTAAAGTATAATTTGAAGAAAAAAAACCGTACGATTCCTATGAAAATTAGTTAACCGTGCGTGCTTTACAATGTTAAGAAAAACATGGTTAGAAACATAAGCATTAAAAAGTTTAAAAATCGAGTATTTCTTCATTGTCGCTTCCCCAAAAGAGAGTATTTGAGGTGAGTGGTCAATGGGGTATGCATAGGTAGAAAAATAAGGAGTACATGCAAGGTTAGAAGGGTTTTTAATTATAAAATTTGAAATCAATGTTGTAAATGTTATGGGAATGGATTTCCTGGAGTTGTTCCATGAATACTTGGCTCCAATATATTAAATTTCATTTAAGTTGGAGTTTAATACAGCTGTGCTAAGTTGTGGCACCTCGAATTTTAATACACAATAAATGAATATAAAAGATTGATAAATTAAATATTAATCAGAATAATAATCAAAATTAGACAACAAAATTAGCACCATTGGGTCCATTGTAATTTTGTGATTAAAATGGATACTTGGTTTGCTGAAATCGAAGTTAAAATGAATTAGTTATGAATCAAAGAAGTTAACCAGAAAATCAAAAAATATATAAAAAATATATAGGCAAAACAGGTCAACTGGGCCGTTTGGGGGTCGATCTTGTGTCGACTCAAGGGGAGGTTGGGTTGACCCAAGGCACCTGGGATGCGTGCCTGGCCTGGCACGAAAAGGCATCGACGTTTTATTTTAACCAAACGTTATTTTTGATGATGTGGCATTTTTTTATTGGTTTATTTTAAACCATGGGCTGACGTAGCGCTTTCTTATTGGTCCGATGACATGGCTGGACCAAATTTAATCTTAGATTTGAACGGTTGAGGGCATCCAGTAAACTTTATTAATAGACTAGCAGAGCCTCTCTCATTTCATCACATTCTTTCTCTCTTCTCTCTTCTTCTTCTTTCCCAGGTCTGTCCTCAAAATTGAAAGGCCACATAATTAAATTTTGAAGGGGTGAAAAGTTCTTAAGTTTTAAAATTTATTTTTATAAACACTTTTGGAGGCGAGGGTTATGCTAGATTTTAGAAGAAGACCACTGGGGAATCTTTGTTCATTAGATTTGTGAGTTTTTACGTAATTTTTAGACTAGTTATTTGCATAGAAATGTTTAGACAATTAGATAGTTTTAATTTGCAAGTTTTATGTTTACAATATTTACATGTTTAGCTTTTCTATAAGTTACTGTAGTTTAATTACTATCTATGTCTATTTCTTTCCAGTTGTTCACTGCTTACAAGTAATTCCCCTTCTTCCTATCACCTTCTTTGTTATAGTTTATAGTTTACAGTTTATTTACAGTTATGCTTATGCCTATTTTATTTGCTTTTTTGAGTCTGGGTCTTACGAGTATCGTAGACCATTTCCCGTTTTCTTTAAGCGTTGAGCCTAGGCCTTTATCGTGTATTTGCGTTAAATTGGAATAATGTCTAAATTTAACTAAAAAAGGACTTTGGGCATATTGAAACTAATTAAGTATTGTGATTAGATTTGACTGTAGATTGGGGATGTAACCTTAGCATGTAATTGGAGAACATGTAAACTTGTAATCAGAAATAGAATGAACTTAATTAAACGTTAAGTGACATGGGAACAGGGTGTAAAAAAGATATCATTAATTAGAAATGTTAATACAACCTAGGATATAACATGTGGTTATATTGGGCTTATTAATAAACTTAAACGTGTTAAGTTAAATTGTTGATATTAATAAGCTAAGATAAAGGGAGTCTGTTCCGGCAGCGTGGGGCTGATTGGGGAAGAGAAACCATTGTAACGCCTGTGATTAATGACTATGTCCTTTTAGTTGATGGGTTAGGGATTGATAATACTGAATTCCATAGTTGGAGCTGTTGTCACATTTGGGGGTAAAGTAGCCTATCGATGGGTAGAAATTAAGTAAATCCTAATTACGATATATTGGTAGTTGGTGCAGCGATTTTCGGATGTGAATGAGAACCCTATCTTATTTCGTGTTTACCTTTCTTTCTATTTCATTCATGTTTATATGTCTATTGCTCTTTAGAACTATTCATCTTTCTATATGCTACCTTAAGCTTATGCTCTTGCTAGAAATTACTAGAACTCACCCAACATATGTCTAACCTAGTTTGTTTTCTCCTTCTTTCTTCCTCCTTACCTCCCCTCCCCAAGGTTCGCAGGGTTGAGGGTATCAGCGGTGATTCTTGATTATTCGGTTCAACTTGGATTCAGACTCTTTCCGGATTCATGTATTGGTTCAGTTCTTGTTTTCTGATCATTGTAATGGCTTATGAGAGGGATAACTTTTGTGGTTTTACTTATGTGCTCTGATATTTTTCCACGAGATAGTATGTTTATTTTATGATGATGACTATCTAGTATTTTGAAATGTAATAAGTGTTGTAACTTGATTTTCTTATTTAATAACTATTTTAAAAGTTCCTGTTGTGTTTTATAATTCTGTCTTGTGAATTTTAGCCTCTATGGTTTTACTTTACACCTAAGCGCTTCATAAACCATAATGCATCCTCAGATGGGTGATAATAAGGGGTGTAGGGTGTTACACTTGGTATCAGAGCCTAAGGTTATAAGATCAGAGAATTTTTTTGAAAAGGATTTTTCAAAAGTAAAAGAATTTCTGTAACAACCGGAAAATCAGAACCAATTTAAAATTTTTATTTTGGCGATTTTAACGGATTTTGAATATTTAAAATGATTTATTTTAAATAATAATAACGAAAAATTTATTTTCGACGAAGTTAGAACGAATAAAATTATTTTAATTATATAACGAGCTTGAAATGCCGCGGCAGTTTGAAAATTCGATTTTAAATTTCAAACGAATATACAGAATTCAATATAAGTCAGAATTGGACGAAACAAGAAATATTTGAATCTGATTAACAACGTCTTTCTAACAGATGTAAGAAACTGAGATTTCATTTTATAAATTGTAACAACCCGAAAATCTGAGCCAGTTTAAAATTTTTATTTTGGCAATTTTAGCGAATTTTGAATATTTAAAATAGATTATTTTAAATAATATCGACGATAAATTTATTTTGAATATAATTAGAACGTATATATTATATACGTCGTCATTAGAATATAAATAATTATATATAATTATAAATAGAATTGAAAATGGCGCGGTAGTTCGATAATTCGATTTCAAACTTCAATTGAATGTACCGGGTGCAAAACAATCCGAATTTTAGTGAATCCAAAAATAATAGGATCTAGTTGAGAATATCTTTCCAACGAATCCGACAAATTGAAATTTCATAGCGGGGATCAAAAGATATGTCCAGTCGAAAATTCTGAATAGTCGCTATGGAATTCAGGCCCTTAAAAATATACATTTTGCAAACGACCTCGGATTTCGACGAAACCACTTTTGTTGGGTCCGTGATGTCAAATTATTGCTAGATTCCAAATTTCATAATTTTTCGAATCAATATGTGAGCGTGGCGAAGGAAAACGCGTTTGACCAGTTTCAGTTGATTTTAATCGTCTGGAAAATGGCCATTTTTCCAACAGTCTCAGAATTCGACGAAACTAGTTTTGTTAGAACCGTATCGTCAATACGAAGCTAGAACATATTTTTCTGAGATTTATAGAGTTCGTATGTGACCCCGGTAAATTGAAATGCGCGTTTAAATTCAATATATAGAGTTATTTGTTGATTTTAACGGAAACCGATCGAAACGGTCGAATCAACCTACGATACATATTCCATTGTGTTCGGAATGGGGGTAATTAGCTATGGACGACAGGCGGTGGGTCTCGTTTTGAGGTCGAAAATAAAAGTTGCTTTTTAGAATTAATTAAAAAAAACAAAATAATATATTTTCCACTTAACTCCCCCCTTCTCTTCCTTTGACCAAACCGATACCTCAGAGAAAAAAGAAAAGAAAAAAAAACGAAAAAAGAAAAACTCCCGTAGATCGATGTCGCGCCCTTCGTTGGGTCTTCCGCCGCCGCTCCAGGAGGCCTTCCCCGCCTCCGATGATCCTAGCGCCGCCTCCCCGCCAAGCCGAAGCCATCCAGTCGCCCTCCGTCCTCGTTAGCCCAACCCACTTCGAAAACCACAAAACCCCAAACCCATTAAGCTGCCGCCGCCACTAAACCACCCCTCCCGACCACCAGCGACCCCAAGCCTCTCCTCCAACTGTCAGGCTGACGTCAGATCTCTGGTGCATCGATTTCTGAGCGAATTGAAGCCCTAGATTCGGGGTTTTTGGGTTCGACACATCTGAGTTTCAACGAGAAAGAATGGGAGGTAATTAATTTTAATTTAAATATAAATTTTTGTATTAATTGGAAATATAAATAGTTTTAATTAAAAATGGGAATTTTAAAATATAGATAGTATATTAAAAAGATTTGATTTTTATAATCATAAAGATTTGATTTCTAAAGTTAAAGATCAGATTTTTAATAGCAAAAAGCTATGGTTTTTATCGTTGAAAGAAAATATTGTTGGCAAGTTGAAAATGTTTTTAAAGGTATAAAAGTATGATTTTTATACTTGTAGCAAATAAAAATATGATCTTTATATAACAGAAGATATAAAAATACTATTTTTATATAAGTAGTGTATTGAAAATAGAATTTTATATAATAGAGAATATAAAAATATTATCTTTATATATGTAGCGAAATAAAAATCTGATTTTTATTATATATATAATGAAGTAAAAATGGGATTTTTATATATTGAATAGCGAAGTAAAAATGGGATTTTTATATATTGAATAGCGAAGTAAAAATACGATTTTTATATATTGAATAGCAAAGTAAAAATTCGATTTTTGTATATTGAATAGCGAAGTAAAAATTCGATTTTTATATATTGAATAGCGAAGTAAAAATTCGATTTTTATATATTGAATAGCGAAGTAAAAATTTGATTTTTATATATTGAATAGCAGAGTAAAAATTCGATTTTTATATATTGAATAGCGAAGTAAAAATTCGATTTTTACATATGTAGAGAATACGGGCAACGAAGGTGACAAAAAGGCGAGAACGATGAAGATTTCTATAAATGAAGAGTCGTGGTATTGGATAGCTATTAGTGAGAACTTCTCACCTTTTAAAAATCTCTTTTTCTAGTTATATATATATATATATATATATATCTACTAGGATGCAGACGGTGTTTAGTAGCACCCGACACCCGTCATCCACAGACCATGGATGGCTTGTTAGTTTGATTGATGTGTTGTGAAAATTGGTTGTGATGTTGATGTGAAATCGATAATAAATGTAGATAGTTGAAATAAATTAATTATCGTTAAAAATATAATTTTTAACGTGAATGTGAGTAAATAAATATTTATAAACAAATCGCCCGATTTGTTTATATACACAGATTTGACTGATATTGATTGGGTCGATAAATTTTACACATCACCCAACTGCACAAATAAAAATTTGTATTTGTTGATTTGAAACCCCACACGGGTATTGGGATAAAATACGGCATACACTAATCCCAATAATTAGTTGTATGTCGATCGATTGATTGACAGGCTGTTATAAGCGTTAGATATCTATATTTGATGCTTATACAGTGTAGTGCACTTTGGATGATGGTTGATTATTTGTCGTTGCTATTATATACATGTGTTGTATGGAATCCGTATAATTAACTTTATATGGTAATTGATTGGGCCTCATTCCAATTTAGAAAATAAAGAATATTATAAAATAAAGGTTCATGTGTTGACAGTACTCATCCGTTGAGATTAGTCATGTGTTGAACGAAATATTTTAACAATAAAATTTACATCTTTATCATCTATAAAATTAGAAATTAACTGGAAAATATATGAGATGAGTGGTCTCCTGGATATTGATCTGATGTTGGTTTCGGCCTTCGGGGTTAATATTCAGGGAATCATTCTCTTACTAATTTACAGTTGGAGTCTGATTTGAAATCAAACGATAGATACCATAATTTTTATAAAATATATTAAATAACAAAAATAGTCACGTGTGGACAGTACTCATTCGTTGAGATTAGTCATGCGTTGACAAAAATATAGATTCATTTGTCGAATAGAATAACGGAATTATTGAAATATATAAAGCCGTATTGATTAGAGATGCGTTATTTTGACGCGAACGATATTTATATCGATTATATTCGTTTTTAAATTTGAATTGAATCGAATAGAAAACCAATTTGAATTGAATCGAATAGAAAACCAATTTGAATTGAACTGAATAGAAAACCAATTTGAATTGAACTGAATGGAAAACCAATTTGAATTGAACTGAATGGAAAACCAATTTGAATTGAATCGAATGGAAAACCAATTTGAATTGAATCGAATGGAAAACCAATTTGAATTGAATCGAATAGAAAACCAATTTGAATTGAATCGAACAGAAAACCAATTTATATTGAATCGAACAGAAAACCAATTTGAATTGAATCGAACAGAAAACCAATTTGAATTGAATCGAACAGAAAACCAATTTGAATTGAATCGAATAGAAAACCAATTTGAATTGAATCGAATAGAAAACCAATTTGAATTGAATCGAATAGAAAACCAATTTGAATTGAATTGAATATAAAACCAATTCAAAATGAATTGAATTGAAAACGAATTCGAATTGAATTGAAAACGAATTGAAATGAATTCAAATTGAATTGAAATTTGAATTGAATAGAAATGAATTTTAAAACGAATTTATAAGGAAAAATTCATTCTGGATTTGAATTGAAATGGAAGTTGAAATTGTTTTTGAAATGAATTCAAAACTATTTATAAAATTCGTTTTAAATAGGAATCGACGAAATAAATATTATATATATTATATATATATAATATAATGGCCTGAATAGAACGCGCCGCGCCGCAGCAGTTCGTGAATTTCCACCATTGATTTCGAACGGACATTACGGGCGATCCGACCGTCGGATTCTCCTAAAACCGGAACCGTTGGGTTCGTATCGAAAAGAGCTTTCTAACGAATATTAGAAATTTGAAATCTAACAGTTGGATTTGGAGATACGTCCAAATAAAATTCAGAAAAGGTGGCTGTAAGTGTAGTTCGATGGCCGTTGATGGAAATCGAATGTACGGGCCTTGATAAAATTATTAAAAATAGTAATAATTTGTGTAAAATCATAAGAAATGATTTGGGAAAAATTGGGATGAAAAACTCCATATTTGAAAAGATAAAAATAGATTTTTATCGAAATAAACTAGTTTTGAACTAAAATTAAAACCCATTTATTTTTAAATAAATAAATTGGATTTGAAATGGGTCGTAAATAGAATTGATTTGTGGGTTTATCGCGAAGGGTGTTTTAAATGACACTTGTTCTTTAACCCGATAAATAAATAGAATGTGATTTGGGTTTGTCGTGAACTGTGTTTTAAATGACATTAGTTCTTTAACCCAGTAAAAGGAGTTTTAATGAATCTGTAATTATATTGAAATGTGAATTGATAATCTAAATTATCAAATTTAGAAACTGAGCGAGAATGGAGTATCACCAGTTTTGCTCCAAAGCGATAGTTAAATCTTTAATTAGATTTGAACGTGAAATGGTCATTAATTTTACCGATAACACCATAGTATTAGATATGGAGTATTACCAGTTTTGCTCCATGGGATGAATAAGTTGGGATTGGGAAATAAAATAAATAATTACTTCGGTGTGGTTCGCTAATCTCGACTAGTTTGGAAAACCATAATTTGATTTGAAATGACATCCAAAGGAAGATTAAAGGATAAATTCTAAAGAATTTATCTTGGATAAAATTAATGGGAACCCTTCCCTAAGAATTGAAATTTAGAAACTAGCTGAAGGTTAGTTAAGAAGAATGGTTTCCTGGGTATTGATCTGATGTTGGTTTCGGCCTTCGGGGTTAATATTTGGGGAATTGCTCTCTTACTAATTTACGGTTAGTGGCTAATGAATTGGAATGAGGCGTATGTTGTGTTTGTGTAACATTTGTTTTTAATATACGCGGGTTGTTCGGAAAGGCCGGGTTTACACCCATTCTGAATAACCGATTCGACGATAAATCGAAGATGAAGACGGTGGTCGAAGACCGGAAGTCTTCACATCGTTTGGATAATTACTGACGATCCTGATTGGGCTGTACACCCAAGAGGATGGAAATAGTTGGTGGTCGTCCAGACGTACCTGGAGATCGATGGATATGCGAGGAAAGTGCCACCGGTTTCGTTCAGACCCAGAACGAACTTGTAAATGGATTGTGTGTCTGACATTGGATTTTATTCTGTGTTGATTGATTTCTGTTAAATATATATCTGTTTGGCGGCGGAGAATTTATTCTCTTGCTTAACGCCCTTCTCTGAGACGTATGAGCTTAGAGGTTATATATTGATAGATATCAATCGCATGGCATGAATTGCCTGTGTGACACGCTGAGTTGCATGGATCAAGGCTTCTGTTGAAAAGCAAAGTCTTGTGGTTGATGATCAAAGCACGGCCTACGTGGCATGTAACACCCCGCCTCCGCCAGGGTGTCTCTTGCAAGCACTCTGACTTTGGAGGGGCGTTTGAATCAGGTAAACATGCATAATGATATATCAAGGAAGAACAAGAACATATGTATATAGGTAAATAGAGTAAATATCATAGATAAAACAGCGGAAGATTTTAAACCATTTCAAAACAAGTCTGTTACATCATAATGTCAACTTTCCCAATAAACCAGTCTAGATAAAACAACATCAACTGAAAACTGAAATACATAAATACTAATCCCCAAAAGAAGTGATCTCCACAGCTAGCTTCATGTCAAATCGTACATGAGCTAAATCCCACAAGCAAGCAGTCAGAAATCCAGCTAAGCTCCAATATTCCCTCCCTGAGAACCTTAGGGGGGGGGGGGGGAACGGAAGAAAAGAGGCGAAAGAAAACATGTCAGTCAAAAAGACTGAGTAAGCCCTACTACAATCAATGTAAACTGATAAAGTTAACTGGCATGAGCAGCAGGTATGATCATAAGGATAACTACATACTGGCATGATGGTTAACTAACAAGGTAGATAAAGGTGTCATCGCATAATCAGGATTAAGGTTTGGCACCACAGGTGTACCAGCAAACTAACATGACTTGAATTAAACAAGTATTGATCCCTTGGCCCAAGCTTTGGCCCAACAACTTGAAGTGACCCTAATACGAGGTCCAACCAAATGGTCTAGTCGATCGGCTCCCTAAGCCTAACTCGTCACGTGTTGGTGTCAATACGGCCCAAACATAATTGTAGTCGAACTGTGCCGGGTCCACCCTTCGGGTGTATCAAGCCCTAGGGTGTCAACCCCTGGACACCATGAACATGAGTGCACAGTCCCGATCTAATGGTACCCGTGCATGTTTTCTCCGGCTATGGACTATGTGCACGACCAGAGTCCGCCCGGAACTACACCGGCGTACCCTCTGCCGTCGGTTTTGGTCACTTACCTCCAGTCCAGTAATCGTGCCCCCACCCTAGCCTAGTCCCTAGGGAATGATGATACTAACTTGGGATTACTGCTGGAGTGGGCCCCCATTGCTAGGATTTTTCTAGTGGGTTAGGTACGGTTTAACCCTCTTGCTAATCATGAATTAACTTGGTTAAGTGTAACGATGAGTTCACGACTTAACCCCGATTAATCTACCGAGCCCAAATTGGTTAAGTACTAAGTGGACCATGACTTAACCCTAATCATGAGGCATTAATTAATTTAATGCGCCTTAACCTCTCACATTAGACTTTATTGCGGTTACTAGTTAAGCTGGGCGGGTCCGGGTAGCTTTACACCACAACTTGGTCTAACCTCGGGTCCAAGGTACAACATGACCAACTTCTCACATTGGGTCCTATTGTTTGTAGCAACTAGTTAAGCCGGTCGGTTCCGGGTAGGTTTACGCTACAAACTCAACCCAACCTCGAGTTGGCCACACTTATCTTTTCTAAGTGTCATGTCCATCATGTTTCCAAAACATGTTACAAGTTTTTAAGCAATTGGGTAGACCTAACTTAATAGGTAAATTCCCAATGGGTAGACCTAACTTAATAGGTAAATTCCCAAGCTTATGTTTTATGTCTTTTACGTTTACCCAACCCCCAAACGCAATCCCATCGCTTACATATCGCAATAGCGCATAAAGGATAGAAAGAGGGAACTTGGCATAATCATGACATAAAGGTGTTGAAGCCACAAGTTTAACATGGTGGCATATAAAATGTTCATGTGTTCATATACTTGCATATTACATATTTTGGCCTCAAAAGCATGCATAAAACCAAACTTAGCATATTGGTGATACATGGTGATAAATGACATGTAGAAATGGCCATAAGTTCGCATTTAGCCTCACATGCAAGTTATCATAAGAGATATGATAACTCACATGTTTCCAAAGTGCAACCTTTGGCATAAAGCTTGAAGCTTTATGTCCATAAACCCAAGATAAGCTTGCATAACATGATAGCATGAACAAAATGTTCAACCCAAACTTGCATAGCATAACTTGCATATCATATGACAACTTGCATAACAAACTTGCATAACATAATATGATGAACTTGCATATCATATCATAGCATACTTGCATAACATGATAAACTTGCATATTACATCATAGAAAACTTGCATAACATGATAAACTTGCATATTACATCATAGAAAACTTGCATAACATGATTCATCATAGAAAACTTGCATATCATACATTTAACTTTAGAGTTTAAGTATGAAAGTAGAATAGGGCTTACAATGCTTAAGAAGTCACAAAAATATGACAAAGCCCTTATGAAATCAATCAAACCCAAAATGCAAGCCAAAATGATCAAAAACTCTTCCTTTATGATGCTAATATAAGAACTTGACTTGAATGCAAGCTAATAATGCTCATACAAGTTTGAAAACACTTGTATGCATGGAAAATCACTTAGGAATTTATTTAGGAATTTTATGGAGAGAGTGGAGGCCATGAGAGGATTGATTTTGCCATAGTTTAGTTGTATGAATGAATAATGATGATTTAGGGTAGGTTAGGGTCTTATTTATAGATTAGGCAAGTGTTCTAGGCCATAGGATTAAACCCTAGTTGCAATCTTAGCCCTTAAAACTGAATCTGGCCCCTAAGCTCAACACAATCTCAAAATGGTGCACCAGGCTAAACAGCCCGGCTGGACCAAGTCGACAGGGCTGTCGACTTGGGTCCAACCAAGTCGACTCCCAAGTCGACAGGGCTGTCGACTTGGGTGTTCTGGCGGGAATTCTCCCGCCTGGCCCAATTGCCTCCAAACTTCCAATTTCAAACTTGAATTTGAAATCTGTTTTTACTTAGAAATTTTCTGAAAACTTCGTTGGGCTTTAATCGGGTCATACGGACTCCGATTTTCGAAAACTCGGACTCTATTTCGCGTATTTTTCCAAGACGAACGCAATGGCATAGCCCGTTTCCCTTGATTCAGATTTTTGAATTAAATTCTGCCTCGATTTATGTTATAACAGGTTATTGAAAATACGGGTTGTTACATTCTCCCCTCCTTAAAGGATTTCGTCCCCGAAATCTTCAAGTTAGGAAGAACGTATCCTACCATCCAACATCCATCTACTCAAAACATCATCCACGAGCAATCATTGTCCTTACAAGATTCTAAATGTTGTATGAACATATGCAAAGGTGTGTGTATATGTACCTATCTAATGCAAATATCATCAATGCAAATTATGTTAGTGAAATGAATCCATATGTATGCAATTCCTAACATATTGTATAACATCTATATGTGTGCACATCACATACATCCTTATGCAACATCCATGTGATAACACAAAAATTTTCATCCATGAATAAGCATAAACACTCATGCACATGCAATATGAGGAGTGTGTGAGCCGATCTAGTGCCTAACGTGTATAATGCATCCACGAGTAACCACTTGCAAACACTTGCAACCACTTGCAACCATCAAGCATAACATGTTTCAAACACATGTTTCATCCAAAGGGTTTCTACCCAAGGTCCTCATGACAAGATTAACACGATAAACTAGATAAACATGGATAGCAAAGAGAAAGATATGCTAACAAAGAAAAGAGATTGAGAGTGTACCCTCAAAAAGGAATGGATAAAGCCCACGCATCTTCTCCTCGGTTTCCCAAGTTGCGTCTTCTTCGGCTTCACCCCACTGAACCTTCACCAAATCAACCTCTCGATTCCTTAGCTTCTTGGTCTCCGTCCCCAAGATACGAATAGGAGCTCTCCTCAAGGTAGCCTCTTTCTCCACTTCTACATCTTTTAGAACACTTGGCTCAACAACCTCTGCTGATTCATGTAAACACTTCCGGAGATGCGAGACATGAAAAACATCGTGTACTCCGGCAAGCTTCTCGGGCAACTTCACTCTATAAGCCATCTGCCCAATCCTCTCTATAATAGGGAATGGTCCAACAAACCTCGGTGCCAACTTCCCAACGGCTTTGAATCGGACCACATTCCGCAAAGAAGAAACCTTCACGAAAACCATATCCCCAACATCAAACTCCAAATCAATTCTTCGCTTGTCAGCATAGGATTTCTGTCGGTCTTGGGCCGCTTTCATCCGTCTCCGAATCAACTCGACCTTCTCGGATGTATCTCTGATCAAATCAGGCCCAAGTATAAGCTTATCTGTAGTCTCCCACCAACATGTAGGCGACTTGCACGACCTCCCATATAAAGCTTCAAATGGTGCCATCCCTATGCTTGCCTGATAACTGTTATTATATGCAAACTCAACAAGAGGAAGATGGTCTTCCCAAGTACCACCAAAATCCAGAATACAAAGCCTCAACAGATCCTCGAGTACCCTATTCACCCTTTCGGTTTGACCGTCCGTCTGTGGGTGATAAGCCGTACTTAGATTCAACCTCGTGCCCATGGCTTCTTGCAAGCTATTCCAGAATTGACTTGTAAAGATTGGGTCACAGTCACTGACTATACTAGAAGGGACTCCATGTAGTCTCACAATCTCACGAAGATATACAGACGCTAGCCAAGATGCGGTCCTCTTGCTCTTTACCGGAATGAAATGAGCACTCTTCGTAAGTCTATCCACAATAACCCAAATGCTCGTATTCCCTTTCCTTGACCTTGGTAGCAAATCGATAAAATCCATGGAAATACTCTCCCACTTCCAAAGTGGAACGTCTAGAGGATGCAATAGCCCACCGGGCTTCTTCGACTCGGCCTTAACTTGCTGGCAAATGATACATCTAGAGACAAACTCTGCCACATCCTTCTTCATCCCAGGCCAAAAGAAAATACGCTTCGTATCTTTATACATCTTATCTCCGTCCGGATGTATAGTCAACTTAGAGCGATGCGATTCCTCAAGAACTTTTCTTACTAAATCTTCTACCATTGGAACACATAACCTTCCATCTCTCCTCAGCCAACCCTTGTCACCAATAGAATATCGAGCGAGATGACTAGACGCCTCTCCTCGAATCAGCTTATCCATAATCTCAACTATCTGAGGGTCTTCTCTCTGCGAAGCCCCAACTTGATCAAGAAGGGTAGGTCTGAGTTCCAGAGACGCTAAAGAACCGGTCATCGACTCAATCGCCAAAGAGAAATCAAAGGTTGCCACATACTCTAAATTCTTCATCTCAACGAATAGAGGACTCAGAGTCAACCTTTTTCTACTCAATGCATCTGCTACCACATTCCCCTTGCCAGGGGTATAAGCTATCTCAAAATCGTAGGACGCCAAGAATTCCATCCATCTTTGTTGCCTCAGATTCAGATCCTTCTGAGAAAAGAGATACTTCAATGACTTGTGATCGGTATAAAGCTCAAATCTTTCTCCCAGAAGATAATGGCGCCAAGCCTTGAGTGCATATACTATTGTTGCCAACTCTAAGTCATGAGTGGGATAATTCTTCTCATGCACTTTGAGTTGTCTACCGCCAAAGCATATCACTCTTCCTTCTTGCATCAGAACAGCTCCTAACCCCGTGCCACATGCATCGGTGTATACTGTAAATAACTTCCCTCCATCGGGCAAAGCTAGAATAGGTGCTGATGTGAGAGCTCTCTTGAGCTTCTGAAAAGCAAGCTCGCATTCTATGCTCCAAGCAAAAACTAAATTCTTCTTCGTCAATTTAGTGAGAGGAGCGGAAATCTTCGCGAAGTCCTTGATGAACTTCCGGTAAAAACCCGCAAGACCTAGAAAACTTCTCACTTCGGTTGCATTCCTTGGAGTCTTCCAATCCTGAACTGCAACTACCTTAGCGGGATCCACCGCTAAGCCTTGCTTAGATACTATATACCCAAGGAATCTAACATCCCTTCTCCAAAAGTGACACTTGGAGAACTTGGCCTTCAACTGATGCGCTCTAAGCGTATCCATCACCTCCACGAGATGCCTTGCGTGCTCTTCCTCATCCTTAGAGAAGATCAGAATATCATCTACGAAGACCACGACAAACTTGTTCAAGAACTCCCTGAACACCCTACTCATCAAGTCCACGAAATATGCGGGTGCATTAGTCAAGCCGAACGGCATGACAAGCCATTCGAAGAATCCATCTGGAGTTCTGAACGCAGTCTTGTCTATACTATCTTCAGCTACCCTGAGCTGATGGAATCCAGTAGCAAGATCAAGCTGAGAGAAAACAGAAGCACTGACAAGCTAGTCAAAGAGGTCATCAATCCTCGGTAACGGGTGTCTGTTCTTCTTAGTCAGCTTATTCAACTCTCGATAGTCAACACAAAGTCGGAGAGAACCATCTGCCTTGGTAGCAAATACCACAGGCGCTCCCCATTCAGATATACTTCGTCTAATGAAGTTCTTCTCAAGCAACTCTTTCACTTGCTTGCTTAGCTCCCGCCTTTCACGCGGAGCCATGTGCCGAACGGGCAAAGAAACCGGCTTTGCATTATCCACCAGATAAATGCGGAAATCAATCTCTCGCTTAGGGGGCAACCCCCTAACTTCATCGAAAACATCCGGGTACTCTCGAACCACTCTCACAGACTGAAGAGTTTCCATTGATGAGTCGAGTGATTCCAGATAGCACAACATGACGGGACCTCTCGGATCACAAGAAATCTCTAGGGTGTTTCCGAGGCGAGTCACGAGCCTCACAACCCTATGCTCACAATCAAGAATGGCTCCATATCTGGACAGCCAATCCATGCCCAATATCAATCCGTATCCCTTGAAACCAAGAACATAAGCACTACAAAAGCACTACAAGAGCTTCCTCTGATCGTCTATCCCAAAGATAGCAAATAAATCCTTGGTCTCTTTCAACCAATTTCTGGCCTCTACAAAAGTCTCAGTGCCTTGAAAGTTCTTGCCACCCATTGCTTTGAAATCTTTGCAAGTCTTTGCGAAGTCAGCTTGAGGATGCTGAGGGGGAGGAGGAAGAGGAACCTCAGCGACAGGAGGAGGAGGAACATTAGCGACAGGAGGAGGAATATTAACTACTGGAGGAGGAGGAAGGACATCTGCGGGGCCGGCTTCGGTCGCCCTAGCCTCCAAAAGTCTCCTATACCAAACAGGTACTTGCACTCCCTCCGGAATAGCAAAGTTATCGGCTATACTGAAAACGAAGAAAAAGACAGATTCAGAATGGAGAAAAACGAAGGAATTTTGCTAACTGGCATGAGCAGCAGGTATGATCATAAGGATAACTACATACTGGCATGATGGTTAACTAACAAGGTAGATAAAGGTGTCATCGCATAATCAGGATTAAGGTTTTGCACCACAGGTGTACCAGCAAACTAACATGACTTGAATTAAAAAAGTATTGATCCCTTGGCCCAAGCTTTGTCCCAACAACTTGAAGTGACCCTAATACGAGGTCCAACCAAACGGTCTAGTCGATCGGCTCCCTAAGCCTAACTCGTCACGTGTTGGTGTCAATACGGCCCAAACATAATTGTAGTCGAACTGTGACGGGTCCACCCTTCGAGTGTATCAAGCCCTAGGGTGTCAACCCCTGGACACCATGAACATTAGTGCACAGTCCCGATCTACTGGTACCCGTGCATGTTTTCTCCGGCTACGGACTATGTGCACGACCAGAGTCCGCCCGGAACTACACCGGCGTACCCTCTGCCGTCGCTTTTGGTCACTTACCTCCAGTCCAGTAATCGTGCCCCCACCCTAGCCTAGTCCCTAGGGTCATGATGATACTAACTTGGGATTACTGCTGGAGTGGGCCCCCATTGCTAGGATTTTTCTAGTGAGTTAGGTACGGTTTAACCCTCTTGCTAATCATGAATTAACTTGGTTAAGTGTAACGATGAGTTCACGACTTAACCCCGATTAATCTACCGAGCCCAAATTGGTTAAGTACTAAGTGGACCATGACTTAACCCTAATCATGAGGCATTAATTAATTTAATGTGCCTTAACCTCTCGCATTAGACTTTATTGCGGTTACTAGTTAAGCTGGGCGGGTCCGGGTAGCTTTACACCACAACTTGGTCTAACCTCGGGTCCAAGGTACAACATGACCAACTTCTCACATTGGGTCCTATTGTTTGTAGCAACTAGTTAAGCCGGTCGGTTCCGGGTAGGTTTACGCTACAAACTCAACCCAACCTCGAGTTGGCCACACTTATCTTTTCTAAGTGTCATGTCCATCATGTTTCCAAAACATGTTACAAGTTTTTAAGCAATTGGGTAGACCTAACTTAATAGGTAAATTCCCAATGGGTAGACCTAACTTAATAGGTAAATTCCCAAGCTTATGTTTTATGTCTTTTACGTTTACCCAACCCCCAAACGCAATCCCATCGCTTACATATCGCAATAGCGCATAAAGGATAGAAAGAGGGAACTTGGCATAATCATGACATAAAGGTGTTGAAGCCACAAGTTTAACATGGTGGCATATAAAATGTTCATGTGTTCATATACTTGCATATTACATATTTTGGCCTCAAAAGCATGCATAAAACCAAACTTAGCATATTGGTGATACATGGTGATAAATGACATGTAGAAATGGCCATAAGTTCGCATTTAGCCTCACATGCAAGTTATCATAAGAGATATGATAACTCACATGTTTCCAAAGTGCAACCTTTGGCATAAAGCTTGAAGCTTTATGTCCATAAACCCAAGATAAGCTTGCATAACATGATAGCATGAACAAAATGTTCAACCCAAACTTGCATAGCATAACTTGCATATCATATGACAACTTGCATAACAAACTTGCATAACATAACATGATGAACTTGCATATCATATCATAGCATACTTACATAACATGATAAACTTGCATATTACATCATAGAAAACTTGCATAACATGATAAACTTGCATATTACATCATAGAAAACTTGCATAACATGATTCATCATAGAAAACTTGCATATCATACATTTAACTTTAGAGTTTAAGTATGAAAGTAGAATAGGGCTTACAATGCTTAAGAAGTCACAAAAATATGACAAAGCCCTTATGAAATCAATCAAACCCAAAATGCAAGCCAAAATGATCAAAAACTCTTCCTTTATGATGCTAATATAAGAACTTGACTTGAATGCAAGCTAATAATGCTCATACAAGTTTGAAAACACTTATATGCATGGAAAATCACTTAGGAATTTATTTAGGAATTTTATGAAGAGAGTGGAGGCCATGAGAGGATTGATTTTGCCATAGTTTAGTTGTATGAATGAATAATGATGATTTAGGGTAGGTTAGGGTCTTATTTATAGATTAGGCAAGTGTTCTAGGCCATAGGATTAAACCCTAGTTGCAATCTTAGCCCTTAAAACCGAATCTGGCCCCCAAGCTCAACACAATCTCAAAATGGTGCACCAGGCTAAACAGCCCGGCTAGACCAAGTCGACAGCCAAGTCGACAGGGCTGTCGACTTGGGTCCAACCAAGTCGACTCCCAAGTCGACAGGGCTGTCGACTTGGGTGTTCTGGCGGGAATTCTCCCGCCTGGCCCAATTGCCCCCAAACTTCCAATTTCAAACTTGAATTTGAAATCTGTTTTTACTTAGAAATTTTCTGAAAACTTCGTTGGGCCTTAATCGCGTCATACGTACTCTGATTTTCGAAAACTCGGACTCTATTTCGCGTATTTTTCCAAGACGAACGCAATGGCATAGCCCGTTTCCCTTGATTCAGATTTTTGAATAAAATTCTGCCTCGATTTATGTTATAACAGGTTATTGAAAATACGGGTTGTTACATGGCAGCTTTGTGTATAGCGTGGATTCGCGAGCCTCACACCTCGGTATGAGTTAAAAACGTGATACGGACCGTTGGGAGAACACGACGTTTCTTTCTAGCTTTGGTGGTGTCAGTGACTTACCGGCCCTGACATTTATATACTTTTCACCTTTGTGGTTGTTGGAATGAGGCGCCTAGATTATAGGTCTGTAAGGACCGGGAAACGTGTGTTTAGGAATAACTAATCCTCAAACGTAAGAGAGGACCGGCCCAGCCGATTCCAGGGGTTGCCCAGAGTGTGTAGTCCCGAGGAATTTGCTAGAGTGTCTCGAAGTGGAGAGGATCTTGCCCCTTGCCTCGACTCATGACGGAAATCCAATTTCCAATACGTGTATTGCGGTTTTAATTGTAGAACTAGTATGGCGACATGATATATGGTACCCATGCCCTCTATGATTTATATTTATGATTGAAATTGTTTTGACACTTTACACTTATTATAGTATCAAATGATTTGTTTTAAACGTACCAAGCATGTTTGGCTATTATAAGGGAAAACCCTATCCTCCGGCTTGCGTTGCGTTGTGTGATGGGACCTGGGTCTTATAATAGCTTCATTTTTCTAAAAAGCATTGCGTTGTTTATTCTATGCACTGGTATTCTTGGGAGGAAATCCGTTCCGTGTTATACGGCGTGGTCCCTTGAATTACTCTCTTTTAAAGAAAAGTTTAAATAACTGTTTTAGTTCTCACACCAGTCACATGACTGACCTGGAGTTTATTGTTTTAACCTAAACTCTGGGTGCCCCTATTTTCGACACGGGCAGCTAGTAGTTTTGGTTTTGCAGATTTATATTCACAGGATCCTGATTTACAGCTGGAACGATGCTCGGAAAGCTCTGTATCTGTGTATTACTTTCAGTTGTGCTTTGTATTATTTTCCGCTGCTATGTAATTTATTGTAATCTCTGATATTTATTGAATGTAAATTTATTCAATTATACTATGTATATTCTTGTATCTGATGGAATTGTTGTGATAACAATGAAATGTTCTTCCGTCTGCGTTCCAATTTGTCATGTTCTCAAAACGATAAGGGGTTTCGAACGGTCTAGATCGGTTTAACGACTGATTCGGATCGAGCGAAATTCCTTGCCGTCACATAAATTGTAAGTTACGTCCAGGTTAAAATTCAGAAAAGTCAATGTGGAATTTATATATATTTTAATACATACAAAGCCCTTATAAATAGCCATTTTGCAAATGACCTCCGTTTTCGACGAAACCACTTTTGTTGGATCCGGGATGTCAAATTATTGTAGGTTTCAAATTTCATAATTTTTGAAATCAATATGTGAGCGTGGCAAAAGAAAACGTGTTCTGTCCATTTTAGTTGAATTGAATCGACCATAAAATGGCCATTTTTCAAACGGTCTCCAAATTCGATGAAATTAGTTTGTTAGGACCGTATCGTCCCAACATAGACAAATTTATTTTTCTAGAATTTTTAGAGTCCATATGTGGCCTCGGTAAATTAAAATGTGCGTTTGAATTTAAAATATAATGATTTATATTTTAAATTTAGCGGAAACTAATCATAACAGCCAAATTGGTTTGCAAAACATATCCCATTGTGTTCGGAATGAGGGTAATTAGCTAAGGGCAACAGTCGTTGGGTCTCGTTTGGAGATCGTATAAAAAGTCAACTTTTTGGATATTATTAAATATAATATAATTTCACATAGAAGCCCTCACCCCTTTTTACACTCTCCCTCCCCCTGTTATACACTCAGATCGAAATCAAAAATAGAAAAAAAGAAAAAAATCCCGTCGATGTCCATCCGCCACTCTCCCCCGGGCGATCGCCACCCCTGTCGCGGCCTCCCCTCCGGCGAACGCACCACCACCTCTCTGACCTTGCTCTCTCCTCCTTTTTCCCCTCCAGCCGTCGTTCAAGACCCACCCCCAAAATCCAAACCCTAAAACTGCTCAAACCCGAACCCTCTTCGCGAGCCACCACCTGACCACCCCCCATCACGACAGTGACTCCACAGCCCTCCAGCGAGCGCCATTCCCCCCATCCAGCGGCCAAGATCCAGTTTTCTCAATGAAATGTGAGTTTTTAATTTATTTTTATTTATTTTTAATATAAATCCAAATTGAATTTCTATTTTCAGTTTTTAATTGTGTTTAAAATTAAAAAGATTAGATTTTTAAAATTAAAAAGATTAGATTTTAGAAATAGAAAAGATTTGATTTTTGAAATAGAAGGGATTTGATCTTTGAAAGAAAAGAAAAGATATGATTCTTACCATCTTGAAATTGGCGAAGAAATATGGGATTTTTATATATGAAATTGGCGAAGAAAGATTGGATTTTTATATATGATTTTTAATATGAAAATCACGAAATAAAAATGCGATTTTTCTTATATATAGCGAAGTAAAAATTTGTTTTTCATGTATATAGCGAAGTGAAAAAAAGATTTGATTTTTATAAGTAAAAAGATATGATTTTTATATTTGAAAAGATCAGAATTTTTAATGCAAAAAGATTAGATTTTTAATACAAAAAATACGATTTTATAAACATGAAAAGATATGATTTATAAATAAAAAGAACTGATTTTTATATAGATACTAGCGAAATAAAATTATGATTTTTGTATATAGAATAGCGATATAAAAATGTGATTTTTATTTATAAAAGTCATCATTTGAAAATGTGATTTTTACTATGAACAGTGGGAAAAGGTTGAGTAGGAATTTCGGGCAAATCCGGACTGATCTGAAATTCAGAAATAAAACTGGCTGAGTGGAAACCCAAGGTGAGAACTTCTCACTTTAATTTTATTTCCTAGTTAAAAATATATACTAGGATGCAGACGGTGCTTAGCAACACCCGACACCCGTCGTCCACAGACCATGAACGACTTGTTTGATTTGATTGTGTTATGGAAATTGATTGTGATTGTGATGTGGAATGGAATATAAAATATTCATGTGTTGAATAAAGTGTTGGAACAATAAAAATATTATTTTTATTGTATAAATTCATGAAGTAAAATATTTAATAAAATAAAATAAATATTCATTTACAAATCGAACGATTTGTTTATGTACACACATTTGACTGATATTGATTGGGACGATATATTTTACACATCGCCCAACTGCACAAATAATATTTAGTGTTTGTTGGTTGAAATCCCACACGGGTTTTGGGATGATATTTGACGTACACTAGTCCCAATTGTTTAGTTGTATGTCGGTCGATTGGTTGACAGGCTGTTGTAAGCGTTAATTATTTATAATTAATGCTTATACAGTGTAAAATGCACTCTGGATGATGGTTGACTGTGTTTGATTATTGTTGTATACACGTGTGTAAAAAATTCATATAAATAATATTATATGGTAATTGAATGTGTCTGATTCCAGTTCAGAAAGAATGAATATTTTAAAATAACGAATATTTTAAAATAATATTCAGTAAAAGATCAAAATCTAATTTTGATGTCCGATTTGGGCACAAATATATTTAAATATATAAAGTCGTGTTGATTAGATTAACGCCATTTTGATGTGAATGATATTTATATCGATTTTATTCTTTTTTATAATGATTATCGAAAAAGAAAGTGATTTCAAAATCTAATGTTTGAAAATATTATCATTTACATATTAATGATATTGAATATTCAATTTTGATTTAAAATTGAATTTGAAGTTGAAATCGTTTTCAAAATGAATTTAAAACGATTTATAAAATACATTTTGAAAGGAAATCAATGAAATATACATAATATATATTATATATATTAAATGGCATGAATGGAACTCGCTGCGCCACAATCGTTCGTGAATTTTGACCATTGACTTTGAATTGTCGTTACGAGAGATCTGACCGTCGGATTCTCCTAAAACCGGAACAGTTGGGTTCATATCGGAAAGAGCTTTCCAATGAATATGAGAAATTTGAAATCTAATGGTTGGATTTAGAATTATGTCCAAATCAAATTTGGAAAAGGTCGCTGTTAGTGTGGTTTGATGACCGTTTATTGAAATCGACTGTACGAGCCTTGATAAAATTATTAAAATATTAATAATTTGTGTAAAATCATAATAAATGATTTGGAAACAATTAGGATAAAAAATTCCATATTTGAAAAGATAAAAATATATTTTTATCGAAATGGACTAGTTATGAAGTAGAATTATAATCCAATATTTTTAAATAAATAAATTGGATTTGAAATGGTTTTAAAAATAACCGGAATTTCCAATATATGATTTGGAATGCATTTAAATCGAAATTATCTTCAGAATATTTCGATATTGGATTCCGTGATTATACGGACATTGTGGAGGAATTTGGAAGATATATATATCGTTATTCCAATACGATATTTGTTGATTTCAGAATTTGATATTGAATATAAGCCGATATATTTTCTATTTAGAGCCTTGTATTTAATATCAAATGGGATTTTGGGTTTGTCATGAACAATGTCTTCACTAACACTGTTCTTAAACCAGTTGAGAAAAGACTAAATCTTTTTAATAAGATTTAATAAAGTTTACCAATTAATTAATATTTAATTGGAATTGAATTGAATTGAATTTTGGGTTTGTCGTGAATGGCATCTTTAAAAATGCTGTTCTTAAACCCAATGGAGTTAAGAAAATTAGAAATTAACTGGAGATTAGCTATGTTGAATAGTTTCCTGGGTATTGATCTGATGTTGGTTTCGGCCTTCGGGATTAATTCTTAGGGAATTGTTCTCTTTACGGTTAGAGACTGATGGAATGGTGTCTTCAGTAACACTGTTCTTGAATCCTATATGAAAAGAAGGAATACCAATTAATTAACATTTAATTGTCAATTGAAATGGAATGTGAATTGGGTTTATTGTGAACTGATTTACAGTGAAATGTGATTTGGAATTTATAAATCTTTTTATTGAGATTTAAAGGAAAATTTCCAGAGTTAAGTTTTCTAATTTAATATATTGGAATTGATTGGAATTCGATTTGGTAATAATCGAAATGAGCTTCTGCGGAGGAAGACGTTTACTATATATGGAATTTAAAAGGCTTTGCCGTTATTCCATTTATATTATTAGTCGGATACGAAAATTTACATCGATTATATATTGATCTGTTTGCCGTGAAGATTCCATTGTTAATGGAATGAGAGTTTGGGTTTATCGTGAGCTATGTTTTAAATGACATTAGTCCTTTAACCCAGTTAAAGATAAGATTAATTTCTTAACTTTGAATAATCATTAAGTAACGATTTTTGGATATTAAAACTGAAATAGAATTTTAATGAATCTTTAATTAGATTGGAATGTGAATGGGATAATTAAACTTATCAAATTCATGAAATGATCGGGAATGGAGTATCACCAGTTTTGCTCAAAGAGATAGTTAAATCTTTAATTAGATTTGAACGTGAAATGGTAATTAAATTTACCGATAACACTTTGGAGTTAGATATGGAGTATTACCAGTTTTTCTCCGTGGAAAAAATAGGTTGGGATTGGGAAATAAAATAAATGATTACTTCGGCAAGGTTCGCTAATCCCGACTAGTTTGGAAAACCTTAATATGGTTTAAATTGTGAAAAGAATATTTGAATAATAGAACATTCGGGATTGAAATGAGGCATATGTTGTGTTTGTGTAGCACTTGCTTATAATATACATGAGTTATTGGAAAAGGCCGGGTTTATACCCATTCTGAATAACTGATACGACGATAAGTCGAAGATGAAGACGATGGTTGAAGACCTGTAACGACCCAGATTTTTGATCGATTAATTTTAAATATTTAATATTGTTTTAAATATTGAATTCATAATATAAATGAATTTTTATTTTGAGTTATCGATTTAATAATCGAAATACGATTTAATTCGAATATATATTGTTATCCCGTAAAAATACGTGTTTAATATGTCGTATTTAACTGTGCCGTTATTCGTCGAGTCGTAAGCATCTAGTCGTTCCAAGGCCATGTCGTAAGAAAAGGAAGGAGCCATGCCGTCTTTATGGCGTTAAGAGGAAGCCAAAGCGATCTATTGTCATACCGCTCTAAAGTAATGACATAAGATAAAGTTGAGATTCATGTCGGCCTTAAACCATGTCGTGAGAGCCAGGTCAGGATCAGGAAATGCATCATGTCATCCATCGTCCATGTCGTTCAGCGACACAAAGAAGAGGCTGCTACTGAAGATCCCGATACAAGCCATGTCGTGACCTACTTATGCCGCAAGATATGAAAGTCAAGCCGTTAAAATCATGTCGCAAAGGAAGAGGTTCATCCATACCGCATCAGATCGCTTGCAATCATATCGCGTCCTTCCATATCGCGCTCTAACCATAATGTCAAAGATAATTCGTCATGCGATATGGCACCGTGACACGCCATAAGCCCAAGACGTAAAGAAACGTAAGGTCATACGACATGAATCATGTCGTCCAGCCTCTAGATCGTTTAACGACATATAAGGCTGATCGCTGTTCAAAGTCTGAAGCTAAATCATGACGCCTCTAACTTGTGTCGAGTCGTACGAACGATACGAGCCATGATAAGGAAGGTCATGCCAGGTCACAAGCTTAAGGCGCCGGGGGTTAACCCGACAGGCAACACGAGTCATGTCGTAAACGACATGACTTATAGTGAGAATCCGAGTCATGTCGGCGGCGACATGAGCCATGGCGTTTTTCTGCATAATTACGAAACTGTCATCTGGTCTGAAGATCACCTATAAATACCCCTCATAATTCACTTGAGAGGGGGACGAAAATTCTTTCTTACAAGGAGACTCCGTCAAATTCAATGCTCATCTACAACTTCTCTAATGGCTTCTATGAGTTCATCAACACTTTTCTAATTTCATGAAGATCAAATCTAAGTTAACAATCATGAGAGCTTTCAAAAAATTGGATCTAAGCACCTTCAATCTCATTCAAGATACAAGATCATGAAAAAAGGATCAAAGGATACAAGTGATTGAAGATTCATTACAAAGCCAAATTTCTTCCTCGTCCTTCACCAAATTTGAGGGAAGTAAAGTCACAAATTGAGTTAGGAGTGAGAAATGATTGTAATGAGGGGAAATTCATATGTTGTAAGCTTGAACATTGTAATGAGAATTGATTGAAAGTGGATGTAGATTCATATAGAATCGAACCACTATAAAACTTCCTTTGTGTTCTTACTTGCTTTTATCTATTTATTTTAGCAATTACGTGGTCCCGAATTCTTACCTAATCGGTGAAGTGTAGCTTTTACACCCTTGGTGTTTGATCCAAAATTTGAGGCAAACATTTGGCTCCCACCGTGGGGCCTGGATTGCCAATCAATTTCTCGCTCTCTCACAAGGTGGAAGGCCTTGCATTGGATTTCTGAATACACTCCAATCATCTAATTTGTCCGAATTGAGATACTTACCTCTAAAGTTATGGGTAAGCCAAGTAGACCATCAAAGAAATCTACAAGTAAAAGCATCGAAGATGTCGATGATGCCACTAACACAGAAAATACCCCGCCCACTAATCAGTTCG
Organism: Allium sativum; assembly: GCA_030737875.1. Classification (NCBI taxonomy): domain Eukaryota; kingdom Viridiplantae; phylum Streptophyta; class Magnoliopsida; order Asparagales; family Amaryllidaceae; genus Allium; species Allium sativum. Next base: position 43,360,381 of record CM060926.1, read on the forward strand.
AAGTCGGTGAGAGTTCTAAAGATGGAACTGCCAAAACAAGGAGGGAATTGGATGAAGTAGCAACAGGACTGACGAATCAAATTGATATTGCGAACAAGGCCATGATGAAGAAGCTTGAAATCATGTTCGCCATGCAATCCACAATGGCCAAAGTCACCATGAGTGCAAGCCGTCTCAAAACTGTTAAAACCACCGAAAGGGAAGATATTGGATTTTCTTCCTCGAGCCCGAATAAAGGAAATTCTGTCTAGGAGGTTGTAAATCCTAGTCATAAGGGAATGAAGCCACCTACTCATAACCACTATGAAAAAGCGACTCCTCAACAAGCGTTTGGTTCCACCAAAGGGGCACTTCCCCATGCGGGAGGTCCAGGACCCCGGAATCTGAACCGTGATCATTTACATTGGCAAACATCCGGTAAAGAGGAAGGCGTCCGCCCCGTGGACCAACTCAATGAGGAGGAGAGAATATTTGGAATGGTATGGAAGATCATGAATGAGAGCCAGAAAAAAGTGGACGATGAAAAGGAATGGGGATTTGCTCCTACAAAAGCCCTACTTACAGAAAGAATAAAAATGGTGCCATATCCAAATAAATTCAAACCCCGAGTTGTACAAGCTTATAATGGAACTGGCGATCCCAACGTGTTCCTATTCAAATACGATCAACACATGGATGGGGCACGTGCTACTGATGAGCTCAATTGTTTATACTTCCATACCTACTTGGAAGGAGTAGCTTCACTCTAGTTCACAAAACTCCTGCCGAAATCCGTGGATGACTTTGCTACCTTGGCCAAGCTGTTCAGATAGCAATTCAGGCTTCAAGCAACCAAGGTGCGTGATGTGATGGAATTGAATGAGTTGGAAAAAGGGCCAGGGGAGTCCATTAAAACCTTCCTTTCTCGTTTTAACACAGCCATAGCCGAAGTTGGGAACTATGAGCCACGTTTGGCTTTGATGGCTCTAAAGGGAGGAATAAGTAAAAAGATCAAACTCGAGCGGTGGATCAAGAAGAAGAAGCCTGCCACTCTTGATAAGGCAGAGGAGTATATAGGCGTGGACGAGGATCCGACCTATACAATGGAAGCTACAGAAAATAAGGAGCCATCAGAAAAGAGAGACGTAAACGTGCAAGGAGGACAAAAAAACGCCGGAGAAATCAGAAAAGGGGGAATGAAGGGAAAGATGGTCGAAACAACAAAAAGCTTAGTTTCTTCAAGAATTCCGAAATGGCTCCTCTTAACGATACCATAGAGAACATTTATATGGCGACCAAAGACACTGAAGAGTACCCAGAGCCCTGGAAGTTAAGAGTCACTGATAACGCAATAAAGTCCGACAGGTTCTGCCGATTTCACAACCAGCCGGGACATAGCACGAACGAATGTAGGCATTTGAAAAGCTTAATTGAAGAACTGATAAGGAAAAACAGGCTTCAACAGTACACAAAGAACCCCCAGAATGCTCAGGGAACTCAAGACCAAGGAACCTCTACAGGACAGCCTAAACAGAATGAGAACGCTTGGATTGCTGCTATACCAATGATAATCTTAAACATCATTTCAGGAGGCCCCCACCCGATTGGGAAAAGCTGGGGGACATGGTGAAATATGCTCATGAGCTGAAAAACTTCTCGAAAAAAGGTGAACTCATGACCATAGACGAAGTTTTATTGGCAAAAATACCAAGATTCCTGTGAGACGACATCACATTTAAAGATGAAGATCAGACCGGGATCATAACACCTACAGAGGATCCAATGGTGATAACCGTTGGTCTAGGCCTAGCTATAGCTAGAAGAGTGTTAGTCGATAGCGGAGCATCTGTTAATATCCTCTTCTTCAGCGCATTCCATAGGATGAAGCTTTCTATGGGCGACGTAAAAGCCTGTCAGAACAAGGTCCATGGATTCACTGGTCAAGATGTTCAACCAATTGGTATCATCGGTCTACTGGTGGAGCTTGGAGAAGGAGAGAAAAATGCCGCACTAGTACAGGACTTTGTTATAATTGACGAACCCTCTGCTTACAATGCCTTCCTAGGAAGACCTACTCTCGCAGCATTCAAAATAACTATGGCCCCGTGGTGCCTCACTATGAAATTTCCAACGGAGAATGGTGTTGGAACAATTATAGGTGATCAACAAGCAGCATGAGAGTGTTATTTGGTCGAATTGGCAGTGGCAAGAAAGATGGAATTGAAGAAGGATGTAGGGCCGCCGTTCCTCATCCAAAAGCCCCTCTTATAGCAATTAAAGCAAAACCCCCATACTATGAGCACAATGGTGCTTGGAAGGCAATTGATCCAAGGAAAAATAGTATGGGGGAAAATAGAGCAGCACCGAATGAAGATACTATCCCCGTTCCAATATCCGACAAGAACCCTAACCAAGTCTTGATGATAGGATCTCAGCTAGGTTTGAAGCTGCAAAATGAATTAATTTTGTTTTTGAAAGCAAATTTAGAAGTGTTTTCCTGGGAACACTCAGATATGTGTGGGATCCCACCGAATGTAATTGTTCACAAGTTGAATATAAATCAAAAGTTAACTCCTATGAAACAAAAAAGAAGAATGCAAGGATTTGAAAGATCCGAGGCTCTAAAAGAAGAAGTAGATAGGCTGCTCAAAAATAATTTCATACGAGAATCTACGTATCCAGATTGGGTTTCTAACCATGTAACGACTTGGATTTTCAACGACTTTGGTTATCGACATAAGCTCGATGTGGATAACCAAAACATTGAAAATCCGGGTCGTTACAGTTGGTATCAGAGCTTAGGTTAAGAATTACTTGGCTCTGTGGCGTGACTCGGTAGAGATAGGGTTAGTAATACCCTAGATTGAGTTTGAGTGTATATATATACGACAGAGCGTATTTGTTATTTGATATAAAAACCGTTTTATATTGTGTTGACTAGTCTGTTGAGTGGATTATGAATTTTGGTCGAATCGTGGGACGCCACAATGTCGATAGGAGTTTATAAACACTTGAACAGAAGATTGGACACGATATTGTTTTTAAATAGTTAAGCTGATTGTTAGAATTATAATCGAAATAGATTATAAAACAGAAATAGTTATATATAACCAATGGAATTTGTATATGAAATCAAATATACAAATGAGATAAATTGAAATTGAATTCTAACCAGAATTCAAAATTTAAAATCCTGGGAGTTTGGAAAATATTTTTCTGAATGGAGTTTGAAAGAAATAAAGCACCGAACTCATTCAGTAGTTGGGAAATAATTCTGATGATGGTCGCAACGTCATCAGTGTTCATTTTCGAGTTTCTAAGTGATGAATTGCTGCCTTAGAAAAGTTTTTGACGGAAATTTGTTTGAAAAGAAACAAGTTGTTTGAAAATTCAAATATTTTGAATTTGGGATATATATAAATATATGTATATATTTATATTACTTCAAAGGAATTTTGAAATGGGAATTGAAATATAGATTTCAAATAGAAGTAAAATAAAGGAATTTGAATATATATATAATTCAAATAGAAGTGAAATAGAATTTGAATTCAAAAAAATTCAAATGAGTTTGAATAAAGAAAATTCAAATAGAAATTGTATAAGAAAAATTGAAATGGAATTTGAATTCAGAGGAATTCAAATGGATTTGAATAAAGAAAAGTCAAATAGAGATTTGAATATTAGAATTCAAATGGAATTTGGTTAAATAGAATTTCAAAGAAAATATAAAGTTTGAAATAGAATTTGAATTCAAAGGAGTTAAAATAGAATTTAAATTGAACAAAGGATTTCAGATGGATTTTGAATAAAGGAATTCAAATAGAAATCGAAGATAAGAAATTCAAATAGAATCTGAAGATAAGGAAATTGAATTTGAATTTAAATCGAAGAAAATTCAAATAGAAATTGAATAGAAGTAAATTCAAATATAGAGTTTGAATTAAGAAATTCAAATGGAATTTGAATATTGCAAATATATAGGATTTGAATATTAGAAGTTAAATAGATCGGGAATATTATGTGAAATGGATTGGATAAATATTAAAAAATAAATCAGAATGGAGTTGAATTTATTATAAACGAAGTTAAAACGTTTATATTTATAAATATAATTAAAACGAGCTCGCCGTAGCACGGCAGTTCACGAATTGGCGATTCGAACTTCAGTTTAGTATACAGAACTCAATTGAAGTCGGAATTCTTTGAAACAAGAATCGTCGGGACCGGTTGAACAATAGTTTTTTAATGAAAGAGAAAAATCTGGATTTCATCGTATAGATTTTGAGTTATGTCAAAATCAAATTTTTAGAAAAGCAGCGCCAGAAACCATTAAAACCACAATGGTTTTTATGTATATAAGTAAAAGGATTTTTAAAGTAAAAAAAAAATCCGAATGGCCATGAGAAAAATATAGACTTGAGTTATAAAATGAATGTGAACTCCAGTGAAGTAGATAAAATGATTTGGGAAACAATGATCATATTTCTGATTATTAAATAGAATTAACTAAGTAAAAGAGAAATTAGTTAATCAAAGTTGAATCGAAATTGGGTTTTTGGATAAGTGAAAGAGATTGAGAATTTATATTCGAAATCGAATATATAACTCGAGTTGAAAATATAATTAGATTAGTTATAATTAAGTTGACATATATTTGAACAAGTTATATTCAAATAAAAGAGTGAAATAGGCAAAACGGTTGATTAGCAACTAGTTAATGGGAATTCGAATGATTGAAATTAAATTTAACTTAAGTAAGTTAAATGGATCGAAACGAATAAATTGAGTAAAATCATGTGAATGAAATATGAATTGGGTTTGAATAAAGGAAAAACCAAAAGAGTTAAAAAGAAAATATATTTGTAAAACAAATATAAAGGAAATATTTGTAAAACAAATACAAGGGACGTTATGTGCAAACAAATAGAAGAGGAAATATTTGTAAAACATTTACAAATAGAATTTAGAAGGAGAAATATTTGTAAAACATTTACAAATAGATTCAATGGAAATATTTATTTATAGAAAATAAATAGAATGTTATAAATGAGATATTTATTTATAGAAAATAAATAGAATGTTATAAATGAGAAATTTATTTGTTAAATAAATAGAATGTAATAAATGAGATATTTATTTGTTAAATAAATAGAATGTTATAAGTGAGATATTTATTTGTTAAATAAATAGAATTTAATCAAAGGAACATTTAGAAGATGAATAGAAAATGGAAATCTGTTTTAACAGATAAATAGAAAAGATTTATTTATAAATAACAGTTTATAAATTAAATTAAATATTTATCATTCGATAAATGGAATATATAAGTCTGAACTTATATAGAGAAGAGATATTGGTTTTTAACACCGGTAGTTTTAAATAGAAGGGGTACACAACACTTGTATAAGTGAAGTAATGTTATTAAAGAGAACATTTATAAAGTGAAGAACCGTTACTAAAAGTAAATCTTTATAAATGAATAAACGTTATCCAATAGGAGATGTTCGAATAAGAAAAGTCGATTAGAGTTAGAAATAATCGATTAGAGTTGGAATAAATCGATTAGAGTAAGAGTTAACCAGATAGAGTAATTGAACATAATCAATCGAATTAGGATTTAATTGAATGTTAGTTATTCAATTAAAGTTGATCGAATATAGTTATTGAGATAGAGTTGGTCAAACATAGTTACTCAGGATAAGTTACCATTTCATACGACTGCTAGCGTAATTCGCAGGGCTGCAGATAGCCTAGGACGGTCGGATGTTTCCTGAGGGAATCAGGCGTAACCATTGTGATCGCTGCGATCTAGAGTCAAGCGAATAGAGTTAAATCGAATATTAGTTATTCGAATAGAGTTAAATGAGTTATTGAATATTAGTTTTTCGAATAGAGTTAAATCGAATATTAGTTATTCGAATAGAGTTAAAGGAGTTATTGAATATTAGTTTTTCGAATAGAGTTAAATCGAATATTAGTTATTCGAATAGAATTAAAGGAGTTATCGAATATAATTTATTCGAAAGGAATTATCGAATTCGGTTATTCGGAAGGAGTTATCGATTATTAGTTAATCGAAGGAATTATCAATTATAGTTTAATCGAAAGGAGTTATCGATTAGTTTAATCGAAGTGAGTTATAGAATATTGGTTATTCGAAGGAGTTATAGAATTTAGTTATTCGATGGAGTTAATTGATAAGAGTTAAATCCAATAGGTTAATTGATAAGAGTAAATTGAATATAGTTTATTCGAAGAAGGGTTTTCGAATCTAGTTATTCGATAGAGAGATAATCGAATATAGTTATTCGAAGGGAGGAGTTATCGAATAGGGATTTATTCGAAAGAGAGACGTAAGGAAGTTTGAAATGTTGAGTATCAACATCAATAAGTTTTGAAAAGATAAATGGGTTTGTAGCACTTTTTCTACCTTAGCAATTTCGAGGACGAAATTATTTTAAGTGAGGAAGATTGTAATGACCCGAACTCTTAGGGGTTAATTTTAAAAATATTTAATATGGATTTAAATATTGAGTTAAGTAAATAAATCAATTTTTATAGGGAGTTATCGATTTAAAAATCAATTTTTATTTAATATTGAAAATTTTAAATTATCAGAATAAGAAAATGGATTTAGTCGAGCTCAAAATTTTAATTTGAATTGAAAACAGTTCAAATAATTAATATAAAATTTTAACGGTAATAATATTTGAATATTATCGAGGAGAATAAATAGTTTGAAATTTAAATTTATATCAATTTAAATTAAATATCTGTTCCGGATGATCGAACTGGACTTCAATACCTATCCAAGTGTGTCTGAAACAGTGGTATTACTCTAGGATTGACAGTTGTTGAGTTCAGAAAAGTGTTCGGAATCACGAAGGGTTTTAATTAGAGGATACCATTTCAAAAACAAATTTAATTAAATAAAATAGCATTTTTTCCTTTTTGTTGGTGAACATGAAACAATACAACAAGGCAAAAACAAAACGGCCGCTGTCTTCACTTTCTTCCACACGATTCTTCATGGCAAAAGGGTGGCCACGCTCCTCAATTACACACCCCTCTCCTTCCTTATAAAACCGCACTTTCCCCTTTTTAATTCTTTAGTTCTGAAAAACCAAAACAAATGGCCGCTTCTTTAAATTCCTATCAAAATATCAATTGAAGTCAAACCAAAATCAAGCTGTAAATCAAAAAATTGGAAGTCGCGATCGAAAGCGCTGAGACTCTCTGATGTTCGACAACAGCTGCAGATGCTTGCGATTAAGGGACCCAACAGCGGTTCGAATGGAATTCGATTTTAGGGATCGCGATGGGCGTGCACTGGTCAAAACCGCGGGATCAGGAGTACGATGTTGGCTAACGCGATGGGATCTGAAGCACGATAGGGTGACCGACAAGTGGAAATTGTCGATGCCTGTAGCATCTAGGAGAGGTCGCGACAGTTGAGATGCGAGTTCCAATTTCATTGAGGAAGGGGAAGCTGAGTTCGACAAGGGGAGATAACGGTAGTGGTCAGGGTGAGATGAATGGTGGTCAGAATTGGGTTTCATTGGTACGGCGATGCACAGTTTTGGTTAAGGGAGAGTTTCAGATTTGTCAAGAAGGTTATTACTATATATATTGAATGTTAACTTAATTAATCTAAAATCTAACGATGTTTAATTAAATTCAAAGTAATTAAGATATAGAATTTTATTTTTAGTTAGCTAAAATTCAGAATTTCGGTTAAGATGAAAAGAAAATGACCTTAAACGTTATCTAGAATTTGGAAACAAAAAGGGGAGATTCATCTAGTAAATCATTTTAAAGAGTGTAAATTTGTCGAGTGGCTTGCAAGTAAATAAGGTATTCGTTTTTTCTTAGGATGATTAATTTATTAATTTGTTAAGTTAATTTAAATTATTAATAACATAATCAATAAATAAAATTTATTATCATAGGTACAAAATGAAATGTATTCGAGACAATTTGAATAGATTCGTAGCCGATGATTTGGAAATAAACTGGATATTTGACAACTGCAATTTCGGTGAGTAAACCTCACTCACCATTTATTTAGAATTATTTTTATATAGTTAAAAATAATTGTCTGTGCTTGTTTGAATGCTGTCTAATTGTTTTAAAATATATATTAGTTATTTAGGATTATTATATATATATTGGGTGATTGATTGGTTGGATTCCCGCAGTTTCATTAGCGGATTCCCGCAGTTTCATAGCGGATGATTACCTTATACGCCCCACGCTATGATTAGTGGATGACCTTCTATACCGCGATATTCTGCCTCGAAGCAGGATGGGTATATTACTATGTTGACTAACGTCTGTGGATGCAGGAAAAACAGGTTGGAGGAATCCAACTGGATTCCTCAAAAATATATTATCTGTTGTTGTTTGTTTGATTTCATATATATTCATATATGATGTGTTAAAAATCAAATGATTGAAAATTGGTTGATCTGATTGTTGAAAATACCACTAGAGCTTGAATATTGATTCATAAAAATATCGGAAAGGGTATTTGATATTGAAAAAGGAAATTCTATTTTTATAAATAGAATTTGAATTTTTAATAAAACTATATAAAATATTAACTTGTTTTGAAGGTATATAAAACAAGTAATTGAATTTATAAACTTTGTTTATAAATGGAAGATGGGATTTGAATCGAATTTATAAACTTTGTTTATAAATGAAAATATGGGATTTGAATTGAATTTATAAACATTGTTTATAAATGGAAAGGTGGGATTTGAATTGAAGTTATAAACGTTGTTTATAAATAATGCAGAGAATTCAAATAGACTTTGAATATAGAATTTGAATAACAGAATTCAAATGGACTTTAAACGATTTGAATATAGGATTCAAATGGACTTTAAACGACTTGAATATAGGACTCAAATGGAATTTAAACAATAGAATTTGAATAGATCTGAATAATAGAATTCAAATGGAGTTTAACTATAGAATTTGAATATAGAATTCAAATGAAGTTTAAATATAGGGATGCAAATAGAATTCAAATGAAGTTTAAATAAAGAGAATTCAAATAGAATTGAATTGGAATTTGAATAAGAAGTCGATAAGGAAACGAGAGTATGAGTATAATTAGAATTTGTTAATATGCAGTTAAAACATATTTGAACATGTCATGTTCAAATATGAAGGTGAAATAGACTGAAAAGTTAAGCAACAGATTTAATTAACAAATTTAGTTAAAACGATTGGTATAGTTAAAATAGATTGGACATGCATAAAGATACAGGAGACAGGTATGGAATAAAGTATAGAAGTGAAATAAATAGAATGCCCGACAAAAAGGTACGTATTTAATTTCCATATGAGATTTTATGCACCGTATCGGCTAGCCGCTTGGCTTTTTCTTTTTCTTTTTGAGATGAGAAGGACCGGGAAAGCTATTTGAAATTTCCCGATGCTCCCGGTACAAAGGAGGTTATGGCGAATTTTTCCGGGAATTTAAGAAGATAGAATATTTTTAAGATAATTTGATAGTTAGAAACCAACATATCGATATATATAGAAGTCGATAAGGGAATGAACTTAGAAATAGAATAGTATAATCAAAAAGGAAGACTAGGAATAAAATCTCGAAAGAATATAAGAGAAAGTTTATATGTGTTTAAAAGTGAATCAGTAGTTGTATGGTATTGATTATTCGAGTAAGTAGTTTTATCTGTTTTGACGTTATAAATGTTATTCAATCAAGGTCCGAGAGGTAGTTATACCCCAACTTGATTGATTTCATTATTTACAGATAAACAGTAAGATTTCAGGCTCGAAGATCAATGTTGAATAAGAGTTAGTGGAATATAGTATTTGGGTTGTCGTAACGATGTTTTACACAACATCCGTTTTAACCCAAATAAGAGTAAGCTGGGAAATAGAATAATAAATATTTCCTAAGTATAGAAATAAACGAGATCGGAAAAGAGATAAGTAATTGGAATATTTTCCAATTATAAATAACATATATTTTCTAAAGTTTAGAAAATAAAAGAAGGCGATATATGGAAATGTTTTCCAAATAACGTAAAAGGCCAATATGGTTATTGAAAATATTTGGTTAACAAATATTGATAAAGAAATAGAGAAGAGATTTAATTAATGGAATATTAATTAAAGGTTCAGTGATTGTTGGATGTTTGGATGAACACTTGTTTTATTCGATAGTTAAATCTTCGACTATCGAAACACTTGTTTTATTCGATAGTTAAATCACAGACTATCGAAGTTTTGACCATCGTCGTCAATATGGAGACACCGGTTGGATTATTATCCGAAGAACCACTCCATATCGGCAGTAGCGTGCGAATCAGATTATATAAAGATAATCGAAGACGGAGTAGAGTGCAAGGACTTTTTCTATTAATAGAAATAGTGCCTTCAGTTCATCCTGTTCCTGGGTGACTTGTATGGATGAATGTCTGACAGAGTATTTCCAGACGATCACGTATATTGATTTCTCCAACCGTACCAAGAGTGGAAGCGGAGAAGGAAACTTCTTTTAGCTAACACATAATGTATTGTTGTAGATGTCAATCGGTGATTTGATGGATTTGACGATGTGGCATTCAAAGTGAATCTGGTATGATGATAAAGCGTAGCTTCTAGCCTCATCATCTGGTAAATGACAGAAATCGGGCAGGCAGCATGGCTAAGTCAGTCGCACCGAAGTAGGGTGTATAATCACCTGATCTAGAGTTTCATTTACTTCTAAAAATCTATTGTTGATGCTGTCCCATTCGGGAAACGGTTGCTGATCCCAACTGTTGGTGATATACATTCGATACACTCAAGCGAAATGAGTGGTCGGTCATGTGTGGCCGGGTTGCAAGATGTTCTTGTTGAACCCAGTGTATTCCTCTCTAGAGGTACATTAGCGAAAGGTGGTTCCATACCTTGTCATAGTTGGAAATCCATTACCCAATACGTGCTTGCGGTTTTGATTGTATACTATATATGTAGAACGTGAGATGAAAGCGTTTCTGCTAGATGATTATATATATACCGTGGTTGATAGACATTATTATAATATCAAAAGATTTTGATATAAAGATATTTTGGATTCTCATAAGGGAAAAACCCGTTCCGTTATGCGGCGTGGTCTTATGAGATATCGTTTACTTGTTCGAACTGTTTTTAAACTGTTTTACTCATACCAGTCCCATGACTGACCCGGAGTTTACTTTTTTGTTTTCCCTAAACTCTTGGGTGCCTAAATTTGTATGGGCAGTCAAGTAGTCAGGATTTTACAGATATACTGGAAGAGCTAGAGCAGGAGGCTTCAGGATCATATAGCTATAGTTTATTTCCGCTGTATTGTAAGTATTGTACTCTGATAATGTATTGTATACATATAATGATTTATTTCAAGGTTATGTTACATATATTATATGTTATTCGTTCCGCTGTGAGATTCGTGTTACTCTGATGTTGTGTTCTTCTTCTTCTTCTATTCTAAGTTTCTATCTTATTTTTCCTCACCCTCTAATTTCTTTCACTAATTACCAGGATTTTTCGATGTTTTGGTTATCGACATCGAGCTTATGTCGATAACCAAAGTCGTTGAAAATCCGGGTCGTTACAAACCAAGTGCTTGTCAAAAAGTCCAATGGAAAGTGGAGAGTGTGTATAGAATACTCAGATCTTAATAAAGCGTGCCCAAAAGGCAGTTTCCCTTTGCCTCGAATTGACCAACTCATAGATGCAACTGCGGGGCATGAGTTACTATCTTCCATGGACGCATACTCCGGATATAATAAAATTATGATGCACAAGCCAAACGAAGAGAACATGAGTTTCATAACAGATAGAGGACTATACTGCTATAAAGTCATGCCATTTGGACTGAAAAACGCAGGAGCGACTTAAAATGTCTTGTAAACTCCATGTTTAAATCTCAGATAGGGAATAGAATGGAAGTATATGTAGACGATATGCTAGTCAAATCAAAGAAGGTCGAAGATCTTCTCGAGGATCTAGCAGAAATGTTTCACATACTCAGGAAGTACGGGATGAAACTAAACCCATTAAAATGTTCATTCGGAGTCTCTTCGGGAAAATTTCTCGGGTTTATCGTCAATGCTAGGGGCATCGAAGCGAACCCCTCTCAAATTGCGGCTTTAAGGGAAATGCGGGCCCGAGGACAAAAAAGGAGCTTCAAAGCTTAAATGGAAAGGTAGCAGCACTAAACCGGTTCGTTTCCAAAGCAATGGATCGATGTATTCTGCTTTTCGATGCTTTGAAAAAAGGGAAGACGGACTTCTGGTGGACCTCAGAGTGCCAGGAGGCTTTCGAAGAGTTGACAAGACATATGGAATCACCACTAATGTTATCGAATCCTAAGGATGGGGAGGATCTATTTTCATATCTAGCAGTTTCATCACATGCCTTGAGTGCAGCACTAATCCGAGAAGAAGCAGGAGTGAAATTGCCGGTATATTACATTAGTAAGAGGCTCGCCGGGGCAGAGCTAAATTAACCTAAACTAGAGAAGCTCGCATATTGCCTCCTTGTTGCCTCAAAAAAGCTGAGATCTTATTTCCAATCTCATCCTATCAAGGTCCTCACCGATCAACCGTTAAGGAAAATCCTCTTTCGCCCAGAAACTTCAAAAAGGCTCTTGAAATGGAACATTGAGCTAAGTTAATATGACATCAGTTACCATCCTCGAAGAGCCATCAATGGCCAAGCCCTATCGGATTTCATTGTTGAGTTTACAAGCAAGGGAGAAGAGGTTAAGGAACCAGCGGAAACAGAGATTGCCTAGAAACTATACTTTGATGGGTCCAGAAACGACCACTGTTCAGGTGCTGGAATCGTCTTAGAAACCGCAGAAGGTTACTCTTTATACTATGCCTTGAGATTGGAATTTCCATCAACCAATAATGAGGCCGAATATGAAGCATTGATAACAGGGTTAAAGCTGGCAAAAGAGCTAAACCTAAAAACTTTACAGATTCTTAGCGACTCTCAGTTGGTGGTAGGACAAGTACGCAAGGAATTCCAAACCAAATCAGGAAACCTCCCTTCTTATCTAATCAAAGCTATGGAACTTCTAGATGCCCTTGACTACTATGTTATATCTCACATCGCAAGAGAACAAAACTCAAAAGCAGATTCTCTTGCCAAGTATGCTAGTTCATCAGACGCTCAACTGCTAGGTTTAATCCCCATTGAAGTACTTTCTACCCCAACCATTGAGGAAGCGAGTGTTGACTAGATAATGGAGACAGTTGAAGAACCTACATCGTGGATGACTCCAATCAAAGAATATATCCTCAATGGGACATCACCTGAAGAGCACAAAAACAAAAGGAAGATATTGCGCAAGGCCCCTTTTTACCTCGTCCAAGACGGAAGGCTGTACCGACAAGGATTCTCCATGCCATTGCTGCGATGTGTGACCAAGAAGGAATCTAAAGCAATCTTGGCAAAGTTGCACGAGGGTGAATGCGGAGGACACACCGGCGGTCAAATGTTAGCCAAGAAGGTTCTGCGATATGGCTATTTCTTGCCTGATGTAAATCTAGATGCCATGACGTATGTAAAGAAGTGTGACAGATGCCAGAGATTCGCTAAGATTTCAAGAGTACCTCCCACAGAACTAGCTCAAATGGTCAGCCCATGGCCATTTGCGGTCTGGGGCATAGATTTGATTGGGATATTACCCACTGCAAAAGCGAATATGAGATACGCTATAGTAGCTGTCAACTACTTTACCAAATGGGCTGAAGCAGAACCTTTGGCTACTATCACATCAAAGAAAGTGATCAATTTTGTTTCAAAAAACATCGTTTGTAGGTTCGGAGTGCCCCAAAAGATCATCACCGATAATGGAACCCAGTATGAAAGCAACGAATTGCTGGACTACTGTGCTGAATATAAGATCAAAAAGATCTTTGCAGCTATGGCTCATCCGCAAGAAAACGGGCAAGTGGAAGCCATGAACAAAATACTAAACTCAACCATCAAGAAGCATCTCGAAAAATCCAAAGGCAACTGGGTCGATGAAATACCTTTTGTGTTATGGGCATACCGGACAACACATAAAATTGCCACAGGGCACACCCCATTCTCACTCGCATTCGAGTCGGAAGCTATGATTCCAGTAGAACTGGAAGTATTAACTCACCGTAGAATATACTTTAACCAAAAGGAGAATGAAGAACTGCAGTTAGAGGCACTTGATTTGCTCGAGGAAAAACGAAAAGAAGCAGAGCTCAAAATAGCTGCCCATCAACGGAAAGTAGCCAGATATTTCAATGCAAAAGTCAAACAAAGAACTTTTCAAGTCAGGGACCTCGTCATGAAGAGAAATATGACAGGAACTAGGGTATTTGAACCCAATTGGGTGGGGCCGTACATAATAAGCCAGAAATTTGCAGATGGCACTTTTGAGCTGAAAACAACAGACGGAATCACACTCCCTCGAGCATGGAATAGCATTCATCTTCACCGTGACTTTGTTTGAAGTTTCTTTCACATATTTTGCATTATACATACATCATGAATTGTAAATAAATCATGCATTGTAAACATCATTGCAAAGTTTGCGCAAATTAGTGAAAGAAATTACTTTACCTGTCTAAAAGTCGTACATTAGCAAGATTTTGACTTCAAGCCGCTAACATCGATTTTAATTACAGGCTTTTTAAGCAAACGAAAGTGCATCTATAACCAAATAGGGCTTGAGGAATGCTATAGCACATCACCCAATGGGGAAAGCTCAAGCACCTGTCGCTTAATGCTCAAACACTTACACACTTTTGTTATAGAGGGTGTGAAGTACAAGGCCATAAATAAGAAGCATCAAGAACTCTGACCCCAAACTATGGATCAGGTTTTGAATCTCACCCTAGGAGCACATTCTTAATAATAGAGTTCAAAGTCCCAGTTTTGACAAGTCACAACCAGAATCTCACAAATAAACTGGCGTCAGACACTTGAAACAATACGATGGTAAACCCAAGACCTCCCCGAGGGGCACCCGGTTCATCGCCGACGCCATTAAGATATGGCCAGATAGCGATACAAACACCAAGCTTTTGAACCCAAGACCTCCTCGGGGGGCACTCGGTTCATCGCCGACGCCATTAAGATATGGCTGAATAGCGATACAAACACCGGGCTTTTGAACCCAAGACCTCCCCGAGGGGCACCCGGTTCATCACCGACGCCATTAAGATATGGCCGGATAGCGATACAAACACCAGGCTTTTGAACCCAAGACCTCTCCGAGGGGCACCCGGTTCATCGCCGACGTCATTATGATATGACCGGATAGCGATACAAACACCGGGCTTTTGAATCCAAGACCTCCCCGAGGGGCACCCGGTTCATCGCCGACGCCATTAAGATATGGCCGGAACAAACACTGGGCTTTTGAACCCAAGACCACCCCGAGGGGCACCCGGTTCATCGCCGACGCCATAAAGATATGGCTGGATAGCGATACAAACACCGGGCTTTTGAACCCAAGACTTTCCCGAGGGGCACCCGGTTCATCGCCGACGCCATTAAGATATGGCCGGACAGCGAAACAAACACAGGGTTTTCGAAGACCTCTTTGGAGGCATCCGTTCAGATGCTAGATCTTCCAAATCCAACTATTGATTCTGGGTCCTCCAAACCCAGTTACTGACGGACCCAAAGACCTCTTCGGAGGCATCCGACAAGTTCAACAAGCATCTGAATCATTCAGATCCAGCGAACAACGGATCAAAGATCCTTTCAAGGGCATCCGGTTATAAGCCGAATCTTCCCAATTCAGTTAGTAGCAGAACTAAAAACTTCTCTCAAAGTTATCTGATAAAAACCACAAGTAACTGGCCCACTCAGTTACTAGGAACAACAGATTCCTTTATCTAACTGTAAAAACCATGCCTAATTTTCAAGATATTAAAACCAATTGTGGTATGGGGGCATTACCATCGCATTAATGAAATCTAATGACGCTCTCTTAAACATACTACAATCCGGTCGTAATCTCATGAAAACCTGACATTAGGTCACTGCAACCAACAAAATTGGATTTTCTAGAATAACTAAGATAAAATTAAAAGATCGTAATAAAACAGTTATCCGCGTGAAAGGGTTGTGAGCATCGTCTTAGTCGTGGTATTGGATTTTTATATATTGAATAGCGAAGTAAAAATTCGATTTTTATATATTGAATAGCAGAGTAAAAATTCGATTTTTATATATTGAATAGCGAAGTAAAAATTCGATTTTTACATATGTAGAGAATACGGGCAACGAAGGTGACAAAAAGGCGAGAACGATGAAGATTTCTATAAATGAAGAGTCGTGGTATTGGATAGCTATTAGTGAGAACTTCTCACCTTTTAAAAATCTCTTTTTCTAGTTATATATATATCTACTAGGATGCAGACAGTGTTTAGTAGCACCCGACACCCGTCATCCACAGACCATGGATGGCTTGTTAGTTTGATTGATGTGTTGTGAAAATTGGTTGTGATGTTGATGTGAAATCGATAATAAATGTAGATAGTTGAAATAAATTAATTATCATTAAAAATATAATTTTTAACGTGAATGTGAGTAAATAAATATTTATAAACAAATCGGCCGATTTGTTTATATACACAGATTTGACTGATATTGATTGGGTCGATAAATTTTACACATCACCCAACTGCACAAATAAAAATCTGTATTTGTTGATTTGAAACCCCACACGGGTATTGGGATAAAATACGGCATACACTAATCCCAATAATTAGTTGTATGTCGATCGATTGATTGACAGGCTGTTATAAGCGTTAGATATCTATATTTGATGCTTATACAGTGTAGTGCACTTTGGATGATGGTTTATTATTTATCGTTGCTATTATATACATGTGTTGTATGGAATCCGTATAATTAACTTTATATGGTAATTGATTGGGCCTCATTCCAATTTAGAAAATAAAGAATATTATAAAATAAAGGTTCATGTGTTGACAGTACTCATCCGTTGAGATTAGTCATGTGTTGAACGAAATATTTTAACAATAAATTTACATCTTTATCATCTATAAAATTAGAAATTAACTGGAAAATAGATGAGATGAGTGGTCTCCTGGATATTGATCTGATGTTGGTTTCGGCCTTCGGGGTTAATATTCAGGGAATCATTCTCTTACTAATTTACAGTTGGAGTCTGATTTGAAATCAAACGATAGATACCATAATTTTTATAAAATATATTAAATAACAAAAATAGTCACGTGTGGACAGTACTCATTCGTTGAGATTAGTCATGCGTTGACAAAAATATAGATTCATTTGTCGAATAGAATAATGGAATTATTGAAATATATAAAGTCGTATTGATTAGAGATGCGCTATTTTGACGCGAACGATATTTATATCGATTATATTCGTTTTTAAATTTGAATTGAATCGAATAGAAAACCAATTTGAATTGAATCGAATAGAAAACCAATTTGAATTGAACTGAATAGAAAACCAATTTGAATTGAACTGAATAGAAAACCAATTTGAATTGAACTGAATGGAAAACCAATTTGAATTGAATCGAATGGAAAACCAATTTGAATTGAATCGAATAGAAAACCAATTTGAATTGAATCGAATAGAAAACCAATTTGAATTGAATCGAACAGAAAACCAATTTGAATTGAATCGAACAGAAAACCAATTTGAATTGAATCGAACAGAAAACCAATTTGAATTGAATCGAACAGAAAACCAATTTGAATTGAATCGAACAGAAAACCAATTTGAATTGAATCGAACAGAAAACCAATTTGAATTAAATCGAATAGAAAACCAATTTGAATTGAATTGAATAAAAAACCAATTCAAAATGAATTGAATTGAAAACGAATTCGAATTGAATTGAAAACGAATTGAAATGAATTCAAATTGAATTGAAATTTGAATTGAATAGAAATGAATTTTAAAACGAATTTATAAGGAAAAATTCATTCTGGATTTGAATTGAAATGGAAGTTGAAATTGTTTTTGAAATGAATTCAAAACTATTTATAAAATTCGTTTTAAATAGGAATCGACGAAATATATATTATATATATAATATAATGGCCTGAATAGAACGCGCCGCGCCCCGGCAGTTCGTGAATTTCCACCATTGATTTCGAACGGACATTACGGGCGATCCGACCGTCGGATTCTCCTAAAACCGGAACCGTTGGGTTCGTATCGAAAAGAGCTTTCTAACGAATATTAGAAATTTGAAATCTAACGGTTGGATTTGGAGATACGTCCAAATAAAATTCAGAAAAGGTGGCTGTAAGTGCAGTTCGATGGCCGTTGATGGAAATCGAATGTACGGGCCTTGATAAAATTATTAAAAATAGTAATAATTTGTGTAAAATCATAAGAAATGATTTGGGAAAAATTGGGATGAAAAACTCCATATTTGAAAAGATAAAAATAGATTTTTATCGAAATAAACTAGTTTTGAACTAAAATAAAAACCCATTTATTTTTAAATAAATAAATTGGATTTGAAATGGGTCGTAAATAGAATTGATTTGTGGCTTTATCGCGAAGGGTGTTTTAAATGACACTTGTTCTTTAACCCGATAAATAAATAGAATGTGATTTGGGTTTGTCGTGAACTGTGTTTTAAATGACATTAGTTCTTTAACCCAGTAAAAGGAGTTTTAATGAATCTGTAATTAGATTGAAATGTGAATTGATAATCTAAATTATCAAATTTAGAAACTGAGCGAGAATGGAGTATCACCAGTTTTGCTCCAAAGCGATAGTTAAATCTTTAATTAGATTTGAACGTGAAATGGTCATTAATTTTACCGATAACACCATAGTATTAGATATGGAGTATTACCAGTTTTGCTTCATGGGATGAATAAGTTGGGATTGGGAAATAAAATAAATAATTACTTCAGTGTGGTTCGCTAATCTCGACTAGTTTGGAAAACCATAATTTGATTTGAAATGACATCCAAAGGAAGATTAAAGGATAAATTTTAAAGAATTTATCTTGGATAAAATTAATGGGAACCTTTCCCTAAGAATTGAAATTTAGAAACTAGCTGAAGGTTAGTTAAGAAGAATGGTTTCCTGGGTATTGATCTGATGTTGGTTTCGGCCTTCGGGGTTAATATTTGGGGAATTGCTCTCTTACTGATTTACGGTTAGTGGCTAATGAATTGGAATGAGGCGTATGTTGTGTTTGTGTAACATTTGTTTTTAATATACGCGGGTTGTTCGGAAAGGCCGGGTTTACACCCATTCTGAATAACCGATTCGACGATAAATCGAAGATGAAGACGGTGGTCGAAGACCGGAAGTCTTCACATCGTTTGGATAATTACTGACGATCCTGATTGGGCTGTACACCCAAGAGGATGGAAATAGTTGGTGGTCGTCCAGACGTACCTGGAGATCGATGGATATGCGAGGAAAGTGCCACCGGTTTCGTTCAGACCCAGAACGAACTTGTAAATGGATTGTGTGTCTGACATTGGATTTTATTCTGTGTTGATTGATTTCTGTTAAATATATATCTATTTGGCGGCGGAGAATTTATTCTCTTGCTTAACGCCCTTCTCTGAGACGTATGAGCTTAGAGGTTATATATTGATAGATATCAATCGCATGGCATGAATTGCCTGTGTGACACGCTGAGTTGCATGGATCAAGGCTTCTGTTGAAAAGCAAAGTCTTGTGGTTGATGATCAAAGCACGGCCTACGTGGCATGTAACACCCCGCCTCCGCCAGGGTGTCTCTTGCAAGCACTCTGACTTTGGAGGGGCGTTTGAATCAGGTAAACATGCATACTGATATATCAAGGCAGAACAAGAACATATGTATATAGGTAAACAGAGTAAATATCATAGATAAAACAGCGGAAGATTTTAAACCATTTCAAAACAAGTCTGTTACATCATAATGTCAACTTTCCCAATAAACCAGTCTAGATAAAACAACATCAACTGAAAACTGAAATACATAAATACTAATCCCCAAAAGAAGTGATAGCCACAGCTAGCTTCATGTCAAACCGTACATGAGCTAAATCCCACAAGCAAGCAGTCTGAAATCCAGCTAAGCTCCAATATTCCCTCCCTGAGAACCTGGGGGGGGGGGGGGGGGGAACGGAAGAAAAGAGGCGAAAGAAAACAGGTCAGTCAAAAAGACTGAGTAAGCCCTACTACAATCAATGTAAACTGATAAAGTTAACTGGCATGAGCAGCAGGTATGATCATAAGGATAACTACATACTGGCATGATGGTTAACTAACAAGGTAGATAAAGGTGTCATCGCATAATCAGGATTAAGGTTTTGCACCACAGGTGTACCAGCAAACTAACATGACTTGAATTAAACAAGTATTGATCCCTTGGCCCAAGCTTTGGCCCAACAACTTGAAGTGACCCTAATACGAGGTCCAACCAAACGGTCTAGTCGATCGGCTCCCTAAGCCTAACTCGTCACGTGTTGGTGTCAATACGGCCCAAACATAATTGTAGTCGAACTGTGCCGGGTCCACCCTTCGGGTGTATCAAGCCCTAGGGTGTCAACCCCTGGACACCATGAACATGAGTGCACAGTCCCGATCTACTGGTACCCGTGCATGTTTTCTCCGGCTACGGACTATGTGCACGACCAGAGTCCGCCCGGAACTACACCGGCGTACCCTCTGCCGTCGCTTTTGGTCACTTACCTCCAGTCCAGTAATCGTGCCCCCACCCTAGCCTAGTCCCTAGGGCATGATGATACTAACTTGGGATTACTGCTGGAGTGGGCCCCCATTGCTAGGATTTTTCTAGTGGGTTAGGTACGGTTTAACCCTCTTGCTAATCATGAATTAACATGGTTAAATGTAACGATGAGTTCACGACTTAACCCCGATTAATCTACCGAGCCCAAATTGGTTAAGTACTAAGTGGACCATGACTTAACCCTAATCATGAGGCATTAATTAATTTAATGCACCTTAACCTCTCACATTAGACTTTATTGCGGTTACTAGTTAAGCCGGGCGGGTCCGGGTAGCTTTACACCACAACTTGGTCTAACCTCGGGTCCAAGGTACAACATGACCAACTTCTCACATTGGGTCCTATTGTTTGTAGCAACTAGTTAAGCCGGTCGGTTCCGGGTAGGTTTACGCTACAAACTCAACCCAACCTCGAGTTGGCCACACTTATCTTTTCTAAGTGTCATGTCCATCATGTTTCCAAAACATGTTACAAGTTTTTAAGCAATTGGGTAGACCTAACTTAATAGGTAAATTCCCAATGGGTAGACCTAACTTAATAGGTAAATTCCCAAGCTTATGTTTTATGTCTTTTACGTTTACCCAACCACCAAATGCAATCCCATCGCTTACATATCGCAATAGCGCATAAAGGATAGAAAGAGGGAACTTGGCATAATCATGACATAAAGGTGTTGAAGCCACAAGTTTAACATGGTGGCATATAAAATGTTCATGTGTTCATATACTTGCATATTACATATTTTGGCCTCAAAAGCATGCATAAAACCAAACTTAGCATATTGGTGATACATGGTGATAAATGACATGTAGAAATGGCCATAAGTTCGCATTTAGCCTCACATGCAAGTTATCATAAGAGATATGATAACTTACATGTTTCCAAAGTGCAACCTTTGGCATAAAGCTTGAAGCTTTATGTCCATAAACCCAAGATAAGCTTGCATAACATGATAGCATGAACAAAATGTTCAACCCAAACTTGCATAGCATAACTTGCATAGCATAACTTGCATATCATATGACAACTTGCATAACAAACTTGCATAACATAACATGATGAACTTGCATATCATATCATAGCATACTTGCATAACATGATAAACTTGCATATTACATCATAGAAAACTTGCATAACATGATAAACTTGCATATTACATCATAGAAAACTTGCATATCATACATTTAACTTTAGAGTTTAAGTATGAAAGTAGAATAGGGCTTACAATGCTTAAGAAGTCACAAAAATATGACAAAGCCCTTATGAAATCAATCAAACCCAAAATGCAAGCCAAAATGATCAAAAACTCTTCCTTTATGATGCTAATATAAGAACTTGACTTGAATGCAAGCTAATAATGCTCATACAAGTTTGAAAACACTTGTATGCATGGAAAATCACTTAGGAATTTATTTAGGAATTTTATGAAGAGAGTGGAGGCCATGAGAGGATTGATTTTGCCATAGTTTAGTTGTATGAATGAATAATGATGATTTAGGGTAGGTTAGGGTCTTATTTATAGATTAGGCAAGTGTTCTAGGCCATAGGATTAAACCCTAGTTGCAATCTTAGCCCTTAAAACCGAATCTGGCCCCCAAGCTCAACACAATCTCAAAATGGTGCACCAGGCTAAACAACCCGGCTGGACCAAGTCGACAGCCAAGTCGACAGGGCTGTCGACTTGGGTCCAACCATGTCGACTCCCAAGTCGACAGGGCTGTCGACTCCCAAGTCGACAGGGCTGTCGACTTGGGTGTTCTGGCGAGAATTTTCCCGCCTGGCCCAATTGCCCCCAAACTTCCAATTTCAAACTTGAATTTGAAATCTGTTTTTACTTAGAAATTTTCTGAAAACTTCGTTGGGCCTTAATCGGGTCATACGGACTCCGATTTTCGAAAACTCGGACTCTATTTCGCGTATTTTTCCAAGACGAACGCAATGGCATAGCCCGTTTCCCTTGATTCAGATTTTTGAATTAAATTCTGCCTCGATTTATGTTATAACAGGTTATTGAAAATACGGGTTGTTACATTCTCCCCTCCTTAAAGGATTTCGTCCCCGAAATCTTCAAGTTCGGAAGAACGTATCCTACCATCCAACATCCATCTACTCAAAACATCATCCACGAGCAATCATTGTCCTTACAAGATTCTAAATGTTGTATGAACATATGCAAAGGTGTGTGTATATGTACCTATCTAATGCAAATATCATCAATGCAAATTATGTTAGTGAAATGAATCCATATGTATGCAATTCCTAACATATTGTATAACATCTATATGTGTGCACATCACATACATCCTTATGCAACATCCATGTGATAACACGAAAATTTTCATCCATGAATAAGCATAAACACTCATGCACATGCAATATGAGGAGTGTGTGAGCCGATCTAGTGCCTAACGTGTATAATGCATCCACGAGTAACCACTTGCAAACACTTGCAACCACTTGCAACCATCAAGCATAACATGTTTCAAACACATGTTTCATCCAAAGGGTTTCTACCTAAGGTCCTCATGACAAGATTAACACGATAAACTAGATAAACATGGATAGCAAAGAGAAAGATATGCTAACAAAGAAAAGAGATTGAGAGTGTACCCTCAAAAAGGAATGGATAAAGCCCACGCATCTTCTCCTCGGTTTCCCAAGTTGTGTCTTCTTCGGCTTCACCCCACTGAACCTTCACCAACTTAACCTCTCGATTCCTTAGCTTCTTGGTCTCCGTCCCCAAGATACGAATAGGAGCTCTCCTCAAGGTAGCCTCTTTCTCCACTTCTACATCTTTTAGAACACTTGGCTCAACAACCTCTGCTGATTCATGTAAACACTTCCGGAGATGCGAGACATGAAAAACATCGTGTACTCCGGCAAGCTTCTCGGGCAACTTCACTCTATAAGCCATCTGCCCAATCCTCTCTATAATAGGGAATGGTCCAACAAACCTCGGTGCCAACTTCCCAACGGCTTCGAATCGGACCACATTCCGCAAAGAAGAAACCTTCACGAAAACCATATCCCCAACATCAAACTCCAAATCAATTCTTCGCTTGTCAGCATAGGATTTCTGTCGGTCTTGGGCCGCTTTCATCCGTCTCCGAATCAACTCGACCTTCTCGGATGTATCTCTGATCAAATCAGGCCCAAATATAAGCTTATCTGTAGTCTCCCACCAACATGTAGGCGACTTGCACGACCTCCCATATAAAGCTTCAAATGGTGCCATCCCTATGCTTGCCTGATAACTGTTATTATATGCAAACTCAACAAGAGGAAGATGGTCTTCCCAAGTACCACCAAAATCCAGAATACAAAGCCTCAACAGATCCTCGAGTACCCTATTCACCCTTTCGGTTTGACCGTCCGTCTGTGGGTGATAAGCCGTACTTAGATTCAACCTCGTGCCCATGGCTTCTTGCAAGCTATTCCAGAATTGACTTGTAAAGATTGGGTCACGGTCACTGACTATACTAGAAGGGACTCCATGTAGTCTCACAATTTCACGAAGATATACAGACGCTAGCCAAGATGCAGTCCTCTTGCTCTTTACCGGAATGAAATGAGCACTCTTCGTAAGTCTATCCACAATAACCCAAATGCTCGTATTCCCTTTCCTTGACCTTGGTATCCCATCGATAAAATCCATGGAAATACTCTCCCACTTCCAAAGTGGAACGTCTAGAGGATGCAATAGCCCACCGGGCTTCTTTGACTCGGCCTTAACTTGCTGGCAAATGATACATCTAGAGACAAACTCTGCCACATCCTTCTTCATCCCAGGCCAAAAGAAAATACGCTTCGTATCTTTATACATCTTATCTCCGTCCGGATGTATAGTCAACTTAGAGCGATGCGATTCCTCAAGAACTTTTCTTACTAAATCTTCTACCATTGGAACACATAACCTTCCGTCTCTCCTCAGCCAACCCTTGTCACCAATAGAATATCGAGCGAGATGACTAGACGCCTCTCCTCGAATCAGCTTATCCATAATCTCAACTATCTGAGGGTCTTCTCTCTGCGAAGCCCCAACTTGATCAAGAAGGGTAGGTCTGAGTTCCAGAGACGCTAAAGAACTGGTCATCGACTCAATCGCCAAAGAGAAATCAAAGGTTGCCACATACTCTAAATTCTTCATCTCAACGAATAGAGGACTCAGAGTCAACCTTTTTCTACTCAATGCATCTGCTACCACATTCCCCTTGCCAGGGGTATAAGCTATCTCAAAATCGTAGGACGCCAAGAATTCCATCCATCTTTGTTGCCTCAGATTCAGATCCTTCTGAGAAAAGAGATACTTCAATGACTTGTGATCGGTATAAAGCTCAAATCTTTCTCCCAGAAGATAATGGCGCCAAGCCTTGAGTGCATATACTATTGTTGCCAACTCTAAGTCATGAGTGGGATAATTCTTCTCATGCACTTTGAGTTGTCTACCGCCAAAGCATATCACTCTTCCTTCTTGCATCAGAACAGCTCCTAACCCCGTGCCACATGCATCGGTGTATACTGTAAATAACTTCCCTCCATCGGGCAAAGCTAGAACAGGTGCTGATGTGAGAGCTCTCTTGAGCTTCTGAAAAGCAAGCTCGCATTCTATGCTCCAAGCAAAAACTAAATTCTTCTTCGTCAATTTAGTGAGAGGAGCGGAAATCTTCGCGAAGTCCTTGATGAACTTCCGGTAAAAACCCGCAAGACCTAGAAAACTTCTCACTTCGGTTGCATTCCTTGGAGTCTTCCAATCCTGAACTGCAACTACCTTAGCGGGATCCACCGCTAAGCCTTGCTTAGATACTATATGCCCAAGGAATCTAACATCCCTTCTCCAAAAGTGACACTTGGAGAACTTGGCCTTCAACTGATGCGCTCTAAGCGTATCCATCACCTCCACGAGATGCCTTGCGTGCTCTTCCTCATCCTTAGAGAAGATCAGAATATCATCTACGAAGACCACGACAAACTTGTTCAAGAACTCCATGAACACCCTACTCATCAAGTCCACGAAATATGCGGGTGCATTAGTCAAGCCGAACGGCATGACAAGCCATTCGAAGAATCCATCTGGAGTTCTGAACGCAGTCTTGTCTATACTATCTTCAACTACCCTGAGCTGATGGAATCCAGTAGCAAGATCAAGCTGAGAGAAAACAGAAGCACTGACAAGCTAGTCAAAGAGGTCATCAATCCTCGGTAACGGGTGTCTGTTCTTCTTAGTCAGCTTATTCAACTCTCGATAGTCAACACAAAGTCGGAGAGAACCATCTGCCTTGGTAGCAAATACCACAGGCGCTCACCATTCAGATATACTTCGTCTAATGAAGTTCTTCTCAAGCAACTCTTTCACTTGCTTGCTTAGCTCCCGCCTTTCACGCGGAGCCATGTGCTGAACGGGCAAAGAAACCGGCTTTGCATTATCCACCAGATAAATGCGGAAATCAATCTCTCGCTTAGGGGGCAACCCCCTAACTTCATCGAAAACATCCGGGAACTCTCGAACCACTCTCATAGACTGAAGAGTTTCCATTGATGATTCGAGTGATTCCAGATAGCACAACATGACGGGACCTCTCGGATCACAAGAAATCTCTAGGGTGTTTCCGAGGCGAGTCACGAGCCTCACAACCCTATGCTCACAATCAAGAATGGCTCCATATCTGGACAACCAATCCATGCCCAATATCAATCCGTATCCCCTGAAACCAAGAACATAAGCACTACACAAGAACTCTACACTCAGTATAGAGATCCTCAAATCCCCACATATCATAGACAGATGGGCGGAACCCCCAATAGGATTTGAGACACAGACGGGATCATCTACCAAGCTAGTACTAAGGTGCAAACTATCAACAAGATCAGATGAGATAAAGCTATGCGATGCACCAGAATCAAACAAGGTACGAACTGGAAAATCAGAAATATATACAAGGCTCTCAACATAAATACTACCTCGATCGGGAACTGGAGCGACATTGAGAACATGAACTTGCCCTCCTGAAGGTCCAGCACGCTGAGTCTGGCCCTGGCCTTGCCCTTGCTTCTTCGGGCAATCCTTACTAAAATGTCCAGTCTCACCGTAGAAAAAGCATTCGCCATTCTTCCTTTTCCTCTTCTTACAGTCCTTAATAAGATGCCCAACTGAACCGCAATAATGGCACTTCCCCTTGTTGTTCTTGCCCTTGTTGTTATTGCCCTTGTTGCCTTGACTCTTGTTCTTGTTCTTGTTCTGATTGCCTTGACTGCTTTGACAACTTGGATTACCCTGATTTCCTTTCCCCTGGGAATCAGTCTTCTTGGCTTGAGTATCATTCACCTTGATCTCCTTCTTGACATCTCCCTGAAGTAATGCCATATCAACCAAGCTCTCAAACGTGGCCCCATGGGGAATATGCGACATAGCCAATCCCTGCAACGGCTCATTCAATCCTCTAGCAAAACGAAGAGCCTTCTTCTGAGGAGTATTCACCATATCCAAGCCAAAACGAGCTAACTGATTGAACTTGTTCACATATTCTTTGACAGACATATCTCCTTGTTTCAAAGTTATGAACCTCTCCATTTGTAGATTCTCCTCAGCAGAAGATAGAAACTTAAGCATGAACCTTGCCCTGAAATCGGCCCAAGTCTCAACAGGCCTAGTACCATTGGTGACTTCCCACCAATAAGCGGCTTCATCCTTCATAAGCCAAACCGCCAACAAGAGCTTCCTCTGATCGTCTATCCCAAAGATAGCAAATAAATCCTTGGTCTCTTTCAACCAATTTCTGGCCTCTACAAAAGTCTCAGTGCCTTGAAAGTTCTTGCCACCCATTGCTTTGAAATCTTTGCAAGTCTTTGCGAAGTCAGCTTGAGGATGCTGAGGGGGAGGAGGAAGAGGAACCTCAGCGACAGGAGGAGGAGGAGGAACATTAGCGATAGGAGGAGGAATATTAACTACTGGAGGAGGAGGAGGGACATCTACGGGGCCGGCTTCGGTCGCCCTAGCCTCCAAAAGTCTCCTATACCAAACAGGTACTTGCACTCCCTCCGGAATAGCAAAGTTATCGGCCATACTGAAAACGAAGAAAAAGACAGATTCAGAATGGAGAAAAACGAAGGAATTTTGCTAATGGCTTTTTGGGGAATAGCCTTTAAAATAAACCAGACTTTTCTTTGGAAAATACTTTATACTTGGTTTTGAAAATAGTTTTCCAAAAGTTTTAAAAACCTTTTTGTTCCTTCTCGTAAACCATATGCTCTAATACTAAATTGTAACACCCCGCCTCCGCCAGGTTGTCTCTTGCAAGCACTCTGACTTTGGAGGGGCGTTTGAATCAGGTAAACATGCATAATGATATATCAAGGCAGAACAAGAACATATGTATATAGGTAAACAGAGTAAATATCATAGATAAAACAGCGGAAGATTTTAAACCATTTCAAAACAAGTCTGTTACATCATAATGTCAACTTTCCCAATAAACCAGTCTAGATAAAACAACATCAACTGAAAACTGAAATACATAAATACTAATCCACAAAAGAAGTGATAGCCACAGCTAGCTTCATGTCAAACCGTACATGAGCTAAATCCCACAAGCAAGCAGTCTGAAATCCAGCTAAGCTCCAATATTCCCTCCCTGAGAACCTGGGGGGGGGGGGGGGGGACGGAAGAAAAGAGGCGAAAGAAAACAGGTCAGTCAAAAAGACTGAGTAAGCCCTACTACAATCAATGTAAACTTATAAAGTTAACTGGCATGAGCAGCAGGTATGATCATAAGGATAACTACATACTGGCATGATGGTTAACTAACAAGGTAGATAAAGGTGTCATCGCATAATCAGGATTAAGGTTTTGCACCACAGGTGTACCAGCAAACTAACATGACTTGAATTAAACAAGTATTGATCCCTTGGCCCAAGCTTTGGCCCAACAACTTGAAGTGACCCTAATACGAGGTCCAACCAAACGGTCTAGTCGATCGGCTCCCTAAGCCTAACTCGTCACGTGTTGGTGTCAATACGGCCCAAACATAATTGTAGTCGAACTGTGCCGGGTCCACCCTTCGGGTGTATCAAGCCCTAGGGTGTCAACCCCTGGACACCATGAACATGAGTGCACAGTCCCGATCTACTGGTACCCGTGCATGTTTTCTCCGGCTACGGACTAAGTGCACGACCAGAGTCCGCCCGGAACTACACCAGCGTACCCTCTGCCGTCGCTTTTGGTCACTTACCTCCAGTCCAGTAATCGTGCCCCCACCCTAGCCTAGTCCCTAGGGTCATGATGATACTAACTTGGGATTACTGCTGGAGTGGGCCCCCATTGCTAGGATTTTTCTAGTGGGTTAGGTACGGTTTAACCCTCTTGCTAATCATGAATTAACTTGGTTAAGTGTTACGATGAGTTCACGACTTAACCCCGATTAATCTACCGAGCCCAAATTGGTTAAGTACTAAGTGGACCATGACTTAACCCTAATCATGAGGCATTAATTAATTTAATGCGCCTTAACCTCTCACATTAGACTTTATTACGGTTACTAGTTAAGCCGGGCGGGTCCGGGTAGCTTTACACCACAACTTGGTCTAACCTCGGGTCCAAGGTACAACATGACCAACTTCTCACATTGGGTCATATTGTTTGTAGCAACTAGTTAAGCCGGTCGGTTCCGGGTAGGTTTACGCTACAAACTCAACCCAACCTTGAGTTGGCCACACTTATCTTTTCTAAGTGTCATGTCCATCATGTTTCCGAAACATGTTACAAGTTTTTAAGCAATTGGGTAGACCTAACTTAATAGGTAAATTCCCAATGGGTATACCTAACTTAATAGGCAAATTCCCAAGCTTATGTTTTATGTCTTTTACGTTTACCCAACCCCCAAACGCAATCCCATCGCTTACATATCGCAATAGCGCATAAAGGATAGAAAGAGGGAACTTGGCATAATCATGACATAAAGGTGTTGAAGCCACAAGTTTAACATGGTGGCATATAAAATGTTCATGTGTTCATATACTTGCATATTACATATTTTGGCCTCAAAAGCATGCATAAAACCAAACTTAGCATATTGGTGATACATGGTGATAAATGACATGTAGAAATGGCCATAAGTTCGCATTTAGCCTCACATGCAAGTTATCATAAGAGATATGATAACTTACATGTTGCCAAAGTGCAACCTTTGGCATAAAGCTTGAAGCTTTATGTCCATAAACCCAAGATAAGCTTGCATAACATGATAGCATGAACAAAATGTTCAACCCAAACTTGCATAGCATAACTTGCATATCATATGACAACTTGCATAACAAACTTGCATAACATAACATGATGAACTTGCATATCATATCATAGCATACTTACATAACATGATAAACTTGCATATTACATCATAGAAAACTTGCATAACATGATAAACTTGCATATTACATCATAGAAAACTTGCATAACATGATTCATCATAGAAAACTTGCATATCATACATTTAACTTTAGAGTTTAAGTATGAAAGTAGAATAGGGCTTACAATGCTTAAGAAGTCACAAAAATATGACAAAGCCCTTATGAAATCAATCAAACCCAAAATGCAAGCCAAAATGATCAAAAACTCTTCCTTTATGATGCTAATATAAGAACTTGACTTGAATGCAAGCTAATAATGCTCATACAAGTTTGAAAACACTTGTATGCATGGAAAATCACTTAGGAATTTATTTAGGAATTTTATGAAGAGAGTGGAGGCCATGAGAGGATTGATTTTGCCATAGTTTAGTTGTATGAATGAATAATGATGATTTAGGGTAGGTTAGGGTCTTATTTATAGATTAGGCAAGTGTTCTAGGCCATAGGATTAAACCCTAGTTGCAATCTTAGCCCTTAAAACCGAATCTGGCCCCCAAGCTCAACACAATCTCAAAATGGTGCACCAGGCTAAACAGCCCGGCTAGACCAAGTCAACAGCCAAGTCAACAGGGCTGTCGACTTGGGTCCAACCAAGTCGACTCCCAAGTCGACAGGGCTGTCGACTTGGGTGTTCTGGCGGGAATTCTCCCGCCTGGCCCAATTGCCCCCAAATGAAACACCCCACCTCCGTTAGGGTCACTCTCAAAGGGAATGCCCTAATTTTGGTGGAGGTTTATAAGTATAAGTCACAGATATACAAGACAGATATAAGAACACATATTTGTAAACAGCGGAAAAACAACAACTCTTATTTCATAAAAGCAAATACGTGCTACAACAACATCACCATAATTGTCTTACATCTTTTCCAAAAACATAACATAACACTTCCATAATCTGTCTTGATTACATTATTTAAAGAAGCATAAATAAAACATAGATAAACTGCAAAAGCCCCATAGTGGTTGTCCAAAGCCATAGTTCAAAACGAAAAAGTCCAAGCAATACATTTCTCCTCTTCAAGCTGGATGTTAAGGCTGGTCAAGATGCAGTGTTCCCTCCCTGTGGACCTGGGGGGGGGGGGGGGAACGGAAGAAAAGAAGACGAAAGAAAAGTAGAGTCAGACATAAAGCCTGAGTAAGTCTAGGACTATTCTGTCTATGAACAAAGAACTGGGTATGATAAGTATAAACAAGAAGTGGGAAAGCACTATAAACTTGGTTAAGTTGTCTAGGGTCGAATATACTATCGTACCCCATGTTAATCTCTGAACCCATATAAACTAGTTTCCAACTGGCACTCCATAATCAGGGTGAAGTGATCCATTCTATGATGATCGGCTCCTACTCGCATAGTTACATGTGTCTTACGGCCCCCGATGTTGTAGTTACCTATGCTGGTCCCACCATGGGGTGTATCAAGTCCCATGGTGGCGGCCCGACACAATCCTAGAATGCACAGGTATGCTACTGGTGTCCAGTGCCTTATTTTTCTACGCCGGAGTGTGTGCACGCCCGCACCCCGTTAGAACCTACACTGCTACACCACCGCCGTCGATTTGACCTCTTACAATCAGCCCAGTAATCGTGCCCCACCCTGCCTAGTTTCAGGGTATCATGATACACCTTCTAGGGTTACTGCTGAAAAGGGTCCCCCGTTACTAGGTTTTCTATCTCTAGCCAACATGCTAAGTTGGTTAAGTGTTTTCTAACCTAACCCCCACCAGTCCGTTTAGTTTAGCATGTTCCATTTTGATTAAGTCTTTGGTTCGCTTAATCCTAACACTCCTGACTCAGCCTTAATTGTCTTATTAAAGCCTTGACCTCTCACATTAGACAGGTATTGTTGTGGCTGCCTGTTGCCGGTTGGTTCCGGGCAGTCTTACGCCACAACTCAGTCTAACCTCGGTTCCTTATTGGGCTCCATGTTTAACCTCCCACATTGGATAGGTATTGTTGTGACTACTGGACAGCCGGGCGGTTCCGGGTAGGTTTACATCACAACTCAATCCAACCTCGGGTTAAACACATCGTATGTTCTACATTTACATATTTTGTCTTTCTTCTTTATTTTCTTATATGTAAATATTTGCGGCCCATTATTAAGTTAATGGTGTAAAGGTTACACCAATCATGGGCCCAACCCATACTTGAATTTGGGCCCTTCTACTTTATATTTTCATTTATTAATTAATTTGGCCCAACGCTATTTTCCCCCGTTTAATACGTTCGTTTATCATAATATATGTTGGGCTTAGGCTTTTAAGCCCAACTTAGCCATGAGAAAAAGGGGAGGCTTAAAGCGTGATTACATACACAAAAAAGGGGAATGTGAACGCATGAACTTGCAACATAACGTTGGAACTACAAAACAGAAACTGGTGTACTTGCATAGTAGCATAAGTGACATGAATCAAAGCATGTAAACTTGTAGTTAAGCTAAGAATCTAAATTGGATATCATTATTGACACATAGTCTTAACTACAACATAGACCTATATTTTTATTTAGGCATAATGTCAAACATAAGCAAATCATGTTCATAAGATTACTACATGTTTACAAAGGTGCTTACTTTTGTTACTAACACAAAAGTATAGTTCAACTTAATCATGATTTTAAATCTATTCACATAACCATGGCATAAATATTTCTAACATGAAATCATGATTTTTACTTTAGTCATGCAAACTTGCAAATGGGATTTTGAATCTAACCTAGCTATGTACCACATATGTCATCATATAATTCTTGTTAACAATATAGACCTAACATGGATTTCAATTATGCAAAATATCAATCATAGCCTAGTCATATTCGTAAGTTTGCAATTAAGTTTTCTAGTACAAAAGCATGGCTTAATACATAGATTATGGTGCCAAAATTTCAACATAGTTTCATATGAACTATAATAACCCAAATTTGTTCCAATTACGCACAAAATGATTTTTGTACAAAAATATACATTATGATGGCATAGTAGCAAAACCTCAAACTTGCTTGAATTCAATTAAACAACTATATACATGTAGCTTCGACATGAATTACACATTTTGAGAATATCCAAACATATACTTTCATAAAACTACCGCAAACATGTAGTTTTTATAATGAATAACATACTTTTGCGAATATCCAATCGCTATACAATATTCCAAATCGATAAGAATCATAGTAACGCACAAATATGAATTATTTATCACCACAATCAAGTATACAAACCAACACAGTTATTTGTTCATACCAAAATAATACTCTACTTACAATTGTGTGACGAATTCTCCAATTTAGGAATTTGGAGATGCGATTCCTTGTTGATTTGATTTGATTAAGTTGCTTTATGCTTTAGAATTTGCCTCCTAATCCTCTCTCTCCAATTGGCGGCTACTCTTAGTCATTCCTCAGCAACATGATGGCCTTGTTCTTATTTTTGAATGAATAGATTAGGTTGAGTCTAGGGTCATTTTTATAGGGGTTATGAACTGATTAGGACCATCGATGTTGCTTGGATTGATCGTAGCCATTCGTTCGAAAGAGAGACCAATTAGAGCCTGCCACCTAGCCCTAATGACAAAGCAGACTTCTGAAAATCGACCAACATAGAATAGGCCAGCCAGGTTGGGCTGGGTTCGACCTGGCTCTGGACCAGGTCGACAGCCCTGTCGACAGCCCTGTCGACCTGGCTAGACCAGGTCGACAACCCAGTCGACCTGGGTGCATTAGGCGGGAGTTTTCCCGCCCTGGCCAATTGGGCCCGATTTTGGAATTTAAACTTGTTTTTCTGAGCTGTTTTATTCTGTTCGAATTTTAAACTTAATTTAGAAACTTCCGAAGGCCATATCTTCTTCATACGGACTCCGTTTTTTGAAAACTCGGACTCTATTTCGCGTATTTTTTCGAGACGAACGCAATGGCGTATCCCGTTTCCCTTAGTTCTTTGATTTGAAATTAATTATACTTTAATTTGTGAATTTCACAGTTATAGAATTCGCGGGGTGTTACATTCTCCCCCACTTAAAAGGATTTCGTCCCCGAAATCTTCAAGTTAGGAGGAATGTATATCCTAACATCCAATCATCCATCTACTCATCCATCAAATACGAGCATCCATTGTCCTTAAAAGACTTCTAATGCTTCATGATCATATGCGAAGTGTGTGTGTACATGTACTTATCAAATGCAAAATCAGGCGGTCTACTGATTCAGTTGACCTCCTTAATGCGAATTATGTAAGTGCCATGAGTCCATTATGTATGCAAATTTTCCTATTCATGATTCTACATGAGTGCACAATCATTCAATACAAATGCAACATCCATATGACAACACATTAGAGTTCAACCATATACGAATGCAAACATATATGCATATGCAATATGAAGTGACTGAGCCGATCTAAAACCTAGATTGTGTGTGTATATGCAACCACGAGCAACCACTAGCAATCACTTGCAACCACTTGCAACCATCATCCATAACATGTTTCAATTACATGTTTCCATCCAAAGGGTTTCTACCTAAAAGATAAGGTCGAGGAAATATACCTAAAAAGATAGATAAAAGCGCAACTTAAGGAAAAGGAAAGATCAAGGATGTACCCTCGAACAGAAAAGGGTAGGCAGTGCATATTCTAGCTTCAGTTTCCCAAGTCGCGTCTCCCTCGGCGTCGCTCCACTGAACTTTGACGAGCTTGACTTCACGGTTGCGTAGCTTCTTCACTTCCATTCCTAATATGCGGGTTGGAACTTTTCTTATGGTTGCTTCGTGTTCCACTTCGGCCTCTTCGAGGATATTTGGCTCTACCACCTCAGCCGACTCATGTAGACATTTTCGAAGATGTGAAACGTGAAAAACGTTGTGGACTCCAGCCAACTTCTCGGGTAGCTCTAATCTATAGGCCATTTTCCCAATTTTCTCGATGATAGGGAATGGCCCTACGAACCTTGGTGCCAGTTTTTCTGTGGTTCCAAAACGAACAACGTTCCTTAGCGGTGATACCTTGAGAAAAACTCTGTCTCCAACCTCAAATTCATGGTCGGTCCTTCTCTTGTCGGCATAGGACTTTTGTCTGTCTTGGGCCGTCTTCATCCTTCTTCGTATTATGTCTACTTTCTCTGAAGTTTCTCGGATCATATCTGGTCCAAGTATGAGCTTATCCGTAGACTCCCACCAACAAGTGGGCGATCGGCACGGTCTTCCATATAAAGCTTCGAAGGGTGCCATTCCGATGGTTGCTTGATAGCTGTTGTTATAGGCAAATTCCACCAAAGGAAGGTGGTCTTCCCATGTCCCTCCGAAGTCGAGGACGCATAGCCTTAAAAGGTCTTCCAAAACTCTGTTCACTCTCTCTGTTTGGCCATCGGTTTGGGGATGATAGGCTGTGCTCAAGCATAACTGCGTTCCTACTGCTTCTTGCAGACTCCGCCAAAACTCACTGGTGAAGATGGGGTCTCGGTCACTAACAATGCTAGATGGTATTCCATGGAGTCGAACGATTTCCTTGAGGTAAAGTGATGCTAGGGATGAGGCAGTTCTTTTACTTTTGACAGGTAAAAAGTGGGCGCTTTTAGTAAGCCTATCCACTATTACCCAAATGCTAGTGTTGCCTCTCCTAGACCTAGGCAGCCCATCGATGAAGTCCATTGAGATGCTATCCCACTTCCACTGCGGGACCTCCAGAGGATGTAGCAGTCCGCCAGGCTTTTTCTGTTCCGCCTTAACCTGTTGGCACACCATACACTTAGAAACGAATTCTGCCACGTCCTTTTTCATGCCGTTCCAGAAGAAAGTCCTTTTTATATCTTTGTACATTTTATCTCCGCCTGGGTGTATCGTCATCTTGGAGTGATGTGCTTTCTCGAGAACCTTCTTTATTAAATCTTTTGTCTGTGGGACGCATAGTCTTCCGTCTCGCCTTAGCAAACCCTTATCGTCGATGGAGTATCTGTTGAGGTGACTTGAAGTCTCACCCCTAATTAGCCTATCAATTGTTTCCACAAGCTGAGGGTCTTCGCGTTGTGCTGTCCCTACTGAATCCACTAAAGTTGGGCGCACTTCGAGAGATGCTAGCAAGCCTGGTACGAAATCGGAGGAAGGCCTAAAGTCGAAGCTGGCTATAAACTCTAGGCTTTGTCTTTCAACAAACAACGGGCTTAGGGTCAATTTCTTTCGGCTCAACGCGTCTGCCACTACGTTGCCTTTGCCCGGAGTGTAGGAGATTTCGAAATCGTACGAGGCAAGAAACTCCATCCATCTTTGTTGCCTCAAGTTAAGATTCTTCTGCGAGAAAAGATATTTCAACGATTTATGGTCAGTGTAAAGTTCGAACTTCTCACCTAGGAGATAGTATCGCCAAGACTTGAGTGCAAAGACGATGGCGGCTAACTCAAGATCGTGGGTTGGGTAGTTCTTTTCGTGCACTTTCAACTGCCTCCCGCCATAAGCTACTACCCTTCCTTCTTGCATTAAGACGGCGCCTAGCCCTGTCCCACATGCATCCGTATAAACAGTGAACATCTTGCTCCCATCTGGCAGCGTCAAAACTGGGGCTGTTGTAAGAACCCTTTTCAGTCGTTGGAAAGCAAACTCGCAATCCAAATCCCAATTGAACACTAGATTCTTCTTAGTCAATTTCGTGAACGGAGCTGAGATTTTCGCAAAATCCCTTATAAACTTTCGATAGAAACCCGCTAGTCCTAGAAAGCTTCGGACCTCAGTTGCATTCCTTGGTGTCTTCCAATCCTGTACCGCCACTACCTTAGCAGGGTCCACTGCTAACCCTTGTTTGGATACTATGTGCCCAAGGAACCTCACCTCTTCTCTCCAAAAGTGGCATTTGGAGAATTTGGCTTTTAGTTGATGGACTCGCAAAGTTTCCATGATTGCCCTTAAGTGCTGAGCATGTTCCTCTTCACTTTTTGAGAAGATAAGGATATCATCTACGAAGACCACTACGAATTTGTTGGGGAAATCTCTGAATACCCTACTCATCAGGTCCACGAAGTAAGCAGGTGCATTTGTCAAGCCGAAAGGCATGACAAGCCATTCAAAGAAGCCGTCTGGGGTTCTGAATGCCGTTTTATCGATGCTATCTTCAGCCACCCTTAGCTGATGAAAACCGGTTGCTAAATCGAGTTGGGAGAAAACAGACGCTCCTACAAGCTGGTCAAACAAATCGTCTATTCTAGGGAGCGGGTGCCTATTCTTTTTCGTTAGCTTGTTGAGCTCCCTATAGTCAACACATAGACGGAGTGAACCATCCGCCTTTGAAGCGAACACCACCGGAGCGCCCCATTCTGAAATGCTTCTCCTAATGAACCCCTTTTCTAGAAGCTCTTTAATCTGTTTACTGAACTCTTTCCTTTCCCGTGGAGCCATGTGTCTAACGGGTAACGCAACGGGCTTTGCATTATCTACAAGATATATGCGGAAGTCTATTTCCCGCTTCGGAGGCAAGCCCTTCACCTCTTCGAAGACATCCGGATATTCCCGGACCACTTTAACTGATTGCAAATTTTCAACAGGCATCTAGCAATTCTAGGTAACTAAGCATAACCGCGTATGAGGGATTACAAGAAATTTCCAAAGTATTACCGAGCTGGGTTAGGAGCCTAACAACCCTTTTCTCACAATCAAGGATGGCCCCATTATTGGATAGCCAATCCATACCCAAAATCAAACCATAACCCGAAAAGCCCAAAACAAAGGCACTACATTGAAATTCTACACTTAGAATAGAAATTTTCAATCCCAAACAGATCATAGACAAATGAGCTGGGCCCCCAATTGGGTTTGAAACAATTAAGGGGTCTTCTACCATACTAGTTTTTAGGTGCAGAGATTCTACTAAAGCAGACAAGATAAAGGAGTGTGATGCGCCAGAATCAAATAAAGTGCGAACGGGGTGATCATAAAGATAGACTACACTTTCTACAGAAGTATTTATACCTCGCTGTTGCAGAGGTGGCGCTTCCAGCACATGAACCTGTGCCCCTGGGGTGGATCCAGCCCTCTGCCCCTGTCCTCGTTTCTTTGGGCAGTCCTTAGCCCTGTGGCCTGTCTCACCGCAAGAAAAGCACCCACCATTCTCCTTGGCCTTCTTTTTCCGGCAGTCCTTAACTAAGTGCCCCACTTTGCCATAGAAATTGCACTTCCTCTTCTCTTTGTTGCCTTTCCCGCCTTTCTTAAAGTCTGTCTTCTTAGGCTGCAAACCCTCTTTCTTCCCTTGAGAGCTTTCTGCCTTTGTCTCCTTCTTGCCCTTATCCTCTTCATTCAGCAATGCCATTTGCACCAATCTTTCATACGTGGCTCCCATGGGTATATGGGTCATGGCCAAACTGTGTAATGGCTCATTCAACCCTTTGACGAAACGGAGAGCCTTCTTGTGCGGGGTGTTGACTAGGTCAAGCCCAAACCTAGCCAGCTCATCGAACTGATTCACATACTCTCTGATTGTCTTGTCCCCTTGCTTAAGAAATAAGAATTTTTCCAACTGCAAACTTCTTTCCGCATCTGAGAGAAATTTAGTCTCAAACCTTGCCCTAAAGTCCTCCCATGTCTCCACTGGTCTTTCTGCATTAGTGACTTCCCACCAGTAGGAGGCCTCGCCCTTTGAGACGACCCGATTTCCCGTTCTCACGGAAACAAGGTTATCTTTTGGAATATAACACAGAAACATATAATAGCAGAACATAATTAAATAAATACACCAGATATGAACAACAAAATATACTGGATAAAAGTAATCATCAGAGTTACACAGTATACAGGATCTTACTTAGTACAAATACAGTTCAGCTATACATAAATGTCTACAGCGGAAATAAACAAAATATGTACAATAGGAGCTGAACAGCATAAAAAGAAATAAATGATAGAATCCATCTTCAGCTCCAGCTATCCAGGAAAGAACCAGCTAAACCTGAATACAAGGCTGCCTGTGTAGAAAAAGGGGCACCCGAGTTTGAAAGTGAAACAAACTACGAGTTAGTCATGGGACTGGTATGAGAAATCCACTCAACACATATATAATTGGCTAATCACAGGACCACGCCACTTTCGTGGAACGGGTTTACTCCATTGGATTGCCAGTGCTTTTTAAAACAAAACTTTCTTTTAAACATCGCTATGCTTTTTATAGAAATGAAGCCGTTATAAGACTCAGTTCCCATCACACAATGCAACGTAAACCGGAGGATAGAGTTTTACCTTATAACGGCCAAAATATGCTTGATACGAATAAAACAAAGGCATTTGATATTATTGCTAGTGTTTATATGTTTTGAAAAGAATTTCAAATCATAACTATCAATCATAGACGACATGAGCGTCCCATGCCACTATGTCGCCAAATGTATATATACAATCGAAATCGCATCGTCACGTATTTGGAAATTGGATTTCCGTCATGAACCAAGGCAAAAGATAGTCCTTACCGCATTCGAGACTGCCTAGCCCGAGCCTCAGGGTCAGAGCGCATCGACCCTTGGATCGTCAGGGCCGGTCCACCGATGTGGATTAAAATGCCTGAACACTGCGTTTCCCCGCCTTTGGGGCGTAAATGAGCCAACGAATGACTCCATCGGACCCGGATCGTCCGATCAAACCGAGGCGCCTCGCAACAGCAACAACCACATAGGTGAAAAGTATATAAATGTCAGGGCTGGTAGGTCACTGACACCACCCTAGCTAGGAAGAAACGCAGGCCCTCCCTGATGTCCTCTCCCGTTTTAGGTTCATACCGGGGTGTGAGGCTCGCGAATTCACGTTATACACAAAGCTACGCCACACAGGCGGTGCTTTGATCATCACCACAAGACTTTGCTTTTCAACAGAAGTCCTGATCACTGCATCTTAGCATGCCACACAGGCAATTCACACCGTGCAACTGATGGCTATCAATCACACAGAACAAATTCCAATGTCGGACACACAGTCCATTTACAAGTCCGTTCTGGGTCTGAACGAAACCGGAGGCACTAAATACCTCGCAAACCCTTCGATCAACACGTACGTCTGAACGATCACCACTCATTATCCATATTTCGGGATGCCTCCCAATCAGGACCTCGGTTACCATCCAAACGAGGTGAAGATCTCCGGTCTTCGACCACCGTCTTTATCTTCGACTTTCAATCGTCGGTCAATTATTTGAAATGAGAATTAACTCGGCCTTCTCAAATAATTCACGTATCTTTAGAATTTCAATTCAATTTATTTCAATGGTTAAATTATTCGACAACACCAATTTTGTCCTTTAATGTAATTTTTACACCAAACACATTCAACCATCAAACATCAAATAAATCAAGCAAATTCAGTTTATTTCCATTCCATATCGCTTATGATATTTTATAACTATTTATCGCTATTTTTATTTATTTTAAAATAGCCATTATATTCAAAACGACGTTTCGGGCCATAAAGTGGCCGTGGCGCTGTTTTTCTTCAGATTTGATTTACACATATCTGAAAATCTAACCGTTGGATCTTCACAAAATTTACATCATTAGAAAGGTCTTTTCAAAACGAATCCAACGGTTCCAGTTTCGGGAAAATCCGACGGTCGGATCTCCCGGTACAATCGTTTGAAATTTCGATTTCAAAATACGAACTGCAGCGTCGTTATTCGATTAAATATAATTCTATTTATATTTATATATAAATAAAATCGATTCTGGCGCTGTTTTTCTTCAAATTTGAATTAAACATTCCAGACAATCCAACCGTTGGATTTTTACAAGGTTGGTGCCGTTGGAAAGATTATTCCAAGGCGAACCCGACGGTTGAGGTTTCGGGAAAATCCAATGGTCGGATTTCCCGTACTAGTCGTTTGAAATCACGGTTTCAAAATACGAACTGCACGGCCTCGTTTCGTTTTAATTTTATTTATATTTATATATTTATATAAATATAGTTCATTCAATGGTTTCCATATCGTTTTCACTTCAAATATTTTTCTAACGCCTTAAATTTTGGAAAAATTTCGCCATAACCTCCCTTGCACCGGGAGCATCGGGAAATCGCAAATAGCGTTCCCGGTCCTTCTAATCTCAAAAAGAAAAAGAAAAAGCCAAGCGGCTAGCCAACAGGCTCAAAATCATCACCCAAACAAATCAGTAAATGTGTACCTATTTGTCGGGCACAAAATTTTATTCCTCTTCTCTAGCCCCTTTGCTATAACCTGTTCAATGAATATTGCATGCACATATATATACAGTTCTTATCATTTATCAATTTCTATTCGACTTCCTATTTGATTTCTATTTGGTTTAAAAACTCCATTCATTCTAATGTTACATAAATAGGTGCAAATCATTTCATTAGCTAATTAATGAATATTTCATCTCATATATGTTTATTTTGAACAAGTGGCTATTTTTAACACTTCACATTTCAACGATTTATGCATACAATAAAAATGTGATTTTTATTGTAAAACAATTCATTTCAAAACACTATTTTTCTATATAGTTCAAGTTGGTGATAAAAATGGGATTTTTATCATAAAACAATTTATTTCAAAATATGAATACCATTCAACACATGAATTTCTAAACAACGAATGAATATCAATTCAACACATGAATGTTTTCAATAGTTTTTATATATAGATAAAAATGTGATTTTTATTATCAAACAATTTATTTCAAAATATGAATACCATTCAACACATGAATTTC
Source organism: Allium sativum (assembly GCA_030737875.1). NCBI lineage: Eukaryota > Viridiplantae > Streptophyta > Magnoliopsida > Asparagales > Amaryllidaceae > Allium > Allium sativum. The sequence goes on from CM060926.1 coordinate 43,402,221, forward strand.
TAAACAACGAATGAATATCAATTCAACACATGAATGTTTTCTATTGTTTCTATATATAGATAAAATGTGATTTTTATTATCAAACAATTTATTTCAAAATATGAATACCATTCAACACATGAATTTCTAAACAACGAATGAATATCAATTCAACACATGAATGTTTTCAATAGTTTTTATATATAGATAAAAATGTGATTTTTATTATCAAACAATTTATTTCAAAATATGAATACCATTCAACACATGAATTTCTAAACAACGAATGAATATCAATTCAACACATGAATGTTTTCAATAGTTTTTATATATAGATAAAAATGTGATTTTTATTATCGAACAATTTATTTCAAAACATGAATACCATTCAACACATGAATTTCTAAACAACGAATGAATATCAATTCAACACATGAATGTTTTCTATACAATGAATAAATATAGTTTAAGCATATGAACATAATTCAAAAACACAAATATTATTCAAAATTTCGGCAGCATAACGGCAGGGTAGTTAAACCGGCACCGTCCCTAGTACGGCTCCTCGCTCTACCTTAAAACCTCGCGGTTTTTGACAATGGGGTTCATGCATCTAGTTCGCACGCAGGCGGCATGTATATATTTATTTCATTTCCACAAACTAATCCTAAGTGGTTTCAACCAAATATTTCACAACCACCAATGGGTATTTTTCAACCACTTTCAACCAATATCAATCACAAACAATCATTCGCTATCAATCAAATTTTCACAACAATTTCAACCAATAAATATCGTCCATGGTTTGTGGACGAGGGGCGTATATATATATATATATATATTTATATATAGCAATTCACTTTTACTTCACACATATATATATAAATTTTAAATCAGAAATCTCACCAATAGCTATCCAACTGCACGACACTTCCTTTATAGAAATCTTCGCCTTTTGTCGCTTTCGCCCGTATTCTCTACACATGTAAAAATCGAATTTTTACTATGTTATTCAATATATAAAAATCTGATTTCTACTTCGACTTTCGATATATAAAAATATGGTTTTTACTTCGACTTTCAATATATAAAAAATCTGATTTTCTTTGCTTTTAAAATCAGTTTTTCCTTGCTTTTAAAATCAATTTTTCCTTGCTTTTAAAGTCAGTTTTTCTTATTTTTTTCTTTAAAAACAAAATCAGTTTTTATTTTAAAAACAAAATAGTTTTTACTTTCTTTTTTTAAAAAAAATATGTTTTTATTCTTTTAAAAAAAAATCTGTTTTAATACTTTATAAAAATCCAGTTTTTATTCTTCATAAAAATCCAGTTTTTCTTTTTTAACAAATCAGTTTTAAATTTTAACCAAATCAGTTTTTACTTTAAACATAAAACAGTTTTTAAACTTTTAACAAAATCAGTTTTTACTTTAAATATAAAACAGTTTTACAGAATAAATAAAAAAGAAAATAAATAAATAAATAAAAATAGGAAATGCTCACCGATGTAGCTGCGAAGGGGGGGGGGGTTTCTGGTGGCGGTCGGCGGTTCAGGGGGGGTGCGGCGGCTTCAGCGTCGCGAACGAGGGGGGGGGGCTTCGGGTCTTCGATCGATGGAGGGGGGGCTTCGGGTCTCCGATCGATGGAGGGGGGGGGGGGGGTTTCTGGTGACGGTCGGCGGTTCATGGGGGGGGGGCGCCGTCGATAGTCGTTAGGGTTTTTTTTTTCTGTTCGTTCGAAATAAAAATGAACGGGGGGGGGGGGGGGGTTTCTGAATGAATAAGGAGTGGGAAGGAATTAAAATATATATATATATATATATTTTATTATGCAAAAAGTTGACTTTTACATACGACCTCGAAATGAGGCCCACCGCCTGTCGTCCATAGCGTTTAACCCCCATTCCGAACACAATGGGATATGTATCGCAAGCTGGTTTGATCGTTACAATCGGTTTCCTTTTGAATTTTCATTTAAATCATTATATTGAATTTTAAACGCACATTTCAAATTAGTGGGGCCACATACGAACTCGAAAAATCCCAGAAAATATTTTCTCGCTTCGTATTGACGATACGGTCCTAACAAAACTAGTTTCGTCGAATTCTGAGAACGTTTGCAAAATGGCCAATTTCCAGTCGATTAAAATCAACAGAAACTGGTCAAACGCGTTTTCCTATGCCACGCTCACATATTGATTCGAAAAATTATGAAATTTGAAATCTAACAATAACTTGACCCTGCGGATCCAACAAAAGTGGTTTCGTCGAAATCCGAGGTCATTTGCAAAATATCCATTTTTAAGGGCCTGAATTCCATAACGACTATTCAGAATTTTCAACTGGACATATCTTTTGATTCCCGCTATCAAATTTCGATTGGTCGGATTCGTTAGAAAGATATTATCAATTAGATTCCATTATTTTTGGTTTCACTAAAATCCGGATTGTTTTGCACCCGGTATATTCAATTGAAGTTTGAAATCGAATTATCGAACTACCGCGCCATTTTCAATTCTATATATAATTATAATTAATTATATTCGTTTTCAAATGTCGATTCAAACTCAGTTTTCATTGCCATTATCTAAAATATTTATTTTAAATATTTAAAATCCATTATTTTAGCCAATTTAAAAATTTTAAATTGGTTCAGATTTTCTGGGTCGTTACAATCTCCCCCACTTAAAACTTTTCGTCCCCGAAAAGGAATAAAGTCGAAAGTGGTTTGATAAATCTACAATCACACAGCACAGCAACCAATCCAATTGTTTTTAACTTTCTTAACTTTTCAAATATATATCTTTTATATATTCAAAAATTATATTTCTAAAACCAGACTATGTATAAATATAATCACAAATACGTTATTTAAAAACATATTACTCTCGACTCGTTCTGAGGCACTTCTGACCCCATCTCTAACGAGTTGTTCTGATTCTGCTATACTCATGCTAGGATATTGCTGATCCTATCTGTATAGAGTTACCCGTCTTAGAACACTACTGGTTCTATTTCTGACGAGTTCGTTCAAATGTTATATTCCAGAACTAAGCTTAACCAAAGCTCTGATACCACGTTGAGACGACCCGATTTCCCGTTCTCACGGAAACAAGGTTATCTTTTGGAATATAACACAGAAACATATAATAGCAGAACAGAATTAAATAAATACACCAGATATGAACAACAAAATATACCGGATAAAAGTAATCATCAGAGTTACACAGTATACAGGATCTTACTTAGTACAAATACAGTTCAGCTATACATAAATGTCTACAACGGAAATAAACAAAATATGTACAATAGGAGCTGAACAGCATAAAAAGAAATAAATGATAGAATCCATCTTCAGCTCCAGCTATCCAGGAAAGAACCAGCTAAACCTGAATACAAGGCTGCCCGTGTAGAAAAAGGGGCACCCGAGTTTGAAAGTGAAACAAACTACGAGTCAGTCATGGGACTGGTATGAGAAATCCACTCAACACATATATAATTGGCTAATCACAGGACCACGCCACTTTCGTGGAACGGGTTTACTCCATTGGATTGCCAGTGCTTTTTAAAACAAAACTTTCTTTTAAACATCGCTATGCTTTTTATAGAAATGAAGCCGTTATAAGACTCAGTTCCCATCACACAATGCAACGCAAACCGGAGGATAGAGTTTTACCTTATAACGGCCAAAATATGCTTGATACGAATAAAACAAAGGCATTTGATATTATTGCTAGTGTTTATATGTTTTGAAAAGAATTTCAAATCATAACTATCAATCATAGACGACATGAGCGTCCCATGCCACTATGTCGCCAAATGTATATATACAATCGAAATCGCATCGTCACGTATTTGGAAATTGGATTTCCGTCATGAACCAAGGCAAAAGATAGTCCTTACCGCATTCGAGACTGCCTAACCCGAGCCTCAGGGTCAGAGCGCATCGACCCTTGGATCGTCAGGGCCAGTCCACCGATGTGGATTAAAATGCCTGAACACTGCGTTTCCCCGCCCTTTGGGGCGTAAATGAGCCAACGAATGACTCCATCGGACCCGGATCGTCCGATCAAACCGAGGCGCCTCGCAACAGCAACAACCACATAGGTGAAAAGTATATAAATGTCAGGGCTGGTAGGTCACTGACACCACCCTAGCTAGGAAGAAACGCAGGCCCTCCCTGATGTCCTCTCCCGTTTTAGGTTCATACCGGGGTGTGAGGCTCGCGAATTCACGTTATACACAAAGCTACGCCACACAGGCGGTGCTTTGATCATCACCACAAGACTTTGCTTTTCAACAGAAGTCCTGATCACTGCATCTTAGCATGCCACACAGGCAATTCACACCGTGCAACTGATGGCTATCAATCACACAGAACAAATTCCAATGTCGGACACACAGTCCATTTACAAGTCCGTTCTGGGTCTGAACGAAACCGGAGGCACTAAATACCTCGCAAACCCTTCGATCAACACGTACGTCTGAACGATCACCACTCATTATCCATATTTCGGGATGCCTCCCAATCAGGACCTCGGTTACCATCCAAACGAGGTGAAGATCTCCGGTCTTCGACCACCGTCTTTATCTTCGACTTTCAATCGTCGGTCAATTATTTGAAATGAGAATTAACTCGGCCTTCTCAAATAATTCACGTATCTTTAGAATTTCAATTCAATTTATTTCAATGGTTAAATTATTCGACAACACCAATTTTGTCCTTTAATGTAATTTTTACACCAAACACATTCAACCATCAAACATCAAATAAATCAAGCAAATTCAGTTTATTTCCATTCCATATCGCTTATGATATTTTATAACTATTTATCGCTATTTTTATTTATTTTAAAATAGCCATTATATTCAAAACGACGTTTCGGGCCATAAAGTGGCCGTGGCGCTGTTTTTCTTCAGATTTGATTTACACATATCTGAAAATCTAACCGTTGGATCTTCACAAAATTTACATCATTAGAAAGGTCTTTTCAAAACGAATCCAACGGTTCCAGTTTCGGGAAAATCCGACGGTCGGATCTCCCGGTACAATCGTTTGAAATTTCGATTTCAAAATACGAACTGCAGCGTCGTTATTCGATTAAATATAATTCTATTTATATTTATATATAAATAAAATCGATTCTGGCGCTGTTTTTCTTCAAATTTGAATTAAACATTCCAGACAATCCAACCGTTGGATTTTTACAAGGTTGGTGCCGTTGGAAAGATTATTCCAAGGCGAACCCGACGGTTGAGGTTTCGGGAAAATCCAATGGTCGGATTTCCCGTACTAGTCGTTTGAAATCACGGTTTCAAAATACGAACTGCACGGCCTCGTTTCGTTTTAATTTTATTTATATTTATATATTTATATAAATATAGTTCATTCAATGGTTTCCATATCGTTTTCACTTCAAATATTTTTCTAACGCCTTAAATTTTGGAAAAATTTCGCCATAACCTCCCCTGCACCGGGAGCATCGGGAAATCGCAAATAGCGTTCCCGGTCCTTCTAATCTCAAAAAGAAAAAGAAAAAGCCAAGCGGCTAGCCAATAGGCTCAAAATCATCACCCAAACAAATCAGTAAATGTGTACCTATTTGTCGGGCACAAAATTTTATTCCTCTTCTCTAGCCCCTTTGCTATAACCTGTTCAATGAATATTGCATGCACATATATATACAGTTCTTATCATTTATCAATTTCTATTCGACTTCCTATTTGATTTCTATTTGGTTTAAAAACTCCATTCATTCTAATGTTACATAAATAGGTGCAAATCATTTCATTAGCTAATTAATGAATATTTCATCTCATATATGTTTATTTTGAACAAGTGGCTATTTTTAACACTTCACATTTCAACGATTTATGCATACAATAAAAATGTGATTTTTATTGTAAAACAATTCATTTCAAAACACTATTTTTCTATATAGTTCAAGTTGGTGATAAAAATTGGATTTTTATCATAAAACAATTTATTTCAAAATATGAATACCATTCAACACATGAATTTCTAAACAACGAATGAATATCAATTCAACACATGAATGTTTTCAATAGTTTTTATATATAGATAAAAATGTGATTTTTATTATCAAACAATTTATTTCAAAATATGAATACCATTCAACACATGAATTTCTAAACAACGAATGAATATCAATTCAACACATGAATGTTTTCTATTGTTTCTATATATAGATAAAATGTGATTTTTATTATCAAACAATTTATTTCAAAATATGAATACCATTCAACACATGAATTTCTAAACAACGAATGAATATCAATTCAACACATGAATGTTTTCAATAGTTTTTATATATAGATAAAAATGTGATTTTTATTATCAAACAATTTATTTCAAAATATGAATACCATTCAACACATGAATTTCTAAACAACGAATGAATATCAATTCAACACATGAATGTTTTCAACAGTTTTTATATATAGATAAAAATGTGATTTTTATTATCGAACAATTTATTTCAAAACATGAATACCATTCAACACATGAATTTCTAAACAACGAATGAATATCAATTCAACACATGAATGTTTTCTATACAATGAATAAATATAGTTTAAGCATATGAACATAATTCAAACACACAAATATTATTCAAAATTTCGGCAGCATAACGGCAGGGTAGTTAAACCGGCACCGTCCCTAGTACGGCTCCTCGCTCTACCTTAAAACCTCGCGGTTTTTGACAATGGGGTTCATGCATCTAGTTCGCACGCAGGCGGCATGTATATATTTATTTCATTTCCACAAACTAATCCTAAGTGGTTTCAACCAAATATTTCACAACCACCAATGGGTATTTTTCAACCACTTTCAACCAATATCAATCACAAACAATCATTCGCTATCAATCAAATTTTCACAACAATTTCAACCAATAAATATCGTCCATGGTTTGTGGACGAGGGGCGTATATATATATATATATATATTTATATATAGCAATTCACTTTTACTTCACACATATATATATAAATTTTAAATCAGAAATCTCACCAATAGCTATCCAACTGCACGACACTTCCTTTATAGAAATCTTCGCCTTTTGTCGCTTTCGCCCGTATTCTCTACACATGTAAAAATCGAATTTTTACTATGTTATTCAATATATAAAAATCTGATTTCTACTTCGACTTTCGATATATAAAAATATGGTTTTTACTTCGACTTTCAATATATAAAAAATCTGATTTTCTTTGCTTTTAAAATCAGTTTTTCCTTGCTTTTAAAATCAATTTTTCCTTGCTTTTAAAATCAGTTTTTCTTATTTTTTTCTTTAAAAACAAAATCAGTTTTTATTTTAAAAACAAAATAGTTTTTACTTTCTTTTTTTTAAAAAAATCTGTTTTTATTCTTTTAAAAAAAAATCTGTTTTAATACTTTATAAAAATCCAGTTTTTATTCTTCATAAAAATCCAGTTTTTCTTTTTTAACAAATCAGTTTTAAATTTTAACCAAATCAGTTTTTACTTTAAACATAAAACAGTTTTTAAACTTTTAACAAAATCAGTTTTTACTTTAAATATAAAACAGTTTTACAGAATAAATAAAAAAGAAAATAAATAAATAAATAAAAATAGGAAATGCTCACCGATGTAGCTGCGAAGGGGGGGGGGGTTTCTGGTGGCGGTCGGCGGTTCAGGGGGGGTGCGGCGGCTTTTGCGTCGCGAACGAGGGGGGGGGGGGCTTCGGGTCTTCGATCGATGGAGGGGGGGCTTCGGGTCTCCGATCGATGGAGGGGGGGGGGGTTTTCTGGTGACGGTCGGCGGTTCAGGGGGGGGGGCGCCGTCGATAGTCGTTAGGGTTTTTTTTTCTTTTCGTTCGAAATAAAAATGAACCGGGGGGGGGGGGTTTCTGAATGAATAAGGAGTGGGAAGGAATTAAAATATATATATATATTTTTTTATTATGCAAAAAGTTGACTTTTACATATGACCTCGAAACGAGGCCCACCGCCTGTCGTCCATAGCGTTTAACCCCCATTCCGAACACAATGGGATATGTATCGCAAGCTGGTTTGATCGTTACAATCGGTTTCCTTTTGAATTTTCATTTAAATCATTATATTGAATTTTAAACGCACATTTCAAATTAGTGGGGCCACATACGAACTCGAAAAATCCCAGAAAATATTCTCTAGCTTCGTATTGACGATACGGTCCTAACAAAACTAGTTTCGTCGAATTCTGAGACCGTTTGCAAAATGGCCAATTTCCAGTCGATTAAAATCAATAGAAACTGGTCAAACGCGTTTTCCTATGCCACGCTCACATATTGATTCGAAAAATTATGAAATTTGAAATCTAACAATAACTTGACCCTGCGGATCCAACAAAAGTGGTTTCGTCGAAATCCGAGGTCATTTGCAAAATATCCATTTTTAAGGGCCTGAATTCCATAGCGACTATTCAGAATTTTCAACTGGACATATCTTTTGATTCCCGCTATCAAATTTCGATTGGTCGGATTCGTTAGAAAGATATTATCAATTAGATTCCATTATTTTTGGTTTCACTAAAATCCGGATTGTTTTGCACCCGATATATTCAATTGAAGTTTGAAATCGAATTATCGAACTACCGCGCCATTTTCAATTCTATATATAATTATAATTAATTATATTCGTTTTCAAATGTCGATTCAAACTCAGTTTTCATTGCCATTATCTAAAATATTTATTTTAAATATTTAAAATCCATTATTTTAGCCAATTTAAAAATTTTAAATTGGTTCAGATTTTCTGGGTCGTTACACCCTTTAATAGCCATACTGCCAGTTGTACTTTTTGTCTATCTTCTACCTCAAAGATGATGAATAGGTCCTCCGTTTCTTTCAGCCAATTTCTAGCTGTCACGAAGGACTCAGTTCCATGGAAATCCTTTCCTCCCATAGCTTTAAAATCTTTACATATCTTAGCAAAAGTGTTTCCCCGAGGAGGAGGCGGAGGAAAAGGTGCCGCTGCAGCTGGATGATTTCCGGCAGCTGGGGGAGGAGGAACGGTAGGACCTGGCTGAGTGGCTCTTGCTTCTAAGAACCGTCTAAACCAACCAGGTATTGGCACCCCTTCTGGCAAGTTAAGTTCTTCGGACATGCTGAAACAAAAAGGATAGATTCAAAACGAAGGATAAGAGATAGTACCTATGGCTTTGGGGGGGACTTTGCCTTTTTTTTTTTTTTAAAAAAAAATAAGATAATATTTTTCTTTTAAAAATGCTTCTTTAAATTTCCTTTTTGAAAATAATTTTTCAAAACTTTTTATCTTATCTGGTAAACCTATGCTCTGATACCAAGTGAAACACCCCACCTCCGTTAGGGTCACTCTCAAAGGGAATGCCCTAATTTTGGTGGAGGTTTATAAGTATAAGTCACAGATATACAAGACAGATATAAGAACACATATTTGTAAACAGCGGAAAAACAACAACTCTTATTTCATAAAAGCAAATACGTGCTACAACAACATCACCATAATTGTCTTACATCTTTTCCAAAAACATAACATAACACTTCCATAATCTGTCTTGATTACATTATTTAAAGAAGCATAAATAAAACATAGATAAACTGCAAAAGCCCCATAGTGGTTGTCCAAAGCCATAGTTCAAAACGAAAAAGTCCAAGCAATACATTTCTCCTCTTCAAGCTGGATTTTAAGGTTGGTCAAGCTGCAGTGTTCCCTCCCTGTGGACCTGGGGAGGGGGGGAACGGAAGAAAAGAAGACGAAAGAAAAGTAGAGTCAGACATAAAGCCTGAGTAAGTCTAGGACTATTCTGTCTATGAACAAAGAACTGGGTATGATAAGTATAAACAAGAAGTGGGAAAGCACTATAAACTTGGTTAAGTTGTCTAGGGTCGAATATACTATCGTACCCCATGTTAATCTCTGAACCCATATAAACTAGTTTCCAACTGGCACCCCATAATCAGGGTGAAGTGATCCATTCTATGATGATCGGCTCCTACTCGCATAGTTACATGTGTCTTACGGCCCCCGATGTTGTAGTTACCTATGCTGGTCCCACCATGGGGTGTATCAAGTCCCATGGTGGCGGCCCGACACAATCCTAGAATGCACAGGTATGCTACTGGTGTCCAGTGCCTTATTTTTCTGCGCCGGAGTGTGTGCACGCCCGCACCCCGTTAGAACCTACACTGCTACACCACCGCCGTCGATTTGACCTCTTACAATCAGCCCAGTAATCGTGCCCCACCCTGCCTAGTTTCAGGGTATCATGATACACCTTCTAGGGTTACTGCTGAAAAGGGTCCCCCGTTACTAGGTTTTCTATCTCTAGCCAACATGCTAAGTTGGTTAAGTGTTTTCTAACCTAACCCCCACCAGTCCGTTTAGTTTAGCATGTTCCATTTTGATTAAGTCTTTGGTTCGCTTAATCCTAACACTCCTAACTCAGCCTTAATTGTCTTATTAAAGCCTTGACCTCTCACATTAGACAGGTATTGTTGTGGCTGCCTGTTGCTGGTTGGTTCCGGGCAGTCTTACGCCACAACTCAGTCTAACCTCGGGTCCTTATTGGGCTCCATGTTTAACCTCCCACATTGGATAGGTATTGTTGTGACTACTGGACAGCCGGGCGGTTCCGGGCAGGTTTACATCACAACTCAATCCAACCTCGGGTTAAACACATCGTATGTTCTACATTTACATATTTTGTCTTTCTTCTTTATTTTCTTATATGTAAATATTTGCGGCCCATTATTAAGTTAATGGTGTAAAGGTTACACCAATCATGGGCCCAACCCATACTTGAATTTGGGCCCTTCTACTTTATATTTTCATTTATTAATTAATTTGGCCCAACGCTATTTTCCCCCGTTTAATACGTTCGTTTATCATAATATATGTTGGGCTTAGGCTTTTAAGCCCAACTTAGCCATGAGAAAAAGGGGAGGCTTAAAGCGTGATTACATACACAAAAAAGGGGAATGTGAACGCATGAACTTGCAGCATAACGTTGGAACTACAAAACAGAAACTGGTGTACTTGCATAGTAGCATAAGTGACATGAATCAAAGCATGTAAACTTGTAGTTAAGCTAAGAATCTAAATTGGATATCATTATTGACACATAGTCTTAACTACAACATAGACCTATATTTTTATTTAGGCATAATGTCAAACATAAGCAAATCATGTTCATAAGATTACTACATGTTTACAAAGGTGCTTACTTTTGTTACTAACACAAAAGTATAGTTCAACTTAATCATGATTTTAAATCTATTCACATAACCATGGCATAAATATTTCTAACATGAAATCATGATTTTTACTTTAGTCATGCAAACTTGCAAATGGGATTTTGAATCTAACCTAGCTATGTACCACATATGTCATCATATAATTCTTGTTAACAATATAGACCTAACATGGATTTCAATTATGCAAAATATCAATCATAGCCTAGTCATATTCGTAAGTTTGCAATTAAGTTTTCTAGTACAAAAGCATGGCTTAATACATAGATTATGGTGCCAAAATTTCAACATAGTTTCATATGAACTATAATAACCCAAATTTGTTCCAATTACGCACAAAATGATTTTTGTACAAAAATATACATTATGATGGCATAGTAGCAAAACCTCAAACTTGCATGAATTCAATTAAACAACTATATACATGTAGCTTCGACATGAATTACATATTTTGAGAATATCCAAACGTATACTTGCATAAAACTACCGCAAACATGTAGTTTTTATAATGAATAACATACTTTGCGAATATCCAATCGCTATACAATATTCCAAATCGATAAGAATCATAGTAACGCACAAATATGAATTATTTATCACCACAATCAAGTATACAAACCAACACAGTTATTTGTTCATACCGAAATAATACTCTACTTACAATTGTGTGACGAATTCTCCAATTTAGGAATTTGGAGATGCGATTCCTTGTTGATTTGATTTGATTAAGTTGCTTTATGCTTTAGAATTTGCCTCCTAACCCTCTCTCTCCAATTGGCGGCTAATCTTAGTCGTTCCTCAGCAACATGATGGCCTTGTTCTTATTTTTGAATGAATAGATTAGGTTGAGTCTAGGGTCATTTTTATAGGGGTTATGAACTGATTAGGACCATCGATGTTGCTTGGATTGATCGTAGCCATTCGTTCGAAAGAGAGACCAATTAGAGCCTGCCACCTAGCCCTAATGACAAAGCAGACTTCTGAAAATCGACCAACATAGAATAGGCCAGCCAGGTTGGGCTGGGTTCGACCTGGCTCTGGACCAGGTCGACAGCCCTGTCGACAGCCTTGTCGACCTGGCTAGACCAGGTCGACAGCCCAGTCGACCTGGGTGCATTAGGCGGGAGTTTTCCCGCCCTGGCCAATTGGGCCCGATTTTGGAATTTAAACTTGTTTTTCTGAGCTGTTTTATTCTGTTCCGAAGGCCATATCTTCTTCATACGGACTCCGTTTTTCGAAAACTCGGACTCTATTTCGCGTATTTTTCCGAGACGAACGCAATGGCGTATCCCGTTTCCCTTAGTTCTTTGATTTGAAATTAATTATACTTTAATTTGTGAATTTCACAGTTATAGAATTCGCGGGGTGTTACACTAAACTTCCAATTTCAAACTTGAATTTGAAATCTGTTTTTACTTAGTAATTTTCTGAAAACTTCGTTGGGCCTTAATCGGGTCATACGGACTCCGATTTTCGAAAACTCGGACTCTATTTCGCGTATTTTTCCAAGACAAACGCAATGGCATAGCCCGTTTCCCTTGATTCAGATTTTTGAATAAAATTCTGCCTCGATTTATGTTATAACAGGTTATTGAAAATACGGGTTGTTACATGGCAGCTTTGTGTATAGCGTGGATTCGCGAGCCTCACACCTCGGTATGAGTTAAAAACGTGATACTGACTGTTGGGAGAACACGACGTTTCTTTCTAGCTTTGGTGGTGTCAGTGACTTACCAGCCCTGACATTTATATACTTTTCACCTTTGTGGTTGTTGGAATGAGGCGCCTAGATTATAGGTCTGTAAGGACCGGGAAACGTGTGTTTAGGAATAACTAATCCTCAAACGTAAGAGAGGACCGGCCCAGCCGATTCCGGTGGTTGCCCAGAGTGTGTAGTCCCGAGGAATTTGCTAGAGTGTCTCGAAGCGGAGAGGATCTTGCCCCTTGCCTCGATTCATGACGGAAATCCAATTTCCAATACGTGTATTGCGGTTTTAATTGTAGAACTAGTATGGCGACATGATATATGGTACCCATGCCGTCTATGATTTATATTTATGATTGAAATTGTTTTGACACTATACACTCATTATAGTATCAAATGATTTGTTTTAAACGTACCAAGCATGTTTGGCTATTATAAGGGAAAACCCTATCCTCCGGCTTGCGTTGCATTGTGTGATGGGACCTGGGTCTTATAATAGCTTCATTTTTCGAAAAAGCATTGCGTTGTTTATTCTATGCACTGGTATTCTTGGGAGGAAACCCGTTCCGTGTTATACGGCGTGGTCCCTTGAATTACTCTCTTTTAAAGAAAAGTTTAAATAACTGTTTTAGTTCTCACACCAGTCACATGACTGACCTGGAGTTTATTGTTTTAACCTAAACTCTGGGTGCCCCTATTTTCGACATGGGCAGCTAGTAGTTTTGGTTTTGCAGATTTATATTCACAGGATCCTGATTTACAGCTGGAACGATGCTCGAAAAGCTCTGTATCCGTGTATTACTTTCAGTTGTGCTTTGTATTATTTTCCACTGCTATGTAATTTATTGTAATCTCTGATATTTATCGAATGTTATTCAATTATACTCTGTATATTCTTGTATCTGATGGAATTGTTGTGATAACAATGAAATGTTCTTCCGTTTGCGTTCCAATTTGTCATGTTCTCAAAACGATCAGGGGTTTCGAACGGTCTAGATCGGTTTAACGACTGATTCGGATCGAGCGAAATTCCTTGCCGTCACATTTGGTATCAGAGCTTTTGTTTACAGAGCTCGAGAACAAGACACATTAGAACCATACAAAAGAATTCATCAGATATTGGATTAGTAATATCCAATTAGAATGACTCGTTAGAGATAGGATCAGTAGTATCCTAGAACGAGTGTGAAGAGTATATTTTTCAAATGAAACCAATTTTGTTTTGAAATTTAAACCATTTTGTACGTATTTGAATATTTATTTATTTTGAATTTGGACAATCCAATATATAAAGATTTTGCATATACGCGTCATGAACGTATATTCGAAGTTTTAATATACTGGATAGATACAGAATCACATTCTAGACACCCGGAGATGGTTCTGATGATTGATCGATCATCATCAGAACTTATGTTCGTGTTTTCGAAGGTGTGATATCTATATATCTCCATTAGACTGGTGTGAGAACCAAATCTTATATAGATAGGTTTATTGTTGTGAATTGGCATCAAAAACAAGATTTTCAGCATATGTATCAAAATTATGAATTTGAAACTCTAATTCACTAATTGATTGATGTTTGTGTTGTTTGTTTAGTTGTTTGATAATTTTTGAACCATTATGCCTAATTGAACCAAATTTTGTACTGTATTGAAAATTGGTTGCATTTGCTTGCATATACATATACTTACATTGAACAGGTCATAGCAAGGAGGCTAGAGCAGAGAATAAAATTTGTTTGCCCGACAAATTGGTACATATTTACTATAATTTACTGTTTTGTTTGGGTGATGATGATTTTATGAGCCTATTGGCTTTTTCTTTTTCTTTTTGAGATCAGAAGCCCTGTATGGCAATTTCGGGATTTTCCCGTGGCTCCCGGTGCAGGGGAGGTTATGGCGAAATTTTTCGAAAATTTAGGGTGTTAGCCAAATTTTTGAAGAATTTGAAAATTCTCAAAAACTGAAAAGTTGGAGAATGGAAGCCAGATCGAACGTAGAGCTGATTAATCAAACCACTTTCGACTTTGTTCCTTTTCGGGGACGAAAAGTTTTAAGTGGGGGAGATTGTAACAACCCGAAAATCTGAGCCAGTTTTAAAATTTTTATTTTGGCAATTTTAGCGAATTTTGAATATTTAAAATAGATTATTTTAAATAATATCGACGATAAATTTATTTTGAATATAATTATAACGTATATATTATATATATCGTCGTTAGAATATAAATAATTATATATAATTATAAATAGAATTGAAAATGGCGCGGTAGTTCGATAATTCGATTTCAAACTTCAATTGAATGTACCGGGTGTAAAACAATCCGGATTTTAGTGAAACCAAAAATAATAGGATCTAGTTGAGAATATCTTTCCAACGAACCCGAAAAATTGAAATTTCATAGCGGGGATCAAAAGATATGCCCAGTTGAAAAGTCTGAATAGTCGCTATGGAATTCAGGCCCTTAAAAATAGACATTTTGCAAACGACCTCGGATTTTGACGAAACCACTTTTGTTGGGTCCGTGATGTCAAATTATTGCTAGATTCTAAATTTCATAATTTTTCGAATCAATATATGAGCGTGGCGAAGGAAAACGCGTTTGACCAGTTTCAGTTGATTTTAATCGACTGGAAAATGGCCATTTTTCCAACAGTCTCAGAATTCGACGAAACTAGTTTTGTTAGGACCGTATCGTCAATACGAAGCTAGAAAATATTTTTCTGGGATTTATAGAGTTCGTATGTGACCCCGGTAAATTGAAATGCGCGTTTAAATTCAATATATAGAGTTATATGTTGATTTTAACGGAAACCGATCGAAACGGTTGAATCATCCTACGATACATATCCCATTATGTTCGGAATGGGGGTAATTAGCTATGGACGACAGGCGGTGAGTCTCGTTTCGAGGTTGAAAATAAAAGTTGCTTTTTAGAATTAATTTAAAAAAAAACAAAATAATATATTTTCCACTTAACTCCCCCCTTCTCTTCCTTCGACCAAACCGATACCTCAGAGAAAAAAAGAAAAAAAAAGGAAAAAGAAAAACTCCCGTAGATCGATGTCGCGCCCTCCCTTGGGTCTTCCGCCGCCACTCCAGGAGGCCTTCCTCGCCTCCGATGATCCTGGCGCCGCCTCCCCGCCAAGCCGAATCCATCCAGTCGCCCTCCGTCCTCGTTTGCCCAGCCCACTTCGAAAACCACAAAACCCCAAACCCATTAAGCTGCCGCCGCCACTAAACCACCCCTCCCGACCACCAACGACACCAAGCCTCTCCTCCAACTGTCAGGCTGACGTCAGACCTCTGGTGCATCGATTTCTGAGCAAATTGAAGCCCTAGATTCGGGGTTTTTGGGTTCAACACTTCTGAGTTTCAACGAGGAAGAATGGAAGGTAATTAATTTTATTTTAAATATAAATTTTGGTATTAATTGGAAATATAAATAGTTTTAATTAAAAATGGGAATTTTAAAAATATAGATAGTATATTAAAAAGATTTGATTTTTATAATCATAAAGATTTGATTTCTAAAGTTAAAGATCGGATTTTTAATAGCACAAAGCTATGATTTTTATCGTTGAAAGAAAATATTGTTGGCAAGTTGAAAATGTTTTTAAAGGTATAAAAATATGATTTTTATACTTGTAGCAAATAAAAATATGATCTTTATATAATAGAAGATATAAAAATACTATTTTTATATAAGTAGTGTATTGAAAATAGAATTTCTATATAATAGAGAATATAAAAATATTATCTTTATATATGTAGCGAAATAAAAATCTGATTTTTATTATATATATATATATATAATGAAGTGAAAATGGGATTTTTATATATTGAATAGCGAAGTAAAAATGGGATTTTTATATATTGAAAAGCGAAGTAAAAATACGATTTTTATATATTGAATAGCGAAGTAAAAATTCGATTTTTATATATTGAATAGCGAAGTAAAAATTCGATTTTTATATATTGAATAGCGAAGTAAAAATTCGATTTTTATATATTGAATAGCAGAGTAAAAATTCGATTTTTATATATTGAATAGCGAAGTAAAAATTCGATTTTTACATATGTAGAGAATACGGGCAACGAAGGTGACAAAAAGGTGAGAACGATGAAGATTTCTATAAATGAAGAGTCGTGGTATTGGATAGCTATTAGTGAGAACTTCTCACCTATTAAAAATCTCTTTTTCTAGTTATATATATATATATCTACTAGGATGCAGACGGTGTTTAGTAGCACCCGACACCCGTCTTCCATAGACCATGGATGGCTTGTTTGTTTGATTGATGTGTTGTGAAAATTGGTTGTGATGTTGATGTGAAATCGATAATAAATGTAGATAGTTGAAATAAATTAATTATCGTTAAAAATATAATTTTTAACATGAATGTGAGTAAATAAATATTTATAAACAAATTGGCCGTTTTGTTTATATACACTGATTTAACTGATATTGATTGGGTCGATAAATTTTACACATCACCCAACTGCACAAATAAAAATCTGTGTTTGTTGATTTGAAACCCCACACGGGTATTGGGATAAAATACGGCATACACTAATCCCAATAATTAGTTGTATGTCGATCGATTGATTGACAGGCTGTTATAAGCGTTAGATATCTATATTTGATGCTTATACAGTATAGTGCACTTTGGATGATGGTTTATTATTTATCGTTGCTATTATATACATGTGTTGTATGGAATCCGTATAATTAACTTTATATGGTAATTGATTGGGCCTCATTCCAATTTAGAAAATAAAGAGTATTATAAAATAAAGGTTCATGTGTTGACAGTACTCATCCGTTGAGATTAGTCATGTGTTGAACGAAATATTTTAACAATAAAATTTACATCTTTCTATAAAATTAGAAATTAACTGGAAAATAGATGAGATGAGTGGTCTCCTGGATATTGATCTGATGTTGGTTTCGGCCTTCGGGGTTAATATTCAGGGAATCGTTCTCTTACTAATTTACAGTTGGAGTCTGATTTGAAATCAAACGATAGATACCATATTTTTTATAAAATATATTAAATAACAAAAATAGTCACGTGTGGACATTACTCATTCGTTGACAAAAATATAGATTCATTTGTCGAATAGAATAATGGAATTATTGAAATATATAAAGCCGTATTGATTAGAGATGCGCTATTTTGACGCGAACGATATTTATATCGATTATATTCGTTTTTAAATTTGAATTGAATCGAATAGAAAACCAATTTGAATTGAATCGAATAGAAAACCAATTTGAATTGAACTGAATAGAAAACCAATTTGAATTGAACTGAATAGAAAACCAATTTGAATTGAACTGAATGGAAAACCAATTTGAATTGAATCGAATGGAAAACCAATTTGAATTGAATCGAATGGAAAACCAATTTGAATTGAATCGAATGGAAAACCAATTTGAATTGAATCGAATGGAAAACCAATTTGAATTGAATCGAATAGAAAACCAATTTGAATTGAACCGAATAGAAAACCAATTTGAATTGAACCGAATAGAAAACCAATTTGAATTGAACCGAATAGAAAACCAATTTGAACTGAATCGAATAGAAAACCAATTTGAATTGAATCGAATAGAAAACCAATTTGAACTGAATCGAATAGAAAACCAATTTGAATTGAATCGAATAGAAAACCAATTTGAACTGAATCGAATAGAAAACCAATTTGAATTGAATCGAATAGAAAACCAATTTGAATTGAATCGAATAGAAAACCAATTTGAATTGAATCGAATAGAAAACCAATTTGAATTGAATTGAATATAAAACCAATTCAAAATGAATTGAATTGAAAACGAATTCGAATTGAATTGAAAATGAATTGAAATGAATTCAAATTGAATTGAAATTTGAATTGAATAGAAATGAATTTTAAAACGAATTTATAAGGAAAAATTCAATCTGGATTTGAATTGAAATGGAAGTTGAAATTGTTTTTGAAACTAATTCAAAACTATTTATAAAATTCGTTTTAAATAGGAATCAACAAAATATATATTATATATATATTATATATATAGTATAATGGCCTAAATAGAACGCGCCGCGCCGCGGCAGTTCATGAATTTCGACCATTGATTTCGAACGGACATTATGGGAGATCCGACCGTCGGATTCTCCTAAAACCGGAACCGTTGGGTTCGTATCGAAAATAGCTTTCTAACGAATAATAGAAATTTGAAATCTAACAGTTGGATTTGGAGATACGTCCAAATCAAATTTAGAAAAGGTCGCTGTAAGTGCAGTTCGATGGCCGTTGATGGAAATCGACTGTACGGGCCTTGATAAAATTATTAAAAATAGTAATAATTTGTGTAAAATCATAAGAAATGATTTGGAAAAAATTGGGATGAAAAACTCCATATTCGAAAAGATAAAAATAGATTTTTATCGAAATAAACTAGTTTTGAACTAAAATAAAAACCCATTTATTTTTAAATAAATAAATTGGATTTGAAATGGGTCGTAGATAGAATTGATTTGTGGATTTATCGTGAAGGGTGTTTTAAATGACACTTGTTCTTTAACCCGATAAATAAATAGAATGTGATTTGGGTTTGTCGTGAACTGTGTTTTAAATGACATTAGTTCTTTAACCCAGTAAAAGGAGTTTTAATGAATCTGTAATTAGATTGAAATGTGAATTGATAATCTAAATTATCAAATTTAAAAATTGAGCGAGAATGGAGTATCACCAGTTTTACTCTAAAGCGATAGTT
The DNA here is from genome assembly GCA_030737875.1 of Allium sativum. Classification (NCBI taxonomy): domain Eukaryota; kingdom Viridiplantae; phylum Streptophyta; class Magnoliopsida; order Asparagales; family Amaryllidaceae; genus Allium; species Allium sativum. The sequence continues at coordinate 43,421,925 of CM060926.1, forward strand.
AAATCTTTAATTAGATTTGAACGTGAAATGGTAATTAATTTTACCGATAACACCATAGTATTAGATATGGAGTATTACCAGTTTTGCTTCATGGGATGAATAGGTTGGGATTGGGAAATAAAATAAATAATTACTTCGGTGTGGTTCGCTAATCTCGACTAGTTTGGAAAACCATAATTTGATTTGAAATGACATCCAAAGGAAGATTAAAGGATAAATTCTAAAGGATTTATCTTGGATAAAATTAATGGGAACCTTTCCCTAAGAATTGAAATTTAGAAACTAGCTGAAGGTTAGTTAAGAAGAATGGTTTCCTGGGTATTGATCTGATGTTGGTTTCGGCCTTCGGGGTTAATATTTGGGGAATTGCTCTCTAACTGATTTACGGTTAGTGGCTAATGAATTGGAATAAGGCGTATGTTGTGTTTGTGTAACATTTGTTTTTAATATACGAGGGTTGTTCGGAAAGGCCGGGTTTACACCCATTCTAAGTAACCGATTCGACGATAAGTCGAAGATGAAGCCGGTGGTCGAAGACCGGAAGTCTTCACATCGTTTGGATAATTACTGACGATCCTGATTGGGCTGTACATCCAAGAGGATGGAAATAGTTGGTGGTCGTCCAGACGTACCTGGAGATCGATGGATATGCGAGGAAAGTGCCTCCGGTTTCGTTCAGACCCAGAACGAACTTGTAAATGGATTGTGTGTCTGACATTGGATTTTATTCTGTGTTGATTGATTTCTGTTAAATATATATATCTGTTTGGCGGCGGAGAATTTATTCTCTTGCTTAACGCCCTTCTCTGAGACGTATGAGCTTAGAGGTTATATATCGATAGATATCAATCGCATGGCATGAATTGCCTGTGTGGCACGCTGAGTTGCATGGATCAAGGCTTCTGTTGAAAAGAAAAGTCTTGTGGTTGATGATCAAAGCACGGCCTACGTGGCAGCTTTGTGTATAGCGTGGATTCGCGAGCCTCACACCTCGGTATGAGTTAAAAACGGGATACGGACCGTTGGGAGAACACGACATTTCTTTCTAGCTTTGGTGGTGTCAGTGACTTACCAGCCCTGACATTTATATACTTTTCACCTTTGTGGTTGTTGGAATGAGGCGCCTCGATTATAGGTCTGTAAGGACCGGGAAACGTGTGTTCAGAAATAACTAATCCTCAAACGTAAGAGAGGACCGACCCAGCCGATTCCAGGGGTTGCCTAGAGTGTGTAGTCCCGTGGCATTTGCTAGAGTGTCTGAAGCGGAGAGGATCTTGCCCCTTGCCTCGACTCATGACGGAAATCCAATTTCCAATACGTGTATTGCGGTTTTAATTGTAGAACTAGTATGGCGACATGATATATGGTACCCATGCCGTCTATGATTTATATTTATGATTGAAATTGTTTTGACACTATACACTTATTATAGTATCAAATGATTTGTTTTAAACGTACCAAGCATGTTTGGCTATTATAAGGGAAAACCCTATCCTCCGGCTTGCGTTGCGTTGTGTGATGGGACCTGGGTCTTATAATAGCTTCATTTTTCTAAAAAGCATTGCGTTGTTTATTCTATGCACTGGTATTCTTGGGAGGAAACCCGTTCCGTGTTATACGGCGTGGTCCCTTGAATTACTCTCTTTTAAAGAAAAGATTAAATAACTGTTTTAGTTCTCACACCAGTCACATGACTGACCTGGAGTTTATTGTTTTAACCTAAACTCTGGGTGCCCCTATTTTCGACACGGGCAGCTAGTAGTTTTGGTTTTGCAGATTTATATTCACAGGATCCTGATTTACAGCTGGAACGATGCTCGGAAAGCTCTGTATCTGTGTATTACTTTCAGTTGTGCTTTGTATTATTTTCTGCTGCTATGTAATTTATTGTAATCTCTGATATTTATTGAATGTAAATTTATTCAATTATACTATGTATATTCTTGTATCTGATGGAATTGTTGTGATAACAATGAAATATTCTTCCGTCTGCGTTCCAATTTGTCATGTTCTCAAAACGATCAGGGGTTTCGAACGGTCTAGATCGGTTTAACGACTGATTCGGATCGAGCGAAATTCCTTGCCGTCACATAAATTGTAAGTTACATCCAGGTTAAAATTCAGAAAAGTCAATGTGGAATTTATATATATTTTAATACATACAAAGCCCTTAAAAATAGCCATTTTGCAAATGACCTCCGTTTTCGACGAAACCACTTTTGTTGGATCCGGGATGTCAAATTATTGTAGGTTTCAAATTTCATAATTTTTGAAATCAATATGTGAGCATGGCAAAAGAAAACGTGTTTTGTCCATTTTAGTTTAATTGAATCGACCATAAAATGGCCATTTTTCAAACGGTCTCCAAATTCGATGAAATTAGTTTGTTAGGACCGTATCGTCCCAACATAGACAAATTTATTTTTCTAGAATTTTTAGAGTCCATATGTGGCCTCGGTAAATTAAAATGTGCGTTTGAATTTAAAATATAATGATTTATATTTTAAATTTAGCGGAAACTAATCGTAACAGCCAAATTGGTTTGCAAAACATATCCCATTGTGTTCGGAATGAGGGTAATTAGCTAAGGGCAACAGTCGTTGGGTCTCGTTTGGAGATCGTATAAAAAGTCAACTTTTTGGATATTATTAAATATAATATAATTTCACATAGAAGCCCTCACCCCTTTTTACACTCTCCCTCCCCCTGTTATACACTCAGATCGAAATCAAAAATAGAAAAAAAGAAAAAAATCCCGTTGATGTCCATCCGCCACTCTCCCCCGGGCGATCGCCACCCCTGTCGCGACCTCCCCTCCGGCGAACGCACCACCACCTCTCTGACCTTCCTCTCTCCTCCTTTTTCCCCTCCAGCCGTCGTTCAAGACCCCCCCCCCCAAATCCAAACCCTAAAACTGCTCAAACCCGAACCCTCTTCACGAGCCACCACCTGACCATCCCCCATCACGACAGTGACTCCACAGCCCTCCAGCGAGCGCCATTCCCCCCATCCAGCGGCCAAGATCCAGTTTTCTCAATGAAATGTGAGTTTTTAATTTATTTTTATTTATTTTTTAATATAAATCCGAATTGAATTTCTATTTTCAGTTTTTAATTGTGTTTAAAATTAAAAAGATTAGATTTTTAAAATTAAAAAGATTAGATTTTAGAAATAGAAAAGATTTGATTTTTGAAACAGAAAGGATTTGATCTTTGAAAGAAAAGAGAAGATACGATTCTTACCATCTTGAAATTGGCGAAGAAATATGGGATTTTTATATATGAAATTGGCGAAGAAAGATTGGATTTTTATATATGATTTTTAATATGAAAATCACGAAATAAAAATGCGATTCTTCTTATATATAGCGAAGTAAAAATTTGTTCTTCATGTATATAGCGAAGTGAAAAAAAGATTTGATTTTTATAAATAAAAAGATATGATTTTTATATTTGAAAAGATCAGAATTTTTAATGCAAAAAGATTAGATTTTTAATACAAAAAATACGATTTTATAAACATGAAAAGATATGATTTATAAATAAAAAGAACTGATTTTTATATAGATACTAGCGAAATAAAAATATGATTTTTGTATATAGAATAGCGATATAAAAATGTGATTTTTATTTATAAAAGTCATCATTTGAAAATGTGATTTTTACTATGAACAATGGGAAAAGGTTGAGTAGGAATTTCGGGCAAATCCGGACTGATCTGAAATTCAGAAATAAAACTGGCTGAGTGGAAACCCAAGGTGAGAACTTCTCACTTTAATTTTATTTCCTAGTTAAAAATATATACTAGGATGCAGACGGTGCTTAGCAACACCCGACACCCGTCGTCCACAGACCATGAACGACTTGTTTGATTTGATTGTGTTATGGAAATTGATTGTGATTGTGATGTGGAATGGAATATAAAATATTCATGTGTTGAATAAAGTGTTGGAACAATAAAAATATTATTTTTATTGTATAAATTCATGAAGTAAAATATTTACTAAAATAAAATAAATATTCATTTACAAATCGAACGATTTGTTTATGTACACACATTTGACTGATATTGATTGGGACGATATATTTTACACATCGCCCAACTGCACAAATAATATTTAGTGTTTGTTGGTTGAAACCCCACACGGGTTTTGGGATGATATTTGACGTACACTAGTCCTAATTGTTTAGTTGTATGTCGGTCGATTGGTTGACAGGCTGTTGTAAGCGTTAATTATTTATAATTAATGCTTATACAGTGTAAAATGCACTCTGGATGATGGTTGACTGTGTTTGATTATTGTTGTATACACGTGTGTAAAAAAATTCATATAAATAATATTATATGGTAATTGAATGTGTCTGATTCCAGTTCAGAAAGAATGAATATTTTAAAATAACGAATATTTTAAAATAATATTCAGTAAAAGATCAAAATCTAATTTTGATGTCCGATTTGGGCACGAATATATTTAAATATATAAAGTCGTGTTGATTAGATTAACGCCATTTTGATGTGAATGATATTTATATCGATTTTATTCTTTTTTATAATGATTATCGAAAAAGAAAGTGATTTCAAAATCTAATGTTTGAAAATATTATCATTTATATATTAATGATATTGAATATTCAATTTTGATTTAAAATTGAATATGAAGTTGAAATCGTTTTCAAAATGAATTTTAAACGATTTATAAAATACGTTTTGAAAGGAAATCAATGAAATATATATAATATATATTATATATATTAAATGGCATGAATGGAACTCGCTGCGCCACAATCGTTCGTGAATTTTGACCGTTGACTTTGAATTGTCGTTACGAGAGATCTGACCGTCGGATTCTCCTAAAACCGGAACCGTTGGGTTCATATCGGAAAGAGCTTTCCAATGAATATGAGAAATTTGAAATCTAATGGTTGGATTTAGAATTATGTCCAAATCAAATTTGGAAAAGGTCGCTGTTAGTGTGGTTTGATGACCGTTTATTGAAATCGACTGTACGAGCCTTGATAAAATTATTAAAATATTAATAATTTGTGTAAAATCATAATAAATGATTTGGAAACAATTAGGATAAAAAATTCCATATTTGAAAAGATAAAAATATATTTTTATCGAAATGGACTAGTTATGAAGTAGAATTATAATCCAATATTTTTAAATAAATAAATTGGATTTGAAATGGTTTTAAAAATAACCGGAATTTCCAATATATGATTTGGAATGCATTTAAATCGAAATTATCTTCAGAATATTTCGATATTGGATTCCGTGATTATACGGACATTGTGGAGGAATTTGGAAGATATATATATATATCGTTATTCCAATACGATATTTGTTGATTTCAGAATGATATTGAATATAAGCCGATATATTTTCTATTTAGAGCCTTGTATTTAATATCAAATGGGATTTTGGGTTTGTCGTGAACAATGTCTTCACTAACACTGTTCTTAAACCAGTTGAGAAAAGACTAAATCTTTTTAATAAGATTTAATAAAGTTTACCAATTAATTAATATTTAATTGGAATTGAATTGAATTGAATTTTGGGTTTGTCGTGAATGGCATCTTTAAAAATGCTGTTCTTAAACCCAATGGAGTTAAGAAAATTAGAAACTAACTGGAGATTAGCTATGTTGAATGGTTTCCTGGGTATTGATCTGATGTTGGTTTCGGCCTTCGGGATTAATTCTTAGGGAATTGTTCTCTTACTAATTTACGGTTAGAGACTGATGGAATGGTGTCTTCAGTAACACTGTTCTTGAATCCTATATGAAAAGAAGGAATACCAATTAATTAACATTTAATTGTCAATTGAAATGGAATGTGAATTGGGTTTATTGTGAACTGATTTACAGTGAAATGTGATTTGGAATTTATAAATCTTTTTATTGAGATTTAAAGGAAAATTTCCAGAGTTAAGTTTTCTAATTTAATATATTGGAATTGATTGGAATTCGATTTGGTAATAATCGAAATGAGCTTCTACGGAGGAAGACGTTTACCATATATGGAATTTAAAAGGCTTTGCCGTTATTCCGTTTATATTATTAGTCGGATACGAAAATTTACATCGATTATATATTGATCTGTTTGCCGTGAAGATTCCATTGTTAATGGAATGAGAGTTTGGGTTTATCGTGAGCTATGTTTTAAATGACATTAGTCCTTTAACCCAGTTAAAGATAAGATTAATTTCTTAACTTTGAATAATCATTAAGTAACGATTTTTGGATATTAAAACTGAAATAGAATTTTAATGAATCTTTAATTAGATTGGAATGTGAATGGGATAATTAAACTTATCAAATTCATGAAATGATCGGGAATGGAGTATCACCAGTTTTGCTCAAAGAGATAGTTAAATCTTTAATTAGATTTGAACGTGAAATGGTAATTAAATTTACAACACTTTGGAGTTAGATATGGAGTATTACCAGTTTTTCTCCGTGAAAAAAATAGGTTGGGATTGGGAAATAAAATAAATGATTACTTCGGCAAGGTTCGCTAATCCCGACTAGTTTGGAAAACCTTAATATGGTTTAAATTGTGAAAAGAATATTTGAATAATAGAATATTCCGGATTGAAATGAGGCATATGTTGTGTTTGTGTTAGCACTTGCTTATACTATACATGAGTTATTCGAAAAGGCCGGGTTTATACCCATTCTGAATAACTGATACGACGATAAGTCGAAGATGAAGACGATGGTTGAAGACCTGTAACGACCCAGATTTTTGATCGATTAATTTTAAATATTTAATATTGTTTTAAATATTGAATTCATAATATAAATGAATTTTTATTTTGAGTTATCGATTTAATAATCGAAATACGATTTAATTCGAATATATATTGTTATCCCATAAAAATACGTGTTTAATATGTCGTATTTAACCGTGCCGTTATTCGTCGAGTCGTAAGCATCTAGTCGTTCCAAGGCCATGTCGTAAGAAAAGGAAGGAGCCATGCCGTCTTTATGGCGTTAAGAGGAAGCCAAAGCGATCTATTGTCATACCGCTCTAAAGTAATGACATAAGATAAAGTTGAGATTCATGTCGGCCTTAAACCGTGTTGTGAGAGCCAGGTCAGGATCAGGAAATACATCATGTCATCCATCGTCCATGTCGTTCAGCGACACAAAGAAGAGGCTGCTACTGAAGATCCCGATACAAGCCATGTCGTGACCTACTTATACCGCAAGATATGAAAGTCAAGCCGTTAAAATCATGTCGCAAAGGAAGAGGTTCATCCATACCGCATCAGATCGCTTGCAATCATATCGCGTCCTTCCATATCGCACTCTAACCATAATGTCAAAGATAATTCGTTATGCGATATGGCACCGTGACACGCCATAAGCCCAAGACGTAAAGAAACGTAAGGTCATACGACATGAATCATGTCGTCCAGCCTCTAGATCGTTTAACGACATATAAGGCTGATCGCTGTTCAAAGTCTGAAGCTAAATCATGACGCCTCTAACTTGTGTCGAGTCGTACGAACGATACGAGCCATGATAAGGAAGGTCATGCCAGGTCACAAGCTTAAGGCGCCGGGGGTTAACCCGACAGGCAACACGAGTCATGTCGTAAACAACATGACTTATAGTGAGAATCCGAGTCATGTCGGCGGCGACATGAGTCATGGCGTTTTTCTGCATAATTACGAAACTGTCATCTGGTCTGAAGATCACCTATAAATACCCCTCATAATTCACTTGAGAGGGGGACGAAAATTCTTTCTTACAAGGAGACTCCGTCAAATTCAATGCTCATCTACAACTTCTCTAATGGCTTCTATGAGTTCATCAACACTTTTCTAATTTCATGAAGATCAAATCTAAGTTAACAATCATGAGAGCTTTCAACAAATTGGATCTAAGCACCTTCAATCTCATTCAAGATACAAGATCATGAAAAAAGGATCAAAGGATACAAGTGATTGAAGATTCATTACAAAGCCAAAGTTCTTCCTCGTCCTTCACCAAATTTGAGGGAAGTAAAGTCACAAATTGAGTTAGGAGTGAGAAATGATTGTAATGAGGGGAAATTCATATGATGTAAGCTTGAACATTGTAATGAGAATTGATTGAAAGTGGATGTAGATTCATATAGAATCGAACCACTATAAAACTTCCTTTGTGTTCTTACTTGCTTTTATCTATTTATTTTAGCAATTACGTGGTCCCGAATTCTTACCTAATCGGTGAAGTGTAGCTTTTACACCCTTGGTGTTTGATCCAAAATTTGAGGCAAACATTTGGCTCCCACCGTGGGGCCTGGATTGCCAATCAATTTCTTGCTCTCTCACAAGGTAGAAGGGCTTGCATTGGATTTCTGAATACACTCCAATCATCTAATTTGTCCGAATTGAGATACTTACCTCTAAAGTTATGGGTAAGCCAAGTAGACCATCAAAGAAATCTACAAGTAAAAGCATCGAAGATGTCGATGATGCCACTAACACAGAAAATACCCCGCCCACTAATCAGTTCGAAGTCGGTGAGAGTTCTAAAGATGGAACTGCCAAAACAAGGAGGGAATTGGATGAAGTAGCAACAAGACTGACGAATCAAATTGATATTGCGAACAAGGCCATGATGAAGAAGCTTGAAATTATGTTCGCCATGCAATCCACAATGGCCAAAGTCACCATGAGTGCAAGCCGTCTCAAAACTGCTAAAACCACCGAAAGGGAAGATATTGGATTTTCTTCCTCGAGCCCGAATAAAGGAAATTCTGTCTAGGAGGTTGTAAATCCTAGCCATAAGGGAATGAAGCCACCTACTCATAACCACTATGAAAAAGCGACTCCTCAACAAGCGTTTGGTTCCACCAAAGGGGCACTTCCCCATGCGGGAGGTCCAGGACCCCGGAATCTGAACCGTGATCATTTACATTGGCAAACATCCGGTAAAGAGGAAGGCGTCCGCCCCGTGGACCAACTCAATGAGGAGGAGAGAATATTTGGAATGGTACGGAAGATCATGAATGAGAGCCAGAAAAAAGTGGACGATGAAAAGGAATGGGGATTTGCTCCTACAAAAGCCCTACTTACAGAAAGAATAAAAATGGTGCCATATCCAAATAAATTCAAACCCCGAGTTGTACAAGCTTATAATGGAACTGGCGATCCCAACGTGTTCCTATTCAAATACGATCAACACATGGATGGGGCACGTGCTACTGATGAGCTCAATTGTTTATACTTCCATACCTACTTGGAAGGAGTATCTTCACTCTAGTTCACAAAACTCCCGCCGAAATCCGTGGATGACTTTGCTACCTTGGCCAAGCTGTTCAGACAGCAATTCAGGCTTCAAGCAACCAAGGTGCGTGATGTGATGGAATTGAATGAGTTGGAACAAGGGCCAGGGGAGTCCATTAAAACCTTCCTTTCTCGTTTTAACACAGCCATAGCCGAAGTTGGAAACTATGAGCCACGTTTGGCTTTGATGGCTCTAAAGGGAGGAATAAGTAAAAAGATCAAACTCGAGCGGTGGATCAAGAAGAAGAAGCCTGCCACTCTCGAAGAGCTATTTGATAAGGCAGAGGAGTATATAGGCGTGGATGAGGATCCGACCTATACAATGGAAGCTACAGAAAATAAGGAGCCATCAGAAAAGAGAGACGTAAACGTGCAAGGAGGACAAAAAAACGCCGGAGAAATCAGAAAAGGGGGAATGAAGGGAAAGATGGTCGAAACAACAAAAAGCTTAGTTTCTTCAAGAATTCCGAAATGACTCCTCTTAACGATACCATAGAGAACATTTATATGGCGACCAAAGACACTGAAGAGTACCCAGAGCCCTGGAAGTTAAGAGTCACTGATAACGCAATAAAGTCCGACAGGTTCTGCCGATTTCACAACCAGCCGGGACATAGCACGAACGAATGTAGGCATTTGAAAAGCTTAATTGAAGAACTGATAAGGAAAAACAGGCTTCAACAGTACACAAAGAACCCCCAGAATGCTCAGGGAACTCAAGGCCAAGGAACCTCTACAGGACAGCCTAAACAGAATGAGAACGCTTGGATTGCTGCTATACCAATGATAATCTTAAACATCATTTCAGGAGGCCCCCACCCGATTGGGAAAAGCTGGGGGACATGGTGAAATATGCTCATGAGCTGAAAAACTTCTCAAAAAAAGGTGAACTCATGACCATAGACGAAGTTTTATTGGCAAAAATACCAAGATTCCTGTGAGACGACATCACATTTAAAGATGAAGATCCGACCGGGATCATAACACCTACAGAGGATCCAATGGTGATAACCGTTGGTCTAGGCCTAGCTATAGCTAGAAGAGTGTTAGTCGATAGCGGAGCATCTATTAATATCCTCTTCTTCGGCGCATTCCATAGGATGAAGCTTTCTATGGGCGACGTAAAAGCCTGTCAGAACAAGGTCCATGGATTCACTGGTCAAGATGTTCAACCAATTGGTATCATCGGTCTACTGGTGGAGCTTGGAGAAGGAGAGCAAAAAGCCGCACTAGTACAGGACTTTGTTATAATTGACGAACCCTCTGCTTACAATGCCTTCCTAGGAAGACTTACTCTCGCATCATTCAAAATAACTATGGCCCCGTGGCGCCTCACTATGAAATTTCCAACGGAGAATGGTGTTGGAACAATTATAGGTGATCAACAAGCAGCATGAGAGTGTTATTTGGACGAATTGGCAGTGGCAAGAAAGATGGAATTGAAGAAGGATGTAGAGCCGCCGCTCTGCATCCAAAAGCCCCTCTTATAGCAATTAAAGCAAAACCCCCATACTAGGAGCACAATGGTGCTTGGAAGGCAATTGATCCAAGGAAAAATAGTATGGGGGAAAATAGAGCAGCACCGAATGAAGATACTATCCCCGTTCCAATATCCGACAAGAACCCTAACCAAGTCTTGATGATAGGATCTCAGCTAGGTTTGAAGCTGCAAAATGAATTAATTTTGTTTTTGAAAGCAAATTTAGATGTGTTTTCCTGGGAACACTCAGATATGTGTGGGATCCCACCGAATGTAATTGTTCACAAGTTGAATATAAATCAAAAGTTAACTCCTATGAAACAAAAAAGAAGAATGCAAGGATTTGAAAGATCCGAGGCTCTAAAAGAAGAAGTAGATAGGCTGCTCAAAAATAATTTCATACGAGAATCTACGTATCCAGATTGGGTTTCTAACCATGTAACGACCCGGATTTTCAACGACTTTGGTTATCGACATAAGCTCGATGTGGATAACCAAAACATTGAAAATCCGGGTCGTTACAGTTGGTATCAGAGCTTAGGTTAAGAATTACTTGGCTCTGTGGCGTGACTCGGTAGAGATAGGGTTAGTAATACCCTAGATTGAGTTTGAGTGTATATATATACGAGAGAGCGTATTTGTTATTTGATATAAAAACCGTTTTATACTGTGTTGACTAGTCTGTTGAGTGGATTATGAATTTTGGTCGAATCGTGGGACGCCACAATGTCGATAGGAGTTTATAAACACTTGAACAGAAGATTGGACACGATATTGTTTTTAAATAGTTAAGTTGATTGTTAGGATTATAATCGAATTAGATTATAAAACAGAAATAGTTATATATAACCAATGGAATTTGTATATGAAATCAAATATACAAATGAGATAAATTGAAACTGAATTCTAACCAGAATTCAAAATTTAAAATCCTAGGAGTTTGGAAAATATTTTTCTGAATGGAGTTTGAAAGAAATAAAGCACCGAACTCATTCAGTAGCTGGGAAATAATTCTGATGATGGTCGCAACGTCATCAGTGTTCATTTTCGAGTTTCTAAGTGATGAATTGCTGCCTTAGAAAAGTTTTTGACGGAAATTTGTTTGAAAAGAAACAAGTTGTTTGAAAATTCAAATATTTTGAATTTGGGATATATATAAATATATGTATATATTTATATTACTTCAAAGGAATTTTGAAATGGGAATTGAAATATAGATTTCAAATAGAAGTAAAATAAAGGAATTTGAATATATATATATAATTCAAATAGAAGTGAAATAGAATTTGAATTCAAAAAAATTCAAATGAGTTTGAATAAAGAAAATTCAAATAGAAATTGTATAAGAAAAATTGAAATGGAATTTGAATTCAAAGGAATTCAAATGGATTTGAATAAAGAAAAGTCAAATAGAGATTTGAATATTAGAATTCAAATGGAATTTGGTTGAATAGAATTTCAAAGAAAATATAAAGTTTGAAATAGAATTTGAATTCAAAGGAGTTAAAATAGAATTTAAATTGAACAAAGGATTTCAGATGGATTTTGAATAAAGGAATTCAAATAGAAATCGAAGATAAGAAATTCAAATAGAATCTGAAGATAAGGAAATTGAATTTGAATTTGAATCGAAGAAAATTCAAATAGAAATTGAATAGAAGGAAATTCAAATATAGAGTTTGAATTAAGAAATTCAAATGGAATTTGAATATTGCAAATATATAGGATTTGAATATTAGAAGTTAAATAGATCGGGAATATTATGTGAAATGGATTGGATATATATTAAAAAATAAATCAGAATGGAGTTGAATTTATTATAAACGAAGTTAAAATGTTTATATTTATAAATATAATTAAAACGAGCTCGCCGTAGCACGGCAGTTCGCGAATTGGCGATTCGAACTTCAGTTTAGTATACAGAATTCAATTGAAGTCGGAATTCTTTGAAACAAGAATCGTCGGGACCGGTTGAACAATAGTTTTCTAATGAAAGAGAAAAATCTGGATTTCATCGTATAGATTTTGAGTTATGTCAAAATCAAATTTTTAGAAAAGCAGCGCCGGAAACCATTAAAACCACAAAGGTTTATATATATATAAGTAAAAGGATTTTTAAAGTAAAAAACAAAATCCGAATGGCCATGAGAAAAATATAGACTTGAGTTATAAAATGAATGTGAACTCCTGTGAAGTAGATAAAATGATTTGGGAAACAATGATCATATTTCTGATTATTAAATAGAATTAACTAAGTAAAAGAGAAATTAGTTAATCAAAGTTGAATCGAAATTGGGTTTTTGGATAAGTGAAAGAGATTGAGAATTTATATTCGAAATCGAATATATAACTCGAGTTGAAAATATAATTAGATTAGTTATAATTAAGTTGACATATATTTGAACAAGTTATATTCAAATAAAAGAGTGAAATAGGCAAAACGGTTGATTAGCAACTAGTTAATGGGAATTCGAATGATTGAAATTAAATTTAACTTAAGTAAGTTAAATGGATCGAAACGAATAAATTGAGTAAAATCATGTGAATGAAATATGAATTGGGTTTGAATAAAGGAAAAACCAAAAGAGTTAAAAAGAAAATATATTTGTAAAACAAATATAAAGGAAATATTTGTAAAACAAATACAAGGGAAGTTATGTGCAAACAAATAGAAGAGGAAATATTTGTAAAACATTTACAAATAGAATTTAGAAGGAGAAATATTTGTAAAACATTTACAAATAGATTCAATGGAAATATTTATTTATAGAAAATAAATAGAATGTTATAAATGAGATATTTATTTATAGAAAATAAATAGAATGTTATAAATGAGATATTTATTTGTTAAATAAATAGAATGTTATAAATGAGATATTTATTTGTTAAATAAATAGAATGTTATAAATGAGATATTTATTTGTTAAATAAATAGAATTTAATCAAAGGAACATTTAGAAGATGAATAGAAAATGGAAATCTGTTTTAACAGATAAATAGAAAAGATTTATTTATAAATAACAGTTTATGAATTAAATTAAATATTTATCATTCGATAAATGGAATATATAAGTCTGAACTTATATAGAGAAGAGATATTGGTTTTTAACATCGATAGTTTTAAATAGAAGGGGTACACAACACTTGTATAAGTGAAGTAATGTTATTAAAGAGAACATTTATAAAGTGAAGAACGGTTACTAAAAGTAAATCTTTATAAATGAATAAACGTTATCCAATAGGAGATGTTCGAATAAGAAAAGTCGATTAGAGTTAGAAATAATCGATTAGAGTTGGAATAAATCGATTAGAGTAAGAGTTAACCAGATAGAGTAATTGAACATAGTCAATCGAATTAGGATTTAATTGAATGTTAGTTATTCAATTAAAGTTGATCGAATATAGTTATTGAGATAGAGTTGGTCAAACATAGTTACTCAGGATAAGTTACCATTTCATACGACTGCTAGCGTAATTCGCAGGGCTGCAGATAGCCTAGGACGGTCGGATGTTTCCTGAGGGAATCAGGCGTAACCATTGTGATCGCTGCGATCTAGAGTCAAGCGAATAGAGTTAAATCGAATATTAGTTATTCGAATAGAGTTAAAGGAGTTATTGAATATTAGTTTTTCGAATAGAGTTAAATCGAATATTAGTTATTCGAATAGAGTTAAAGGAGTTATTGAATATTAGTTTTTCGAATAGAGTTAAATCGAATATTAGTTATTCGAATAGAATTAAAGGAGTTATCGAATATAATTTATTCGAAAGGAATTATCGAATTCGGTTATTCGGAAGGAGTTATCGATTATTAGTTAATCGAAGGAATTATCAATTATAGTTTAATCGAAAGGAGTTATCGATTAGTATAATCGAAGTGAGTTATAGAATATTGGTTATTCGAAGGAGTTATAGAATTTAGTTATTCGATGGAGTTAATTGATAAGAGTTAAATCCAATAGGTTAATTGATAAGAGTAAATTGAATAGAGTAAATCGAATATAGTTTATTCGAAGAAGGGTTTTCGAATCTAGTTATTCGATAGAGAGATAATCGAATATAGTTATTCGAAGGGAGGAGTTATCGAATAGGGATTTATCCGAAAGAGAGACGTAAGGAAGTTTGAAATGTTGAGTATCAACATCAATAAGTTTTGAAAAGATAAATGGTTTTGTAGCACTTTTTCTACCTTAGCAATTTCGAGGACGAAATTATTTTAAGTGGGGAAGATTGTAATGACCCGAACTCTTTGGGGTTAATTTTAAAAATATTTAATATGGATTTAAATATTGAGTTAAGTAAATAAATCAATTTTTATAGGGAGTTATTGATTTAAAAATCAATTTTTATTTAATATTGAAAATTTTAAATTATCAGAATAAGAAAATGGATTTAGTTGAGCTCAAAATTTTAATTTGAATTGAAAACAGTTCAAATAATTAATATAAAATTTTAACGGTAATAATATTTGAATATTATCGAGGAGAATAAATAGTTTGAAATTTAAATTTATATCAATTTAAATTAAATATCTGTTCCGGATGATCGAACTGGACTTCAATACCTATCCAAGTGTGTCTGAAACAGTGGTATTACTCTAGGATTGACAGTTGTTGAGTTCAGAAAAGTGTTCGGAATCACGAAGGGTTTTAATTAGAGGATACCATTTCAAAAACAAATTTAATTAAATAAAATAGCATTTTTTCCTTTTTGTTGGTGAACATGAAACAATACAACAAGGCAAAAACAAAACGGCCGCTGTCTCCACTTTCTTCCACACGATTCTTCATGGCAAAAGGGTGGCCACGCTCCTCAATTACACACCCCTCTCCTTCCTTATAAAACCGCACTTTCCCCTTTTTAATTCTTTAGTTCTGAAAAACCAAAACAAATGGCCGCTTCTTTAAATACCTATCAAAATATCAATTGAAGTCAAACCAAAATCAAGCTGTAAATCAAAGAATTGGAAGTCGCGATCGAAAGCGCTGAGACTCTCTGATGTTCGACAACAGCTGCAGATGCTTGCGATTAAGGGACCCAACAGCGGTTCGAATGGAACTCGATTTTAGGGATCGCGATGGGCGTGCACTGGTCAGAACCGCAGGATCAGGAGTACGATGTTGGCCAACGCGATGGGATCTGAAGCACGATAGGGTGACCGACAAGTGGAAATTGTCGATGCCTGTAGCATCTAGGAGAGGTCGCGACAGTTGAGATGCGAGTTCCAATTTCATTGAGGAAGGGGAAGCTGAATTCGACAAGGGGAGATAACGGTAGTGGTCATGGTGAGATGAATGGTGGTCAGAATTGGGTTTCATTGGTACGGCGATGCACAGTTTTGGTTAAGGGAGAGTTTCAGATTTGTCAAGAAGGTTATTACTATATATATTGAATGTTAACTTAATTAATCTAAAATCTAATGATGTTTAATTAAATTCAAAGTAATTAAGATATAGAATTTTATTTTTAGTTAGCTAAAATTCAGAATTTCGGTTAAGATGAAAAGAAAATGACCTTAAACGTTATCTAGAATTTGGAAACAAAAAGGGGAGATTCATCTAATAAATCATTTTAAAGAGTGTAAATTTGTCGAGTGGCTTGCAAGTAAATAAGGTATTCGTTTTTTCTTAGGATGATTAATTTATTAAGTTAATTTAAATTATTAATAACATAATCAATAAATAAAATTTATTATCATAGGTACAAAATGAAATGTATTCGAGACAATTTGAATAGATTCGTAGCCGATGATTTGGAAATAAACTGGATATTTGACAACTGCAATTTCGGTGAGTAAACCTCACTCACCATTTATTTAGAATTATTTTTATATAGTTAAAAATAATTGTCTGTGCTTGTTTGAATGCTGTCTAATTGTTTTAAAATATATATTAGTTATTTAGGACTATTATATATATATATATTGGGTGATTGATTGGTTGGATTCCCGCAGTTTCATTAGCGGATGCCCGCAGTTTCATAGCGGATGATTACCTTATACGCCCCACGCTATGATTAGTGGATGACCTTCTATACCGCGATATTCTGCCTCGAAGCAGGATGGGTATATTACTATGTTGACTAACGTCTGTGGATGCAGGAAAAACAGGTTAGAGGAATCCAACTGGATTCCTCAAAAATATATTATCTGTTGTTGTTTGTTTGATTTCATATATATTCATATATGACGTGTTAAAAATCAAATGATTGAAAATTGGTTGATCTGATTGTTGAAAATACCACTAGAGCTTGAATATTGATTCATAAAAATATCGGAAAGGGTATTTGATATTGAAAAAGGAAATTCTATTTTTATAAATAGAATTTGAATTTTTAATAAAACTATATAAAATATTAACTTGTTTTGAAGGTATATAAAACAAGTAATTGAATTTATAAACTTTGTTTATAAATGGAAGATGGGATTTGAATCGAATTTATAAACTTTGTTTATAAATGAAAATATGGGATTTGAATTGAATTTATAAACGTTGTTTATAAATGGAAAGGTGGGATTTGAATTGAAGTTATAAACGTTGTTTATAAATAATGCAGAGAATTCAAATAGACTTTGAATATAGAATTTGAATAACAGAATTCAAATGGACTTTAAACGATTTGAATATAGGATTCAAATGGACTTTAAACGACTTGAATATAGGATTCAAATGGAATTTAAACAATAGAATTAGAATAGATTTGAATAATAGAATTCAAATGGAGTTTAACTATAGAATTTGAATATAGAATTCAAATGAAGTTTAAATATAGGGATGCAAATAGAATTCAAATGAAGTTTAAATAAAGAGAATTCAAATAGAATTGAATTGGAATTTGAATAAGAAGTCGATAAGGAAACGAGAGTATGAGTATAATTAGAATTTGTTAATATGCAGTTAAAATATATTTGAACATGTCATGTTCAAATATGAAGGTGAAATAGACTGAAAAGTTAAGCAACAGATTTAATTAACAAATTTAGTTAAAACGATTGGTATAGTTAAAATAGATTGGACAGGCATAAAGATACAGGAGACAGGTATGGAATAAAGTATAGAAGTGAAATAAATAGAATGCCCGACAAAAAGGTACGTATTTAATTTCCATATGAGATTTTATGCGCCGTATCGGCTAGCCGCTTGGCTTTTTCTTTTTCTTTTTGAGATGAGAAGGACCGGGAAAGCTATTTGAAATTTCCCGATGCTCCCGGTACAAAGGAGGTTATGGCGAATTTTTCCGGGAATTTAAGAAGATAGAATATTTTTAAGATAATTTGATAGTTAGAAATCAACATATCGATATATATAGAAGTCGATAAGGGAATGAACTTAGAAATAGAATAGTATAATCAAAAAGGAAGACTAGGAATAAAATCTCGAAAGAATATAAGAGAAAGTTTATATGTGTTTAAAAGTGAATCAGTAGTTGTATGGTATTGATTATTCGAGTAAGTAGTTTTATCTGTTTTGACGTTATAAATGTTATTCAACCAAGGTCCGAGAGGTAGTTATACCCCAACTTGATTGATTTCATTATTTACAGATAAACAGTAAGATTTCAGGCTCGAAGATCAATGTTGAATAAGAGTTAGTGGAATATAGTATTTGGGTTGTCGTAACGATGTTTTACACAACATCCGTTTTAACCCAAATAAGAGTAAGCTGGGAAATAGAATAATAAATATTTCCTAAGTATAGAAATAAACGAGATCGGAAAAGAGATAAGTAATTGGAATATTTTCCAATTATAAATAACATATATTTTCTAAAGTTTAGAAAATAAAAGAAGGCGATATATGGAAATGT
Organism: Allium sativum; assembly: GCA_030737875.1. Lineage (NCBI taxonomy): Eukaryota > Viridiplantae > Streptophyta > Magnoliopsida > Asparagales > Amaryllidaceae > Allium > Allium sativum. The sequence continues at coordinate 43,440,492 of CM060926.1, forward strand.
TTTCCAAATAACGTAAAAGGCCAATATGGTTATTGAAAATATTTGGTTAACAAATATTGATAAAGAAATAGAGAAGAGATTTAATTAATGGAATATTAATTAAAGGTTCAGTGATTGTTGGATGTTTGGATGAACACTTGTTTTATTCGATAGTTAAATCTTCGACTATCGAAACACTTGTTTTATTCGATAGTTAAATCACAGACTATCGAAGTTTTGACCATCGTCGTCAATATGGAGACACCGGTTGGATTATTATCCGAAGAACCACTCCATATCGGCAGTAGCATGCGAATCAGATTATATAAAGATAATCGAAGACGGAGTAGAGTGCAAGGACTTTTTCTATTAATAGAAATAGTGCCTTCAGTTCATCCTGTTCCTGGGTGACTTGTATGGATGAATGTCTGACAGAGTATTTCCAGACGATCACGTATATTGATTTCTCCAACCGTACCAAGAGTGGAAGCGGAGAAGGAAACTTCTTTTAGCTAACACATAATGTATTGTTGTAGATGTCAATCGGTGATTTGATGGATTTGACGATGTGGCATTCAAAGTGAATCTGGTATGATGATAAAGCGTAGCTTCTAGCCTCATCATCCGGTAAATGACAGAAATCGGGCAGGCAGCATGGCTAAGTCAGTCGCACCGAAGTAGGGTGTATAATCACCTGATCTAGAGTTTCATTTACTTCTAAAAATCTATTGTTGATGCTGTCCCATTCGGGAAACGGTTGCTGATCCCAATTGTTGGTGATATACATTCGATACACTCAAGCGAAATGAGTGGTCGGTCATGTGTGGCCGGGTTGCAAGATGTTCTTGTTGAACCCAGTGTATTCCTCTCTAGAGGTACATTAGCGAAAGGTGGTTCCATACCTTGTCATTGTTGGAAATCCATTACCCAATACGTGCCTGCGGTTTTGATTTTATACTATATATGTAGAACGTGAGATGAAAGCGTTTCTGCTAGATGATTATATATATACCGTGGTTGATAGACATTATTATAATATCAAAAGATTTTGATATAAAGATATTTTGGATTCTCATAAGCGAAAAACCCGTTCCGTTATGCGGCGTGGTCTTATGAGATATCGTTTACTTGTTCGAACTGTTTTTAAACTGTTTTACTCATACCAGTCCCATGACTGACCCGGAGTTTACTTTTTTGTTTTCCCTAAACTCTTGGGTGCCTAAATTTGTATGGGCAGTCAAGTAGTCAGGATTTTACAGATATACTGGAAGAGCTGGAGCAGGAGGCTTCAGGATCATATAGCTATAGTTTATTTCCGCTGTGTTGTAAGTATTGTACTCTGATAATGTATTGTATACATATAATGATTTATTTCAAGGTTATGTTACATATATTATATGTTATTCGTTCCGCTGTGAGATTCGTGTTACTCTGATGTTGTGTTCTTCTTCTTCTATTCTAAGTTTCTATCTTATTTTTCCTCACCCTCTAATTTCTTTCACTAATCACCAGGATTTTTCGATGTTTTGGTTATCGACATCGAGCTTATGTCGATAACCAAAGTCGTTGAAAATCCGGGTCGTTACAAACCAAGTGCTTGTCAAAAAGTCCAATGGAAAGTGGAGAGTGTGTATAGATTACTCAGATCTTAATAAAGCGTGCCCAAAAGGCAGTTTCCCTTTGCCTCGAATTGACCAACTCATAGATGCAACTGCGGGGCATGAGTTACTATCTTCCATGGACGCATACTCCGGATATAATAAAATTATGATGCACAAGCCAAACGAAGAGAACATGAGTTTCATAACAGATAGAGGACTATACTGCTATAAAGTCATGCCATTTGGACTGAAAAACGCAGGAGCGACTTAAAATGTCTTGTAAACTCCATGTTTAAATCTCAGATAGGGAATAGAATGGAAGTATATGTAGACGATATGCTAGTCAAATCAAAGAAGGTCGAAGATCTTCTCGAGGATCTAGCAGAAATGTTTCACATACTCAGGAAGTACGGGATGAAACTAAACCCATTAAAATGTTCATTCGGAGTCTCTTCGGGAAAATTTCTCGGGTTTATCGTCAATGCTAGGGGCATCGAAGCGAACCCCTCTCAAATTGCGGCTTTAAGGGAAATGCGGGCCCGAGGACAAAAAAGGAGCTTCAAAGCTTAAATGGAAAGGTAGCAGCACTGAACCGGTTCGTTTCCAAAGCAATGGATCGATGTATTCTGCTTTTCGATGCTTTGAAAAAAGGGAAGACGGACTTCTGGTGGACCTCAGAGTTCCAGGAGGCTTTCGAAGAGTTGACAAGACATATGGAATCACCACCAATGTTATCGAATCCTAAGGATGGGGAGGATCTATTTTCATATCTAGCAGTTTCATCACATGCCTTGAGTGCAGCACTAATCCGAGAAGAAGCAGGAGTGAAATTGCCGGTATATTACATTAGTAAGAGGCTCGCCGGGCAGAGCTAAATTAACCTAAACTAGAGAAGCTCGCATATTGCCTCCTTGTTGCCTCAAAAAAGCTGAGATCGTATTTCCAATCTCATCCTATCAAGGTCCTCACCGATCAGCCGTTAAGGAAAATCCTCTTTCGCCCAGAAACTTCAAAAGGGCTCTTGAAATGGAACATTGAGCTAAGTTAATATGACATCACTTACCATCCTCGAAGAGCCATCAATGGCCAAGCCCTGTCGGATTTCATTGCTGAGTTTACAAGCAAGGGAGAAGAGGTTAAGGAACCAGCGGAAACAGGGATTGCCTAGAAACTATACTTTGATGGGTCCAGAAACGACCACTGTTCAGGTGCTGGAATCGTCTTAGAAACCGCAGAAGGTTACTCTTTATACTATGCCTTGAGATTGGAATTTCCATCAACCAATAATGAGGCCGAATATGAAGCATTGATAACAGGGTTAAAGCTGGCAAAAGAGCTAAACCTAAAAACTTTACAGATTCTTAGCGACTCTCAGTTGGTGGTAGGACAAGTACGCAAGGAATTCCAAACCAAATCAGGAAACCTCCTGTAACGATCCGGATTTTGAGCGGCTTTGGTTATCGACGTAAGCCCGACGTCGATAACCAAAACATCGAAAAATCCCGGTAATTAATGAAAGAAATTAGAAGGTGAGAATAGATAAGATAGAAACTTAGAATAGAAGAAGAAGAAGAACATAACATCAGAGTAACACGAACCTCACAGCGGAACGAATAACATATAATAGATAACATAACTTTGAAATATAACAGCTATGTATACAATAGCACTTATCAGAGTACAGCACTTACAACACAGCGGAAATAACTATAGCTATATGATTTTGAAGCCTCCTGCTCCACGCTCTTCCAGTATATCTGTAAAACCCGACTACTTGACTGCCCGTACAAATTTAGGCACCCAAGAGTTTAGGGAAAACAACAAATAAACTCTGGGTCAGTCATGGGACTGGTGTGAGTAAAACAGTTTAAAACAGGTATATGAACAAGTAAACGATATCTCATAAGACCACGCCGCATAACGGAATGGGTTTTTCCCTTATGAGAATCCAAAATATCTTTATATCAAAAACCTTTTGATATTAATATAATGTCTATGTACAAATAGATATCAACTAGCAGAAACGCTTTCATCTCACGTTCTACATATATAGTATACAATCAAAATCGCAAGCACGTACTGGGTAATGGATTTCCAACTATGACAAGGTATGGAATCACCTTCCGATCAGTGTACTCTAGGAACGATACACTGGAGTTCAACAAGAACATCTTGCAACTCAGCCACACATGACCGACCACTCATTTCGCTTGAGTGTATCGAATGTACATCACCAACGGTTGGGATCAGCAACCGTTCCCGTATATATATATGGGACAGCATTGATAGATTAAAAGAAGCAAATGAATATTCACTAGATAGGTGATTATACACCCTACTTCGGTGCGACCGACTTAGCCATGCTGCCTGCCCGATTTCTGTCATTTACCGGTTGATGAGGCTAGAAGCTACGCTTTATCATCACATCAGATTCACTTCGAATGCCACATTGTCAGATCCATCGAAAATCACTAATTGACGTCTACAACCATACATTACGTGTCAGCCTAAAAGAAGTTTCCTTCTCCGCTTCCACTCTTGGTATAGTTGAAGAAATCAATGTACGTGACCGTCTGGAAATACTATGTCAGACATCCATCTTCATTCACTTAGAAATGTCACATCGTCATACCCGCCAAATCACAAATTGACTTATCCAAAAATAACACGGGTATACAGCTAAAAGAAACGAATTCCTCCGCCACCAAACGTGAATACGTTTGAACAGATCAACTTACGCGATCCATTGGATATACTCCGTCAGACCTTCGTCCATACAAGTTGTCCTGGGACTGGACAAACCGAAGGCACTATTCTGTAAACAGGATAGCCCTTGCATTTTTCTCCGTCTTCAATTATCTTTGGCATATATGATTTGCAACGCTTATGCCAATACAGAGTGGTTCTATGGATAATAATCCAACCGGTCTCTCCATATTAACAACGTTAAAATGGTCAAAACTTCGATAGTCTGTGAGTTAACTATCAAAGAAAAACAAGTGTGCAAACAACGATATTATTCCCAGATGGAAATTATATCGAACAAACATCATTTAAAATTAATCTCTTTAGTTCATTTATTTACTCATCTCCTGTTCCCTATATTCTAAATTCTTATTTTCTTTTATCAGAAAACTTTTCTGATTCTCGTTTGGAAAACATTTCCAAAACTTCTTTACGATCAAACCTTACCATTTCTTAGTTAAGAAGGCAGTCAATCAAGTTGGGGTATAATTACCTCTCAGACCTTAACTGAACAACGTTATAACTTCGAAATGGTCAAAGTTTATCTTTTAATCTTTAACAACTTCTTTACACCTTTCTCGGATTCAATTTTACTAGTCCACTTCCATATTTAAAATATTGGTTATAACGATAACGTTATAATCCCTACTTTCGAATTATCTAACTTTAATTATAACTTCTATTCTTATTAGTGAATACTTAACCTAACACTTATTTATTTATAAATAAATAAATCTCTATTTAGACACTGGAAAGTATAAGTACTTTCCCGAATTCGATATAATCGAATTTGCCGATTAACTCTCTTCGAGAAATCTCTATTTTATTAACTCTTCTTCGAATAACCTATATTCGATTAACTTCTTCTCGAATAAACGATATTCGATAATCTTTCTTCGAATAACTAATGTCCGATAACTCTTCCTTTTCAAATATCTCATATTTGAAAATCTCACTTCGATTAAACTATAATCGATAACTCCCTCGAATAAACTACATTCGAAAATTCCTCTCGAATAAACGATATTCGATAATCTTCCCTTTCGATTTAACAAATCGATAACTCCTTTTCGAATAACTAAATTCGATAACTCCTTTTGATTTAACTAATCGATACTCCCTTTGATGAAACTAACATCGATAACTCCTTTCGATGAAACTAACATCGATAACTCCTTTCGATGAAACTAACATCGATAACTCCTTTCGATGAAACTAACATCGATTTATTTAACTTAACTAACTTAACTCGACTAACTTAACTTACTTGGTTCGACCAATTCGATTCAATTAACTAGGCTCGACTAACTTGGTTTATTTAACTCAACTTGATTTACTCCTATCGAATAACTAATATTCGATTTAACTCCATTTAACTCTATTCGAATAACTACTATTCGATTAACTCTATTGGTTTAACTCTATTGACTAACTCGACTCGACTAACCCCTTTCGAATAACATATTCGATTAACTAACTTCGAATACCATATTCGATTTCTCCTTTCGAATGTCTATATTCGATTAACTAACTTCGAATACCATATTCGATTTCTCTAACTTCGAATACCATATTCGATTAACTTCTTCGAATGTCTATATTCGATTAACTAACTTCGAATACCATATTCGATTAACTTCTTCGAATGTCTATATTCGATTAACTAACTTCGAATACCATATTCGATTTCTCTAACTTCGAATACCATATTCGATTAACTTCTTCGAATGTCTATATTCGATTTACTTTATTCACTTTATAAAGATTTCCTTTTTAACAACGTTTTATTCATTTGAAAAGATTTACTTTTAAATAACGGTTCTACACTTTAAAAATGATTTCCTTTTTATAATGTTCCCTTTCCAATTCTATTTGTAAATGGTTTACAAATATTACCTTTTCAAATTTATACTTGAAATATTCTAACTCCTTAAATTCCCGGGAAAATTCGCCATAACCTCCTTTGTAACGGGAGCATCGGGAAAATCCCCAAACTCGCCACACAGGCCTTTCCATTCAAAAAGAAAATGTTTTGAATTTATTTTCCCTTTTTTAAAAATCTCCTATTTATAAATATCCCAATTTATAAATATTCCTTATTTATAAATATTCCACTTTATAAATATTCTATTTTCAATATCACTTTGAAAATCCCCTTTGTCAACATCCCGTATGTTATGGTATTCAATCATATCAAATCACGATGTTAAATCTCGTCCATACACACACAAATCAACAACAGGTTATAATTCACATCATATATTAAAATATATGAAAAACAATAAAATAACTGTTGAGGAATCCAGTCAGATCCCTCCAACCTGTTTCCCTGCACCACAGATGTTAGACAGTATAGATAACATCACTTTCAGTTCCATATGATATATTCTGTTAAACAGAATCAATATAGAAATTTAACTAACTGACTAGCAGTTCAATCAAACAGTCAACACACAATCAATCAGTCCATATTTAACAGTTCTAAAAAATATAACATGAAAATATAAACTGTTCAGAGTTAGTGAGTTTTACTCACATTGACGCGTTAACCGTTAAATAATCGGTTTGCGTTATTTGACTCAGTCGGACAATTTATTTTGCTGTAAATTCTAACTGGCACCAATCCACTTCCAGTCAGTCTTATTGTGTTGCTCCCGTCCATACGATCCCAACGCAACTTACGGTTCGCGAATCTGACCTCGTACGAGCAAGTTACGAATTTATAAAGTTTATATACTAAATTGAAAATTAAAAATAAAACTTAGTTAATTTCTTTGGGCCTTCCAACCTTTTAACGGCCCATCATCACTTTAAAGCAACCGGCCCTTGTGTTGCTTCTTCCCCAATGCCAGATAGCCGAACTGCTCCTCACAATACAACACCCTTTCTCCACTTCAAACCCAACGTTATCCCGTAACTTGATACCAAATCAAAACCAACTACATCCTTGCAAATCTCCTACCCAATCTTCATCAAACCACCCTAGTTTTAGGCAACTCGAAGTGCCCACTTGAAACCCGTCGAACAGTATTTCACCCACAATCACAGACATCGCACGACACAATTTCAACTCAGAATCCACCGAACTCCTCAACGCGATGCGAAATTACTTAACAAACCCGAATCTAACACCCAGAAATCCAAACGATGCTTCACTTCCTACCAAACCGGAACCCTAGGTTCCCTGTAGCAAAACCATGGCTCCAGAAATTTGATCGCACCCTTCAAGGATTACACAGAAATAAAGCTCCTGCTTCGCTGATTCCATAAGTGTTTGAATTGGAATTTATAAATTTTTAATTGGATTGTTCTTTATTTTAGAAGATCGAAAATTTTCTGGAGATGAGAAGGAACAGAGCGGCGGATTTTTGACTGAGGAAGAATGGTTTGACTTAGGTTAGGAATGTTAAGGATGATATATAGGATATTTTTAATATTATAATATTCGAATATTATATTGATTTGTAAGCAATCGTTGTTTTACTCTCATGTTTAAAAATCTCTGTGGTCACACACGATACCCAAAAATCACGAAAACTGGCATGTAGCTACATCTCGACATTATGGTCCCAACGAAACTGGCTTCGTCTAATTCCGACTCCGTATGCTCACACAGCGTATTTTTAACTGTCAAAATACTGACTGTTTCTAACTCTAAAAATCCGTACGGCCACACAGTGACTCTAAAAATCACAAAACTTCACATCTAACAACTATTTGACATTGCGGATCCAACAAAACTAGTTTCGTCGAATTCCGACTTCGTTTGCAAAAGTGGCTATTTTTAATGCTCTGAATGACCCATTTAAATATATAAATATATTTAAATATAATTAAATTAAATATTAATAAATTAATATTATCGTTTATCTTCACGTATGATATCGTACAGCTCCAGAATATCATATCAGAATATACAGTTTGATATTTCAGATTCCAGATTATCTCGATATTCAATTTATATCGAAAATCCTTTTATAACGTATATAAAGCGTCGCAAATTATAAAGGAATTCTACAGCGACTTTTCTGAAATTTGATTTGGGCGTGAATCAAAATCTACACGACGAAATCCCGATTTTTCTCTTCCACTAGAAAAATATACTTCACCAGCTCCACACGTTTTCTTGTTTCACAGAAATCCGGTTTAAAACGAATCCTGTATACCCAGTTGAAGTTCGAATCGCCAAATAGCGAACTGTCGCGCCATTTCGAGCTCGATTTTAATTATATTATAACTCTACGTTCAAACTGTCGTTTATATAATATATTCGTTATTCAAATTCAATTCCAAGATGAATTAAATATCACAGATGATCCAGTTCACACCATATCGCCATTTCAGCCAATTCTGATTATTTCAGAATTAAATATATTATTTAATTTATTATTTTAATTAAATATTTACCATTATTTAATTCCACGACCATTAAATCCTTTAATTCACTATTTATATAATTAAATAAATTAATTATAACACCTCTGAAAATGCGGGTCATTACATTCTTCCCCACTTAAAATAATTTCGTCCTCGAAATTGCTAAGTTAGAGGACGACCCTATCTATTGGAACTCCTAAGATTTGTTTATCCCTTATTTCTGATTCCAACTGAACCAATTAATATCGACTAAAATATTAATTCCTTCCGACTAACTAAATTTTTCAAAAATTCTGAAAATTTTCTAACACTTTAAATTTTCGGAAAATTTCGCCAGCACCTCCTTTGTACTGGTCAATATCTCAAACTCCAACTCGCCTCTCTGGGCCTTCTTCAACCCAAAAGAAAATCAAAACGCCAAACGGCTTGCCAATTCGGCTCATAAATCTCATATCCATATATAATATAAACTGGTACCTTTTTGTCGGGAATATCAACTCTATCACTTCCATATGCTATCAACTCAGCATATACCAGTGTTATTTCCATCAAATTCCAATCAGTTTATATCCTCAAATCCAAATCGAATTTTCATTCGAACCACAATATCAAATTCCAAATTATTGACTCATCAACCCAATTCCATAACAGATTATTCTCTAATCCAATTCAATTCTATTTAACTCAGTTCAAGTTAATATTTCAATTTATTTCTACTATCTTATTCTATTTAACTTCATAAGTTAAAATTAAATTTCGAAACTTAATTTCCTGGGTCTATTTCAAATCAATTTGAAATTACAATGCCAATTCAAAACCTTTGAATTTCTAAACAACTTGTTTTCTCAAAACAATTCAAAAACAAAACCTTTGGTAGTAGTCCGTCACTTAGAACTCGAAAATGAACACTGATGATGTCGCGATTCATCATCAGAATCTATTTTCCAGCTATCGAAGTGAGTTCAATACTATATCATTTTCAAAACCATTACTAAATACTTCCATTTTGAAAACATTTCAAAATCTCCCAGGAACTTAAAATTTCCTTATTTTAATTCCAAATCTGATTTAAATTCATATTTAATTCATTTCAATTTCATATAACTCACGTGTATAAATTCTGATTGGTTATATATAATCATTTCACATTGTTATAATCTTACTCGATTATAATAACAACCAATATGTCTCATATATTATAAATCCAATATATATCAAATATACTTTGGGTAAAATTATTTCGTTTACCCTCTTTTCAAAACATACGATGACGGTTCATTGTATTCAAGTGTTTATTTACTCCTACCGATACAGTGGATCAAACTGATCGACCAGAACTCATAAACAACTCAACCAATGAATCTCCACAATATAAAACCATTTTTATATCAAATACAAATACGCACTCGTATATATACACTCAAACTCAATCTAGGGTATTACTAACCCTATCTCTACCGAGTCACGCCACAGAGCCAAGGTATTTCTTAACTTAAGCTCTGATACCAACTGTAACGACCCGGAAAAATGTTCAAGTAGGCTTTCCAACCATCCTCTCCCATCCTCCCAAAGCAGCAGGTAACACCCCACTGTGGCTTACACTGGTACCCCAATACCATATTTTACGGCCAGCCTTTCGACTTCACAACCAACCCTACCAAAGGGACATGTAGGGGTAAGAGTCTCCCGTTCGCCACCTAACGAAAAGCGAGAACCCCCTATCATGCGCACACATGCCTCAAGCACGCAACATGGACTGGTGTGAGTAAAACAGTTTAAAACAGGTATATGAACAAGTAAACGATATCTCATAAGACCACGCCGCATAACGGAACGGGTTTTTCCCTTATGAGAATCCAAAATATCTTTATATCAAAAACCTTTTGATATTAATATAATGTCTATGTACAAATAGATATCAACTAGCAGAAACGCTTTCATCTCACGTTCTACATATATAGTATACAATCAAAATCGCAAGCACGTACTGGATAATGGATTTCCAACTATGACAAGGTATGGAATCACCTTCCGATCAGTGTACTCTAGGAACGATACACTGGAGTTCAACAAGAACATCTTGCAACTCAGCCACACATGACCGACCACTCATTTCGCTTGAGTGTATCGAATGTACATCACCAACGGTTGGGATCAGCAACCGTTCCCGTATATATATATGGGACAGCATTGATAGATTAAAAGAAGCAAATGAATATTCACTAGATAGGTGATTATACACCCTACTTCGGTGCGACCGACTTAGCCATGCTGCCTGCCCGATTTCTGTCATTTACCGGTTGATGAGGCTAGAAGCTACGCTTTATCATCACATCAGATTCACTTCGAATGCCACATTGTCAGATCCATCGAAAATCACTAATTGACGTCTACAACCATACATTACGTGTCAGCCTAAAAGAAGTTTCCTTCTCCGCTTCCACTCTTGGTATAGTTGAAGAAATCAATGTACGTGACCGTCTGGAAATACTATGTCAGACATCCATCTTCATTCACTTAGAAATGTCACATCGTCATACCCGCCAAATCACAAATTGACTTATCCAAAAATAACACGGGTATACAACTAAAAGAAACGAATTCCTCCGCCACCAAACGTGAATACGTTTGAACAGATCAACTTACGCGATCCATTGGATATACTCCGTCAGACCTTCGTCCATACAAGTTGTCCTGGGACTGGACAAACCGAAGGCACTATTCTGTAAACAGGATAGCCCTTGCATTTTTCTCCGTCTTCAATTATCTTTGGCATATATGATTCGCAACGCTTATGCCAATACAGAGTGGTTCTATGGATAATAATCCAACCGGTCTCTCCATATTAACAACGTTAAAATGGTCAAAACTTCGATAGTCTGTGAGTTAACTATCAAAGAAAAACAAGTGTGCAAACAACGATATTATTCCCAGATGGAAATTATATCGAACAAACATCATTTAACATTAATCTCTTTAGTTCATTTATTTACTCATCTCCTGTTCCCTATATTCTAAATTCTTATTTACTTTTATCAGAAAACTTTTCTGATTCTCGTTTGGAAAACATTTCCAAAACTTCTTTACGATCAAACCTTACCATTTCTTAGTTAAGAAGGCAGTCAATCAAGTTGGGGTATAATTACCTCTCAGACCTTAACTGAACAACGTTATAACTTCGAAATGGTCAAAGTTTATCTTTTAATCTTTAACAACTTCTTTACGCCTTTCTCGGATTCAATTTTACTAGTCCACTTCTATATTTAAAACATTGGTTATAACGATAACGTTATAATCCCTACTTTCGAATTATCTAACTTTAATTATAACTTCTATTCTTATTAGTGAATACTTAACCTAACACTTATTTATTTATAAATAAATAAATCTCTATTTAGACACTGGAAAGTATAAGTACTTTCCCGAATTCGATATAATCGAATTTGCCGATTAACTCTCTTCGAGAAATCTCTATTTTATTAACTCTTCTTCGAATAACCTATATTCGATTAACTTCTTCTCGAATAAACGATATTCGATAATCTTTCTTCGAATAACTAATGTCCGATAACTCTTCCTTTTCAAATATCTCATATTTGAAAATCTCACTTCGATTAAACTATAATCGATAACTCCCTCGAATAAACTACATTCGAAAATTCCTCTCGAATAAACGATATTCGATAATCTTCCCTTTCGATTTAACAAATCGATAACTCCTTTTCGAATAACTAAATTCGATAACTCCTTTTGATTTAACTAATCGATACTCCCTTTGATGAAACTAACATCGATAACTCCTTTCGATGAAACTAACATCGATAACTCCTTTCGATGAAACTAACATCGATTTATTTAACTTAACTAACTTAACTCGACTAACTTAACTTACTTGGTTCGACCAATTCGATTCAATTAACTAGGCTCGACTAACTTGGTTTATTTAACTCAACTTGATTTACTCCTATCGAATAACTAATATTCGATTTAACTCCATTTAACTCTATTCGAATAACTACTATTCGATTAACTCTATTGGTTTAACTCTATTGACTAACTCGACTCGACTAACCCCTTTCGAATAACATATTCGATTAACTAACTTCGAATACCATATTCGATTTCTCTAACTTCGAATACCATATTCGATTAACTTCTTCGAATGTCTATATTCGATTAACTAACTTCGAATACCATATTCGATTAACTTCTTCGAATGTCTATATTCGATTAACTAACTTCGAATACCATATTCGATTTCTCTAACTTCGAATACCATATTCGATTAACTTCTTCGAATGTCTATATTCGATTTACTTTATTCACTTTATAAAGATTTCCTTTTTAACAACGTTTTATTCATTTGAAAAGATTTACTTTTAAATAACGGTTCTACACTTTAAAAATGATTTCCTTTTTATAATGTTCCCTTTCCAATTCTATTTGTAAATGGTTTACAAATATTACCTTTTCAAATTTATACTTGAAATATTCTAACTCCTTAAATTCCCGGGAAAATTCGCCATAACCTCCTTTGTAACGGGAGCATCGGGAAAATCCCCAAACTCGCCACACAGGCCTTTCCATTCAAAAAGAAAATGTTTTGAATTTATTTTCCCTTTTTTAAAAATCTCCTATTTATAAATATCCCAATTTATAAATATTCCTTATTTATAAATATTCCACTTTATAAATATTCTATTTTCAATATCACTTTGAAAATCCCCTTTGTCAACATCCCGTTTGTTATGGTATTCAATCATATCAAATCACGATGTTAAATCTCGTCCATAAACACACAAATCAACAACAGGTTATAATTCACATCATATATTAAAATATATGAAAAACAATAAAATAACTGTTGAGGAATCCAGTCAGATCCCTCCAACCTGTTTCCCTGCACCACAGATGTTAGACAGTATAGATAACATCACTTTCAGTTCCATATGATATATTCTGTTAAACAGAATCAATATAGAAATTTAACTAACTGACTAGCAGTTCAATCAAACAGTCAACACACAATCAATCAGTCCATATTTAACAGTTCTAAAAAATATAACATGAAAATATAAACTGTTCAGAGTTAGTGAGTTTTACTCACATTGACGCGTTAACCGTTAAATAATCGGTTTGCGTTATTTGACTCAGTCGGACAATTTATTTTGCTGTAAATTCTAACGGGCACCAATCCACTTCCAGTCAGTCTTATTGTGTTGTTCCCGTCCATACGATCCCAACGCAACTTACGGTTCGCGAATCTGACCTCGTACGAGCAAGTTACGAATTTATAAAGTTTATATACTAAATTGAAAATTAAAAATAAAACTTAGTTAATTTCTTTGGGCCTTCCAACCTTTTAACGGCCCATCAGCACTTTAAAGCAACCGGCCCTTGTGTTGCTTCTTCCCCAATGCCAGATAGCCGAACTGCTCCTCACAATACAACACCCTTTCTCCACTTCAAACCCAACGTTCTCCCGTAACTTGATACCAAATCAAAACCAACTACATCCTTGCAATTCTCCTACCCAATCTTCATCAAACCACCCTAGTTTTAGGCAACTCGAAGTGCCCAGTTGAAACCCGTCGAACAGTATTTCACCCACAATCACAGACATCGCACGACACAATTTCAACTCAGAATCCACCGAACTCCTCAACGCGATGCGAAATTACTTAACAAACCCGAATCTAACACCCAGAAATCCAAACGATGCTTCACTTCCTACCAAACCGGAACCCTAGGTTCCCTGTAGCAAAACCATGGATCCAGAAATTTGATCGCACCCTTCAAGGATTACACAGAAATAAAGCTCCTGCTTCGCTGATTCCATAAGTGTTTGAATTGGAATTTATAAATTTTTAATTGGATTGTTCTTTATTTTAGAAGATCGAAAATTTTCTGGAGATGAGAAGGAACAGAGCGGCGGATTTTTGACTGAGGAAGAATGGTTTGACTTAGGTTAGGAATGTTAAGGATGATATATAGGATATTTTTAATATTATAATATTCGAATATTATATTGATTTGTAAGCAATCGTTGTTTTACTCTCATGTTTAAAAATCTCTGTGGTCACACACGATACCCAAAAATCACGAAAACTGGCATGTAGCTACATCTCGACATTATGGTCCCAACGAAACTGGTTTCGTCTAATTCCGACTCCGTATGCTCAAACAGCGTATTTTTAACTGTCAAAATACTGACTGTTTCTAACTCTAAAAATCCGTACGGCCACACAGTGACTCTAAAAATCACGAAACTTCACATCTAACAACTATTTGACATTGCGGATCCAACAAAACTAGTTTCGTCGAATTCCGACTTCGTTTGCAAAAGTGGCTATTTTTAATGCTCTGAATGACCCATTTAAATATATAAATATATTTAAATATAATTAAATTAAATATTAATAAATTAATATTATCGTTTATCTTCACGTATGATATCGTACAGCTCCAGAATATCATATCAGAATATACAGTTTGATATTTCAGATTCCAGATTATCTCGATATTCAATTTATATCGAAAATCCTTTTATAACGTATATAAAGCGTCGCAAATTATAAAGGAATTCTACAACGACTTTTCTGAAATTTGATTTGGGCGTGAATCAAAATCTACACGACGAAATCCCGATTTTTCTCTTCCACTAGAAAAATATACTTCACCAGCTCCACACGTTTTCTTGTTTCACAGAAATCCGGTTTAAAACGAATCCTGTACACCCAGTTGAAGTTCGAATCGCCAAATAGCGAACTGCCGCGCCATTTCGAGCTCGATTTTAATTATATTATAACTCTACGTTCAAACTGTCGTTTATATAATATATTCGTTATTCAAATTCAATTCCAAGATGAATTAAATATCACAGATGATCCAGTTCACACCATATCGCCATTTCAGCCAATTCTGATTATTTCAGAATTAAATATATTATTTAATTTATTATTTTAATTAAATATTTACCATTATTTAATTCCACGACCATTAAATCCTTTAATTCACTATTTATATAATTAAATAAATTAATTATAACACCTCTGAAAATGCGGGTCATTACTTCTCCCTTCTTATCTAATCAAAGCTATGGAACTTCTAGATGCCCTTGACTACTATGTTATATCTCACATCCCAAGAGAACAAAACTCCAAAGCAGATTCTCTTGCCAAGTATGCTAGTTCATCAGACGCTCAACTGCTACGTTTAATCCCCATTGAAGTACTTTCTACCCCAACCATTGAGGAAACGAGTGTTGACTAGATAATGGAGACCGTTGAAGAACCTACATCGTGGATGACTCCAATCAAAGAATATATCCTCAATGGGACATCACCTGAAGAGCACAAAAACAAAAGGAAGATATTGCGCAAGGCCCCTTTTTACCTCGTCCAAGACGGAAGGCTGTACCGGCAAGGATTCTCCATGCCATTGCTGCGATGTGTGACCAAGAAGGAATCTAAAGCAATCTTGGCAAAGTTGCACGAGGGTGAATGCGGAGGACACACCGGCGGTCAAATGTTAGCCAAGAAGGTTCTGCGATATGGCTATTTCTGGCCTGATGTAAATCTAGATGCCATGACGTATGTAAAGAAGTGTGACAGATGCCAGAGATTCGCTAAGATTTCAAGAGTACCTCCCACAGAACTAGCTCAAATGGTCAGCCCATGGCCATTTGCGGTCTGGGGCATAGATTTGATTGGGATATTACCCGCCGCAAAAGCGAATATGAGATACGCTATAGTAGCTGTCGACTACTTTACCAAATGGGCTGAAGCAGAACCTTTGGCTACTATCACATCAAAGAAAGTTATCAATTTTGTTTCAAAAAACATCGTTTGTAGGTTCGGAGTGCCACAAAAGATCATCACCGATAATGGAACCCAGTATGAAAGCAACGAATTGCTGGACTTCTGTGCTGAATATAAGATCAAAAAGATCTTTGCAGCTATGGCTCATCCGCAAGCAAACGGGCAAGTGGAAGCCATCAACAAAATACTAAACTCAACCATCAAGAAGCATCTCGAAAAAGCCAAAGGCAACTGGGTCGATGAAATACCTTTTGTGCTATGGGCATACCGGACAACACATAAAATTGCCACAGGGCACACCCCATTCTCACTCGCATTCGAGTCGGAAGCTATGGTTCCAGTGGAACTGGAAGTATTAACTCACCGTAGAATATACTTTAACCAAAAGGAGAATGAAGAACTGCAGTTAGAGGCACTTGATTTGCTCGAGGAAAAACGAAAAGAAGCAGAGCTCAAAATAGCGGCCCATCAACGGAAAGTAGCCAGATATTTCAATGCAAAAGTCAAACAAAGAACTTTTCAAGTCAGGGACCTCGTCATGAAGAGAAATATGACAGGAACTAGGGTATTTGAACCCAATTGGGTGGGGCCGTACATAATAAGCCAGAAATTTGCAGATGGCACTTTTGAGCTGAAAACAACAGACGGAATCACACTCCCTCGAGCATGGAATAGCATTCATCTTCGCCGTGACTTTGTTTGAAGTTTCTTTCACATATTTTGCATTATACATACATCATGAATTGTAAATAAATCATGCATTGTAAACATAATTGCAAAGTTTGCGCAAATTAGTGAAAGAAATTACTTTACCTATCTAAAAGTCGTACATTAGCAAGATTTTGACTTCAAGCCGCTAATATCGATTTTAATTACAGGCTTTTTAAGCAAACGAAAGTGCATCTATAACCAAATAGGGCTTGAGGAATGCTATAGCACATCACCCAATGGGGAAAGCTCAAGCACCTGTCGCTTAATGCTCAAACACTTACACACTTTTGTTATAGAGGGTGTGAAGTACAAGGCTATAAATAAGAAGCATCAAGAACTCTGACCCCAAACTATGGATCAGGTTTTGAATCTCACCCTAGGAGCACATTCTTAATAATAGAGTTCAAAGTCCCAGTTTTGACAAGTCACAACCAGAATCTCACAAATAAACTGGCGTCAGACACTTGAAACAATACGATGGTAAACCCAAGACCTCCCCGAGGGGCACCCGGTTCATCGCCGATGCCATTAAGATATGGCCAGATAGCGATACAAACACCAAGCTTTTGAACCCAAGACCTCCTCCGGGGGCACTCGGTTCATCGCCGACGCCATTAAGATATGGCTGAATAGCGATACAAACACCGGGCTTTTGAACCCAAGACCTCCCCGAGGGGCACCCGGTTCATCGCCGACGCCATTAAGATATGGCCGGATAGCGATACAAACACCAGGCTTTTGAACCCAAGACCTCTCCGAGGGGCACCCGGTTCATCGCCGACGTCATTATGATATGACCGGATAGCGATACAAACACCGGGCTTTTGAATCCAAGACCTCCCCGAGGGGCACCCGGTTCATCGCCGACGCCATTAAGATATGGCCGGAACAAACACTGGGCTTTTGAACCCAAGACCTCCCCGAGGGGCACCCGGTTCATCGCCGACGCCATAAAGATATGGCTGGATAGCGATACAAACACCGGGCTTTTGAACCCAAGACTTTCCCGAGGGGCACCCGGTTCATCGCCGACGCCATTAAGATATGGCCGGACAGCGAAACAAACACAGGGTTTTCGAAGACCTCTTTGGAGGCATCCGTTCAGATGCTAGATCTTCCAAATCCAACTATTGATTCTGGGTCCTCCAAACCCAGTTACTGACGGACCCAAAGACCTCTTCAGAGGCATCCGACAAGTTCAACAAGCATCTGAATCATTCAGATCCAGCGAACAACGGATCAAAGATCCTTTCAAGGGCATCCGGTTATAAGCCGAATCTTCCCAATTCAGTTAGTAGCAGAACTAAAAACTTCTCTCAAAGTTATCTGATAAAAACCACAAGTAACTGGCCCACTCAGTTACTAGGAACAACAGATTCCTTTATCTAACTGTAAAAACCATGCCTAATTTTCAAGATATTAAAACCAATTGTGGTATGGGGGCATTACCATCGCATTAATGAAATCTAATGACGCTCTCTTAAACATACTACAATCCGGTCGTAATCTCATGAAAACCCGACATTAGGTCACTGCAACCAACAAAATTGGATTTTCTAGAATAACTAAGATAAAATTAAAAGATCGTAATAAAACAGTTATCCGCGTGAAAGGGTTGTGAGCATCGTCTTAGTCGTGGTATTGGATTTTTATATATTGAATAGCGAAGTAAAAATTCGATTTTTATATATTGAATAGCAGAGTAAAAATTCGATTTTTATATATTGAATAGCGAAGTAAAAATTCGATTTTTACATATGTAGAGAATACGGGCAACGAAGGTGACAAAAAGGCGAGAACGATGAAGATTTCTATAAATGAAGAGTCGTGGTATTGGATAGCTATTAGTGAGAACTTCTCACCTTTTAAAAATCTCTTTTTCTAGTTATATATATATCTACTAGGATGCAGACAGTGTTTAGTAGCACCCGACACCCGTCATCCACAGACCATGGATGGCTTGTTAGTTTGATTGATGTGTTGTGAAAATTGGTTGTGATGTTGATGTGAAATCGATAATAAATGTAGATAGTTGAAATAAATTAATTATCATTAAAAATATAATTTTTAACGTGAATGTGAGTAAATAAATATTTATAAACAAATCGGCCGATTTGTTTATATACACAGATTTGACTGATATTGATTGGGTCGATAAATTTTACACATCACCCAACTGCACAAATAAAAATCTGTATTTGTTGATTTGAAACCCCACACGGGTATTGGGATAAAATACGGCATACACTAATCCCAATAATTAGTTGTATGTCGATCGATTGATTGACAGGCTGTTATAAGCGTTAGATATCTATATTTGATGCTTATACAGTGTAGTGCACTTTGGATGATGGTTTATTATTTATCGTTGCTATTATATACATGTGTTGTATGGAATCCGTATAATTAACTTTATATGGTAATTGATTGGGCCTCATTCCAATTTAGAAAATAAAGAATATTATAAAATAAAGGTTCATGTGTTGACAGTACTCATCCGTTGAGATTAGTCATGTGTTGAACGAAATATTTTAACAATAAAATTTACATCTTTATCATCTATAAAATTAGAAATTAACTGGAAAATAGATGAGATGAGTGGTCTCCTGGATATTGATCTGATGTTGTTTTCGGCCTTCGGGGTTAATATTCAGGGAATCATTCTCTTACTAATTTACAGTTGGAGTCTGATTTGAAATCAAACGATAGATACCATAATTTTTATAAAATATATTAAATAACAAAAATAGTCACGTGTGGACAGTACTCATTCGTTGAGATTAGTCATGCGTTGACAAAAATATAGATTCATTTGTCGAATAGAATAATGGAATTATTGAAATATATAAAGCCGTATTGATTAGAGATGCGCTATTTTGACGCGAACGATATTTATATCGATTATATTCGTTTTTAAATTTGAATTGAATCGAATAGAAAACCAATTTGAATTGAATCGAATAGAAAACCAATTTGAATTGAACTGAATAGAAAACCAATTTGAATTGAACTGAATAGAAAACCAATTTGAATTGAACTGAATGGAAAACCAATTTGAATTGAATCGAATGGAAAACCAATTTGAATTGAATCGAATAGAAAACCAATTTGAATTGAATCGAATAGAAAACCAATTTGAATTGAATCGAATAGAAAACCAATTTGAATTGAATTGAACAGAAAACCAATTTGAATTGAATCGAACAGAAAACCAATTTGAATTGAATCGAACAGAAAACCAATTTGAATTGAATCGAACAGAAAACCAATTTGAATTGAATCGAACAGAAAACCAATTTGAATTGAATCGAATAGAAAACCAATTTGAATTGAATCGAATAGAAAACCAATTTGAATTAAATCGAATAGAAAACCAATTTGAATTGAATTGAATAAAAAACCAATTCAAAATGAATTGAATTGAAAACGAATTCGAATTGAATTGAAAACGAATTGAAAAGAATTCAAATTGAATTGAAATTTGAATTGAATAGAAATGAATTTTAAAACGAATTTATAAGGAAAAATTCATTCTGGATTTGAATTGAAATGGAAGTTGAAATTGTTTTTGAAATGAATTCAAAACTATTTATAAAATTCGTTTTAAATAGGAATCGACGAAATATATATTATATATATTATATATATAATATAATGGCCTGAATAGAACGCGCCGCGCCGCGGCAGTTCGTGAATTTCCACCATTGATTTCGAACGGACATTACGGGCGATCCGACCGTCGGATTCTCCTAAAACCGGAACCGTTGGGTTCGTATCGAAAAGAGCTTTCTAACGAATATTAGAAATTTGAAATCTAACGGTTGGATTTGGAGATACGTCCAAATAAAATTCAGAAAAGGTGGCTGTAAGTGCAGTTCGATGGCCGTTGATGGAAATCGAATGTACGGGCCTTGATAAAATTATTAAAAATAGTAATAATTTGTGTAAAATCATAAGAAATGATTTGGGAAAAATTGGGATGAAAAACTCCATATTTGAAAAGATAAAAATAGATTTTTATCGAAATAAACTAGTTTTGAACTAAAATAAAAACCCATTTATTTTTAAATAAATAAATTGGATTTGAAATGGGTCGTAAATAGAATTGATTTGTGGCTTTATCGCGAAGGGTGTTTTAAATGACACTTGTTCTTTAACCCGATAAATAAATAGAATGTGATTTGGGTTTGTCGTGAACTGTGTTTTAAATGACATTAGTTCTTTAACCCAGTAAAAGGAGTTTTAATGAATCTGTAATTAGATTGAAATGTGAATTGATAATCTAAATTATCAAATTTAGAAACTGAGCGAGAATGGAGTATCACCAGTTTTGCTCCAAAGCGATAGTTAAATCTTTAATTAGATTTGAACGTGAAATGGTCATTAATTTTACCGATAACACCATAGTATTAGATATGGAGTATTACCAGTTTTGCTTCATGGGATGAATAAGTTGGGATTGGGAAATAAAATAAATAATTACTTCGGTGTGGTTCGCTAATCTCGACTAGTTTGGAAAACCATAATTTGATTTGAAATGACATCCAAAGGAAGATTAAAGGATAAATTCTAAAGAATTTATCTTGGATAAAATTAATGGGAACCTTTCCCTAAGAATTGAAATTTAGAAACTAGCTGAAGGTTAGTTAAGAAGAATGGTTTCCTGGGTATTGATCTGATGTTGGTTTCGGCCTTCGGGGTTAATATTTGGGGAATTGCTCTCTTACTGATTTACGGTTAGTGGCTAATGAATTGGAATGAGGCGTATGTTGTGTTTGTGTAACATTTGTTTTTAATATACGCGGGTTGTTCGGAAAGGCCGGGTTTACACCCATTCTGAATAACCGATTCGACGATAAATCGAAGATGAAGACGGTGGTCGAAGACCGGAAGTCTTCACATCGTTTGGATAATTACTGACGATACTGATTGGGCTGTACACCCAAGAGGATGGAAATAGTTGGTGGTCGTCCAGACGTACCTGGAGATCGATGGATATGCGAGGAAAGTGCCACCGGTTTCGTTCAGACCCAGAACGAACTTGTAAATGGATTGTGTGTCTGACATTGGATTTTATTATGTGTTGATTGATTTCTGTTAAATATATATCTGTTTGGCGGCGGAGAATTTATTCTCTTGCTTAACGCCCTTCTCTGAGATGTATGAGCTTAGAGGTTATATATTGATAGATATCAATCGCATGGCATGAATTGCCTGTGTGACACGCTGAGTTGCATGGATCAAGGCTTCTGTTGAAAAGCAAAGTCTTGTGGTTGATGATCAAAGCACGGCCTACGTGGCATGTAACACCCCGCCTCCGCCAGGGTGTCTCTTGCAAGCACTCTGACTTTGGAGGGGCGTTTGAATCAGGTAAACATGCATACTGATATATCAAGGCAGAACAAGAACATATGTATATAGGTAAACAGAGTAAATATCATAGATAAAACAGCGGAAGATTTTAAACCATTTCAAAATAAGTCTGTTACATCATAATGTCAACTTTCCCAATAAATCAGTCTAGATAAAACAACATCAACTGAAAACTGAAATACATAAATACTAATCCCCAAAAGAAGTGATAGCCACAGCTAGCTTCATGTCAAACCATACATGAGCTAAATCCCACAAGCAAGCAGTCTGAAATCCAGCTAAGCTCCAATATTCCCTCCTTGAGAACCTAGGGGGGGGGGGAACGGAAGAAAAGAGGCGAAAGAAAACAGGTCAGTCAAAAAGACTGAGTAAGCCCTACTACAATCAATGTAAACTGATAAAGTTAACTGGCATGAGCAGCAGGTATGATCATAAGGATAACTACATACTGGCATGATGGTTAACTAACAAGGTAGATAAAGGTGTCATCGCATAATCAGGATTAAGGTTTTGCACCACAGGTGTACCAGCAAACTAACATGACTTGAATTAAACAAGTATTGATCCCTTGGCCCAAGCTTTGGCCCAACAACTTGAAGTGACCCTAATACGAGGTCCAACCAAACGGTCTAGTCGATCGGCTCCCTAAGCCTAACTCGTCACGTGTTGGTGTCAATACGGCCCAAACATAATTGCAGTCGAACTGTGCCGGGTCCACCCTTCGGGTGTATCAAGCCCTAGGGTGTCAACCCCTGGACACCATGAACATGAGTGCACAGTCCCGATCTACTGGTACCCGTGCATGTTTTCTCTGGCTACGGACTATGTGCACGACCAGAGTCCGCCCGGAACTACACCGGCGTACCCTCTGCCGTCGCTTTTGGTCACTTACCTCCAGTCCAGTAATCGTGCCCCCACCCTAGCCTAGTCCCTAGGGCATGATGATACTAACTTGGGATTACTGCTGGAGTGGGCCCCCATTGCTAGGATTTTTCTAGTGGGTTAGGTACGGTTTAACCCTCTTGCTAATCATGAATTAACATGGTTAAATGTAACGATGAGTTCACGACTTAACCCCGATTAATCTACCGAGCCCAAATTGGTTAAGTACTAAGTGGACCATGACTTAACCCTAATCATGAGGCATTAATTAATTTAATGCGCCTTAACCTCTCACATTAGACTTTATTGCGGTTACTAGTTAAGCCGGGCGGGTCCGGGTAGCTTTACACCACAACTTGGTCTAACCTCGGGTCCAAGGTACAACATGACCAACTTCTCACATTGGGTCCTATTGTTTGTAGCAACTAGTTAAGCCGGTCGGTTCCGGGTAGGTTTACGCTACAAACTCAACCCAACCTCGAGTTGGCCACACTTATCTTTTCTAAGTGTCATGTCCATCATGTTTCCAAAACATGTTACAAGTTTTTAAGCAATTGGGTAGACCTAACTTAATAGGTAAATTCCCAATGGGTAGACCTAACTTAATAGGTAAATTCCCAAGCTTATGTTTTATGTCTTTTACGTTTACCCAACCCCCAAACGCAATCCCATCGCTTACATATCGCAATAGCGCATAAAGGATAGAAAGAGGGAATTTGGCATAATCATGACATAAAGGTGTTGAAGCCACAAGTTTAACATGGTGGCATATAAAATGTTCATGTGTTCATATACTTGCATATTACATATTTTGGCCTCAAAAGCATGCATAAAACCAAACTTAGCATATTGGTGATACATGGTGATAAATGACATGTAGAAATGGCCATAAGTTCGCATTTAGCCTCACATGCAAGTTATCATAAGAGATATGATAACTTACATGTTTCCAAAGTGCAACCTTTGGCATAAAGCTTGAAGCTTTATGTCCATAAACCCAAGATAAGCTTGCATAACATGATAGCATGAACAAAATGTTCAACCCAAACTTGCATAGCATAACTTGCATATCATATGACAACTTGCATAACAAACTTGCATAACATAACATGATGAACTTGCATATCATATCATAGCATACTTGCATAACATGATAAACTTGCATATTACATCATAGAAAACTTGCATAACATGATAAACTTGCATATTACATCATAGAAAACTTGCATAACATGATTCATCATAGAAAACTTGCATATCATACATTTAACTTTAGAGTTTAAGTATGAAAGTAGAATAGGGCTTACAATGCTTAAGAAGTCACAAAAATATGACAAAGCCCTTATGAAATCAATCAAACCCAAAATGCAAGCCAAAATGATCAAAAACTCTTCCTTTATGATGCTAATATAAGAACTTGACTTGAATGCAAGCTAATAATGCTCATACAAGTTTGAAAACACTTGTATGCATGGAAAATCACTTAGGAATTTATTTAGGAATTTTATGAAGAGAGTGGAGGCCATGAGAGGATTGATTTTGCCATAGTTTAGTTGTATGAATGAATAATGATGATTTAGGGTAGGTTAGGGTCTTATTTATAGATTAGGCAAGTGTTCTAGGCCATAGGATTAAACCCTAGTTGCAATCTTAGCCCTTAAAACCGAATCTGGCCCCCAAGCTCAACACAATCTCAAAATGGTGCACCAGGCTAAACAACCCGGCTGGACCAAGTCGACAGCCAAGTCGACAGGGCTGTCGACTTGGGTCCAACCATGTCGACTCCCAAGTCGACAGGGCTGTCGACTCCCAAGTCGACAGGGCTGTCGACTTGGGTGTTCTGGCGGGAATTTTCCCGCCTGGCCCAATTGCCCCCAAACTTCCAATTTCAAACTTGAATTTGAAATCTGTTTTTACTTAGAAATTTTCTGAAAACTTCGTTGGGCCTTAATCGGGTCATACAGACTCCGATTTTCGAAAACTCGGACTCTATTTCGCGTATTTTTCCAAGACGAACGCAATGGCATAGCCCGTTTCCCTTGATTCAGATTTTTGAATTAAATTCTGCCTCGATTTATGTTATAACATGTTATTGAAAATACGGGTTGTTACATTCTCCCCTCCTTAAAGGATTTCGTCCCCGAAATCTTCAAGTTCGGAAGAACGTATCCTACCATCCAACATCCATCTACTCAAAACATCATCCACCAGCAATCATTGTCCTTACAAGATTCTAAATGTTATATGAACATATGCAAAGGTGTGTGTATATGTACCTATCTAATGCAAATATCATCAATGCAAATTATGTTAGTGAAATGAATCCATATGTATGCAATTCCTAACATATTGTATAACATCTATATGTGTGCACATCACATACATCCTTATGCAACATCCATGTGATAACACAAAAATTTTCATCCATGAATAAGCATAAACACTCATGCACATGCAATATGAGGAGTGTGTGAGCCGATCTAGTGCCTAACGTGTATAATGCATCCACGAGTAACCACTTGCAAACACTTGCAACCACTTGCAACCATCAAGCATAACATGTTTCAAACACATGTTTCATCCAAAGGGTTTCTACCTAAGGTCCTCATGACAAGATTAACACGATAAACTAGATAAACATGGATAGCAAAGAGAAAGATATGCTAACAAAGAAAAGAGATTGAGAGTGTACCCTCAAAAAGGAATGGATAAAGCCCACGCATCTTCTCCTCGGTTTCCCAAGTTGCGTCTACTTCGGCTTCACCCCATTGAACCTTCACCAACTTAACCTCTCGATTCCTTAGCTTCTTGGTCTCTGTCCCCAAGATACGAATAGGAGCTCTCCTCAAGGTAGCCTCTTTCTCCACTTCTACATCTTTTAGAACACTTGGCTCAACAACCTCTGCTGATTCATGTAAACACTTCCGGAGATGCGAGACATGAAAAATGTCGTGTACTTCGGCAAGCTTCTCGGGCAACTTCACTCTATAAGCCATCTGCCCAATCCTCTCTATAATAGGGAATGGTCCAACAAACCTCGGTGCCAACTTCCCAACGGCTCCGAATCAGACCACATTCCGCAAAGGAGAAACCTTCACGAAAACCATATCCCCAACATCAAACTCCAAATCAATTCTTCGCTTGTCAGCATAGGATTTCTGTCGGTCTTGGGCCGCTTTCATCCGTCTCCGAATCAACTCGACCTTCTTGGATGTATCTCTGATCAGATCAGGCCCAAGTATAAGCTTATCTGTAGTCTCCCACCAACATGTAGGCGACTTGCACGGCCTCCCATATAAAGCTTCAAATGGTGCCATCCCTATGCTTGCCTGATAACTGTTATTATATGCAAACTCAACAAGAGGAAGATGGTCTTCCCAAGTACCACCAAAATCCAGAATACAAAGCCTCAACAAATCCTCGAGTACCCTATTCACCCTTTCGGTTTGACCGTCCGTCTGTGGGTGATAAGCCGTACTTAGATTCAACCTCGTGCCCATGGCTTCTTGCAAGCTATTCCAGAATTGACTTGTAAAGATTGGGTCACGGTCACTGACTATACTAGAAGGGACTCCATGTAGTCTCACAATCTCACGAAGATATACAGACGCTAGCCAAGATGCAGTCCTCTTGCTCTTTACCGGAATGAAATGAGCACTCTTCGTAAGTCTATCCACAATAACCCAAATGCTCGTATTCCCTTTCCTTGACCTTGGTAGCCCATCGATAAAATCCATGGAAATACTCTCCCACTTCCAAAGTGTAACATCTAGAGGATGCAATAGCCCACCGGGCTTCTTTGACTCGGCCTTAACTTGCTGGCAAATGATACATCTAGAGACAAACTCTGCCACATCCTTCTTCATCCCAGGCCAAAAGAAAATACGCTTCGTATCTTTATACATCTTATCTCCGTCCGGATGTATAGTCAACTTAGAGCGATGCGATTCCTCAAGAACTTTTCTTACTAAATCTTCTATCATTGGAACACATAACCTTCCGTCTCTCCTCAGCCAACCCTTGTCACCAATAGAATATCGAGCGAGATGACTAGACGCCTCTCCTCGAATCAGCTTATCCATAATCTCAACTATCTGAGGGTCTTCTCTCTGCGAAGCCCCAACTTGATCAAGAAGGGTAGGTCTGAGTTCCAGAGACGCTAAAGAACTGGTCATCGACTCAATCGCCAAAGAGAAATCAAAGGTTGCCACATACTCTAAATTCTTCATCTCAACGAATAGAGGACTCAGAGTCAACCTTTTTCTACTCAATGCATCTGCTACCACATTCCCCTTGCCAGGGGTATAAGCTATCTCAAAATCGTAGGACGCCAAGAATTCCATCCATCTTTGTTGCCTCAGATTCAGATCCTTCTGAGAAAAGAGATACTTCAATGACTTGTGATCGGTATAAAGCTCAAATCTTTCTCCCAGAAGATAATGGCGCCAAGCCTTGAGTGCATATACTATTGTTGTCAACTCTAAGTCATGAGTGGGATAATTCTTCTCATGCACTTTGAGTTGTCTACCGCCAAAGCATATCACTCTTCCTTCTTGCATCAGAACAGCTCCTAACCCCGTGCCACATGCATCGGTGTATACTGTAAATAACTTCCCTCCATCGGGCAAAGCTAGAACAGGTGCTGATGTGAGAGCTCTCTTAAGCTTCTGAAAAGCAAGCTCGCATTCTATGCTCCAAGCAAAAACTAAATTCTTCTTCGTCAATTTAGTGAGAGGAGCGGAAATCTTCGCGAAGTCCTTAATGAACTTCCGGTAAAAACCCGCAAGACCTAGAAAACTTCTCACTTCGGTTGCATTCCTTGGAGTCTTCCAATCCTGAACTGCAACTACCTTAGCGGGATCCACCGCTAAGCCTTGCTTAGATACTATATGCCCAAGGAATCTAACATCCCTTCTCCAAAAGTGACACTTGGAGAACTTGGCCTTCAACTGATGCGCTCTAAGCGTATCCATCACCTCCACGAGATGCCTTGCGTGCTCTTCCTCATCCTTAGAGAAGATCAGAATATCATCTACGAAGACCACGACAAACTTGTTCAAGAACTCCATGAACACCCTACTCATCAAGTCCACGAAATATGCGGGTGCATTAGTCAAGCCGAACGGCATGACAAGCCATTCGAAGAATCCATCTGGAGTTCTGAACGCAGTCTTGTCTATACTATCTTCAACTACCCTGAGCTGATGGAATCCAGTAGCAAGATCAAGCTGAGAGAAAACAGAAGCACTGACAACTAGTCAAAGAGGTCATCAATCCTCGGTAACGGGTGTCTGTTCTTCTTAGTCAGCTTATTCAACTCTCGATAGTCAACACAAAGTCGGAGAGAACCATCTGCCTTGGTAGCAAATACCACAGGCGCTCCCCATTCAGATATACTTCGTCTAATGAAGTTCTTCTCAAGCAACTCTTTCACTTGCTTGCTTAGCTCCCGCCTTTCATGCGGAGCCATGTGCTGAACGGGCAAAGAAACCGGCTTTGCATTATCCACCAGATAAATGCGGAAATCAATCTCTCGCTTAGGGGGCAACCCCCTAACTTCATCGAAAACATCTGGGAACTCTCGAACCACTCTCATAGACTGAAGAGTTTCCATTGATGAGTCGAGTGATTCCAGATAGCACAACATGACGGGACCTCTCGGATCACAAGAAATCTCTAGGGTGTTTCCGAGGCGAGTCACGAGCCTCACAACCCTATGCTCACAATCAAGAATGGCTCCATATCTGGACAGCCAATCCATGCCCAATATCAATCCGTATCCCCTGAAACCAAGAACATAAGCACTACACAAGAACTCTACACTCAGTATAGAGATCCTCAAATCCCCACATATCATAGACAGATGGGCGGAACCCCCAATAGGATTTGAGACACAGACGGGATCATCTACCAAGCTAGTACTAAGGTGCAAACTATCAACAAGATCAGATGAGATAAAGTTATGCTATGCACCAGAATCAAACAAGGTACGAACTGGAAAATCAGAAATATATACAAGGCTCTCAACATAAATACTACCTCGATTGGGAACTGGAGCGACATTGAGAACATGAACTTGCCCTCCTGAAGGTCCAGCACGCTGAGTCTGGCCCTGGCCTTGCCCTTGCTTCTTCGGGCAATCCTTACTAAAATGTCCAGTCTCACCGTAGAAAAAGCATTCGCCATTCTTCCTTTTCCTCTTCTTACAGTCCTTAATAAGATGCCCAACTGAACCGCAATAATGGCACTTCCCCTTGTTGTTCTTGCCCTTGTTGTTATTGCCCTTGTTGCCTTGACTCTTGTTCTTGTTCTTGTTCTGATTGCCTTGACTGCTTTGACAACTTGGATTACCCTGATTTCCTTTCCCCTGGGAATCAGTCTTCTTGGCTTGAGTATCATTCACCTTGATCTCCTTCTTGACATCTCCCTGAAGTAATGCCATATCAACCAAGCTCTCAAACGTGGCCCCATGGGGAATATGCGACATAGCCAATCCCTGCAACGGCTCATTCAATCCTCTAGCAAAACGAAGAGCCTTCTTCTGAGGAGTATTCACCATATCCAAGCCAAAATGAGCTAACTGATTGAACTTGTTCACATATTCTTTGACAGACATATCTCCTTGTTTCAAAGTTATGAACCTCTCCATTTGTAGATTCTCCTCAGCAGAAGATAGAAACTTAAGCATGAACCTTGCCCTGAAATCGGCCCAAGTCTCAACAGGCCTAGTACCATTGGTGACTTCCCACCAATAAGCGGCTTCATCCTTCATAAGCCAAACCGCCAACAAGAGCTTCCTCTGATCGTCTATCCCAAAGATAGCAAATAAATCCTTGGTCTCTTTCAACCAATTTCTGGCCTCTACAAAAGTCTCAGTGCCTTGAAAGTTCTTGCCACCCATTGCTTTGAAATCTTTGCAAGTCTTTGCGAAGTCAGCTTGAGGATGCTGAGGGGGAGGAGGAAGAGGAACCTCAGCGACAGGAGGAGGAGGAACATTAGCGATAGGAGGAGGAATATTAACTACTGGAGGAGGAGGAGGGACATCTACGGGGCCGGCTTCGGTCGCCCTAGCCTCCAAAAGTCTCCTATACCAAACATGTACTTGCACTCCCTCCGGAATAGCAAAGTTATCGGCCATACTGAAAACGAAGAAAAAGACAGATTCAGAATGGAGAAAAACGAAGGAATTTTGCTAATGGCTTTTTGGGGAATAGCCTTTAAAATAAACCAGACTTTTCTTTGGAAAATACTTTATACTTGGTTTTGAAAATAGTTTTCCAAAAGTTTTAAAAACCTTTTTGTTCCTTCTCGTAAACCATATGCTCTGATACCAAATTGTAACACCCCGCCTCCGCCAGGGTGTCTCTTGCAAGCACTCTGACTTTGGAGGGGCGTTTGAATCAGGTAAACATGCATAATGATATATCAAGGCAGAACAAGAACATATGTATATAGGTAAACAGAGTAAATATCATAGATAAAACAGCGGAAGATTTTAAACCATTTCAAAACAAGTCTGTTACATCATAATGTCAACTTTCCCAATAAACCAGTCTAGATAAAACAACATCAACTGAAAACTGAAATACATAAATACTAATCCACAAAAGAAGTGATAGCCACAGCCAGCTTCATGTCAAACCGTACATGAGCTAAATCCCACAAGCAAGCAGTCTGAAATCCAGCTAAGCTCCAATATTCCCTCCCTGAGAACCTGGGGGGGGGGGGGGGAACGGAAGAAAAGAGGCGAAAGAAAACAGGTCAGTCAAAAAGACTGAGTAAGCCCTACTACAATCAATGTAAACTTATAAAGTTAACTGGCATGAGCAGCAGGTATGATCATAAGGATAACTACATACTGGCATGATGGTTAACTAACAAGGTAGATAAAGGTGTCACCGCATAATCAGGATTAAGGTTTTGCACCACAGGTGTACCAGCAAACTAACATGACTTGAATTAAACAAGTATTGATCCGTTGGCCCAAGCTTTGGCCCAACAACATGAAGTGACCCTAATACGAGGTCCAACCAAACGGTCTAGTCGATCGGCTCCCTAAGCCTAACTCGTCACGTGTTGGTGTCAATACGGCCCAAACATAATTGTAGTCGAACTGTGCCGGGTCCACCCTTCGGGTGTATCAAGCCCTAGAGTGTCAACCCCTGGACACCATGAACATGAGTGCACAGTCCCGATCTACTGGTACCCGTGCATGTTTTCTCCGGCTACGGACTAAGTGCACGACCAGAGTCCGCCCGGAACTACACCGGCGTACCCTCTGCCGTCGCTTTTGGTCACTTACCTCCAGTCCAGTAATCGTGCCCCCACCCTAGCCTAGTCCCTAGGGTCATGATGATACTAACTTGGGATTACTGCTGGAGTGGGCCCCCATTGCTAGGATTTTTCTAGTGGGTTAGGTACGGTTTAACCCTCTTGCTAATCATGAATTAACTTGGTTAAGTGTTACGATGAGTTCACGACTTAACCCCGATTAATCTACCGAGCCCAAATTGGTTAAGTACTAAGTGGACCATGACTTAACCCTAATCATGAGGCATTAATTAATTTAATGCGCCTTAACCTCTCACATTAGACTTTATTACGGTTACTAGTTAAGCCGGGCGGGTCCGGGCAGCTTTACACCACAACTTGGTCTAACCTCGGGTCCAAGGTACAACATGACCAACTTCTCACATTGGGTCATATTGTTTGTAACAACTAGTTAAGCCGGTCGGTTCCGGGTAGGTTTACGCTACAAACTCAACCCAACCTCGAGTTGGCCACACTTATCTTTTCTAAGTGTCATGTCCATCATGTTTCCGAAACATGTTACAAGTTTTTAAGCAATTGGGTAGACCTAACTTAATAGGTAAATTCCCAATGGGTAGACCTAACTTAATAGGCAAATTCCCAAGCTTATGTTTTATGTCTTTTACGTTTACCCAACCCCCAAACGCAATCCCATCGCTTACATATCGCAATAGCGCATAAAGGATAGAAAGAGGGAACTTGGCATAATCATGACATAAAGGTGTTGAAGCCACAAGTTTAACATGGTGGCATATAAAATGTTCATGTGTTCATATACTTGCATATTACATATTTTGGCCTCAAAAGCATGCATAAAACCAAACTTAGCATATTGGTGATACATGGTGATAAATGACATGTAGAAATGGCCATAAGTTCGCATTTAGCCTCACATGCAAGTTATCATAAGAGATATGATAACTTACATGTTGCCAAAGTGCAACCTTTGGCATAAAGCTTGAAGCTTTATGTCCATAAACCCAAGATAAGCTTGCATAACATGATAGCATGAACAAAATGTTCAACCCAAACTTGCATAGCATAACTTGCATATCATATGACAACTTGCATAACAAACTTGCATAACATAACATGATGAACTTGCATATCATATCATAGCATACTTACATAACATGATAAACTTGCATATTACATCATAGAAAACTTGCATAACATGATAAACTTGCATATTACATCATAGAAAACTTGCATAACATGATTCATCATAGAAAACTT
The DNA here is from genome assembly GCA_030737875.1 of Allium sativum. Taxonomy (NCBI): domain Eukaryota; kingdom Viridiplantae; phylum Streptophyta; class Magnoliopsida; order Asparagales; family Amaryllidaceae; genus Allium; species Allium sativum. The sequence continues at coordinate 43,473,526 of CM060926.1, forward strand.
GCATATCATACATTTAACTTTAGAGTTTAAGTATGAAAGTAGAATAGGGCTTACAATGCTTAAGAAGTCACAAAAATATGACAAAGCCCTTATGAAATCAATCAAACCCAAAATGCAAGCCAAAATGATCAAAAACTCTTCCTTTATGATGCTAATATAAGAACTTGACTTGAATGCAAGCTAATAATGCTCATACAAGTTTGAAAACACTTGTATGCATGGAAAATCACTTAGGAATTTATTTAGGAATTTTATGAAGAGAGTGGAGGCCATGAGAGGATTGATTTTGCCATAGTTTAGTTGTATGAATGAATAATGATGATTTAGGGTAGGTTAGGGTCTTATTTATAGATTAGGCAAGTGTTCTAGGCCATAGGATTAAACCCTAGTTGCAATCTTAGCCCTTAAAACCGAATCTGGCCCCCAAGCTCAACACAATCTCAAAATGGTGCACCAGGCTAAACAACCCGGCTAGACCAAGTCGACAGCCAAGTCGACAGGGCTGTCGACTTGGGTCCAACCAAGTCGACTCCCAAGTCGACAGGGCTGTCGACTTGGGTGTTCTGGCGGGAATTCTCCCGCCTGGCCCAATTGCCCCCAAATGAAACACCCCACCTCCGTTAGGGTCACTCTCAAAAGGAATGCCCTAATTTTGGTGGAGGTTTATAAGTATAAGTCACAGATATACAAGACAGATATAAGAACACATATTTTTAAACAGCGGAAAAACAACAACTCTTATTTCATAAAAGCAAATACGTGCTACAACAACATCACCATAATTGTCTTACATCTTTTCCAAAAACATAACATAACACTTCCATAATCTGTCTTGATTACATTATTTAAAGAAGCATAAATAAAACATAGATAAACTGCAAAAGCCCCATAGTGGTTGTCCAAAGCCATAGTTCAAAACGAAAAAGTCCAAGCAATACATTTCTCCTCTTCAAGCTGGATGTTAAGGCTGGTCAAGCTGCAGTGTTCCCTCCCTGTGGACCAGGGGGGAACGGAAGAAAAGAAGACGAAAGAAAAGTAGAGTCAGACATAAAGCCTGAGTAAGTCTAGGACTATTCTGTCTATGAACAAAGAACTGGGTATGATAAGTATAAACAAGAAGTGGGAAAGCACTATAAACTTGGTTAAGTTGTCTAGGGTCGAATATACTATCGTACCCCATGTTAATCTCTGAACCCATATAAACTAGTTTCCAACTGGCACTCCATAATCAGGGTGAAGTGATCCATTCTATGATGATCGGCTCCTACTCGCATAGTTACATGTGTCTTACGGCGCCCGATGTTGTAGTTACCTATGCTGGTCCCACCATGGGGTGTATCAAGTCCCATGGTGGCGGCCCGACACAATCCTAGAATGCACAGGTATGCTACTGGTGTCCAGTGCCTTATTTTTCTGCGCCGGAGTGTGTGCACGCCCGCACCCCGTTAGAACCTACACTGCTACACCACCGCCGTCGATTTGACCTCTTACAATCAGCCCAGTAATCGTGCCCCACCCTGCCTAGTTTCAGGGTATCATGATACACCTTCTAGGGTTACTGCTGAAAAGGGTCCCCCGTTACTAGGTTTTCTATCTCTAGCCAACATGCTAAGTTGGTTAAGTGTTTTCTAACCTAACCCCCACCAGTCCGTTTAGTTTAGCATGTTCCATTTTGATTAAGTCTTTGGTTCGCTTAATCCTAACACTCCTGACTCAGCCTTAATTGTCTTATTAAAGCCTTGACCTCTCACATTAGACAGGTATTGTTGTGGCTGCCTGTTGCCGGTTGGTTCCGGGCAGTCTTACGCCACAACTCAGTCTAACCTCGGGTCCTTATTGGGCTCCATGTTTAACCTCCCACATTGGATAGGTATTGTTGTGACTACTGGACAGCCGGGCGGTTCCGGGCAGGTTTACATCACAACTCAATCCAACCTCGGGTTAAACACATCGTATGTTCTACATTTACATATTTTGTCTTTCTTCTTTATTTTCTTATATGTAAATATTTGCGGCCCATTATTAAGTTAATGGTGTAAAGGTTACACCAATCATGGGCCCAACCCATACTTGAATTTGGGCCCTTCTACTTTATATTTTCATTTATTAATTAATTTGGCCCAACGCTATTTTCCCCCGTTTAATACGTTCGTTTATCATAATATATGTTGGGCTTAGGCTTTTAAGCCCAACTTAGCCATGAGAAAAAGGGGAGGCTTAAAGCGTGATTACATACACAAAAAAGGGGAATGTGAACGCATGAACTTGCAACATAACGTTGGAACTACAAAACAGAAACTGGTGTACTTGCATAGTAGCATAAGTGACATGAATCAAAGCATGTAAACTTGTAGTTAAGCTAAGAATCTAAATTGGATATCATTATTGACACATAGTCTTAACTACAACATAGACCTATATTTTTATTTAGGCATAATGTCAAACATAAGCAAATCATGTTCATAAGATTACTACATGTTTACAAAGGTGCTTACTTTTGTTACTAACACAAAAGTATAGTTCAACTTAATCATGATTTTAAATCTATTCACATAACCATGGCATAAATATTTCTAACATGAAATCATGATTTTTACTTTAGTCATGCAAACTTGCAAATGGGATTTTGAATCTAACCTAGCTATGTACCACATATGTCATCATATAATTCTTGTTAACAATATAGACCTAACATGGATTTCAATTATGCAAAATATCAATCATAGCCTAGTCATATTCGTAAGTTTGCAATTAAGTTTTCTAGTACAAAAGCATGGCTTAATACATAGATTATGGTGCCAAAATTTCAACATAGTTTCATATGAACTATAATAACCCAAATTTGTTCCAATTACGCACAAAATGATTTTTGTACAAAAATATACATTATGATGGCATAGTAGCAAAACCTCAAACTTGCATGAATTCAATTAAACAACTATATACATGTAGCTTCGACATGAATTACATATTTTGAGAATATCCAAACGTATACTTGCATAAAACTACCGCAAACATGTAGTTTTTATAATGAATAACATACTTTGCGAATATCCAATCGCTATACAATATTCCAAATCGATAAGAATCATAGTAACGCACAAATATGAATTATTTATCACCACAATCAAGTATACAAACCAACACAGTTATTTGTTCATACCGAAATAATACTCTACTTACAATTGTGTGACGAATTCTCCAATTTAGGAATTTGGAGATGCGATTCCTTGTTGATTTGATTTGATTAAGTTGCTTTATGCTTTAGAATTTGCCTCCTAACCCTCTCTCTCCAATTGGCGGCTACTCTTAGTCGTTCCTCAGCAACATGATGGCCTTGTTCTTATTTTTGAATGAATAGATTAGGTTGAGTCTAGGGTCATTTTTATAGGGGTTATGAACTGATTAGGACCATCGATGTTGCTTGGATTGATCGTAGCCATTCGTTCGAAAGAGAGACCAATTAGAGCCTGCCACCTAGCCCTAATGACAAAGCAGACTTCTGAAAATCGACCAACATAGAATAGGCCAGCCAGGTTGGGCTGGGTTCGACCTGGCTCTAGACCAGGTCGACAGCCCTGTCGACAGCCCTGTCGACCTGGCTAGACCAGGTCGACAGCCCAGTCGACCTGGGTGCATTAGGCGGGAGTTTTCCCGCCCTGGCCAATTGGGCCCGATTTTGGAATTTAAACTTGTTTTTCTGAGCTGTTTTATTCTGTTCGAATTTTAAACTTAATTTAGAAACTTCCGAAGGCCATATCTTCTTCATACGGACTCCGTTTTTCGAAAACTCGGACTCTATTTCGCGTATTTTTCCGAGACGAACGCAATGGCGTATCCCGTTTCCCTTAGTTCTTTGATTTGAAATTAATTATACTTTAATTTGTGAATTTCACAGTTATAGAATTCGCGGGGTGTTACACTAAACTTCCAATTTCAAACTTGAATTTGAAATCTGTTTTTACTTAGAAATTTTCTGAAAACTTCGTTGGGCCTTAATCGGGTCATACGGACTCCGATTTTCGAAAACTCGGACTCTATTTCGCGTTTTTTTCCAAGACGAACGCAATGGCATAGCCCGTTTCCCTTGATTCAGATTTTTGAATAAAATTCTGCCTCGATTTATGTTATAACAGGTTATTGAAAATACAGGTTGTTACATGGCAGCTTTGTGTATAGCGTGGATTCGCGAGCCTCACACCTCGGTATGAGTTAAAAACGTGATACTGACTGTTGGGAGAACACGACGTTTCTTTCTAGCTTTGGTGGTGTCAGTGACTTACCAGCCCTGACATTTATATACTTTTCACCTTTGTGGTTGTTGGAATGAGGCGCCTAGATTATAGGTCTGTAAGGACCGGGAAACGTGTGTTTAGGAATAACTAATCCTCAAACGTAAGAGAGGACCGGCCCAGACGATTCCGGTGGTTGCCCAGAGTGTGTAGTCCCGAGGAATTTGCTAGAGTGTCTCGAAGCGGAGAGGATCTTGCCCCTTGCCTCAACTCATGACGGAAATCTAATTTCCAATACGTGTATTGCGGTTTTAATTGTAGAACTAGTATGGCGACATGATATATGGTACCCATGCCGTCTATGATTTATATTTATGATTGAAATTGTTTTGACACTATACACTCATTATAGTATCAAATGATTTGTTTTAAACGTACCAAGCATGTTTGGCTATTATAAGGGAAAACCCTATCCTCCGGCTTGCGTTGCATTGTGTGATGGGACCTGGGTCTTATAATAGCTTCATTTTTCGAAAAAGCATTGCGTTGTTTATTCTATGCACTGGTATTCTTGGGAGGAAACCCGTTCCGTGTTATACGGCGTGGTCCCTTGAATTACTCTCTTTTAAAGAAAAGTTTAAATAACTGTTTTAGTTCTCACACCAGTCACATGACTGACCTGGAGTTTATTGTTTTAACCTAAACTCTGGGTGCCCCTATTTTCGACATGGGCAGCTAGTAGTTTTGGTTTTGCAGATTTATATTCACAGGATCCTGATTTACAGCTGGAACGATGCTCGAAAAGCTCTGTATCCGTGTATTACTTTCAGTTGTGCTTTGTATTATTTTCCACTGCTATGTAATTTATTGTAATCTCTGATATTTATCGAATGTTATTCAATTATACTCTGTATATTCTTGTATCTGATGGAATTGTTGTGATAACAATGAAATGTTCTTCCGTTTGCGTTCCAATTTGTCATGTTCTCAAAACGATCAGGGGTTTCGAACGGTCTAGATCGGTTTAACGACTGATTCGGATCGAGCGAAATTCCTTGCCGTCACATTTGGTATCAGAGCTTTTGTTTACAGAGCTCGAGAACAAGACACATTAGAACCATACAAAAGAATTCATCAGATATTGGATTAGTAATATCCAATTAGAATGACTCGTTAGAGATAGGATCAGTAGTATCCTAGAACGAGTGTGAAGAGTATATTTTCAAATGAAACCAATTTTGTTTTGAAATTTAAACCATTTTGTACATATTTGAATATTTATTTATTTTGAATTTGGACAATCCAATATATAAAGATTTTGCATATACGCGTCATGAACGTATATTCGAAGTTTTAATATACTAGATAGATACAGAATCACATTCTAGACACCCGGAGATGGTTCTGATGATTGATCGATCATCATCAGAACTTATGTTCGTGTTTTCGAAGGTGTGATATCTATATATCTCCATTAGACTGGTGTGAGAACCAAATCTTATATAGATAGGTTTATTGTTGTGAATTGGCATCAAAAACAAGATTTTCAGCATATGTATCAAAATTATGAATTTGAAACTCTAATTCACTAATTGATTGATGTTTGTGTTGTTTGTTTAGTTGTTTGATAATTTTTGAACCATTATGCCTAATTGAACCAAATTTTGTACTGTATTGAAAATTGGTTGCATTTGCTTGCATATACATATACTTACATTGAACAGGTCATAGCAAGGAGGCTAGAGTAGAGAATAAAATTTGTTTGCCCGACAAATTGGTACATATTTACTATAATTTACTGTTTTGTTTGGGTGATGATGATTTTATGAGCCTATTGGCTTTTTCTTTTTCTTTTTGAGATCAGAAGCCCTGTATGGCAATTTCGGGATTTTCCCGTGGCTCCCGGTGCAGGGGAGGTTATGGCGAAATTTTTCGAAAATTTAGGGTGTTAGCCAAATTTTTGAAGAATTTGAAAATTCTCAAAAACTGAAAAGTTGGAGAATGGAAGCCAGATCGAACGTAGAGCTGATTAATCAAACCACTTTCGACTTTGTTCCTTTTCGGGGACGAAAAGTTTTAAGTGGGGGAGATTGTAACAACCCGAAAATCTGAGCCAGTTTTAAAATTTTTATTTTGGCAATTTTAGCGAATTTTGAATATTTAAAATAGATTATTTTAAATAATATCGACGATAAATTTATTTTGAATATAATTATAACGTATATATTATATATATCGTCGTTAGAATATAAATAATTATATATAATTATAAATAGAATTGAAAATGGCGCGGTAGTTCGATAATTCGATTTCAAACTTCAATTGAATGTACCGGGTGTAAAACAATCCGGATTTTAGTGAAACCAAAAATAATAGGATCTAGTTGAGAATATCTTTCCAACGAACCCGAAAAATTGAAATTTCATAGCGGGGATCAAAAGATATGCCCAGTTGAAAAGTCTGAATAGTCGCTATGGAATTCAGGCCCTTAAAAATAGACATTTTGCAAACGACCTCGGATTTTGACGAAACCACTTTTGTTGGGTCCGTGATGTCAAATTATTGCTAGATTCTAAATTTCATAATTTTTCGAATCAATATATGAGCGTGGCGAAGGAAAACGCGTTTGACCAGTTTCAGTTGATTTTAATCGACTGGAAAATGGCCATTTTTCCAACAGTCTCAGAATTCGACGAAACTAGTTTTGTTAGGACCGTATCGTCAATACGAAGCTAGAAAATATTTTTCTGGGATTTATAGAGTTCGTATGTGACCCCGGTAAATTGAAATGCGCGTTTAAATTCAATATATAGAGTTATATGTTGATTTTAACGGAAACCGATCGAAACGGTTGAATCATCCTACGATACATATCCCATTGTGTTCGGAATGGGGGTAATTAGCTATGGACGACAGGCGGTGAGTCTCGTTTCGAGGTTGAAAATAAAAGTTGCTTTTTAGAATTAATTTAAAAAAAAACAAAATAATATATTTTCCACTTAACTCCCCCCTTCTCTTCCTTCGACCAAACCGATACCTCAGAGAAAAAAAGAAAAAAAAGGAAAAAGAAAAACTCCCGTAGATCGATGTCGCGCCCTCCCTTGGGTCTTCCGCCGCCACTCCAGGAGGCCTTCCCCGCCTCCGATGATCCTGGCGCCGCCTCCCCACCAAGCCGAATCCATCCAGTCGCCCTCCGTCCTCGTTAGCCCAGCCCACTTCGAAAACCACAAAACCCCAAACCCATTAAGCTGCCGCCGCCACTAAACCACCCCTCCCGACCACCAGCGACACCAAGCCTCTCCTCCAACTGTCAGGCTGACGTCAGACCTCTGGTGCATCGATTTCTGAGCAAATTGAAGCCCTAGATTCGGGGTTTTTGGGTTCAACACTTCTGAGTTTCAACGAGGAAGAATGGAAGGTAATTAATTTTATTTTAAATATAAATTTTGGTATTAATTGGAAATATAAATAGTTTTAATTAAAAATGGGAATTTTAAAAATATAGATAGTATATTAAAAAGATTTGATTTTTATAATCATAAAGATTTGATTTCTAAAGTTAAAGATCGGATTTTTAATAGCACAAAGCTATGATTTTTATCGTTGAAAGAAAATATTGTTGGCAAGTTGAAAATGTTTTTAAAGGTATAAAAATATGATTTTTATACTTGTAGCAAATAAAAATATGATCTTTATATAATAGAAGATATAAAAATACTATTTTTATATAAGTAGTGTATTGAAAATAGAATTTCTATATAATAGAGAATATAAAAATATTATCTTTATATATGTAGCGAAATAAAAATCTGATTTTTATTATATATATATATATATAATGAAGTGAAAATGGGATTTTTATATATTGAATAGCGAAGTAAAAATGGGATTTTTATATATTGAAAAGCGAAGTAAAAATACGATTTTTATATATTGAATAGCGAAGTAAAAATTCGATTTTTATATATTGAATAGCGAAGTAAAAATTCGATTTTTATATATTGAATAGCGAAGTAAAAATTCGATTTTTATATATTTAATAGCGAAGTAAAAATTCGATTTTTATATATTGAATAGCAGAGTAAAAATTCGATTTTTATATATTGAATAGCGAAGTAAAAATTCGATTTTTACATATGTAGAGAATACGGGCAACGAAGGTGACAAAAAGGTGAGAACGATGAAGATTTCTATAAATGAAGAGTCGTGGTATTGGATAGCTATTAGTGAGAACTTCTCACCTATTAAAAATCTCCTTTTCTAGTTATATATATATATATATCTACTAGGATGCAGACGGTGTTTAGTAGCACCCGACACCCGTCTTCCACAGACCATGGATGGCTTGTTTGTTTGATTGATGTGTTGTGAAAATTGGTTGTGATGTTGATGTGAAATCGATAATAAATGTAGATAGTTGAAATAAATTAATTATCGTTAAAAATATAATTTTTAACATGAATGTGAGTAAATAAATATTTATAAACAAATTGGCCGATTTATTTATATACACTGATTTAACTGATATTGATTGGGTCGATAAATTTTACACATCACCCAACTGCACAAATAAAAATCTGTGTTTGTTGATTTGAAACCCCACACGGGTATTGGGATAAAATACGGCATACACTAATCCCAATAATTAGTTGTATGTCGATCGATTGATTGACAGACTGTTATAAGCGTTAGATATCTATATTTGATGCTTATATAGTGTAGTGCACTTTGGATGATGGTTGATTATTTATCGTTGCTATTATATACATGTGTTGTATGGAATCTGTATAATTAACTTTATATGGTAATTGATTGGGCCTCATTCCAATTTAGAAAATAAAGAATATTATAAAATAAAGGTTCATGTGTTGACAGTACTCATCCGTTGAGATACGTCATGTGTTGAACGAAATATTTTAACAATAAAATTTACATCTTTATCATCTATAAAATTAGAAATTAACTGGAAAATAGATGAGATGAGTGGTCTCCTGGATATTGATCTGATGTTGGTTTCGGCCTTCGGGGTTAATATTCAGGGAATCGTTCTCTTACTAATTTACAGTTGGAGTCTGATTTGAAATCAAACGATAGATACCATATTTTTTATAAAATATATTAAATAACAAAAATAGTCACGTGTGGACATTACTCATTCGTTGAAAAAAATATAGATTCATTTGTCGAATAGAATAATGGAATTATTGAAATATATAAAGCCGTATTGATTAGAGATGCGCTATTTTGACGCGAACGATATTTATATCGATTATATTCGTTTTTAAATTTGAATTGAATCGAATAGAAAACCAATTTGAATTGAATCGAATAGAAAACCAATTTGAATTGAACTGAATAGAAAACCAATTTGAATTGAACTGAATAGAAAACCAATTTGAATTGAACTGAATGGAAAACCAATTTGAATTGAATCGAATGGAAAACCAATGTGAATTGAATCGAATGGAAAACCAATTTGAATTGAATCGAATGGAAAACCAATTTGAATTGAATCGAATGGAAAACCAATTTGAATTGAACCGAATAGAAAACCAATTCAAAATGAATTGAATTGAAAACGAATTCGAATTGAATTGAAAATGAATTGAAATGAATTCAAATTGAATTGAAATTTGAATTGAATAGAAATGAATTTTAAAACGAATTTATAAGGAAAAATTCAATCTGGATTTGAATTGAAATGGAAGTTGAAATTGTTTTTGAAACTAATTCAAAACTATTTATAAAATTCGTTTTAAATAGGAATCAACAAAATATATATTATATATATATTATATATATAGTATAATGGCCTGAATAGAACGCGCCGCGCCGCGGCAGTTCATGAATTTCGACCATTGATTTCGAACGGACATTATGGGAGATCCGACCGTCGGATTCTCCTAAAACCGGAACCGTTGGGTTCGTATCGAAAATAGCTTTCTAACGAATAATAGAAATTTGAAATCTAACAGTTGGATTTGGAGATACGTCCAAATCAAATTTAGAAAAGGTCGCTGTAAGTGCAGTTCGATGGCCGTTGATGGAAATCGACTGTACGGGCCTTGATAAAATTATTAAAAATAGTAATAATTTGTGTAAAATCATAAGAAATGATTTGGAAAAAATTGGGATGAAAAACTCCATATTCGAAAAGATAAAAATAGATTTTTATCGAAATAAACTAGTTTTGAACTAAAATTAAAACCCATTTATTTTTAAATAAATAAATTGGATTTGAAATGGGTCGTAGATAGAATTGATTTGTGGGTTTATCGTGAAGGGTGTTTTAAATGACACTTGTTCTTTAACCCGATAAATAAATAGAATGTGATTTGGGTTTGTCGTGAACTGTGTTTTAAATGACATTAGTTCTTTAACCCAGTAAAAGGAGTTTTAATGAATCTGTAATTAGATTGAAATGTGAATTGATAATCTAAATTATCAAATTTAAAAATTGAGCGAGAATGGAGTATCACCAGTTTTGCTCTGAAGCGATAGTTAAATCTTTAATTAGATTTGAACGTGAAATGGTAATTAATTTTACCGATAACACCATAGTATTAGATATGGAGTATTTCCAGTTTTGCTTCATGGGATGAATAGGTTGGGATTGGGAAATAAAATAAATAATTACTTCGGTGTGGTTCGCTAATCTCGACTAGTTTGGAAAACCATAATTTGATTTGAAATGACATCCAAAGGAAGATTAAAGGATAAATTCTAAAGGATTTATCTTGGATAAAATTAATGGGAACCTTTCCCTAAGAATTGAAATTTAGAAACTAGCTGAAGGTTAGTTAAGAAGAATGGTTTCCTGGGTATTGATCTGATGTTGGTTTCGGCCTTCGGGGTTAATATTTGGGGAATTGCTCTCTTACTGATTTACGGTTAGTGGCTAATGAATTGGAATAAGGCGTATGTTGTGTTTGTGTAACATTTGTTTTTAATATACGAGGGTTGTTCGGAAAGGCCGGGTTTACACCCATTCTAAGTAACCGATTCGACGATAAGTCGAAGATGAAGCCGGTGGTCGAAGACCGGAAGTCTTCACATCGTTTGGATAATTACTGACGATCCTGATTGGGATGTACATCCAAGAGGATGGAAATAGTTGGTGGTCGTCCAGACGTACCTGGAGATCGATGGATATGCGAGGAAAGTGCCTCCGGTTTCGTTCAGACCCAGAATGAACTTGTAAATGGATTGTGTGTCTGACATTGGATTTTATTCTGTGTTGATTGATTTCTGTTAAATATATATATATCTGTTTGGCGGCGGAGAATTTATTCTCTTGCTTAACGCCCTTCTCTGAGACGTATGAGCTTAGAGGTTATATATCGATAGATATCAATCGCATGGCATGAATTGCCTGTGTGGCACGCTGAGTTGCATGGATCAAGGCTTCTGTTGAAAAGAAAAGTCTTGTGGTTGATGATCAAAGCACGGCCTACGTGGCAGCTTTGTGTATAGCGTGGATTCGCGAGCCTCACACCTCGGTATGAGTTAAAAACGGGATACGGACCGTTGGGAGAACACGACATTTCTTTCTAGCTTTGGTGGTGTCAGTGACTTACCAGCCCTGACATTTATATACTTTTCACCTTTGTGGTTGTTGGAATGAGGCGCCTCGATTATAGGTCTGTAAGGACCGGGAAACGTGTGTTCAGAAATAACTAATCCTCAAACGTAAGAGAGGACCGGCCCAGCCGATTCCAGGGGTTGCCTAGAGTGTGTAGTCCCGTGGCATTTGCTAGAGTGTCTGAAGCGGAGAGGATCTTGCCCCTTGCCTCGACTCATGACGGAAATCCAATTTCCAATACGTGTATTGCGGTTTTAATTGTAGAACTAGTATGGCGACATGATATATGGTACCCATGCCGTCTATGATTTATATTTATGATTGAAATTGTTTTGACACTATACAGTTATTATAGTATCAAATGATTTGTTTTAAACGTACCAAGCATGTTTGGCTATTATAAGGGAAAACCCTATCCTCCGGCTTGCGTTGCGTTGTGTGATGGGACCTGGGTCTTATAATAGCTTCATTTTTCTAAAAAGCATTGCGTTGTTTATTCTATGCACTGGTATTCTTGGGAGGAAACCCGTTCCGTGTTATACGGCGTGGTCCCTTGAATTACTCTCTTTTAAAGAAAAGATTAAATAACTGTTTTAGTTCTCACACCAGTCACATGACTGACCTGGAGTTTATTGTTTTAACCTAAACTCTGGGTGCCCCTATTTTCGACACGGGCAGCTAGTAGTTTTGGTTTTGCAGATTTATATTCACAGGATCCTGATTTACAGCTGGAACGATGCTCGGAAAGCTCTGTATCTGTGTATTACTTTCAGTTGTGCTTTGTATTATTTTCTGCTGCTATGTAATTTATTGTAATCTCTGATATTTATTGAATGTAAATTTATTCAATTATACTATGTATATTCTTGTATCTGATGGAATTGTTGTGATAACAATGAAATATTCTTCCGTCTGCGTTCCAATTTGTCATGTTCTCAAAACGATTAGGGGTTTCGAACGGTCTAGATCGGTTTAACGACTGATTCGGATCGAGCGAAATTCCTTGCCGTCACATAAATTGTAAGTTACATCCAGGTTAAAATTCAGAAAAGTCAATGTGGAATTTATATATATTTTAATACATACAAAGCCCTTAAAAATAGCCATTTTGCAAATGACCTCCGTTTTCGACGAAACCACTTTTGTTGGATCCGGGATGTCAAATTATTGTAGGTTTCAAATTTCATAATTTTTGAAATCAATATGTGAGCATGGCAAAAGAAAACGTGTTTTGTCCATTTTAGTTTAATTGAATCGACCATAAAATGGCCATTTTTCAAACGGTCTCCAAATTCGATGAAATTAGTTTGTTAGGACCGTATCGTCCCAACATAGACAAATTTATTTTTCTAGAATTTTTAGAGTCCATATGTGGCCTCGGTAAATTAAAATGTGCGTTTGAATTTAAAATATAATGATTTATATTTTAAATTTAGCGGAAACTAATCGTAACAGCCAAATTGGTTTGCAAAACATATCCCATTGTGTTCGGAATGAGGGTAATTAGCTAAGGGCAACAGTCGTTGGGTCTCGTTTGGAGATCGTATAAAAAGTCAACTTTTTGGATATTATTAAATATAATATAATTTCACATAGAAGCCCTCACCCCTTTTTACACTCTCCCTCCCCCGGTTATACACTCAGATCGAAATCAAAAATAGAAAAAAAGAAAAAAATCCCGTTGATGTCCATCCGCCACTCTCCCCCGGGCGATCGCCACTCCTGTCGCGACCTCCCCTCCGGCGAACGCACCACCACCTCTCTGAACTTCCTCTCTCCTCCTTTTTCCCCTCCAGCCGTCGTTCAAGACCCCCCCCCCAAAATCCAAACCCTAAAACTGCTCAAACCCGAACCCTCTTCGCGAGCCGCCACCTGACCACCCCCCATCACGACAGTGACTCCACAGACCTCCAGCGAGCGCCATTCCCCCCATCCAGCGGCCAAGATCCAGTTTTCTCAATGAAATGTGAGTTTTTAATTTATTTTTATTTATTTTTTAATATAAATCCGAATTGAATTTCTATTTTCAGTTTTTAATTGTGTTTAAAATTAAAAAGATTAGATTTTTAAAATTAAAAAGATTAGATTTTAGAAATAGAAAAGATTTGATTTTTGAAACAGAAAGGATTTGATCTTTGAAAGAAAAGAGAAGATACGATTCTTACCATCTTGAAATTGGCGAAGAAATATGGGATTTTTATATATGAAATTGGCGAAGAAAGATTGGATTTTTATATATGATTTTTAATATGAAAATCACGAAATAAAAATGCGATTCTTCTTATATATAGCGAAGTAAAAATTTGTTTTTCATGTATATAGCGAAGTGAAAAAAAGATTTGATTTTTGTAAATAAAAAGATATGATTTTTATATTTGAAAAGATCAGAATTTTTAATGCAAAAAGATTAGATTTTTAATACAAAAAATACGATTTTATAAACATGAAAAGATATGATTTATAAATAAAAAGAACTGATTTTTATATAGATACTAGCGAAATAAAAATATGATTTTTGTATATAGAATAGCGATATAAAAATGTGATTTTTATTTATAAAAGTCATCATTTGAAAATGTGATTTTTACTATGAACAATGGGAAAAGGTTGAGTAGGAATTTCGGGCAAATCCGGACTGATCTGAAATTCAGAAATAAAACTGGCTGAGTGGAAACCCAAGGTGAGAACTTCTCACTTTAATTTTATTTCCTAGTTAAAAATATATACTAGGATGCAGACGGTGCTTAGCAACACCCGACACCCGTCGTCCACAGACCATGAACGACTTGTTTGATTTGATTGTGTTATGGAAATTGATTGTGATTGTGATGTGGAATGGAATATAAAATATTCATGTGTTGAATAAAGTGTTGGAACAATAAAAATATTATTTTTATTGTATAAATTCATGAAGTAAAATATTTACTAAAATAAAATAAATATTCATTTACAAATCGAACGATTTGTTTATGTACACACATTTGACTGATATTGATTGGGACGATATATTTTACACATCACCCAACTGCACAAATAATATTTAGTGTTTGTTGGTTGAAACCCCACACGGGTTTTGGGATGATATTTGACGTACACTAGTCCCAATTGTTTAGTTGTATGTCGGTCGATTGGTTGACAGGCTGTTGTAAGCGTTAATTATTTATAATTAATGCTTATACAGTGTAAAATGCACTCTGGATGATGGTTGACTGTGTTTGATTATTGTTGTATACACGTGTGTAAAAAAATTCATATAAATAATATTATATGGTAATTGAATGTGTCTGATTCCAGTTCAGAAAGAATGAATATTTTAAAATAACGAATATTTTAAAATAATATTCAGTAAAAGATCAAAATCTAATTTTGATGTCCGATTTGGGCACGAATATATTTAAATATATAAAGTCGTGTTGATTAGATTAACGCCATTTTGATGTGAATGATATTTATATCGATTTTATTCTTTTTTATAATGATTATCGAAAAAGAAAGTGATTTCAAAATCTAATGTTTGAAAATATTATCATTTATATATTAATGATATTGAATATTCAATTTTGATTTAAAATTGAATATGATGTTGAAATCGTTTTCAAAATGAATTTTAAACGATTTATAAAATACGTTTTGAAAGGAAATCAATGAAATATATATAATATATATTATATATATTAAATGGCATGAATGGAACTCGCTGCGCCACAATCGTTCGTGAATTTTTACCGTTGACTTTGAATTGTCGTTACGAGAGATCTGACCGTCGGATTCTCCTAAAACCGGAACCGTTGGGTTCATATCGGAAAGAGCTTTCCAATGAATATGAGAAATTTGAAATCTAATGGTTGGATTTAGAATTATGTCCAAATCAAATTTGGAAAAGGTCGCTGTTAGTGTGGTTTGATGACCGTTTATTGAAATCGACTGTACGAGCCTTGATAAAATTATTAAAATATTAATAATTTGTGTAAAATCATAATAAATGATTTGGAAACAATTAGGATAAAAAATTCCATATTTGAAAAGATAAAAATATATTTTTATCGAAATGGACTAGTTATGAAGTAGAATTATAATCCAATATTTTTAAATAAATAAATTGGATTTGAAATGGTTTTAAAAATAACCGGAATTTCCAATATATGATTTGGAATGCATTTAAATCGAAATTATCTTCAGAATATTTCGATATTGGATTCCGTGATTATACGGACATTGTGGAGGAATTTGGAAGATATATATATCGTTATTCCAATACGATATTTGTTGATTTCAGAATGATATTGAATATAAGCCGATATATTTTCTATTTAGAGCCTTGTATTTAATATCAAATGGGATTTTGGGTTTGTCGTGAACAATGTCTTCACTAACACTGTTCTTAAACCAGTTGAGAAAAGACTAAATCTTTTTAATAAGATTTAATAAAGTTTACCAATTAATTAATATTTAATTGGAATTGAATTGAATTGAATTTTGGGTTTGTCGTGAATGGCATCTTTAAAAATGCTGTTCTTAAACCCAATGGAGTTAAGAAAATTAGAAACTAACTGGAGATTAGCTATGTTGAATGGTTTCCTGGGTATTGATCTGATGTTGGTTTCGGCCTTCGGGATTAATTCTTAGGGAATTGTTCTCTTACTAATTTACGGTTAGAGACTGATGGAATGGTGTCTTCAGTAACACTGTTCTTGAATCCTATATGAAAAGAAGGAATACCAATTAATTAACATTTAATTGTCAATTGAAATGGAATGTGAATTGGGTTTATTGTGAACTGATTTACAGTGAAATGTGATTTGGAATTTATAAATCTTTTTATTGAGATTTAAAGGAAAATTTCCAGAGTTAAGTTTTCTAATTTAATATACTGGAATTGATTGGAATTCGATTTGGTAATAATCGAAATGAGCTTCTGCGGAGGAAGACGTTTACTATATATGGAATTTAAAAGGCTTTGCCGTTATTCCGCTTATATTATTAGTCGGATACGAAAATTTACATCGATTATATATTGATCTGTTTGCCGTGAAGATTCCATTGTTAATGGAATGAGAGTTTGGGTTTATCGTGAGCTATGTTTTAAATGACATTAGTCCTTTAACCCAGTTAAAGATAAGATTAATTTCTTAACTTTGAATAATCATTAAGTAACGATTTTTGGATATTAAAACTGAAATAGAATTTTAATGAATCTTTAATTAGATTGGAATGTGAATGGGATAATTAAACTTATCAAATTCATGAAATGATCGGGAATGGAGTATCACCAGTTTTGCTCAAAGAGATAGTTAAATCTTTAATTAGATTTGAACGTGAAATGGTAATTAAATTTACCGATAACAATTTGGAGTTAGATATGGAGTATTACCAGTTTTTCTCCGTGAAAAAAATAGGTTGGGATTGGGAAATAAAATAAATGATTACTTCGGCAAGGTTCGCTAATCCCGACTAGTTTGGAAAACCTTAATATGGTTTAAATTGTGAAAAGAATATTTGAATAATAGAATATTCCGGATTGAAATGAGGCATATGTTGTGTTTGTGTAGCACTTGCTTATAATATACATGAGTTATTCGAAAAGGCCGGGTTTATACCCATTCTGAATAACTGATACGACGATAAGTCGAAGATGAAGACGATGGTTGAAGACCTGTAACGACCCAGATTTTTGATCGATTAATTTTAAATATTTAATATTGTTTTAAATATTGAATTCATAATATAAATGAATTTTTATTTTGAGTTATCGATTTAATAATCGAAATACGATTTAATTCGAATATATATTGTTATCCCATAAAAATACGTGTTTAATATGTCGTATTTAACCGTGCCGTTATTCGTCGAGTCGTAAGCATCTAGTCGTTCCAAGGCCATGTCGTAAGAAAAGGAAGGAGCCATGCCGTCTTTATGGCGTTAAGAGGAAGCCAAAGCGATCTATTGTCATACCGCTCTAAAGTAATGACATAAGATAAAGTTGAGATTCATGTCGGCCTTAAACCATGTTGTGAGAGCTAGGTCAGGATCAGGAAATACATCATGTCATCCATCGTCCATGTCGTTCAGCGACACGAAGAAGAGGCTGCTACTGAAGATCCCGATACAAGCCATGTCGTGACCTACTTATGCCGCAAGATATGAAAGTCAAGCCGTTAAAATCATGTCGCAAAGGAAGAGGTTCATCCATACCGCATCAGATCGCTTGCAATCATATCGCGTCCTTCCATATCGCACTCTAACCATAATGTCAAAGATAATTCGTCATGCGATATGGCACCGTGACACGCCATAAGCCCAAGACGTAAAGAAACGTAAGGTCATACGACATGAATCATGTTGTCCAGCCTCTAGATCATTTAACGACATATAAGGCTGATCGCTGTTCAAAGTCTGAAGCTAAATCATGACGCCTCTAACTTGTGTCGAGTCGTACGAACGATACGAGCCATGATAAGGAAGGTCATGCCAGGTCACAAGCTTAAGGCGCCGGGGGTTAACCCGACAGGCAACACGAGTCATGTCGTAAACAACATGACTTATAGTGAGAATCCGAGTCATGTCGGCGACGACATGAGTCATGGCGTTTTTCTGCATAATTACGAAACTGTCATCTGGTCTGAAGATCACCTATAAATACCCCTCATAATTCACTTGAGAGGGGGACGAAAATTCTTTCTTACAAGGAGACTCCGTCAAATTCAATGCTCATCTACAACTTCTCTAATGGCTTCTATGAGTTCATCAACACTTTTCTAATTTCATGAAGATCAAATCTAAGTTAACAATCATGAGAGCTTTCAACAAATTGGATCTAAGCACCTTCAATCTCATTCAAGATACAAGATCATGAAAAAGGATCAAAGGATACAAGTGATTGAAGATTCATTACAAAGCCAAAGTTCTTCCTCGTCCTTCACCAAATTTGAGGGAAGTAAAGTCACAAATTGAGTTAGGAGTGAGAAATGATTGTAATGAGGGGAAATTCATATGTTGTAAGCTTGAACATTGTAATGAGAATTGATTGAAAGTGGATGTAGATTCATATAGAATCGAACCACTATAAAACTTCCTTTGTGTTCTTACTTGCTTTTATCTATTTATTTTAGCAATTACGTGGTCCCGAATTCTTACCTAATCGGTGAAGTGTAGCTTTTACACCCTTGGTGTTTGATCCAAAATTTGAGGCAAACATTTGGCTCCCACCGTGGGGCCTGGATTGCCAATCAATTTCTTGCTCTCTCACAAGGTAGAAGGCCTTGCATTGGATTTATGAATACACTCCAATCATCTAATTTGTCCGAATTGAGATACTTACCTCTAAAGTTATGGGTAAGCCAAGTAGACCATCAAAGAAATCTACAAGTAAAAGCATCGAAGATGTCGATGATGCCACTAACACAGAAAATACCCCGCCCACTAATCAGTTCGAAGTCGGTGAGAGTTCTAAAGATGGAACTGCCAAAACAAGGAGGGAATTGGATGAAGTAGCAACAGGACTGATGAATCAAATTGATATTGCGAACAAGGCCATGATGAAGAAGCTTGAAATTATGTTCGCCATGCAATCCACAATGGCCAAAGTCACCATGAGTGCAAGCCGTCTCAAAACTGCTAAAACCACCGAAAGGGAAGATATTGGATTTTCTTCCTCGAGCCCGAATAAAGGAAATTCTGTCTAGGAGGTTGTAAATCCTAGCCATAAGGGAATGAAGCCACCTACTCATAACCACTATGAAAAAGCGACTCCTCAACAAGTGTTTGGTTCCACCAAAGGGGCACTTCCCCATGCGGGAGGTCCAGGACCCCGGAATCTGAACCGTGATCATTTACATTGGCAAACATCCGGTAAAGAGGAAGGCATCCGCCCCGTGGACCAACTCAATGAGGAGGAGAGAATATTTGGAATGGTACGGAAGATCATGAATGAGAGCCAGAAAAAAGTGGACGATGAAAAGGAATGGGGATTTGCTCCTACAAAAGCCCTACTTACAGAAAGAATAAAAATGGTGCCATATCCAAATAAATTCAAACCCCGAGTTGTACAAGCTTATAATGGAACTGGCGATCCCAACGTGTTCCTATTCAAATACGATCAACACATGGATGGGGCACGTGCTACTGATGAGCTCAATTGTTTATACTTCCATACCTACTTGGAAGGAGTAGCTTCACTCTAGTTCACAAAACTCCCGCCGAAATCCGTGGATGACTTTGCTACCTTGGCCAAGCTGTTCAGACAGCAATTCAGGCTTCAAGCAACATAGGTGCGTGATGTGATGGAATTGAATGAGTTGGAACAAGGGCCAGGGGAGTCCATTAAAACCTTCCTTTCTCGTTTTAACACAGCCATAGCCGAAGTTGGAAACTATGAGCCACGTTTGGCTTTGATGGCTCTAAAGGGAGGAATAAGTAAAAAGATCAAACTCGAGCGGTGGATCAAGAAGAAGAAGCCTGCCACTCTCGAAGAGCTATTTGATAAGGCAGAGGAGTATATAGGCGTGGATGAGGATCCGACCTATACAATGGAAGCTACAGAAAATAAGGAGCCATCAGAAAAGAGAGACGTAAACGTGCAAGGAGGACAAAAAAACGCCGGAGAAATCAGAAAAGGGGGAATGAAGGGAAAGATGGTCGAAACAACAAAAAGCTTAGTTTCTTCAAGAATTCCGAAATGACTCCTCTTAACGATACCATAGAGAACATTTATATGGCGACCAAAGACACTGAAGAGTACCCAGAGCCCTGGAAGTTAAGAGTCACTGATAACGCAATAAAGTCCGACAGGTTCTGCCGATTTCACAACCAGCCGGGACATAGCACGAACGAATGTAGGCATTTGAAAAGCTTAATTGAAGAACTGATAAGGAAAAACAGGCTTCAACAGTACACAAAGAACCCCCAGAATGCTCAGGGAACTCAAGGCCAAGGAACCTCTACAGGACAGCCTAAACAGAATGAGAACGCTTGGATTGCTGCTATACCAATGATAATCTTAAACATCATTTCAGGAGGCCCCCACCCGATTGGGAAAAGCTGGGGGACATGGTGAAATATGCTCATGAGCTGAAAAACTTCTCGAAAAAAGGTGAACTCATGACCATAGACGAAGTTTTATTGGCAAAAATACCAAGATTCCTGTGAGACGACATCACATTTAAAGATGAAGATCCGACCGGGATCATAACACCTACAGAGGATCCAATGGTGATAACCGTTGGTCTAGGCCTAGCTATAACTAGAAGAGTGTTAGTCGATAGCGGAGCATCTGTTAATATCCTCTTCTTCAGCGCATTCCATAGGATGAAGCTTTCTATGCGCGACGTAAAAGCCTGTCAGAACAAGGTCCATGGATTCACTGGTCAAGATGTTCAACCAATTGGTATCATCGGTCTACTGGTGGAGCTTGGAGAAGGAGAGCAAAAAGCCGCACTAGTACAGGACTTTGTTATAATTGACGAACCCTCTGCTTACAATGCCTTCCTAGGAAGACTTACTCTCGCATCATTCAAAATAACTATGGCCCCGTGGCGCCTCACTATGAAATTTCCAACGGAGAATGGTGTTGGAACAATTATAGGTGATCAACAAGCAGCATGAGAGTGTTATTTGGTCGAATTGGTAGTGGCAAGAAAGATGGAATTGAAGAAGGATGTAGAGCCGCCGCTCTGCATCCAAAAGCCCCTCTTATAGCAATTAAAGCAAAACCCCCATACTATGAGCACAATGGTGCTTGGAAGGCAATTGATCCAAGGAAAAATAGTATGGGGGAAAATAGAGCAGCACCGAATGAAGATACTATCCCCGTTCCAATATCCGACAAGAACCCTAACCAAGTCTTGATGATAGGATCTCAGCTAGGTTTGAAGCTGCAAAATGAATTAATTTTGTTTCTGAAAGAAAATTTAGATGTGTTTTCCTGGGAACACTCAGACATGTGTGGGATCCCACCGAATGTAATTGTTCACAAGTTGAATATAAATCAAAAGTTAACTCCTATGAAACAAAAAAGAAGAATGCAAGGATTTGAAAGATCCGAGGCTCTAAAAGAAGAAGTAGATAGGCTGCTCAAAAATAATTTCATACGAGAATCTACGTATCCAGATTGGGTTTCTAACCATGTAACGACCCGGATTTTCAACGACTTTGGTTATCGACATAAGCTCGATGTGGATAACCAAAACATTGAAAATCCGGGTCGTTACAGTTGGTATCAGAGCTTAGGTTAAGAATTACTTGGCTCTGTGGCGTGACTCGGTAGAGATAGGGTTAGTAATACCCTAGATTGAGTTTGAGTGTAAATATATACGAGAGAGCGTATTTGTTATTTGATATAAAAACCGTTTTATACTGTGTTGACTAGTCTGTTAAGTGGATTATGAATTTTGGTCGAATCGTGGGACGCCACAATGTCGATAGGAGTTTATAAACACTTGAACAGAAGATTGGACACGATATTGTTTTTAAATAGTTAAGTTGATTGTTAGGATTATAATCGAATTAGATTATAAAACAGAAATAGTTATATATAACCAATGGAATTTGTATATGAAATCAAATATACAAATGAGATAAATTGAAACTGAATTCTAACCAGAATTCAAAATTTAAAATCCTAGGAGTTTGGAAAATATTTTTCTGAATGGAGTTTGAAAGAAATAAAGCACCGAACTCATTCAGTAGCTGGGAAATAATTCTGATGATGGTCGCAACGTCATCAGTGTTCATTTTCGAGTTTCTAAGTGATGAATTGCTGCCTTAGAAAAGTTTTTGATGGAAATTTGTTTGAAAAGAAACAAGTTGTTTGAAAATTCAAATATTTTGAATTTGGGATATATATAAATATATGTATATATTTATATTACTTCAAAGGAATTTTGAAATGGGAATTGAAATATAGATTTCAAATAGAAGTAAAATAAAGGAATTTGAATATATATATATAATTCAAATAGAAGTGAAATAGAATTTGAATTCAAAAAAATTCAAATGAGTTTGAATAAAGAAAATTCAAATAGAAATTGTATAAGAAAAATTGAAATGGAATTTGAATTCAAAGGAATTCAAATGGATTTGAATAAAGAAAAGTCAAATAGAGATTTGAATATTAGAATTCAAATGGAATTTGGTTGAATAGAATTTCAAAGAAAATATAAAGTTTGAAATAGAATTTGAATTCAAAGGAGTTAAAATAGAATTTAAATTGAACAAAGGATTTCAGATGGATTTTGAATAAAGGAATTCAAATAGAAATCGAAGATAAGAAATTCAAATAGAATCTGAAGATAAGGAAATTGAATTTGAATTTGAATCGAAGAAAATTCAAATAGAAATTGAATAGAAGGAAATTCAAATATAGAGTTTGAATTAAGAAATTCAAATGGAATTTGAATATTGCAAATATATAGGATTTGAATATTAGAAGTTAAATAGATCGGGAATATTATGTGAAATGGATTGGATATATATTAAAAAATAAATCAGAATGGAGTTGAATTTATTATAAACGAAGTTAAAACGTTTATATTTATAAATATAATTAAAACGAGCTCGCCGTAGCACGACAGTTCGCGAATTGGCGATTCGAACTTCAGTTTAGTATACAGAACTCAATTGAAGTCGGAATTCTTTGAAACAAGAATCGTCGGGACCGGTTGAACAATAGTTTTCTAATGAAAGAGAAAAATATGGATTTCATCGTATAGATTTTGAGTTATGTCAAAATCAAATTTTTAGAAAAGCAGCGCCAGAAACCATTAAAACCACAAAGGTTTATATATATATAAGTAAAAGGATTTTTAAAGTAAAAAAAAAATCCGAATGGCCATGAGAAAAATATAGACTTGAGTTATAAAATGAATGTGAACTCCTGTGCAGTAGATAAAATGATTTGGGAAACAATGATCATATTTCTGATTATTAAATAGAATTAACTAAGTAAAAGAGAAATTAGTTAATCAAAGTTGAATCGAAATTGGGTTTTTGGATAAGTGAAAGAGATTGAGAATTTATATTCGAAATCGAATATATAACTCGAGTTGAAAATATAATTAGATTAGTTATAATTAAGTTGACATATATTTGAACAAGTTATATTCAAATAAAAGAGTGAAATAGGCAAAACGGTTGATTAGCAACTAGTTAATGGGAATTCGAATGATTGAAATTAAATTTAACTTAAGTAAGTTAAATGGATCGAAACGAATAAATTGAGTAAAATCATGTGAATGAAATATGAATTGGGTTTGAATAAAGGAAAAACCAAAAGAGTTAAAAAGAAAATATATTTGTAAAACAAATATAAAGGAAATATTTGTAAAACAAATACAAGGGACGTTATGTGCAAACAAATAGAAGAGGAAATATTTGTAAAACATTTACAAATAGAATTTAGAAGGAGAAATATTTGTAAAACATTTACAAATAGATTCAATGGAAATATTTATTTATAGAAAATAAATAGAATGTTATAAATGAGATATTTATTTATAGAAAATAAATAGAATGTTATAAATGAGATATTTATTTGTTAAATAAATAGAATGTTATAAATGAGATATTTATTTGTTAAATAAATAGAATGTTATAAATGAGATATTTATTTGTTAAATAAATAGAATTTAATCAAAGGAACATTTAGAAGATGAATAGAAAATGGAAATCTGTTTTAACAGATAAATAGAAAAGATTTATTTATAAATAACAGTTTATAAATTAAATTAAATATTTATCATTCGATAAATGGAATATATAAGTCTGAACTTATATAGAGAAGAGATATTGGTTTTTAACACCGATAGTTTTAAATAGAAGGGGTACACAACACTTGTATAAGTGAAGTAATGTTATTAAAGAGAACATTTATAAAGTGAAGAACGGTTACTAAAAGTAAATCTTTATAAATGAATAAACGTTATCCAATAGGAGATGTTCGAATAAGAAAAGTCGATTAGAGTTAGAAATAATCGATTAGAGTTGGAATAAATCGATTAGAGTAAGAGTTAACCAGATAGAGTAATTGAACATAGTCAATCGAATTAGGATTTAATTGAATGTTAGTTATTCAATTAAAGTTGATCAAATATAGTTATTGAGATAGAGTTGGTCAAACATAGTTACTCAGGATAAGTTACCATTTCATACGACTGCTAGCGTAATTCGCAGGGCTGCAGATAGCCTAGGACGGTCGGATGTTTCCTGAGGGAATCAGGCGTAACCATTGTGATCGCTGCGATCTAGAGTCAAGCGAATAGAGTTAAATCGAATATTAGTTATTCGAATAGAGTTAAAGGAGTTATTGAATATTAGTTTTTCGAATAGAGTTAAATCGAATATTAGTTATTCGAATAGAGTTAAAGGAGTTATTGAATATTAGTTTTTCGAATAGAGTTAAATCGAATATTAGTTATTCGAATAGAATTAAAGGAGTTATCGAATATAATTTATTCGAAAGGAATTATCGAATTCGGTTATTCGGAAGGAGTTATCGATTATTAGTTAATCGAAGGAATTATCAATTATAGTTTAATCGAAAGGAGTTATCGATTAGTATAATCGAAGTGAGTTATAGAATATTGGTTATTCGAAGGAGTTATAGAATTTAGTTATTCGATGGAGTTAATTGATAAGAGTTAAATCCAATAGGTTAATTGATAAGAGTAAATTGAATAGAGTAAATCGAATATAGTTTATTCGAAGAAGGGTTTTCGAATCTAGTTATTCGATAGAGAGATAATCGAATATAGTTATTCGAAGGGAGGAGTTATCGAATAGGGATTTATTCGAAAGAGAGACGTAAGGAAGTTTGAAATGTTGAGTATCAACATCAATAAGTTTTGAAAAGATAAATGGGTTTGTAGCACTTTTTCTACCTTAGCAATTTCGAGGACGAAATTATTTTAAGTAGGGAAGATTGTAATGACCCGAACTCTTTGGGGTTAATTTTAAAAATATTTAATATGGATTTAAATATTGAGTTAAGTAAATAAATCAATTTTTATAGGGAGTTATCGATTTAAAAATCAATTTTTATTTAATATTGAAAATTTTAAATTATCAGAATAAGAAAATGGATTTAGTTGAGCTCAAAATTTTAATTTGAATTGAAAACAGTTCAAATAATTAATATAAAATTTTAACGGTAATAATATTTGAATATTATCGAGGAGAATAAATAGTTTGAAATTTAAATTTATATCAATTTAAATTAAATATCTGTTCCGGATGATCGAACTGGACTTCAATACCTATCCAAGTGTGTCTGAAACAGTGGTATTACTCTAGGATTGACAGTTGTTAAGTTCAGAAAAGTGTTCGGAATCACGAAGGGTTTTAATTAGAGGATACCATTTCAAAAACAAATTTAATTAAATAAAATAGCATTTTTTCCTTTTTGTTGGTGAACATGAAACAATACAACAAGGCAAAAACAAAACGGCCGCTGTCTCCACTTTCTTCCACACGATTCTTCATGGCAAAAGGGTGGCCACGCTCCTCAATTACACACCCCTCTCCTTCCTTATAAAACCGCACTTTCCCCTTTTTAATTCTTTAGTTCTGAAAAACCAAAACAAATGGCCGCTTCTTTAAATACCTATCAAAATATCAATTGAAGTCAAACCAAAATCAAGCTGTAAATCAAAGAATTGGAAGTCGCGATCGAAAGCGCTGAGACTCTCTGATGTTCGACAACAGCTGCAGATGCTTGCGATTAAGGGACCCAACAGCGGTTCGAATGGAACTCGATTTTAGGGATCGCGATGGGCGTGCACTGGTCAGAACCGCAGGATCAGGAGTACGATGTTGGCCAACGCGATGGGATCTGAAGCACGATAGGGTGACCGACAAGTGGAAATTGTCGATGCCTGTAGCATCTAGGAGAGGTCGCGACAGTTGAGATGCGAGTTCCAATTTCATTGAGGAAGGGGAAGCTGAATTCGACAGGGGGAGATAACGGTAGTGGTCAGGGTGAGATGAATGGTGGTCAGAATTGGGTTTCATTGGTACGGCGATGCACAGTTTTGGTTAAGGGAGAGTTTCAGATTTGTCAAGAAGGTTATTACTATATATATTGAATGTTAACTTAATTAATCTAAAATCTAACGATGTTTAATTAAATTCAAAGTAATTAAGATATAGAATTTTATTTTTAGTTAGCTAAAATTCAGAATTTCGGTTAAGATGAAAAGAAAATGACCTTAAACGTTATCTAGAATTTGGAAACAAAAAGGGGAGATTCATCTAATAAATCATTTTAAAGAGTGTAAATTTGTCGAGTGGCTTGCAAGTAAATAAGGTATTCGTTTTTCTTAGGATGATTAATTTATTAATTTGTTAAGTTAATTTAAATTATTGATAACATAATCAATAAATAAAATTTATTATCATAGGTACAAAATGAAATGTATTCGAGACAATTTGAATAGATTCGTAGCCGATGATTTGGAAATAAACTGGATATTTGACAACTGCAATTTCGGTGAGTAAACCTCACTCACCATTTATTTAGAATTATTTTTATATAGTTAAAAATAATTGTCTGTGCTTGTTTGAATGCTGTCTAATTGTTTTAAAATATATATTAGTTATTTAGGACTATTATATATATATATTGGGTGATTGATTGGTTGGATTCCCGCAGTTTCATTAGCGGATGCCCGCAGTTTCATAGCGGATGATTACCTTATACGCCCCACGCCATGATTAGTGGATGACCTTCTATACCGCGATATTCTGCCTCGAAGCAGGATGGGTATATTACTATGTTGACTAACGTCTGTGGATGCAGGAAAAACAGGTTGGAGGAATCCAACTGGATTCCTCAAAAATATATTATCTGTTGTTGTTTGTTTGATTTCATATATATTCATATATGATGTGTTAAAAATCAAATGATTGAAAATTGGTTGATCTGATTGTTGAAAATACCACTAGAGCTTGAATATTGATTCATAAAAATATCGGAAAGGGTATTTGATATTGAAAAAGGAAATTCTATTTTTATAAATAGAATTTGAATTTTTAATAAAACTATATAAAATATTAACTTGTTTTGAAGGTATATAAAACAAGTAATTGAATTTATAAACTTTGTTTATAAATGGAAGATGGGATTTGAATCGAATTTATAAACTTTGTTTATAAATGAAAATATGGGATTTGAATTGAATTTATAAACGTTGTTTATAAATGGAAAGGTGGGATTTGAATTGAAGTTATAAACGTTGTTTATAAATAATGCAGAGAATTCAAATAGACTTTGAATATAGAATTTGAATAACAGAATTCAAATGGACTTTAAACGATTTGAATATAGGATTCAAATGGACTTTAAACGACTTGAATATAGGATTCAAATGGAATTTAAACAATAGAATTTGAATAGATTTGAATAATAGAATTCAAATGGAGTTTAACTATAGAATTTGAATATAGAATTCAAATGAAGTTTAAATATAGGGATGCAAATAGAATTCAAATGAAGTTTAAATAAAGAGAATTCAAATAGAATTGAATTGGAATTTGAATAAGAAGTCGATAAGGAAACGAGAGTATGAGTATAATTAGAATTTGTTAATATGCAGTTAAAATATATTTGAACATGTCATGTTCAAATATGAAGGTGAAATAGACTGAAAAGTTAAGCAACAGATTTAATTAACAAATTTAGTAAAAACGATTGGTATAGTTAAAATAGATTGGACATGCATAAAGATACAGGAGACAGGTATGGAATAAAGTATAGAAGTGAAATAAATAGAATGCCCGACAAAAAGGTACGTATTTAATTTCCATATGAGATTTTATGCGCCGTATCGGCTAGCCGCTTGGCTTTTTCTTTTTCTTTTTGAGATGAGAAGGACCGGGAAAGCTATTTGAAATTTCCCGATGCTCCCGGTACAAAGGAGGTTATGGCGAATTTTTCCGGGAATTTAAGAAGATAGAATATTTTTAAGATAATTTGATAGTTAGAAATCAACATATCGATATATATAGAAGTCGATAAGGGAATGAACTTAGAAATAGAATAGTATAATCAAAAAGGAAGACTAGGAATAAAATCTCGAAAGAATATAAGAGAAAGTTTATATGTGTTTAAAAGTGAATCAGTAGTTGTATGGTATTGATTATTCGAGTAAGTAGTTTTATCTGTTTTGACGTTATAAATGTTATTCAACCAAGGTCCGAGAGGTAGTTATACCCCGACTTGATTGATTTCATTATTTACAGATAAACAGTAAGATTTCAGGCTCGAAGATCAATGTTGAATAAGAGTTAGTGGAATATAGTATTTGGGTTGTCGTAACGATGTTTTACACAACATCCGTTTTAACCCAAATAAGAGTAAGCTGGGAAATAGAATAATAAATATTTCCTAAGTATAGAAATAAACGAGATCGGAAAAGAGATAAGTAATTGGAATATTTTCCAATTATAAATAACATATATTTTCTAAAGTTTAGAAAATAAAAGAAGGCGATATATGGAAATGTTTTCCAAATAACGTAAAAGGCCAATATGGTTATTGAAAATATTTGGTTAACAAATATTGATAAAGAAATAGAGAAGAGATTTAATTAATGGAATATTAATTAAAGGTTCAGTGATTGTTGGATGTTTGGATGAACACTTGTTTTATTCGATAGTTAAATCTTCGACTATCGAAACACTTGTTTTATTCGATAGTTAAATCACAGACTATCGAAGTTTTGACCATCGTCGTCAATATGGAGACACCGGTTGGATTATTATCCGAAGAACCACTCCATATCGGCAGTAGCATGCGAATCAGATTATATAAAGATAATCGAAGACGGAGTAGAGTGCAAGGACTTTTTCTATTAATAGAAATTGTGCCTTCAGTTCATCCTGTTCCTGGGTGACTTGTATGGATGAATGTCTGACAGAGTATTTCCAGACGATCACGTATATTGATTTCTCCAACCGTACCAAGAGTGGAAGCGGAGAAGGAAACTTCTTTTAGCTAACACATAATGTATTGTTGTAGATGTCAATCGGTGATTTGATGGATTTGACGATGTGGCATTCAAAGTGAATCTGGTATGATGATAAAGCGTAGCTTCTAGCCTCATCATCCGGTAAATGACAGAAATCGGGCAGGCAGCATGGCTAAGTCGGTCGCACCGAAGTAGGGTGTATAATCACCTGATCTAGAGTTTCATTTACTTCTAAAAATCTATTGTTGATGTTGTCCCATTCGGGAAACGGTTGCTGATCCTAACTGTTGGTGATATACATTCGATACACTCAAGCGAAATGAGTGGTCGGTCATGTGTGGCCGGGTTGCAAGATGTTCTTGTTGAACCCAGTGTATTCCTCTCTAGAGTTACATTAGCGAAAGGTGGTTCCATACCTTGTCATAGTTGGAAATCCATTACCCAATACGTGCCTGCGGTTTTGATTGTATACTATATATGTAGAACGTGAGATGAAAGCGTTTCTACTAGATGATTATATATATACTGTGGTTGATAGACATTATTATAATATCAAAAGGTTTTGATATAAAGATATTTTGGATTCTCATAAGGGAAAAACCCGTTCCGTTATGCGGCGTGGTCTTATGAGATATCGTTTACTTGTTCGAACTGTTTTTAAACTGTTTTACTCATACCAGTCCCATGACTGACCCGGAGTTTACTTTTTTGTTTTCCCTAAACTCTTGGGTGCCTAAATTTGTATGGGCAGTCAAGTAGTCAGGATTTTACAGATATACTGGAAGAGCTGGAGCAGGAGGCTTCAGGATCATATAGCTATAGTTTATTTCCGCTGTGTTGTAAGTATTGTACTCTGATAATGTATTGTATACATATAATGATTTATTTCAAGGTTATGTTACATATATTATATGTTATTCGTTCCGCGGTGAGATTCGTGTTACTCTGATGTTGTGTTCTTCTTCTTCTTCTTCTATTCTAAGTTTCTATCTTATTTTTCCTCACCCTCTAATTTCTTTCACTAATCACCAGGATTTTTCGATGTTTTGGTTATCGACATCGAGCTTATGTCGATAACCAAAGTCGTTGAAAATCCGGGTCGTTACAAACCAAGTGCTTGTCAAAAAGTCCAATGGAAAGTGGAGAGTGTGTATAGATTACTCAGATCTTAATAAAGCGTGCCCAAAAGGCAGTTTCCCTTTGCCTCGAATTGACCAACTCATAGATGCAACTGCGGGGCATGAGTTACTATCTTCCATGGACGCATACTCTGGATATAATAAAATTATGATGCACAAGCCAGACGAAGAGAACATGAGTTTCATAACAGATAGAGGACTATACTGCTATAAAGTCATGCCATTTGGACTGAAAAACGCAGGAGCGACTTAAAATGTCTTGTAAACTCCATGTTTAAATCTCAGATAGGGAATAGAATGGAAGTATATGTAGACGATATGCTAGTTAAATCAAAGAAGGTCGAAGATCTTCTCGAGGATCTAGCAGAAATGTTTCACATACTCAGGAAGTACGGGATGAAACTAAACCCATTAAAATGTTCATTCGGAGTCTCTTCGGGAAAATTTCTCGGGTTTATCGTCAATGCTAGGGGCATCGAAGCGAACCCCTCTCAAATTGCGGCTTTAAGGGAAATGCGGGCCCGAGGACAAAAAAGGAGCTTCAAAGCTTAAATGGAAAGGTAGCAGCACTGAACCGGTTCGTTTCCAAAGCAATGGATCGATGTATTCTGCTTTTCGATGCTTTGAAAAAAGGGAAGACGGACTTCTGGTGGACCTCAGAGTTCCAGGAGGCTTTCGAAGAGTTGACAAGACATATGGAATCACCACCAATGTTATCGAATCCTAAGGATGGGGAGGATCTATTTTCATATCTAGCAGTTTCATCACATGCCTTGAGTGCAGCACTAATCCGAGAAGAAGCAGGAGTGAAATTGCCGGTATATTACATTAGTAAGAGGCTCGCCGGGGCAGAGCTAAATTAACCTAAACTAGAGAAGCTCGCATATTGCCTCCTTGTTGCCTCAAAAAAGCTGAGATCGTATTTCCAATCTCATCCTATCATGGTCCTCACCGATCAACCGTTAAGGAAAATCCTCTTTCGCCCAGAAACTTCAAAAGGGCTCTTGAAATGGAACATTGAGCTAAGTTAATATGACATCACTTACCATCCTCGAAGAGCCATCAATGGCCAAGCCCTGTCGGATTTCATTGCTGAGTTTACAAGCAAGGGAGAAGAGGTTAAGGAACCAGCGGAAACAGGGATTGCCTAGAAACTATACTTTGATGGGTCCAGAAACGACCACTGTTCAGGTGCTGGAATCGTCTTAGAAACCGCAGAAGGTTACTCTTTATACTATGCCTTGAGATTGGAATTTCCATCAACCAATAATGAGGCCGAATATGAAGCATTGATAACAGGGTTAAAGCTGGCAAAAGAGCTAAACCTAAAAACTTTACAGATTCTTAGCGACTCTCAGTTGGTGGTAGGACAAGTACGCAAGGAATTCCAAACCAAATCAGGAAACCTCCCTTCTTATCTAATCAAAGCTATGGAACTTCTAGATGCCCTTGACTACTATGTTATATCTCACATCCCAAGAGAACAAAACTCCAAAGCAGATTCTCTTGCCAAGTATGCTAGTTCATCAGACGCTCAACTGCTAGGTTTAATCCCCATTGAAGTACTTTCTACCCCAACCATTGAGGAAGCGAGTGTTGACTAGATAATGGAGACCGTTGAAGAACCTACATCGTGGATGACTCCAATCAAAGAATATATCCTCAATGGGACATCACCTAAAGAGCACAAAAACAAAAGGAAGATATTGCGCAAGGCCCCTTTTTACCACGTCCAAGACGGAAGGCTGTGCCGGCAAGGATTCTCCATGCCATTGCTGCGATGTGTGACCAAGAAGGAATCTAAAGCAATCTTGGCAAAGTTGCACGAGGGTGAATGCGGAGGACACACCGGCGGTCAAATGTTAGCCAAGAAGGTTCTGCGATATGGCTATTTCTGGCCTGATGTAAATCTAGATGCCATGACGTATGTAAAGTAGTGTGACAGATGCCAGAGATTCGCTAAGATTTCAAGAGTACCTCCCACAGAACTAGCTCAAATGGTCAGCCCATGGCCATTTGCGGTCTGGGGCATAGATTTGATTGGGATATTACCCGCCGCAAAAGCGAATATGAGATACGCTATAGTAGCTGTCGACTACTTTACCAAATGGGCTGAAGCAGAACCTTTGGCTACTATCACATCAAAGAAAGTGATCAATTTTGTTTCAAAAAACATCGTTTGTAGGTTCGGAGTGCCACAAAAGATCATCACCGATAATGGAACCCAGTATGAAAGCAACGAATTGCTGGACTTCTGTGCTGAATATAAGATCAAAAAGATCTTTGCAGCTATGGCTCATCCGCAAGCAAACGGGCAAGTGGAAGCCATCAACAAAATACTAAACTCAACCATCAAGAAGCATCTCGAAAAAGCCAAAGGCAACTGGGTCGATGAAATACCTTTTGTGCTATGGGCATACCGGACAACACATAAAATTGCCACAGGGCACACCCCATTCTCACTCGCATTCGAGTCGGAAGCTATGATTCCAGTGGAACTGGAAGTATTAACTCACCGTAGAATATACTTTAACCAAAAAGGAGAATGAAGAACTGCAGTTAGAGGCACTTGATTTGCTCGAGGAAAAACGAAAAGAAGCAGAGCTCAAAATAGCGGCCCATCAACGGAAAGTAGCCAGATATTTCAATGCAAAAGTCAAACAAAGAACTTTTCAAGTCAGGGACCTCGTCATGAAGAGAAATATGACAGGAACTAGGGTATTTGAACCCAATTGGGTGGGGCCGTACATAATAAGCCAGAAATTTGCAGATGGCACTTTTGAGCTGAAAACAACAAACGGAATCACACTCCCTCGAGCATGGAATAGCATTCATCTTCTCCGTGACTTTGTTTGAAGTTTCTTTCACATATTTTGCATTATACATACATCATGAATTGTAAATAAATCATGCATTGTAAACATCATTGCAAAGTTTGCGCAAATTAGTGAAAGAAATTACTTTACCTATCTAAAAGTCGTACATTAGCAAGATTTTGACTTCAAGCCGCTAACATCGATTTTAATTACAGGCTTTTTAAGCAAACGAAAGTGCATCTATAACCAAATAGGGCTTGAGGAATGCTATAGCACATCACCCAATGGGGAAAGCTCAAGCACCTGTCGCTTAATGCTCAAACACTTACACACTTTTGTTATAGAGGGTGTGAAGTACAAGGCCATAAATAAGAAGCATCAAGAACTCTGACCCCAAACTATGGATCAGGTTTTGAATCTCACCCTAGTAGCACATTCTTAATAACAGAGTTCAAAGTCCCAGTTTTGACAAGTCACAACCAGAATCTCACAAATAAACTGGCGTCAGACACTTGAAACAATACGATGGTAAACCCAAGACCTCCCCGAGGGGCACCCGGTTCATCGCCGACGCCATTAAGATATGGCCAGATAGCGATACAAACACCAAGCTTTTGAACCTAAGACCTCCTCGGGGGCACTCGGTTCATCGCCGACGCCATTAAGATATGGCTGAATAGCGATACAAACACCGTGCTTTTGAACCCAAGACCTCCCCGAGGGGCACCCGGTTCATCGCCGACGCCATTCTGATATGGCCGGATAGCGATACAAACACCAGGCTTTTGAACCCAAGACCTCTCCGAGGGGCACCCGGTTCATCGCCGACGTCATTATGATATGACCGGATAGCGATACAAACACCGGGCTTTTGAATCCAAGACCTCCCCAAGGGGCACCCGGTTCATCGCCGACGCCATTAAGATATGGCCGGAACAAACACTGGGCTTTTGAACCCAAAACCTCCCCGAGGGGCACCCGGTTCATCGCCGACGCCATAAAGATATGGCTGGATAGCGATACAAACACCGGGCTTTTGAACCCAAGACTTTCCCGAGGGGCACCCGGTTCATCGCCGACCCATTAAGATATGGCCGGACAGCGAAACAAACACAGGGTTTTCGAAGACCTCTTTGGAGGCATCCGTTCAGATGCTGGATCTTCCAAATCCAACTATTGATTCTGGGTCCTCCAAACCCAGTTACTGACGGACCCAAAGACCTCTTCGGAGGCATCCGACAAGTTCAACAAGCATCTGAATCATTCAGATCCAGCGAACAACGGATCAAAGATCCTTTCAAGGGCATCCGGTTATAAGCCGAATCTTCCCAATTCAGTTAGTAGCAGAACTAAAAACTTCTCTCAAAGTTATCTGATAAAAACCACAAGTAACTGGCCCACTCAGTTACTAGGAACAACAGATTCCTTTATCTTACTGTAAAAACCATGCCTAATTTTCAAGATATTAAAACCAATTGTGGTATGGGGGCATTACCATCGCATTAATGAAATCTAATGACGCTCTCTTAAACATACTACAATCCGGTCGTAATCTCATCAAAACCCGACATTTGGTCACTGCAACCAACAAAATTGGATTTTCTAGAATAACTAAGATAAAATTAAAAGATCGTAATAAAACAGTTATCCGCGTGAAAGGGTTGTGAGCATCGTCTTAGTCAAGATCAGGAAATTCCAATGAAGTTGTCTTGTCATAACAAATAATTTATAGTGCAGAATTTGTATTGTAAATATAAAACAAGCATGAAAAAAAAAATTAATTAAATATAAAAGCACAGTGAAACCAAGAGCAAAAATTTAAAGCGTAAAAAGAAGGATATAATTTCCTGACGGTAAAACAAGAAGATACAAAAAGCTAAAAGAAAAAGCTTAAGTACGAGAGTAGAACACAACTTCATTCTAACGTCATCGGATAACATAACATACACACAACCAAAAGTACATCATCCACCAAGCAAGTAAAATGCAGGATCAAGCGTGTAGGCTAAAGTCATAAGCGAGGACTGATACTTGCATAATACAATCCAGTCTAATAATTTACACGCATAAGACAAAAACCCAAAAATATCAGAACAAGAAAGTCATGAAAGTCCGATTCCTTCCCATCATGAAACCACCCCCTAAGCAGAAGGAGAGGGTGGCGGATCAATCTTTCCCTCCTAGCCCAGAAGCTCGGCAATGACTCTATCCCTAGACTTCAAAGCTTGGATAAGCATGGCTTTGTCATCCTCCAGAATAGAAATTCGCTCAAGGTTTTCTCTGTTCAGTCTCTGGAGGTCACAAGCGAGCATGTTCCAACCAATCATCTTCTTTGCAGTATAATTCTCAAGGAGATTGGTGTGCTTCTCAAACCAATCTCTGGTATTATCAAGCTGGGCAAGCACGCTACGTTGTATAACATATATGTCATCAGGAACAGTTTGTTTGTCAGACGGGTATATGTCTACCTCCACACGAGCACCCTGTAAGCACCATCCTTCGAATCGACTAACAAGTTCAGGATGACATGGTTCAGAAGCATAGCGAGGTCTATCCATGATGGCTTGCAGGTCTTCAAGAGATGGAGCATTATAAGCAAGAAGGTCCGAAGTAGAGTAAGCATCTGTTTCAAGCGGTTCATTTGATTTACGGCGTTTTCGAGAATCCTCCTCCTTCAAAGGACCCTTCATCTTGTTATGGCTAGAAAACATCCTACATAAGCAACTGCATTCGTAAAGAAAAGAAAGAGGAAAAGCATGTGCAGAAGTGTTCAACCCTGTTAAGACACTTTGGGGCGTTGAAATCAATCAAGGCTTTAGGTCGTTTTAAGCTTTTCAAAGCGCTAAGTGGTCCTATTCAAGCTTAAACTCACCAAAACACATCAAAGCATAAAGACAAAGGTGACAGACTTTGAATTGAGTCATTCGACGACATCAAGGGTAAGTTGAACTGACATGATTACTATACCGTAATAATGATAATGGCATGTTCAAGACGCTCCCACGGTATAATATTCATGTCGGTTCACGACATGAAATTCTTGTCGATTCACGACCTGAGACCCGTGTCAACCCGTAACTTGGAATTTGAAAAACAATTCAACGACGGTATGAAGGTCTTGGATTTAAGAAGAATCATACAATAACTAAGATAAAACAATAAAACTCATGACTTGGGCATGGTTATCCAAATCATATAAGCGGCATGGACAAACTATGACAACAATGGGGATACTAAAGATTAAAAGGAAAACCAAGTCGTTAAGGAAACTTAAGTCGGCTAAGCATGGTCTGGAACTCATGTCGTTGGAATGACATAAAGCTCAAGTCGTGCGTACCGCACAAAATCAAGGTTCAAAGAGAACCAAAGAATTTCTAAGCCCTTATACATATTATAACTGATCAAATTCAACTCATTTTCCGTTCATAAACATCTCAATAACGCAAAGTGGTCAAATTTAGTTCGTAAAGTCATCACTTTATCAGAAATAAGTAAAACTCTTTAAATCCTATACAAATCCTAGCATTTAGAAGAAAAAAAGAAGAATTCAGATCCGAAAATTACTTACAATAGCTTCTGAATGGTTTTCGAAGGAAGGGTTCTTCAAGATCGAGAGTATAGGTCGCAAATTGAATTGATGAAGCTCGTCGAAATTGGTCGGAATCTGGTCGCGATAACTTTGATCGAGGTGTCGGCTTGATTGGGTAAGACACTTGTGAGAGAGGCAATGATGTTTCTCCAATTCAATCCACCATTTACAAACCAAAGCTTCAAAATGAGAAGAGGGATAAGAATGGATATACGGGTTTTAGAATAATATAAAGGCATAGGGGGTTATCAGGCCAAGTTAAGACCGATTCGAATCCCAACACGACTTAAAACCCACAAGCAACTCAGAGTGGCACGACTTACGACATCGTAATGGGAACATATTGGTTTTTCAGAGGTTCAAACGACTTAATTAAAATACGATCAGGGATATCATGATTCGAAGACCACGTTTTTTCTAATAACATAAACTTCGAGGGGCAAATGTTATCCCATAAAAATACGTGTTTAATATGTCATATTTAACTATGCCGTTATTCGTCGAGTCGTAAGCATTAAGTCGTTCCAAGGCCATGTTGTAAGAAAAGGAAGGAGCCATGCCGTCTTTATGGCGTTAAGAGGAAGCCGAAGCGATCTATAGTCATACCGCTCTAAAGTAATGACATAAGATAGAGTTGAGATTCATGTCGGCCTTAGACCATGTCGTGAGAGCCAGGTTAGGATCAGGAAATGCATCATGTCATCCATCGTCCATGTCATTCAACGACATAAAGAAGAGGCTGCTACTGAAGATCCCGATACAATCCATGTCGTGAGCTACTTATGCCGCAAGATATGAAAGTCAAGCCATTAAAATCATGTTGCAAAGGAAGAGGTTCATCCATACCGCATCAGATTGCTTGCAATCATATCGCGTCCTTCCATATCGCGCTCCTACCATAACGTCAAAGATAAGTTGTCATGCGATATGGCACCGTGACATGCCATAAGCCCAAGACGTAAAGAAACATAAGGTCGCATGACATGAATCATGTCGTCCAGCCTCTAGATCGTTTAATGACATATAAGGCTAATCGCTGTTCAAAGTCTGAAGCTAAACCATGTAGCCTCCAACTAGTGTCGAATCGTACGAACGATACGAGCCATGATAAGGAAGGTCATGCCGGGTCACAAGCTTAAGGCACCAGGGGGTTAACCCGACAGGCGACACGAGTCATGTCGTAAACGACATGACTTATAGCGAGAATCCGAGTCATGTCGGCGGCGACATGAGTCATGGCGTTTTTCTGCATAATTATGAAACTGCCATCTGGTCTGAAGATCACCTACAAATACCCTCATAATTCACTTGAGAGTGGGGCGAAAATTCATTCTTACAAGGAGACTCCGTCAAATTCAAAGCTCATCTACAACTTCTCTAATGGCTTCTTTGAGTTCATCTACACTTTTTTAATTTCATGAAGATCAAATCTAAGTCAACAATCATGAGAGCTTTCTACAAATTGGATCTATGCACCTTCAATCTCATTCAAGATACAAAATCATGAAAAAAAGGTCAAAGGATACAAGTGATTGAAGATTCATTACAAAGCCAAATTTCTTCCTCCTCCTTCCCCAAATTTGGGAGAAGTAAAGTCACAAATTGAGTTAGGAGAGAGAAATGATTGTAATGAGGGAAAATTCATATGTTGTAAGCTTGAACATTATAATGAGAATTGATTGAAAGTGGATGTAGATTCATATAGAATCGAACCACTATAAAAATTCCTTTGTGTTCTTACTTGCTTTTATCCGTTTATTTTAGCAATTACGTGGTCCTGAATTCTTACCGAATCGGTGAAGTGTAGCTTTTACAACCTTGGTGTTTGATCCCAAATTTGAGGCAAACATATATAATTATCGTAATGCGAGAATTTGAACTAATTCATTTGAATTTAAATCTAAGTCCAATTGATTCAAATAATTTATAGAAATTTTATTTGGATATATATAAATGATAATAATAATTTATTATTCAGGAATTTAATTGTTTTGAATTTAATTTATATCGATTTAAATTAATATCTTCTCCATATGATCAAATTGGGTTTGAAACCTGTCCCAGTGTGTTCCGAATATTGGTTTAACCCTAGGCATGCCAGCTGTTGTGTTCAAAAAGGACTTCGGAATCACGGGGTATTAAAGCGTACCGGTTCAAAACAAAATTAAAAATAAATTAAAAATATTTTACTTCCTCCCTAAGCTAAACAAATAAAACCTACCTTTGATAAATCTTACCTAGTAAAAAACACCTATCTTTGTTTCCTTAACCATGAAGCTATGTCTCATCTATAAAATACGCGCATCATCTCCTGTTATTTCTTCTGAATGTCGAAAGAAACAAATATCAAAGCCTCAGATAAATAACAGTGTCGCTCCTCTTGTTCATTTTGATCCATCCGTATCAAAATCAAACTGAGACTTCGGGTTTTCTCCCTTAATTCTCGAAATCAAATATCGAAACCGTAATCCCCAAAACAAGATGATCACTCCTCTCCCATCCTCCTCATTTATAAAATACGTCGGCCCACCTCTTTCTTAATTTCATTTGCAAATCTAAATGGGTTGAAAGCTTCAAAATTAAAAATCAAGCCTTTCCATTTTTAATCAATTCGACAACTCGCAAGTGGGAATAAATATCGTGCGAACCAAGATTTCGATAGTGGGAAACGCTGTGAGATTTAGGGTTCGAGCGCAGTAGAAATAAGGGGTCTCGGTTGACATCGGAGTGCTTCTGGAAGCTCATGACTTTGGAATCAGGTACGACAATTGAAGTTTAATTTCGTTGGGGTAACTTGGTATGGAAATTGAGATGGTGCGATTGTTGTTATCGCAGTGAACTAGGTGATTGCGAATTATAGATCGCGGTGGTTTCTGGGCAAGAGTCGAACTCAATTAGGGATTCAATGAGTGGAGCAATCTTGGCATTGACAAGAGGGAAGTCACGATTTAATTAAAGAGGCCGAGGGGAAATTTGGGTGTATCAGCAAACTGTGGAGAAATGGGAAAGGCAAATGGTCGATGAGGTTTTTGGACGGTGAGAAAATTCTGGTGGATGGCAGGTGCAGTGATTTTGAAGGTGTCAGGATGGACGTTGGGGAAGGATGGTTCAGTGATTTTTTTTTGATGGCATGAATAGTGAAGCAGAGAGAAAGGAGATGAAAGTATCATTTTCAGGTTCGTGTTTGAGGGCTGTGTTACAACTGGAAACCAGTGAAAGAAGGTTATCAAAGCGTAATGAGTTAACAAAAATTTAGTTAATTTAGTTAATTTAATTAGTCAAGGAGATTTATATATATATATATATATATTCAAACGTGAAAAATAAAAATAATAATCGCATATGATATATAACAGTTCTCGACAAGAAATGAAATCGCATTGTGATCATAAGATCATAAGCTTCGCAATAGAACTGGATTGGGTTTTTTTTGAACTAGTTGGAATCAGCTTGGTAATTTAATTTAATCGAATACCATTCGATTTGAATTAACTTTGTATTGGATTTGGAAATTTATATCACGGTGAGTAAATCTCACTCAAATTTTATTTATAATTATTTTATCAGTTAAAAATAATTGTTTGTTGATTGTTTGGATGCTTTAAATATTATTTGTTGCGGTTAAAAATATATTATTTATTTAGGCTTGGTGGTTGCTATTATATATATATTGGTTGTTGGATTCCCACAGTACCATTAGCGGATGCCCGCAGTATCATTAGCGGATGATCCTACACCCCCCCACGCTATGATAGTGGATGACCTTGTATACCGCGATATCCTGCCTCGGAGTAGGATGGGTATTATTTATGTTGGCTAACATCTGTGGATGTAGGAAAACAGGTTGGAGGAATCCAATTGGATTCCTCAAAAATATTATTGTTTGTTTGTTATCACATATATTGTTATATATGATGCGTTTGAAAACCTATGGTTGATAAATTGGGTGTTTTGAATTGTTGAATATCACTGGGTTAAAATGTTGATATATAAAAATATCGTGAAAAACGATATTTGAGATTTAAATGGAAAATTCTATTTTTCTAAAAATAGAATTCAAATTTCAAAGGGGTTAAAGATACTAACTTGTTTTGAATAAGTAAAACAAGTAGTGAATTTATAAATGTTGTTTATAAATTAATAATACAAGATTTGAAGTGAAATTATAAACAATGTTTATAAATGTAGTGAAAAATAATTATCATTTGATAATTTGAGTATTTAAAACTCAAAATGTGAATTTAAAAATAGAAATGGAATTGTTTTAAAGAAATAAACGATGGAATTTATTCTGATGTTCAGAATATAAATTGAACTAAAATAAATCCGTAAGGATTTATAATTTGAATTCGATTAATTCGAATTTATTTAAACAGAAGTTAAATTGAATATGAAAATAAATTGGGTGTTATATATATATATAAGTTATTATAAATAGAAAGTTCCAAAATAAGATTTTTGTTTTAAATAGATTTCGAAATAGACTTGTTTAGATATAAAAACAAGGAAATTTATAAAATGGTGGTTATAAATATAATGAATTAATTATCAAGAGATAATTTAAATATTTAAATTCAAATATGAATTTAAAAATAGAATTTGGAATCATTTGAATGGGACCAACGGTTTTTATCCTACAATTCGTAATATCAAAGGGATGGAGTTTCAAATAGAAATTTGAAAAGGGAACTTTTTTAAATAAATAAAACAAGGAGCTTGAATTTATAAACAATGTTTATAAATCTGGTGAAAATAAATTATCATTAGATAATGTAGCAGTTTAAATTCAGATAGGAATTTAAAAGTAAATTAGGAAGTGTTTTGAAACAAAACAATTGATTATATTTCGGAATTCGGAATTCGGAATTCGGAATATAAGCTGAATTGAGAAGAATCCAACGGGTTTTATAATCAAAATTCGATTATATAGAATTTTATAAATAATTTATTTATAAAAGGAATGGAATCAAATATAAAAGATGGAAGTATAAATAAATATATTAGCGAGTAAGGAAAAATCGACAATTATAGATAATCGAAAATATTATGTTGAATTGCTGATTTGATATAAATTGGGTGTTATATATATATATAAGTTATTATAAATAGAAAGTTCCAAAATAAGATTTTGGTTTTAAATAGATTTCGAAATAGACTTGTTTAGATATCAAAACAAGGAGATTTATAAAATGGTGGTTATAAATATAATGAATTAATTATCAAGAGATAATTTAAATATTTAAATTCAAATATGAATTTAAAAATAGAATTTGAAATCATTCGAAAGGGAACAACGGTTTTTATCCCGCAATTCGGAATCAAAGGGATTGAGTTTCAAATAGAAATTTGAAAAGGGAACATTTTTAAATAAATAAAACAAGGAAGTTGAATTTATAAACGATGTTTATAAATTTGGTGAAAATAAATTATCATTAGATAATGTAGCAGTTTAAATTCAAATAGGAATTTAAAAGTAAATCAGGAAGTGTTTTCAAACAAAACGATTGATTATATTTCAGAATTCGGAATATAAGCTAAATTGAGAAGAATCCAAAGGGTTTTATAATCGAAATTCGATTAAATAGAATTTTATAAATAATTTATTTATAAAAGGAATGGAATCAAATATAAAAGATGGAAGTATAAATAAATATATTACCGAGTAAGGAAAAATCGACAATTATAGATAATCGAAAATATTATGTTGAATTGGGAAACTGATTTGATATATATTAAAAATATATTAGAATGGAGTTGAATTTATTATAAACGAAGTTTAAACGTTTATATATATATATATATATATAATTAAAACGAACTCGCCACAGCGCGGTAGTTCTTAATTTGGCATTACGAACTTCAATTGAGTGTATAGAACTCAGTTTAAGTCGGAATTCTTTGAAACAAGAATCGTTAGGATCGTTGGAATAATAGTTTTCTAATGGAAGAGAAAAATATGGATTTCGTCGAATAGATTTTGAGTTATGTCAAAATCAAATTTTCAGAAAAACAGCGCCAGAACCATTATAAAACCATAACGGTTTATTTAAATAAATAAGAGGATTTTAAGTAAATAAAATCCGAAAGTCCACTAGAAAACTCCAGACTGGAGATATAAAATAAATATGAACTCTAGTGAAGTAAGTGAAATGATTTTTGAGACAAAAATCAGATTTTTAGTTGTTGAATGAAACTAACTAATTTGAGTAATAATTATTTAATCGAAATCCGATATGAAAATGGACTTTGAATAAGTAAAGGGATCTGAATTTTTTTATTCGAAATCGAATATGGAACTTGAGTCGAAATTGAATTAAGTTAATTCATAAACAAGATAAAATGATAATTGAACATGATATGTTCAAATATAAAGTGGAATGGGCAAAAGAGCTAATAAAAAAATTAATTAGCGATTTGAGTTAAAAATGACCGGATTGAATTGAAATAAATTAGAAATGGATGCATATGTGTTAACAGGTATGGGATGAAGAGAATGAAGTTTATAA
Organism: Allium sativum; assembly: GCA_030737875.1. Lineage (NCBI taxonomy): Eukaryota > Viridiplantae > Streptophyta > Magnoliopsida > Asparagales > Amaryllidaceae > Allium > Allium sativum. The sequence goes on from CM060926.1 coordinate 43,517,347, forward strand.
ATTTAGTGCTTGAGAAAAGGTACATGTTTAAATTCCATATGAGGTTTATGCGCCGAAACGGCAAACCACTTGGCTTTTTGATTTTCTTTTTGAATGGAAAGGGCCTAGAGAGGCGAGTTGAGGTTTGAACTATTTGCCGGTACAAAAGAGGTTATGTCGAATTTTTCTGGAAATTTAAGGAGTTAGAATATTTTTAAGAAAATTTGATAGTTAGAAATCAGTGTATCGATATATATATATATATATATATATATATATATATATATATATATATATATATATATATATAATTCGATAAGGAAACGAACTTGAAAATAGAATATTATAAACAAAAAGGAGAACTATAAAATTAGAAAGCGAAACGTATACGGGTTTAAAAATGAATAATTGGCTTTATATGATGTGCATTATTCGAGGTAAGTGGTTTTGTCTGTTTTGAAGTTAATGATGTTTTCAGTCAAGGTCTGAGAGGTAGTTATGCCCCAACTTGACTGATTTCATTTTTGACCGATAAATAGCAAGATCCAGTCTCAAAGAGAAGTGTTTGAATAAGAATTAGTCGAATGCGTTATTTTGGGTTGTTGTAACGGTGTTTTACACAACAGTCGTTTTGACCCAAGTAAGTGAAAATTTTGGAAATATAATAATAAATATTTCCTCAGTATAGAAATAAATGGTCGGGAAAGAGATAAGTAATTGGAATGTTTTCTAACTACAAATAAAGGATATTTTCTAAATATAGAAAATAAAAGAAGTTGATATTTGGGAATGTCTTCCAAATAGCGTAAGAGGCCAAGATGATTATCGAAAATATCGTGTTAACGAATATGGATAAGAAAATCGAGAAGTGTTTTGATTAATGAAATGTAAATAAAAAGGCCCAGTGATTTGTTTAATGTTTTGAATGAACATTTTTTTCGGTAGTTAAATAACCGATTATCGAAGTGTTTGCCAATATCGTTGTCAATATGGAGAGATCGGTTGGATTATTATCCGTTAACCACTCCGTATTGGCAGTAATGTTGCGAATCAGATTATATGAAGATAATCGAAGACGGAGCAAAGTGCAAGGACTATTTCTATTAATAGAAATTGTGCCTTCGGTTTCGTTCAGTCCTAGAACGAAGTGTATGGACGAATGTCTGACAGGTTATTTCCAATGATCATGTATGTTGGTCTGTATAAATATATATGGTGGCGGAGAAATTATTGTCTTAGCATAATATCCATAATGTATTTGTGCAAATCAATTAGTGATTAACGGATCTGACAATGTGGCATTCAAAGTGATTGTGCTATCAAGGGATGATAAGTAATCGTAGCCTCAGGCCTCAACAAGCGGGAAAAGACAAAAATCGGGTAGGCAGCATGGCTATGTGGATCGCTCCCATTACGGTGTATAATCACCTATCTAGAGAAATTCCTTTTACTTCTTTAATCTATCGATGCTGTCCCTTTTCGGGAAACGGTTGCTGATCCCAACCGTTGGTGATATACATACGATACACTCAAGCGAAATGAGTGGTCGGTCATGTATGGGCCGGGTTGCAAGATGTTCTTGTTGAACCCCAGTGTATCCCCTCTAGAGTACACTGATCGGAAGGTGATTCCATACCTTGTCATGTTGGAAATCCAATATCCAATAAGCGCCATGCGGTTTTTGATTTTATATTATATATGGAACGTGAGATGCAAGCGTTCCGCTAGATTCTATTTATTTGATATAGACATTATTATAATATCACTGGATTTGATGTCAAAAATATTTTGGGTTATCGTAAGGTAAAAACCATCCGTGTTTATGTGTGGATCGGTATTGCGATTATCATTTCTTTCGAAAGGATTTTTAAAGTTAAATAAATGATTGGAGTTTACTCATACCAGTCCCATGACTGACCCAGAGTTTATTTTGTTTTTATTTTCCCTAAACTCTAGGGTGCCCAAATTTGTACGGGCAGTCAAGTAGTCGGGATTTTACAGATTCATTTGGAACATCTAGAAGTAGGAGGCTTCACCAGTTAACTATAGACTATCATATTTCCGCTGTGTATTGTGTTATATCTGGAAACAGGTGTTTATAACTGTTCCAGGAATAACTGTTGTGCTCTGATAAGGTATGTATATACAGTTACTGATTTGTATTTTAAAAGTTATGTTATTTAATATATTTTATTCGTTCCACTGTGAGTTTGTGATCTTCGCTTTCTTCTATTCTAATATTTCTTTCTTTTGATTTCTCATCCTTTAACTTCTTTCTAATAATGATTCGTATTTCTGTGCAATTTGGGTTGGATGTGTGGCGTTATTAGTCAACTCAGATAGTACGGATTTGCGGGTCGTTACAGTTGGTATCAGAGCTTAGGTTGAGCGAATACCTAGTCTTTGGTGGGATTGTGGTTATTAGAGATAGGGTCAGTAGTACCCTAGAATGAGTTGAGTGTGTATATATATATATATGAGAAAGCGCATTTGTTAATTGATATAAAACTTATTCTTATTGTGTTGGCTAGTCTGTTAAGTGGTTTATGAATTCTGATCGAATCGTGGGATGCCACGAAGTCGATAGGAATTTCTAAACACTTGAACAGAGAAATTTAACACAATATTGTTTTAAGTGGGTAAATGAATTATTTTTTACTCAAAATTCTATTTTTGATAGAAAAAGAATAATTTTTCCGAAATTATTTTAATATATGGATGTGTTGGATGTTATAATTATAATCAAATAAGATTATGAAATTTGAATGGTTATTTATAACCAAATAATACTGGTATACGAATGAATTATATACAAATGAGATGAATTAAAACTGAATTCAAACCAGAATTTGGAATTTAAATCCTGGGAAGTTGGAAAATATCTTTGAAGTATATTAGAATAATATAGCTTTGTTTTGAAAGGGATTTTTGAATAAAAATCAATTTAGATAGATTTTGAAAGAGATAATGCACTGAACTCACTTCAGTGACTAGAAAATAATTCTGATGATGACTGCAGCATTATCAGTGTTCATTTTCGAGTTCCTAAGTGATGGGTTGCAACCTTAGAAAAGTTTTGATGGAAATTTGATTGAAAGAAAACAAGATGGGTTGAAAATTCAAATGTTTTGAATTTGAAATGGAAATAAATATATGTTTATATTTATATGATTTCAAAAGAATTTGAAATGAAAACCTGGGAATTAAAATTTAACTTAAGCTAGTTAAATGAATCGAAGTGAATAAATTGACTTGAATTAATTTGGATAAATTAATGAAATACAGATTGAATGTAAATATATTGATTGTAGATCATTAGAATTAAATGAATGAAAATCAAAAGGTTTGGTTGGAATTAAATTTGTAGAAATGTGAAGAGTTGAGTTTCAGCATAAGTGGATTTTGAAAAGTAAATGGGTTTGTAGCATTTTTCCTACCTTAGTAATTTCAGGGACGAAATTCTTTTAAGGGGGGAAGAATGTAACGACCCAAATTTTTGATCGATTAATTTTAAATATTTAGTATTGTTTTAAATATTGAATTTATAATACAAATGAATTTTTAAATTGAGTTATCGATTTAATAATCGAAATACGATTAATTCGAATATATATAATTATCGTAATACGGGAATCTGAACTAATTCATTTGAATTTAAATCTAAGTCCAATTGATTCAAATAATTTATAGAAATTTTATTTGGATATATATAAGTGATAATAATAATTTATTATTCAGGAATTTAATTGTTTTGAATTTAATTTATATCGATTTAAATTGATATCTTCTCCATATGATCAAATTGGTCTTTGAAACCTGTCCCAGTGTGTTCAGAATAGTGGTTTAACCCTAGGCATGTCGTCTGTTGTGTTCAAAAAGAAGTTCGGAATCACGGGGTATTAAAGCGTACCGATTCAAAACAAAATTAAAAATAAATTTTAAATATTTTACTTCCTCCCTAAGCTAAACAAATAAAACCTACCTTTGATAAACCTTACCCAGTAAAACACATACCTTTGTTTCCTTAACCATGAAGCTATGTCTCATCTATAAAATACGCGCATCATCTCCAGTTATTTCTTCTGAATGTCAAAAGAAACAAATATCAAAGCCTCAGATAAATAATAGTGCCTCTCCTCTTGTTCATTTTAATCCATCCGTAATATCAAAATCAAACTGAGACTTCAGGTTTTCTCCCTTAATTTTCAAAATCATATATTAAAACCGTAATCTCCAAAACAAGATGATCACTCCTCTCCCATCCTCCTAATTTATACAATACGCCGGCCCACCCCTTTCTTAATTTGATTTGCAAATCTAAATGGGTCAAAAGCTTTGGAATTAAAAATCGATCCTTTCCACTTTTAATCAATTCGACAACTTGCAAGTGGTAATAAAAGTCATGTGAACCAAGATTTCGATAGTGGGAAAGGCTATGAGATTTAGGGTTCAAGCGCAGTAGAAATAAGGGGTCTCGGTTGACATCGGAGTGCTTCTGGAAGCTCGCGACTTTGGAATCAGGTACCGCAATTGAAGTTTAATTTCATTGAGGTAACTTGGTATGGAAATTGAGGTGGTGTGATTATTGTTATCGCAGTGAACTAGGTGATTGCGAATTACAGATCGCGGTGGTTTCTGGGCAAGAGTCGAACTCAATTAGGGATTCAGTGAGTGGAGCGATGTTGGCATTGACAGGAGGGAAGTCACGATTTAATTGAAGAGGCCGAGGGGAAATTTGGGTGTATCAGCAAACTATGGAGAAATGGGAAAGGCAAATGATCAATGAGGTTTTTGGACGGTGAGAAAATTCTTGTGGATGGCAGGTGCAGTGATTTTGAAGTTGTCGGGATGGACATTGGGGAAGGATGGTTCAGTGAACTATTTTTGATGGCATGAATAGTGAAGCAGAGAGAAAGGAGATGAAAGTATCATTGTCAAGTTTGTGTTTGAGGGTCATGTTACAACTGGAAACCAGTGAAAGAAGGTTATCAAACCGTAGTAAGGTAACAAAAATTGAGTTAATTTAATTAGTTAAGGAGATATATATATATATATAGATATATATTCAAACTTGAAAAATAAAAATAAAAATTGCATATGATATATTACAGTTCTCGACAAGAAATCAAATCGCATTGTGATCATAAGGACGTAAGCTTCGCAATAGAACTGGATTGGAATTTTATTGAACCAGTTTGAGTCAACTTGGGAATTTAATTTAAATCGAATATCGTTCGATTTGAATTAAATTTGTATTGGATCTGGAAATTTAAACCACGGTGAGTAAATCTCACCCAAATTTTATTTATAATTATTTTATCAGTTAAAAATAATTGTTTGTTGAATGTTTGGATGCTTTAAATATTATTTGTTGCTGTTAAAAATATATTAGTTATTTAGGCTTGGTGGTTGCTATTATATATATATATATATATATATATATATTCGTGGTTGGATTCCCGCAGTACCATTAGCGGATGCCCACAGTATCACTAGCGGATGACCCTCTACGCCCCATGCTATGATAGTGGATGACCTTCTATACCACGATATCCTGCCTCAGAGCAGGATGGGTATTATTCATGTTGGTTAATGTCTGTGGATGCAAGAAAACAGGTTGGAGGAATCCAACTGGATTCCTCAAAAATATTATTGTTTGTTTGTTATCACATATATTGTTATATATGATGTGTTTGAAAACCTATGGTTGATAAATTGGGTGTTTTGAATTGTTGAATATCACTGGGCTAAAATGTTGATATATAAAAATATCATGAAAAACGATATTTGAGGTTTAAGTGGAAAATTCTATTTTTCTAAAAATAGAATTCAAATTTTGAAGGGGCTAAAGATATTGACTTGTTTTGAATAAGTAAAACAAGTAGTGAATTTATAAACGTTGTTTATAAATTAATAATACGAGATTTGAAGTGAAATTATAAACAGTGTTTATAAATGTAGTGAAAAAAATTATCATTTGATAATTTGAATATTTAAAATTCAAAATGTGAATTTAAAAATAGAAATGGGGAAATCATTTTAAAGAAATAAACAATGGAATTTATTCTGATGTTCAGAATATAAATTGAACTAAAATAAATCCGTAAGGATTTATGATTTGAATTCGATTAATTTGAATTTATTTAAATAGAAGTTAAATTGAATATGAAAATAAATTGGGTGTTATATATATATAAGTTATTATAAATAGAAAGTTACAAAATAAGATTTTGGTTTTAAATAGATTTCGAAATAGACTTGTTTAGATATCAAAACAAGGAGATTAATAAAATGGTGGTTATAAATATAATGAATTAATTATCAAGAGATAATTTACATATTTAAATTCAAATATGAATTTAAAAATAGAATTTGGAATCATTCGAAAGGGAACAACGGTTTTTATCCCGCAATTCGGAATCAAAGGGATGGAGTTTCAAATAGGAATTTGAAAAGGGAACATTTTTAAATAAATAAAACAAGGAAGTTGAATTTATAAACGATGTTTATAAATCTGGTGAAAATAAAATATCATTAGATAATATAGCAGTTTAAATTCAGATAGGAATTTAAAAGTAAATTGGGAAGTATTTTGAAACAAAATAATTGATTATATTTCGGAGTTCGGAATTCGGAATATAAGTTGAATTGAGGAGAATCCAACGGGTTTTATAATCAAAATTCGATTATATAGAATTTTATAAATAATTTATTTATAAAAGGAATGGAATCAAATATAAAAGATGGAAGTATAAATAAATATATTGTCGAGTAAGGAAAAATCGACAATTATAGATAATCAAAAATATTATGTTGAATTGGGAAACTGATTTGATATATATTAAAAATATATTAGAATGGAGTTGAATTTATTATAAACGAAGTTTAAACATTTTTATATTTATATATATATATATATATATATATATATATATATATATATTTAAAATGAACTCGTTGCAGCGCAGTAGTTCGTTATTTGGCATTACGAACTTCAATTGAGTGTATAGAACTCAGTTTAAGTCGGAATTCTTTGAAACAAGAATCGTTAGGACCGTTAGAATAATAGTTTTCTAATGGAAGAGAAAAATCTGGATTTCGTCTATTAGATTTTGAGTTATGTCAAAATCAAATTTTCAGAAAAACAACGCCAGAACCATTATAAAACCATAACGGTTTATTTTAATAAATAAAAGGATTTTATGTAAATAAAATCTGAAAGTCCATTAGGAAAATCCAGACTGGTGATATAAAATAAATATGAACTCCAGTGAAGTAAGTGAAATGATTTTTGAGACAAAAATCAGATTTTTAGTTGCTGAATGAAACTAACCAATTTGAAAATGGACTTTGAATAAGTAAAGGAGATTTGATTTTTTTTTATTCAAAATCGAATATGGAACTTGAGTCGAAATGGAATTAAGTTAATTCATAAACAAGATAAAATGATAATTGAACATGATATGTTCAAATATAAAGTGGAATGGGCAAAAGAGCTAATAAAAAGATTAATTAGCGGGTTGAGTTAAAAATGACCGGATTGAGTTGAAATAAATTAGAAATGGACGCATATTTGTTAATAGGTATGGGATGAAGAGAATGAAGTTTATAAATTTAGTGCCCGGCAAAAGGAAACCACTTGGCTTTTTGATTTTCTTTTTGAATGGAAAGGGCCTAGAGAGGCAAGTTGAGGTTTGAACTATTTGCCGGTACAAAGGAGGTTATGGCGATTTTTTCCGCAAATTTAAGGAGTTACGATATTTTTAAGAAAATTTGATAGTTAGAAATCAATGTATCGATATATATATAGAATTCGATAAGGAAACAAACTTGAAAATATAATATTATAAACAAAAAGGAGATCTATAATTAAATATGATAAAATTATAAAGCGAAACGTATACGGGTTTAAAAATGAATAATTGGCTTTATATGATGTGGATTATTCGAGGTAAGCGTTTTGTCTGTTTTGAAGTTAATGATGTTTTCAGTCAAGGTCTGAGAGTTAGTTATACCCCAACTTGACTGATTTCATTTTTGACCGATAAATAGCAAGATCCAGTCTCGAAGAGAAATTTTTGAATAAGAATTAGTCGAATGCGGTATTTTGGGTTGTTGTAACGGTGTTTTACACAACGGTCGTTTTGACCCAAGTAAGTGAAAATTTTGGAAATATAATAATAAATATTTCCTCAGTATAGAAATAAATGGTCGGGAAAGAGATATGTAATTGGAATGTTTTCCGACTGCAAATAAACGATATTTTCTAAATATAGAAAATAAAAAAGTTGATATTTGGGAATGTCATGTTAATAAATATGGATAAGAAAATCGAGAAGTGTTTTAATTAAATGAAATATAAATTAAAAGGCCCAGTGATTTGTTTAATGTTTTGAATGATTTTTTTTTCGATAGTTAAATAACTGACTATCGAAGTGTTTGCCAATATCGTTGTCAATATAGAGAGATCGGTTGGATTATTATCCGTTAACCACTCCGTATTGGTAGTAGCATTGCAAATCAGATTATATGAAGATAATCGAAGACGGAGCAAAGTGCAAGGACTTTTTCTATTAATAGAAATTGTGCCTTCGGTTTCGTTCAGTCCTAGAACGAAGTGTATGGATGGATGTCTGACAGGTTATTTCTAATGATCATATATGTTGGTCTGTATAAATGTATATTGTGGCGGAGGAATTATTCTCTTAGCATAATATTCAGAATGTATTTGTGCAAATCAATTAGTGATTAACAAGTCTGACAATGTGGCATTCAAAGTGATTGTGCTATCAAGGGATGCTAAGTAATCGTAGCCTCAGGCCTCAACAACCGGGAAATGACAAAAATCAGGCAGGCAACATGGCTATGTGGATCGCTCCCATTAGAGTGTATAATCACCTATCTAGAGAAATTTTATAAATATAGAAAATAAAAGAAGTTGATATTTGGAAATGTCTTCCAAATAGCGTAAGAGGCCAAGATGATTATCGAAAATATCATGTTAACGAATATGGATAAGAAAATTGAGAAGTGTTTTAATTAATGAAATATAAATTAAAAGGCCCAGTGATATGTTTAATGCTTTGAATGAATATTTTTGTAACGACCCAGTTTTTTGACGACTTTGGTTATCGCCATAAACTCAATGACGACTAACCAAACATCGAAAAATACCGGTAGTTAATGAAAGAAATTAGAGGGTGAGGATAGATAAGATAGAAACATAGAATAGAAGAAGAAGAAGAAGAACACAACAACAGAGTAACACATACCTCACAGTGGAACGAATAACATATAATATATATCATAACTTTGAAATATAAATCGGTACTTGAATACAATAACATTATCAGAGTACAACACTTACAACATAGCGGAAATAACTATAGCTATATAATCCTGAAGCCTCCTGCTCCAAGCTCTTCCAATATATCTGTAAATCCCGACTACTTGACTGCTCATACAAAATTGGGCAACAAAGAGTTTAGGGAAAACAAAACAAAATAACTCCAGGTCAATCATGGGACGGATATGAGTAAAACAGTTAAAAATAGTTTGAACAAGTAAACGATATCTCATAAGTCCACGCCGTGTAACGGAACGTGTTTTTCCCTTATGAGAATCCAAAACATCTTTATATCCAAAACCTTTTGATAGTATAATAATGTCTATCAACCACAATATAATAATCATCTAGCAGAAACACTTTCATCTCACGTTCTACATATATAGTATACAATCAAAACCGCAAGCACGTATTGGGTAATGGATTTCCAACTATGACAAGGTATGGAACCACCTTTCGCTAGTGTACCTCTAGAGAGGAATACACTGGGTTCAACAAGAACATCCTGCAACTCGGCCACACATGACTGACCACTCATTTCGCTTGAGTGTATCGAATGTATATCACCAACAGTTGGGATCAACAACCGTTTCCCGAATGGGACAGCATCGACAATAGATTTTTAGAAGTAAATGAAACTCTAGATCAGGTGATTATACACCCTAATAGGTGCGACCTACATAGCCATGCTGCCTTCCCGATTTTTGTCATTTCCCGGTTGTGAGGCTAGAGGCCACACTTATCTTTTACATGCCACATCTTCATTCACTTAGGATGTCACATTGTCATACCCTTTAAATCACAAATTGATTTATCAAAAAATAACACGGGTATACAGCTAAGAGAAACGAATTCCTCCGCCACCAAATGTGAATACGTTTGAAGAGATTAACTTATGCAATCTATTAGATATACTCTGTCAGACCTTCCTTGTGACGACCCCAAATCCCGTACTGACGGTGACAAGGGTTATCTTTGGAATATAACACATAAACAGATAATAGCAGAATAGAATTAATAAAATACACCAGATAATGCACAATAGAATATACTGGATAAACGTAATCATCAGAGTTATACAATATACAGGATCATACTTAGTACATATACAATTCAGCTATACATAAATGTCTACAGCGGAAAACAAAACATAATGTACAATAGGAGCTGAACAACATAAAAAGAGATAAATGATAGAATCCATCTTCAGCTCCAGCTATCCAGAAAGAGCCAGATAAAACCTAAATACAAGGCTTCCTGTGTAGGAAAAGGGGCACCCGAGTTTGAAAGTGAAACAAACTACGAGTCAGTCATGGGACTGGTATGAGAAATCTACTTAACACATTTATAATATGGCTAATCACAGGACCACACCACTTTCGTGGAACGGGTTTACTCCATTGGATTGCCAGTGCTTTAAAACAAAAAATTCTTTTAAACATCGCAATGCTTTTTATAAAAATGAAGCTATTATAAGACTCAGTTCCCATCACACAATGCAACGCAAGCCGGAGGATAGAGTTTTTACCCTATAATGGCCAAAATATGCTTGATACGAATAAAACAAAAGCATTTGATATTATTACTTGTGTTTATATATTTCAAAAACAATTTCAAATCATAAGTATCAATCATAGATGGCATTAATGCCCCATACCACTATGTCGCCATATATAGGTATACAATCAAAACCGCACAGTCACGTATTTGGAAATTGGATTTCCGTCATGAACCGAGGCAAAAGATAGTCCTCACCGACTTCGAGACAATCTAGCCTACCATGTCTCAGGATCAGAGCTCGAGTCACCCTTGGATCGTCAGGGCCGGTCCACTCGATGTGGATTAAACTTAAACCCTGAACAATACGTCTCCCCGCCCTATGGGGCGCAAACGAGCCAACGAACGACTCCATCTGTCCTGGATCGATTGATATAACCGAGGCGCTTCGCAATAGCAACAACCACAGGTGAAAATAATATAAATGTCAACCAGTTTAAGCACCGGCACCACCTCTAGCTAGAAAGAGACGCATGCCCTCCCTGATGTCCTTCTCCCGTTTCTGGTTCATACCGGGGTGTGAGGTTCGCGAATTCACGTTATACACAAAGCTACGCCACACAGGCGGGGCTTTGATCATCAACCACAAGACTTTGCTTTTCAATAGAAGCCCTGATCACTGCATCTTGGCATGCCACATAGGCAATTCACGCCATGTAACTGATGGCTATCAAACACACAGAATGAATTCCAATGTCAGACACACAGTCCATTTACAAGTCCGTTCTGGGTCTGAACGAAACCCGAGGCACTATATACCTCGCAAACCCATCGATCTCCACGTACATCTGTACGATCACCACTAATTATCCATATTTCGGGATGGCTCCCAATCAGGACATCAGTTACCATCCAAACGAGGTAAAGATCTCTGGTCTTCGACCACCGTCTTCATCTTCGATTTCTTATCGTCGATTCAGTTATTCAGAATGGGATAAACCCGGTCTTTCTGAGCAACTCGCGTATATATTAAACAAGTGCTACACAAACACTACATAAGCATCATTTCAATTCATTAGTCGCCAACCGTCAGTCAGTAAGAGAACGATTTTCCAAATATCGACCCCGAAGGACGAAACCAACATCAGATCAAAATCCAGGAAACCATTCGACTTAGCTAACCTCCAGTTAATTTCTAAATTTCACATCCATATCTTTTATAATATTTTATAACGATTTATCGCTATTTTTATTTATTTTAAAATAGCCAATTTATTCAAACGACGCTTCGGCCATAACGCGGCCGTGGCGCTGTTTTTCTTCAGATTTGATTTACACATATCTGAAAATCTAACTGTTGGATCTTCACAAAATTTACATCGTTAAAAAGATCTTTTCAAAACGAATCCAACGGTTCCAGTTTTGGGAAAATACGATGGTCGGATCTCCCGGTACCATCGTTTGAAGTTTTGATTTCAAAATACGAACTGCAGCGTCGTTATTCGATTTAATTCAATTATATATATATATATATATATATATAATCGATTCTGGTGCTGTTTTTCTTCAGATTTGAATTAAACATTCCAGACAGTCTAACCGTTGGATCTTTACAAAATTTACATCATTAAAAATATCTTTTCAAAACGAATCCAAGGTTCCAGTTTTGGGAAAATCCGACGGTCGGATCTCCCGGTACCATCGTTTGAAGTTTCGATTTCAAAATATGAACTGCAGCGTCGTTATTCGATTTAATTCAATTATATATATATAAATATAATCGATTCTGGCGCTGTTTTTCTTCAGGTTTGAATTAAACATTCCAGACAATCTAACCGTGGGATCTTTACAAAGTTGGTGTCGTTGGAAAGATATTTCCAAAGCGAACCCAACGGTTTCGGGAAAATCCGATGGTCAGATCTCCCACACTAATCATTTGAAATCACGGTTTCAAAACACGAACTGCAGCTTCGCTATTCGATATATTTCAATTCTATTTATATATATATATATATATATATATATCGATTTTTCGATTTCAAAACTATATTCTTTTCATACATTTGATAAAATGATATTTTTATCCAACCGACAATTATTTCAACACTTCGCTATTTTCTACTATTCGGGTATATAGTAAAAATGTGATTTTTATTGTAAAACAATTCACTTCAAAACACGATTATTTTATATAGTTCATATAGATGTTAAAAGTATGATTTTTATTATAAAACAATTTATTTCAAAACACGAATACCATTCAACACATGAATTTCTATTCAACGAATGAATTTCAATTCAACACATGAAGGTTTTCTATAGTTTATATATATAGATAAAAAGGTGATTTTTATATTTAAAACACAAATACCATTCAACACATGAATTTCTATTCAACAAATAAATATAGTTTCAACAAATGAAAATAATTCTAACACATGAATATTATTCAAAATTTCGGCAGCATAACGGCAGGGTAGTTAAAACTGGGCCCGTCCCTAGTACAGCTCCTCGCTCTACCTTAAAGCCTCGCAGCTTTTGATAATGGGGAATCATGCATCTAGTTCGCACGCAGGCGGCATGTATATTTTTTTCATTTCCACAAACTAATCCTATGTGGTTTCAACCAAATATTTCTCAACCACAAATGAGTTTTTCAACCACAATCAATCAATTTCAACAACAAACAATTCTAATCAACCATTCGTAATTAACCAATTTTCACACCAATCACAACCAATAATGGTTTGTGGACGAGGGGCTTATATATATATATATATATATATATTTATATATAAACATTTCAGTTCTATTTCAACACATATATAATTTTTACAACGCGTATATAACTTATATATCGAACATACAACTTATACAACGCTTATACAAGAGGTGTACAATGGTTATATAATTCATACATCGACTATATAATTTATACATCGTCGTTTTCCATATCGTTTATAATTTAGAAATCTCACATTAGGTTCCACTCCACCAAAAATAGCAGAAGGCTCAGAAAAATATGCGGTCTCTTCTAGAATGTAGAGGACGTCTACACGAGGTCACTGTCTCTTGTTTCACTGAATTTCATTAAAAACGAAAAAGATATGATTTTTATCGCGAGATCAAAATCCATAGCGCTTTTAAAGTGTTATAATTTATTAATTATATACCTTCTTCCTTCTGAAATATACAGGCCGCAGTTTTCCACGTTGTTCAACACTAGGGTTCGGATTTTGCACACAAATCGAGATGCTGGAGGATGATCAGAGGCTTCCACGTCGATGGTCTACGCGGCTCGCGCCTCCGGCCAGAAGATGGACGAACTCGGTTAAGGGGTGGTGGCGGAATTCTAAGGCGAACGGCGCCTACTGGAGGAGGTGATTCGAGCACACCACTGATCAATAGAAGATCAAACTTATACGGATTTGTAGAACACAGAGAATACTACAAATTTGCTTCAGAGATTATCGAAATCCACTGTGTGGATTGAGAGTTTAGGGGAAGGGAAGTTCAGAGCTTTATCGCTGTTCGAAGATAAGAGGCGGCGCGAGTTTCTGAGCGTCGAGGGTTTAAGGGAGAAGGCCTCTGATTGGCCCATTTATATTAATTTTTTTTATTTCTCTAATCCCAAAAATACCCTCTTGTCACACATGAACACCAATTCAAACCCAACGACTGTCGTCCCTAGCGTTTTACCCCCATTCCGAACACAATGGGATATTTTTCGAAGGCCCATTCGACTGTTTCAGTCAGTTTTCCTTCAATTTAAAATATATAACATTCAATATTCGTTTTGAACGTACATTTCAATTTGCCAGGGCCACAAACTGATTTGAAAAATTCCAGGAAAATAAATCTAGCTATGTTTTGACGATACGGTCCTAACAAAACTAGTTTCGTCGAATTCTGAGACCGTTTGAAAAATGGCCCTTTTCTGGTCGATCCAATTTAATAGAAATTGACCAAAACACATTTTCCTTTGCCACGCTCACATATTAACTTCAAAAATTATGAAATTTGAAACCTAGCAATAGTTTAACATCCCGGATCCAACAAAAGTGGTTTCGTCGAATTCTGAGGTCGTTTGCAAAATGGCCATTTTCACGGGCTATGTAAACTCCATAGCGACCTTTCAGAAAATTCATTTGGCCATAACTTTTGCTTCCCACTATGAAACTTTTATTTTTTAGACTCATTAGAAAGGTATTCACTAACAGATTTAAATATTTTTGGTTTCACTCAAATCCGTTTTGTTTTGCACCCGGTACAGTCAGTCAAAGTTTGAATTCAAAGTTTGAAACTACTGCGCCATTTCAGGCCTTGTTTATAATTAGAATTAATTATATTTATTTTCAAACGGCGATTCAAACTCACTTTTCATTTCTATTATTTAAAATATTTATTTTAAATATTTAAAATCTACTATTTTAGCCAATTTAAAATTTTAAATTGGTTCAGATTTTCCGGGTCGTTACAATCTCCCCCACTTAAAACTTTTCGTCCCCGAAAAGGGACAAAGTCGAAAGTGGTTTGATTAGTCAAATCTACGTTCAATTTGACTTCCATTCTCCAACTTTTCAGTTTCTGAGAATTTTCAAATTCTTCAAAAATTTAGCTAACACCCGGAATTTCCGATTTTTTTTGCCATAACCTCCCTTATACGGGGAGGGGTTTGGAAATTTATTGGGCCGTATTAGTTACCCAATAAATCCTATAAAGCATACACATATTTATAGTGATATATTCTGGTGTTTACAGGGGAGCGTGTATACATAATAACTCCAGAGAATAAATTCTCATCACCCTGTCAAAGCCTGAGGGAGTGTGTATTTTACTTGCTCCAGAGAATAAATTCTCGTCACCTCGTCCCGTGTGGGAAATAAATAATCCATGTGCCGTATCTAATGACTACAGAGACATGATTATTGTTAACTCCAGACCCGTGTGGGGTTTTATTATGCTGGCAATTTATCGTTACAATTTTATATGGTTATATCAGTCATCAGTTCAACATGTAAAATATAGTCATCGCCATACAAGCCTCTCGCTCGTATGGTAAATCTTCCACCTCGTCACACAAGCTCCAAATGCTTATGTGGTATATGATGAAGTATGCCTATCTTCCATAAGTATGCCATGAAATGTAGTTCAAAATTAATTGTTACTATCCTATGGCGACGTTTATTATTACACACAGAACAACTAGCACTCCGCATCCAATGGCATTCACAGGAGTTGATATAATTATATTTCGCATCCAACTCATTAAGGTTTACCTATTTGTCGGGCATGCAAATAATTTCTTTACTCAACAGCTATCCATTTACCTGTTCAAACATATATAATGCACACGTATATATTTCTATCCATTTTTAAATCAGTTCAATGTGTGAGTCAATCGAATAAATCCTACCATTCATTCTCTTATTAATTAAATTAACTATCGTTCTAATAATTTAATTAATCAAATCTACTATCACACAACAAAAACAACAATCAAATTGTTTTTAACTTTTCAAAAATGTCCTAATCAATTCATATACTCTTTTAAAATCATTTAGACTATAAAATTAAAAGTTTACATCCATGAAAGGAAAATAACAACAAAGTAGATAACTAAATGGTAATGCAAAGTATGGTTAATGTACCTTGCCTCGGAGTCAATCAGAGATATCTACTCGACACTTAGGATAGGCTTTCTGAATGCTCTCCTCAGTTTCCCAAGTACAATCTCGCGGATCTCCACTCCATTGCACTTTGACTAAGAGAACTTTCTTGTTCCTCAGCTCTTTGGTTTCTTTGCCGATGATCTTTAGCGGCTCCGTTCTAACAGCCAATTTTGGAGTAATTTAAATATCCTGTTGAGCTGCTTCTTCCACGATCAAGTCTGGATCATGAACGTGCTTTTGAAGTTGAGATATGTGAAATACATCATGAACTCCAGGCAACCAATCAGGCAATTTAATTCTATAAGCGAGGGTTCCAATCCGTTCAAGAATAGGGAATGGACCAATAAATCTGGGCGCTAATTTTCCAGTTTTGCCAAAGCGAATCACTCCTCTCATCGGAGAAACCTTTATATACACATAATCACCAACAGAAAAAGCCAAATCCCTTCTTCTCGAATCAGCATAGCTCTTCTGTCGGCTTTGAGTGGCGAGCAATCATTTCTTAACAAAATCGACTTTGTCGGCAGCTTCTCGGATCATATCAGGCCCCAATACAAGTCTATTACCTGGTTCGACCCAACAAGCAGGAGATCGACACGATCTACCATACAATGCTTCGAATGGTGACATTGTCAGGATCGCCTGGTAGCTGTTGTTATATGAGAATTCAGCCAAATGCAAATGGTCTTCCCATGATCCACCGAAATCTAGAACACAAGCCCGCAATAGATCTTCTATTATACGATTCACCCTCTCAGTTTGACCATCTGTCTGAGGATGATAAGCGGTGCTCAAGTTCAGCTTCGTTCCCAGTTCTACTTGAAATGCCTCCCTGAATTTGCTAGTAAATATTGGATCTCTATCACTGACTATACTAAGTGGCACTCTATGTAGCCTTACAATTTCCTTGAAGTATATCTGCGCCAGACTCTGAGCAGTTCTGTTTGATCTGACAGGTATGAAATGGGCGGTCTTCGTGAAGCGATCTACGATCACCCAAATACTGTCATTTCCTTTTCTGGTTCTGGGAAAACCATCTATAAAGTCCATGGGAATATGTTCCCACTTCCAACCTGGAACGTCCAGCGGTCGCAACAATCCAGCTAGTTTCTGTTGGTCGCTTCTGACTAGCTGGCAAGTAGGGCATCGGCTAACATATATTGAAACGTCTCTCTTCATAGCCTTCCACCGGAATGTTCGCTTGAGATTGTTATACATTTTGGCCACACCAGGATGGATACTCAGCGTGGACTTGTGACACTCGTCTAACACTTCCCTTTTGAGCTCGGAGATGCCAGGAACACAAATCCTTCCTTTCAATCTCCGGATTCCATCGTTATCTATTTGAAAACATGAGGGCTCGCCTTTCTGGATCCTTTTGATCATATCCTTAATAAAATTATCGTCCTTCTGAAGAATAGATATTTTGTCAATCAAGGAAGTCGTAATAATAAATCTGGCGATCATTACATTCTTTCGGCTTAACGCATCGGCCACGACATTGGCTTTCCTTGGAGTGTATAGAATCTCAAAATCTTATGCTGCAAGGAACTCTAGCCAACGTTGCTGCCTCAGATTCAGGTATTTCTGGGTGAACAGATACTTTAACGACTAATGGTCTATATACAGTTCGAATTTCTCACCCAGAAGATAGTGTCTCCAGATTTTCAAAGAGAATACGATAGCCAACAACTCAAGATCATGAGTTACGTAGTTTTTCTTGTGCGGCTTCAACTGATGGCTAGCATAAGCAATCACTTGACCCCTTTGCATTAACACTGCGCCAAGGCCTTCTCTAGAGGCATCTGTCCAGACTTTTAAATCCTGATTGCCGTCTATAATGGTTAACACTGGAGCAGTCGTTAATCTTAACTTTAGCTCTTCAAAATCCTCCTTGCATTCTGGAGTCCATTTGAATTTTGAGTGCTTCTTTGTAAGCTTCGTTAAGTGACCAGATATCTTCGAAAATTTTTAACAAAATTCCGGTAATAACTAGCCAATCAAAGAAAACTGCGGACTTCTGTAGGAGTACTGGGCTGTTTTCAATTTTGAATAGCTGTGATTTTGCTTGGATCCACAGCAATTCCTTCTTTTGATACGATGTAGCCCAGAAACTTCACTTCATCTTGCCAGAATATGCATTTGGATAGTTTGGCTTTTAGAACATTCCTTCTCAGAATTTCTAGAACCTGTTCCAGATGCTTTTCATGTTCGGCCTTTGATTTAGAGAAGATTAGAATATCGTCAATAAAAACCAGAACAAACTTATTCAAAACCCCTCTGAACACTCTATTCGTCAAATCGACGAACTATGCTGGAGCGTTACATAAGCCAAACGACATTACTAACCACTCATAGAATAAGTCTGGACCTCTGAATGTTGTCATAGGAACACATTCTTCGGCAATACGAAGCTGATGGAAGCCAATAGCTAGGTCCATCCTTGAAAATACCTGTGCTCCATTCAGACGATCCAATAAATCATCGATTCGCGGCAATGGATATTTATTCTTTATGGTCTGCTTATTCAAATCACGATAATCCACACATAGTCGCAGAGTACCGTCAGATTTTGGGACAAACACCACTGCTGCTCCCCAATCAAAGAAACTAGGCCTGATCAGACCCTTCCATACGAGCTGTCGTGTTTGATTGTCTAGTTCTTCTTTCTCCTTTAGGATCTTCCTCCGAATGGCGTGCACTACTGGCCTTGCATTCGGGATTAAAGAGATCTTGTAATCAATTTCCTCTGCGGAGGTAAGCGAACAACTTCTTCGAACACATCCGCATAATTCTTGACGACAGGAATATCTTTTATGAGGTCGAGAATACTCTCTGTGACTACAGGGATATTTTCTATTTGAGCAGGGGAAACATCAAGAGCCGACCAAAAGTCTTTTCTATTTGAATTTGGACCCTCGCATGGTATGGTTATATAACTCCCTACTTTAGCCTTTGCCTTGACAACTCTCTCGGCGCATCTAACCTGAACCTCATACTTGGTTAACTAGTCCAATCCCAAAATAAGATCGAATTCAGTAAAATTCATGATGATAGAGATGGCAGGGAACTTAAAACAAAAAAAGAAATGGGCACCGCACAAATCCAGCTAAGATCGGGAGAACCTCCAACCGGATTTTGGACAGTGATGGGTTCTTTAAGCTTCTTCAGATTCAAATCCAGTTTCTTAACTGCATTCTTTGCAATAAAGCTTCGCGATGCGCCTGTATCAAACAGTACTTTAACGAGAATATTTTTGACATTAAGTGTGCCTTCCAAAACATCAGCCCTTTCCTGAGTAGACGAAGATGCAGGCACTTCTGCCACTTCTTTTACATTTACTACTTCAGGTTTTCTGAATAGCGGGCAGGCCTTTGAAAGATGACCGGCCTGATGGCATTGACTGCACTTTCTATTCTCTTGAAAATTCTTCTCGGATTTAGACCCGTCATTCTTTTGTCTGTTCGAAGACTTACAGTTCCTCATCGAATTCCCTTGCTGATCACACTTTAGACATATGACAGTCTTTACCTTTTTCTGACTGACCTTTGGCCTCTTTCTGACCTCAGCCTTCGCACTCGCCTCAGGCTGTGCACTTGCCTCAGGGCTATCTGTTTCAAATTTTCTTTTGCTGCTAGAACTGATTTCTTCTTCGTCTCGCAACATACCTTTCTTATGGAGATCTTCATACTGATAAGCCATATAAATCATTTCTAAAAAGGGAAGCTTCACATTCCTCATTACACTATTCTGGTATCTCCTTTGCAGGCCATGAATAAATCTCAGATTCTTCCTCTTTGGATCTTGAATCAGATGAGGAGAAAAGTGAGAAAGTTCGTTGAATTTCTTATGATATTCTGGAATGGTCATATCTCCTTGTATCAGATAAGAGAATTCATCACATAATCTCTCAGTCACTTCCGGAGGAGTAAATCTTTCTAGGAAAATCTCTTTGAATCTATCCCAGGTGATATCACCTTCTGGATTATCTTTGATGATTGTTTACCACCAGATTAAAGCTTCTTCTTTGAGCACCCAAGATGCTACTAATCTTTTCTGATCATCTCTCAACTGGATACGTTCAAAAATTCTTTCAACAGAACTCATCCAAGCTTGAGTCTGAATTATAGATTCATTGCCCGAAAATTGTGCTTCGCCTAGATTTCGATATCTCTTTAATAGAGCCTCTAGATCGGGTTCTGCATTTCTTTTTTTTCTAACACTCATTTTCAAGTACTTCTGCAAATAGCATATCAAGTGTCAGGTCACAGAAAAGGTATTTCAAAACATAGAAACATATACTTCAAATATAAATGTGTCTATTGGGTGTATTTCATTCTGCTTTACTCATACTAGGATATTACTGATCCTATCTGTAATGAGTTACCCGTCCTAGAACACTACTGGTTCTATTTCTGACGAGTTCGTTAATATGTTATATTCCAGCACTAAGCTTAACCAAAGCTCTGATACCACGTTGTGACGACCCCAAATCCCGTACTGACGGTGACAAGGGTTATCTTTGGAATATAACACATAAACAGATAATAGCAGAACAGAATTAATTAAATACACCAGATAATGCACAATAGAATATACTAGATAAACGTAATCATCAGAGTTACACAGTATACAGGATCATACTTAGTACATATACAGTTCAGCTATACATAAATGTCTACAGCGGAAAACAAAACATAATGTACAATAGGAGCTGAACAACATAAAAAGAGATAAATGATAGAATCCATCTTCAGCTCCAACTATCCAAAAAGAGCCAGATAAAGCCTGAAGACAAGGCTGCCCGTGTAGGAAAAGGGGCACCCGAGTTTGAAAGTGAAACAAACTACGAGTCAGTCATGGGACTGGTATGAGAAATCTACTTAACACATTTATAATATGGCTAATCACAGGACCATGCCACTTTCGTGGAATGGGTTTACTCCATTGGATTGCCAGTGCTTTAAAACAAACAATTCTTTTAAACATCGCAATGCTTTTTATAAAAATGAAGCCATTATAAGACTCAGTTCCCATCACACAATGCAACGCAAGCCAGAGGATAGAGTTTTTACCTTATAATGGCCAAAATATGCTTGATACGAATAAAACAAAAGCATTTGATATTATTACTAGTGTTTATATATTTCAAAAACAATTTCAAATCATAAGTACCAATCATAGACGGTATTAATGCCCCATACCACTATGCCGCCATATATAGGTATACAATCAAAACCACACAGTCACGTATTTGGAAATTGGATTTCCGTCATGAACCGAGGCAAAAAATTGTCCTCACCGACTTTGAGACAATCTAGCCTACCATGTCTCAGGAACAGAGCTCGAGTGACCCTTGGATCGACAGGGCCGGTCCACTCGATGTGGATTAAACTTAAACCCTGAACAATACGTCTCCCTGCCCTATGGGGCGCAAACGAGCCAACGAATGACTCCATCGGTCCCGGATCGACCGATATAACCGAGGTGCCGCGCAACAGCAACAACCACATAGGTGAAAATAATATAAATGTCAGCCAGTTTAAGCACTGACACCACCTCTAGCTAGAAAGAGATGCATGCCCTCCCTGATGTCCTTCTCCCGTTTCTGGTTCATACCGGGGTGTGAGGTTTGCGAATTCATGTTATACACAAAGCTATGCCACACATGCGGGGCTTTGATCATTAACCACAAGACTTTGCTTTTCAACAGAAGCCCTGATCACTGCATCTTGGCATGCCACACAGGCAATTCACGCCATGTAACTGATGGCTATCAATCACACAGAATGAATTCCAATGTCAGACACACAGTCCATTTACAAGTCCGTTCTGGGTCTGAACGAAACCGGAGGCACTATATACCTCGCAAACCCATCGATCTCCACGTACGTTTGGACGATCACCACTAATTATCCATATTTCGGGATGCCTCCCAATCAGAACATCAGTTACCATCCAAACGAGGTGAAGATCTCCGGTCTTTGACCACCTTCTTCATCTTTGATTTCTTATCGTCGATTCAGTTATTCAGAACAGGATAAACCCGGTCTTTCTGAGCAACTCGCGTATATATTAACCAAGTGCTACACAAACACTACATATGCATCATTTCAATTCATTAGTCACTAACCGTCAGTCAGTAAGAGAACGATTTTCCAAATATTAACCCCGAAGGCCGAAACCAACATCAGATCAAAATCCAGGAAACCATTCGACTTAGCTAACCTCCAGTTAATTTCTAAATTTCTCATCCATATCGTTTATAATATTTTATAGCGATTTATCGCTATTTTTATTTATTTTAAAATAGCCAATTTATTCAAACGACGCTTCGGCCAAAACGCGGCCGTGGCGCAGTTTTTCTTCAGATTTGATTTACACATATCTGAAAATCTAACCATTGGATCTTCACAAAATTTACATCATTAAAAAGATCTTTTCAAAACGAATCCAACGGTTCTAGTTTTGGGAAAATCCGACGGTCGTATCTCCCGGTACCATCGTTTGAAGTTTCGATTTCAAAATACGAACTGCAGCGTTGTTATTCGATTTAATTCAATTATATATATATAAATATAATCGATTCTGGCACTGTTTTTCTTTATATTTGAATTAAATATTCCGGACAATCTAACCGTTGGATCTTTACAAAATTTACATCACTAAAAAGATCTTTTCAAAACGAATCCAACGGTTCCAGTTTTGGGAAAATCCGACGATCGGATCTCCCGGTATCATCGTTTGAAGTTTCAATTTCAAAATACGAACTGCAGCGTCGTTATTCGATTTAATTCAATTATATATATGTATATATAATCAATTCTGGTGCTATTTTTCTTCAGATTTGAATTAAACATTCCAGACAATCAAACCGTTGGATCTTTACAAAGTTGGTGTTGTTGGAAAGATACTTCCAAAGCGAACCCAACGGTTTCGGTTTCGGGAAAATCCGATGGTCGGATCTCCCACACTAATCGTTTGAAATCACGGTTTCAAAACACGAACTGCAGCTTCGCTATTCGATATATTTCAATTATATTATATATATATATAGCGATTTTTCAATTTCAAAACTATATTCTTTTCATACATTTGATAAAATGATATTTTTATCCAACCGACAATTATTTCAACACTTCGCTATTTTCTACTATTCAGGTATATAGTAAAAATGTGATTTTTATTGTAAAACAATTCATTTCAAAACACGATTAATTTATATAGCTCATATAGATGTTAAAAATATGATTTTTATTATAAAACAATTTATTTCAAAACATGAATACCATTCAACACATGAATTTATATTCAACGAATGAATTTCAATTCAACACATGATGGTTTTCTATAGTTTATATATATAGACAAAAAGGTGATTTTTATATTTAAAACACGAATACCATTCAACACATGAATTTCTATTCAACGAATAAATATAGTTTCAACAAATGAAAATAATTCTAACACATGAATATTATTCAAAATTTCGGCAGCATAACGACAGGGTAGTTAAAACCGGGGCCGTCCCTAGTATGACTCCTCGCTCTACCTTAAAGCCTCGCAGCTTTTGACAATAGGGAATCGTGCATCTAGTTCGCACGCAGGCGGCATGTATATTTTTTTCATTTCCACAAACTAATCCTATGTGGTTTCAACCAAATATTTCTCAACCACAAACAGGTATTTTTCAACGACAATCAATCAATTTCAACCACAAACAATGCTAATCAACCATTCGTAATCAACCAATTTTCACACCAATCACAACCAATAAATATCGTCCATGGTTTGTGGACGAGGGGCTTTTATATATATATATATATATATATATATATATATATATATATATATGTATGTATGTATGTATGTATAAGCATTTCACTTCTATTTCAACACATATATAATTTTTACAACGCATATATAACTTATATATCGAACATACAACTTATACAACGCTTATACAAGATGTGTACAACGCTTATATAGCTCATACATCGACTATATAATTTATACATCGTCGTTTTCCATATCGTTTATAATTTAGAAATCTCACATTGGGTTCCACTCCACCAAAAATAGCAGAAGGCTCAGAAAAATATGCGGTCTCTTCTATAATGTAGAAGACATCTACACGAGTCCACTGTCTCTTGTTTCACTGAATTTCGTCAACAAACGAAAAAGATATGATTTTTATCGCTAGATCAAAATCCATAGCGCTTTTAAAGTGTTATAATTTATTAATTATATACCTTCTTCCTTCTGAAATATACAGGCCGCAGTTTTCCACGTTGTTCAACACTAGGGTTCAAATTTTGCACACAAATCAAGATGCTGGAGGATGATCAGAGGCTTCCACGTCGATGGTCTACGCGACGCGCGCCTCCGGCCAGAAGATGGACGAACTCGGTTAAGGGGTGGCGGCGGAATTCTAAGGCGAACGGCGCCTACTGGAGGAGGTGATTCGAGCACACCACTGATCAATAGAAGATCAAACTTATACGGATTTGTAGAACACAGAGAATACTACAAATTTGCTTCAGAGATTATCGAAATCCACTGTGTGGATTGAGAGTTAAGGGGAAGGGAAGTTCAGAGCTTTATCGCCATTCGAAGATAAGCGGCGGCACGAGTTTCTGAGCATCGAGGGTTTAAGGGAGAAGGCCTCTGATTGGCCCATTTATATTAATTTTTTTTATTTCTCTAATCCCTAAAATACCCTCTTGTCACAGACGAACACCAATTCAAACCCAACGACTATCGTCCCTAGCGTTTTACCCCCATTCCGAACATAATGGGATATGTTTCGAAGGCCCATTCGACTGTTTCAGTCAGTTTTCCTTCAATTTAAAATATATAACATTCAATATTCGATTTGAACGTACATTTCAATTTTCCAGGGCCACAAACTGATTAAAAAAATTCCAGAAATATAAATCTAGCTATGTTTTGACGATACGGTCCCAACAAAATTAGTTTCGTCGAATTCTGAGACCGTTTGAAAAATGGCCCTTTTCTGGTCAATCCAATTTAGTAGAAATTGACCAAACACATTTTCCTTTGCCACGCTCACATATTAACTTCAAAAATTATGAAATTTGAAACCTAGCAACAGTTTAACATCCCGGATCCAACAAACGTTGTTTCGTTGAATTCCGAGGTCGTTTGCAAAATGGCCATTTTCACGGGCTATATAAAATCCATAGCAACCTTTCAGAAAATTCATTTGGCCATAACTTTTGCTTCTCGCTATGAAACTTCGATTTTTCAGATTCGTTAGAAAGGTATTCACTAACAGATTTAAATATTTTTGGTTTCACTCAAATCCGTTTTGTTTTGCACCTGGTAAAATCAGTCCAAGTTTGAATTCAAATTTTGAAACTACTGTGCCATTTCAGGCCTTCTTTATAGTTAGAATTAATTATATTTATTTTCAAACGTCGATTCAAACTCACTTTTCATTGCTATTATTTAAAATATTTATTTTAAATATTTAAAATCCACTATTTTAGCCAATTTAAAATTTTAAATTGGTTCAGATTTTCCGGGTCGTTACATTCGTCCATACAAGTTGTCCTGGGACTGGACAAACCGAAGGCACTATTCAGTACATCCATCTTAGGCAATTGTTATCTAAGATTTATACAATAGCCCTTGCACTTTACTCCGTCTTCAATTATCTTTGGCATATATGATTCGCAATGCTTATGCCAATACAGAGTGGTTCTTTGGATATTAATCCAATCGGTCTCTCCATATTATCAACGTTAAAATGTTCAAAACTTCGATAGTCTGTGATTTAACTATCAAAGAAAAACACGTGTGCAAACAACGATATTATTTCCAGATGGAAATTATATCGATCAATCATTATTTAACGTATATATATATATTCACATTTCCTTATTTCCTATGTTTAGAAAATATATGTTATTAACACTGGAAAACATTTCCATTGTTTATTTACATATCACTATCATTCCACATCTATCAGACTCTAACTACAAACTAACAAGAGAACAACTTCCTAAGTATAAACCCCGAAGGCCGAAACCAACATCAGATCGATACTCAGGAAATCATTCAACTTATTAATCTCTGGTCAGTTTCCAATTTCTGTTTAACTCCATTTCAATTAACTCTAATTGAATAACTCTGTTTGCTTAACTCTTATTCGAATAACTAATATTCAATTTAACTCCATTCGCTTAACTCTAAATCACAGTGATCACAATGGTTACGCCTGATTCCCTCAGGAAACATCCGACCGCCGTAGGCTATCTGCAGCCCTGCGAATTACGCTAGCAGTCGTGCAAAATGGCAACTTATCCTGAATAACTATGTTTGACTAACCCTATTCGACTAACCATGTTCGATTAACTTGACTTCGAACAACTAAATTCGATTAACTCTTTTATATCTCGTCAACTTCCTTTTTTATAAATCCTGTTTATTTTCCCAATAAATATTCCTTTTATAATTCTATTTACTTTCTAAATAAATATCCCTTTATTCTATTTCCTTTATTCTATTTCCTTTTATAAGATCTTCTATTTATTTCATAAATAATTTCTCTTTTATAAAATCCTTTGATTTTATAAATAGTTTATTTTCAATATTCACTTTGAAAATTCCCTTTTTACATCCCAGTATTTTTCACGGTATTTAAAATACCAAACACAGTGATCGATATCATCCAAACACACAAAATCATCAACAAATTATATATCACATCATATATTACAATATATGAAAAAAAGTAAAATAATTGTTGAGGAATCCAGTTGGATTCCTCCAACCTGTTTCCCTGCATCATAGATGTTAAACAATATAATTAACATCGATTTCATTTCAATATGAAATATTCTGCTAAACAGAATCAACATTTAATTAATGATATATATATATATATATATAATTTCAACTAACTGACTAGCAGTTCATCCAAACGGTTAACACACAACAATCAATAGATAATTATCAGTTCTAAATATACGTTAGAAAAATATAACTGTTCAGAGTTGGTGAGTTTTACTCACATTGGACGATCATCATTAATAACGATAACCATTGCTTGATTCAGACGGACAATTTATTTTGCTATAAATTGAAACGAGCTTCGATTCACTCCCCATCAGTTCCATGGTGTAGCCACCGTCCCTACGATCCCACCGGATCTTGTTTTGCCCAATTCTGATTAAGTACGACCGAGATATGATTCATACAAGATATTATATAATTGAATTTGAATTAGACTTTGATTATTTTCAATTTGGGCTTAACTCCTACTTTCCGGCCCATTACCCCCCCCCCCCCCCCCGAAACCCGCCCACGTCCAGCTCCCTTCTTCCTTCGTTCAGCAACGCTCCAGGAACCCAAAAACTCAAAGCAATGTCCAACCTTTTGACTGCAAGTCCTCCTCCTCCATTCCATTTAAAATCACACAAAAAATACCATAAACCTTATCATGATTTCCTCTTCATCCCTAAGTACTCATCATCCAACTCGCAAGTCAGCTTCCTCCCGCGTCTTCCTGGATCTCACGCACAACTACTGTACTCGCGACCCTTTTTCCTGTTTCGAATTCACCAGAAAATCACTCACCAACTCCAAACTCCTCTACGATCCTCACTACAACATTCAATTCCTTCGAAACCGTCCCGACACCCCCCTCCATGCTCAGGGATTTATTGGATTTATTTTGATTTGTTGGAGGATTTAGAAATTTGCGTTGGCTTGAGGAATGGAAGACATTCGTTGCGGCCGCTGAGTTTTGAGCACAACGAAATTCTAATTAGGGTTAAGGAATTTTAAGTGATTATATAGGGGTTCCCCTTTTTGGATTTAGAGGATAAACTCCTTCCACGTTGGCCTATTTTATTTGTGGCTGTAAAAAAAAGAAAGAACGTGGTCTAGTTTTGATCAAGGAAATAGTTAGGATCTTTTATTATAGTTGTAAAATTTAATGCGCCCCATTATATATAATTTTGTCCGTATACGAGCTGCTACGAACAGAAATAAAAACACCGGTGAGACGAGCAATGTCACACGATCCCAAAAATATAATAATATTGGTAGGTTGGCTTATTCTGTGAAACATCGAAATGTTGATTACAGGGTGCAAAATACTCCAAACAAAAAGTTGCTTATTTAAATAATTAAAAATTTCCATAAAATCCTAAAAATTAAATTATCGCTATGTCTCAAAAGATCCTTGTCTAAATTTGTAACCGGTATCTAGTTATATCGAATAAACCGTTACGGTCGATAAACGATTCTATAACAACTATATTAAAATTTGATTTGGACAGAACTCACAATCTACACGACGAAATCCCGATTTTTCTCTGCCACTAGAAAAATATACTTCACCAGCTCCTAACATTTCTTGTTTCACAAAAATCCGATTTAAAATGGCTTCGGTATATTCGTTTAAAGTTCGAATCGCCAAATTACGAACTGCAGCGCCATTTCGAGCTCGATTTTAATTATAATATAATTATACGTTCAAACTATCATTCAAATAATATATTGGTTATATCTAATTAAATTCTAAACTGAATTAAATATCATAGATGATCCAGTTCACACCATATCTGCCAATTCTGATTATTTAAGAATTAGATATATTATTTAATTTATTATTTTAATTAAATACCCACTCTTATTTAATTAAACGACCATTAAATCCTCTTAATCACCTTTTAAATAATTAAATAAATTAATTATTATATCGCTGAAAAATGTGGGTCATTACAATTTTTTTTCGATAGTTAAATAACCGACTATCGAAGTGTTTGCCAATATTGTTGTCAATATGGCAAGACCGGTTGGATGATTATCCGTGAACCACTCCGTATTCGCAGTAGCGTTGTGAATCAGATTATATGAAAATAATTGAAGACGGAGTAAGTGCAAGGACTTTATCTATTAATAAAAATTGTGCCTTCGGTTTCGTTCAGACCCAGAACGAAGTGTATGGACGAATGTCTGACAGAGTATTTCCAGTGATCATATATGTTGGTCTGCATAAATATATATGGTGGCGGAGAAATTATTCTCTTAGCATAATATCTAGAATGTATTTGGGCAAATCAATTAGTGATTAATGAATCTGACAATGTGGCATTCAAAGTGATTGTGCTATCAAGGAATGATAAGTAATCGTAGCCTCAGGCCTTAACAACCGGGAAATGATAAAAATCGTGCGGGCAACATGGCTATGTGGTTCGCTCCCATTAAGGTGTATAATCACCTATCTAGAGAAATTCCTTTTACTTCTTTAATCTATCGATGCTGTCCCTTTTCGGGAAACGGTTGCTGATCCCAACCATTGGTGATATACATTCGATACACTCAAGCGAAATGAGTGGTCGGTCATGTGTGGGCCGGGTTGCAAGATGTTCTTGTTGAACCCCAGTGTATCCCCTCTAGAGTACACTGATCGGAAGGTGGTTCCATACCTTGTCATGATGGATATCCAATCTCCAATAAGCGCCATGCGGTTTTTGATTTTATAATATATATGTAACGACCCAGGAATTTTCGGTCCTGAAAATCGACATAAATACATTTCCCGTACCTCAAGCCGACCTTTCAAACACCGAAAACACTGGACGTTATCAGAAAGAAATTAGAGGGTGAGATAAGGAAGAAAGAAATATTAGAATATAAGAAGAAGAACCAACACAACACAGGATCAGAGTCTCACATCGCAGCGGAACAAAATATAATCTAGAAATAAATCTTTATTGAGAGCTTTTAAAATACTTACAATATCAGAGTACATCACACAATGGGACAGTTATAATAACCTGGTCCCAGATACAACACACAATGGAATAGTAGTTATATAATATCATACGTCTGGACTCTTCCACCGCGTCTCTTCATAGCAGTCGATAACCCGAACCTGTACACCCCGGGCTAACCCGAGCATTTACACAACACCAGGTCAGTCTGGTGAACCAGAGTGAGTAAAACTTGCACAATATTAAGGGTATCACACAAAGTCAAAATCTTTTCGAAAGAAAAGGATAATCGTAAGACCAAATCCACTCATAAACACGGACGGTTTTTACCTTACGATGAACCAAAACAGTTTTGAAGCCAATATCTTTTCTGATATTATAATAATGTCTAAATACAAGTAAATATCAATCTAGTAGAATGCTTGCATCTCACGCTCTACATATATTGTATACAATCAAAACCGTGGGCGCTTATTGGAGATTGGATTCCGACCTTGACAAGGTATGGGACCACCTGCCGATTGTGTATCTCTAAAGGCGGATACACTAGGTTCAACAAGAACGTCTTGCAACTCGGCCCTCACAAGACCGACCACTCATTTCGCTTGAGTGTATCGAATGTATATCACCAACGGTTGGACTCAAACCACCGTTTCCCGAAAGGGGACAACATCGAATATGGATTAAAGAAGCAAAAGGATTTTCTCAAGATAGGTGATTATACACCCTAATGGGAGCGACCCACATAGCCATGCTTCCTGCCCGATTTTTGTCATTTCCTAGTTGATGAGGCTTGAGGTCAGAACACATCTAGTCATCATACACTTTGAATGCCACGTCGTCAAATCCATCAAATCACTAATTGACGTCCACAAATATACTCCGGGTTTTAAAGAAGGGCCATTCTTCGCCACCAACTCGGTATATTTGTAAAAATCAGTATACGTGGTTTTAAAGAAATACTCCGTCAGACATTCATCCATACAAGTCATCCAGGAACAGGATGAACCGAAGGTACTCTCCTACTGCATCTCATATAAGAATCACCACATGGATTAGTAGCGAGAATTCCTTGCAACCTGTTGATTACGACCACGAAAGAACCACAGTACATCTCTGGCTGCAGACAGAGATTATTAGCAGTCCTTCCATTTACGAAAATCTACGGTCTTCAATGCTCCATCTCGATCATCTTATGATATCTTCACGTATTTGTTGGTCGGAATGGTTTTCGAATATAATTTCGATCCCGGTCTTTCCGTACCAACAATCGTATTGGACAGATTTGATAGTGGGTGTTTTAACTATCAAAATAATCAGTGTTTCAATCATGACAATCCAATGGGTTGGTTGGGTATTCAACACCACTTGGCCCTTTTTAATTTAAACGAACGTAATTTAAAACTCTTATATATATCGATCTTATAAATATAGTGTCGCTTCTTATTTATCATAATATTTCTCTTTAAACCAATGCATTTTAAAACTATTTCAAAGACCTTAGTGTTCATTATATATATAGATATATTCCCAACCTTATTTTTAACGCATTCATGTAAACCATTGTTATTCACTACAATATCCGATCTTTATTCTAAGAATAAACTCATTCCAAGGACTTACCTTTTTTATTTCCTTTTTCTTTGGAATCCTTGTTAAATATTCTTCAGATTTTCACTAAAAATGTTACGTTGTTATTTCTCTACTGAAATAATAAATTATCCTAACCTGTTTACCATTACAACCAATATCCTCCTCAGATAATATTGAAGTCGTTCAAGCTGGGGTATTTTAATTACCTCTCAGACCTTGATCAACAACGTTCATATCTTAAGATAAATACGAGTTGTAATCCAAAAACCAACATTTCATTTCGAACTCAAATCAAATTCCATTTAACTATTTTATTCAAACACACAAATTGAATAGTTAGTTCCAATTTAAAACGGTCGATTTTGTCAACCCAACTTAGTTATCCCATTAATCGATTCCAATTGGTTTTCCCCTTTAAATTAACCAATAATATAATTCATTTAAATAAATTCCATTTAATTGTTAAAAACAATTAAACAACTTAACTGTTAGGTTAAGTCCTATCCTCGTACTTATAAATTCGATTAACATCAAAACCTACTTTATAAAATAAATTCATAACTAATTATACATAAATAGTAATAATCATAATTTATTCCATTTAAATAAACTTTTATTCAAAATAATATATTCAAAAATCAACCCCCAGTTATAAAATAAATTTTATAACTTCGTCTCGGTTGATTTGCCTGACGGTAAATCAACATGTATAAACTATTGATTTTATAGACCATATGTTGCCAAGTACTCAACCAATACTGCCCATTGGTTTAAACTGAACAGATGTTGAATATTCAGTCAATAATCAACAATCAAATCAATGACTCCAACAGATCAGTTCATATATGACAAATATGAAAATAAATAATATATTTGAGGAATCCCATCGGATCCCTCCAACCTGTTCTTCCCTGTATACAAATGGTTATCTCAAATCAGACCATTCAATCATTTAACTGATAAAACGACCATTTTATCCAACCACAAGCAATTCAAACAATTCAACCAATTAAACACGCTTATTTTATAAACGTGACCAACAAGGTAAGTTACCTTTATTGGAACCAATCGTTAGAATAACGATTTGGTATTTCACTGAAATTAAACGACGGTTTAATTTCATCGGTTAAATCAACAAATAAATGTATAACTAGCAAACAGAATGCACAAAATAAAAACCCAATTTATATAAAATATAAATGGGAAAACTGAGTGAGATTAACTCACCTTGATTCGCTTAACGCTGAAACAGTTCGTTCCAATTAAATTAAACTAACGTTTAATTTAATTAAAAACTCCGATAGTTGACAGTTCTGTCCAAACCAATTTCATCTGTCATCTATGTCCATACGGTTCCATCGTCCCCGGTCTCTCCAAATTCTGATAACATACAATATATTACAGAATATGTATATATTTTATTTGAATTAAATTAATTAGACCTTTAACTAAATTATAATTTAACATACATAACATTGGCATAGTTGGGTATGGTTATAAGTTTGTGCATATTTTATACATAGTATTAGGCAAATCCAAAACATACATTAACTATGGGTTACGTTAAAATGTGATGTCACTATTTTAAAGAGGTCAGACTCATTATCAAAGTAATTTGGCCACGTTATAAATTTATACACTCAGGGTTCTAAGTATAGACGGGCCTACCAGTGACTGTCCACGTTAAAACAATAAGGCTTTTTTTTTATTTTTTAAAATTAAGTGATTAGCATTTTTTAAATAAAGAGATTAAAAGTTCATTAGGCCGTTAATGCTATTCCTCATTACCTGCTATCAAACCGTCTTCCATTTCTCCACTGTACCATGAAACTGCACCACGTCAGTTCCGCTCAACTCCAATTCCATCCCATGCGCTTCACGTCCTCCTCCATATCTTTCCCTCCTTCATTTCCTGTTTCTTTTCCCATCGTTTAATACTCTTCCTCCCTTCATTTCAAATGGACTGCACGTCGAAACCAACACTAAACTCCACGTTGCCTCTCAACAGCCCACGTCCCTCATGTACATTTCCTTCCCTATCTCGCTCCTCTCACTTGCTTGCCTTCGTTCCTAAAGAACTAGCTGCCGAATCTCTTTTTTTTACTCTTCGTTCAACGCACCCATCCTTCCACTGTTTCACCGAACAGAAGCTATGCTTCTTCGTTCAAAACATCTTCTAATTCCCATACAGTAATCCTTCTTTCTGCCGCGCCATTACCCAAACACCAGCTCGCATCTCAAGCTCCGAGAACCATGGCCACCACCTTCGTTGACCTCCTGCTGAACCCCACCTATGCATTCACGTTTTCATCTCCTTCTCATTTCCACCATTTTCGTTTCAAGCCTTTTTTTTTCTTTTTTTTTGCCGCACAGAAAGGTAGAACTTACGCCTGTATTTATATTGAAGTGAAACGTGGAAACCACGGTATTGAATAAATTGATGAGCACGGCAATGCTTTACTTGCCAATCACGGTTTGGATCGATAGTCATGACTAGGTAGGGATGTAGCCGCTCTGTCTTTTCTTTTCAAGGTTATGTGATATCCCTTTGATCTGTACATGCATAGGTATGTGCCTGCTATAAAGGAAGTGTAGGAGAAGGGGACAGTTCAGTGCAGTAAGGGAATGTATGGTGTTGTCATTTTCATAGGTGGCTGAGCGATTGACAAAGACTGAAAGAAATGTCACATTTTCCCTTTGTACAACACTAGAGAAAGTAGGTCTGCTATTGAAACACCCCACCTCCGTTAGGGTCACTCTCAAAGGGAATGCCCTAATTTCGATGGAGGTTTATAAGTACAAGTCACAGATATACAAGACAGATATAAGAACACATATTTGTAAACAGCGGAAGAACAACAAACTTTATTTCACAAAGTCAAATACGTGTTACAACAACTTCCTTTCCAAAAACATAACATAACACTTTCATAATCTGTCTTGAGTACATTATTTAAAGAAGCATAAATAAAACATAGATAAACTGCAAAAGCCCCATAGTGGATTGTCCAAAGCCATAGTTCAAAACAGGAAAGTCCAAGCAATACATTTCTCTTCTTCAAGCTGGATGTTGAGGTAGGTCAAGCTGCTGAGTTCCCTCCCTGAGGACCTGGGGGGGGGGGAAACGGAAGAAAGAAGACGAAAGAAAAGTAGAGTCAGACATAAAGCCTGAGTAAGTCTAGTACTATTTTGTCTATGAATAAAGAACTGGGTATGATAAGTATAAACAAGAAGTGGGCATGCACTATAAACTTGGTTAAGTTGTCTAGGGTCGAATATACTATCGTACCCCATGTTAATCTCTGAACCCATATAAACTAGTTTCCAATTTACACCCCATAATCGGGGTGATGTGATCCATTCTATGATGATCGGCTCCTACTCGCATAGTTACATGTGTCTTACGGCCCCCGATGTTGTAGTTACCTATGTTGGTCCCACCATGGGGTGTATCAAGTCCCATAGTGGCAACCCGACACAACCTTAGAGTGCACAGGTATGCTACTGGTGTCCAGTGCCTTATTTTTCTGCGCCGGAGTGTGTGCACGCCCGCACTCCGTTAGAACCTACACTGCTACACCACCGCCGTCGATTTGACCTCTTACAATCAGCCCAGTAATCGTGCCCCACCCTGCCTAGTTTCAGGGTATCCCGATACACCTTCTAGGGTTACTGTTGAAAAGGGTCCCCCGTTACTAGGTTTTCTATCTCTAGCCAACATGCTAAGTTGGTTAAGTGTTTCCTAACCTAACCCCCACCAGTCCGTTTTGTTTAGCATGTTCCATTTTGATTAAGTCTTTAGTTCACTTAATCCTATCAATCCTGACTCAGCCTTAATTGTCTTATTAAGGCCCTGACCTCTCACATTAGACAGGTATTGTTGTGGCTGCCTGTTGCCGGTTGGTTCCGGGCAGTCTTACGCCACAACTCAGTCTAACCTCGGGTCCTTGCTGGGCTCCATGTTTAACCTCCCACATTGGATAGGTATTGTTGTGACTACTGGACAGCCGGGCGGTTCCGGGCAGGTTTACATCACAACTCAATCCAACCTCGGGTTAAACACATCGTATGTTCTACATTTACATATTTTGTCATTCTTCTTTATTTCTTATATGTAAATATTTGCGGCCCATTATTAAGTTAATGGTGTAAAGGTTACACCAATCATGGGCCCAACCCATACTTGAATTTGGGCCCTTCTATTTTATATTTTCATTCATTAATTAATTTTAACCCAACGTTATTTTCCCCCGTTTTACACGTCCGTTTATATATATTGGGCTTAGCCTTTTAAAGCCCAATTTAGCCATGCGAAAAGGGGAGGCTTATGGTGTGATTACATACACAAAAAGGGGAAGGTGAGCGTATGAACTTGCAATATGACGTTGGAATACAAAATAGAAACTGGTGTACTTGCATAGTAGTGACATATACTTTGGTCATAAAACATAGGTGACATGAATCAAAGCATGTGAACTTGTAATTGAGATATCATTATTGACACATGAACCTATATTTTTATTTAGGCATAATGTCAAACATAAGCATGGCATAAATATTTCTAGCATAAGCATAGCATAATGTCAAACATAAGCATGGCATAAATACTTCTAGCATAAACATGGCATAAACATAAACAAGTCATGTTCATAAGGTTTCTACATGTTTACCAAGGGGATACTTTGTTACTAACACAAAAGCATAGATCAACTTAATTATGGTTTAAGTCTAATCACATAACGATAGTATAAATATACTTATGCATAAATATTCCTAATCATGGTGTTTGCTTTAAACTTGCAAAAAAGGGATTTTTGAGTCTAACCTAGCCATGTCTCACATATGTCATCATATAATTCTTGTAAACAAGATAGACTTAAATCATGGATTTCAATTATGCCAAATATCATTCATAGCCTAGCCATATTCATAAGTTTGCAAAAGCATGACTTAATACATTGATTATGGTGTCAAAATTCCAACATAGTTTCTTATGAACTATAACAACCAAACTTGTTTCAATTACTTGCCAAATGATTTATGCACAAAAATATACGTCATGATGACATAATAACAAAGCCCCAAACTTGCATGAATTTCAATCAACTACATACATGTAGCTTCAACATAGATTACATAATTTGCGCAATATTCCAAACGTATACTTGCATAGAACTACCGCATGTAGTTCTTTATAATGAATAACATAATTTTGCACAAATATGAACTACTTTATTATCCCAATTCATGCATACAAATCAATACAGCTGTTTAATCATACCAAAGTAATACTCTACTTACAATGGTTGCGGCGAATTCTCTAATTAAGAGATATGATTCCTTTGTTGAATTGATTGGCTTTAGGTTGCTTGAATTGCTTTAGGCTTTAGAACTTTCTTCCTAATTCTCTCTCTAGTTGGCGGCTACTCTTAGTCGTTCCTCAGCAACATGGCGGCTATGTTCTTAATTTGAATGAATAGATTAGGGTTTAATCTAGGGTTGTTTATATAGAGGTTAGTAATTGATTAGGACCATTGATGTTGCTAGGTTAGATCGTAGCCATTCATTAGATAGAGAGACCAATTAGAACCCGCCACCTAGCCCTAATGACAAAGCAGACCACAGAGAATCGACCAAACACAGACCTGGCCAGCCAGGTTGACTGGGCTCGACCAGGTCGACACCCCTGTCGATAGGGCTGTCGACAGCCCTGTCGACATGGGTAGCCCAGGTCGACAGCCCAGTCGACCTGGGTGGCCTAGGCGGGTGTTTATCCGCCCTGGCCCATTGGGCCCGATTTTTTAATTATTTTATTCTGTTTGAATTTTAAATTTAATTCAAAACTTCCGAAGGCCATATCTCCTTCATACGGACTCCGTTTTTCGAAAACTCGGACTCTATTTCGCGTATTTTTCCGAGACGAACGCAATGGCGTATCCCGTTTCCCTTAGTTCTTTGATTTCAGATTAATTATACTTTAATTTGCTAATTTCATAGTTATAGAATTTTCGGGGTGTTACATTCTCCCCCACTTAAAAGGATTTCGTCCCCGAAATCTTCAAGTTAGGAGGAATGTATATCCTAACATCCAATCATCCATCTACTCATCCATCAAACACGAGCATCCATTGTCCTTAAAAGACTTCTAATGCTTCATGATCATATGCGAAGTGTGTGTGTACATGAACCTATCTAATGCAAAATCAGGCGGTCTACTGATTCAGTTGACCTCCTTAATGCGAGTTATGTAAGTGCCATGAATCCATTATGTATGCAAATTTTCCTATTCTTGATTCTACATGAGTGCACAATCATTCAATACAAATGCAACATCCACATGACAACAAATTAGAGTTCAACCACATATGAAAGCAAACATATATGCATATGCAATATGAAGTGACTGAGCCGATCTAAAACCTAGATTGTGTGTGTATATGCAACCACGAGCAACCACTAGCAATCACTTGCAACCACTTGCAACCATCATCCATAACATGTTTCAACTACATGTTTCCATCCAAAAAGATTCTATCTAAAAGATACGGTCGAGGAAATATACCTAAAAAGATAGATAAAAGCGCAACTTAAGGAAAAGGAAAGATCAAGGATGTACCCTCGAACAGAAAAGGGTAGGCTGTACGGATTCTAGCTTCAGTTTCCCAAGTCGCGTCTTCCTCGGCGTCGCTCCACTGAACTTTGACGAGCTTGACTTCACGGTTGCGTAGCTTCTTCACTTCCGTTCCTAATATGCGGGTTGGAACTTTTCTTATGGTTGCTTCGCGCTCCACTTCGGCCTCTTCTAGGACATTTGGCTCTACCACCTCGGTAGACTCATGTAGACATTTTCGGAGATGTGAAACGTGAAAAACGTTGTGGACTCCAGCCAACTTCTCGGGTAGCTCTAATCTATAGGCCATTTTCCCAATTTTCTCGATGATAGGGAATGGCCCTACGAATCTTGGTGCTAGCTTTCCTGTGGTTCCAAAACGAACAACGTTCCTTAGCGGTGATACCTTGAGAAAAACTCTGTCTCCAACCTCAAATTCAAGGTCGGTCCTTCTCTTGTCGGCGTAGGACTTTTGTCTGTCTTGGGCCGTCTTCATCCTTCTTCGTATTAAGTCTACTTTCTCTGAGGTCTCTCGGATCATATCTGGTCCAAGTATGAGCTTATCAGTAGACTCCCACCAACAAGTGGGCGATCGGCACGGTCTTCCATATAAAGCTTCGAAGGGCGCCATTCCGATGGTTGCTTGATAGCTGTTGTTGTAGGCAAATTCCACCAAAGGAAGGTGGTCTTCCCATGTCCCTCCGAAGTCAAGGACGCATAGCCTTAGAAGGTCTTCCAAAACTCTGTTCACTCTCTCTGTTTGGCCGTCGGTTTGGGGATGATAGGCTGTGCTCAAGCATAACTGCGTTCCTACTGCTTCATGCAGACTCCGCCAAAACTCGCTGGTGAAGATGGGGTCTCGGTCACTAACAATGCTAGATGGTATTCCATGGAGTCGAACGATTTCCTTGAGGTAAAGTGATGCTAGGGATGAGGCTGTTCTTTTACTTTTGACAGGTAAAAAGTGGGCGCTTTTAGTAAGCCTATCCACTATTACCCAAATACTAGTGTTGCCTCTCCTAGACCTAGGCAGCCCATCGATGAAGTCCATTGAGATGCTATCCCACTTCCACTGCGGGACCTCCAGAGGATGTAGCAGTCCGCCAGGCTTTTTCTGTTCCGCCTTAACCTGTTGACACACCATGCACTTAGAAACGAACTCTGCCACGTCCTTTTTCATGCCGTTCCAGACGAAAGTCCTCTTTATGTCTTTGTACATTTTATCTCCGCCTGGGTGTATCGTCATCTTGGAATGATGCGCTTCCTCGAGAACCTTCTTTACTAAATCTTTTATCTGTGGGACGCATAGTCTTCCGTCTCGCCTCAGCAACCCCTTATCGTCGATGGAGTATCGGTTGAGGTGACTTGAAGTCTCACCCCTAATTAGCCTATCAATTATTTCCACAAGCTGAGGATCTTCGCGCTGTGCTGTCCCTACTGAATCCACTAAA
This sequence comes from Allium sativum, assembly GCA_030737875.1. Taxonomy (NCBI): domain Eukaryota; kingdom Viridiplantae; phylum Streptophyta; class Magnoliopsida; order Asparagales; family Amaryllidaceae; genus Allium; species Allium sativum. The sequence goes on from CM060926.1 coordinate 43,557,246, forward strand.
GTCGGGCGCACTTCGAGAGATGCAAGCAAGCCCGGTACGAAATCGGAGGAAGGCCTAAAGTCGAAGTTGGCTATAAACTCTAGGCTTTGTCTTTCAACAAACAACGGGCTTAGGGTCAATTTCTTTCAGCTCAACGCGTCTGCCACTACATTGCCTTTGCCCGGAGTATAGGAGATTTCGAAATCGTACGAGGCAAGAAACTCCATCCATCTTTGTTGCCTCAAGTTAAGATCCTTCTGCGAGAAAAGATATTTCAACGATTTATGGTCAGTGTAAAGTTCGAACTTCTCACCTAGGAGATAGTGTCGCCAAGACTTGAGTGCAAAGACGATGGCGGCTAACTCAAGATCGTGTGTTGGGTAGTTCTTTTCGTGCACTTTCAACTGCCTCCCGCCATAAGCTACTACCCTTCCTTCTTGCATTAAGACGGCGCCTAGCCCTGTCCCACATGCATCCGTATAAACAGTGAACATCTTGCTCCCATCCGGCAGCGTCAAAACTGGGGCTGTTGTGAGAGCCCTTTTCAGTCGTTGGAAAGCAAACTCGCAATCCAAGTCCCAATTAAACACTAGATTCTTCTTAGTCAATTTCGTGAGCGGAGCTGAGATTTTCGCAAAATCCCTTATAAACTTTCGATAGAAACCTGCTAGTCCTAGAAAGCTTCGGACCTCAGTTGCATTCCTTGGTGTCTTCCAATCCTGTACCGCCACTACCTTAGCAGGGTCTACTGCTAACCCTTGTTTGGATACTATGTGCCCAAGGAACCTCACCTCTTCTCTCCAAAAGTGGCATTTGGAGAATTTGGCTTTTAGTTGATGGACTCGCAAAGTTTCCATGATTGCCCTTAAGTGCTGAGCATGTTCCTCTTCACTCTTTGAGAAGATAAGGATATCATCTACGAAGACCACTACGAATTTGTTGAGGAAATCTCTAAATACCCTACTCATTAGGTCCACGAAGTAAGCAGGTGCATTTGTCAAGCCGAAAGGCATGACAAGCCATTCAAAGAAGCCGTCTGGGGTTCTGAACGCCGTTTTATCGATGCTATCTTCAGCCACCCTTAGCTGATGAAAACCGGTTGCTAAATCGAGTTGGGAGAAAACAGACGCTCCTACAAGTTGGTCAAACAAATCGTCAATTCTAGGGAGAGGGTGCCTATTCTTTTTCGTTAGCATGTTGAGCTCCCTATAGTCAACACATAGACGGTGTGAACCATCCGCCTTTGTAGCGAACACCACTGGAGCGCCCCATTCTGAAATGCTCCTCCTAATGAACCCCTTTTCTAGAAGCTCTTTAATCTGTTTACTGAGCTCTTTCCTTTCTCATGGAGCCATGTGTCTAACGGGCAACGCAACGGGCTTTGCATTATCTACAAGATATATGCGGAAGTCTATTTCCCGCTTCGGAGGCAAGCCCTTCACCTCTTCGAAGACATCCGGATATTCCCGGACCACTCTAACTGATTGCAAATTTTCAACAGAGGCATCTAGCGATTCAAGATAACTAAGCATAACCGCATACGAGGGATTACAAGAAATTTCCAAAGTATTACCGAGTCGGGTTAGGAGCCTAACAACCCTTTTCTCACAATCAAGGATGGCCCCATTACTGGATAGCCAATCCATGGCCAAAATCAAACCATACCCCGAAAAGCCCAAAACAAAGGCACTACATTGAAATTCTGCGCTTAGAATGGAAATTTTCAATCCCACACAGATCATAGACAAATGAGCTGGGCCCCCAATTGGGTTTGAAACAATTAAGGGGTCCTCTACCATACTAGTTTCTAGGTGCAGAGATTCTACTAAAACAGACGAGATAAAGGAGTGTGATGCGCCAGAATCAAACAAAGTGCGAACGGGGTGATCATAAAGATAAACTACACTTTCTACAGAAGTATTTATACCTCGCTGTTGCAGAGGTGGCGCTTCCAGCACATGAACCTGTGCCCCTGGGGTGGATCCAGCCCTCTGCCCCTGTCCTCGTTTCTTCGGGCAGTCCTTAGCCCTATGGCCTGTCTCACCGCAAGAAAAGCACCCACCAATCTCCTTGGCCTTCTTTTTCCGGCAGTCCTTTACTAAGTGCCCCACTTTGCCACAGAAATTGCACTTCCTCTTCTCCTTGTTGCCTTTCCCGCCTTTCTTAAAGTCTGTCTTTTTAGGCTGCAAACCCTCTTTCTTCCCTTGAGAGCTTTCTGCCTTTGTCTCTTTCTTGCCCTTATCCTCTTCATTCAGCAATGCCATTTGCACCAATCTTTCATACGTGGCTCCCATGGGTATATGGGTCATGGCCAAACTGTGTAATGGCTCATTTAACCCTTTGACGAAACGGAGAGCCTTCTTGTGCGGGGTGTTGACTAGGTCAAGCCCAAACCTAGCCAGCTCATCGAACTGATTCACATATTCTCTGACTGTCTTGTCCCCTTGCTTAAGAAATAAGAATTTTTCCAACTGCAAACTTCTTTCCGCATCTGAGAGAAATTTAGTCTCAAACCTTGCCCTAAAGTCCTCCCATGTCTCCACTGGTCTCTCAGCATTAGTGACTTCCCACCAGTAGGAAGCCTCGCCCTTCAATAGCCACACCGCCAGTTGTACCTTTTGTCTATCTTCTACCTCAAAGATGATGAATAGGTCCTCAGTTTCTTTCAGCCAATTTCTAGCTGCTACGAAGGACTCAGTTCCATGGAAATCCCTTCCTCCCATAGCTTTAAAATCTTTACATATCTTAGCAAACGTGTTTCCCCGAGGAGGAGGTGGAGGAAAAAGTGCCGCTGCAGCTGGATGATTTCCTTCCGCTGGGGGAGGAGGAATGGTAGGACCTGGCTGAGTGGCTCTTGCTTCTAAGAACCGTCTAAACCAACCAGGTATTGGTACCCCTTCCGGCAAGTTAAGTTCTTGGGACATGCTGAAACAAAAAGGATAGATTCAAAACGAAGGATAAGAGATAGTACCTATGGCTTTGGGGAGTGGACTTTGCCTTTTTAAAATAAAATAACATTTTTCTTTTAAAAATGCTTCTTTAAATTTCCTTTTTGAAAGTAATTTTTCAAAACTTTTTATCTTATCTGGTAAACCTATGCTCTGATACCAAGTGAAACACCCCACCTCCGTTAGGGTCACTCTCAAAGGGAATGCCCTAATTTCGATGGAGGTTTATAAGTACAAGTCACAGATATACAAGACAGATATAAGAACACATATTTGTAAACAGCGGAAGAACAACAAACTTTATTTCACAAAGTCAAATACGTGTTACAACAACATCCTTTCCAAAAACATAACATAACACTTTCATAATCTGTCTTGAGTACATTATTTAAAGAAGCATAAATAAAACATAGATAAATTGCAAAAGCCCCATAGTGGATTGTCCAAAGCCATAGTTCAAAACAGGAAAGTCCAAGCAATACATTTCTCTTCTTCAAGCTGGATGTTGAGGTAGGTCAAGCTGCTGAGTTCCCTCCCTGAGGACCTGGGGGGGGGAAACGGAAGAAAGAAGACGAAAGAAAAGTAGAGTCAGACATAAAGCCTGAGTAAGTCTAGTACTATTTTGTCTATGAATAAAGAACTGGGTATGATAAGTATAAACAAGAAGTGGGCATGCACTATAAACTTGGTTAAGTTGTCTAGGGTCGAATATACTATCGTACCCCATGTTAATCTCTGAACCCATATAAACTAGTTTCCAATTTACACCCCATAATCGGGGTGATGTGATCCATTCTATGATGATCGGCTCCTACTCGCATAGTTACATGTGTCTTACGGCCCCCGATGTTGTAGTTACCTATGCTGGTCCCACCATGGGGTGTATCAAGTCCCATAGTGGCAACCCGACACAACCTTAGAGTGCACAGGTATGCTACTGGTGTCCAGTGCCTTATTTTTCTGCGCCGGAGTGTGTGCACGCCCGCACTCCGTTAGAACCTACACTGCTACACCACCGCCGTCGATTTGACCTCTTACAATCAGCCCAGTAATCGTGCCCCACCCTGCCTAGTTTCAGGGTACCCTGATACACCTTCTAGGGTTACTGTTGAAAAGGGTCCCCCGTTACTAGGTTTTCTATCTCTAGCCAACATGCTAAGTTGGTTAAGTGTTTCCTAACCTAACCCCCACCAGTCCGTTTTGTTTAGCATGTTCCATTTTGATTAAGTCTTTAGTTCACTTAATCCTATCAATCCTGACTCAGCCTTAATTGTCTTATTAAGGCCCTGACCTCTCACATTAGACAGGTATTGTTGTGGCTGCCTGTTGCCGGTTGGTTCCGGGCAGTCTTACGCCACAACTCAGTCTAACCTCGGGTCCTTGCTGGGCTCCATGTTTAACCTCCCACATTGGATAGGTATTGTTGTGACTACTGGACAGCCGGGCGGTTCCGGGCAGGTTTACATCACAACTCAATCCAACCTCGGGTTAAACACATCGTATGTTCTACATTTACATATTTTGTCATTCTTCTTTATTTCTTATATGTAAATATTTGCGGCCCATTATTAAGTTAATGGTGTAAAGGTTACACCAATCATGGGCCCAACCCATACTTGAATTTGGGCCCTTCTATTTTATATTTTCATTCATTAATTAATTTTAACCCAACGTTATTTTCCCCCGTTTTACACGTCCGTTTATATATATTGGGCTTAGCCTTTTAAAGCCCAATTTAGCCATGCGAAAAGGGGAGGCTTATGGCGTGATTACATACACAAAAAGGGGAAGGTGAGCGTATGAACTTGCAATATGACGTTGGAATACAAAATAGAAACTGGTGTACTTGCATAGTAGTGACATATACTTTGGTCATAAAACATAGGTGACATGAATCAAAGCATGTGAACTTGTAATTGAGATATCATTATTGACACATGAACCTATATTTTTATTTAGGCATAATGTCAAACATAAGCATGGCATAAATATTTCTAGCATAAGCATAGCATAATGTCAAACATAAGCATGGCATAAATACTTCTAGCATAAACATGGCATAAACATAAACAAGTCATGTTCATAAGGTTTCTACATGTTTACCAAGGGGATACTTTGTTACTAACACAAAAGCATAGATCAACTTAATTATGGTTTAAGTCTAATCACATAACGATAGTATAAATATACTTATGCATAAATATTCCTAATCATGGTGTTTGCTTTAAACTTGCAAAAAAGGGATTTTTTGAGTCTAACCTAGCCATGTCTCACATATGTCATCATATAATTCTTGTAAACAAGATAGACTTAAATCATGGATTTCAATTATGCCAAATATCATTCGTAGCCTAGCCATATTCATAAGTTTGCAAAAGCATGACTTAATACATGGATTATGGTGTCAAAATTCCAACATAGTTTCTTATGAACTATAAACCAAACTTGTTTCAATTACTTGCAAAATGATTTATGCACAAAAATATACGTCATGATGACATAATAACAAAGCCCCAAACTTGCATGAATTTCAATCAACTACATACATGTAGCTTCAACATAGATTACATAATTTGCGCAATATTCCAAACGTATACTTGCATAGAACTACCGCATGTAGTTCTTTATAATGAATAACATAATTTTGCACAAATATGAACTACTTTATTATCCCAATTCAAGCATACAAATCAATACAGCTGTTTAATCATACCAAAGTAATACTCTACTTACAATGGTTGCGGCGAATTCTCTAATTAAGAGATATGATTCCTTTGTTGAATTGATTGGCTTTAGGTTGCTTGAATTGCTTTAGGCTTTAGAATTTTCTTCCTAATTCTCTCTCTAGTTGGCGGCTACTCTTAGTCGTTCCTCAGCAACATGGCGGCTATGTTCTTAATTTGAATGAATAGATTAGGGTTTAGTCTAGGGTTGTTTATATAGAGGTTAGTAATTGATTAGGACCATTGATGTTGCTAGGTTAGATCGTAGCCATTCATTAGATAGAGAGACCAATTAGAACCCGCCACCTAGCCCTAATGACAAAGCAGACCACAGAGAATCGGCCAAACACAGACCTGGCCAGCCAGGTTGACTGGGCTCGACCAGGTCGACACCCCTGTCGACAGGGCTGTCGACAGCCCTGTCGACATGGGTAGCCCAGGTCGACAGCCCAGTCGACCTGGGTGGCCTAGGAGGGTGTTTATCCGCCCTGGCCCATTGGGCCCGATTTTTTAATTATTTTATTCTGTTTGAATTTTAAATTTAATTCAACACTTCTGAAGGCCATATCTCCTTCATACGGACTCCGTTTTTCGAAAACTCGGACTCTATTTCGCGTATTTTTCCGAGACGAACGCAATGGCGTATCCCGTTTCCCTTAGTTCTTTGATTTCAGATTAATTATACTTTAATTTGCTAATTTCATAGTTATAGAATTTTCTGGGTGTTACAGCTATTTATAGAGAAGGATTGGGATTTAATACCATTTATATATTACGACACTTTGTCGCTAAGTAACACGTAAAACTATCCACCATTGACTTCTGTTTAATGATAAAAAGGCTAATCTTAGTGTAAAAAGGTATTCCGGACCAAATGGGACAAGTTTCGTCGAAATCCGAGGTCGTATGAAAAAATTTCCTTTATAAAACCAGAAACGAACACGCGTTAATTTTTTTCACGATCACCAGATAAATCAAATCAACTTGAAACCTTGTAATCCTATAATAGTTTTTCAATACGAACCCAACGGTACCAGTTTCGTCGCATTCTGAGGCTGTTTTCGTAGTAGGCTATTTTTACGCGCACCGCGATGCCCTTTTTAACGCCAATTTACCCGGTCTTCAAAAATAACAAACCATATATATATTATGACTCTAATTGACAATACGAACTCAACGGGACTGGATTCGTGGCCTAATTCGATTGTCTGCTCAAGTTACACTCAGTTATCTCTTTATTAAATTAATTATGCGCTATAGAAATTGAATAGGCGTTTGTGGCTGCCGTGGTCACATACGACATCAGTTTGCCATGCAATTCAACACAATCCAATAATTTAACTATACGGTTCCAATGAAACTGATTTCGTTGAAATCTGAGTCCGTTTGCATAATGACCATTTTAAAGGCCTATAATTTAATAATGATTTTCCACAACGATTATTTCAAAATTTGATTTGGCCAGAAATAACAAATTATAAAACGAAATATAGATTTTTCGCTTTCATATGAAAATTATCGTCAACACGGTTCCAACATTTCTCGTTTCACAGAAATCCGACTTATATCGGATCCTGTACATTCAATTAAAGTTCAGAACTCAATATTACGAACTGCCGCGCCATTTCGAACTCATTTTATAAATATATAAATAAATTATAACGTTTAAACATCATTTTAAATAAACGAATTCAATATTAAAATTCATCAATATTCCAAATAATAAATTAAATAAAATATTTGGCTACCAAAATATGGGACATTACAATATATGGAGCGTGAGATGCAAGCATTCCGCCAGATTCTATTTATTTGATGTAGACATTATTATAATATCACTGGATTTGATATCAAAAATATTTTGGGTTATTGTAAGTTAAAAACCATCTGTGTTTATGTGTGGATCGATATTACGAATATCATTTCTTTCGAAAGGATTTTTAAAGTTAAAAAATGAATGGAGTTTAGTCACACTAGTCCCATGACTGACCCAGAGTTTATTTTGTTTTTGTTTTCCCTAAACTCTTGGGTGCCCAACTTTTTACGGGTAGTCAAGTAGTCGGGATTTTACAGATTCATTTGGAATAGCTGGAAGTAGGAGGCTTTACCAGTTAGCTATAGACTATCATATTTCCGTTGTGTACTGTGTTGTATTTGGAAATAGGTGTTTATAATTGTTCCAGGAATAACTGTTGTGCTATGATAATGGTATGTATATACAGTTACTGATTTGTATTTTAAAAGTTATGTTATTTAATATATTTTATTCGTTTCGCTGTGAGTTTTTGACCTTCGCTTTCTTCTATTGTAATATTTCTTTCTTTCTATTTCTCATCCTCTAACTTCTTTGTAATAATTATTTGTATTTCTGTGCAATTTGGGTTGGATGTGAGGTTTTATTAGTCGACTCAGATAGTATGGATTTGCGGGTCGTTACAAGACCGGAGGTCTTCACATCGTTTGGATGATTACCGATGTCTTGATTGGGCTATACACCCAAGACGAGGTAATAAGTGGTGATTGACCAGACGTACTTCGAGATCGACCGGATATATGAGGACCTCTCTCCTATATTGGACATATGGGATGAGGAATAAGGTGCCTCTGGTTTTGTTCAGACCCAAAACGGACTTTTAAATGGACTGTGTGTCTTACATCGGATTTCATTCTGTATGATTGATAGACGTCATTTGCATGACATGAATTGCCTGTGTGGCATGCTGAGACGCAGATGATCAAGGCCTCTATTGAAAAGCAGAGTCTTGTGGTTGATGATCAATGCACGACTTTAATATAGCATAGCTTTGAGTAGCGTTCATTTGCGAGCCTAACACCTCGGTGTGAACCGGAAATGGGAGAGGACTGCAGGGAGGACATGTGTTTTCTTCTAGATAGGAGTGGTGTCAGCATTTACAAGCCCTGACATTTTACTTATGTGGATGATGGAAAGCGAGGCTCCTCGGTTATATTAGTCACTACGATGCCGACAGATGCTTTGGTTGATATATGACGAGTTTACGCCCCATAGGACGGGGAAACACGTTGTTCAGGCATTTTTATCCACGATGTGTGGACCGGCCCTGAAGATCCAAGGTGTAGTTGTGGCTGTTCCTGAGACATGGGCTAGATTGTCTCGAAGAGGTAAGGATGATTCCTTGCCTTGGTTCACGATGGAAATCCAACTTCCAATATGACATTTTGTGATTTTGATTATAGAGCCTAGTATGGCGACATAGTGGGATGGGGCACTCATGACATCTATGATTGATACATTTATATTTGAAGTTGATTTCTTCACTTATAGTAATAATAGAAGATAAAATTTCGCATACCAAACATTTTTGGCTATTATAGGGTAAAAACTCTATCCTCCGGCTTGCGTTGCATTGTGTGATGGGACCTAAGTCTTATAATAGCATCGTTGTTCTTTATTTAGCATTGCGCTGTTTGCTTTATGCACTGGTATTCTTGGGGTTGAAACCCGTTCCGTGTTATACGGCGTGGTCCCTTGATTTACCTAACTTTAAAATAAAGATTAATAACTGTTTTAGTTCTCACACTAGTCACATGACTGACCTGGAGTTTATTGTTTTAATCTAAACTCTGGGTGCCCCTATTTTCCACATGGGCAGCCAGTAGTTGGGTTTTGCATATATTATATTCACAGGATCCTAGTTTATACTTGAAGGGATATTCAGAAAGCTCTGCATCCGTGTGTTTCTTTCAGTTGTGTTTTGTATTATTTTTCTCCTGCTATGTATTAAATTTTATTTAAATCTTTGATATTTATCAATGTATTTTATTCATTCATACTCTGTTATATTCTTGTATTCTGATGGAATTTTTGTTATAAGCAATGAAATGTTCTTCTATTTGTGTTCTGATTTGTCGTGTTCTCAATTCAATCTGGGCTTTCCTTTACGGGAAAGTTTGGGTCGTCTCAATTTCCAAGTAAAATGTATTTTTGAAAAAAATCTCCTTAAGTCAATTACAATATACCTTTGATCCCTTTTTGAATTATTGACTCTTTTCATTCCAGAATGTCTAGGATCCTAATTTTCCAGAAGGCGTTCTCATTCATCAGCACCATGCTTGATATATTTGTAAAAATCAACGTACTTGATTCTAGGAATACTCTGTTAGACATTCGTCCATACCAGTTCGTTCTGGAACTGAACGAAACTGAAGATACCTCAAAGCAAAGAGGTTTACTGCCATGAGTTTAATCTCGGTAATTAACCAAAGACATCAACGAGCAAGTTCATTGTCTTCAAATCATCTCATAAGATCCCTATATGTTAGTTTTCTAACGTAAAGTTGGTTCGAAGTGGTTTTGGGTCTAGTTCCCATCCTGGTCTCTTCGAACTAACACGTCATAGGCCCAAAACGATATTTATTGATAGTCGGGTTTTTACCTATAAACTCAAAAATAGTATAGATCAGTTCATCAATAGCGCATGCCTTTTTAAGTTAAAATTATTCATTAAAATCCTTTATCGATTCTTAAAAACCAATTTCATTTACTTATCTCAACAAAACTCCCTTGTTTTCGTTACTTTGACAACAATAAATAATACTTATCTCCTTAGAATAACGTATTCAACAAACTCCCTCCCTATTTTCTTTACTTCGAAAATATTGCATATATTCACACAAAAAACCTTTTCATTTCCTTTATTTTAGAAACGTCTCTTTATATATTCTTAAAGCCTCTTTCTATTTCCTTTACTTTGGAATATCGCTATATACTCTTACCCAAATGGTATGAATCTAGTTACCATTCTTATATAGGGGATAAACGATGGCATTCGACATATAGTTTATAATATAACCCAAACAGTTTTAATTAACTTCAAACTTTGCAAAATAACGCTTATAATAACGTTTATGGAAATAATAGTTAAATTTATATATTTACTTTCGTTTCCAAACCGGTTTAATTTTTTATTTTCTTTTTCTCAAAAACTATAATTGTATTTGCAAAGCCACGCTATTTTCATTATTTAGAAAATAGAGTTATATACTTAACTGAAGGGTATAAGTATAATTACACTTCATCTCTGGGCCAACAATGCCAAGTAAAACATTGTTTATGGAAAAACCCAATAATCTTATCATATTTCTTAAATCTTGCAAATAAAGTTACAACATTATTTCTCTTATGGAAATAATCAATTATTTCCAATATATTTACTATTACAAACTAATATCGACCCCAAATAATCTTGAAGTCATTCAAGTTGGAGTATTTTATTTACCTCTCAGACCTTAATCGACAACGTTCTTATCTTAAGATAAATAAAAGCTTGTAACTCAAAAACTAATATTAATTCTAATGTTAAATAAATCTCATTTTAACCATTACATTTAAAATATGGTTTTATAAACGATTTCTTGCATTTGAAAAATCTCCTTTCAGTTATAATCACTTTTACTTATTTTTTCTTCTTTCTTAAGTAAACTCTTTTTTAAAACAAAACCCTTGGTTTTGAGCTTTCTCAACATAATCCATTTACAAAGCTGGATTTATATTATAAAAATCCATTTATCCAATCTCAAAGTACAAAATCATTTAGTATCTTTCTATAACTTAACTTGGATTTATTACTAAATCCATTTACTAAATTCTTTACACAAATCCGTTCAGCATTTGCCTTTTGCATTTTTGAGAGTCTTCTTTCAATTATTTTGTTATACTTAATTCGAATATTAAGTAGATTCATGTTTAGAGTCATGCATTATCTTTAAATTTCCTTTATAAACTTGGATTTATTATAAAATCTTCTATTAAACCTTTCCAGTGCTCAACTAAATTCATTACAACACGATTACTTTCTTAAATGAATTTCATTTAAAAGCAATCACTTTACTTATTATTAATTAGAATAATAATATTTAACTTCATCATTATCTGAAGTAAAAGTAGTTTATTTCATTATTAACTAGAATAAATAGTAAATTTCTTTTTAAAATCTTATTAAAAATTAACTTTGTTAATAATAAACAACATAATAATTATCTTTAAACACCATTAATTAAAAGATTAATTTACTCCTAAGAAAACTTATTATAACAAAGCAACTAGTTATTGTCGAAACTATTTCAATTATATTAAATTAAGACAAATTAATCAAATAGCCAAATACAATTAATACAGTTGATTTAGACAACCTAAAAACATCAGTTAACTTTTTAAATGATTCAAACTAATCTTCCATCTTAAATTAATTAATTTAATATCATCACTTAATCGTTTCATAAAACAATTATTCCCAATTATTAACCCGTAGGTTAATTTCTGCCATTTTTCTTATAAAACTTATCAAAATACAGAAAACTTACTGTATAAATCATTTAATAACTATAATGTAAAAACCAATTAAAAATGTTCGCTTATTTATAAAAACTGCTATTTATATATCTTATAAATTATAATTTAAAACTATGCTTCAGTTAAAAAAATTATAACTTCAACTACATCAATTCGCCTGATGGCAAATCTGCGTTTCAAATCATGGATTTTAGGCCATGTGTTGTCAAACAGTTAATTAATATTGTTTGTTCATTAATATCATTTCAAGTTTGAATTTCAATTCAACAATCACTTCAAAATCAACGATCAACATTCAAGCTGGATCTAACGTTACCTGAGGTAAACAATTCATATATAAAAAATATGAAAACAAGTAACATACAATTATTTGAGGAATCTAGTTGGATCTCTCCAACCTGTTTTTCCTTGCATCACAGCTCATGATATCATTTAATCAATACATATGAATAGATAATCCAATTTAAACAATTTAAACGACGAAAATATAAATGTTGTTAGCCATCAACAAACAAACAAAAATAATCATCTATAGCAACCAAACACCCAATTTATACTAACAACGATAATAAAATTATATGAGTTTTATCACATTATAGTATTTCAGAGAGCGTTAGAGTTAACTCACATTTGTTTTGATTCGATGATTTCAGGTTGATTTATATAGTTTCAAACAAGCGTTTGAAACTACGTGAAATTCCCATTAACTCTAAATCTCTCTAAACCAGTTCGCATGCGTAGCCTTCATCCATATGATCCCAATGGATCTTGTTTCGTCAAATTTTGTTCATGTATTAGTAAATTATTACCAGCAATTTTTTTTCTTAAATTGAAACAACTTATATTCACTAATCACATCCTTAATTTTAATTACCATTTTAAGTGTTAATACTTCTTCCTCCTCCTATTAAACTATTGCACGCAATACCCAATACTCCATAGCATGCGTTTAACCTTGCTTTAACCACCTATAATCCTACTGTAAAAACCCGTAACTTCCCCGTAAAGGAAAGCGTCGGATAGTTCGAGAACGAGCCACAACAGAACGCATATAAAAGAACGTTTCATTGTATATTACAACAATGCATCAGATTACAAGAATATACAGAGTAAAAATGAATATTACACAGAAATATCAGAGATTTAAATTACATTTAAATACATAGCAGCGGAAAATAATACAATACACAACTGAAGGAGATATACGGATACAAAGCTTTCCGGATATCGTTCCAGCTGTAAACCAGGATCCTGTGAATATAAATCTGCAAAACCAAAACTACTAGCTGCCCGTGTCGAAAATAAGGGCACCCAGAGTTTAGGTTAAAACAATAAACTCCAGGTCAGTCATGTGACTGGTGTGAGAACTAAAACAGTTAATCTTTATTTTTAAAGTTAGGTAAATCAAGGGACCACGCCGTATAACACGGAACGGGTTTCCTCCCAAGAATACCAGTGCATAAAACAAACAACGCAATGCTAAATAAAGAAAAATGAAGCTGTTATACGACCCAGGTCCCATCACACAATGCAACGCAGCCGAGGATAGGGTTTTCCCTTATAACAGCCAAAGAATGCTTGATACGGTTAAAACAAAACGTTTGATACTATTATAAGTGCATAGTGTATAAAACAACTTCAAATCATAAGTATCAATCATAGGCGGCATGGGTACCATATATCATGTCGCCATACTAGTTCTACAATTAAAACCGCAAAGGTCGTATTTGGAAATTGGATTTCCATCTATGAACCGAGGCAAAAGATAGTCCTCAACCGATTCGAGACGCTCTAGCCCGTGTCTCAGGAACAGCCGCAACTGCCCCATGGAGCGACAGGGCCGGTTCACCGATGTGGATTATTATGCCTGAACACTACGTTTCCCTGCCCTTTGGGGCGTAAATGAGCCAACAAATGACTCCATCGGACCTGGATCGTCCGATCAAACCGAGGCGCCTCGCAACAGCAACAACCACATAAGTCAAACTCGTCAGGGCGTGTAAAACCACTGACGCCACTTTTTAGCTAGAAGGAAACGCATGCCCTCCCTGAGGTCCGTCTCCCGTTTCTGGTTCATACCGGGTGTGAAACTCGCGAATTCACGTTACACAAAGCTGTGCCACACAGGCTGTGCTTTGATCATCACCACAAGACTTTGCTTTTCAACAGAAGCCTCGATCTATTGCCACTTAGGCATGCCACACAGGCAATTCACTCTATGTGTTTGATATCCATCAGTATATAACCCCTGAGCTCGTATGTCTCAGAGAAGGGCGTTAAGCAAGAGAATAAATTCTCCGCCGCCAAACAGATATATATTTAATAGAAATCAATCACACAGACTAAAATCCAATGTCAGACACACAGTCCATTTACAAGTCCGTTCTGGGTCTGAACGAAACCGGAGGCACCTAGTACCCCGCATATCCATCGATCTCCAAGTACGTCTGGACGATCACCAACTGTTTCCATCTTCTTGGGTGTACAGCCCAATCAAGATCATCAGTAATCACCCAAACGACGTGAAGACTTCCGGTCTTCGACCACCGTCTTCATCTTCGACACCACGTCGAATCAGTTATTCAGAATGGGATAAACCCGGTCTTTCTGAATAACTCGCGTATATATTATAAAAGTGTTACACAAACACAACATACGCCTCATTCCACTTCAGAATATTCTTTTATTCAAATATTCCCATACTTTGGGAAAAGTTCCCATTAATTTTATCCAAGATAAATTCTTTAAATTTATTCTTTAATCTCGTTTGAATGTCAATTCAAACTAGTCGGGATTAGCGAACCACACCGAAGTAATCATTTATTTTATTTCCCAATCCCAACCTATTCATCCCATGAAGTAAAACTGGTAGTACTTCATATCTAACACCACAGTGTTATCGGTAACTCAATTACCATTTCACGTTCAAATCTAATTAAAGATTTAACTATCGCTTGAAGTAAAACTGGTGATACTCCATTCTCGATCTTTTCAATCTATTTAAAGATTCATTAAAACTCCACTTAGTTTTAATCTTTGACTGGGTTAAAGAATCAGTGTCATTTAAAACGCAGTTCACGATAAACCCAAAGTCACATTCATTAATTATCGGGTTAAAGAACGAGTGTTGTTTAAAACACTGTTCGCGATAAACCCAAAAATCAATACCAATTCAATTCCAATTAAATATCGTTTAATTGGTACACTTCATTAAATCTATATAAAAAGATTTAATCCTTTCTCAACTGGGTTCAAGGACAGTGTTAGTGAAGACACCATTCACAACAAACCCAAATCACATTTGATATTCAATACAAGGCTCTGAATAGAAAATATATCGGCTTATATTCAATATCAAATTCTACGACTAACAAATGTCGTATTGGAAATAACGATATAAATATGTATCTTTCAAATTTCCATAACAACATCTGTATAATCACGAATTCCAACATCGAAATATTCCGAAGACAATTTCGATTCAAATCCACTCCAACGCAATCATTGGAAATTTTGGTTATTCTCAAAACCCTTTTCAAATTCAGTTTATTTATTTAAAAATAAATAGAATTATAATTCTAGTTGAAAACTAGTTCATTTCGATAAAAATCTATTTTTATCTCTTCAAATATGGAGTTTTTCATCCCAATTTTTCCCAAATCATTTCTTATGATTTTACACAAATTATTACTATTTTTAATAATTTTATCAAGGCCCGTACAGTCGATTTCCATCAACGGTCATCGAACTGCACTTACAGCGACCTTTTTCAAATTTGATTTGGACATAATTCCAAATCCAACCGTTAGATTTCTAATTTCTAATATTCGTTAGAAAGCTCTTTTCGATACGAACCCAACGGTTCTGGTTTTAGGAGAATCCGACGGTCGGATCTCCCGTAATGTCCGTTTGAAATAGATGGTCGAAATTCACGAACTGCCGCGGCGCGTTCTATTCAGGCCATTATATTATATATATAATATATATAATATATATTTCATCGATTTCTATTTAAAACGAATTATATAAATAGTTTTAAAATCGTTTCAAAAGCAATTTCAACTTTCTTTTTAATTCAATTCAAAATTGAATTCTTCTTTATAAATTCGTTTTAAAATTCATTTCTATTCAATTCAAATTTTAATTCAATTTGAATTTATTTCAATTCAATTCATTTCGAAATCGTTTTCAATTCAATTCATTTAGAAATCGTTTTCAATTCAATTCATTTCGAAATCGTTTTCAATTCAATTCATTTCGAAATCGTTTTCAATTCAATTCATTTCGAAATCGTTTTCAATTCAATTCATTTCGAAATCGTTTTCAATTCAATTCATTTCGAAATCGTTTTCAATTCAATTCATTTCGAAATCGTTTTCGATTCAATTCATTTCGAAATCGTTTTCAATTCAATTCATTTCGAAATATTCGATTTCAAAATTACTTTTTAATATTCATTTTAAAATGAATAAAATCGATATAAATATCGTTCACGTCAAAATGGCGTCAATCTAATCAACACGGCTTCATATATTGATATTTTCAAATATTCCATTTCGAATATTTCTATTTCAAATATTTCTATTTTAAAACTGGAATGAGGCCCAATCAATTACCATATAAAGTTAATTATATGGATTTTCATACAACACATGTATAATAGCATTGAAAAATAATCAACCATCAACCAAAGTGCACTACACTGTATAAGCATCAAATATAGATATCTAACGCTTATAACAGCCTGTCAATCAATCGATCGACATATTTAATCAATCAGGATGAGTGAACTTCAAATTTCATCCCAACACCCGTGTGGGGTTTCAAACAATCAAACACAGATTTTATTTGTGCAGTTGGGCGATGTGTGAAATTTATCGACCCAATCAATATCAGTCAAATCAGTGTATATACAAACAAATCGGCCGATTTGTTTATAACTATTCGTTTATTCACATTCACGTTAAAAATTATATTTTTAACGATAAAACATTTTATTTCAACCTATGAATTTCTATTCAATTCATTTATTCAATAAAATGATCTTTTTATTTTTCTAACTTATTTTAGAAAATTTCGGCAGCATAACGGCACGATACTAGAAACGGGACGAGGCCTAGCCTTATCCCCGGTCTAGTGAAGGCCCACGCCATTCACACATCATCAAATCAATTCATTTCACCACACAATTCAATTTCAATCAAATAATCCAACTAATCTACGCAACCAAACAAACAAGTCCATGGTCTGTGGACGATTGTGTCGGGTGCTTCTAAGCACCGTCTGCATCCTAGTATATATATATAACTAGAAAAAGAAATTGAAAGGTGAGAAATTCTCAACTAAAGCTATCATAGCTCCACGGCATTTCATTGATAGAAATCTTCATCGCTATCGCATCTTCGTCATCTTCGTTTCCCGCTTTCACTACCTATGTAAAAATCGAATTTTTACTACGCTATTCAATATATAAAAATCATATTTTTATTTCGAAGTTCAATATATAAAAATCATATTTTTATTTCGAAGTTCAATATATAAAAATCATATTTTTATTTCGAAGTTCAATATATAAAAATCATATTTTTATTTTGCTATTTTCAATATAAAGATTATATTTTTTTTCCTTTTCTATAACATAAAAATTATATTTTTATTATCTATAACTATAAATAAAAATCGTTTCTTTATCTACCAAAAATCAAATCTTTTTATATTTAAAAATATAATCTTTTCTAAACTAAAGACCAAATCTTTTTCATATCAAATATCGAACCTTTTTCATATTAAAATCTTATCCCTTTACAAATTAAAAACCAAATCTTGATCTAAAAATCTATTCTTTTCTTGTATAAAAAGTCTATTCTTTTTTTAATGCATTCTATATAATTAAAACTGAAGATAAACAATGCTATATTATCTTTAACATCTGAAAATAAATTCAAAGCAGTTTTACTTTAAAATCTGAAAATAAACAACGCAGTTTTATTTTAAAATCTGAAAATAAACTATGTTATTTACTCGTATAAAAATTCAGTTTTTACTCGTATAAAAATTCAGTTTTTACTCGTATAAAAATCCAGTTTTTACTCGTATAAAAATCCAGTTTTTACTCGTATAAAAATCCAGTTTTTACTCGTATAAAAATTCAGTTTTTACTCGTATAAAAATCCAGTTTTTACTCGTATAAAAATCCAGTTTTTACTCGTATAAAAATTCAGTTTTTACTCGTATAAAAATTCAGTTTTTAAAAGCAAACAAAAATCAGTTTTTTTTTTTTTTTATAAAATGAAAACTTACAGGGAGGCGCTGAGAGGGGTCCACGGGTCGGGGTAGGCTGAGGTGAGGCGCCGCTGAGCCCTGGGTGGTCGGCAGGGTGGCGGGCCCTCGCGTGGCTGGCGGCGATCCTTTGGCGGGGGAGGGGAGTCTTCGTCGCGTCGAAGTGGGAGAGGGGGAGGTCGGGGGGTCTTCGTCGTCGTCGAAGTGGGAGAGGGGGAGGTCGGCCTCCTGGTGGCGGCGCCAGGACCACTGGCGACGGGGCGAACGGTCCTCCGTCGAGCCCTTTAGGGCTCCGCCCTCTTTTCTTTTTATTTTATTTTATTTTTATTTTTTTTATTGGATCGAAATGAAACGAAAAAGGGGGGGGGGCAGAAATATAGGAGAGAGAGAATAGTTTTTTTTTATTATATATATTTTTTATTTTAAAATTCAAAAAGTTGACTTTTACATACGACCTCTAATCGAGGCCCACCGCCTGTCGTCCATAGCGTTTTACCCCCATTCCGAACACAATGGGATATGTATCGTAAGCTGATTTGATCGTTTCGATCAGTTTCCGTTAAATTTACATTTAAATCACTTTATTGAATTTTAAACGTACATTTCGAATTACCGGGGTCACATACTAACTAGAAAAATTCCAGAAAAATATTTTCTAGCTTCGTATTGACGATACGGTCCTAACAAAACTAGTTTCGTCGAATTCTGAGACCGTTGGAAAAATGGCCAATTTCCAGTCGATTAAATTCAACTGAAATGGTCAAACGCGTTTTCCTTTGCCACGCTCACATATTGATTCGAAAAATTATGAAATTTGGAATCTAACAATAATTTGACACTGCGGACCCAACAAAACTGGTTTCGTCGAAATCCGAGGTCATTTGCAAAATGTCCATTTTTAAGGGCCTGAATTCCATAGCGACTATTCAGAATTTTCAACTGGACATATCTTTTGATTCCCACTATGAAATCTCAATTTGTCGGATTCGTTGGAAAGATATCCACAATTATATTCCATTAGTTTTGGTTTCACTAAAATCCGGATTGTTTTGCACCCGGTATATTCAATTGAAGTTTGAAATCGAATTATCGAACTACCGCGCCATTTTCAATTCTATTTATAATTATATATAAATATTTATATTCTAACGACGACGCGTATAATATATACGTTCGAATTATATTCAAGATAAATTTCTCGTTGATATTATTTAAAATAATTCATTTTAAATAATCAAAATTCGCTAAAATTGCCAAAATAAAAATTTCAAACTGGCTCGCATTTTACGGGTTGTTACAATCTCCCCCACTTAAAACTTTTCGTCCCCGAAAAGGAATAAACTCGAAAGTGGTTTGATTAATCAACTCTACGTTCGATCTGGCTTCCATTCTCCAACTTTTCAGTTTCTGAGAATTTTCAAAACTTCAAAAATTTGGCTAACACCCTAAATTTTTGAAAAATTTCGCCATAACCTCCCCTGCAATGGGAGCATCGGGGAATTTCAAATAGCTTCCCCGGTCCTTCAGATCTCAAAAAGAAAAAGAAAAAGCCAAGCGGCTAGCCAATAGACTCATAAAATCATCATCACCCAAACAAAACAGTAAATTATGTAGTAAACATGTACCTATTTGTCGGGCAAACAAATTTTATTCTCTGCTCTAGCCTCCTTGCTATGACCTGTTCAATGTAAGTATATGTATATGCAAGCAAATGCAACCAATTTTCAATATAATTCATTACTTGATTCAATTAGGCTAAATGGTTCAAAATTAGCAAACAAATAAACAAACAACCCAAACATCAATCACTTAGTGAATTATCATTTGAAATTCATAACTTTGATATATAGTCAAAAATCTCATTTTTGATGCCAAATCACAACAATAAGCCCTATCTAATTTTGGTTCTCACACCAATCAATAGGAAATATATAGAAAGTCCACTTTCGTCACTCGAACATAAATTTGGATGATGATCGATCAATCATCAGAATCACCTCCGGGCGACTAGAGTGTAATTCTATATCTATCCAGTATATTAAAAATTCGAATACACGCGGATCAGACGTATACGCAAAATCTGTATATCCTGGATTGTCCACATCAATATAAATAGATAATCAAATACGAATAATTGATTTTAAATTTTCAAAACAAAATTGTTTTCATTTTACAAATATACTCTTCACACTCGTTCTAGGATACTACTGATCCCATCTCTAACGAGTCATTCTCATTGGATACTACTAATCCAATATCTGATGAATTCTTTCGTACGGTTCTAATGTGTCTTGTTCTCTGAGCTTTGTAAACCAAAGCTCTGATACCACGTGTAAAAACCCGTAACTTCCCCGTAATGGAAAGCGTCGGATAGTTCGAGAACGAGCCACAACAGAACGCATATAAAAGAACGTTTCATTGTATATTACAACAATGCATCAGATTACAAGAATATACAGAGTAAAAATGAATATTACACAGAAATATCAGAGATTTAAATTACATTTAAATACATAGCAGCGGAAAATAATACAATACACAACTGAAGGAGATATACGGATACAAAGCTTTCCGGATATCGTTCCAGCTGTAAACCAGGATCCTGTGAATATAAATCTGCAAAACCAAAACTACTAGCTGCCCGTGTCGAAAATAGGGGCACCCAGAGTTTAGGTTAAAACAATAAACTCCAGGTCAGTCATGTGACTGGTGTGAGAACTAAAACAGTTAATCTTTATTTTTAAAGTTAGGTAAATCAAGGGACCACGCCGTATAACACGGAACGGGTTTCCTCCCAAGAATACCAGTACATAAAACAAACAGCGCAATGCTAAATAAAGAAAAATGAAGCTGTTATAAGACCCAGGTCCCATCACACAATGCAACGCAGCCGAGGATAGGGTTTTCCCTTATAACAGCCAAAGAATGCTTGATACGGTTAAAACAAAACGTTTGATACTATTATAAGTGCATAGTGTATAAAACAACTTCAAATCATAAGTATCAATCATAGGCAGCATGGGTACCATATATCATGTCGCCATACTAGTTCTACAATTAAAACCGCAAAGGTCGTATTTGGAAATTGGATTTCCATCTATGAACCGAGGCAAAAGATAGTCCTCAACCGATTCGAGACGCTCTAGCCCGTGTCTCAGGAACAACCGCAACTGCCCCATGGAGCGACAGGGTCGGTCCACCGATGTGGATTATTATGCCTGAACACTACGTTTCCCCGCCCTTTGGGGCGTAAATGAACCAACAAATGACTCCATCGGACCCGGATCGTCCGATCAAACCGAGGCGCCTCGCAACAGCAACAACCACATAAGTCAAACTCGTCAGGGCGTGTAAAACCACTGACGCCGCTTTTTAGCTAGAAGGAAACGCATGCCCTCCCTGAGGTCCGTCTCCCGTTTCTGGTTCATACCGGGTGTGAAACTCGTGAATTCACGTTACACAAAGCTGTGCCACACAGGCTGTGCTTTGATCATCACCACAAGACTTTGCTTTTCAACAGAAGCCTCGATCTATTGCCACTTAGGCATGCCACACAGGCAATTCAATCTATGTGTTTGATATCCATCAGTATATAACCCCTGAGCTCGTATGTCTCAGAGAAGGGCGTTAAGCAAGAGAATAAATTCTCCGCCGCCAAACAGATATATATTTAATAGAAATCAATCACACAGACTAAAATCCAATGTCAGACACACAGTCCATTTACAAGTCCATTCTGGGTCTGAACGAAACCGGAGGCACCTAGTACCCCGCATATCCATCGATCTCCAAGTACGTCTGGACGATCACCAACTGTTTCCATCTTCTTGGGTGTACAGCCCAATCAAGATCATCAGTAATCACCCAAACGACGTGAAGACTTCCGGTCTTCGACCACCGTCTTCATCTTCGACACCACGTCGAATCAGTTATTCAGAATGGGATAAACCCGGTCTTACTGAATAACTCGCGTATATATTATAAAAGTGTTACACAAACACAACATACGCCTCATTCCACTTCAGAATATTCTTTTATTCAAATATTCCCATACTTTGGGAAAAGTTCCCATTAATTTTATCCAAGATAAATTCTTTAAATTTATTCTTTAATCTCCTTTGAATGTCAATTCAAACTAGTCGGGATTAGCGAACCACACCGAAGTAATAATTTATTTTATTTCCCAATCCCAACCTATTCATCCCATGAAGTAAAACTGGTAGTACTTCATATCTAACACCACAGTGTTATCGGTAACTCAATTACCATTTCATGTTCAAATCTAATTAAAGATTTAACTATCGCTTGGAGTAAAACTGGTGATACTCCATTCTCGATCTTTTCAATCTATTTAAATATTCATTAAAACTCCACTTAGTTTTAATCTTTGACTGGTTTAAAGAATCAGTGTCATTTAAAACGCAGTTCACGATAAACCCAAAGTCACATTCATTAATTATCGGGTTAAAGAACGAGTGTTGTTTAAAACACTGTTCGCGATAAACCCAAAAATCAATACCAATTCAATTCCAATTAAATATCGTTTAATTGGTACACTTCATTAAATCTATATAAAAAGATTTAATCCTTTCTCAACTGGGTTCAAGGACAGTGTTAGTGAAGACACCATTCACAACAAACCCAAATCACATTTGATATTCAATACAAGGCTCTGAATAGAAAATATATTGGCTTATATTCAATATCAAATTCTACGACTAACAAATGTCGTATTGGAAATAACGATATAAATATGTATCTTTCAAATTTCCATAACAACATCTGTATAATCACGAATTCCAACATCGAAATATTCCGAAGACAATTTCGATTCAAATCCACTCCAATGCAATCATTGGAAATTTTGGTTATTCTCAAAACCCTTTTCAAATTCAATTTATTTATTTAAAAATAAATAGAATTATAATTCTAGTTCAAAACTAGTTCATTTCGATAAAAATCTATTTTTATCTCTTCAAATATGGAGTTTTTCATCCCAATTTTTCCCAAATCATTTCTTATGATTTTACACAAATTATTACTATTTTTAATAATTTTATCAAGGCCCGTACAGTCGATTTTCATCAACGGTCATCGAACTGCACTTACAGCGACCTTTTTCAAATTTGATTTGGACATAATTCCAAATCCAACCGTTAGATTTCTAATTTCTAATATTCATTAGAAAGCTCTTTTCGATACGAACCCAACGGTTCTGGGTTTAGGAGAATCCGACGGTCGGATCTCCTGTAATGTCCGTTTGAAATAGATGGTCGAAATTCACGAACTGCCGCGGCGCGGCGCGTTCTATTCAGGCCATTATATTATATATATAATATATATAATATATATTTCGTCGATTTCTATTTAAAACGAATTATATAAATAGTTTTAAAATCGTTTCAAAAGCAATTTCAACTTTCTTTTCAATTCAATTCAAAATTGAATTCTTCTTTATAAATTCGTTTTAAAATTCATTTCTATTC
The DNA here is from genome assembly GCA_030737875.1 of Allium sativum. Lineage (NCBI taxonomy): Eukaryota > Viridiplantae > Streptophyta > Magnoliopsida > Asparagales > Amaryllidaceae > Allium > Allium sativum. The sequence goes on from CM060926.1 coordinate 43,580,992, forward strand.
AATTCAAATTTTAATTCAATTTGAATTTATTTCAATTCAATTCATTTCGAAATCGTTTTCAATTCAATTCATTTCGAAATCGTTTTCAATTCAATTCATTTCGAAATCGTTTTCAATTCAATTCATTTCGAAATCGTTTTCAATTCAATTCATTTCGAAATCGTTTTCAATTCAATTCATTTCGAAATCGTTTTCGATTCAATTCATTTCGAAATCGTTTTCGATTCAATTCATTTCGAAATCGTTTTCAATTCAATTCATTTCGAAATATTCGATTTCAAAATTACTTTTTAATATTCATTTTAAAATGAATAAAATCGATATAAATATCGTTCATGTCAAAATGGCGTCAATCTAATCAACACGGCTTCATATATTGATATTTTCAAATATTCCATTTCGAATATTTCTATTTCAAATATTTCTATTTTAAAACTGGAATGAGGCCCAATCAATTACCATATAAAGTTAATTATATGGATTTTCATACAACACATGTATAATAGCATTGAAAAATAATCAACCATCAACCAAAGTGCACTACACTGTATAAGCATCAAATATAGATATCTAACGCTTATAACAGCCTGTCAATCAATCGATCGACATATTTAATCAATCAGGATGAGTGAACTTCAAATTTCATCCCAACACCCGTGTGGGGTTTCAAACAATCAAACACAGATTTTATTTGTGCAGTTGGGCGATGTGTGAAATTTATCGACCCAATCAATATCAGTCAAATCAGTGTATATACAAACAAATCGGCCGATTTGTTTATAACTATTCGTTTATTCACATTCACGTTAAAAATTATATTTTTAACGATAAAACATTTTATTTCAACCTATGAATTTCTATTCAATTCATTTATTCAATAAAATGATCTTTTTATTTTTCTAACTTATTTTAGAAAATTTCGGCAGCATAACGGCACGATACTAGAAACGGGACGAGGCCTAGCCTTATCCCCGGTCTAGTGAAGGCCCACGCCATTCACACATCATCAAATCAATTCATTTCACCACACAATTCAATTTCAATCAAATAATCCAACTAATCTACGCAACCAAACAAACAAGTCCATGGTCTGTGGACGATTGTGTCAGGTGCTTCTAAGCACCGTCTGCATCCTAGTATATATACATATAACTAGAAAAAGAAATTGAAAGGTGAGAAATTCTCACCTAAAGCTATCCTAGCTCCACGGCATTTCATTGATAGAAATCTTCATCGCTATCGCATCTTCGTCATCTTCGTTTCCCGCTTTCACTACCTATGTAAAAATCGAATTTTTACTACGCTATTCAATATATAAAAATCATATTTTTATTTCGAAGTTCAATATATAAAAATCATATTTTTATTTCGAAGTTCAATATATAAAAATCATATTTTTATTTTGCTATTTTCAATATAAAGATTATATTTTTTTTCCTTTTCTATAACATAAAAATTATATTTTTATTATCTATAACTATAAATAAAAATCGTTTCTTTATCTACCAAAAATCAAATCTTTTTATATTTAAAAATATAATCTTTTCTAAACTAAAGACCAAATCTTTTTCATATCAAATATCGAACCTTTTTCATATTAAAATCTTATCCCTTTACAAATTAAAAACCAAATCTTGATCTAAAAATCTATTCTTTTCTTGTATAAAAAGTCTATTCTTTTTTTAATGCATTCTATATAATTAAAACTGAAGATAAACAATGCTATATTATCTTTAACATCTGAAAATAAATTCAAAGCAGTTTTACTTTAAAATCTGAAAATAAACAACGCAGTTTTATTTTAAAATCTGAAAATAAACTATGTTATTTACTCGTATAAAAATTCAATTTTTACTCGTATAAAAATTCAGTTTTTACTCGTATAAAAATCCAGTTTTTACTCGTATAAAAATCCAGTTTTTACTCGTATAAAAATTCAGTTTTTACTCGTATAAAAATCCAGTTTTTACTCGTATAAAAATTCAGTTTTTACTCGTATAAAAATTCAGTTTTTAAAAGCAAACAAAAATCAGTTTTTTTTTATAAAATGAAAACTTACAGGGAGGCGTTGAGAGGGGTCCACGGGTCGGGGTAGGCTGAGGTGAGGCGCCGCTGAGCCCTGGGTGGTCGGCAGGGTGGCGGGCCCTCGCGTGGCTGGTGGCGGGCCCTCGCGTGGCTGGCGGCGATCCTTTGGCGGGGGAGGGGAGTCTTCGTCGCGTCGAAGTGGGAGAGGGGGAGGTCGGGGGGTCTTCGTCGTCGTCGAAGTGGGAGAGGCGGAGGTCGGCCTCCTGGTGGCGGCGCCAGGACCACTGGCGACGGGGCGAACAGTCCTCCGTCGAGCCCTTTATGGCTCCGCCCTCTTTTCTTTTTTTTTATTTTTTTTATTGGATCGAAATGAAACGAAAAAAGGGGGGGGGCCAGAAATATAGGAGAGAGAGAATAGTTTTTTTTTATTATATATATATTTTTTTATTTTAAAATTCAAAAAGTTGACTTTTACATACGACCTCTAATCGAGGCCCACCGCCTGTCGTCCATAGCGTTTTACCCCCATTCCGAACACAATGGGATATGTATTGTAAGCTGATTTGATCGTTTCGATCAGTTTCCGTTAAATTTACATTTAAATCACTTTATTGAATTTTAAACGTACATTTCGAATTACCGGGGTCACATACTAACTAGAAAAATTCCAGAAAAATATTTTCTAGCTTCGTATTGACGATACGGTCCTAACAAAACTAGTTTCGTCGAATTCTGAGACCGTTGGAAAAATGGCCAATTTCCAGTCGATTAAATTCAACTGAAATGGTCAAACGCGTTTTCCTTTGCCACGCTCACATATTGATTCGAAAAATTATGAAATTTGGAATCTAACAATAATTTGACACTGCGGACCCAACAAAACTGGTTTCGTCGAAATCCGAGGTCATTTGCAAAATGTCCATTTTTAAGGGCCTGAATTCCATAGCGACTATTCAGAATTTTCAACTGGACATATCTTTTGATTCCCACTATGAAATCTCAATTTGTCGGATTCGTTGGAAAGATATCCACAATTAGATTCCATTATTTTTGGTTTCACTAAAATCCGGAATGTTTTGCACCCGGTATATTCAATTGAAGTTTGAAATCGAATTATCGAACTACCGCGCCATTTTCAATTCTATTTATAATTATATATAAATATTTATATTCTAACGACGACGCGTATAATATATACGTTCGAATTATATTCAAGATAAATTTCTCGTTGATATTATTTAAAATAATTCATTTTAAATAATCAAAATTAGCTAAAATTGCCAAAATAAAAATTTCAAACTGGCTCGCATTTTACGGGTTGTTACACCTACCTCCGATCATTCATTGATATCGAGGCCACCGTTCTTCTTAGCATCCAACCCTCCACTCAACATCACCCTCCACGTCACGCTCGCATGTTTCCCTAAGATAGCATCGCTCAGCCTAAAACCCGCTACAGTAGAAACCATGCACACCAAAAAGGCCATTGCACCATGTGAAAACCCAATCCTGAATGCCCCTCAACCGGAAAAAGCCATTTCAACCAACCCCAATGCCTAACATTGTTGAAATTGGGAGAAAATAGGAAACTTAGATCTGACAGCTCAAAACTGAGCTCCAACAGTGGCGTGCGCACCTTCCAAAACACATACCAGTTGGAAGAGGAGATCAAAAGAAGACTAAAGATGCTGATTTTTATCATTTTTAGGATTTTTTTCATATATTTTTTTAATTTGAAGTTATGTCATTTGAAGATGGAGGCGTGAATGTTGTTGATTGAAGAAGACGGCGAGGAAGGGTTTAGGATGGTAACGATATTATGTAGGGTATAATTATTTTTATTCGATTATATCAAAATAATATGCTATCCTATTTATCGTTCGATGTTCTTTACTCTGTATGATCACATACGTACTCCGATTACGATGAAAATGGACCTTCTGCTATAGTTTGACATTCCGGACCCAATGAAACTTATTTCATCGAAATCTGAGTTCATTTGCAAAAATAGCACTATTTTGAATATTAAATCGTTAATTGATTCACGTTTATTTTTTGCATGCGCACATAACAACTCTGAATGACTTAAAACTTAAAATCTTACAATAACTTAATATTTTGGACATGATGGACTGGTTTCGTTGAATTTTGAAATCATTTGGAAGAACTCCCTTTTTATTTCACAACAAAAATAGATATGCATTTATATTGTGCATGGTCACAAAATAACTCCAATTAATCTGAAGTTAGAAATCATACAATATTATTCATTATGGATTTCAAAAAATTGGTTTCGTTGAACTTCGAGGTTATTTGAAAATTAAGTTCCATATTTAATGGATTCCAAAACAATCAAATCCATTGATAATAAATTATTGTTATCGTAAACATATTCAAATAAAATTCATATAACTTCCGAGTAATCTATGAACCCGATATTTTCATTTTCATGTTAAATCGATATTTAGTTTATTTAAAATGCGTTTATTTTATTAAATAAATCGTTATAATTCATAAACAATTCTATAGTGACTTTCTGAAAATTTGATTTGGACATAACTTAAAATTTACAAGATGAAATCTTGAATTTTCTCTTTCATTAGGAAACTATAATCTAATAGATCCGAAAGATTCTTGTTTTAAAGAATTCCGACTTATATTGGATCCTATATACTCAATTGATGTTCAAAATGTAAAACCATGAAGTACAGCGATGTTACGAGATCGATTTTAAATTGATTATAAATTATATGTTCAAACGTCGTTTAATTAATAAATTCCTTATAAAAAAACCTTTTATATATCCAATACAACAATTAAAAACAAATTTAAATATTCAAAATTAAACGACTAAAATCTGGGTCGTTACATTCCTCCCCCTTAAAAGAATCTCATCCCTGAAATTACTAAGACAGGAAAAATTCTTTAAACCCATTGACTTTTCACAAATCTATTTAGCTAAAATTTTCAATTCCACTTTCTGAACTTTTAATTCCAACTGATCCAATTTGTTTCAATCAAAACATCAATTCATTATGTTAACAAAAAAATTCAAAAAATTTCAAACACCTTAATTTTTTGAAAAATTTCGGTAAAGTCTCCAATGTACGGAGGGACTTTGACAATATAACAAAATAAATAAATATATATACATCTACTCATGCAGTCGAAAAACCCAATTCATATATTAATTTTGTATTTGCGTATGCATACCTTATATAGCGTTATTAAGCGAACTCGCTTAATTCATATGCAATTTACGTAGCCAATGGCTCTAGGTACCTGTACTTACTCAATTCAGCAGCTGAATTTCAACAGTCGATGTTTAAATAATCATTCATTCCTTTAACACATATAACCACATTATTTATTTGGTTTTGAATGATTTTCAATCCATATTTTCACATCCAATTCATAATCCACATACAAACATTCACACTCATCCAAATTGATTTTAAATCAATTTATTGACTTTCAATTTATAAACTTCTCAATTTAATTTCAAATCCAATACAATTCTATTTAACTTAACTTAGTTAAATTCCAACCCATTCGATTCAATTTCACCATTTCAATCCATTCAACTTCCACAAGTTAAATTTAAATTTCAGAATCCAAATTCCCGACTTTTGTTTCCAAATTGGTTTGTAATCATATAATTATACACATATATTTATAATCATTGCAAATTTAAAACATTTGAATTTTTAAAATTTGTTTTTCTCAAACAAAATTCCATTAGCAAACTTACTATGGTAGCAATCCGTCACATAGAAACTCAAAAATAACGTGATGTGGCCATCATCATCCAAATTTATTCTTCAGTGACTAAAGTGAGTTCAGTGCTTAATCACTTTCAAAATCCTTTTTAAAATGATTCTATTTCAAAAATTCCTTCAAAACAATGCTATATTTTTTTTATAATACTTCAGAAAATATTTTCTAAATGTCCGGGATTTAAATTCTCAATTAGAGTCTGAATCCAATCTTAATTTGGCTCATTTGTATATTCCATTCTTATAAATATTATATTTGGTTATATATAACCATCTCAATATTATAATCTCATTTGACTATAATTACAATCAACCAAATAAATAATTTTAGAAAGTTATCCCTTTATATCAAAATACAATTTTGGGTAAAATTATTTCATTTACCTACTTTAAAAACAATATTATGTCGAACTGCTCTGCTTAAGAGTTTAGAAACACCTATTGATATAGTTCTTCCTTCTGTATTGACCAGAATTTATAAACCACTCAAGAAATCAGTCAACACAATATTAAACAATTTTTATAGCACAAACAAGTACGCTCTCTCATATATATACTCTCAAACTCAATCTAGGGTACTACTGATCCTGTCTCTATTGGGTTACGCCATAGAGCCAAGGTTATTATTTAACCTTCAACTTTAATACCAACTGTAATGACCCGACTTTTTCATACTGTTTAAGCTAAGATTTAACCATACCTGTCTAACTCAAAGGCCAAAAATTGGATAGTTATGAGAAAGAAGGTAGAGGTTGAGAAGAAGAAAGAAATGTTAGGATAGAAGAAGAAGAATACTAATACTACAGAATCAGAGTAGAATAAAATCTCACAGCAAAACAAAAAAATAACGTACATCAAAACTCTTTACACAAGAGAAAATTGTATATATATGATTACACAATCAGAGTACACAACATGAATACTACACACGCAATAGTAATAATTTAATATCATAAAATATGGGATTTACGTCTCAACTCCAGCCCCTCTCCAGAAGCTTCCTGTAAACCTAACCTGGAAATATTCTTGGTTTGACCCGAGTACATTTTAAAGTAAAGAAAATCAACCTGGATCTATTTGGAATACTTTCAGTGATAAACCTCATAACAAACAACTTGCTTAACTTTTAGAAAATCCTTTGAAAGAATGGAGCTTTCATAAGACACGACCATATGTAAACATTGCACGCTTTTTACCTTACGAAAACTAAAACATTTTTATATCAAAATCCAGTGATATTATAATAATGTCTATCAACCTACAAATAAATAGGAATATAGTCGGAAAGCTTGCATCTCACTTTCCAACATAGTTCATTTTCAACTAAAAACGTATGGCACGTATTGCAGTTTGGATTTCCGACATGACAAGGTATGGAACCACCTCCTGACCAGTGTTCTCTAGAGAGAAAACACTGGGGTTCAACAAGAACATCTTGCAACCCGACCACCACACATGACCGACCACTCATGAAACTTAGTGTACCGAATATATTGTCACCTATGGTTGTGATCAACAATCATTTCACGTAAGAAAACAGAAGCGATAGAAGAAGAAACAAATGAATTTTCTCTAGATGGTAACAATTCACCCTAATGGGAATGGCCCACATAGCCATGATGCCTGCCCGATTTATATTATTTCCCGGTTAACAAGGCTTTAGGTCACGATTACCTTTCAGAACATCAAATCAATCTTTGAATGCCACATTGTCAGATATCCAATCGCTAATTGATTTACACAAACATACTCTTGGTGTTAAGCTTAAAGAAGTTACCTACTCCGCCACCATACTTGGTATATTTGTAAAAATCAACATATGTGATTCTAGGAAATACTCTATAAAACATTCGTCCATACCAGTTCATTCTAGGACATAACAAAACCGAAGATACCTCAAAGTAAAGAGTTTAACTGCTACGAGTATAATCACACTAATTAACCAACGACGTCAGCGAGCAATCCTCTTGCTCTAAAGATCTATGTCTTCGAATCATCTCATAAGATCCCTGCATGTTAGTTTTCGAATGCAAAGTTGGTTCGAAGTGGTTTTGCTTCTAGTTCACATCCTGGTCTCTTCGAACTAACCCGTCACAAGTCCAAAATAATATTTATTGATAGTCAGGTTTTTACCTATCAACTCAAAAACAGTATGGATCAGTACATCAGTAGCTCGGGCCTTTTTAAGTCAAAACAATTCATTAAAATACTTTGTCAATTCTTAAAAATCGATTTCATTTACTTTTCTCAACAAAATTCCCTTATTTTTGTTACTTTGAAAACCATAACCACTACTTATCTCCTTAGAATAATGTTAGATCCAAAATTGGCTCTAATACCCAAATTGTTCAACTATACAGGAACTAATATCAGAAAGAATGCTAGAAAAACAGAAAAGTCACAAGATTTATAGTGGTTCTGTAACGACGCGGAAAATCTGAACCAATTTAAATTTTTTTAAATTGGCTAAAATAGTGAATTTTAAATATTTAAAATGAATATTTTAAATAATAGCAATGAAAAGTGAGTTTGAACCGACGTTTGAAAATAAATATAATTAATTCTAACTATAAACAAGGCCTGAAATGGCGCGACAGTTTCAAATTTTCATTTCAAACTTTGACTGACTGTACCGGTTGCAAAACAAAACGGATTTGAGTACAACCAAAAATATTTAAATCTGTTAGTGAATACCTTTCTAACGAATCTGAAAAATCGAAGTTTCATAGCAGGAAGCAAAAGTTATGGCCAAATGAATTTTTAGAAAGGTCGCTACGGAATTTATATAACCCGTGAAAATGGCCATTTTGCAAACGACCTCGGAATTCGACGAAACCACTTTTGTTGGATCTGGGATGTTAAACTATTGCTAGGTTTCAACTTTCATAATTTTTGAAGCTAGTATGTGAGCGTGGCAAAGGGAAACGTGTTTTGGTCAATTACAGTTAAATTGGATAGTTAAATTGGATCGACTAGAAATGAGCCATTTTTCAAATGGTCTCAGAATTCGACCAAACTAGTTTTGTTGGGACCGTATCGTCAAAACATAGCTAGATTTATTTTTTGGGAATTTTTAGAATCAGTTTGTGGCCCTGGCAAATTGAAATGTACGTTCAAATTAAATATTGAATGTCTTATATTTTAATTTGAAGGAAAACTGACTGAAACAGTCGAATGGGCCTACGAAACATATCCCATTGTGTTCGTAATGGGGGTAAAACACTGGGGACGACAGTCGTTTGGTTCGGATTGGAGGTCGTGTTGGAAAACCCCCTTTTAAAAGCTCCTGGCCAATCATAATTTATAAAAAAAAAAGAAAATTCTCAGAAACCCCCCCGATCGACGACGAAAGCCATCTCGTCGCTTCCTGCCCATTTTCTGGTGAATCCACGCCGAATTAGCTCGAGCCCCAGTAGAACTTTTTGAAGATCTCCCCGAGCTCTTCAAATCGATGCTCGTTATGCCCTCGTTCGTGTTGTGTTCCTCGAGATCCAGCGCCTGAAGTTCATCTGTTCATGCCCCGATTTCTCCGCCGATCTGACTGCGAGTTGGCAGCGGTTGGTGCCCCCTGGCGCGCCTGTCCTCCCTCTTCCTCGTGGCGAAGGGCGATTGATGTATCGTTGCGCGGATTCAAAGAAAATTCAAAACCTAGTTTTGAACACATCAGTGAGGTAACGACTGAAACTATATTATAGCAGTATAAAGCGCTACGGTTTTTGATTTCACTATAAAAATCATATCTTTTTCATTTCTTGATGAAATTCAGTGAAACAAGAGATAGTGGACTCGTGTGGACGTCTTCTACATTCTAGAAGAGACCGCATATTTTTCTGAGCCTTCTACAATTTTTAGGCAACGCGAAAAGCAATGTGAGATTTCTAATTTATAAACGATATGGAAAACGACGATGTATAAATTATATAGTCGATGTATGAGTTATATAAGCGTTGCACACCTCTTGTATAAGCGTTGTATAAGTTGTACGTTCGATATATAAGTTATATATGCGTTGTAAGAATTATATGTGTGTTGAAATAGAAGTGAAACGCTTATATATATATATGCCCCTCGTCCACAAACCATGGACGATATTTATTGATTGTGATTGGTGCGAAAATTGGTTGATATCGAATGGTTGATTAGAATTGTTTGTGGTTGAAATTGATTGATTGTGGTTGAAAAATACCCGTTTGTGGTTGAGAATTATTTGGTTGGAACCACATAGGATTAGTTTGTGGAAATGAAAAAAATATACATGCCGCCTGCGTGCGAACTAGATGCATGATTCCCCATTGTTAAAAGCTGCGAGGCTTTAAGGTAGAGCGAGGAGCCGTACTAGGGACGGCCCCGGTTTTAACTACCCTGCCGTTATGCTGCCGAAATTTTGAATAATATTCATGTGTTAGAATTATTTTCATGTGTTGAAACTATATTCCTGTGTTGAATGGAAAATCATCTATTTAACGACATTCATGTTTTGAAATAAATTGTTTTACAATAAAAATCACATTTTTAACTATATATATAAACTATAGAAAACCTTCATGTGTTGAATTGAAATTCATTTGTTGAATAGAAATTCATGTGTTGAATGGTATTCGTATTTTAAATATAAAAATCTCCTTTTTATCTATATATATAAACTATAGAAAACCTTCATGTGTTGAATTGAAATTCATTCGTTGAATTGAAATTCATGTGTTGAATGGTATTCGTGTTTTAAATATAAAAATCGCCTTTCAATCTATATATATATATATATATATATATATATATATATATAATATAGAAAACCTTCATGTGTTGAATTGAAAATCATTCGTTGAATTGAAATTCATGTGTTGAATGGTATTCATATTTTGAAAGAAATTGTTTTATAATAAAAATCCTATTTTTATCATCAATATGAACTATATAAAATAATCTTGTTTTGAAATAAATTGTTTTATAATAAAAATCATATTTTTATTACCTATATGAACTATATAAAATAATCGTGTTTTGAAATGAATTGTTTTACAATAAGAATCACATTTTTATTATATACATGAATTGTTAAAATAGCGAAGTGTTGAAATAGAAGACAGTTAGATAAAAATATCATTTTTATCAAATGTATGAAAATCATATAGTTTTGAAATCGAAGAATCGATATATATATAAATAGAATTGGAATATATCGAACAACGAAGCTGCAGTTCGTATTTTGAAATCGTGATTTCAAACGATTAGTGCGGGAGATCCGACCATCGGATTTTCCCGAAACCGCAACCGTTGGGTTCGCCTTGGAAATTACTTTCCAACGGCACCAACTTTGTAAAAATCCAACAGTTGGATTGTCTAGAATGTTTAATTCAAATCTGAAGAAAAACAGCGCCAGAATCGATTATATTTATATATATAAATATAATTATATTAAATCGAATAACGACGTTGTAGTTCGTATTTTGAAATCGAAACTTCAAACGATTATACCGGGAGATCCGACCGTCGGGTTTTCCCGAAACTGGAACCGTTGGATTCGTTTTGAAAAGATCTTTCTAATGATGTAAATTTTGTGAAGATCCAACGGTTAGATTTTCAGATATGTGTAAATCAAATCTGAAGAAAAACAGCGCCACGGCCGCGTTATGGCCCGAAGCGTCGTTTGAATAAATTGGCTATTTTAAAATAAATAACAATGGCGATAAATCGTTATAAAATATTATAAATGATATGGATGTGAAATTTAGAAACTAACTGAAGGTTGGCTAAGTCGAATGGTTTCCTGGGTGTTGATCTGATGTTGGTTTCGGCCTTCGAAGTTAATATTTGGGAAATCATTCTCTTACCGATTTACGGTTAGCGACTAATGAATTGAAATGATGCGTATGTGTGTTTTTGTTGCACTTGTTTATTATATATGCGAGTTGCTCAGAAAGACTGGGTTTATCCCATTCTGAATAACTGAATTGACGATAAGAAATCGAAGATGAAGACGGTGGTCGAAGACCGGAGATCTTCACCTCGTTTGGATGGTAACTGATGTCCTAATTGGGAGGCATCCCGAAATATGGATAATAAGTGGTGATCGTCCAGACGTACGTGGAGATCGAAGGGTTTGCGAGGTATATAGTGCCTCCGGTTTCGTTCAGACCCAGAACGGACTTGCAAATGGACGGTGTGTCAGACACTGGAATTTATTCTGTGTGATTGATAGCCATCAGTTGCATGGTGTGAATTGCCTGTGTGGCATGCTAAGACATTGTGATTAAGGCTTCTGTTGAAAAGCAAAGTCTTATGGTGATGATCAGAGCACCGCCTGTGTGGCACAGCTTTGTGTATAACGTGAATTCGTGAGCCTCACACCCTGGTATGAACCAGAAACGGTAGAGGACCTCAGGGGGGACCTGCGTTTTCTTTCTAGCTAGAAGTGGCGTCGGTGGTTTTACACGCCCTGACGAGTTTGACTTATGTGGATGTTACTGTTGCGAGGCGCCTCGGTTATGTCGGTCGACCCGGGACCGATGGAGTCATTCGTTGGCTCATTTACGCCCCCAAAGGGCGGAGAAATGCATTGTTCAGGAATTTTAATCCACTCTGTGTGGACCGACCCTGATGATCCAAGGTACGGTTGCGGCTGTGCCTGAGGCTCGGGCTGGAGAGTCTCGAATTCGGTGAGGACTATCTTTTACCTTGGTTCATGACGGAAATCCAATTTCCAAATACGTGACTGTGCGGTTTTGATTGTATGTATATATATGGCGACATGATATATGGTACCCATGTCGTCTATGATTGATAGTTATGATTGAAATTGTTTTTGAAACCTACAAATACTAGTAATCATAGAAAATGCTTTTGTTTTATTCGTATCAAGCATATTTTGGCCATTATAAGGTAAATCTCTATCCTCCGGTTTGCGTTGCATTGTGTGATGGGAACTGAGTCTTATAATGGCTTCATTTTTATAAAAAGCATTGCATTGTTTAGAAGAATTATTTGTTTTAAAGCACTGGCGATCCAATGGAGTAAACCCGTTCCACGAAAGTGGCGTGGTCCAGTGATTAGCCATATTTCAAATGTGTTGAGTAGATTTTTCATACCAGTCCCATGACTGACTCGTAGTTTGTTTCACTTTCAAACTCGGGTGCCCCTTTTTCTACACGGGCAGCCTTGTATTCAGGTTTTAGCTGGCTTTATCCAGATAGCTGGAGCTAAAGATGGATTCTATCATTTATCTCTTTTTATGCTGTTCAGCTCCTATTGTACATATTATGTTTGTTTCCGCTGTAGACATTTATATATAGCTGAACTGTATTTGTACTTAGTATGATCCTGTATACTATGTAACTATGATGATTATGTTTATCCAGTGTATTATTTGTTCATTATCTGGTGTATTTATATATTTCTGTTCTGCTGGTATCTGTATATGTGTTATATTCCAAAGATTACCCTTGCCACCGTCAGTACGGGGTCTGGGGTCGTCACATTTGGTATCAGAGCTTTGGTTAAGCTTAGTGCTGGAATATAACATATTAACGAACTCGTCAGAAATAGAACCAGTAGTGTTCTAGGACGGGTAACTCAATACAGATAGGATCAGTAATATCCTAGTATGAGTATAGTAGAATGAAATACACCCCAGTAGACACATTTACATTTGAAGTATATGTCTTTATATTTTGAAATACCTTTTCTGTGACCTGACACTTGATCTTCTATATGCAAAGTACTAGAAAATGAGTGTCAGAAACAGAAGAAATGTAGAACCCGATCTAGAGGCTCTATTTAAGAGATATCGAAATTTGGGTGGAGCACAATTCTCGGGCAATGAATCTATTATTCAAACTCAAGCTTGGGTGAGCTCTGCAGAAAGAATATTTGAGTGTTTCCAGCTGAGAGATGACCAGAAAAGGTTAGTGGCATCTTGGGCGCTCAAAGAAGAAGCTTTAATCTGGTGGGAAATAATCATCAAAGATAATCCAGAAGGTGATATCACCTGGGATAGATTCAAAGAGATTTTCCTAGAAAAATTTACTCCTCCTGAAGTGAATGAGCGATTGTGTGATGAATTCTTTTATCTGATACAAGGAAATATGACCATTCCAGAATATCATAAGAAATTCAACGAACTTTCTCACTTTGCTCTGCATCTGATTCAAGATCCAAAGAGGAAGAATCTGAAATTTATTCATGGCCCGTAAAGGAGATACCAGAATAGTGTGATGAGGAATGTGAAGCTTCCTTTTTCAGAAATGATTTACATGGCTTATCAGTATGAAGATCTCCATAAGAAAGGTATGTTGCGCGACGAAGAGGAAGTCTGCTCGAGTAACAAAGTGGAGTCTGTGACTGATAGTCCTGAGGTCAGTAAGAAGCCAGTGCCAAGAGAAAAAGGGCTAAATCTGAGAAGGAACCAGTAACGACTGCTGTATGCTCTAACTGCAATAAACAAGGACATTTCTCGATAAGTTGCAGAGCTTTAAAGAAACAGGAGAAGTTTTGAGAAAATAAAAGATGCAATCAATGCCATCGGTTTGGCCATGTAAAGCAAGATTGCCGGCTGTTAAAAACGGTAAAGGAGGCTCAGGTAAATGAAGTAGCAGAAACTTCTGAGCCCTCAGCTATTCAAGAAAGGCAAGATGTTTTAGAAGGCACGCTAACTGTCAAAGATATTCCAGTTAAAGTACTGTTTGACACAGGCACATCACGAAGCTTCATTGTCAAGAATGCAGTTAAGAAACTAGATTTGAATTTAAAGAAGCTCAAAGAACCAATGACTGTCCAAAATCCGGTCGGGGGTTCCATCGATCTCAATTGGGTTTGTGGAGTGTCGGTTTCTTTTTCTCGTTATCGGTTCCCTGCCAACGCGGTCGTCATGAATTTTATAGAATTTGATCTTATCTTAGGGTTAGACTAGTTGACCAAGTATGAAGCTGAGGTTAAATGCGCCTACAGAGTCGTAAAGGCGAAGATTAAATCAGGTGATTATATAACCATTCCCTGTGAAGGTCAGAATTCCAATAGAAAAGACTTCTGGGCAGCTTTGGATGTTTCTCCAGCCTAAATAGAAAATATCCCTGAAGTCACATAGAATATTCCCGACCTAGTGAAAGATATTCCTGCCGTCAAGAATTAAGCGGATATGTTTGAAGAAGTTGTTCGCTTACCTCAACAGAGAGAAATAGATTTCAAGATCGCTTTGATTCTGAATGCAAGGCCGGTAGTTCGCGCTATTCGAAGAATGTCCTTGAAAGAGAAAGAGGAATTAGACAATCAAACACGACAGCTCGTATGGAAGGGTCTGATCAGGCCTAGTTTCTCTGATTGGGGTGCAGCAGTGGTGTTTGTCCCAAAATCTGACGGTACTCTACGGCTATGTGTGGATTATCGTGATTTGAACAAGCATACAATAAAGAATAAATATCCATTGCCGCGAATCGATGATTTATTGGATCGTCTGAATGGCGCACAAGTATTTTCAAGGATGGGCCAAGCTACAGGCTTCCATCAGCTTCGAATTGCCGAAGAGTGTGTTCCTATGACAACACTCAGAGGTCCAAACTTATTCTATGAGTGGTTAGTAATGTCGTTCGGCTTATGTAACGCTCCAGCTTATTTCGTCGATTTGATGAATAGAGTGTTCAGAGGAGTCCTGAATAAGTTTGTTCTGGTTTTTATTGACGATATTCTAATCTTCTCTAAATCAAAGGCCGAACATGAAAAGCATCTGGAATAGGTTCTAGAAATTCTGAGAAGGAATGTTCTAAAAGCCAAACTATCCAAATCCATATTCTGGCAAGATGAAGTAAAATTTCTGGGCCATGTCGTATCAAAAGAAGGAATTGCTGTGGATCCAAGTAAAATCACAGCTATTCAAAATTGGAAACAGCCCAGTACTCCTAAAGAACTCCGCAGTTTTCTCGGATTGGCTAGTTATTACCGAAAGTTCTTTAAAAACTTTTCGAAGATATCTGGTCACTTAACGAAGCTTACAAAGAAGCACTCGAAATTCAAGTGGACTCCAGAATGTAAGAAGGCTTTTAAAGAGCTAAAGTTAAGATTAATGACTGCTCCAGTGTTAACCATTATCGACGGCAATCAGGATTTAAAAGTCTGGACAGATGCCTCTAGAGAAGGACTTGGTGCAGTGTTAATGCAAAGGGGGTCAAGTGATTGCTTATGCTAGCCGTCAGATGAAGCCGCACGAGAAAAACTATGTAACTCATGATCTTGAGTTGTTGGCTATCGTATTCTCTTTGAAAATCTGGAGATACTATCTTCTGGGTGAGAAATTCGAACTGTATGCAGACCATCAGTCGTTAAAGTATCTGTTCACCAGAAAGACCTGAATCTGAGGCAGCAACGTTGGCTAGAGTTCCTTGCAGCATATGATTTTGAGATTCTATACACTCTAGGGAAAGCCAATGTCGTGGCCGATGCGTTAAGCCGAAAGAATGAAATGATCGCCAGTTTTATCATCACGACTTCATTGATAGATAAAATATCTGCTCTTCAGAAGGATGATCACTTCATTCAGAAGATCAGAGGGTAATTCAAAAAGGCGAACCCTCGAGTTTTCTAATTGATAATGAGGGGATTTTAAGGCTAAAAGGTCGAATCTGTGTTCCTAACATTTCTGAGCTC
Source organism: Allium sativum (assembly GCA_030737875.1). NCBI lineage: Eukaryota > Viridiplantae > Streptophyta > Magnoliopsida > Asparagales > Amaryllidaceae > Allium > Allium sativum. The sequence goes on from CM060926.1 coordinate 43,597,425, forward strand.
CGAAAGGAAGTGCTGGATGAATGCTACAAGTCAAAACTTAGTATCCATCCGGGAGTAAGCAAAATGTATAATGACATCAAACACACTTTCTGATGGAAGTCGATGAAGAGGGACATTTCTTTATATGTTAGCCGATGCCCTACTTGCCAGCTAGTCAAAAGCGACCAACAGAAACTTGCTGGATTGTTGCAACCGCTAGACGTTCCAGGTTGGAAGTGGGAACATATTTCCATGGACTTCATATATGGTTTGCCTAGAACCAGAAAAGGAAATGATAGTATTTGGGTGATCATAGATCGCTTCATGAAGACCGCCCATTTCATACCTGTCAGATCAAACAGAACTGCTCAGAGTCTGGCGAAGATATACTTCAAGAAAATTGTTTGACTGCACAGAGTGCCGATCAGTATAGTTATTGATAGAGATCCAATATTCACTAGCAAATTCTGGGAGGCATTTCAAGTAGAGCTCGGAACGAAGCTGAACTTGAGCACCGCTTATCATCCTCAGACAAATGGTCAGACTGAGAGGGTGAATCGTATACTAGAAGATCTATTGCGGGCTTGTGTTCTAGATTTCGGTGGATAATGGGAAGAACATCTGCATTTGGCTGAATTTTCATATAACAAAAGCTACCAGGTGAGCCTGACAATGTCGCCATTCGAAGCATTGTATGGTAGACTATGCCGATCCCCTGCTTGTTGGGTCGAACCCGGTAATAGACTTGTGTTAGGACCTAATATAATCCGAGAAGCTGCCGACAAAGTCGATTTCGTTAAGAAACAATCATTCGCTGCTCAAAGCCGACAAAAGAGCTATGCCAATAGGAGAAGAAGAGATATATCATTTGCTGTTGGCGATTATGTATATTTGAAAGTATCGCCGATGAGAGGAGTTATCCGGTTCGGTAAAACTGGGAAGTTGGCGCCCAAATTCATTGGTCCGTTTCCTATTCTTGAACGGATCGGAACGCTTGCTTATAGGGTTAAATTGCCTGATTGGTTGCCTAGGGTGCATGATGTATTTCACATATCTCAACTTCGAAAGCACGTTCATGATCCAGACTTGATCGTGGAAGAAGCAGCTCAACAGGATATTGAAATTACTCCAGAATTAGCTGTGAGAAGAGAGCCGCTAAAGATCATTGGCAAAGAAACCAAAGAACTGAGGAACAAGAAGGTTCACTTAGTCAAAGTGCAATGGAGTGGAGATCCGCGAGATTGTAATTGGGAAACTGAGGAGAGCATTCAGAAAGCCTATCCTAGGTGCCGAGTGGATATCTCTGATTGACTCCGGTGCAAGGTACATTTACCATACTTTGCATTACCAATTAGTTCTCTACTCTGTTGTTATTTTCTTTCCATGGATGTGCACTTGTAATTCTATAGTCTGAATGATTTTAAAAGAATATAGAAGTTGATTAGTATATTTTTGAAAAGTTAAAAACAAGTTGATTGTTGTTTGCATTGTGTGATATTAAATTAGATTAATTAAATTATTGAAACGATAGTTAATTTAATTAATAAGAGAATGAATAGTAGGATTTATTCGATTAAATCACACATTGAACTGATTAGGAAATAGATAGAAATATATACATGTGCATTATATATGTTTGGACAGGTAAATGGATAGCTGTTGAGTAAAGATTTTATTTGCGTGCCCGACAAATAGGTAAACCTTAATGAGTTGGATGCGAAATATTATTATATCAACTCTTGTGAATGCCATTGGATGCGGAGTGCTGGTTATTCTGTGTGTAATAATAAACGTCGCCATAGGATAGTAACAATTAATTTTGAACTACATTACATGGCATACTTCTAGAAGATAGGCATACTTTATCATATACCACATAAGCATTTGGAGCTTATGTGACGAGGTGGAAGATTTACCATACGAGCGAGAGGCTTGTATGGCGATGACTATATTTTATAGGTTGAACTGATGACTGATATGGACATATAAAATTGTAACGATAAAATTGCCAGATTAATAAAAACCCCACACGGGTCTAGAGTTGACAATAATCACATCTCTCTAGTCATTAGATACGGCACATGGATTATTTATTTCCCACACGGGACGAGGTGACGAGGATTTATCCTCTGGAGCAATTAAAATACACACTCCCTCAGGCTTTGACAGGGTGACGAGAATTTATTCTCTGGAGTTATTATCTATACATGCTCCCCTGTAAACACCAGAATATATCACTATAAATATGTGTATGCTTTATAGGATTTATTAGGTACCTAATACGACCCAATAAATTTCCAAACCTCTCCCCGTACAAAGGAGGTTATGGCAAAAAATTTCGAAAATTCCGGGTGTTAGCCAATTTTTTTGAAGAATTTGAAAATTCTCAAAAACTGAAAAGTTGGAGAATGGAAGCCAGACTGAACGTAGAGTTGATTAATCAAACCACTTTCGACTTAGTTCCTTTTCGGGGACGAAAAGTTTTAAGTGGGGGAGATTGTAATGACCCGGAAAATCTAAACCAATTTTTTTTTAAATTGGCTAAAATAGTGGATTTTAAATATTTAAAATGAATATTTTAAATAATAGCAATGAAAAGTGAGTTTGAACCGACGTTTTAAAATAAATATAATTAATTCTAATTATAAACAAGGCCTGAAATGGCGCGGTAGTTTCAAATTTTCATTTCAAACTTTGATTGACTGTACCGGGTGCAAAACAAAACGAATTTGAGTGAAACCAAAAATATTCAAATCTGTTAGTGAAAACCTTTCTAACGAATCTGAAAAATCAAAGTTTCATAGCAGGAAGCAAAAGTTATGGCCAAATGAATTTTCAGAAAGGTCGCTATGGAATTTATATAGCCCGTGAAAATGGCCATTTTGCAAACGACCTCGGAATTCGACAAAACCACTTTTGCTGGATCCGGGATGTTAAACTATTGCTAGGTTTCAAATTTCATGATTTTTGAAGCTAGTATGTGAGCGTGGCAAAGGAAAACATGTTTTGGTCAATTAAAGTTAAATTGGATCGACCAGAAATGGGCCATTTTTCAAACGGTCTCAGAATTCAACGAAACTAGTTTTGTTGGGACCGTATCATCAAAACATAGCTAGATTTATTTTTCGGGAATTTTTGGAATCAGTTTGTGGCCCTGGAAAATTGAAATGTACGTTCAAATTAAATATTGAATGTTTTATATTTTAATTTGAAGGAAAACTGAATGAAACAGTCGAATGGGCCTACGAAACATATCCCATTGTGTTCGGAATGGGGGTAAAACGCTAGGGACGATAGTCGTTGGGTTCGGATTGGAGGTCGTGTTGGAAAACCCCCTTTTAAAAGCTCCCGGCCAATCAGAATTTATATAAAAAAAATTCTCAGAACTCCCCCCCCCCCGATCGACGACGGAAGCCATCTCGTCGCTTCCTGCCCATTTTCTGGTGAATCCACGTCGAATTAGCTCGAGCCCCAGTAGAAATTTTTGAAGATCTCCCCGAGCTCTTCAAATCCATGCTCGTTACGCCCTTATTCGTGTGGTGTTCCTCGAGATCCAGCGCCTGAAAGTTCATCCGTTCATGCCCCGATTTCTCCACCGATCTGAGTGCAAGTTGGCAGCAGTTGGTGCCCCTGGCTCGCCTCTCCTCCCTCTTCCTCGTGGCGAAGGCCGATCGACGTATCGTTGCGCAGATTCAAAGAAAATTCAAAACCTAGTTTTGAACACATCAGTGAGGTAACGGCTGAAACAATATTATAGCAGTTTAAAGCGCTACGGTTTTTGATTTCACTGTAAAAATCATATCTTTTTCGTTTCTTGATGAAATTCAGTGAAACAAGAGATAATGGACTCATGTGGACGTCTTCTACATTCTAGAAGAGACCGCATATTTTTCTGAGCCTTCTGCAATTTTTGGGCAACGCGAAAAGCAATTTGAGATTTCTAATTTATAAACGATATGGAAAACAACGATGTATAAATTATATAGTCGATGTATGAGTTATATAAGCGTTGTACACCTCTTGTATAAGCATTGTATAAGTTGTACGTTTGATATATAAGTTATATATGCGTTGTAAAAGTTATATGTGTGTTGAAATAGAAGTGAAACGCTTATATAAATATATATATACGTCCCTCGTCCACAAACCATGGACGATATTTATTGATTGTGATTGGCGTGAAAATTGGTTAATAGCGAATGGTTGATTAGAATTGTTTGTGGTTGAAAAATACCCGTTTGTGGTTGAGAATTATTTGGTTGGAACCACATAGGATTAGTTTGTGGAAATGAAAAAAATATACATGCCGCCTGCGTGCGAACTAGATGCATGATTCCCTATTGTCAAAAGCTGCGAGGCTTTAAGGTAGAGCGAGGAGCCGTACTAGGGACGACCCCGGTTTTAACTACTCTGCCGTTATGCTGCCGAAATTTTGAATAATATTCATGTGTTAGAATTATTTTCATGTGTTGAAACTATATTCCTGTGTTGAATGGAAATTCATCTATTTAACGACATTCATGTTTTGAAATAAATTGTTTTACAATAAAAATCACCTTTTTAACAATATATATAAACTATAGAAAACCTTCATGTGTTGAATTGTTCATTCGCTGAATAGAAATTCATGTGTTGAATGGTATTCGTGTTTTAAATATAAAAATCGCCTTTTTATCTATATATATAAACTATAAAAAACCTTCATGTGTTGAATTGAAATTCATTCGTTGAATTGAAATTCATGTGTTGAATGGTATTCGTGTTTTAAATATAAAAATCGCCTTTTTATCTATATATATAAAATATAGAAAACCTTCATGTGTTGAATTGAAATTCATTCATTGAATTGAAATTCATGTGTTGAATGGTATTCATATTTTGAAAGAAATTGTTTTATAATAAAAATCCTTTTTTTATCATCAATATGAACTATATAAAATAATCTTGATTTGAAATAAATTGTTTTATAATAAAAATCATATTTTTATTACCTGTATGAACTATATAAAATAATCATGTTTTGAAATGAATTGTTTTACAATAAGAATCACATTTTTATTATATACATGAATTGTTAAAATAGTGAAGTGTTGAAATAGAAGGCAGTTAGATAAAAATATCATTTTTATCAAATGTATGAAAATCATATAGTTTTGAAATCGAAAAATCGATATATATAAATAGAATTGAAATATATCGAATAACGAAGCTGCAGTTCGTATTTTGAAATCGTGATTTCAAACGATTAGTGCGGGAGATCCGACCATCGGATTTTCCCGAAACCGCAACCGTTGGGTTTGCTTTGGAAATATCTTTCCAACGGCACCAACTTTGTAAAAATCCAACGGTTGGATTGTCTGGAATGTTTAATTCAAATCTGAAGAAAAACAGAGCCAGAATTGATTATATATATATATATATATATATATAATTATATTAAATCGAATAACGACGCTGCAGTTCGTATTTTGAAATAGAAACTTCAAACGATTATACCGGGAGATCCGACCATCGGATTTTCCCGAAACTGGAACCGTTGGATTCGTTTTGAAAAGATCTTTCTAATGATGTAAATTTTGTGAAGATCCAGCGGATAGATTTTCAGATATGTGTAAATCAAATCTGAAGAAAAACAGCGCCACGGCCGCGTTATGGCCCGAAGCGTTGTTTGAATAAATTGGCTATTTTAAAATAAATAAAAATGGCGACAAATCGTTATAAAATATTATAAACGATATGGATGTGAAATTTAGAAACTAACTGAAGGTTGGCTAAGTCGAATGGTTTCCTGGGTGTTGATCTGATGTTGGTTTCGGCCTTCGGGGTTAATATTTGGGAAATCGTTCTCTTATTGATTTACAGTTAGCGACTAATGAATTGAAATGATGCGTATGTGTGTTTGTGATGCACTTGTTTATTATATACGCGAGTTGCTCAGAAAGATCGGGTTTATCCCATTCTGAATAACTGAATCGACGATAAGAAATCGAAGATGAAGACGGTGGTCGAAGACCGGAGATCTTCACCTCGTTTGGATGGTGACTGTTGTCCTGATTGGGAGGCATCCCGAAATATGGATAATAAGTGGTGATCGTCCAGACGTATGTGGAGATCGAAGGGTTTGCGAGGTATATAGTGCCTCCGGTTTCGTTCAGACCCAGAACGGACTTGCAAATGGACAGTGTGTCTGACATTGGAATTTATTCTGTGTGATTGATAGCCATCAGTTGCATGGTGTGAATTGCCTGTGTGGCATGCTAATACTCAGTGATCAAGGCTTCTGTTGAAAAGCAAAGTCTTGTGGTGATGATCAAAGCACCGCCTGTGTGGCGTAGCTTTGTGTATAACGTGAATTCGCGAGCCTCACACCCCGGTATGAACCAGAAACGGGAGAGGACCTCAGGGGGGACGTGCGTTTTCTTTCTTGCTAGAAGTGGCGTCAGTGATTTTACACGCCCTGACGAGTTTGACTTATGTGGATGTTACTGTTGTGAGGCGCCTCGGTTATATCGGTCGACCCGGGACCGATGGAGTCATTCGTTGGCTCATTTACACCCCAAAGGGCGGAGAAATGCATTGTTCAGGCATTATAATCCACTCCGTGTGGACCGGCCCTGACGATCCAAGGTACGGTTGCGGTTGTGCCTGAGGCTCGGGCTGGAGAGTCTCGAATTCGGTAAGGACTATCTTTTGCCTTGGTTCATGATGGAAATCCAATTTCCAAATACGTGACTGTGCGGTTTTGATTGTGTGTGTGTATATATATATATATATGGCGACATGATATATGGTACCCATGCCGTCTATGATTGATAGTTATGATTGAAATTGTTTTTGAAACCTATAAACACTAGCAATAATATCAAATGCTTTTGTTTTATTTGTATCAAGCATATTTTGGCCTTTATAAGGTAAAACTCTATCCTCCGGTTTGCGTTGCATTGTGTGATGGGAACTGAGTCTTATAATGGATTCATTTTTATAAAAAGCATTGCGATGTTTAAAAGAATTATTTGTTTTAAAGCACTGGCGATCCAATGGAGTAAACCCATTCCACGAAAGTGGCGTGGTCCAGTGATTAGCCATATTTCAAATGTGTTGAGTAGATTTCTCATACCAGTCCCATGACTGACTCGTAGTTTGTTTCACTTTCAAACTCGGGTGCCCCTTTTTCTACACGGGCAGCCTTGTATTCAGGTTTTAGCTGGCTTTATCCAGTTAGCTGGAGTTGAAGATGGATTCTATCATTTATCTCTTTTTATGTTGTTCAGCTCCTATTGTACATATTATGTTTGTTTCCGCTGTAGACATTTATTTATAGCTGAACTGTATTTGGACTAAGTATGATCCTGTATACTGTGTAACTCTGATGATTATGCTTATCCAGTGTTTTATTTGTTCATTATCTGGTGTATTTATTTATTTCTATTCTGCTGGTATTTGTATATGTGTTATATTCCAAAGATTACCCTTGCCACCGTCAGTACGGGGTTCGGGGTCGTCACAGGTTCGGTGTTAACGAGCCCACGTCCACTTTATATCTATGATTATACTTGGAATCAGAGTACAATCGATGGTTTATCCCTCAGCTTCGCTCTTACAATGTTGATTCACTCAATAATTTCAAGACAACTTGGAATAATAACAATGGAGGTGTAATAATGGTGGATTCAGAACTCAGAATTGCCAAAAAGATCCTGAAAAAGGCCAAGTTCTAGGCTATTTATAGCTGATTTCTGCAGGCGGATCGCGGCCATACATGGAACAAATCCCGAAGATCTTGGGCTGGTTCATAGCTTGAGGGAGAAATAATCAATATGGACGTTATGGTCATGTGTCGCTGGATCCTGCGTTTGCGGATCGTGAAAGACTTGGTCATGGCTTTTATCTTGTTTTCTGGTTCGGATCAGGTCGCGCTTTCATGGAGAGATCAGGTCGAGCTCGGAGGAGCGGGTCGGATCGGATCTGGTTGACATGAGCAAGTCAGATCGCATCAGGCTGACACGAGCGGGTCGGATCAGGCTAGGCTGACACGAGCGGGTCGGATCGGGCTAGCAGGGGGCGATCGCGATCGGGTCTAGGCCTTTCCACAAGTAAAGCTTCATCTTGAACTCGCGCTTGAATCTTGGTGGCTTGGTCCAAAAGCTAGCCAACATTTTGCCCCATCGAAGTATGTTTTATCAAGGATGGAACGTGCTTCGAAATTTCCGAATTACCTTTTCATGAAGTGATGTGAATCAAAAGGCCGTGTTTGTTTGGAACGTCGTACAGCTTCCAAAAATTCGTGCCTCTTGATAAGTACATATACTCAGTTAAATCTTCAGTCATTTCTTTGTTCATTGGTTAATTCTCATCTCTGGAGTTTTTGGAGACTTCATTGTCAAATTTCTAGGTAAGCTTTTGAATTTTCACAGGCATTTCTGAGTCTTCATTTTTGATAGTTATCTATCGGGTCGGATCGCCAAAACGCCCCACGAACCATGAGATGAGGCTCTTGCTTCTGTTTGGTGATTGTTTGGGCTTTCCTATGAAACACGATGGGCCTTTACACTAGATCACGAGGCGTTTGAGGGAGCGTCCCCTCTTTCTCTGTGCCAGGCTTTGGTTCGTGGCCCATTGATTTTCACGGTCCGAATGGGACAAAAAATGGAATACCAACGGTCGCTTCCTGGTCTATATAAGCCGAACCCCTCTTCATTCTCCCCTTTCTTCTTCCTTCTGCTGCCGCACCTCTCTTCAAGTTAACCCTAACTTCAATCTCCAAGAAAAACCCATTCGTTTTCCCCATTTTTAAGAAAGGTAATCATATTAAAAATGTATTCTCGCATTTTTATCCTTGTTTTTCTTGAGTTTTTGCTGATTCGAGAGGAGAGATGGCAGAGTTTTGTGGTTTTGGAAGCGACGATGGCGAATGGGTTCAGCTGCTCAAGTTCGCGGATAGGGAGGAGGAGAAAGAGGAAGAAGGAGTTGGGCAGGTCTATTCGTAGGTGTGGTTCGAGACGCAATAACAATTGGATGGAGAAGATGAAGCTGGTGTTTAACGCAAAAACGGCTCAGATCGTGGAGATGACAGGACAATGGTTCACGAGGAGGGTAAATGAACGGATTAGAATTTGGACGATGGATCGTTCCACTGTCCAAATCTCGACTCACGAACCGATGCTTCATTGCCAACTTGACCCTCCGGCGATCTGATCCCAATGGACCGATCCGATCTTACGCACCAGCGTTTTCTCCGGCGATCTGACCTTCATCTTTCCCACGAACTAATCTGGAAGGCGATCCCTCACACACATGAACTTAAACAATGCATCGTAATTGCAATTCATTGAACAGTTAAGTTAGAGCCTTCGAGATAGACTTCTTGGACTGATTGACAACATGACTTAATAGCATGCTCACTGCACTTATCCAATTTATGTTATGACTTTATTTTCCAGTATCACACACACTTGCACACACTAGCACTTGCACATGCACGGGGTCCGAGGGTAATTATTTTCTAATCTCTCATGTTTGCTCACCAGAACAACAATGTCGGATAATCGTTCTCCTGAAAGATCTGAAACAGAGGTGGACCCGGAGATGTTGGAGCACCTTAATCCTGAGGTTCCTCCAGTTAATCCAGAGGGTGTGGATTCTGAATCCGAATATGAGGAAGAGGCAGGATCAAATTCATCTGAGAGTACCTTGCTTGAGGAGGAGTCCAAAGTGGATGACTGAGCTCCCGATGAGATCACCGACGTTCTAGAAATCGAGAAATTTACTGACTCTTATCTTCCAAACTAGATGATATAAAACTTAAGAAATTTTTCTTGAAACACGGGATCCCCTGGGACAATGTGAAAACACTCGAAAGCGGGGATAGACCTCATCTGGCTCTAGAAGGGTACATGGCAGTCAGCCGACTCATGTGTTGGGTAGGCGCTATTCCTCCGTTTCCTCCAATCGTCATTAAAACCTTATGATGATTATGTATTGCCCCTATGCAGCTTCATCCCAACGCTTATGCAACCTTGTACACTCTATATGTCGCGTATGCAGAGATCCTGCAAACTGAGCTTACTTTTAAAGACTTGAAATTCTACTATCTTTTTAAGCACCGTTCCACAGCGACCCCAAATTTCTCTTTCTTTGAATCAGTAGCCAACAGGAAAGTTCTGTCTGATGGTTATAGCAACATAGGGGATCCCAAAGCTGATTGGTTTTACACAAAATACCAGGCTGGGTGTGCTAGGAGGTGGCTCAAATCTAGTAAGTTTCGAGCCTCCAGATGTATGACTGAATTACATAATCGAGGCACTAACATGTTTCTTTTTCTCTTGTGCAGATCACACATTCCCCAAGACGGAAGGCTTAGTGTATAACGATCGATTATCCCGCCTTCTTAAAAGCAAGTCCGACTTCCTGAAAATCAAGAAATGTATTACTGACGAAAACCCTTCACAAACACCATCTTTTGGACATAAGATTTGTACTTGGCGCGAGCAGTAAACCTTACAAGTATGTACCCCTGGCTGAAGGAGAAGGAACATCTCAAGTTGTAAAAACAGCCATTCTTCGCAAGAGTCCTTCGCCGATGACTAATCAGGATGACGAGGATTTAAATGTGTATAAAGGAGATGAGGGAGGAGCTGATAAATCAAAGGAGGTTCCAACTTCCGAGGGGCAGTCTCCACTAAGGACTTCATCGCCAGTTGAGTCTGTCGCACCAAAACGAATTAACAGAGGAACATATTTTCGGGGAATTAAGTAAAATTCCTTTGCCAGATGATATTTATACTCAAGAAGATTTCGAAGGGGAACCAATTTTTCCCATCTACGGAAAGACGGGTGCCCCAATTGGAGAAAAAAAAGTCACCCGAACGAGCTTAACTTCGGGCCCTGTTCCGTTTAAAAAAAGGGGGATTTCACATGATGCACAAAACACACGCACCATTTATTATAACACTCTTTTTTCTACTGTGGTCCATAGTTCTAACGTGCACTTGTTTTCTTTGCAGGAAAAATGTCTTGCAAACGGTCTTATTCCTACCGTTCACTTCGCGAGGGCACACCAAGCCTCCTTCCAGATCCTGAGCACACTTATAGCGATAGTCGGGGAAGGGATAGTCGTCAGCCCTGGGATTCTCGTCAATCTTATTCTACACGACCTCGATCTCCACCGAAGCAAAGTTATGGAAAGCCACATAGTCACCCAATGCCACCAGTTGGGGGAAAGCAACTTCCTAGAGATTAAACCCCTCCAAAAAGCACTCCTTCTCACGCCCAATCTTCTAAAAAACACCCCGAGCCAAAGGATAAGGACAAAGATGAAGGCAGAATTATAGAGAAGGGTAAGGAAGTTCCTACTTCCTCTAGTGAGCGTGGCTTGGACACTACTGCTGCAAGGGACGTTGCCCCCTGTTATGAGATTATGGCCAGGTTAGAGCGCCTACGAAAACAATTTCCCGACATTTACTTTGAGAGGATGGTGTTCGTCCCAGATCTTGAACCGGTCCCCGAGGATTGGGACATAGAGGTGATAGGGTATGTATGCCATGTAGCTAACAATACGGGTAATGAAGAAGCACGCTGCTACACTCTGCTATCACTGCCAGGTAGAGACGGACGCGGCCAGGGCCAGAGCAAAGATTGACAATGATGTTAGGTCTAGGTGCAAAATGGAAAAAGAACTGGAGGATGCACAGGCCCAACTGGCTTTAGCTCGGTGAGATGCAGAGAATTACAAGTCCGAGTTGGAGAGTGCCAGGGAGCGTTTTCGCAACGATCTTGACTTAAATATCGAGGAACGGGTATCCCTGAGGAAGGAAGTAGAGGATCTCAGGGCGATTAATACTTAACTGAAGACAGTACAGGATCGCTTTTCTGCCGAGAAAGAGGCTTGGGAGAAAGAGAGGGCGAGCTTAAAAAATGACCTTGCCCTCGCCAAGAAGGAGAAGGAGGTTCTAAATGATTAACTCGCTCAAGCTGAGGAGCGTGTAGCTCTCGCCGAAAGCAATGCCAATAGCACTCGTGAGTCAGCAGCTGCTGCGGCTGGTAAGCTTGCCGAAAGAGAGAAAGATATAGAGAGTTATGAGGAATTATTGTTTGATTTCTTTGGTCAAGTTATCAAGCATCAAGACATCTCTTGGATTCCAGACTACCATGTTACCTCGGCCAATATATGGGATGCAATTGTCGAGGGCGAGAAGCGGCGACTCGGAGTCGATGAAATTGACAAGCACTAGCTGATGCATACCTTTCTCAGAGTTGAAGAGCCTGAGGCTTTAGAGGAAGGTAGACGCCTTATCCACGAGGAAATGGAGAGGGAGAAGAGCGGGCTCAAGGGTAAGGATAAAATTGGCGAGAGCTCGAGCTCGGTGGTAGAGCCCAAAACCTCTGAGGTTGAGGGATATAACCCGGATGATCCATTGATCCCCTTGGCACCTACTCCTCCGATTGTCAGGACCACCAGTACAAATCTGGGAGATGAGTCGGCCGAAGGTATCTCCACATTTTCTCCACAGTTCATTAAAGCAATCGTAACTTGTCGTCGTCTCATGGGACAGACAACTGTCATGGCCACATCTCCTCCCGATTTTCTAACCTTTACTTCTAATGGTGTAGGTACCAAAGTGGTCGAAAAGGGTGCAGAGGAGAAGGCAGAGGCTGAGAAGGTTGAGGTTCCCCCGGGTTCTGGTATCGAAGCTTCCGAGGTCTCAAAGCAAACCGGGGGCTTAACAAGTGATAGAGTTACAGTAGCACCTGTGGAGTCTGGCACTGGCGCTCCTACGGATGCCGAGATCATTGCTGCTCTGCATGACATAGACGGCAGTCATGGAGATGAGGAAGAGGAGTTAGAAATCATTGACGAGGCCAAGGGTGATGATAGCGAAACCTTGGCTGACATACAGGCTAGGAAGGAGAAGCAGTTGGCTCTTAAGAGGGAGGAACAGAATCCTGTGTTCATGACCCCTATTTCTGAAATCGACCCCAAGACTGGGTTGGTTATAAGATTCTCTTCTAGATCGATAACTTCACAGCTTGCCTACGAACCTTCCAGTCCTTCTCCGGAGCCCCTTGTCGACAAGAGGAAGAGGAAGAAAAGCGACCGCTCTGGTACTAATAAAAAGGAGTTGGAGAAACAGAAGAAGGACAAGAAATCAAAGCCATCTCCCAAGTGCAAATAGAATGCATCTATTGGCTCATGTTTTAGTTTTAGGATTTCTTTTGGCCAAAAGATGTAGTCGTGAGATTGGCCCTCACTTTTTTCTTAGTTTCTCGTTTTTTGTATATCCGTTTCCAGTAAATAAGGACCTACTTCTTTTGCATCATTGTGTTCCTGCAAATTCATCAGGTTAGTAGAGTTTAAATAATCATAAATGAAACTTTCATAGTTAAATGTTAAAGTTATAAGTAACGATCATTAATCATAACGAAAACAATTATCGGGAAATACTTGTGCTAAGTAATCGTGTAGTGATGCACGTATATATATTCCTAATTGATCGTCATTATAGTGCCTGGCCAGGGCGTGTTGGCGATCGATTAGAATTATATTCGTACTATCCCGATCTTTCCATGGGGTAATGGTTCTTGCGGTGCCAAGTCTCTAGCGCTTTTATACTCTCCCGATCCATCAGCGGGTTAGAGTTTGCGTGGCACTAAGTCTTTAGCGCCTTTATACTCTCCCGATCCTTCAAAGGGTTAGAGTTCGCGTGGCACTAAGTCTCTAGCGTCTTTATACTCTCCCGATCCTTCAGCGGGTTAGAGTTCGAGCTCGATTTTTGGTCTGCTCACCGATCCTTCAGCGGGGCAGAAGTTCTGGGGGCGCTAAATCTCTAGCGCCTTTATATGTTCTCGATCCTTCAGCGGGTTAGAGTGTTGCCATGGTGGTTTTATCATGGTGCACATGCACGCCTTGGGGACGTTATCTTCGCGTCCTATATGCTCTCTCCCTGATCTTGGGAGTTAGAGTGCAAGTTGTAATGCAATTTACCTCGCTGCACCTTTTGAAGCTTTAATTATCATGAACTTTCCGATCTGTTGAATGACATTATGAATTAGCCGTTTTGAGATTACTGCATATATTTAAAACAATTCCCGAAAATGGTAACAATATATACATTGATCAAAATAAAAGAGTAGATAAGAAATGGTGCAGTAAAGGTAAATGACACACAACATTTTTATAGTGGTTCGGTCGAATCATGACCTACGCCCACTTTATAATCTTTTGTTCAAATAACCAGACTGTTCTAGGCAAGTCGAGCCTTTTTACATGGTTCTAAAAACAAGAATAAAACTGACACTTTTTATGTCAGGTAAAGACGCAAATGTTGGGCATTCCACACTCTGGGGATTTCATCTCCGTCTATGGTCGCCAGCTTGACGGTTCCATTATCAAGCCTTCGTAAAATGGAGTACGGTCCTTCCCATTTCGGGCCCATATGTACCGGGGTGGAAAGACACGTTTCAGAACCAAGTCTCCGGGTTCGAATGTCCGAGCTCGGACTCTTCTGAAGTAGTACCGAGCTATTTGTTGTTTGTGCCTCAAGGCACGTAAGTCGGCTTCGTCCCTTTTTTCCTCAGTCATGTCCAAGGATTTATGGAGCAACTCATTGTTGGTCATCGGGTCATAATAAATGGTACGATGTGACGGTAATTCTAACTCGACCGGAATAACTGCTTCAGCTCCGAAGGCAAGGGAAAACGGGGTGTGTCCCGTCGTCGACATGTACGTTGTTCTATAGGCCCATAGTGCCAGGGGCAATTCGTCGACCCATAAAGCTTTGGCCTTCTTCAATCTTTTCTTTAGAATGGATTTGATCACCTTATTTGCCGCTTCAACCTGTCCGTTCGATTGCGGGTATGCCACAGAGGTGTAACAACCCGTATTTTTGAATAACATGTTATAACATAAATCAAGGCAGAATTAAACTGTAAAATTTGAATCAAGGGAAACAGGCTGTGCCATTGCGTTCGTCTCAGAAAAATACGCGAAATAGAGTCCGAATTTTCGAAAATCGGAGTCCGTATGACCAAGTTATGGCCCGTCAAAGTTTTCAGAAAATTACAAGTTCAAAAACAGTTCAAATTTGAATTTAGAATTCAAATTCAGCCAAAACAGACTGGGCGGGAAAACTCCCGCCCAGACAGGTCGACTGGGGGGTCGACACTAGGGTCGACCTCCCCCTAACCAGGTCGACACTAGAGTCGACCTGGGGGTCGACCTCCCTGGTCGGCCAGGTCGGCCTAGTGCATCTATTTTGGCTGTTTGGACCTGTTTTGGAGGCTTATGACGTGATTTGATGGCTCGGATTGAATCTATGGTTAATCCTATGGCTAATACTATCCTAATCTTCTATAAAAAGACCCCTAAGCCTAGCCTAAATCACCATTATTCAACCCTACAACTAAACTATGTCAAATTTGTTCCTCTCATGGCCTCCACTCTCATGCTAAAATTTCTAAGTTTATTTATATGAGAGATTTTGAGTTCATACAAGTGTTTTCAAGCTTGTATGAGTGTTCTTAGTTTGCATTCAAGACAAGTTGCAACATTTCTATTACAAAGTAAGGGTTTTTATTGATTTGGCTCAAGAGTTTTTCATTTGGAGCTTTCATATTTGGGTGATTGCATAAGGGCTTCGTCTCAATCTTTATAATAAATATTCATTTGTGTCTTCATAGCATTGTAAGCCCTTCTCTACTTTCTTTTTTTTGAACTCTAAATTTAAATGAATGATGCAAGTTTGGGTTGATCATTGTGATATGCAAGTTTGGTTGATCATTATGTTATGCAAGTTGGCTTAATCATTATGTATGACACATGTTGCTATGTTATGCAAGTTTGGGTTGATCATTATACACATGTTATCATGTTATGCAAGTTAAACTTGAGTTTGTGAGCTTAAAGCTTCAAGCTTTATATTTAAGGTTGCGATTTGGCAACATGGAAGTTATCATATCCCTTATGATAACTTGCATGTGAGGCTAAATGCGAACTTCTAGCAACTTCTACATGTCATTTATCACCATGTATCACTTATATGCTAAGTTTGGTTTTATGCATACTTTTGAAGCCTAATAATGCAATATGCAATTATATGAACATATGTACATTTCATATGCCACCATGTTAAACTTGTGGCTTCAACGCCTTTTTGTCATGATTATGCCAAGTTCCCTATTTTATCCTTTATGCGTTGTTGCGATTATGTAAACGATGGGATTACGTTGGGGTTGGGTAACACTATGACATGAACATGGTTTTTATAACATTACGTGATATGTTAGCTTGTAATTATGTTTTGGAAACATAATGGACATGACACTTAGAAAATATGAGTGTGGCCAACTCGAGGTTGGGTTGAGTTTGTAGTATAAATCTACCCGGACCCGCCCGGCTTAACTAGTGGCTACAAACAATAGGACCCAATGTGAGAAGTAGGTCATGTTGTGCTCGAACCCGAGGTTAGACCAAGTTGTGGTGTAAAGCTACCCGGACCCGCCCGGCTTAACTAGTAACCACAACAAGGTCTAATATGAGACGTTAAAGTACATTAAGTTAATTAATGCCTCCTGATTAGGGTTAAGTCATGGTCCACTTAATACTTAACCAATTTGGGCTTGATGGGTTAATCGAGGTTAAGTCATGAACCTTGGGTACACTTAACCAATTTAATCCACGTTTGGATCGGGTTAACCACATTTAACCCGTTAAGAAACCCTAGTTGCGTGGTCCTTTTCAGCAGTAACCCTCTTGATAGTATCATAAGACCCTAGGGACTAGGCTAGGGTGGGGCACGATTACTGGGCTGACATGTAAGCGACCAAAACGACGGCTGAGTAGGTACGCCGGTGTGGGTCCAGGCGGACTATGGTCGTGCACATAGTCCGAAGTTGGAAAATCAGGCACGGGTACCAGTAGGTCTAGACTGTGCATACTTGATTCATGTCCGAGGTTGACACCCTAGGACTTGGTACACCCTAGGGTGGACCTAGCGCAGTTTAACTACATTTCATGTTTGGGCCGTATGACACCGACACTTGACGAGTTAGGCTTATAGGGAGCCGATCAACTAGATCGTGTAGTTGGACCTTGATTTAGGTCACCTCATGATGTTGGGCCAAGCTTGGGCTAAGGGATCAATTCTTGTTTTTACTTGACATGTTAGAATGCTAGTACACCCGTGGTGCAAAACTTAACCTTGATTATGCGACGACACCTTTATCTTTCTTGTTAGTTAATCATCATGCCAGTATGTTGTTATCCTTATATTCACCTCAGCTTCTCATGCCAGTTAACTTTACTAGTTCATGAACTGATAGTAGTTAGGGCTTACCAGTCTTTTTGACTGACCTGTTTTCTTTCGCCTCTTTTCTTCTGTTCCCCCCCCCATCAGGTCCTCAGGGTGGGAACATTGGAGCTTAGCTTGGATCTTTATAGCTTGCTTACTGGATTTGCTCATGTACGGTTTTGGACATTGAGCTAGCTATGGTTTATCACTTCACTTTGGGGATAGTACTTTATGTATTTCAGTTTTTCAGTTTATGCTTTTCTCTAGACTTTGTTTGTTGGTAAATAATGACTAAGTACTTTGTTGTAACTTAACTATGGTTTTGAAATGCTAGTTTTATCCGCTGCTTTACTACTCTGTTTCACTTATATGTTCTGTCTTGTGATATCTGCATGCATGTTTACCTTGTTTAACGCCCCTCCAAAGCTAGTGTGCTTGCAAGAGTTACCCTGGCGGAGGTGGGGTGTTACATTTGGTACCAGAGCATAAGGTTTACAAGATTTGAGCAAAAGTGTTTTTGAAACTTACCGTTTGAAAAACTATTTTCAAAACTAATTAAGTATTTTCCAAGAAAAGTCTAGTTATTTTAAAAAGACTATTCCCCAAAAGCCATAGCACTATCCTTCGTTTCTTCGTTCTGAATCTATCTTTTTCCTTTTTCAGTATGGCCGATCTTAACCTTCCCGAGGGAGTGACCATTCCCGGATGGTTCCGGAGGTACTTGGAAGCTAGGTCCAACGATGTGGGCCCAGCAAATACCCCCAATATAACTGAGGTTCCTCCTCCTCCCCCTCCTCCTCAGAATCCGCAAGCAGATTTCGCTAAGATTTGCAAAGACTTTAAGGCGATGGGTGGCAAGAACTTTATTGGGACGGAGACTTTTGCGGAGGCAAGAAATTGGTTGAAAGAAACTGAAGATCTCTTCGCCATCTTTGATGTGCAAGATCATAGAAAGGTTTTATTGGCAGCATGGTTATTAAAAGAAGAAGCTGCTTATTGGTGGGAGGTCACCAATGCTACGATGCCTATAGAGACTTGGGCCGACTTTAGGACAAGATTTGGGCTTAAGTTTCTATCATCAGCTGAGGCGAATCTGCAATTGGAGAAGTTTATATCTTTGAGGCAAGGGGACATGACAGCGAGTGAGTATGTGAATGAGTTTAACAAGCTCGCCCGATTCGGTTTGGACATGGATAATACCTCCCAGAAGAAGGCTTTACGCTTTGCACGAGGGTTGAATGAGCCATTACAAGGTTTAGCCCTATCTCATATACCTATGGGGGCCACTTTCGAAGGTCTAGTAAACATGGCATTGCTTCAAGGGGACGATAAGAATGGCAAGAAAGAAGTCAAGCCTAATGAGACTCAAGCCAAGAAGACAGACTCCAAGTTGGGAGGAAACCAGAGCAATCAGAACAACAAGAACAACAAGAACAACAAGGGCAATAAGGCTAAGGCAAAGGACCCAAGAAAATGCAACTACTGCGGGATTGTTGGGCACATAGCTAAAGACTGTAGGAAGAAGAAGAGGAAGTTAGGCGAATGCTTTCATTATGGAGAGACCGGACATTTTAGCAAGGATTGCCCCAAGAAGCAAGGGCAGAATCAGCGTGCAGGACCTTCTGGAGGGCAAGTGCATGCTCTCAACACTGCTCCAGCTCAGGACCGAGGTAGTATTTCTGTAGAAAGTCATGTTTACATTTCTGATTTCCCTGTTCATACCTTATTTGATTCTGGCGCATCGCATAGTTTTATTTCTGATCTTGTTGAAAGTTTGCACCTAAGTACTAGTCTAGTTGAGATCCCGTTATTGTTTCAAATCCAATTGGGGGTTCCGCCCATCTACCTGTGATTTGTGTGGATTTGAATATCTCTATCTTGAGCACAGAATTCATGTGTAATGCTTAGGTTCTCGGGTTTATGGGATACGGGTTGATTTTGGGTGTGGATTGGTTGTCCAGTTATGGAGCCATTCTTGACTGTGAGTATAGGGTAGTGAGGCTCATGACTCGCCTCGGTAATACCCTAGAAATTTCTTGTAATCCTAGAGGTCCCGTCATGTTATGTTATCTTGAATCTCTTGACTCGTCCATCGATGATCTGCAATCTATAAGGGTGGTCCGAGACTATCTTGATGTCTTTGAAGAAGTAAGGGGGTTACCCCCTAAGCGGGAGATAGACTTCTGCATTTATCTGGTTGATAATGCCAAGCCAGTTACATTGCCCGTTAGGCACATGGCCCCGCGAGAAAGAAGAGAGCTTGGTAAGAAAATCAAGGAGCTGCTTGAGAAAAATTTTATTAGGCGAAGCATTTCTGAATGGGGTGCTCCGGTGGTATTCGCTACTAAGGCGGATGGTTCGCTTCGTCTATGTATTGATTATCGAGAGTTGAGCAAGCTGACAAAGAAGAATAGGCACCCGTTACCGAGGATTGATGATCTCTTTGACCAGCTTGTAGGTGCTTCTGTTTTCTCTCAACTCGATCTAGCCACCGGATTCCATCAGCGTAGAGTGGCTGAGGATAGTATTGATAAGACTGCGTTTAGGACTCCAGATGGATTCTTTGGATGGCTTGTTATGCCATCCGGTTTGACTAATGCACCCGCATACTTCGTGGACTTGATGAGTAGGGTGTTCAGGGAGTTCCTCAACAAGTTTGTTGTTGTCTTCGTGGATGATATTCTGATCTTCTCAAAGGATGAGGAAGAGCATGCTAGGCATCTCAAGGAAGTAATGGATACGCTTAAAGCGCATTAGTTGAAAGCCAAGTTCTCCAAATGTCATTTCTGGAGAAGGGAAGTTCGGTTTCTTGGACATATAGTTTCTAAGCAAGGCATAGCTGTGGATCCCGCGATAGTGGTTGTGGTTCAAGACTGGAAGACTCCTAGGAATGCAACCGAAATAAGAAGCTTTCTCGGTCTGGCGGGCTACTATAGGAAGTTCATCAGGGACTTCGCTAAGATTTCGGCCCCTCTTACGAAGTTGACAAAGAAGAACTTAGTCTTTGCACGGGACTTGGAGTGTGAGCTTGCTTTTCAAAAGCTCAAGAGAGCCCTTACCTCAGCTCCAGATTTGGCCTTACCCGATAGTGGTAAGATGTTTACCGTGTACGCAGATGCACGTGACATGGGATTAGGCGCGATCCTGATGTAAGAAGAAAGAGTAATATGTTATGGGGTTAGGCAACTCAAAGTTTATGTGAAGAACTACCCCACGCATGATTTGGAGTCGGCGGCGATTGTCTTTGCGCTTAAATCATGGCACCATTATCTTTTGGGCAAGAGATTTGAGTTATATACGGATCACAAGTCGCTCAAGTATCTCTTCTCGCAAAAGGATATCTATGCTAAGTGTTGAGTTTGGAAGCAGGAATTATGTTTTTGGGCTTTGGGTTGATTCTAGGGATGAAGTGGTTATCCAGTAAGTGTACCATCCTCAGTTTTGAAATAAGGGTAGTTAGGCTCTTGACTTGCCTGGGTAATACCCTCGAAGTCTCGCGTAACCTTTAGAGTTCTGTCAGGATTAGTTACCTAGAATCTTTTGACCCATTTATTGGAAATTAATGATCTATTCGATTAGTGTTCGCGGATGTTCATAGAAATCATGTTAATAAGTGCATTTGGCCACATGGGTTGGTATTTATTTTCAAAGGAAAGTGCTTCTACGTTGAATACCTTACAGTGAATTTTGGGAAAGCTTGCATGAAGTCATGAGTATATAGTTAAGTTAAGAACCGAGTATGCTAGAAAAAAAATAAGAGAAAATGAAACAAGAAGCGACAGTGAAATGAGTTCCAACTCACATTTCTGAAGTAGGAATTAAGAAGCAACGAAATTGAAAGGTTAAAAACGGTCAAAGCACAATGGAATTAAGTTCAAGGAAATGCGGCTTAGTAGGTTGAAGACTAGATACGCGCATCATATATCTTTTTAGGAGTATATCCTTGATCCCTGTTTTTCCGTGGAGCTTGCTTGTATACTATCTTCTCGATCTCTTTTCCTAATTAGCATATCTTCCTTTTGCTATCCATGTTTACCTTGTTTATCTTGTTATCTCGTAATCGTGTCATGAGAACCTTAGGTAGAAACCCTTTGGATGAAACATGTATTTGAAACATGTTATGCTTGATGGTTGCAAGTGGTTGCAAGTGTTTGCAAGTGGATACTCGTGGATGCATGATACACATTGGGCACTAAGATCGGCTCACACACTTTCATGTTGCATATGCATGAGTGCTTATACGTATTCATGGATGAAACTTGTTATGCTATCACGTGGATGTTACATATGGATGAATGTTATATGCACTCATGTAGAGATTATAAATTATGTTAGGAATTTGCATACATATGGACTCATTTCACTAACATACATATGCATTAAGGAGGTTTACTGTATCAGTAACCTCCTGATTTTCACATTAGATAAGTACATATACACACATCTTTGCATATGATCATACAACATTTAGAATCCTTTAAGGATAATGACTGCACGTGGATGATGTTTTGAGTAGATGGATGATGGATGGTAGGATACGTTCTTCCTAACTTGGAGATTTCGGGGACGAAATCCTTTAAGGAGGGGAGAATGTAACAACCCGTATTTTTGAATAACATGTTATAACATAAATCAAGGCAGAATTAAACTATAAAATTTGAATCAAGGGAAACAGGCTGTGCCATTGCGTTCGTCTCGGAAAAATACGCGAAATAGAGTCCGAGTTTTCAAAAATCGGAGTCCGTATGACCAAGTTATGGCCTGTCAAAGTTTTCAGAAAATTACAAGTTCAAAAACAGTTCAAATTTGAATTTAGAATTCAAATTCAGCCAAAACAGACTGGGTAGGAAAACTCCCGCCCAGACAGGTCGACTGGGGGGTCGACACTAGGGTCGACCTCCCCCCAACCAGGTCGACACTAGAGTCGACCTGGGGGTCGACCTCCCCCCAACCAGGTCGACACTAGAGTCGACCTGGGGGTCGACCTCCCTGGTCGGCCAGGTCGGCCTGGTGCATCTATTTTGGCTGTTTGGACCTATTTTGGAGGCTTATGACGTGATTTGATGGCTCAGATTGAATCTAGGGTTAATCCTATGGCTAATACTATCCTAATCTTCTATAAAAAGACCCCTAAGCCTAGCCTAAATCACCATTATTCAACCCTACAACTAAACTATGTCAAATTTGTTCCTCTCATGGCCTCCACTCTCATGCTAAAATTTCTAAGTTTATTTATATGAGAGATTTTGAGTTCATACAAGTGTTTTCAAGCTTGTATGAGTGTTCTTAGTTTGCATTCAAGACAAGTTGCAACATTTCTATTACAAAGCAAGGGTTTTTATTGATTTGGCTCAAGGGTTTTTCATTTGGAGCTTTCATATTTGGGTGATTGCATAAGGGCTTCGTCTCAATCTTTATAATAAATATTCATTTGTGTCTTCATAGCATTGTAAGCCCTTTTCTACTTTCTTTTTTTTGAACTCTAAAGTTAAATGAATGATGCAAGTTTGGGTTGATCATTGTGATATGCAAGTTTGGTTGATCATTATGTTATGCAAGTTGGCTTAATCATTATGTATGACACATGTTGCTATGTTATGCAAGTTTGGGTTGATCATTATACACATGTTATCATGTTATGCAAGTTAAACTTGAGTTTGTGAGCTTAAAGCTTCAAGCTTTATATTAAAGGTTGCGTTTTGGCAACACGGAAGTTATCATATCCCTTATGATAACTTGCATGTGAGGCTAAATGCGAACTTCTAGCAACTTCTACACGTCATTTATCACCATGTATCACTTATATGCTAAGTTTGGTTTTATGCATACTTTTGAAGCCTAATAATGCAATATGCAAGTATATGAACATATGTACATTTCATATGCCACCATGTTAAACTTGTGGCTTCAACGCCTTTTTGTCATGATTATGCCAAGTTCCCTATTTTATCCTTTATGCGTTGTTGCGATTATGTAAACGATGGGATTACATTGGGGTTGGGTAACACTATGACATGAACATGGTTTTTATAACATGACGTGATATGTTAGCTTGTAATTATGTTTTGGAAACATAATGGACATGACACTTAGAAAATATGAGTGTGGCCAACTCGAGGTTGGGTTGAGTTTGTAGCATAAATCTACCCGGACCCGCCCGGCTTAACTAGTGGCTACAAACAATAGGACCCAATGTGAGAAGTTGGTCATGTTGTGCTCGAACCCGAGGTTAGACCAAGTTGTGGTGTAAAGCTACCCGGACCCGCTCGGCTTAACTAGTAACCACAACAAGGTCTAATGTGAGAGGTTAAAGCACATTAAGTTAATTAATGCCTCCTGATTAGGGTTAAGTCATGGTCCACTTAATACTTAACCAATTTTGGTTTGATGGGTTAATCGGGGTTAAGTCATGAACCTTGGGTACACTTAACCAATTTAATCCACATTTGGATTGGGTTAACCACATTTAACCCGTTAAGAAACCCTAGTGGCGTGGTCCTTTTCAGCAGTAACCCTCTTGATAGTATCATAAGACCCTAGGGACTAGGCTGGGGTGGGGCACGATTACTGGGCTGACATGTAAGCGACCAAAACGACGGTTGAGTAGGTACGCCGGTGTGGGTCCAGGCGGACTATGGTCGTGCACATAGTACGGAGTTGGAAAATAAGGCACGGGTACTAGTAGATCTAGACTGTGCATACTTGATTCGTGTCCGAGGTTGACACCCTAGGACTTGATACACCCTAGGGTGGACCTAGCGCAGTTTAACTACATTTCATGTTTGGGCCGTATGACACCGACACTTGACGAGTTAGGCTTATAGGGATCCGATCAACTAGACCGTGTAGTTGGACCTTGATTTAGGTCACCTCATGATGTTGGGCCAAGCTTGGGCCAAGGGATCAATTCTTGTTTTTACTTGACATGTTAGAATGCTAGTACACCCGGGGTGCAAAACTTAACCTTGATTATGCGACGACACTTTATATATCTTGTTAGTTAATCATCATGCCAGTATGTTGTTATCCTTATGTTCACCTCAGCTTCTCATGCCAGTTAACTTTACTAGTTCATGAACTGATAGTAGTTAGGGCTTACCAGTCTTTTTGACTGACCTGTTTTCTTTCGCCTCTTTTCTTCTGTTCCCCCCCCCCTCAGGTCCTCAGGGTGGGAACATTGGAGCTTAGCTTGGATCTTTATAGCTTGCTTATTGGATTTGCTCATGTACGGTTTTGGACATTGAGCTAGCTATGGTTTATCACTTCACTTTGGGGATAGTACTTTATGTATTTCAGTTTTTCAGTTTATGCTTTTCTCTAGACTTTGTTTGTTGGTAAATAATGACCAAGTACTTTGTTCTAACTTAACTATGGTTTTGAAATGCTAGTTTTATCCGCTGCTTTACTACTCTGTTTCACTTATATGTTCTGTCTTGTGATATCTGCATGCATGTTTACCTTGTTTAACGCCCCTCCAAAGCTAGTGTGCTTGCAAGAGTTACTCTGGCGGAGGTGGGGTGTTACAAGAGGTGTATCTTTTCTTGATGTGATACTTCCAATAGAAATCTTGAAACTTCGTGCTGTCGAATTGGGTCCCATTGTCAGTTATGATGACTTTCGGAATCCCAAATCGACAGATAATGTTCTTAACGACAAAGGTGATCACTCGTTTGGTCGTGATCGTGGTCAAAGGCTCTGCTTCTACCCATTTAGTAAAATAATCCACGGCCACTATAGCGAACTTTGCTCCGCCCTTTGCTTTGGGGAGGCTCCCAATAATGTCAATTCCCCAAATAGCAAAAGGCCACGGGCTTATCATTGTCTTCAACTGGTTAGGTGGCGCCCTATGGATTTTGGAGAACTTCTGGCAAGCATCACAACGTCGTGCATACTTGGCTGCATCCTTGTTTATAGTGGGCCAGAAATAGCTGTATCGCAATATCTTCTTTGCCAATGTTTGTCCTCCTGTGTGGTCGCCACACTCACCTTCATGGACTTCCTTCAACACACGCTTGATGTCATCATGGGCAATGCACCGGAGTAGAGGCATCGAGAAACCTTGTCTGTACAGGACTTTGCCTTGCAACACATATCAGGAAGCCTTCTGTATAACCACGCACCATTCGTTTTTCTTACTTGGGAGCGTTCCATTCATCAAGAAATTCTTCAGGGGGGTCATCCATGACTCCCTTTTAAGTTCAATTTCCAGTACCAGATCAACTTCCATCTGATCCACACTGGCGAACTGTAATACTTCAATCGGGACTAGCTCCATATGTTTTGGATTATCGGAACTAGCCATCTTTGCTAACTTGTACGCTCTTTGATTCTCTGCTCGAGGAATGTGAGATATACTATGGTGCTCAAAACCACTCAGCAATGTTCTTACTTTTTCCATATATGATATCAACCTTGGACTCTTAGCCTGAAATTTTTCATTAACTTGGTTCACGACCAAATTGGAGTCACAGAAAATGTCTAGCTTTGTAATCCCTAGTTCTTTTGCAAGTTTCAACCCGATAATCAGAGCTTCATACTCGGAATCGTTATTGGTCGCGTGGAACTCCAATCTAAGAGCGTTATATATTATCCATTTCTCTGGAGTTTCAAGAACCACTCCGGCACTGATCATCTTTCATTTTTAACTCCATCAGTGTATAGTTTCTAGGCGTTGGGGTCAAGGAGTAGCTTTGGCGTATCATCTTCCTCGGCTACCGTATCATCTTCTGGGATGGTAAATTCCGCTATAAAGTCTGCAAGTGTTTGCCCTCTCATCGACCTCCGGAGTTGGAAATTCAGGTCGAATTGACTTATCTCAATGTTCCATTTGAGCAATCTTCCCGATGTTTCTGGCCTTTGTAGGACTTGCTTAAGCGGGTGATCAGTATAAACAGTAATGGGATGATCTGGGAAGTAGTGACGGAGCTTCCTATATGTGATCAACAAACTGTACGGAGCTTTTCTATCTTTGGGTAATTTCGTTTTGTAGTTGTCAATTTCTTGCTCACATAGTACACCGGTCTTTTAACCTTATCCTCTTCTCTTACCAAAGCCGAACTGATCGCGTGGGATGACACTTCCAGGTACACGAATAAATCCTTGTGATCCACAGGCTTAGACAGTATTGGGGGTCTCTCCAGATGATTCAATAGATTTTGGAAAGCTTCTATACAATCAGGAGTCCATTTAAAGTTGCACTTGCCTCGCTTTATTAATTCGAAAAACGGGATGCATTTATCTGTAGCTTTTGAGATAAATCTGCTTAGCACTGCCACTTTTCCAGCAAGGCTTTGCACATCTTATTCTGCTTTGGTTCTTGGATATTTCGGATTGCTGTAATTTGGTATGGATTAATCTCGATTCCACGCGAGCTTACAATGAACCCCAAGAATTTTCCAGATGCTACCCCAAACGAGCATTTCAAAGGGTTCAATTTCATCCCATATTTTTGGAGAATTTGAAACATCTCTGCCAAATCGTTGGTATGATCGGACGACTGTCTGGACTTTACCAACATATCATCGATGTATACCTCCATCGTTTTCCCAATCTGGTTGTAGAACATCCTATTCACCAATCGCTGATATGTTGCGCCGATATTTTTCAGACCGAAAGGCATAACCACATAGCAATATAATCCGAAATCTGTAATGAAGCTGGTATGCTCTTGGTCTAGGACATGCATGGGGATCTGATTATTACCTGAATAGGCATCCATAAAGGAAAGGAGTTCATGAACTGCAGTTGAATCTGCTAATTGATCGATTCTAGGAAACGGGAAGCTATCCTTCGGACAAGCCTTGTTTAGATCAGAGAAATCGATACACGTTCACCACTTTCCATTGGCCTTTTTTTACCAAAACCGGATTTGAAATCCAGTCAGGGTACGTCGAATCTTTAATAAATCCATTACTCTTCAGTTTTTTGACTTTTTCTTTCAATGTGGCAGACCTTTCTGGACCCAACATTCGCCTTTTCTGCTTGACAGGAGGATGTTTCGGGTTAATGCTTAGCGAATGACTCATAATCAAGGGAGATATCCCACACATGTCTGCATGGGTCCAGATAATACATCCAAGTTAGCCTTCATAAAATTTGTTAATTCCATGGCTCGAACGAGATCCAACTGGTATCCAATCTTCAGGACCATCTCTAGGTCACTATCATCGATTGGTACATCCACAGTTGCTTCATTGGGAGTCGCCATTCTGCCCCCAGGCTCTTCATCCTCTCTGGGATCTATGTCCTCGGGCAACTCTCTGGGCGACCCTTTCAAAAGTACTTCCTTTAGTTGCTATGATGATTCCTCCCTTGGAGGAGAGGAACCACCCTTCGCTTCTTTATCTCTTCCTTTGCGGAGCAGTTTTAACTCTGCAATGTAGCACGCTCGTGCAACAACTTGAACTCCTCTAACAATACCCACACTGGAATCCGTTGGGAATTTCAGCAATAAGCACCAGGGTGCAATACAGGCCCTGAATTTGGCTAGGGTCGGTCGACCCAAGAAGTCATTGTAAGGCGATTCAATATCCAGGATCACGAAGGGGAGGATCCTCACTCTCTGGCGTTCCCCTTCCCCAAGGGTTACCGATAATTCCACGTATCCTATTGGAGCGGTCGAGGCCCCATTAAATCCACGTATCAAACCTTCGCATGATTTTAAATCCTTCGTCTCGAGTTTCATTTGGTCGAACGTTTTCTTGAAGAAAATATCGACCAAACTCCCTTTATCTGCCAAGACTTTATGAACTATAGCTGGGCCGATGGTGATGGTGATCACCAACAGATCTTCAGTTGGGGAGTGTACTCCAATACTCTCTCATTCGCGAAATATGACGTCATCGGACATCATCTTTTGCTGCTTAATCGGAGCGTTGTTCTCGGGGTTACTACACTCTCCCACTTCGAAATGCTGTTTAGCTGCATTTATCTATTGATCCACAGCTCTGAAACTGTGCCCTGCTAGGTGGAGCCTACCAATTATGGTATTGATAACGATATTTTTCCCTTTTTGCTGAGCCATCGGTTTATCAGTAGGTTGGCTTTGGTTTGGGGCTTGTATGGCTTGCCCCCGGTCCCTGGGAGTCACCTTATACTCATCAAGCTTCCCTTCTCGAAGCAGCCTTTCAACCACGCCACTCAAGTGACGACATTCGTTTGTGGAGTGACCGTGAATCTGATGAAAAAGACAGAATTTCCCAGTTTCATGCTCTTTCTCGGTAGAATCTCTTGGAGGAGGCCTTTTATACTAGAGGACATTATATGTATCCAGGAAGATGTTTTCCAATTTATCATTTAACGGTGTGATGTTCTCAAATGGTCTGGACCGGGATCTCCTCTGAGAGTCATTTCCTCGATTTCTTTTCCGATTATTGTTATTATTATTCCCTGATCGGCGACTGCTATCTTGATTCTTGTTCCCAAAGTTAACTTCAACCTTTCCCGAGCTATCTCCCATTTGCTTGATGGCCACGTTGCTTTAGATATCTTCCTTATAAATAGCCTTTCTTTTTCGATTAGCGTATATCTCCTCCCGACGCAGGTAAATATTGGCTTTCTCATAAAATATTTCTCTGGTCGGGGAGGTTTACCAGCCAGATATCTTCCAAACTCGGTATCTTTATCGATGCCATCGATCAAGGCCATCAACACAGTTTGCTCATGCGGATCTTTGACTTCTGTGACAGCCAAGTTAAAACGATCCAAATACGACCTCAGGCTTTCGTCCGGTCGTTGTTTAATGACGGATAGCTCGATCACATTCTTAGACCTCTGGGCATAAAGACGGAATTGGTTTACGAATTTCTCACTCAATTCCCTGAAGCTGGATATTGACCGTGCCGGCAGGAGGGTAAACCACAATAACGCCACATCTTCCAAGAATATAGGGAACGCTTTACATTTGACCGCGTCTGTAGCTGCAGCGGCATTCATTGACCAGGAGTACCACATTAAATGCTGGATGGGGTCAGTCCTGCTCGTATAGCGATTTATGGTTGGCATATTGAAGCGCCTCGGGAATGTTACATCCAGTACGTCGTCAGTAAAAGGCATGCGACTGCGTTCTATGCCCCCAATCTTCATTCCTCTGTCCACGGCTATCTACCATGACTTGCCTAATCATTGCTTCAACCTCTGCATGGGTCAGGGTAGATTCGGGATCAGCACTCCTTGCCCGACGTCCTCCTCCAGCGTTTCTTTGACGTGCTGCTATAAAATCTGGGCCCTGAGAAGAACTCCCTCGCCCCTGTTGCTGCAGTCGATCACACGACGAGCGAAAGCCATGCCATTTCTTGGTGGTAGAACAGGCTCATTTAAGTTGCAGTTACTAGTTCCCCGATTAAATGCCTCCTCTTCACAAGACGGAAGTGACCCAAATCGAAGTTGTTTTATGTTCTCGGGCCTTTCTAACAGGGGCCATCACTGGTTCCTCCGGGGCTCTTCAGACGACGACGTATGTTCCGGAGAGAAAGAGTGAGCTGGAGGTGATGAAAACTGCCTTTGAACATCATCAATTATTCTGCCTAAGGCAGTAATATTTTGACGCAGCAACGAGCTCTCCTGCCTTTGAGCGGCCAATTCATCGGTTTGCTTATCCAACGCTTCAAGTATCAGAGTCAAATGTCCTTCGGTAACCGGGGAAGAAGGGTCGAACTGATCATCAACATTCTCTCTTATACGTAAAGAACTTGGGCCAGGTCGAGCAGTTTTACCAGCGCAAGGAGAACGAGCCATGACCTCCTTTTCGGGTCGGGTTGTAGTTTGATTATCGTTTCGGATCACGGTACCCTTGTGTCGATGGCTCGTGGTGGCTCCCTGAGATCGAATCGCGGTGGCACTAGATGAGGGAATGGTGATGTTGTCCTGGGATCGAGTCATAACACCATCAGAGACCCGGATCGTGGCGCCCCCTTCGGGTCGGGTTGTGGTACCCTCTTCGGCCCGGATCGCCCCTACATCATCGCGATCCGAAGGCTCCTCTTCGACCTACTCGTGCACACCTTCCTCAATCGCTTCATTCGTAGCTTTGTTCGCTTGCGAAGCTCATAATTCTTCAGACTTCTTTCCAGCCATGATATCTGGGTATCGCTGAAATTTTCAAAAGTCGAAACTGTTGAGTTTTGGACTGCCTTCTTTGGACTTGAATATCCAAACAGTAGAGCAACAATCCAATGTAATGATACTTTGTTCTCAATGAAAGCACCAAAATGTTAGATCCAAAATTGGCTCTAACACCCAAATTGTTCAATTATACAGGAATTAGTATCAGAAAGAATGATAGAAAAACAGAAAAGACACAAGATTTATAGTGGTTCGGCGTTAACGAGCCTACGCCCACTTTATATCTATGATTATACTTGGAATCAGAGTACAATCAATGGTTTATCCCTCAACTTTGCTATTACAATGTTGATTCACTCAATAATTTCGAGGCAACTTTGAATAATAACAATGGGGGTGTAATAATGGTGGATTCAGAACTCAGAATTGCCAAAAAGATCCTGAAAAATGCCAAGTTCTAGGCTATTTATAGCTGATTTCTGTAGGTGGATGGCGGCCATACGTGGCACAAATCCCGAAGATCTTGAGCTAGTTCGTAGCATGAGGGAGAAATAGTCAATATGGCCGTTATGGACAGTGTCGCTGGATCCTGCGTTTGCGGATCGTGAAAGACTTAGTCATGGCTTTTATCTAGTTTCCTAGTTCGGATCAAGTCGCGCTTTCATGGAGGGATCGGATCGAGCTAGGAGGAGCGGGTCGGATCGGATTTGGTTGACATGAGCAACCCGGATCGCATCAGGCTGAAACAAGCGGGTCGGATCAGGCTAGGCTGACACGAGCGGGTCAGATCGGGCTAGCAGGGGGCGATCGCGATCGGGTCCAGGCCTTTCCACAAGTAAAGCTTCATCTTGAACTCGCGTTTGAATCTTGGTCGTTTGGTCCAAAAGCTAGCCAACAAATAATGTATTAACCAAACACCTCTCTATTTTCTTTACTTCGAAAATATTGCTAAATATGCACAAAAAGCCTTTTTAATTTCCTTTATTTTAGAAACATCTCTTTATATATTCTCAAAGCCTCTTTCTATTTCCTTTACATTGGAAATATTTCTATATACTCTTACCCAAATGGTATGAATCTAGTTACCATTTTTATAAAGGGGATAAACGATGTCACTCAACATATTATTTATAATATAACCCAAACAGTTTTAAATAACTTCGAAATTTTGCTGAATAAGTCTTATAATAACATTTATGGAAATAATAATCAACTTTCCATATTTACTTTCGTTTCCAACCCGGTTTAACTCTTATTTTCATTTTCACAAAAACTATAGCCATTTACTTATTCCTTGAAATAATTGTATTCGCAAAGCCGTGCTATTTTCATTATTTAGAAAATAGTGTATATACTTAACCGAAGGGTATAAGACACTTCATCTTTGGGACAACAATGTCAAGTATAAAGTTGCAACATTATTTATCTTATGGAAATAATAAATTATTTACTTCTTTACCATTACGAACTAAATATCATCCTCAGATAATCCTGAAGTCATTGAAGTTGGGGTATTTTATTTACCTCTCAGACCTTGATCGACAATGTCCTTATTTTAAGATAAATAAAAGATTGTAACTCAAAAACTGATATTAATTCTAATATTAAAATAAATCTCATTTTAACCATTCCATTTAAAATATGGTTATTTAAACCATTTCTTGCATTGGAAAAATCTCCTTTTAGTTATAATAACTTTTACTTAATTTCTCTTCTTTCTTAAGTAAACTCTTATTTAAAACAAAACCCTTGGTTTTGACCTTTCTCAACATAATTCAATAATAAAGCTGGATTTTTGTTATAAAAATCCATTTATCTAATCTAAAAACCTAAATTAATTATGTATCTTTTTATAACTTAACTTGGATTTATTACTAAATCCATTTACTAAATTCTTTATACAATTTCGTTCAACATTTTCCTTTGCATTCTTAAGAATCTTCTTTCAATTATTTTTATTTTACTTAATTCAATATTAAGTAAATGCATGTTTAAAGTCATGCATTAGCACTAAATTTCCTGAGACGACCCAAAATCCCCCTTACGGGAAAGCCCGGATTGCTTTGAGAACGCGACGCATCAGAACACAAACAATAGAACATTTCATTGCTATTACAACAATTTACATCAGAGTACAAGAATATATAGAGTATGAACAAATAATGTACACATCGGAAATACAAATATTAGAGATTTAAATTACATTTAAATGCATAAACATATATGCGTAGTGGAAATACATCAACAAATACAACTGAAAGAGATATATAGATACAAAGTTTTCCGAACATAGCTCCAGCTGCAATCCATGATCTTAGGAAAAGAAATATCCACGAAAACCAAAACTACAAGCTGCCCGTGTGGAAAATATGGGCACCCAAAGTTTAGGTTGAAAACAATAAAGTCCGAGTTAGTCATGGGACTGGTGTAAGAACTCAGTACAGTTATTAGCTTTTATTTTAAAGTTAGGTAAATCACAGGACCACGCTATATAACACGGAACGGGTTTATCCCCCATGAATACCATAAAACAAAACTCACAATGCTAAACAAAGAAAAATGAAGCTATTATAAGACTCAGGTCTCATCACACAATGCAACGCAAGCCGGATGATAGATTTTACCTTATAATAGCCAAATATGCTTGATACGTGAAAATTATCTTTTATTACTATAAGTGTATAGTGCATAAATCAACTTCGAAAGTAAATGTATCAATCCTAGACGGCATAAAACCCCATCCTAGTATGTCGCCATATATATAGGTATACAAAAAAAACTACAAAGATCGTATTGGAAAGTTGGATTTCCATCATGATGGCTGCTGATTCGAAAGATCTATCGCATAGTGCAATACCCATCGGCTTACGTCCCATGCATGAGAAAACGCCGTAATGCATATCCGCCCTTTTGGGAAATCAACTGTCACTATGGCTTACGTCCCAGCTTGAGAAAACACCGCTTACTCTATCCCTATGGGAATCAGGGGGTATGCCCTATCCCTCTAAGTGTGGAGCAACCACACTCAGCTCATCTCGGTCGATCAAATCCATGACACCTCTTAGGGTATTTATCCTCATCTCAAAAGCATACTGACCTGACAATCAGTTCACCATCATACCGGTGTGTGAGACTCGCGAATTAACGCAACACAAAGCTTTGCTAATTAAATATATGCTTTGATCATCATCCATAAGGCTCTGCTTTTCAACAGAAGCCTTGATCCATGCATCTCAACATGTCATATTGTCAATCCATACCATACCATTAATTTCTGTCAATATATAACCTCTAAGCTCGTACGTCTCAGAGAAGGATGTTAAGCAAGAGAATAAATTCCCTGCCACCAAATAGATATATATTTAGCAGAGATCAACGAATATAGTATAAAGGAATACAATGTCAGATATGCCATCCATTTGCAACTCCGTTCTGGGTCTGAACGAAACCGGAGGCACCTTATTCCTCGTCCCATATGTCCAATACAGGAGAGAGGCCCTCGCATATCCGGACAATCAACAAGTACGTCCGGACCACTATCACTTTAACACCTCAGTGGGAGCTACCCAAATCCAGGGCATCAATAGTAATCCATTCGATGTGAAGATTTCCGGTCTTCAACAACCGTCATCAATATCTTCAACTTTTAGTCGTCGTATCAGCTATTCAGAATGGGCTAAACCCGGTCTTTCCGAATAACTAGCGTATCTTATAATCACGTGCTATAAAAACACATCATACGCCTCATTCCAATCCAGAATATTCTTTTATTCAAACATTCTTTACATTGGGAATTATTCCCATAAATCTTATCAAAGATTTAATTCATTTAAATCTCTTGTTTAAATCTTCACTTGGAAACCATTTCAAAATATTTTGTATTATCTTTTCACAACTTTAAACTAAATTAAGGTTTATCAAACTAGTCGGGATTATCGAGCCTTACCAAAGTAATCATTCATTTCATTTTTTCCAATCCCAACTATTTATCCCATGGAGGCAAACTGGTAGTACTCCATATTTAACACCCACTGTGTTATTGGTAAATTCAATTACCATTCAACATTCAAATTTAGTTAAAGATTTAACTATCGCCTGAAGTAAAACTGGTGATACTCCATTTTCGAATATTTATCATATTTGGCAAATTTTATTACCACATTAACATTTCAATCTAATTAAAGATTCATTAAAACTCCACTTAGTTTTAATCTCCAAAACTCATTATTTAATGATTATTTAAATTTAGGAAATAAATCCTGCCATTAACTGGGTTAAAGAACGAATGTCATGTAAAACACCGTTTACGATAAAGCCAAAATCCTCTTCCATAAAATATGGAATCTTCACGGAAAACAAATCAATATGTATAATTGATATAAATTTCCGTGTCTGCTTGATAATATAAATGGAATAACAACAAATCCTTTTAAATTCCATATATAGTAACGACCTTCATTCACGGAAGCTCATCTCGATTATTACCACATCAAATTCCATTCAATTCCAATTTAATATATTAAACTAGAAAATTTTACTTTGGAAAATTCCATTAACCTTAATTAAAATATTATCAATTCCAAATCATATCTTCACAGTTAATTGGGTTAAAGAACAAGTGTTATTTAAAACACCGTTCACGATAAACCCAAAAATCCAATTTTAATTCAGTTCCAGTTTAATATCAATTTATTGGTAAACTCCTCTAAATTTTAAATAAAAGATTTATTATTTTCTCAACTGGGTTTAAGAATAGTGTTATTTAAGATACCACTCACGACAAACCCAAAATCCAATTTTAATTCAATTCCATTTAAATATTAATTAATTGGTAGACTTCTCTAAATCTTAAATAAAAGATTTATTCTTTACTCAACTGGGTTTAAGAACAGTGTTATTTAAGACACCATTCACAACAAACCCAAAATCCAATTTGATATAAAATACAAGGCTCTGAATGGAAATTATATCAGCTTATATTCACTATCAAATTCTGAAACAAACGGATATCGTATTGGGAATAACGATATATGTATCTTCCAAATTCCTCAACAATATCCGTATAATTACAGAAACCAATATCGAAATATTCCGAAGATTATTCCCATTCAAACCCATTCCAACTCATACATTGGAAAAATTCTGGTTATTTTAAAACCCTTTAATAATCCAATTTATTTATTTAAAAATACTGGATTATTTTTCTAGTTTAATAACTAGCTCATTTAGATAAAAATGCCTTTAATCTTTTAAAAACTGGAATTTTTTATCCCAAATCTTTCCAAATCATTTATTATGATTTTACACAATTTTTCCATATTTTTAAATTTTTTTAAGGCCTTTACTGTCGGTTTCCAATATCAGCCACCGAACTTCATCCAAAGCGACTGTTTCCAAAATTGATTTGGACATATCTTAAAATCTAAACGTTAGATTTCAAATCCCTTATTATCATTGGAAATCTATTTTCAATACGAACCCAACGGTTCTGGTTTTAGGAGAATCCGACGGTCGGATCTCCCGTTACGTCCATTTGAAGTTAATGGTCGAGATTCGCGAACAGTCGCTGCGAGGCGCATTCTATTCAGGCCATTATAATATATATAATATATATCATCGATTTCCATTTAAACGTTTTTTATAAATCGTTTACAAATTCGTTTTAAAACAATTCTAACTTCATTTTCAATTTTAAATCAAATTTGAATATCCCATTTTAATATATTCTCAAAATGATAATATTTTCAAAATGTCTGATTTTGAAATCCATTTCTTTTCGGTATTCATTATAAAAATGAATAAAATCGATATAAAAACCATTCTAGTTAAAATAACATTTCTAAACTTAACTCGCTTTATATTTATTTCAATATTTTCGTGTCCATCCAAAATCGGACATCAAAATCATATTTTGATTATTCACTGAATGTTATTTTAAAATATTCATTCATATTCTGAATTGGAATGCGACTTAATCAATTACCATATAATTCTATTTATATGGATTCCATACATCGCATGTATTCAAAAAATAGAGATAAACAACTATTAAACAGTCAGTTTACATCCAGAGTTCAATTTACTACTGTATAAGCGTTAAATAACGCTTATCACAGTCTGTCGATCCATCGATTGACATATAATTAAATTCAAGGGAGATGTGAATAAATTATCGTCCCTAGACCCGTCTAGGGTTTTCAAACAACAACAGTCTATTTAAAATAATCAATGGTTAATAAATTCAACCAGTTCTAATTCAATTTAAAATATTTTTTAATAGCAAATTTTCACTGTTTAAATTATAAACAGATATTTATAATTTAATTTCAACTACCATAAAATAATATTAAATTATTTTTAATATTTTAAACATTTCAATATCACAATCAAAACACAACACAATCAGTTAAATCATCCATGGTCTATGGACGAGGGAGGTGGGCTAACAGGCACCGTATACAATCCGTAATGATTAAAATTGATAAAAATCTACACTGGCAATTCTATATATTTTTATACACGAATACAATAACATGATAAAATAATTTTGAGTGAGAAGGAGTTCTCACTTTGGTTTCCACTCCGCCATTTTTTGGTTGATGATTTTAGTATTGTTCGGATTTGAATTTGCCTTAAATTCTACTATGCTCTTTTTTCATTCTGGTTTGTTCCATTGCGTAGAGCTAGTCACTACGAGTCCAACGCACTCAGTTTCATGCGATTCTGATATCGTTTGAATAAATTACGGCCTTTTAAACATTTTAATACCTTTAAACATCATTAACTATAAAGGATAAAATTAATTATACCCCTAATAACATTTTTAACATTAATCCTTCTCCTTCCCGTATTACTCACAGCCGATGTCGAACCCAAATCCCGCTCCATCTCTCTCCTCCTCGCTGCCTTCTCAGACCGCCAAGACACAATCAGATGCCACTATAACGACGTCGTAGCCCTCCTCGTCCAACGCCAGTGACGACGCCCACCTTGGTTCCTCCTGAGCCACAAAACCCGTTTGAAAATCTTCAGTTCAAGCCGCGATTTCCCCCAATCCATCGCACTTCACACGATCATGCCCGTTGACCTTCGAGTGATCCTAAAGCTCTTTGATTTATGCTTCGCAAATTTTTGATTTCGATTAAACGTTTTGAAGAATTTAGGGATTAAAATTTGAAATTCTGGCCCTTGAAATTCATGTGGCGGCTATGTTTAGAATGCCCTAGGGCTTAGAGGAACTTGGGCTATTTATACCATATATAATATTATTATTTTATTTCATTTTTGCTTATTTATGAAGTTTAATGTTCTAAACTCCAAACAAATCCCAACGACTATCGCCCCTAGCCAAATACCCTCATTCGAGACACAATGGGATATGTTTCATAAGCCAATTCTGCAGTTTTGATCAGTTTTTACCAAAATTAAAATATAAATTAATATAACGGTCAAAATTGAATTTGAATGTACATTTTAATTTACCATGGACACATACTGAATCCAAAAATTATAGGAAAATAAATATAACTATGTTTTGATGATAGGTCCTAACAAAACTAATTTCGTCGAATTTGGATACTTTTTGAAAACTGGCCATTTTCTAGTTGGTTAAATTTAAACTAAATATACAAAACACATTTAAATTTACCACGCTCACATATTAATTTCAAAAATTATGAAATTTGAAACCTAACAATAATTTGACATTCCAGATCCAACAAAAGGGGTACCGTCGAAAACGGAGGTCGTTTGCAAATTGGCTATTTTTAAGGGCTATATATATAAATATTAAAATATATATAAATTCCATAGTGATTATTTTGAATTTTAAACTGGACATAACTTTCAATTTATATTATGAAATCTAAATTTTTCACACCCGTTAGAAAGATATTATTAAACATATTCAAATGTTTCTGGTTTTACTGAAATCCGATTTATACTGAATCCTATACATTCATTTGAAATTTAAAATCGAATTTTCAAACTACCGCGCCATTTCAGGCTTGTTTTGTTATACGTTCTAACTTCGATTGAAATAAATTTTTAGTCGTTATTATTTAAAATAAATCATTTTGAATATTCAAAATCCATTAAAATAAAAAAAAATTTGTTCAGAAATTCCGGGTTGTTACAATCTCCCCCACTTAAAATCTTTTCGTCCTAAAAAAGGTACGGAGTTGAAAGTTGCTTAACTAACCAACTCAACTTTCATTCTGGCTTTCATTCTTTAACTTTTTAGTTTCTAAGAATTTTCTAATTTCTC
Source organism: Allium sativum (assembly GCA_030737875.1). Lineage (NCBI taxonomy): Eukaryota > Viridiplantae > Streptophyta > Magnoliopsida > Asparagales > Amaryllidaceae > Allium > Allium sativum. The sequence continues at coordinate 43,636,017 of CM060926.1, forward strand.
AAAAATTTGGCTAACACACTAAATTTTCAAAAAAATTCGCCATAACCTCTTTTGTATAGGCTGATCGGTAAAACCGTAACTTGCCTCACAGGGCCCTCATCAATCCAAAAGGAATAGAAAAAGCCAAGCGGCTTGCCGATCGACTCATAAAATCATCAGACCCAATAAGTACCGTAAATATGTACCTATTTGTTGGGCATACAATTTTATTCCTTTTCTTAGCTTCCATGCTATGACCTGTTCATTATTTACACATGTACATATATGCAATTCAAATAAATTTTCAATTCAGTTCAGTATTTGATCTGATTTGGCTTAAATTACCTTTCATTTTCATATTGGTTCGATCATTCCAATATTTTAATTAGTTAAACTAATAATCAAACATCACAACTAGCATAGTTTATTAGCTTTTCAAATATCTATCTCTTATATACTCAAAAATCATATTTCAAGGCCAAATCACAAACAATAATTCTGACTAAGTTTTGGTTCTCACACCAGTCAATTAGAAATATATAGATATCCCACTTTCGAAACTCGAGCATAGATGCTGATGATGTTGCCACATCATCAGAATCATCCCCGGGCGACTAGAGTATGATTCTATATCTATCCAATATATTTGAGGCTTTGTATATACTCTAGCAAGGCGTATATGCAAAATCTTCATATACCAGATAGTCCAAAATCAATATAAAATAAAATATTCAAATACGTATAATAAGATCTATTTATTTTCAAAACTAAATTTCATTTTTATAAATAATACTCTTCGAACTCATTCTAGGGTATTACTAACCCTATTTCTAACGAGTTATTCTTATAGGACATTACTAATCCTATCTCTGATGAATTCTTTCGTTTGGTTCTAATGTGTCTTGTTCTTGTGCTTTGTAAACCAAAGCTCTGATACCAAACTGAGTTGACCCAAACTCCCCCTTACAGGAAAGCCTAGATTGCTTTGAGAACACGACGCATCAGAACACAAACAATAGAACATTTCACTACTATTACAACAATTTACATCAGAGTACAAGAATATATAGAGTATGAATAAATAATTTACACAGCGGAAATACAAATATCAAAAATTTAAATTACATTTAAATACATAAACATAATGTGCGTTGCGGAAATACATCAACAAACACAACTGAAAGAGATATATGGATACAAAGCTTTATGAATATTGCTTCAGCTGCAATCCAGGATCCTAGGGAAAGAAATATCTACGAAAACCAAAACTACAAGATGCCCATGTGGAAAATATGGGCACCTAGAGTTTAGGTTGAAAACAATAAACTCCGAGCCAGTCATGGGACTGGTGTGAGAACTCAAAACAGTTATTAGCTTTTATTTTAAAATTAGGTAAATCACGGGACCACGCTGTATAACACGGAACGGGTTTATCCCCCATGAATACAATAAAACAAAAATCGCATTGCTAAATAAAGAAAAATGAAGCTATTATAAGACGTAGGTCCAATCACATAATGCAACGCAAGCTGGAGGATAGAGTTTTACCATATAATAACCAAATATGCTTGATACGTGAAATTTATCTTTTATTACTATAAGTGTATAGTGCATAAATCAACTTCAAAAGTAAATGTATCAATCCTAAAATGCATAGTACCCAATCCTATTATGTTGCCATATATATAGGTATACAACAAAAACTGCAAAGATCGTATTTGAAAGTTAGATTTCCATCATGATGGTCGTTGATTCGAAAGATCTATCACGTAGTGCAATACCCAACGGTTTACGTCCCATGAATGAGAAAACGCCGTAATGCACATCCGCCCTTTTGGGAGATCAAGTATCATTGTGGCTTACATCCCAACTAGATAAAACACTGCTAACTCTATCCTTATGGGAATCGGGGGGTGTACCCTATCCCTCTGAGCATGGAGCGACTACACTTATCTCATCTCGGTCGACCGAATCCATGACACAGCTCATCTCGGTCGACCGAACCCATGACACCTCTAAGGGTATCTATCCTCATCTCAAAAGCATACTGACCTGACCATCAGTTCACCATCATCCCAGTGTGTGAGGCTCGCGAATTAATGCTACACAATGCTTTGCTAATTAAAGCTATGCTTTAGTCATCATCCACAAGGCTCTGCTTTTCAAAAAAAGCCTTGATCCATGAATCTCAGCATGTCACATTGTTAATCCATACCCTTGATTTTTGCCAATATATAACCTATAAGCTTGTACCTCTCGGAGAAGGGTGTTAAGCAAGAGGATAAATTCTCCGCCACAAAACATATATATATATATATATATTTAGCAGAGATCAATGAATACAGTTTAAAGGAATACAACATCAGACATACCATCCATTTGCAAGTCCATTCTGGGTCTGAACGAAACCGGAGGCACCTTATTCCTCGTCCCATATATCCAATATAGGAGAGAGGCCCTCGCATATCCATACAATCAACAAGTACGTCCAGACCACTACCATTATAATCCCTCCATAGGAGCTACCGAAATCCAGGGCATCAGTTGTAATCCATTCGATATGAAGATCGCCGGTCTTCAACCACCATCATCAATATCTTCGACTTTTAGTCGTCGTATCAGCTATTCAAAATGGGTTAAACCTGATCTTTCCCAATAACTTGCATATCTTATAATAATGTGCTATAAAAACACATCATACGCCTCATTCCAATGCAGAATATTCTTTTATTGAAATATTCTTTACATTGAATTACTCCCATAAATTTTATCAAAGATTTAATTCATTTAAATATATTGTTTAAATCTTCACTTGGGAACCATTTTAAAAGATTTTGTATTATCTTTTCACAACTTTAAACCAAATTAAGGTTTATCAAACTAGTCGGGATTATCGAGCCTTACCGAAGTATTCATTCATTTCATTTTTTCAACCAATTTATCCCATAGAGAAAAAGTGGTAGTACTCCATATCTAACTCCCATTGTGTTATTGATAAATTCAATTACCATTTAACATTCAAATCTAGTTAAAGATTTAACTATTGCCTGAAGTAAAACGGGTGACTCCATTTTCGAACATTTCTCAAATTTGGTAAATTTTATTACCACGTTAACATTTCAATCTAATTAAAGATTCATTAAAAATCCACTTAGTTCTAATCTCCAAAAATCTTTATTTAGTGATTATTCAAATTTAGGAAATAAATCCTACCATTAACTGGGTTAAAGAACGAATGTCGTTTAAAACACCGTTCATGATAAAACCAAAATCCTCTTCCATAAAATATGGAATTTTCACGGAAAACAGATCAATATATATAATCGATATAAATTTCGGTATCCGACTAAAAATATAAATGGAATAACGGCAAAGCCTTTTAAATTCCATATATAGTACTGGCCTTCATTCACGGAAGCTCATCTCGATTATTAACCCATTGAATTCCATTCAATTCCAATTTAATATATTAAGCTGGAAAACTTTACTACGGAAAATTCCATTAATCTTAATTAAAATATTATCAATTCCAAATCACATCTTCACTGTTAATTAGTTAAAGAACAAGTGTTATTTAAAACACCGTTCACGATAAACCCAAAAATCCAATTTCAATTCAATTAAAATTAAATATCAATTAATTGGTGAACTCCACTAAATCTTAATTAAAAGATATATTCTTATCTCAACTGGGTTTAAGAACAGTGTTATTTAAGACACCATTCACGACAAACCCAAAATCCAATTTTAAATCAATTCCAATTAAATATTAATTAATTGGTAGACTTCTCTAAATCTAAATTAAAAGATTTATTCTTTTCTCAACTAGGTTTAAGAACAGTGTTATTTAAGACACCATTCACGACAAACCCAAAATCCAATTTGATATAAAATACAAGGCTCTGAATAGAAATTATATCGGCTTATATTCAATATCAAATTCTTAAACAACCAGATATCGTATTGAGAATAACGATATCTGTATCTTCCAAATTCCTCAACAATATCCGTATAATCACGGAATCCAGTATCGAAATATTCCAAAGATTAATCCCATTCAAATCCATTCCAACTCATACGTTGGAAAAATTCTGGTTATTTTAAAACCCTTTACTAATCCAATTTATTTATTTAAAAATATTGGATTATTTTTTTAGTTTAATAACTAGCTCATTTAGATAAAAATACCTTTAATCTTTTCAAAACTGGAATTTTTCATCCAAAATCTTTCCAAATCACTTATTATGATTTTACACAATTTTTCCATATTTTTAATAATTTTATTAAGGCCTTTACAGGGTATTTCCAATATCGGTCACCGAACTGTATCCATAACGACCTTTTCCAAAATTGATTTGGACATATCTTAAAATCTATCCGTTATATTTCAAATATCTTATTATCATTGGAAAGCTCTTTTTGATACAAACCCAACGGTTTCGGTTTTAGGAGAATCCGATGGTCAGATCCCCCGTTACGTCCATTGAAGTTAATGGTCGAAATTCGCGAACGATCGCTGCGCGGCGCGTTTTATTCAGGACATTATAATATATAATATATATCGTCGATTTCCATTTAAAACATATTTTATAAATCGTTTATAAATTCATGTTAAAACGATTCCAACTTCATTTTCAATTTTAAATCAAAATTGAATATATTCTCAAAATGATAATATTTTCAAAGTGTCTGGTTTTGAAATCCATTTCTTTTCGGTATTCATTATAAAAATGAACAAAATCGTTATAAAAACCGTTCGAGTTAAAATAGTGTTTCTAAACTTAACGCATTTTATATTTATTTCAATATTTTCGTGTCCATCCAAAATCGGACGTCAAAATCATATTTTGATTATTCACTTAATATTATTTTAAAATATTCATTCATATTCTAAATTGGAACGCCTCAATCAATTACCATATAATTTTATTTATATGGATTCCATACATCGCATGTATTCAAAAATAGTGATAAACAACTATTAAACAGTCAATTCATATACAGAGTGCAACATACTACTGTATAAGCATTAAATAACGCTTATCACGGTCTGTCGATCCATCGATTGACGTATAATTAAATTTAGGGGAGATGTGAATAAATTATCGTCCCTAGACCCGTGTGGGGATTTCAAACAACAACAGACTATTTAAAATAATCACTGGTTAATAAATTCAACCAGTTCTAATTCAATTTGAAATATTTTTCTAGTAGCCAATTTTCACTGTTTAAATTATAAATAGATATTTATAAATTAATTTCAACTACCACAAAATAATATTAAATTAGTTTTAATATTTTTAACAATTCAGCATCACAATCAGAACACAATATAGTCAATTGAATCGTCTGTGGTCTGTGGACGAAGGAGGTGGGCTAACAGGCACCGTATACAATCCATAATGATTAAAACTGATAAAAAACTACACTGCCAATTCTCTATATTTTTATACACGAATACAGTAACATGATAAAATAATTTTGACTGAGAAGGAGTTTTCACTTTGGTTTCCACTCCGCCATTCTTTAATTGATGATTTTAGTACTGTTCGGATTTGAATTTGCGTCAAATTCTACTTTGCTCGGTTTTCATTATGGTTTGTTCCATTGCGTAGAGCTAGTCACCATGAGTCCAATGCACTTAGTTTCGCGCGATTCTGATATCGTTTGAATAAATTACGGCCTTTTAAACATTTTAATACCTTTAAACATCATTAACTATAAGTAATAAAATTAATTATACCCCTAATATGGTTTTTAACGTTAGTCCTTCTCCTTTCCCATATTACTCACAGCCAATGACGAACCCAAATCCCGCTACTTCTCTCTCCTCCTCGCTACCTTCTCAGACCGCCGGGACGCAATCAGGTGCCACCATAACGACGTCGTAGCCCCCACCTCCAATGCCGGTGACGTCGCCCACCTCGGTTCCCCACTAATCCAGAAAACACATTTGAAAATCTTCAGTTCAAGCCACGATTTCCCCTAATCCATTGCACTTCACACGATCATGCCCATTGACCTTCAAGAGATCCTCAAGCTCTTCGATTTATGCTTTTCAAATTTTTGATTTCGATTAAATGTTTTGAACAATTTAGGGATTAAAATTTTCGAAATTCTGGCCTGAAATTCATGTGGCGGCTGCTTTTAGAATGCCCAGGGCTTAGGGGAACTTGGGCTTTTTATCCCATACATAGTATTATTATTTAATTTAATTTTTTGCTTATTTATGAAGTTTAACGTTCTAAACTCCAAACATATCCCAGTGACTGTTGCCCTTGCCAAATACCCTCATTCCAAACACAATAGCATATGTTTCATAAGCTAATTCTGCTATTTCGATCAGTCTTTATCAAAATTAAAATATAAATTAATATAATGGTCAAAATTGAATTTGAACATACATTTTAATTTACCGGGGCCGCATACTGACTCCAAAAATTACAGAAAAATAAATCTATCTATGTTTTGACGATATGGTCCTAACAAAACTAATTTCATCGAATTTGGAAATCTTTTGAAAAATGGCCATTTTCTAGTCAATTAAATCTAAACTAAATATACAAAACATGTTTAAATTTACCATGCTCACATTTTAATTTCAAAAATTGTGAAATTTGAAACCTTACAATAATTTGACATTCCGGATCTAACAAAGTGGTTTCGTCGAAAATGGAGGTCGTTTGCAAAATGGCTATTTTAAGAGATATATATATATTAAAATATATATAATTTCCATAGTAACTATTTTGAATTTTAAATAGGACATAACTTTCAATTTATATTATGAAATCTGAATTTTTCTCATTCGTTAGAAAGATATTATTAAACGTATTCAAATGTTTCTGGTTTTATTGAAATCCGATTTATATTGAGTCTTATACATTCATTTGAAATTTAAAATCGAATTTTCAAACTACCACGCTATTTCAGGCTCGTTTTGTAATTAAAATAAATTTATATGTTCTAACTTCGATTAAAATAAATTTCAAGTCGTTATTATTTAAAATAAATCATTTTAAATATTCAAAATCCAATAAAATAGCTAAAATAAAAAATTTAAATTGTTCAGAAATTCTGGGTTGTTACATTCCCTTTCTAAACTTCGTTTATAAACTTGGATCTATTATAAAATCTTTCCAATGTTCGACTAAAATTCATTACAACTCAATTTCTTTCTTAAATGAATTTCATTTAAAAGTAATGACTTTAATTATTATTAATTAAAATAATAATAATTAGATTCATCATTATCTGAAGTAAAAGTAGTTTAATTAATTATTAACTAGAATAAATAATAAATTCCTTTTAAAAATCGTTTTAAAATTAACTTTGTTAATAATAAACAACTTAATAACATCTTTAAACACCATTAATTAAAAGATTAATTTACTCATAAAGGAACTTATTAAATTAAAAAGGCTATTTGTTGAAACCATTTCCATTAGATTAATTTAAGAAAAATTAATGTAATAACCAAATCCAATTAATGTAGTTGAATTAGTCAACCTGAAAACATAAGTTAACTTATTAACTCATTCAAACTAATCTTTCGTCTCAAATTAATTAATAATATAATTAATTTAATATCATCACTTAATTGTTTCATAAAAAAATTATTTCCAATTATTAACCCATAGGTTAATTTTTTCCTTTTTTGCTTATAAAACTTATCGAAATACAGAATCTTACTATATAAATTATTTAGTAACTATTATTTAAAAACGAATTAAAAATATTCACTTATTAATAAAAACCAATATTCATATATCTTATAAAATGTAATTTAAAACAATCCTTCCGTTAAAATAAATAAATTTTATAACTTCAACTATGTTAATTAGCCTGACGACAAATCAACGTTTTATACGATAGATTTTAGGCCATCTACTGCCAATCACTTAGTCAATTCTATTTATTGATTAATACCATATCAACATTGAATTTCAATTCAACAATCACATCCAAATCAACAATCAACATTCAAACAGGACTTAACATTACATGAGATAAACAATTCATGTGTAAAAAATATGAAAACAAGTAACATACAATTATTTGAGGAATCCAGTTGGATCCCTCCAACCTATTTTTCCTTGGATCATGCTCATAATAACATTTAATAAATGAATATGAAATAGATAATCTAATTTAAATTCTTTAAATGACAGAAATATAATTGTTGTCAATCATCAACAAACAAACAATAATAATCATCCACAGAAATCAAACATCCAATTTATACTAACAACGATAACAGTATTACATGAATTTTATCACAATATAGTTTTTTAGAAATCGTGAGAGTTGACTCACATTTGTTTCGATTCGATGATTCATGTCGATTTATAAAGTTTCAAACAAGCACTTGAAACTGCATAAAATTCCAATTATCTTTGAATCTCTCCAAACCAAATTGTATGCGTAGCCTTCATCCATATGATCCTAGTGAATCATGTTTCATCAAATTATGTTCATGTAGGAGTAAGTTATAACCATTCCAATTCTTAACTTGGATTGAAATAACACATATTCACTAATCACGTCCTTAATTTTAATTACCCTTTTAAGTGTTAATACTTCTTCCTCCTCCTGTTCAACTATCGCACGCAATACCCAGTACTCCTTAACCATGCATTTGACCTTGCTTTGATCACCTATAAACCTACCTTCGATGACCCATGGATATCGAAGCCACCACCATGCTTCTCAGCATCCAAATTTCCTTCCAACAGCACCCTCCACGTCGTGCTCGCATGCTTCCCCAAGATTGTGTTTCTTGGCACAAATCCACTACTGTAGAAACCATACACACCCAAAAAAGCCATCGCATCATGTAAAAACCCAATCTCGGTTGCTCCTCCAATCAAGAAAGCCATCTCAACCAACCTAAATGCCTAATGTTGCAAAAATCGGGTGAAAATAGGAACCCTAGGTCCAATAGCTCAAAACCAAGCTCCAATAATGGCGTGCGTACCATCCAAAACACACACCAGTATGAAAAGGAGATCAAAAGAAGACTAAAGATGCTGGTTTTATAATTTTTAGGATTTTTTTCTTATTGTTTCCGGATTTGAAGTTACGTTTTCATTTGAAGGTGGAGGCGTGAATGTTGTTGATTGAAGAAGGCGATGAGGAAGGGTTTAGGATGGTAACGATATTATATAAGGTAGAAAAAATATATTTTTTATTCGACTACTACTAGTATAATATGTTATTGTTGTTTATCGTTCGACGTCCTTTATTCGTATGATCACATACGAGCTCCGATTGCGATGAAAATGGACCTCCTACTATAGTTTGACATTTCAGACGAATGAAATTTGTTTCATCGATATTTGAGTCTGTTTGCAAAAATAGCACTGTTTTGAATATTAAATCGTTGATTGATTTACATTTATTTTTCGCATGTTCATATAACAACCCTGACTGGCTCAAAACTTGATATCCTACAATAACTTAATATTCCGGACACAATGGAACTAGTTTCATTGAATTCCAAGATCATTTGGAAAACTCCATTTTATTTCATAACGTTAATCGATATGCGTTTATATCGCGCATGACCACAAAATAACTCCAATTGATCTAAAACTGAAAATCTTAAAATAATTAATCATTACGGATTTTATAAAAATGGTTTCATTGAAATTCGAGGTTGTTTGAAAATTGGATATTCTTAAGTTCTATATTAAATCGATAAAATATAATTTATTACAAAATAATCAAATCCATTGATAATAAATTATTATTATCATATATATATATTTATATATTCAAATAGCTTTCATATAACTTCCAAGAAATCTAACTTGGATTTTAAACACAATATTTTCATTTTCAAGTTAAATTCATATTCAACTTATTTAAAATCCTTTTATTTTATTAAATAACCATTGTAGTTCATAAACGATTCTACAGCGAATTTCTAAAAATTTGATTTGGACATAACTCAAAATCTATAACATGAAATCATGATCTTTCTCTTTCATTAGAAAAATATAATCCAAAAGATTCTTATTTAAAAGAATTCCAACTTCTATTTGATCATGTATGTTCAATTAAAGTTCAAAACGTAAAACTATGAACTATCGCGACGTTACGAGCTCGTTTTTTAATTAGTTATAAATTATATGTTCAATCTTTGTTTAATTAATAAATTCCTTATAAAAAATCCTTTTATATTTCCAATACAACATGTAAAACAAATTCCAATGTTCAAAATTAAATGACTAAATTCATTATAGGTAATTCCACCTAATCCAGTAGTTAATTTCTCTTGGCTCTATAAGAATTTTCCTGCTATGGGCGGTAAGCCGTTTCTTGGATTGGAGAGTTTTGTTGATGCTCATAATTGGCTGGGAGATACCAATCGTGTGTTCAGATTATTGGAGCTTGATGATGAGAGAAGGATTCAGCTGGTCACCTAGCAACTAAAAGGAGGCATCATATTGGTGGGACGTAGATGAGACTGAGCTTGCAATCGAGACATGGTATGAGTTCAAGGATAAGTTCGAGGAGAAGTTTTTATCATAGGCCAAAGTAGGGATGTAGTTGGAAAAATTCTGAAGTCTGAGATAGGGTATTATGTCAGTGAAGGAGTTTGTGAATAGCTTCAATGAGTTAGGAAGGTTTGGCTTGGATCTGGTTAATACTGCACATAAGAAGGCTTTGAGATTTGTGAAGGGAATGAACCAACCCCTCTAAGGGCTAGCAATGACACATGCTCTGATTGGATCTACTTTTTGAGAGGCATGTGGGTATGGATCTTATGCATGATTATAGAAAGAAGAGTAAGCAAGAGGATAAAACTAAGGTAGCCAACACAAGTATAGGGGAAACAAGTGGTAGCCCAAGAAAGGTGCAGCAAAAAAGGGAGAGAAGCAAGATAAAGTACAAATCAAGATGGAAGTGAAGTGTAATGGTTGTGGTATGATGGGGTACTTCATCAAAGATTGTAAGAAGACAACTAAGAAGGGTGCTTATTTTTAGTGTGGACAGATGGGGCACTACTGCAAGCAGTGCCCTCAAAAGTAAGGGCAAAGGGTAGGTACATCCGGAGCATGGGTTCATGCACTTGAAGCGACTCAGATTGGTGGTAGCAGTTAGGACATATGTAGGAAATTCACTGAAGAAAGTTTGATTTCTCTTTTCGAAATTCCAATTAGGACCTTGTTCGATTCTGGTGCTTCTCATTCTTTCATATCCAATTCTTTTTTTGACAGTCTTCACCCAGACACTTCTATAGTTTTTGACCCAGTAGTTGTTTCAAACCCCATAGGAGGTACGACTAACCTGTCTATGATGTATGGGGGTTTGAGGATTTCTATTCTTGGTGCCGAGTTTGAGCGCGATGCGTATGTACTAGGTTTTATGGGTTATGGGCTTATTCTAGGGATGGATTGGCTAGTCATGTATGGTATCATCCTTAACTATGAGAGTAGAATTGTTAGGATTTTGATGTGCCATGGTAGGACTCTCAAGATTTCTAGCGACACGCGAGGGTCAGTCATGCTCGGTTTCTTAGATCCCTAGATGCTTCTGTTGACGATCTCAGTTTGGTGCCTATCGTTAGAGACTTCCCGGACATATTCGAGGAGGTGAGAGAACTACCTCCCAGGCGCGAGATAGATTTCCAAATATACTTGGTGGAGAAAGCTAAGCCTGTTGCTTTACCAGTGCGCCATATGGCTCTGAGAGAGAGAAGGGAACTTAGTAGGCAAGTGGTTGAGTTTTTCGAGAAAGGGTTTATCAGACGGAGCATTTCTGAGTGAGGAGCACTAGTAGTCTTCACGACTAAGGCGGACAGCTCTCTCTGCCCATTTGTGGATTACAGGGAGCTGAACAAACTCACGAAGAAGAATAGACGCCCATTTCCATATATAGATGACTTGTTTGATCAGTCAGCTTTCTTCAGTTGGATTTAGCTATAGGTTTTCATCAGCTTAGGGTGGCGGATAACAGCATAGACAAGATTGCTTTTAGGACCCCCGACGGATTCTTTGAGTGGTTGGTTATGCCTTTTGTGCTAACCAATGCACCGATGTAATTGGTGGATTTGATGAGCTAGGTATTTAGGGAGTACCTGAATAAATTCATGGTGGTACTTGTTGATGATGTCCTGGTATTCTCGAGGAGCAACGAGGTACACTCCTTGCACTTAGGAGAGGTCCTTCGTACTCTTCGTGCACATCAGTTAAAGGCGAATTTTTCTAAGTGCCTTTTTTGGTGAAAGAATGTAAGATTCATGAGGCATGTTGTCTCTAGTGAGGAAATAGCTCTGCTAGTAATGAAATAGCTCTGGATCTCGCTATGGTTGTCGCAGTTCAGGATTGGAAAGCCCCCCAAGAGTGCGATAGAGGTGAGGAGCTTTTTGGATTTGGCGGGAAACTATTGGAAATTCATTAAGGATTTTGCATGAATCTCATCTCCGCTTACTCGCCTAACGAGGAAGATCCTAGTTTTTGCTTGGGATGTGGGTTACGAGGATGCATTCTTGAAATTGAAGAAGGCTCTTACATCAGCCCAATATTGACTCTTCCTGATGGTGCAAAGATGTTCACTGTTTATATGGATTCTTGCGGCACGAGTTTAGGTGCGGTGCTTGTGCAGGACAGTAGGGTTTTCTGCTACGGGCGTAGGCAGTTGAGGGTACATGAGAAGAACTATCCTACCCATGATTTGGAGTGAACGGCGATAGTGTTTGGGCTTAAGTCTTGGAAACACTGTTTATTAGTAGAGAGATTCAAGCTTTATACAGATCATAAGTCGCTCAAGTACTTGTTCTTGCGAAAAGATCTTAATTTGCGACAATAGCGCTGGATGGAGTTCATTGCATCTTATGACTTCGAGATAGCATATACCATGGGAAGGGGAATGTGGTGACAAACGCATTGAGTAGGCAGAGAATGACTTTAAGTCTATTGTTCGTAGAGTAGCTAGAGTTTGGAGTTTATCTCATTGTTCGATTTTAGACCATCTATAGACTTTGCACCCGTTTTGTTGGCGTTGTTGGAGGTGCGACCTACTCTCTTAGAGCGCATTGGATCCAGTCAACGCAAGGATCAGCAGTTAGCAGATATCATGGAACATCTCAGTAGAGGAGAGACCTCTAGAACTAGGTATTATATAGATGAGAGAGGGTGGCTACATCGTGATTGGAGATTTTGTGTTCCTAGAGTTGATGATTTGTTGAGATCGGTTTTGGAGGAGGCTCATCACTGTCGGATGACTATCCATCTGGGCGGCGATAAGATGTATAGAGATATGGGGAGGGTCTTTCATTGGATAGGGATGAAGAAGGACATCGCAGAGTATGTAGCTCGATGTATGACTTGTAAGAAAGTGAAGGATGAGAAGAGGAAGCCTGGTGGATTGCTTCTGCCTTTGGAAGTGCCATAGTGGAAGTGGGAGGGCGTCTCGATGAACTTCACATATAGGTTTCCTATATCAAGGAAGAGAAACACCAGTATTTGGGTTATAGTCGACAGGTTGACTATGAGTGCTCGCTTTATCTTGGTTAAGAGTAAGCGGACGACGACTGGTTGGCATAAGTGTATCTTAGAGTGATCATTCGACTTCATGGAGTTCCCTCTAGTATTATTAGTGATCGAGTTCCCATCTTTATGAGCAATTTTTGGAGGAGCCTGCAGGAGGTATTAGGGACAAAGGTACGACCTAATACCGTTTATCACCCTCAGATAGATGGATAGGCGGAGAGGGTTAATAGGATTCTTGATGATTTATTGTACTTGTATGTCCTAGACTTCGAAGGAACTTGGGAGGAACATCTTCTGTTTGTAGAGTTTGCATATAAAAACATTTACCAAACGAGTATTGGTATGGCTCCCTTCGAGGCACTTTATAGATGACCCTGCAGATCACCTACATATTTTTTTCTCCAGAAAAAGCTATATACTATAAACCAAAAGGGGAGAAAGAAACCTTTCTCCAATGGCATACCAAAATAGATTCATAGTTAATAGTGAATACAAAATCTGTAAAAAAAACAAAATAAAATACAATAGAATAAATAGCAGAAAGTGAAACGAAAGTTTCTAGCTTAGAACTTCCTCAACCAAATGCAAGATGGGTGGAAAGAACAAGCCCCGCTGTGGCCGTAGCCATAATAGAAGCCTCCAAACATAGGTAGAACAAAACAATGGGAGATAACAAAAACATTATCCCAAGGGATCCGAAAGCGAATGCGACCAAGAAGCTTCCTTGAAGAAGATCAAGGCCCGCCTGCTCCAAGTTAGAGCACCTTCTCCTTATGCCCAGTCATACCCCATATAACTTGTTAATCTAGATCTTGCATGAGTAGAAAATAGCATGAGACCCAAAAGGGGGGATAAGTGACATAAGCAGTAATAAACAATAGAAAGAAAGGGAGAAGGAGGACAAGAAGTAATATCAAAACCGAATCGAATAGAGCAGGAGCTGCCAACTCTTTTGAAATTCCTACCAAGAAAGGCAAGGAACAGATCATTCCTTACCTTCCGTATGATGGAAGAAGGGTCCATTGGAGACTCGTGAAAGATGGCCTTATTCCGCGAATAGAGCAGGAACCAACAGCTCCCTTGAAAGGCCTACCGTGGAAGGCAAGGAACACATCATTCCTTTCCTTCCTGATGATGGAAGGAGGGTCCATCGAAGACTTGTCGAAGATGGCCTAATTCAACGAGCACCAAAGGTGCCAACAGATAAGACAAGGAAGCCGAAGGAAAAGAATAGAATGAACAGACATGCCTAAGATGCCGGATCACCATATTCTCAGTGAATCTACTAGGTAAGTGGTATTACCTCGGAGAACTACCAAATTCCCAAAGTAGTTCCAGACAGATCTGGCACAAGTACCGAAGAAAAGCAAATGAGAATAGGATTCTAAGTTACCAGCTCGAGAGCATCTGCAATAGGACACTAGCGGGATACCAATCCTCTAAATATTCTCATATAGCGATAACCCTTCGTGAATAGTTCTCCACATAAACAATGAAACGTTCCGGGGGAGTCAGAAGTCCCAAATGAAAGAGAAAGTAAGGATCATTGGAGCAGGGGTCCTCGTAGAATTTCAAGCCGTCCTTGTCGAGAAAGAACCACCATCCCAACCTGACCCACCTTCATCTGAATTAGAGAAAGGCTTAATGGATTGCATCTATTTCCACGTCTCACAAGCGTAAGACAGGACATCGGTGAAATTCATGACAAGAAATATGCAGTACTTTGCATGGAGAAAACTCACCCAAAGAGAATCATTCGCTCCAAACCGTACCCTTAACTTGCATGCATATGCAGTGTAGATATCCTTAGGATTTCAAAGGCCAAGACCTCCTTCACTTTTTGGATGACATACTACGTCCCAAAAAATCCAGTGATGACGATTAGCATTGTCCTTTTCCCCCAGAAAATGTACATTGCCAAAGACCGATAAGAATGGAAAATGGAGGAAGTAGGAGTCATAGCAGCAAAGACGTGTGATCCCATAGAGTCAAAAACCAACTTTATAAGAACTAATCTTCCTACTTGAGAAAGGAGGGTCGCATTCCACTTAATGATCTTACCCCTGACTTTGTCAATCAGGGGGTCAAAAATAGTGTAGAGCTTCCGACCATGGTAAAGGACAATAATGAGGTAAGGCAAGGGGAGGGAGGCGACTTTGAATCGAGTTAGATCCAAGAAGACCTTATATGAACAAATCACTCGCATGGATGAGATAACTTTTTGCAGAGTTAACGAGTTGGCCTGAGCACCTCTCATACTAGTGAATGAAGGCAAGAAGGTGATGCATGGAACGACGGTTACCATTAGTGAAAATTATGATGTCATCCATGAAGGATAAGGAAGAGACAAGGGGAAAACCTCTGGAAATGCCAAACCTCTAAATCTGGCCCACTATCGTAAGAGACTTCAGACCTCGCATGAAAGCCTCGGCCTCTATGACGAAAAGGGTCGGCGAAAGAGGATTTTCTGATGAAGACCCTTACTGGACTTGAAAAACCCGTTGGCCAAGCCGTTAACAAGAACGGATAACCAGTAGTTGGAAATGAGTCTCCATATAATATCGACAGGGGATTCTGGAAAGACGAAAGCCCTCAGAACCTTGATGATGAAGAACCAAGACATACGATTGCAAGCTTTAGTGATGTCCATCTTAATGACCACATTCGATCACCTGACCTTACGATCAATCTGGAAAACTAGTTCCTGAGCTAAAAGAACGTTGTCAATGATTGAACGTCCTTTAACGAACCCAATCTAAGAGAAAGATATGACCCATTCCAGAAAAGTTGTTAGACGAGAGGTTAGCACCTTAAAGATAACCTTATTAGAAAAGTTACATAAGCTGATCAGGCAGAAATCCGCGCATGAGCGAGGATTTTGGCACTTGGGGATAAGGGTCAAGTTGGTGGAAGTCCATCCCTTGGGGAGAGCTCCGCTAGAGAAGAAAAATTGGATGGAAAGACAAAAGTACGCATGAATGATCGACTATACACTCCTGTAAAACACGTTGTTGTAGTCATATAGAAAACATGCACTGTCCTTACTAAGGGAGAAGACACAAGCCTAGATTTCCTTCGAGGAAGGAGAAGCAACAAGGTCGATGCTATTAGACGGTATGACAAACCTTGGGATAAAAGCTGATAGGGACAGATCAGAAACGAATATAGACGGAGCACTAAGAAAAGAATGTAAATTAGATAGAACAGTCTCTTTAACCTCCCTCGAAGTGTAGGCCAAAGAGAGATCAGGGCGTTGAATCTGATCGATCGAGAGAAGGTTATTCATTCTTATAAATAGAAGATTGGAAGAACTTGGAGTTCGTATCTCCTTCGATGATCCACTTGATCCTAGCCTTTTGGTGAAGGAAGTCGTTCTCAATACGGAGCTCCGACGAGAAGGAAAAATTGGGGAAGCACACAAGTCCCCTTATTAGTAGGAGAAAGGACCTCATCAAACGATGATTCTGCCAGAATAAGAGTCTCTTCTGCTGCCTTAACATGGTCGAAGACATTCTTGAAAACTTGCATGCTCCAATCCTTAAGAAAGGACTTGAGACGCTTCAGATTACTAGAAAAGACAAAAAAGGAGAGCCAAGGACATGAGAGTTTTAGGAATCTTCCACAACCTGATGGAATATGTAGTGAGATCTCCACATACTCTGGAAACGTAAAGAAGACGTACCAGAAAGAGATAGGGGAGAAACGTTGAATCATCAGAGCATGCTCCGAGAAAGTACGGTGCAGGTGAGAAACAAAGAAAGTGAATGAAGGTTGAACCAACCTTCGGAACTAAAAACTCTATCCAGTCTGGAGAAAATCCGGGTAGGCCTTTTTGGTTATTACTCCAAGTAAAAGCTGAACTAATAGAAGAAATCTACGAGAGACCAGAACTGACAATGAAAGAGTTGAATTTCGCAACCGCTCCCCGGTTAATAGCTGAGCCTCCTAGCTTCTCGGCCTGGCAGGCGACCACATTAAAGTCGCCGCCTAACATCGAAATGCCAAAGCCTAGATCGGATAGAGAAAGGATGTCAGACCAAAGGTCCAAATGCTCTATCTGATCACACTTAGCATAAACCACTAAGAAAAGAAAGAAAGAAGAGAAGAAAGAAGAACAAGCCATAGATAGAAGCTAGACAGAATCGAAAACAGGACGGATCACAACGTCTTTGAACCAAAGGATATAAATTTTGTGAAAGAGATTGGCTAAGGCCCACTAAAGCCAAGGCAGAGAACATAATTGGTGACCTCTTCTAGCCCCATAAATAGGTCCAGAAGCGCCACCAGACTAGCCAAATGCTTTCGAACGATGTGTTTGAGCCTAGCTAAAGATGTATCGTTACAAATACCATAATCGTTCCAAAATAAGAAATATGCCGTGTAGAAAAGAGAAGAGATCAAATAAGAAAAAGAAAACCGAGCAGGAGGAAAAGAGAAAAGAAAACTACTAGAAAAAAAGAAAACAAAAGAAAATCAGAAAAAATAAAGCGTATGTCGAGTAGATCGAACGATCTGCTCGGACGCCGCTATAGAGCGTCTACGAATGGAGGGGGAGTGCAAGTAGACGGTCGCCGTCTACGACGTTCAGGATAGAGAGGGACGAACAAAGAACAATCTGTCACCTAACCACTATCAGGGAAAGCTAATGGTGCCACAAAATGCTGATCAGATGCAGGCAGAGATGACGACCAAGATCGGGAAGGACAAGAGTTCAAAGTAAGGCATGATAGTCGATCATTAATGATCGCTATCTCTTCCTTACTAAGAAAGAGAAGAAAGAGGCAGAAAGAGAACGAATAGCAAAAGAGGTGGAAGGACTCCCTGAGGCAGCAGAAACACTAAGGGACAGAGGCAATGTAGTGTCGATCAAGTGATGCAACACCAGTACCTGTGTGCTCTTTACCGAGGCCAAGCTATCATCAGATTCAGCCTCGCAAAATAGGTAAAGACCAATAATCGATGCACCGACTGACTATGCTATGTGTTGTCAACAAAGAGAGGTAATCTCTTGGGTAAGCCGTACAGTGATCCAAAAAGTGAACCACTATACATCTACGAAAAGGCGACCATCCATCACTCGCAGACAATCCATTAAAAAGCCGCTAAAAACCTGAAAAACCAGAGCCACATAACCCGTATCGCTAACGACACAATGAAGGCCTCATAGCGATTCAAAATAACAACCATCCCGGAGTCCTCAAACACCTCTACCGATAAGCCACATCCAAAGATGGAACAAAAATCGGACAAGGAGATTTCCACTAAAGAAAGGGAGAGTCGATCAAGTCGATAAGAAGCCAAAAGAACATAGTGACCAATCCGAACCACAAAGATGGACACAAAATGGCTAGAACCAAAAATGAAAGCCGAAATGGCCTGCCATATACTACATAGAGGAACAACCGAACCAACATGAAGAACAGGATTAGCCACAGAGATATAAGCAGCAACAGAACAATCAACACACATGACCCGACAAATGATCATCCTCCAATGAATACTAGATGACAAGGAGCACAAACAAACGCATGTCATGGCTCATGGCTACACAAACCAAACTAGCCAAAGACCAAGATAAAAGCAGTAATCCCAAAAAATAGAAACAAAGCGTGATAAAAGAGAAAAACACACACCTAAGAGTACAAGTTGTCAACCAGCCAATTGACCAATGCGAAGCAAGAAGAAACCACTATTGGCCTAACCACATGAACCAAATCTAACTCCAGCAATTGGGGCTGCAAACATACGGTCGAATAGAAAGGAACCATAAGCTCACAAACAACCCGATTATCCTAGGAGATTAACGATCTCGATGGTAAAGAGGATGACACCACAATCACTTAAAATATAGATCTTCTCCCAAAATAGCAAAGCGTTGGAGGTGATGATACCAGGAGCAACCTGCTTGTCGGCTAACGAGACAGACAAAGGGACAACTGTAGTTACACCAAGACACGAAATATAGGGTGGTGGAGCAAACTTTATGTCTCTCAAAAAACAAAGAGAAACATGTCGAAGTTTTCGAAAATCAGACCAATGCCTACTTACTCTATTAGACGGCCGATCGTTGCAACAAACATCTGGTGAGGGAATCGATACTGGAGCAAGGCGGTGTGGGGTGGTCGACTCCCCATTACCAACCTCGCAGGCAGGCAGAACCTCACAAAAAGCCGAACTGAATACGCCACCACAAACCAAAGAGCCAAAAAAACAAGACATGCACAACCATAGTGGACGAGACTCGCGTGCCTCTGAATCTCAATCGAGGTTCGAAACGGATGATTAACTCCCATTTTGGTCAATTGATTTCCGAGTAGTGAAAATCACTCATGTTCAATAGCAAAGAAGACCAGAGAGAAACCCACATGGTGAAAAAGAAGTCGTAAAACTAGACGAAAGAAGAGGAGACAGCTCCAAGAAACTCCCAGCAAAATATGAAAATTTGAAGCATGAAAGCTTAGCAAATGAGCTGAGAGATCGAAGATGGATATCAATGGTCAATAATACAAAAATGACAATCGACAGCGGATCGCTAAAAACTTCTAAAATAAAAGCAACAATCGAGTCCACAGGAGGAAAAGGCCCGAGGAAGGCGCCACTGATAACAAAAACGCCAAAATCAGCGTACGATTTCATAACCCTAATAAAAAGGGCAGTAGAAAATCGCCTAAAAACCAAGTAGAGAATCGGTCGAGCAAGGAAGAGCTCTAGCCATAAGGAGATATTGTGCAGTAGCAGCAAATACCATGCAGAGGAGAAGAAAGAGAGAGAAGAGTAGAGAATCGCAGAAAAATTCTAAGAGAAAGGAAGATATGGAAATACCCGTTAAAAAAAATGAAATAAGTTAACCAATGTCACATATTCATCAATGATCACCTACATGTTGGTGGAAGTCCACGGACAGACTTCTACTTGGACCTAAGATGGTTAAAGAGACCTCAAAGAAGACAGATTTGATTCAGAGATGGATGAAGGTAACTTGGGACAGACAGAAGTTGTATGCAGATCAGCGGAGGACAAACCTAGAGTTTGAGGTAGGAGACATGGTCTTTGTCAAGGTATTGCCTTTAAGGAGTGTTGTTTGGTACTTCAGTAGTGAAGTTAGTACCGAGGTTTGTAGGACCATTACCTATAGTAGAGAGGATTGGACAGATGGCCTACAGAGTTAGACTACTGGATAAACTGGAAGGAGTTCATAATGTGATCCATGTTCCACAGTTACAGAAGTGTCTTTATGAATTCATGGTATTGGTTGACCCGAGTATTCTAGAGGATATAAAGGTAGAGAGGTATGCATCAGCAGGAGAGTTCCTACTAGGATCTAAGGTGAAGAAGCTACGGAACAAAGATATTAAGCTTGTTAAGATTCAGTGGGGAGAATATAGCGATGACGCAACTTAGGAACCAGAGGATAGGATTCACACTTCTTTTCCATTCTTCTTTGAGAGTAAGCTCTTATTCATTTCTTAAGTTTTTAATTTGAATCTATTTTTCCTATCGTTTGAATCATAAGTCTCAGCTAGAAGCCCATGGATGGTAGTAAATGGTTTAAAACATGCTAATAGAATGTGTTATGGTTGAATGGATGCAAGTGTTTGCTAGTGAATGCAGTGGATGTACACACACACACACACACGTCACAGATCAGCTGAACTAGGACACTTACATAATTGCATATGGACGTATGTGCATTTTATTTATCTTGTTATGGATGGAAAATGGTTGAATCATCACTTGGATGTCACATTTTGATGAATGGTTTTTGCACACATATTGAACTATATATAGGATTCCTTTGCATACATATTGGATGCCTGGTACATACATGAATTGCAGTAAGGAGATCAACTAAATCAGTAGACCGTCTGATTTGTGCAATAGCTTAGAGACATATACACAACACCTTTGCATATGTTCATGAAAAGAGTTAGAAAATATAAGGATAATGGATGTTAGTGGTTGATGGTTGAGTGGATGGGCATTGATAATGGTTGATAAAATTTATAGCATTTTTCTAGCCTTAGAGATTTCGGCGACGAAATCTTTAAGGAAGAGAGAATGTAACACCCCAAATTTTAGTAAACAATAATTGAATTTAAAAGATTGATAAACTAAATTTGAATCAGAATTAGACAACAAGACTAGCATCATTTGGTTCATTGTAATTTTCTGATTAAAATGGACACTTGTTGTGCTAAAATTAGAGTTAAAATGAATTAGTTATGCATTATAGAAGTTAACTAGAAAATCAGAAAAAATATATATAAATATATAGGAAAAACATTTCAAGTAATCCATTTGGGTTAACTTTGTGTCAACCCAGACCGTGCTTGGGTCAACTTTGTGTCGACCCAGTGTGCAGTTAGGGCCGACCCAAGGCACTTGGGATGTGTGCTTTGCCTGGCACGAAAAGGCGGTGATGTTTATTTTAACTGAACGTTATTTTTGATGATGTGGCATTCTTTTATTGGTTTATTTTAAACTATGTGTTGACGTGGGATTTCTTATTGGTCTGACGACATAGCTGGACTAGATCTAATCTAAGATTTGAACGCCTGAGGGCATCCAGTAAACCCTATAAATAGACTACCAGTGCCTCTCTCATTTCTTCACATCCATTCTCTCTTTTTCTTCCCTAGGCCTACCCTCAAAATAAGGAAAGGCCACATAAATAAATTAAGGGGTGAAGAAGTTCTTAAGTTTTTAATATTTATTTTTATAAACACTTTTGTATGGGGGTTCTGCTAGATTTTAGAAGAAGGCCTCGGTTGAAGCTTTATAGATCAGATCGTTGAGTTTTCACGAAATTTTTACACTTGTTATTTTCATGGGAATGTGTAGATAGTTAGATAGGTTTAATTTGCAAGTTTTATGTTTACAGTATTTATACGCTTAGCTTTTATGTAAGTTACAGTAGTATAATTACAACCTACGTCTATTTCTTTCCAGTTGTTTACTACTATGAGTAATTCTCCTTCTTCCAATCCCCTTCTTTGTTATAGTTTATGGTTTATTTACAGTTATATTTATGCCTATTTTATTTTCTTTTGCTTATTTTAAGCCTAGACCTCGTGAGTATCCTAGACCATTTCCCTTTTTCTTTTAGTGTTGAGCCTAGGCCTTAAAGGAGCCTAGGCCTTTATTGTTGTATTTGTGTTAAATTGGAATAATGTCTAAATTGAATTAAAAAAGGATTTTGGGCATATTCAAACTGATTAAGTATTGGGATCATATTTGACTATAGATTGGGGATGAAACCTTAACTTGTAATTAGAGAACATGTAAACTTATAATCTGGAATAGAATGAACTTAACTCGACATTAAGTGACATGGGAACGAGTTATACAAAAAGAAAACATTAATTTGAAACGTTAATACAACCTAGGATATAACATGTGTGTGACGATCGCCCACAAAGCCCCCACTTTTCAAGAGGAATAATGCACTGAAAGGTGTGCCAGGCAGCTATGGGTGGTCATCAAGGTACGATACATAAGCGAAACCTATCGTGAACTCACAGCGCAAGGATAAAATATAATAGAACACATACAATAGGTAGTGATAGTAAAGCAGAAAACACTAAACTTTCATGACAACTAGAAAGTATTTCCCATACACATAGATATCTACAACAGTGTTTGTTTAATTTGCCTCACTACAACACTTAGAGAAATAACAAACAGCAGAAATTCAATTATTAGATAGTAGTAAAGATAGTACGCTAGCCTCCTTCTTGCCTCCGAACAGCAACACCATCCCAACTAATCTATCACCTGTCACTTGCCACCTAGTCTGCCTATCCAACAATCTGATGAGCAGCCCAAGGTAATAAGAGGGAAACATAAAACCTTGAGTCAGACAACAGTCTTAGTGAGCGATAAAACAACTAACAAACTTCATTAATAAAGTATATGGGAATGGGTAAATAAACAACTAATCTACCTAGCTCCAGAGAAGACTTACACCTGCCTTCCCCACACCTGACAGTGATAGCCTTTACGATCCATACATCCAAAGGAACAACAATCCAGTCATGGAAATCAGAACAACCATTCATACATGGCAAAAGCAGCTCAACCATCATCACAACAAAGCATTCAAACATCCATGACCGACTCTGGCTATCACCGCTAACCTTGCTTTGAAACCACCATTATCGTATGATTGGCTAACAATTCACCATCAACTGTCAAGGACCATACTCGACGCCCCGGTTCTAGCAAAGTTGCACATGCTATACTCAACACGTGTTACGTGCTATAGTCAACACATGTTTAAGCTATACACGACGCCAAGGGCACTCGAACTACAATTGGTCTTCAATTGTACCCCTTCTTTATGTCCCCTAGAACCTACAACAATGAAAATTCCTCGTCCTTCATATCTCTAGTCATTATAATTTATGACTATTAATCAGCTTAAAACACTTTACTGCAATCACTTCACACGAACTCAATACACCCTTGTGTTGTCATACCATTCGTTGTTCTACGCTGATCAACGAACTCTTTTCAACACTTTGAAACTTCCCAATTGAATTCCCTTCGAAGTCACATCATCACCAGAAATGTGCGACTAGAAATGGTGACCAGAAATGGCCGACCCAACTTTATGATGACCCAACTTTATGCCGACCCACTTTGTGCTGACCCAACTTAGTGCCGACCCAACTTAGTGTTGACCCAACTTAGTGCTGACCCAAGTTTACGCCGACCCAAGTTTATGCCGACCCAAGTTTATGTCGACCCACTTTGTGCCAACCCGACTTTATGCCAACCCACTTTGTGCCGATCGACCCAATCTGACTTGTTCCCCAAGACATGATTTGAGACCGACCGACCCAACTATGGCCGACCCAAAACCTGCACTTCATCAATGCAACTCCGATTTTGTCCAAAACTTCGCCAAATGACAAATCCGAAGAAACCAACTCGTCCAATTCATCAAATATGGCCACAAACATGGTATGAAACCATCATCAACATGAATACACCGATTTTCACCAAAATTATGCAAATCACTCCAAATCATGAAAAATGATCATATGAACAAAATTATAGATTTAACTTGCCTAAACACATGAAGTAGCATAGAAATTACCTATATAAACTTGCTAAATTAGATCATAAGGTGATTCAGATGAAAGTGGACTTACCAAAGTGTAGATCTATGAGAAAATGATTGAATTTGTTGGAAAACATGACGAGACATTCACTTACTTCATTGAATCCATGTAAGAGATGCAAATCACTCACCGATTCTCCCAAACAAGAAAAAAAATAAAGGAATATGAATCCAGACAACAAGCACTTCGCACCAAACAACTTGATTCGACGAATCCTTGCCTCAGTTGATGTAGATCAATCCTTACTTGGTGTAGATCTTCAATTTCCCTCCTTGGATTATGATTTTTAATGGTGGAAAAGTGTTAGAGGAGGGAGGAGCACAAGGCCTCCGAATGAGAGAATGGAAAACTAAAACCGTTTCCCATATCCCTTACCCCCCTATTTATAGTTTTCACCAACCCCCCAATAGGCTTTCCCAAATCAGCCCATTAAGCTCCTAAAACCTGAATAGCCAACTGAAAAATCTTGAAACAATGATTTCTCCCAAACCGCTGAGCCTAATCCTTAATGTAACCACTCTATGGAAAGGCAACCATCAATTCCTTTCTAATGGCATAGGTTTCACCCTTTGATTCGACCTCAGTCAAAAGTTATTCCATGTGCAAGACTAACAAGGGCAAAATGATCACAAAAAAATCGGTAAAAATTATGGACATGTCTCACATGCCCATAAGCAACATACTAAAAGATGAGAATGATCCAACCCTCAGAGAATAAAATAAAAATATTTTACGATCCTCCGATATGTAAAATGCGGGCTATTACTTTCTCCCCCTTAAGAATTTCTCCCTCGAAACTCCAAGTAAACATAAGTAACCATAATAATTCCGCATAACTATCATGCATGAGAAGCCAATTCTATCATCCAAACTAACAATCATCAAGCCATGCATTCATAGCTTTATCTTAGCACGCGGAATTCAACAAACACAAGATAAAATGATATAGCGATATACGATATCAAAGAGTCCTACTGTAACACCCCGTATTTACTATGAACATATAAGTAACAAATCAGAAAATAATTAATTTTTAAAATAAGAATCAAGGGAAACGGGTTTCACCATTGCGTTCGTCTCGAAATTCTGCTTGGAAACGAGTCCAAGTTTTCGAGAAACGGAGTCCGTATGAGGGAGATATGACCCTCCGAAGTTTCAGGAATTTTCAGAACCGAAAACAGCTCGAAATTCGAATTCGAAATTCGAATTCAAACGCCAGCGCAGACTGGGCGGGAATTTTCCCGCCCAGGACCAGGTCGACTTGGGGTCGACACTATGGTCGACCTCCCAGGGACCAGGTCGACCCTATGGTCGACCTGGTGACAGAACCCAGTTCTGAGCCTGTGTTCATTCTGATGTATCTGGTCACGTTTTCTGTCTAGATTCATCCGCTTAATCCTATATAAACAGCTTCCTAGCCTCATTCTCTTTACACCATTTCATTCTCTCCTCATGCTGCCTCTGAGATAATATTAGAAATAAATACATAAAATGGCGTCGCTACTCTGCTGGAATCAAAACTAGAACTAGTGCATCTTCATCCAAATCCGAATAAGATTAAAAAAGAACAACTGCAACTCTTCTTCTATAATCCCATCAAGGCAAGTGCAATTATTTTCCGATATGAAGTTTAATTATGATCTTGAAATAATTATAAAACTGAATCCGAGATTATGCCCTTTTTCTATTTATCAGATTTTTTTTCTCTTTTTTATTATTCTATTTGTTATGTATTTCTTCCTCCTTTATTTCTTTTTGTTTGATAGCCAGGCTATTGCGAGCCTGAGCAAAGTCTCATAAGAGATGAACGTATAAACGCTAAATTTGGGAAGAATATTGAATGAGGCATATTTGGGCATAATTGATTTGTAATTAATTTGAGGGTACAACGCATGTTGTAATTATGGACATAAATTTGTGGCATATTGCATAAGACGATCTATGACTTGGAAGAAGAGGACTATTGTGACTTAGAGCATAAAGAACAAAGTTTGTAACTTAGAACATAAATCTGAGGCATGTTGTATTTAAAACATAAGGTGTATTTAACATATGTCTTGAGTTTTGAGGCATAAAGAATGTTAAACATATGACTTAGGATTTGGGCGTAAAGATTTAACTATAAATAAGCAATTGATTTAGATGCATAGCACATGTTGTAATTCAGGACATAAGTTGGAGGCATATTATATGAGATTGTTTATGACTTAGAATATAAAGGACATAAGTTGTAATTCTAGATCTGGACATACTTTATATATTATAGTCTGTAATTTAGAAAAAGAAGAATTAATTTGCATATAACTTAGGTGTAAAGATCCATATTAAGATTTGATGATTGTTGAGTGTGAATACACCTAAGTAAAAGGGGAGGGTTTTTGGATATATGACATGCATTGTAATACATGGCTATATTTGGCATAATTTATTTGTAAGGTTTTTGGAGAATATTCTGAACTATGCAAGTTTAACTAAAATTTGGGACATATGTTATATGGTGGATTATGACGATAATTTGGGTATATAAGTTTAGGCATACTTTATGAATTAGGCAAGATATGTGAATAGGACTTTATGACCATAATTTGATGATTGTAATACATGACCATAATTTGGGTATATTTCGATATTGGATTTCGTGATCATACAGATGTTGTTATGGAAATTTGAAAGATATGTATATATATCGTTATTTCCAATACGATATTTGTTGGTCGTAGAATTTGATATTGAATATAAGCCGATATATTTTCTATTCAGAGCCTCGTATTTAATATCAAATGTGATTTGGGTTTGTCGTGAATGGTGTCTTTATTAACACTGTTCTTGAACCCAGTTGACAAAAGATTAAATATTTTTATTTAGATTTAATGAAGTGTACCAATTAAATAATATTTAATTAGAATTGAACTGGTATTGATTTTTGGGTTTATTGTGAATAGTGTTTTAAATAACACTTGTTCTTTAACCCGATAATTAATGAATGTGATTTTGGGTTTATCGTGAACCGTGTTTTAAAATGACACTGATTCTTTAACCCAGTTAAAGATTAAAACTAAGTGGAGTTTTAATGAATCTTTAATTAGATTGAAAAGATCGAGAATGGAGTATCACCAGTTTTGCTCCAGGCGATAGTTAAATCTTTGATTAGATTTGAACGTGAAATGGTAATTGAATTTATCGATAACACTGTGGTGTTAGATATGAAGTATTACCAATTTTACTTCATGGGATGAATAGGTTGGGATTGGGAAATAAAATAAATGATTACTTCGGTGTGGTTCGCTAATCCCGACTAGTTTGAATTGATATTCAAAGGAGATTAAAGAATAAATTTAAAGAATTTATCTTTGATAAAATTAATGGGAACTTTTCCTAAAGTATAGGAATATTTGAATAAAAGAATATTCTGAATTGGAATGAGGCGTATGTTGTGTTTGTGTAACACGTGTTTATTATATATATACGCAAGTTGTTCAGAAAGACTGGGTTTATCCCATTCTGAATAACTGATTCGACGTGGTGTCGAAGATGAAGACGATGGTTGAAGACCGGAGGTCTTCACGTCGTTTGGGTGATTACTGATGATCTTGATTGGGCTGTACACCCAAGAAGATGGAAACAATTGGTGATCGTCCAGACGTACTTGGAGATCGATGGATATGCGGGGTACTAGGTGCCTCCGGTTTCGTTCAGACCCGGAACGGACTTGTAAATGGACTGTGTTTCTGACATTGGATTTTAGTCTGTGTAATTGATTTCTATTAAATATATATCTGTTTGGCGGCGGAGAATTTATTCTCTTGCTTAACGCCCTTCTCTGAGACGTACGAGCTCAGGGGTTATATACAGATGGATATCAAACGCATAGAGTGAATTGCCTGTGTGGCATGCCTAAGTGGCAAATGATCAAGGCTTCTGTTGAAAAGCAAAGTCTTGTGGTTGATGATCAAAGCACGGCCTTTGTGGCGTAGCTTTGTGTAACGTTTGATTCGCGAGATTCACACCCGGTATGAACCAAAAACGGGAGAGGGCGTCAGGGAGGGCATGCGTTTCTTTCTAGCTAGAAGTGGCGTCAGTGGTTTTACACGCCCTGACGAGTTTGACTTATGTGGTTGTTACTATTGCGAGGTGCCTCGGTTAGATCGGACGATTCGGGTCCGATGGAGTCATTCGTTGGCTCATTTACGCCCCATAGCGTGGGGAAACGCATGTTCAGGGTTTAAGTTTAATCCACATCGGTGGACTAGCCCTGAGGATCCAAGGGTCACTCGAGCTCTGATCCTGAGTCATGGGCTAGATTGTCTCGAATCGGTGAGGACTATCTTTTGCCTCGGTTCATAGATGGAAATCCAATTTCAAATACGTGACATTTGCGGTTTTATTTGTAGACCTATATATGGCGACATAGTGGCATGGGACGCTCATGTCGCCTATGATTGATACTTATGATTTGAAGTTGTTTTACACACTATGCACTTATAATAGTATCAAATGATTTGTTTTAAGCGTATCAAGCATTCTTGGCTATTATAAGGTAAGAACCCTATCCCCCGGCTTGCGTTGCAATGTGTGATAGGACCTGGGTCTTATAATAGCTTCATTTTTCTTTATTTAGCATTGCGCTGTTTGTTTTATGCACTGGTGTTCTTGGGAGGAAACCTGTTCCATGTTATACGGCGTGGTCCCTTGATTTACCAAACTTTAAAAAAATAAAGATTAACTGTTTTAGTTCTCACACCAGTCCCATGACTGACCTGGAGTTTATTGTTTTAACCTAAACTCCGGGTGCCCTTATTTTGACACGGGCAGCTAGTAGTTTTGGTTTTGCAGATTTATATTCACAGGATCCTGGTTTACAGCTGGAACGATATCCAGAAAGCTTTGTATCCGTATATCTCTTCTAGTTGTGCGTTGTATTATTTTCCGCTACGATGTATTTAAATGTAATTCAAATCTCTGATATTTCTGTGTAATATTCATTTATACTCTGTATATTCTTGTATTCTGATGGAATTGTTGTAATAACCCGGAAAATGTGAACCAATTTAAAAATTTTAAAATTGATTATTACCAAAGAATTTGAATAATTGAAATAGCTTATTTCAATAAAATAATGAATTGGGACTAGTATGGCAGTTTGAAATTTTGAATACAAACTTTGTCTGACTATACCGGGTGGAAAATATAACGAATTTTAGCGAAACTGAAAATATTTAAATCTGTTTATGAATACCTTTCTAATGAATCTGAAAAATCAAAGTTTCATAACGGGAATCAAAAGTTATGGCCAAATGAATTTTCAGAAAGGTCGCTATATAGCATATATAGCCCTTGAAAATAGATATTTTGCATACGACCTCGGAATTCGACGAATCCACTTTTGCTAGGTCCGGGATGTCGAATTATTGCTAGGTTTCAAATTTCATAATTTTTGAAGCTAGTATGCGAGCGGGGCAAAAGAAAATGTGATTTGTCAATTTCTGTTAAAATGGATCGACCTGAAAATGGACATTTTGCATACGACCTCAGAATTCGACGAAACTAGATTTATTTTTCTGGAATTTTTCGATTCAGTTTGTGGCCCTGGCAAATTGAAATGTACGTTCAAATTAAATATTGAATGTTTTATATTTTAATTTAAAAAATAACTGACTGTAACAGTCGAAATGGCTAACGAAACATATCCCATTGTGTCCGGAATGGGGGTATTTAGCTAGGGGTGACAGTCGTTGGGTTCAGATTGGTGTTCGTTTGTAAAAACACTATTTAAAATTTTCTATAAATCCTCGGCCAATAGGATTTTTCCTTTCAAAAAAAAATCACGGAAAACCCTAGCTGCCTCTCGCACTCGAAGGTTCATCGAGCTCCGTCCTTCCCCCTCGTTTTCCCGCCGCCACAGGCGAAACCAGGCCGCGCCACCACCTTCCCTCGAAAGCCCCTTTGCCCCTCTTCAGATCCGACCCCGACACGACCTCCACCATCACCTCCTCCGCCTAAATCGAGCCCCCGAACTTCGAGACTTCCCAGCGCCGCCGACGACGCCACAGGCCACCGGAGAGGACCGCACCACCGTCGACAGGAAGCTCCCACCCACCTCTTTCACGTCAGCACCACCGATCATCCCAATACTCCACCGATTTCGCGAAAATCCCAAACCTAGTTCTGAACGAAATATAAAGGTTCGACCTTCATTATTCTGAATTGAAAATAACACTATAAAGCGTTGCAAAACTTTGGAAAATAATATCTTTTTCATTCTTTAACGAAATTTGATGAAACAGGGGACACCGTGACCGCAAGGAGGCTCTCTACCATCTAGCAGAAGCCGCGGATTTTTCTGATCTTCCTACGATTTTTAGCACTACAAAAACCAATGTGAGGAATCTAAACTAAATTGTGTGAATGGAATCGTGTTGTATAAATTATATAAGCGAAGTGTATATTATATACGCATTGTATACCTCATGTACATGTGTTGTATAAGTTATATTTGCGATGTATAAGTTATACAAGCGTTGTATGAAACATATATGCTTTGAATTGTGATGAAATGCAAGTGAATTATAGAAATAATATATATATACTCCCCTCGTCCACAGACCATGGACGATATTTATTGCTTGTGATTGACGTGATATTATATGGTATGACGAATGGTTGAAATAATTGTTTGTGGTTGATATTGTGGTTGAAATATACCTTTGTGGTTGAAAAATACCCTCTTGTGGTTGAAACAAATTAGAATAGGATTGTGGAATTGAAAATAAAACATGCCGCCTACGTGCAAACTAGATGCATGATCCCCATTGTCAAAAACCGCGAGGTTTTAAGGTAGAGCGAGGAGCCGTACTAGGGACGGTCCCGGTTTTAACTACCCTGCCGTTATGCTGCCGAAATTTTCTGAAAAATTCATGTGTTAGAATAATTTTCATTCGTTGAAATTAATTACATATGTTGAAACAAATATTCATGTGTTGAGTTGAAATTCATTCGTTGAATCGAAATTCATGTGTTGAATATTATTTGAATTTAAACAAATAGCTTTAGCGATAAAAATCACATTTTTATATATATACAAACTATAGAAAATATTCATGTGTTGAGTTGAAATTCATTCGTTGAATCGAAATTCATGTGTTGAATATTATTTGAATTTAAACAAATAGCTTTAGCGATAAAAAACACATTTTTATATAAATACAAACTATAGAAAATATTCATGTGTTGAGTTGAAATTCATTCGTTGAATCGAAATTCATGTGTTGAATATTATTTGAAGATAAACAAATAGCTTTAGCGATAAAAATCACATTTTTATATATATACAAACTATAGAAAATATTCATGTGTTGAGTTGAAATTCATTCGTTGAATCGAAATTCATGTGTTGAATATTATTTGAATTTAAACAAATAGCTTTAGCGATAAAAATCACATTTATATATATATACAAACTATAACCAATATTCATGTGTTGAATTGAAATTCATTAGCGAATTGAAATTCATGTGTTGAATGTTATCGTATTTTAAAATAAAATGAATAGACAATAAAAACTACATCTTTATTGTGAATATGAAGTGTTAAAAACATTCACGTGTTGAATAAATATTTTTGATGATAAAAATATTTCTTTTATCATGTATACGATTTGATAAAAATACACACGTGTCGAAATAAATAATATTTTGCTAGAAATACTATTATTAGCTTTGTTCTGCATATATACATGTGTTGAACAGGGAAAATGAATTAGCTGTAGAGTAAAGAAATTATTTGCGTGCCCGACAAATAGGTAAGCCTTGATGAGTTGGCTGCGCAATTTTATTTTTATATCAACTCCTGTGAATGCCATTGGATGCGGAGTGCTGGTTATTCTGTGTGAAATAATAAAAATCGCCATAGGATAGTAACAATTAATTTTGAACTACACTACATGGCATACTTCTTGACGATAAGCATACTTCATCATATTCCACATAAGCAATTGGAGCTTGTGTGACGAGGTGGAAGATTCACCATACGAGCGAGAGGCTTGTATGGCGATGATCATATACTACAGGTTGAACTGATGACTGATATGGACTATATAAAATATAACGATAAATTGCCAGATTAATAAAAACCCCACACGGGTCTGGAGTTGACAATAATCACGTCTCTCTAGTTATTAGATACGGCACATGGACTATTTATTTCCACACGGAGCGGGGTGTCGAGAATTTATTCTCTGGAGTTATTATCTATACACGCTCCCCCGTAAACACCAGAATATATCACTATAAATATGTGGATGCTTTATAGGATTTATTGGGTACCTAACACGGCCCAATAAATTTCCAAACCCCTTCCCGTACAAAGGAGGTTATGGCGAAATTTTTCAAAATATTAAGGCGTTAGTGAAATATTTGAAGTGAAAACGAAGTTGAAATTAATGAATGAACTATATTTGAAATTATAGAATGAACTATATTTATATATATAAATATAAATATAATTAAAAGGAATCGAAGCCGTGCAGTTCGTGTTTTGGAATCGTAATTTGAAACGATTAGTACGAGAAATCCGACCATCGGATTTTCCCGAAACCGCAACCGCTGGGTTCGCCTTGGAAATATCTTTCCAACGGCACCAACCTTGTAAAAATCCAACGGTTGGATTGTCTGGAATGTTTAATTCAAATCTGAAGAAAAACAGCGCCAGAATCGTTTATATTTATATATAAATATAAATATAATTAAATTAAATCGAATAACGATGCTGCAGTTCGAATTTTGAAACTGTAACTTCAAACGACTAGTGTGGAAGATCCGACCGTCGGATTTTCACGAAACTGGAACCGTTGGGTTCGCTTTGGGAATATCTTCCCACTGATATAGACTTTGTATAAATCCAATGGTTAGATTTTCCGATATGTGTAAAACAAATTAGAGGAAAAACAGCGCCAGTGCCACGACACGACCTGAAACGTCGTTAAATTAAATATGGCCATTTTTAAATAAATAAAAATGGCAAAAAATCGTTATAAAATATTATAAGCATCATAGATTGGAATAAACCACTTTGGCTTGATTTGTTTGATATTTGATGGTTGTATGTGTTTGACACGAAAATAACACTAAAGAACTGAAATATGGATGTCGAATAATATAACCATGAAAGAATTGATTTAAATTCTAATTACGTGGATTATTTGAAAAGGCCGAGCTAACCCTCATTTCAAATAATTTATCGATCGATTCGAATTGGAAAATACAAAGACAATTCAAGACCGACGATCTTCGTATCGGTTGGATGGGCGCTACTGAGGTTCCTGACCGGAGTAGCTACCGTGAAGGAACGGAAGTAGTAGCCGTCTGAACGTATGTGTTGATTGTACGGATATACGAGGAATTTGACGCCTCCGGTTTCGTTCAAACCCAGAACGGACTTGTAAATGGACAGTGTGTCTGACATTGGATTTTGTTCTATACTGATTGATCTCTGTTAAATATATATCTGTTTGGCGGCGGAGAATTTATTCTTTTGCTTAACGCCCTTCTCTGAGACGTACGAGCTCAGAGGTTGTATATCGATAGAAATCAATCGTATGGAGTGGATTGCCTATGTGGCATGCCAAGATGCTGTGATCAAGGCTTTTGTTGCAAAGCAAAGTCTTGTGGTTGATGATCAAAGCACAACCTACGTGGCCTGGCTTTGTGTATAGCGTGGATTCGCGAGCCTCACACCTCGGTATGAGTTAAAAACGGAATAAGGACTGCAGGGAGAGCACGACGTTTCTTTCTAGCTATGGTGGTGTCAGTGACTTCCCAGCCCTGACATTTATATCTATTTTTCACCTATGTGGTTGTTGGAATGCGAGGCGCCTCGATTATAGGTCTGTAAGGACCGGGAAACGTGTGTTCAGGAATTGCCAATCCTCAAACGTAAGAGAGGACCGACCCTGAAGCATCCAGGGGTTACCCAGAGTGTGTAGTCCTGAGGCATTTGCTGGAATGTCTCGAAGCAGAGAGGAGCTTGCCCCTTGCCTCGACTCATGACGAAAATCCAATTTCCAATACGAAATAACAGACTCGATTGTATAACTAGTATGGCGACATAGTAGATGGTAGTTATGCCGCCTATGATTGATATTTATAATGCTATTTGTTTTGAAACATATATGCACTAGTAATAATATCAAATGATTTTGCTTTACACGTATCAAGCATATTTGGCCATTATAAGGTAAAAC
Organism: Allium sativum; assembly: GCA_030737875.1. Lineage (NCBI taxonomy): Eukaryota > Viridiplantae > Streptophyta > Magnoliopsida > Asparagales > Amaryllidaceae > Allium > Allium sativum. The sequence goes on from CM060926.1 coordinate 43,670,858, forward strand.
TCTATCCTCCAGCTTGCGTTGCATTGTATGATGGGACTTGAGTCTTATAATGGCTTCATTCTTTTTAAAAGCATTGCATTGTTTTAAAGAATTTACTTTGTTTTAAATGTACGAGCAATCACTGGAGTAAACCAGTTCCGCGAAAGTGGCGTGGTCCTATGATTTGCTTATTACTGTTGTTTAAACTGTTAAATAGATTTCTCATACCAGTCCCCATGACTGACTCGTTGTTTGTTTCACTTTGCAAACGCGGGTGCCCTTATTTTCACATGGGCAGCCTAGTTCACAGGTGACAGGTTGTTTTTGGCTCTGCACTATTGCATAGAGTGCATTTTGGCTCATGGCGAGGCTGACTTCACAGAGACGACTTTGACATTTTCCGCCATTATTGTACTTATATTATGATTCTGCCACTGGCGATGCAGACTGCTTTACTTTCAGTACTTATTATCGTATGTGTATGTACCGCCTTCGGCTATGTAGACTGATACCCTTATTATGTCTCACTGCATGTATATATTCCGCCTCTGGCGATGGTGACTGATCATTTCCCTTTTATTTACTAAGTTATATCCTACGTTGTGCTATTCTGATGTTGTTACATGTTATGATTCCGCTGTCATATCTATGTAAAATTATTCTATTTATTGTTTTTGCTATTATCTGTACTCTGCTATGATGATTGATGTGTTATATCCCAATGATTATCCTTAATACCGCCACACGGATTTTGGGATCGTCACAATTGTTGTAATAAACAATGAAATGTTCTTCCGTCTGCGTTCTATTTTTGTCGTGTTCTCAAAACAATCAGGCGTTTTGAACGGTCTAGATCGGTTTAGCGACTGATTCGGATCAAGCGAAATTCCTTGCTGTTTTAGTTTTCCTATTTATATTTTATATAAAATAGGTTTTTATTTTGTGTGCTCGGCTTGCCAATGGTTGACTGTTTGCTAATTATATATTTATTTGTTGATTTAACTGATGAAATTAAACCGTCGTTTAATTTCAGTGAAATACCAAATCGTTATTTTTAACGATTGGTTCCATTAAAGGTAACCTACCTTGTTGGTCACGTTTATAAAATAAACGTGTTTTGTTTGAATTGTTTGAACTGATTGAATTGTTTGAATTGCTTGTGGTTGGATTAAAGGGTCGTTATTATCAGTTAAATGGTGGAATGTCCGATTTGTGATAACCATTTGTATACAGGGAAGAACAGGTTGGAGGGATCCAACGAGATTCCTCAAAATATATTATTTATTTTCATATTATGAACTGTCATGTTTGGGTAATGGATTTGAGTATTGATCATTGATTGAAAAGTCAACCTGTGCTGTGTTTTAACCAATGGTTATGTTGGTTAAGTAATCGGTAGTAAATGGCCTAAAAGTAAATTGTTTTATTTATATTGATTTACCGTTAGGTGAATTGATAGAACTGAAATAATAAATTTATTTATAACTAAAGATACATTTGAAATATCTTTTTTTGATATAAAAGTTATCAAAAGGGGAATTTAGATGAAAAGGGTTTAGACTAAACCAGAATTGATTTAAACAAGGTGTATAAAAGCGATGAGGCGTTATATCGTTAATTTTAAATTAACGTTAATTAATAATATGTTCGTGTAAAGGTTGGGAATTGAAATATGAATTTCAAAGCGGGAAATGGTCGAAAGGGTTAGCGAACGAATTGGTGAAACTGAGTTTGGTAAAGGAAGTGGGTCATCGGATTTTGCAAGCAAACCCGAATCATAAAATGAATTGGTTCAAAAAGGTAGAGGTTAAAAAGTGGTGTGTTATAAAGAAGTTACTTAATTGAATTAAGAAATGATGGTATATTAGAAAAGGAGGATTTTAAAAGGATAATAAGGTTTACGAAATCGAATTTTTGATAGAATAGTTAAATGGAATTCGAACTTGTTATTAGAATGAAATATGGGTTTTAGGATTACGACTAGTATCTATTTGAAGATATGAACGTTGTTGGTCAAGGTCTGAGAGGTAATTAATATACCCCAACTTGAACGACATCAGGATTATCTGAGGATGATATTAGTCGTAATAGCAAAGTGGTTAGAAATAATTTATTATTTCCATTAAGGAAATAATAATGCATCGTTTGGTGAAATTGTGAAGAATAATATTTATAAGGATGATTCCAAAGTAAAAGGAAATTTAAAAGGGGTGCGTGCAAATATAATGATATGTTTGAGTTAGAAAGGAAATATAAAGTGGAGTTTTATTCTACCAGAATAAGCATTGGGTTTTGTTTTCAAGTATTGAAATTAAGGATAGTTCGCAACGATTATTTTATGAGAAATAAATTGATTGATTTTCAAATATTAGATAATTATTTGGTTAATCTTTTGAAAGTGAGAATAGAAAACTGCACATATAAAAAAAATGAATTTGTTTAAAGTATAATCTATGATAAATTAGAAGCGATAAGCAATATTTATAAATCTTGAAATATTTAAGAGTTTTAAATTCACATTTGTTTAATTAAAAGGCCAAGTGGTGCTGAATACGGAACCAATGAACTCATTGGATTGTCATGACTGAAACACTGATTATTTTGATAGTTAAATCACCGAATATCAAATCTATCCAATACGATTGTTGGCACGGAAAGACCGGGATCAAATTTATATTTGAAAACCATTCCGACCAACAAGTACGTGAAGATATCAGAAGATGGTCGAGATGGATCATTGAAGACCATGGATCTTCATTAAACGGAAGAACTACTAAAAATCTCTGGTTAGCTCCCAGAGATAAACCGGGGTTCTGTCTGGCTGGAATCTACGGGTTGCAAGGACTTCTCGCCACTGATCCATGAGGTGATCCCTATATGGGATGCAGTAGGAGAGTACCTTTGGTTCATCCTGTTCCTGGATGACTTGTATGGACGGATGTCTAACTGAGTATTTCCAAAGAGATCGCGTACGTTGATTTCTTGAAATGTGCCATAGTTGGTTAGCTCCCAACTAGGGTACTTTTGTGGACGTCAATTAGTGATATCTAGTGGATTTGACAATGTGGCATTCAAAGCGAATAATCACCAAATATTCCAAAAGGAAATTCAAACCTCAAGCCTCATAGCTAGGAAATGACAAAAATCGGGCAGGCAACATGGCTTTGTGGGTCGCTCCCATTAGGGTGTATAATCACCTATCTATAGAAATTCCATTTGCTTCTTTAATCTATTTCGATGCTGTCCCTTTTCGGGAAACAGTGGTTTGAGCCCAACCGTTGGTGATATACATTCAATACACTCAAGCGAAATGAGTGGTCGGTCATGTGAGGGCCGGGTTGCAAGACGTTCTTGTTGAACCCAGTGTATTCGTCTCTAGAGATACACTATCGGAAGGTGGTCCCATACCTTGTCAAGGTCGGAATCGAATCCCCAATAAGCGCATGCGGTTTTGATTGTATACTATATATGTGGAGCCTGAGATGCAAGCGTTCCACTAGATTGTTATTTACTTGTATTTAGACATTATTATAAGATCAGAAAAGATATGGATTTCAGACCTGTTTTGGGTTATCGTAAGGTAAAAACCGTCCATGTTTATGTGTGGATTTGGTCTTACGATTATCATTTTCTTTCGAAAAGATTTTGACTTCAAAAATTAAGTTGTGTGATACCCTTAATACTGTGGGAGTTTTTCTCACTCTGGTTCACCAGACTGACCCGGTGTTTTGTAAATGCTCGGTTTAGCCCGGGATGTACAGGTTCAGGTTATCGAATGATGTGAAGAGACGAGCCGGAAGAGTCCAGACGTATGATCTTATATAGCTACTATTCCGTTGTGTGTTGTATATGGGAACATGTTATTATAACTATCTCGTTGTGTGATGTACTCCGATGATTGTAATTATTTTAAAGCTCTCAGTAAAGATTTATTTCTATATTATATTTTGTTCCGCTGCGATGTGAGACTCTGATTCTGTGTTGTGGTGTTTCTTCTTCTTCTTCTATTCTAATATTTCTTTCTTTCTTATCTCACCCTCTAAATTCTTTCTAATAACGTCTAGTGTTTTCGGCATTTGGAAGGTTGGCATGAGTTACGATAAAGATATTTATGTCGATTTTCAGGGCCAAAAATCCCTGGGTCGTTACAGCCTCCTTCTTCTTCATTCGTCGCTGCTACTGAACTTGATGAAGCTTCATCTCTCTTTCAATTTAAGCAATCATGTATTCAACAGGATCCAAATAGTCATTTGATCAACTGGACTACTGCTACATCGGTGTGTCCTTGGGTCTGTGTAAATTGTTCATCTTATGATAATCACATTCATAGCTTGAATCTAAGCAATATGGAACTCATAGGCAAGTTGAATCTTGGTTATCTATTGGCTTTATCTAAGCTCAATGAAGTGAACCCCTATGGCAGCTTCTTCTATGCCAGACTTCCTAATATCATCTCTGCTATATCATCAAATCTCACTGTATTGGATCTATCACAATCTCATTTATGGGGAAATTCCAAAGAAATTCATATGAAGTGCAACAAATACTCTTAGACACTTGGACCTCTCTCAAAATAATATCATTGGAAATTTCTCGAGTTATGATTTTAGGGCTTGCAAAAGAGTATCTACTTTTGATATTTCATCGAATGGCCTGAATGGAAACTTACCAATAAGCATGGTCAGATGCAAGCTTTTAGAAACACTTGCCTTACCAAGCAAAAATTTCAGTGGTCAATTACCAAAATTTTGGAGCAGTTTTGAAAATTTGAAGCATATACATTTGGCCGACAATAATTTCCAAGGCAAAATACCTAATGAATTAGGAGATACGTGTGATACTACTGTTGAAATAGACTTATCATTCAGAATATTATTACCACTGATCACTTCCCCATCCATAGGCAAACCTCTAGGAAAGTGGACGTGTAACCTTGACATGTGCTTGAGTCCGACTGAAGTATTGACTCCAAATTCTTCTTATAAGTTCCATGCACGCAAACTGCAGTTGCATATACACATAAATATACATGTATTTGCACCAAATTATTGCTTCATTTTCAGTACATATTTTCCAGGCTTCATATATTATGCATTTTCTTCATATATTAATTTATATAACCTTTTTTCGTAGAAAGTAATAGTTGACAGCTTATATTATAAAATAAAAGATTTCATATTTAACAACAATGACTGTCTTTAAATGGTCTAACTTGGGGACTTCGCTCATTTACATCGGCACATTTATTGATACTGTTTCCATTTGTTAACCATTCCTATATTTTTAATAAGGAACTTATGAATAAGTTTAAGTCTGAATAATTCAACAAACACTTAAAATAAATGGAAAGATCTTACAAATAAATTTTTATTGAACACAATTCTATCGAAATAAAATCAGAAAGAGCTGAAATATCAGTCAATTGCTCAATTCATGCACTTCGTGACTCTATTAATAGGGATAAAGCTATCTAGAACCTTTGTTCAACCTCTTTAAAGAGTTTGTATTATATTGTTCGTAATTTCCAAATTTATGTTAGAACAATAAGTAAATTTGATTTCATATATATATATATATATATATATATATATATATATATATATATATATATATATATATATGAAAGTCAAACAAATTTCCAAATTTCAACTTGAGTGGTTGTTCTCAATTACTTAACTTCGCATAAACTATTCATGATGGAAAAATATGATTACACAATATATAAATGTATCCAAGTTAACAAGTTGCAGCCACATTTTTTTAGCAAAACACCCCATTTGTTAACAAATTGCTAAAAATAAGGTAACAGCCCGTTCATTATATTAGTTATAACCAAACATTCGTTAAAATGAAAATTACATGGTATATATTTTAATAGTATTTTTGTACATTTAGTCATATCAACTTGTATGCAAATTCAACTAAAACTATATATATGTCAAAGAAAAGATTATAAAAAAATAGATGTGAATTTGATAATTTGAAATCTATTTGTATTCGAATCAAGAAATTTTTTTAATCAAATATCCAGAAAAACCGATGTGGATTTGGATACGAAGACATTCGCATCCGAAAATTATCTTTCTACTTGAATACATGTTGCAGCTTAGGAAGTGGGATAGTACACTTGTATTTATTTCTTTGGATGTTTGTTCCCTATTTAAATAAAGGTATTATCTGGAGGAACGCCAACAATTTCTTCATTCTTCAAAAAATAAAGTTGTTTTAGATTATTGGACGGGAAAGTATGATCAGTAATAATTGTGGGAAGGCAAAAGGCAAATCAATTGTGTAATAGACAGTGGAAGGTTAATATGAAGTTGAAACCAAAAAAAATACACAGGAAACACATGACAAATTAGATAAGTTGCTGATGAACATAAAGAAATACCAAACCTCTATTTCCACAGCTGTAAGTTCAAGGAATAAGGCTCACTCATTTTCCAGCTAACCAAAATTCAAACTCTTCATACTTTAACTTTAACACTGTTACGATTAGCCCCATAGACCAAGTCGAAAAGCAGTTAGAAGTTATTTTTCACTGCACCATAATCAAGCAGGAAAAATAATGTTGTGGTTTTTACGATAGAATTTTGATTTTAGTTGATGTTACAATAACATAAATTGCACAAATCTTCTCAAGCATAGCATTATAAAAATATGTAGTGCTAAAATGTTTGGCTTTAAAGTTTAATTATACCACATAATAATATGATCGTAGAATATTTCAATGAAGTAACGATCAAGCGCAAAATGAATATCTTATTTCATATTATTTCAGAACACTAAGAAACCATCAATTATCAGCAATTGTTATTTACGTTGTGCAATTATTAAGATGTCACTTTGTGTTAATCTTAAATGAACTTAATGCAACACCCAAACTGGCAGTAATAAGTTATCGAATTATATCTAAGGAAGAGAATACTATAGGAGCCAGGAGCAAGTTGGCAACAATCCAAGTTCAGATTGTAGGAGGATTCTTCAATGAAGTTACCAAGAGAAATCATCAATCACAAAAGGAAGACCAACGCACGATTCAAATAGTAGGAGCAACACAGGGCGATTTAGGAGCAACATTCTTCAAATATCTGGATCAACAATCGTTAATCATCTAGGAGCAACATCCTACAAATTTACTTTGTACTTCAAGTAAATCAATGAAAATAGAAAGAAAAAAATAGAAAAGTAAAAAAAGAGACATAAATACTCATGATTAAGTACCCATCATCGAGCTAGTGGTCAAGTTGAAGACCGATTTTCCGATTTAGGGCAATGTACCTGATTTGGGAAGTGTGGTTTGAAGCACAACAAGCGTAAGGAAGGGGTAGCGGCAAGGCCGGCCCGACGGTTATGGATGCCCTAGGCGGATGAGAGCTATTTTCATCATTTTGCAACCTCTTTCATCTAAAATAACAATAGTTTTTTATCACAGTAAAACAAGACCATAAAATTAGCAGGCATTAGCAAAAATAAAATTCTCTTCAAAAGATTATAACAAAGATGAGATCAACATTTCACAAAAAAAATCAGCTATTAACAAAAAATAAGTAACATCACTAAAAGATTATTTGGCATTAACTTGTTATCCTTTTTTCCCCAACCATCTAAATGCATAAAGTACATATGTTATGTTAAATTAAGTAATTAGATGTATACCGATTAATAATAGAGAATAATCTACAATGAAATAATACATCGACTCATAGTGAAAATGAAGCATTAAGATTAGCAGTTTTTATCCTCCTTGATATAATGCTGACTTAGAGCAAAGGAAGGATGAGCATGACAATATTAAGCAGGACTATAAGTTAAACTCAAATTAGGGAAAATAATACGCTAATTAAATTAGAATGACAAATTAGTAAACATAATAAAATCTGTTACTCACATGATTTACGGCAAAACAAATTGCGGCACCCAATTCGAGTCTTCAATCGAATATCGACAATCGAAGGTCCAAAGATTAGTAACATCGAGCTTTAGGCAGCATTGGCATTCGTGATCTTGGGGGAGAGTTGAGCATTGACGGCAATTGCAAAGCAGGTTTTGATTTTTTTGTTGCCCCATGATTCTTTGTTGTCCAGCACAAATGTCTCTCTTGTCTATTCTTTGGACCGGGCCTGTAGCAGAGGGTCGATGGTCGAAAGGCAATGGATTTGCTGGTTGAGGATCTGCATTGCGACGGGGAGATATGAAAGAAACTGAGAACAAAACTGAAAATTTTAGGAGGAAAAGACGAGGGAATTGGAAAATTATTTAGAGAAGGGGCGGGAACGAATATCGCTAGACCCGGTACCGAGTGTGTTTTTACTTTAAATGAATCAAATTAGGCTTATCAATAACACTATCAAATATTGTGTTATCTATTAGCGTTATAAAAACCAACTTTTCTTGTAGCGAATTTATATACCTGAAAATTATGGACATAATTTGTGTGACAATTATGGACATAGATTAATTTGGAAATTATTGACAATTTGAATAGGGACATTAATTCAAATTGGGGTTAAATAACTATGTTTAATAAAAAACGCCTAAGACACGAGGTTAGACTCGTTTGTGGTATAAGACTGTCCGGACCCGCCTGGCAAATCCAGCAACCTCAAACAGTAGTCTAATGTGAGGGGTCAAATGTATAAATTAAATGTGTAACAATTGTAAAGACACTAGGTTAGGCTCGTTTGCGGTATAAGACTGCCCGGACCCGCCCGACAAATCCAGCAACTGCAAACGGTAGTCTAATGTGGGAGGTCTTACAAGATTACGGTTATAATGAATTAAGTAACATTTAACCAAGATTAACATGTAGTGGGACATGGGGTTAAGTGGGTGACATGGGTGGCACGTGAAATACGATTAGAAACACTTAACCAAGTTGAAACATGTAAGAAGACATGAATAACAAGGGGTTAAGTGGGAAATCCTAGTGGGGACCAAGCATAGGTGGAAAGCTTGTGTCAAGTATGGGAACCCTTTTCAAACCTGTAACCCATTTAGTATCTTTATGAACTTGAGTTAGATCGAGGGCGGGACACGCTTACTGGGTTTGATTGTAAGAGGTCAAAACGGTTTAGCGGTGGCAACGCAAGTCCAACGGGGTCATTTGTGTGTGTGGGCCCGGGCTGGTAGGTAAGATGTTGTTGCATCGTGTAGATATAAGCCATGCATCTTTGAGTAGTATCGGGTTGCCACTTTGGGGAGTGATACACCCCGTTGTAGGACTAGCATGGGTATCTACGAGTTAGGGAGCCGATCACATGGGGGTAATGGGTACAACTAGTGGAGATAGGGGCAGGCGGCACCTATGAAGACAGCTAGGGGTGCACGAAACTACCATTATGATTATTATGTTCAGTAGGTGGGATCAACTTTTAGGGTGACTAGTATTGGTGTAGTAGAGTAATTATCCTATAGTGATTAGGAACGTAATTAATGTTATCTTACTCCTCTTGTTGGTTTTATCATGCCCATTTGTTTCACAGTCATTCCTTATTTTACCAGTTTATGCCTTATCCTAATTACTTTAATAATTATATTGTTAAAGTTATTGGACTCACCAGACTTTATGTCTGACCCCCTTTGTTTTCGCCTCTTTTCTTCATTCCCCCCTCCAGGTTCTCAGGGTGGGACTAGTGCTAGTGGAGCTTGATTTGGATCTCTTTCTGTCTCTTTTGGAAGTGCTAGGATTGCTGAAAGTAAAGTTCATCTTATCTCTTTTATAGCTACTTATGCTGGGGTTATGCTTTTTACTTTATGTACTCAGAAAACAATTTGTCAAGATGGATATCAAGTGTGCTTGGTTTTTGATGTTGTTGTAACCAAAATATTTCTCCGCTGCAATAAAAGTTGTTTTAAAATTTTCAAGTACAAATATATGTATCTGTCTTGTTATATTCCATTCTATACACCAATAATACTCCATGAAAGCTAATGCATTCCCTTTGTGAGTGACATTAATGGACGTGGGGTGTTATAGTAATGCTAAAAGGAAAAAATGGAGCTATTATAAGACTCAGGTCCCATCATACAATGCAACGCAAGCCAGATGATAGATTTTTACCTTATAATAGCCAAACATGCTTGATACGTAAAATTTATCTTCTATTATTACTATAAGTGAAGAAATGAACTTCAAATATAAATGTATCAATCATAGGCGACATAGGTACCATATATTATGTCGCCACATATGTTTACAACTAAAACCGTAAAGTCGCGTATTGGAAATTGGGTTTCCATCTATGAACCGAGGCAAAAGATATTTCTCATTGATTTTGAGACAGTCTAGCAAATGTCGCAGGACTCAGACTTTGGTGAGTCCTTGGATCTTCAGGGTCGGTCAGTCGTATCTGATTGGTTATACCATAAACTGTATGTTAGCTGGTTCTATCGAACCCCAAAATGGTCAGTCATGTCAACCATGTCTATGGCCTTTTAGTCGGCCCTGATATCAAATCCAAGGTACCTCAACTTCCATCAAATAATATCCAACATCCACATAAGTAAATGTCTGGGCTCCATACCATGACATCACCTCTAGCCACAAGCTAATGTATGTCCATTCCCTGCAGTCACTATCCTTTTTTTGGTTCATACAGGGGTGTGAAGCTCGTAAATTAATGCTACACAAAGCTATGCTATTTAAAGCTCTGTTTTGATCATCAACCACAAAGCCTTGCTTTTCAACAAAAGTTTTGATCCGTGCATCATAGCATGCCACATTGTAAAATTCATACTATACCATTGATTTCCACCGATACATAACCTCTAAGCTCGTACGTCTCAGAGAAGGGTGTTAAGCAAGAGAATAAATTCTCAGCCACCAAACAGATATATATATATATATATATATATATATATATATATATATTTGGCAGAGAACAATGAATGTAGTGCGAAATACAATGTCAGACATAGAACCCATTTGCAAGTATGTTATGGGTCTGAATGAAACCGGAGGCACCTTATTCCTCGTCTCATATGTCCAATACAGGAGAGAGGCCCTTGCATATCTAGTCGATCTCCATGTACATCTGGACGATCACCACTTATAACCTTGTCTTGGGTGTACATCATAATCAAGACAACACTAATCATCCAAACGATGTGAAGATCTCCAGCCTTCAACCATCGTCTTCATCGTCGACTTTCAATCATCGTATCAATTGTTCAGAATGGCGGTCTTTCCGAATAACTCACGTATCTTAAAATCAAGTGCCATAAAAACACATCATACGCCTCATTCCAATCCAGAATATTCTTTTATTCGAATATTCTTTACATTGGGAATTATTCCCACAAATCTTATCAAAGATTTTTTTCATTTAAACTCTTGTTTAAATCTTTCTTTGAAAACCATTGCAAAAGATTTTATGTTATCTTTTCACAAGTTAAACCAAATTAAGGTTTATCAAACTAGCCAGAATTAACGAGCCTTACCGAAGTAATCCTTTATTTTATCATCAATCCCAACCTATTCATCCCATGGAGCAAAACTGGTAGTACTTCATATCTAACACCATTGTATCATCGGTAAATTAGTTACCATTCAACATTCAAATCTAATTAAAGATTTAACTATCGCCTGGAGTAAAAATGGTGTACTCCATTCTCTAACATTTCTTGAATTCGGTAAAATTAATTACCTTATTCACATTTCAATCTAATTAAAGATTCATTAAAACTCCAACTTAGTTTTAATCTCAAAAATCATTACTTTATGATTATTCAACTTTTTGGGAAATTAATCCTGTCTTTACTTGGGTTAAAGAACCAAAGGCACTTAAAATTTAGTTCACGATAAACCCAAAATCATCTTCCATTTAATATGGAACCTTCACGGAAATATGATCAGTCTTAATCGATATAAATTCCCATATCAAACTTATACTATATGTGGAATAAAGGGAAAGCCTTTTAAATTCCATAAATAGTAGCGGTCTTTATTCACAGAAGCTCATCTCGATTATTATTAAATCGAATTCCATTCAATTCCAATTTAGTTTATTAAATTGAAAAACTTTACTACGGAAAAATTCAACTAAATCTTAATTAAAAAATTAAAAAACTTCCAAATCATATCTTCACTGTTAATTGGGCTTTAAGAACAAATGTTATTTTAACATCGTTCATAATGAACCCAAAATAAATTACCATTTAATTCCATTTTATATTTATAAGTTGGAAACTTCATTAATCTTAGTTAAAAGATTTATTTCTTTCTCAACTAGGTTTAAGAACATTGTTATTTAAGACACCATTCACGACAAACCCAAAATCCAATTTGATTCTAAAATAGAAGGCTCCGAATAAAAATCATATCGGCTTATATTCAATATCAAATTCTGAAACCAATGGATATCGTATTGGGAATAACGATATCTATATCTTCCAAATTCCTCAACAATATCTATATATACACATAATCCAATATCGAAATATTCCGAAGATTATTTCCATTCCAATTTTTATATTGGAAAATCCTGGTTATATGAAAACCATTTCTATTCTTCTCAGTTCTTTACTTAAGTTGATAAACAACTTATTTTGATAAAAATATCTTTTAACTTTACAAACTTAGCATTTTCCATCCTAAATCATTTCAATATTTTCGTGTCCATCCAAAATCGGACATCAAAATCATATTTTGATTATACACTGAATATTATTTTAAAATATTCATTATTTCTGAATTGGAATCATACTCAATCAATTACCATATAATTTTATTTATATGGATTCCATACATCGCATGTATTCAAAAATAGTGATAAACAACAATTAAACAGTCAATTCACATCCAGAGTGCAATTTACAATTGTATAAGCATTAAATAATACTTAAAACGACCTATCAATCAATCGATTGACATACAACTAAACAACAGGGAGATGTGTGAAGTTATTATCATCCCCAGACCCGTGTGGGGTTTTCAATCAACACCCAATGATTATTATTTGCATACTTGGGCAATGTGTAAAATTATCGTCCCAATACCCGTGTGGGGTTTACACCACAATCCATGTGAACTCATCTATTATTTGAGAGACGGGTGGGTAAATTGTCATCCTAAAATAATTCATAATATAGACGTTTTATTTAACAACGTATTTATATAAATAGTTTAATTGTGATAACATTAAAACTGTAACATCCATCAATCACCAAACAAATATTGAAATCACAGGCAATAAACATATATTCAGTTATACAAATAAATAATTGTACAAAAGAATTGAGTAAGAAAGTTCTCACCATTGGTTTCCACTTCATCATTCTTTAATTGATAATTTATAAAACGATTTCGTAAGAATCGGGATTTTGAAACATGTGAATTAGAGAAACTGAAAATTCTCGGAAAAAGGCCAAATGGTCCGAGCTCCGGCCGGGAAAAAGCCAGGATAAATTTAGGCTGTGGACCAAGGTCTCTCTGGTCCACAGCCATTACTAGTCGACTGGTCCATTTCAAACCAGCCGACTGGTCTATTTCAGACTAGCCGACTAGTCAGAACCTAGGCTGCTGCCCAGGTCGACTACCAGCCGACTGGTGGCAATCGAGTGGTCCAATTTGTTTTTCTTCTATACCTTATATGAATCGTTTCCGGCGAACTATGGAGGCTATGGACTCGATCAAGATAATAATGATGCCTCATTAGCTTGTCGAAACAACTCAATAACACAAACAAACATGCATAAACTTACATACATGAGATTGCTATGATTTTGGTTTTAAGCTCTAAAATGAACGTAATATTAAACCAAAGCAATCAAATACAATTTAAGCGAATTATAGTGTCTTAGAACTTGTCGGTGTGACAACGGGGCTTCACAATATCGCCAAATCAACTAATAGTATATGAATTAGATTGTGCGGGCAATTCTAATCATAATTTTCAATTCAATGAAACATAAACATGGAATCAGCTAAGTTACCCTAACCTATCCATTTCACTAGCATATGCAAACTCAAATAAACACTAAATTACCCCTTACAAGTTAACAACTTATGGCATAGACACAAAGAACTCACCTACAATCTTAATATGGAAGAAGGAGGCGCATAACCAAGCTAGAACACTCTCTCTTCCAATATATCACACAAATCTTCAATCTATATACAAATATACAATATTTCCTAAGGATTAAGTTTAGGAAATCTCACAAATTAAAGAGGAATCAAGATGGAGAAGATGGAGCTGAAGATGATGGAGCTTACCCTAGTTTCTATGCTTGATTTCCTCTTGATTTGATCTTCAAATTGCAAAACCTTGCTTAGGAATTTATATTTCCCTTTCTTTTTCTCCGTTTTTATTTTTGTTTTGAAGAGAGGAAGTGAATGAGGAGAGTGGGCTAATCTGGGAATTATAAGGAGTGGGCTAGGTTGGTTAACCAAGCCCCAACCAAGGTGCCAAAACTCCGAAGCTCGGAATATATCAAAGTTTAAAGTTTTCGAGCATGCAAATGGAATTTTGAACTCAATGGAAGTGGTTTCGAGCCCAAATTCATTCATATACCAAAAGTGATATTATGGTCATACACCCTATGTAAGAGACCAAATTTCTCCAACCCCAAAGGTATTGATGTTTACAATTTTCGAATATGTAAACGACATTTTGAACCCAATGGAAGTGGTTTCGTTGAAAACGGAGGTCATCTGCAAAATGGCAATTTTTAAGGGATATACATATAATATTAAAATATATATAAATTCCATAGCGACTATTCTAAATTTTAATTTAGACATAATCTACAATTTATAGTGTTGAATCTCAATTTCTTACATTCTTTAAAAAATTATAATTTAAAATATTCCATCATTTCTTGTTTTATCAAATTCTGATTTATATTGAATTATATACATTCATTCAAAGTTCAAAATCAAATATTCAAATTACCACGCCCTTTCAAGCTCGTTTTAATTAAATTTTAAATTTATATGTTCTAACTTTGATTTAAATAAATTTTAAATCGCTAATTCTCAAAATAAACCATCTTAAATACTTAAAATCTATTAAAAATAAATTTAAATTGTTTTTGAAAATACGAGTTGTTACAAATTAACTTCATAAAAATTATTAATTAAAATTATAAATTATAAATATTTTGACAAATCGATTTTCATTTGATTTGAAATCGACATTTAGACTGATTCAAAATTAGTAACATATTACATTGCTAGAAAGAGGCTCTGTAATGACCTATCTTTTTGCCTGGTTGTAACCGGTAATTAAACCAACTCAAATCGTTCATAAAGACGGATTGTTATGGGTACTTACACATTTGGACAAAAATAAAGAACTTTTTCATTATCATAATAATAATTTTACATCAGAGTTACAACGATCAACAGAGTACAACAGAAACATAATAGAAAGAAATATATGTAAACTCTCAGTGAAGGAATATTGATCCAAGATATAACTTCAGCTCCAATCCTGAATCATGCTTTAACTAATGCCAAGGCTAAATCTGCAAACCAAATTACTAGTTGTCCATACAGAAAATAATGGTCACCCAGAGTTAAGGTGAAGGAACAATAAACTCCAGATCAGTCATGTGACTGGCATGAGAACTAAAATAGTTGTTTTTAGGTTTATCTTAAAGTGAAGTAAATCATAAGACCACGTCGTATAGTACGGAAAGGGTTTTCCCTTATGAATACTAGTGCATAAAAATTTGTAATGCTTTTTCGAAAAATGAAGCAACCACAAGGTCTCGCGACACACACACACTGTAAACACAGACTTGGACGAGGTTTCTCCTTATAGTTACCAAAAATGCTTGATACGTGGAAATCCTTTGATATTATTATTAGTGCATAGTGTGAAAAATCATTTTTCAAGTAAATGTATCAATACTAGTTTAACGTCCCGCCTTTTTCGACCATTTCAAATTGGTAATTAAACCAACTTAAAATGTTCAAATCGATGGTTCATTATTTAGCTTACAGTGTTTAAACCAGAATCAACACAAAAAAAAATACAGAATAAATAAATAACACGATATTGAACAATAAGATAAAACTTTTATTTACTAATCAGAAGTTTTGATAAAAGATTTTTCTATACAGTGGAATTTAAAAAAACAATAAAAAAACAATAAAAATCTTTACAGTTTAAAACTTCAAAGTGCGCGTCTCCTTAAATCCCCAACTTTTCCAATCTTCGAATCCCAAGCTGAAATCTCTAAATCTGTACGCTCGGGGTCTGACCCGAGCATTCCATGCAAAACATAAAACACTCAAGATAGGAATAAATCATAGTTCAAGTGAATTAACTTCAATATAAACTAAAAAAAAATAGTCAATGTCATATGCAAAGATATGATGTAATTCTATAACAGTGTTTAACCCAAACGGTCCTGGAATTTTGCATGTACACACGTGTACAAGTACCCGTGTGCACCGCCTCAACATCCCATAAACACTCTAATTCAACATTTCAATACACATGAGCAGGAGCTCGAGAGTCGGGGTTCGGTGTACAACAGTGCAACCGAATACGAGAGCACAGGAAAGGGAAATGACAGTTTTCAACTACAAGTTATGTGGGTGACCAATATGAACAGAAAAAACTGTGCACCATGATCGTGGCACAATTAATGTATTTAAAGTCCACAGCATAGCAAGCAAAACTAGCAACTAGTTGGTGTAGCTCGAAAGTCAAGCATGCACAGTCTTAACAACAAGTGTAACATGTAGTAGGTTTCTCGTTTTATATAATAAGGTCAGGTGGTTAAATAAAAGGACTCTTGGTGTACAATATATAATCAATTATGTCCCAAATTTTCCAATGAATCAAGTAGTAGAAATGTATTTGTCAGCATGCGCATGTATTAGTAGACAATGCCAACAACATAAGTATAGTTAAAATTTAGTTCTAATCAAAGCCAATTAAGTACATATACATTTAGAAATGATGTAAGTTAACCCAAACTGAAGTCCATGCTTAAGGGATTAATATCAGAACCTGGAATTTATAATTACTAGTTCAGGTGAATCCTATAAAATCAGGAGAAATTCTCAAAGCCTTATGCGAACAAAAAAAAGTGACACACATCAGTATGCAGGCAATTTGTAAGTATATTCACTACATGGTAGGTGCTCACGGTGCCTACCCAAGAAAACAGGCAACCCAGTTGATGTAGATACTAATTGTTTTGACAAAAGTACTAGTTATTATTCAGTCAGTAAGTTTCTAAAACTAGTCTTTATAATTCTTCTACAAAATTCATTTTTTCAACACGTAGATGTATTCATATTTTGATATAAAAGATAGGTTATACAATTTCACCAATCTTTCCCACTTTCTTAAATCAATACTACAGCAAAACATACCCAAAACAAAAATAATTACTGGTAATATTCCCTATACTGCAAATTGAATAAGCGTGCTTTAAAGTCACACGCATAAAGCAAATTGAACAACAGTAAGTGTAACAAAAATTACCCATCAGAAACAATTAAAATGACACAAACCTACTGCTTAAAATTTAAAGCAAAAATTACATATTGTGGACTTGGACTTCTCACTTTGGTTTGCTTTAAAAGGGATTGAAAACAGAAACTAAAAAGTTTCAAGCTTGAAAAAAAAATGTGAACCAAACCAACAATGTTATTAATACACTGGCTTCGTCTCGAAAATATTAAAAATAAACAAACATCTTTTATTTGCAAAGTCAGTGTGCTTATTTGCAACTGTGTGTTTCATTCTACTATTTCTCCTGTGTTTCATTTCGATATTTCTCCTTATTCTAGGATATTAAACTGATATAATATTTCAAGTTCTAGCACACAATGAGCAAAAACTTTCATACCAGTAAGTTTTAATATGGACAGTTCAAAACGACAGAAAAGTCTTAATTTACAGACTATATAAATTTATCATATCACTGACATAGATACTTTTAATCATTTCTGTTTGAAAATTCTGGAAACAAAAAAAGTGTCATCTACTGTGTAAATATATCAATTCTGGAAAGACGATTTACCCATTTTTGGATGCAAATTTAAAGCAACTAAATTTTTGGTATTTTTGGTCATATCCATTATTTGATGTTGTGGGGTCTTTAGAAAGCCCTTGTTTACTGGAAGGTCAGAACGAGGAAATAAGTTTATCAAACATAAAGTATTAGCAGCTTATAACCTTTAGAGTCAACAACCAATTCTTTAATAGAACCACCTATTTATACCATACTATTAATTCATTCAAGCATTAGGCGGCCATTCGTACACACAATATCATACATATACCCAACATTTTGATAATTGCCTTGCTACTGCAATATTTTTAAATGCAAAAATATGATTCATTTAGCCAAAGGAATAAAAGGGACTCTTTTATCGACTGGAATTTTTTTTAGTAATATAACTACAAAACAGAGGGATACATCGTCAGGTGCATATTCATACCTAAAATAGCCGAGGATTTTATTTCCATAGATTATACTTCCATTTAACACTTGTTTAGCAAAGGTTATGAAAATTAATTATAATAATGCACTCAATGTTTCTAATGACTGTAATTATCACATCTCTCTTGCTTTTGTTCCAATTTTCCTATATATATGTTTTAGATTTCCAAACAAATCAGGGACTGTACCCATGCATGCAAGCATAAATCGTATACATGGTGGTAATGTCACATGAGTAATAAATATGTTAATAGTTTGTTTACATACACAACAACAGTCATACGCCCATGACATTATTTTAATAAAAACACTTAGTTATAATACCAATCCAACAAGTAAATTTTTATGTTTAAATCAAGGACAGTAGGCCATATGAAGCTAAGGCAGCGAAATGCCCCAAATGGAAAAGGTGGCAAAATTTCCAATAACCCAACGTTAGGGACAAGATCAAGGGGTGATAAATCTAGACAGTAAAGTATGGTAAGGCATGTAATAAATTAGGGCAAATTACATGGCAGCTAAAACAATTGAAACCAACTATTATTTATTTAGTTTAAATTGAAATCAAATTACTTAAACTAAAGTCAATCATGAGCTTGATAGCTCACCTGCAGTAGAAGAAAAGCGCATGTAACGGACTAGGTGCCAGCTTCAGTCGAGGCTTCAAAGGCAGTGTGTGTGTTTCGGTGGCGGTTCCATGCGCTGCTTCAAACGAGGAGAATAGACACCGCAAGGACGTGGACTTATGCCCTTGATTTGCGTGCAGGTCCAGGAGGCGGCATAGAAGATCGATGCCTAATAAATTTTTAGGGAAATATTATTTCTTTCTCTGATTTGGGAACGAAGCAAATTTATTTCAAAGATCATAGAAATTGAATTGGAGAGAAGCTGTTTGGGGAAAGAACAAATTTTCCTTTTGATTTGGGAAAAAGAATCATTCGGCTGCCATTAAATTGGAGGGGGAGCAGTGCAATTTGGGGAAGATGCCAATAAAATTGGAAAGAAAACTTTGTTTTTGTGCCGAGGATAAAGGGAATGGGATGATTTTTATAGAAGGAGAAAAGAAAAGATAAGCACAACGTAAAATCAATAGATTATACGGTCTGCGTGAATTGAGCAGATAAGTCGATGCGTTTTTATCTGGTGTAGGTTATATTAGGGTATAATTTAATACTTAATTACACCGTGAATTATCACATAACGCCCTAAATTCATACCACCAATACGTCTTTCAAACGCGACAAAAATTATACGTACCTCTTTGTTTCCGCGTTCTGAATCTGATAAAATTATTCTAGTTATAAACCGACTCCATCTATTTAAACGTTATTTTAAATTTTATATTATTTGTTGGTTCACCGATTTAATTCCATTTGCTCATTAATGACTCTGTTAGTTTCCAAATTGAAACGTAAAATTTCAGTTTTCTTTGCATTGACAAATACACACATACCAAGCCAATTTTCGATATGTTTTTCCAAAAATAAAATTCCCTAATTTATTATTGTTAATAGCGTATATTTTTAAATTCAACCATTTATATTTTTCAGTCGTATTCAAAATCTAATTCAAATGTCCAATCAAATTTAATACAAATAATCAACATTAAATATTTGTTTTCAAACCAACTGTTCAGAATTAAATATTCAGTTCATACTCAAAACCATACCTTCGATTTCTAATTCCTAATCTCGATATCAATATAATTGATCATTAATAGTTATATCTTTAATTAGTGTTATATTCCAGTTGTCGAAATTTCTAGGACGTTACACCTAGCCAGCATAATGCTCCATCCCATTACGTTGACATAATGGTTTACAACAAAAACCGTACAAGGCTCGTAGTAAAGAATTGTAACACCCCGCGAATTCTATAACTGTGAAACTCACAAATTAAAGTATAATTAATTTCAGATCAAAGAACTAAGGGAAACGGGATACGCCATTGCGTTCGTCTCGGAAAAATACGCAAAATAGAGTCCGGGTTTTCGAAAAACGGATATCGTATGAAGAAGTTATGGACAAACGAAGTTGGGCGAAAAACCGGAGAAGGGTCAGAATGCACTGGCGCACTTGGGAAGTGCGCCAGAACAAGATTGAACTGGCGCACCTGTGAAGTGCGCCAGTACATTTTTGACCTGGCGCACCTGCCAAGTGCGCCCAGGTCAAAAATGACCTGCTGGCCAGGTCTGGTCTAGCCCTGGCTGGCCAGGTCTGTGTTTGGCCGATTTTCAGAAGCTTGCTTTGTCATTAGGGCTAGGTGGCAGGCTCTAATTGGTCTCTCCTTAGGATGAATGGCTACGATCAATCCAAGCAACATCAATGGCCCTAATCAGTTCATTACCCCTATAAAAACAACCCTAGACTAACCCTAATCTATTCATTCAAAAATAAGAACAAAGCCGCCATGTTGCTGAGGAACGACTAGGGGTAGCCACCAATTGGAGAGAGGATTAGGAGGCAAATTCTAAGGCATAAAGCAACTCAATCGAATCAAACCGCATCTTCAAATCCCTAAATTTGAGGATTCGCCTCACCATTGTAAGTAGAGTATTACTTTGGTATGAACAAATAACTGTGTTGGTTTGTATACTTGGTTGTGGTGATAAATAATTCATAATTTGTGCATTACTATGATTCTTATCGATTTGGAATATTGTATACGTTTGGATATTCTCGAATTATGTTATTCAGTTATGAGAAACTACATGCGGTAGTTTTATGCAAGTATACGTTTGGAATATTCGCAAATTATGTAATCCATATTGAAGCTACATGTATGTAGTTGATTAATTGCAATTCATGCAAGTTTGGGGTTTTGCTACTATGCCATCATAATGTGTATTTTTATACAAACATCATTTTTGTGAAGTAATTGGAATAAGTTTGGGTTATCATAGTCCATATGAAATTATGTTAAAAAATTTTGCATCATGATCTATGTATTAAGTCATGCTTTTGTACTAGAAAACCTATTTGCAAACTTATGAATATGACTAGGCTATGATTGATATTTTGCATAATTAAGTCTATATTGTTTACAAGAATTATATGATGACATATGTGGTACATAGCTAGGTTAGATTCAAAATCCCTTTTTGCAAGTTTGCATGACTAAAGTAAAAATCATGATTTCATGTTAGAAATATTTATGCCATGGTTATGTGAACAAATTTAATTATACTTTTGTATTAGTCACAAAAGTAGACACCTTTGTAAACATGTAGTAGTCTTATGAACATGATTTGCTTATGTTTGACATTATGCCATGCTTATGTTTGACATTATGCCATGCTTATGTTAGAAATATTTATGCCATGCTTATGTTTGACATTATGCCTAAATAAAAATATAGGTTCATGTTGTAGTTATGACTATGTGTCAATAATGATACCCAATTTAGATTCTTATCTCAACTACAAGTTTACATGTTTTGATTCATGTCACCTATGCTTTATGACCAAAGTATATGTTACCACTATGCAAGTACACCAGTTTCTATTTTGTAGTTCCAACGTTATGTTGCAAGTTCATACGCACACATTTCCTTTTTTTTTTGTGTATGTAATCACGCTTTAAGCCTCCCCTTTTCGCATGGCTAAGTTGGGCTTTAAAAGGCTAAGCCCAACATATATATAATAAACGGACGTGTTAAACGGGGGAAAATAACATTGGGTTAAGTTAATTAATGAATGAAAACATAAAGTAGAAGGGCCCAAATTCAAGTATGGGTTGGGCCCATGATTGGTGTAACCTTTACACCATTAACTTAATAATGGGCCGCAAATATTTACATATAAGAAAATAAAGAAGAAAGACAAAATATGTAAATGTAGAACATACGATGTGTTTAACCCGAGGTTGGATTGAGTTGTGATGTAAACCTGCCCGGAACCGCCCGGCTGTCCAGTAGTCACAACAATACCTATCCAATGTAGGAGGTTAAACATGGAGCCCAATAAGGACCCGAGGTTAGACTGAGTTGTGGCGTAAGACTGCCCGGAACCAACCGGCAACAGGCAGCCACAACAATACCTGTCTAATGTGAGAGGTCAGGGCCTTAATAAGACAATTAAGGCTAAGTCAGGATTGTTAGGATTAAGTGAACTAAAGACTTAATCAAATTGGAACATGCTAAACTAAACGGACTGGTGGGGGTTAGGTTAGAAAACACTTAACCAACTTAGCATGTTGGCTAGAGATAGAAAACCTAGTAACGGGGGACCCTTTTCAGCAGTAACCCTAGAAGGTGTATCA
The DNA here is from genome assembly GCA_030737875.1 of Allium sativum. NCBI lineage: Eukaryota > Viridiplantae > Streptophyta > Magnoliopsida > Asparagales > Amaryllidaceae > Allium > Allium sativum. The sequence goes on from CM060926.1 coordinate 43,693,510, forward strand.
GGATACCCTGAAACTAGGCAGGGTGGGGCACGATTACTGGGCTGATTGTAAGTGGTCAAATCGACGGCGGTGGTGTAGCAGTGTAGGTTCTAACGGGGTGCGGGCGTGCACACACTCCGACGCAGAAAAATAAGGCACTGGACACCAGTAGCATACCTGTGCATTATAGGATTGTGTCGGGCCGCCGCCATGGGACATGATACACCCCATGGTGGGACCAGCATAGGTAACTACAACATCGGGGGCCGTAAGACACATGTAACTATGCGAGTAGGAGCCGATCATCGTAGAATGGATCACATCACCCTGATTATGGGGTGCCAGTTGGAAACTAGTTTATACGGGTTTAGAGATTAACATGGGGTACGATAGTATATTCGACCCTAGACAACTTAACCAAGTTAGAGTGCTTTTCCACTTCTTGTTTATACTTATCATACCCAGTTCTTTATTCATAGACAAAATAGTACTAGACTTACTCAGGCTTTATGTCTGACTCTACTTTTCTTTCGTCTTCTTTTCTTCCGTTTCCCCCCCCCCCCCCCAGGTCCACAGGGAGGGAACACATCAGCTTGACTAGCCTTAACATCCAGCTTGAAGAAGAGAAATGTATTGCTTGGACTTTTTCGCTTTGAACTATGGCTTTGGACAAACTCTATGGGGCTTTTGCAGTTTATCTATGCTTTATTTATGCTTCTTTAAATAATGTAATCAAGACAGATTATGAAAGTGTTATGTTATGTTTTGGAAAAAGTGTAAGACAATTATGGCGTTGTTGTTGTAACACGTATTTGCTTTCATGAAATAAAAGTTTGTTGATTTTCCGCTGTTTACAAATATGTGTTCTTATATCTGTCTTGTATATCTGTGACTTATACTTATAAACCTCCACCAAAATTAAGGCATTCCCTTTGAGAGTGACCCTAACGGAGGTGGGGTGTTTCACTTGGTGTCAGAGCATAGGTTTACCAGATAAGATAAAAAGTTTTGAAAAATTATTTTCAAAAAGGAAATTTAAAGAAGCATTTTTAAAAGAAAAATATTATTTTATTTTAAAAAAGGCAAAGTCCACTCCCCAAAGCCATAGGTATTATCTCTTATCCTTCGTTTTGAATCTATCCTTTCTGTTTCAGCATGTCTGGAGACCTTACTCCCCAGCTGCTGACGCTTTCACTCCTCCTCCTCCACGTGAATCAGCAAGCGGAAGAGTCCCAGAGTAGGAAGACGAATAATAGTCAAACAAGAAAGGATCGTAACAGTAATAATAAGAAACGAGAAAAAAGGAAATGCAATTTTTGTGGTACGGAGGGGCACATAGCCAAGCATTGTAGAAAGAGGAAAAGAAAGCAAGGTGAATGTTTTCATTGTGGGGAGACTGGACACATCAGCAAAGACTGCCCTGAGAAGACAGACTTTGAGAAGGGTGGGAAAGACAACAAGTCCCGAGAGAAGAGGAAGTGTAAATTCTGTGGCAAAGTGGGGCACTTAGTAAAGGACTGCCGGAAAAAGAAGGCCAAGGAGAATGGTGGGTGCTTTTCTTGCGGTGAGACAGGCCACAGGGCTAAGGACTGCCCAAAGAAACGAGGACAGGGGCAGAGGGCTGGATCCACCCCAGGGGCACAGGTTCATGTGCTGGAAGCGCCACCTCTGCAACAGCGAGGTATAAATACTTCTGTAGAAAGTGTAGTTTATCTTTGTGATCACCCCGTTCGTACTTTATTTGATTCTGGCGCATCACACTCCTTTATCTCGTCTGCTTTAGTAGAATCTCTGCACCTAAAAACTAGTATGGTAGAGGACCCCTTAATTGTTTCAAACCCAATTGGGGGCCCAGCTCATTTGTCTATGATCTGTTTGGGATTGAAAATCTCTATTCTAAGTGTAGAATTTCAATGTAGTGCCTTTGTTTTGGGCTTTTCGGGTTATGGTTTGATTTTGGGTATGGATTGGCTATCCAGTAATGGGGCCATCCTTGATTGTGAGAAAAGGGTTGTTAGGCTCCTAACCCAGCTCGGTAATACTTTGGAAATTTCTTGTAATCCCTCGTATGCGGTTATGCTTAGTTATCTTGAATCGCTAGATGCCTCTGTTGAAAATTTGCAATCAGTTAGAGTGGTCCGGGAATATCCGGATGTCTTCGAAGAGGTGAAGGGCTTGCCTCCGAAGCGGGAAATATACTTCCGCATATATCTTGTAGATAATGCAAAGCCCGTTGCGTTGCCCGTTAGACACATGGCTCCACGAGAAAGGAAAGAGCTCAGTAAACAGATTAAAGAGCTCCTAGAAAAGGGGTTCATTAGGAGGAGCATTTCAGAATGGGGCGCTCCAGTGGTGTTCGCTACAAAGGCGGATGGTTCACTCCGTCTATGTGTTGACTATAGGGAGCTCAACAAGCTAACGAAAAAGAATAGGCACCCTCTCCCTAGAATTGACGATTTATTTGACCAGCTTGTAGGAGCGTCTGTTTTCTCCCAACTCGATTTAGCAACTGGTTTTCATCAGCTAAGGGTGGCTGAAGATAGCATCGATAAAACGGCGTTCAGAACCCCAGACGGCTTCTTTGAATGGCTTGTCATGCCTTTCGGCTTGACAAATGCACCTGCGTACTTCGTGGACCTAATGAGTAGGGTATTTAGAGATTTCCTCAACAAATTCGTAGTGGTCTTCGTAGATGATATCCTTATCTTCTCAAAAAGTGAAGAGGAACATGCTCAGCACTTAAGGGCAATCATGGAAACTTTGCGAGTCCATCAACTAAAAGCCAAATTCTCCAAATGCCACTTTTGGAGAGAAGAGGTGAGGTTCCTTGGGCACATAGTATCCAAACAAGGGTTAGCAGTGGACCCTGCTAAGGTTGTGGCGGTACAGGATTGGAAGACACCAAGGAATGCAACTGAGGTCCGAAGCTTTCTAGGACTAGCGGGTTTCTATCGAAAGTTCATAAGGGATTTTGCGAAAATCTCAGCTCCGCTCACGAAATTGACTAAGAAGAATCTAGTGTTCAATTGGGACTTGGATTGCGAGTTTGCTTTCCAACGACTGAAAAGGGCTCTCACTACAGCCCCAGTTTTGACGCTGCCAGATGGGAGCAAGATGTTCACTGTTTATACGGATGCATGTGGGACAGGGCTAGGCGCCGTCTTAATGCAAGAAGGAAGGGTAGTAGCTTATGGCGGGAGGCAGTTGGAAGTGCACGAAAAGAGCTACCCAACCCACGATCTTGAGTTAGCCGCCATCGTCTTTGCACTCAAGTCTTGGCGACACTATCTCCTAGGTGAGAAGTTCGAACTTTACACTGACCATAAATCGTTGAAATATCTTTTCTCGCAGAAGGATATTAACTTGAGGCAACAAAGATGGATGGAGTTTCTTGCCTCGTACGATTTTGAGATCTCCTACACTCCGGGCAAAGGCAACGTAGTGGCAGACGCGTTCAGCCAAAAGAAATTGACCCTAAGCCCGTTGTTTGTTGAAAGACAAAGCCTAGAGTTTATAGCCAGCTTCGACTTTAGGCCTTCCTCCGATTTCGTACCAGGCTTGCTAGCATCTCTCGAAGTGCGCCCAACTTTAGTGGATTCGGTAGGGGCAGCACAACGCGAAGACCCTCAGCTTGTGGAAATAATTGATAGGCTAATTAGGGGTGAGACTTCAAGTCACCTCAACAGATACTCCATCGACGATAGGGGTTTGCTAAGGCGAGACGGAAGACTATGCGTCCCACAGACAAAAGATTTAATAAAGAAGGTTCTCGAGGAAGCACATCACTCCAAGATGACGATACACCCGGGCGGAGATAAAATGTACAAAGATATAAAAAGGACTTTCTTCTGGAATGGCATGAAAAAGGACGTGGCAGAGTTCGTTTCTAAGTGTATGGTGTGCCAACAGGTTAAGGCGGAACAGAAAAAGCCTGGCGGACTGCTACATCCTCTGGAGGTCCCGCAGTGGAAGTGGGATAGCATCTCAATGGACTTCATCGATGGGCTGCCTAGGTCTAGGAGAGGCAACACTAGCATTTGGGTAATAGTGGATAGGCTTACTAAAAGCGCCCACTTTTTACCAGTCAAAAGTAAAAGAACTGCCTCATCCCTAGCATCACTTTACCTCAAGGAAATCGTTCGACTCCATGGAATACCATCTAGCATTGTTAGTGACCGAGACCCCATCTTCACCAGCGAGTTTTGGCGGAGTCTACAAGAAGCTGTAGGAACGCAGTTATGCTTGAGCACAGCCTATCATCCCCAAACCGACGGCCAAACAGAGAGAGTGAACAGAGTTTTGGAGGACCTTTTAAGGCTATGCGTCCTCGACTTCGGGGGGACATGGGAAGACCACCTTCCTTTGGTGGAATTTGCCTACAACAACAGCTATCAAGCAACCATCGGAATGGCGCCCTTCGAAGCTTTATATGGAAGACCGTGCCGATCACCCACTTGTTGGTGGGAGTCTACTGATAAGCTCATACTTGGACCAGATATGATCCGAGAGACTTCAGAGAAAGTAGACTTAATACGAAGAAGGATGAAGATGGCCCAAGACAGACAAAAGTCCTATGCCAACAAGAGAAGGATCGACCTTGAATTTGAGGTTGGAGACAGAGTTTTTCTCAAGGTGTCACCACTAAGAAACGTTGTTCGTTTTGGAACCACAGGAAAGCTAGCGCCAAGGTTCGTAGGGCCATTCCCTATCATCGAGAAAATCGGGAAAATGACCTATAGATTAGAGCTACCCGAGAAGTTGGCTGGAGTCAACAACGTTTTTCACGTTTCACATCTCCGAAAATGTCTACATGAGTCTGCTGAAGTGGTAGAGCCAAATATCCTCGAAGAGGCCGAAGTGGAGCGCGAAGCAACCATAAGAAAAGTTCCAACCTGCATATTAGGAACGGAAGTGAAGAAGCTACGCAACCGCGAAGTCAAGCTCGTCAAAGTTCAGTGGAGCGACGCCGAGGGAGACGCGACTTGGGAAACTGAAGCTAGAATCCGCATAGCCTTCCCTTTTCTGTTCGAGGGTACATCCTTGATCTTTCCTTTTCCTTAAGTTGCGCTTTTTATCTATCTTTTTAGGTATACTTCCTCGACCTTATCTTTTAGGTAGAAACCCTTTGGATGGAAACATGTAATTGAAACATGTTATGGATGATGGTTGCAAGTGGTTGCAAGTGATTGCTAGTGGTTGCTCGTGGTTGCATATACACACACAATCTAGGTTTTAGATCGGCTCAGTCACTTCATATTGCATATGCATATATGTTTGCATTCGTATATGGTTGAACTCTAATGTGTTGTCATGTGGATGTTGCATTTGTATTGAATGATTGTGCACTCATGTAGAATCATGAATAGGAAAATTTGCATACATGATGGATTCATGGCACTTACATAATTCGCATTAAGGAGGTCAACTGAATCAGTAGACCGCCTGATTTTGCATTAGATAAGTACATGTATACACACACACTTCGCATATGATCATGAAGCATTAGAAGTCTTTTAAGGACAATGGATGCTCGTGTTTGATGGATGAGTAGATGGATGATTGGATGTTAGGATATACATTCCTCCTAACTTGAAGATTTCGGGGACGAAATCCTTTTAAGTGGGGGAGAATGTAACACCCCGCGAATTCTATAACTGTGAAACTCACAAATTAAAGTATAATTAATTTCAGATCAAAGAACTAAGGGAAACGGGATACGCCATTGCGTTCGTCTCGGAAAAATACGCAAAATAGAGTCCGGGTTTTCGAAAAACGGATATCGTATGAAGAAGTTATGGACGAACGAAGTTGGGCGAAAAACCGGAGAAGGGTCAGAATGCACTGGCGCACTTGGGAAGTGCGCCAGAACAAAAATGAACTGGCGCACCTGTGAAGTGCGCCAGTACATTTTTGACCTGGCGCACCTGCCAAGTGCGCCCAGGTCAAAAATGACCTGCTGGCCAGGTCTGGTCTAGCCCTGGCTGGCCAGGTCTGTGTTTGGCCGATTTTCAGAAGCTTGCTTTGTCATTAGGGCTAGGTGGCAGGCTCTAATTGGTCTTTCCTTATGATGAATGGCTACGATCAATCCAAGCAACATCAATGGCCCTAATCAGTTCATTACCCCTATAAAAACAACCCTAGACTAACCCTAATCTATTCATTCAAAAATAAGAACAAAGCCGCCATGTTGCTGAGGAACGACTAGGGGTAGCCACCAATTAGAGAGAGGATTAGGAGGCAAATTCTAAGGCATAAAGCAACTCAATCGAATCAAACCGCATCTTCAAATCCCTAAATTTGAGGATTCGCCTCACCATTGTAAGTAGAGTATTACTTTGGTATGAACAAATAACTGTGTTGGTTTGTATACTTGGTTGTGGTGATAAATAATTCATAATTTGTGCATTACTATGATTCTTATCGATTTGGAATATTGTATACGTTTGGATATTCTCGAATTATGTTATTCAGTTATAAGAAACTACATGCGGTAGTTTTATGCAAGTATACGTTTGGAATATTCGCAAATTATGTAATCCATATTGAAGCTACATGTATGTAGTTGATTAATTGCAATTCATGCAAGTTTGGGGTTTTGCTACTATGCCATCATAATGTGTATTTTTATACAAACATCAATTTTGTGAAGTAATTGGAATATATTTAGGTTATCATAGTCCATATGAAATTATGTTAAAAAATTTGGCATCATGATCTATGTATTAAGTCATGCTTTTGTACTAGAAAACCTATTTGCAAACTTATGAATATGACTAGGCTATGATTGATATTTTGCATAATTAAGTCTATATTGTTTACAAGAATTATATGATGACATATGTGGTACATAGCTAGGTTAGATTCAAAATCCCTTTTTGCAAGTTTGCATGACTAAAGTAAAAATCATGATTTCATGTTAGAAATATTTATGCCATGGTTATGTGAACAAATTTAATTATACTTTTGTATTAGTCACAAAAGTAGACACCTTTGTAAACATGTAGTAGTCTTATGAACATGATTTGCTTATGTTTGACATTATGCCATGCTTATGTTTGACATTATGCCATGCTTATGTTAGAAATATTTATGCCATGCTTATGTTTGACATTATGCCTAAATAAAAATATAGGTTCATGTTGTAGTTATGACTATGTGTCAATAATGATACCCAATTTAGATTCTTATCTCAACTACAAGTTTACATGTTTTGATTTATGTCACCTATGCTTTATGACCAAAGTATATGTTACCACTATGCAAGTACACCAGTTTCTATTTTGTAGTTCCAACGTTATGTTGCAAGTTCATACGCACACATTTCCTTTTTGTGTGTGTATGTAATCACGCTTTAAGCCTCCCCTTTTCGCATGGCTAAGTTGGGCTTTAAAAGGCTAAGCCCAACATATATATAATAAACGGACGTGTTAAACGGGGGAAAATAACGTTGGGTTAAGTTAATTAATGAATGAAAACATAAAGTAGAAGGGCCCAAATTCAAGTATGGGTTGGGCCCATGATTGGTGTAACCTTTACACCATTAACTTAATAATGGGCCGCAAATATTTACATATAAGAAAATAAAGAAGAAAGACAAAATATGTAAATGTAGAGCATACGATGTGTTTAACCCGAGGTTGGATTGAGTTGTGATGTAAACCTGCCCGGAACCGCCCGGCTGTCCAGTAGTCACAACAATACCTATCCAATGTGGGAGGTTAAACATGGAGCCCAATAAGGACCCGAGGTTAGACTGAGTTGTGGCGTAAGACTGCCCGGAACCAACCGGCAACAGGCAGCCACAACAATACCTGTCTAATGTGAGAGGTCAGGGCCTTAATAAGACAATTAAGGCTGAGTCAGGATTGTTAGGATTAAGTGAACTAAAGACTTAATCAAATTGGAACATGCTAAACTAAACGGACTGGTGGGGGTTAGGTTAGAAAACACTTAACCAACTTAGCATGTTGGCTAGAGATAGAAAACCTAGTAACGGGGGACCCTTTTCAGCAGTAACCCTAGAAGGTGTATCAGGATACCCTGAAACTAGGCAGGGTGGGGCACGATTACTGGGCTGATTGTAAGAGGTCAAATCGACGGCGGTGGTGTAGCAGTGTAGGTTCTAACGGGGTGCGGGCGTGCACACACTCCAGCGCAGAAAAATAAGGCATTGGACACCAGTACCATACCTGTGCATTCTAGGATTGTGTCGGGCCGCCGCCATGGGACTTGATACACCCCATGGTGGGACCAGCATAGGTAACTACAACATCGGGGGCCGTAAGACACATGTAACTATGCGAGTAGGAGCCGATCATCGTAGAATGGATCACATCACCCTGATTATGGGGTGCCAGTTGGAAACTAGTTTATACGGGTTCAGAGATTAACATGGGGTACGATAGTATATTCGACCCTAGACAACTTAACCAAGTTAGAGTGCTTTTCCACTTCTTGTTTATACTTATCATACCCAGTTCTTTATTCATAGACAAAATAGTACTAGACTTACTCAGGCTTTATGTCTGACTCTACTTTTCTTTCGTCTTCTTTTCTTCCGTTTTCCCCCCCCCCCCCAGGTCCACAGGGAGGGAACACATCAGCTTGACTAGCCTTAACATCCAGCTTGAAGAAGAGAAATGTATTGCTTGGACTTTTTCGCTTTGAACTATGGCTTTGGACAAACTCTATGGGGCTTTTGCAGTTTATCTATGCTTTATTTATGCTTCTTTAAATAATGTAATCAAGACAGATTATGAAAGTGTTATGTTATGTTTTGGAAAAAGTGTAAGACAATTATGGCGTTGTTGTTGTAACACGTATTTGCTTTCATTAAATAAAAGTTTGTTGATTTTCCGCTGTTTACAAATATGTGTTCTTATATCTGTCTTGTATATCTGTGACTTATACTTATAAACCTCCACCAAAATTAGGGCATTCCCTTTGAGAGTGACCCTAACGGAGGTGGGGTGTTTCAAGAATGGCTTTCCAACAAATGACTAGGCTAAGGAATTTCTTATTCGATGGGAACACTTCTAGAGGGAATCCCCGAGAACCAAATGGATCCTCTACCCATACAAGGTCTGTCCATCCCTTAACTGGATGAATTAGAGCGTGCCTAAGTATGTCATTCCCTAGTCGTTACCAACCTACAACTGGGATCCCGCATCATCAACAACCACATGAGTAGAAGTTTACACATATGTAATACCTGGGCTCCATACCATGGTACACTTTTTTATCTCAAAGGATATGACAATCCATATCCTTGCCACATATTTCCTATTTTGGCCTTTTTGCGAGGTGTGAGGCTTGCCGAAGTCACGTTACATAAAGCTGCGCTTCACTTAGCCACGCTTTAATCATCAATAGCTCATCACTTAGTATGATTTACCTCATTTTCCAATTCAAATTTCTTTTAAGTAATTTATTATGATTTTACCACATTTTTAATTTTTTTAAAACAACCATTTACCATTATGGTCTACGAACTGTGTTTGTAGCAACCTTTATTCAAAATAGATTTAAGCATAACTTGAAAGCTATACAATGAAATTTGAAAATTCCTTTTTCCTTTGAAAACTGTTTTTATAATAAAGGAATCATTTTTCGTTTCACGTCAATCCAATTTAAATTGCATAAGTTATACTCGTTTAAAGTTTATGGTCGAAACTCGCGAACTACCGCAGCGCGACACGTCCTATTCAGACCATATTATGACTTATAATAAAATTTTATCTGATTTACTTCAAATATGATTATAAATCCTTATAAAAATATATAAACTCATTAAAAACAATATTTTCAAATTTTGACTTCAAATTCAATTTAAATTTAAAATGGAATATTATTATATTAATAAAATAATGTTATTTATCAAAAACTAATCCATTGAACTTCGAAATTTACATACATCAAATTAATAAAAAAGACTAACAGAGTAATCATCTTGCATTTAGCCATCATTTACATACCTAACTCAACTTTAATTTTGAAAATCGTTATTCAAAAATCGATTTCAAACTCGTTTATATAATATATAGTCAAAACAATTTTCAAATACCTATTCACCTTTAAAAAAGTTATTCATATATACTTTAATTTCATTTCTAAATTATTTCGGATATCAAATTCAAAACTTCATTTTGGTCATTATTTTAATATTAAAATAATATAAATCATGCTTATACCGATCAAAGACTTAACAATCACCTCTATAAGGCCATAACCAACTTCAACCAACCACAATATACGAACATTCATATCCGTCACATCAATATCATCAATCAATATCATAATTTATGTGCAAGGGTTACAGTAATCAACGCTTATCAATGTATTAGTATTTCTAACTACACAACCATTCAACCATCATCACATACATATAACTAACATCCATAATTAACCATATATAACTAATTAACCGAATTATATATTTTAAATAAAATCGAACATCCTTAAATTAGAGTTCTCACTGAAACTAATTACATTAAAAGTAGTTTTAGACGTTCTCAGCCGAATAGCTCCTTAATTCTTCACTGAAGGACTTCACCAGAACCGACAGGCAGCGTCACTGCGTCATGTACTCCTTTCTTCTCTCTACCCAATATATATGTATATAATAACCATTTCTTTATTTATTTTTGAAGGAGGAGGGGCCGAATCATAGTGAGGTCCACGAGCTGAGGAGGGAAGGCTGGGCGAAGGAGGTGGTAGCCAGTGGAGAGTTCGGTTGCAGTGGCGTGCGGTGATGGAGGCTAGGCCCAGTGGGTAGGGTGTAGATGAGGCAAGGGGAGGGAAAAAAGGGGCCTAGGCTGGATTTTTGGGTGGAGGAAGGTGCGCCGATGGTGGCCAAGGGGGAGGAGGCTAGTTGGTGGCACTATGGCCAAATGGAGAGGGGAGAGTGAAGGAGTAATGGAGATGAAAGTGGAGAGGAAAGGTGATGCAGATGAATGGGTTTTGGTGCCATTATATAGCCATGTCCCAATGGTATTTTACTCATTTTTCTAAGGGACACATGTCACCCTTGCAGCACCCCGAATTTTTGAATAATCGGATTAACCAAATTTAAGAATACTTAATTTTAAATGTGGTAATTAAGGGAAATGGGTCATTCCATTGCGTTCGTCTTGGAATTCTGCTTAAGATAGAGTCCGAGTTTGCGTAAAACGGATACCGTATGAAGAAGATATGGATGAACGAAGTTTGGTGGAAAAATAGAAAAAAAAAAGATTGCACTGGCGCACTTGGGAAGTGCGCCAGTACAAATTTGCATTGGCGCACTTCCCAAGTGCGCCCAGGCCGAGAGAAAACCCGCACAACCTTCTGATTCAGTCTGACCCGTGTTTTGACTCATTGCTAAGTCCTTTCTGACTCCTTGCTGAGTCATTAGGGCTGAGGTGTCACCCTATCCCGACTGAGTGGTTTTGATTAACCCTAAGATCATCTGACGCCTATAATTAAATTGGTGTGTAGACCCAAACCCTAGAATCAAATCAAAAATTAGATCAGTAGCCGTCATGTTGTCACTCCAAACCCTAGAGTAGCCGCTACCAACTAGAAGCAAATTAAAAGACAACAATTCAATTCAAATCAAGCCTAAAACTACAACAAAATTGTCTATAACAAGGGAACGCTAATCAATTACAGAATTCAGAACCCAGAACTCAAGACCCCTTATTCGGTGAGTTCTTGTCACTTTTAGGTTTAAATAAATAAAAGTGAATTGTGGTAGACTATTTTTTGGGTATATGTTGATTGTAGTTATGCAAGTTCATTGTTGTGAATCATGATATGATGCAAGTTTATTATTGTTGTGAATCATGATATGATGCAAGTTTATTATTGTTGAGAAACTATGAACCCATGCAAGTTACCTATGCAAGTTGTTGCATTGTTAATTCATGAATCTATGCTAGTTGTTATGTTATGAATCATGAACCTATGTAAGTTACCTATGCAAGTTGATAAGTTGTTAATTCATGAACCTATGATAGCTGTTATGTTGTGGATCATGAACCTATGTAAGTCACCTATGCAAGAAGTTATGTTATGAATTATGCAAGTTGTTATATTGTGAATCATGAACCCATATAAGTTGTTGATTGTGTTGAGAATCATGAAACTATGTTAGTTGTTAATTATGTTTTAATTCATGAACCTATGCAAGTTGCTATGAATCCATGCGAGTAGTTAATTATGTGGTGAATCGTAATTATACGAAAAGTTATCATGTCATTTTCCCTAGTTGTCGTGCTTATGCCAAAAATTGTACTAAAAATGATCACCTTGTCATTCCCTTTATTTTATTGTTATGGCGAGGCTACCTTGTAGCCTCGATGACGCCAAAAACGCAAACGGTTACGCTAGTTGAGAAACGGGGAAAAGGGGAATTTGTAATAGGCATAATTTACATAGTGACTATGTAAATTGGACACATGATTCAAGTAGGGAAACATATAAATAATTACCTATTATGACATGGGTAAAATGGGGTAAAAATGGTATAATTTGAATATGACCATTTATGGATAAGAAATCCAAATTGTTAATAAGATAGGTATTGACACCTATGTAAAAGGAAAGGATTAATTAATTAACTTAATTAATCAAAAGAGGAATGTTTAAGCAATTAATATTGAGAGTTGGCATAAAATAATTTTGTGATGAAAATTGGTATGATTTTTCATACCATAAATAGATGGACATAATTGAGTCAATTATGGCCATAGTGAAATTTGGAATTAATTGATAATTTGAATAGGGAAAGTAATTCAAATTGGGGGATGATTAATTAGGAGTAATTAATCGTCTAAGACACGAGGTTAGGCTCTTTTGTGTGTTGTATATAACGGTGTTGTATACACAATTATATGATTTTTGTTTGATGATAACAACCAAATATATATATATATATATATAATTATAAATGTGTTATAATGTACTGTTTCATATATCACACCTCAGATAAGAATATAATATTTCTGTTTAAATAAAATACAACTGTACAAAATTCCAAATATTCACACAGTATTTTATTTGAATAGAATATTTTATTTCAAAATTTAAACAGTACAAATTTTATACTCCACTATTTGTACATCACTGATATATTTTTTCAACACACTCAATTTAACATACAGTTTCTTTCTATATCACTCACACTTGGTTATACAGATTCATATTCATATACAGACACTTGTACTGACATTCACTGACACTGTTCTTGTTCTAAACTTCCTATCTTATGTCTTAACAACTTACAAGTCAGTACAGTCTTCATACCTATCATACAAATGAACACACACACAGTGCACTGCAATAGAAATAATACTGAACACATACAAATATAATTTTTAATTTTAAAAATTTTATTTGCCTCAGTTTTCTAGTGTGTTTCTCATTATTTTTCATGACTTGATCTGATTCTTCTGCGTCTAGGCAGACAGTTTGTATATGTACAGGGACAGGAAATTTTTTGAATGGCTGCATATACACATGTGCATTGCCACGCCAATTCAGTGTGCAACTGAGGAGTAGCCACGTGGACCATCTCGACTCAGTGCGCATATGAAAACAACTCAATGTAAAGTCAACAACAACAAAAACAAATAGTCGAGACAGCAAATAAATGGTCGAGTTCAAAACATCAATAAGAAAGCAAAGTACAGGTTACATGGCAATAGTCAAATTAACATGGACTGCAAATGTGCATAAATGAAGATCGAGCTCAGGTGGTTCAACACAACATGGCGCATACAAGTGCTACAAGCAAGGCAGTAATATACAAAGCTCAAGTGTTCGAGCATGGTCAATCAAAATGCAACATATTAGCAAGCCAGCAAGCAAGCATGTACAAGTTAAAGTGGCATGGCAATTTTTTCAACCAAGTTCAAGTTTGGGATGTGCATGCATAAGTTGCATCAGGTTCAAGACAGTGATGTGCAAGATGAACAAGAAAACATGGTAGATCAGTTTTTTTTAAGTACGGGACCACAAGCATGAGCAAGTGGACAAAGCAACAATGATCAATATACAATGATGTTTCAGTTCATAGCAGTAAAGCAAAATAAGTGGTCAAACCAGCATGTGCAACACAAGTGTACAAGACACAAAGAACATGAAAGCTGAGGTATCAAAACAAGTGCATGAACATATATATGATAACAGTATACAAACAAGTGCAAAAATAGTGGTGAAGCATTCACAGCAATATAAGTGAGAAACATGCAAGTGTGATGAAATTCTAAAATAAACACAGCATGCAAAAGTGGCAAGAAAAATTTCAGATTTAAACAAATCAATATGGATTTTTTTTTACAAGAAATGGTTCAAGTTTTTATTTGGCAAATCAGAAATTTTTATTTGGCAAGCATGTTGAAATATTTCCAAAGATCGTGATACTCTTTTGGACAAAAATATGATCAAAGTGTCTCATACTTGGCAAATGCATATTATTCATAAACAAATTGCAGAATACATGGTGTATACAGTCAGCAAAGTGAAGCATAAAGTTTGGTAAAGATTTTAAACAACATTATGGGCACTATCACTTATTTGATTTCCAGAAATGAAATATTCATATATGGCAAGAAAGTTCTTTGATTTATTTTCAGAAAGTATTCATTGTGCTCTTGGAAATTTATCACTCAACATTTCAAAATCCATTGTGGAAAAGAATTCAATTATCTCGGAAATTTATCATCTCAGAAAATGAAGCAACAAATATATTTCCTGAATTTGTCTGAGCAAAAGAGGAAAGCAGTTATCTTTTCGAAAACACAGTGGATTCAAATGGTTCATGTTTCAAATCCTTGCAAAATGGCAAGAGAAACACTGAGAGATCATGCAAGAATTTCTTCAGAATTAATCAGGCAAGAAATCAGTTTTAAATGGCAATTTATTTCCAGATTTAGTCGAGCAAAAGGAGGAAAACTGATTTCAGTTTTGGCAAAATTTCAAGTATATCTTTTTCCAGAATTGCCAAATATCCTAAGGGACAGATTATCAATTCTTAGAGTGGGCAAATGTTTTCTATTTTCGGCAATTTCTGTTATGGAATCAATCACACAAAAGGCAACACATATTTCAAATCAAAGCCGATTTTTTTCTTCATTATAAGGCAACAATTTAAAACGGTTTTTAGAAATTTTTCAAGGGCCGATTCAATCAAGGCACAAATAAGGGACAATCAGATGCAAGTCACTTTCTTGAAATCAGAGTGTTTATAGGAAGATATATTTTCCTATATATGTTCGACACACCCATTACATCATCGAAAAAGTTATTTTTGAAATCAAAAACCAACAAAATCAGACAAAATCGTTTAAAGTCATTTTTGAAATCAGAGCGCAAGTTAAGGATTCGAAGTCCTATTTCTATCACCATTTTACATCACAGGCATATAGATCGAAAGACCCACAAATCAATTCAAGCATTTCAAAGCAAAAAATTGATAAAGAAATTTTAGAGAAAACTCACAATTCAATCCATTGTTTTTTCAATCGCCGCTTCCCAAATCAAATCATCAGAAAGCAAGCCGCAGAGGATCAAGCTTTAGCAACTATCAATTTCATAAGCATCGATCGATTTGGGGAGTTTCATTGGAAACCCTAGAAATCGCCCTGCCGCCATTATTTTTTCCCAGAGCAAAGGAGAAGGATCGGGTCAAACAAAATAGTGGTGCAAAGCAATTAGGCCGGCCGACATTTCTAAATAAAAAGGCGATGACCCCTTATTTTATTTCCTAAGGGTTTTTATTTATTTACCTTTGTTTTTTGTTGTTGTAAAAACAATTCTGAACAGTTTTTCTAGAAGTCTGTAAAATTCTAGAGTTCCAGTCAGGGTGTTGACTGGCAGTCTACTAGAGTCTGTAAATTCTAGGGTTACGAGTTACAGGGTTTGTAATTCAGGAAATCTGATCTAGGGGATTGGATCAGTCTACGGTTTTGAGCGTAGGGTTAGAATAGGAGCAGGGTTTGCGAGTGTACATGGTCTTATATGCGGGATCTATTCTATCACCTAGTAGAAACCTTAGAAATGCAACAGTAGGCAAGGTTTTGCCGAAGCTGGGTATATCTGTGTGTGATTTATTTTCTGCATTTTTTTCTGCTATATTCTGTGATCATTTTATTAATATATATCTCGTTAGATTTTTAATTCAGTTAAAAACTGTGAAAAACCCTATTCACCCCCCTTCTAGGGTTATTCTAGATCCAACAAGTGGTATCAGAGCTGGTATAAGGTTACAACATGATAGGGAGTTCTCGCTCTATGATCTAGTGGCGAAGTAGTGACTCTTATCCCTACATGTCCGTGGGTGGTTGTCCATGTCGAGAGGCAGGACGTGAAATCAGTCTCTGAGGTACCTTTGTTTGCCACCGGGGTGTCATTAAAATCCTCGAGAAAGCGAGAATATTTGGTATCAGAGCAGGTATTTCTGTTAACTCTAGAGTCATGGGTAATCCAAGTTGTTAGTCTATAGAGAGCCAGTCCAGTCATATTCCAACTATTTTTAATGGTACAGATTTTTTGAATTGGAAATCAGAAATGGAATCTTATTTAAAATCTGTTGATATTAAGTGTTGGGATACTATTTTAAATGGATATGATATTGTAAGTAGGGTTGATATTGGATTTAATTCACGAGCTACTCATATTTTATATTCTCATATTGATGATGTTCATTATAGCCTTATCTCCCAATGCTTAACTGTGCAGGAAATCTGGAACACTCTCGATGCAAAGTATGGACGGAAACTGGACAACTGTTCAAAACCCTCAACAGCCAACTCAGATTCAGATCTGTGTTTAACTGGAGCTATTCATGACGATTCAAATGATGGGAAGTTATGTTATGAAGATTTGGTATCTCTTTGTAATAATTTAACAAGAACTGTTGATCGTCTCAAACGGAAAAACAAATCTTTGAAAATTGAAAATTCTGAGTTGACCCGTAAAAACAATATGCTGAATTTAAATTTTGAAAACTCTGAGTGCAAGAATTGTTTTAATTTGAAGAACAATTTAGCTCATCTCAATATGAATCTTCAGAAATTTGAAAAAGATATTATTATTTTAAAACAAAATGAAGATGAGTTAACTTGTAAAAATGATTCTTTGCGAAAGGAGTTGGATAATATTAATTCCAAACATAAGTTTTTTGAAAAGGAGAATTTGTTGAAAACCGATTCAATTCTGAATGAACTTGAAAATGAAATTAAGAATTTCAAGATCCTTGAGGTTGAAAAACAAAAACAGTTTGATTTTGAGATTTCTGAGAGTAAAGCCAAAACTGAGAAACTTCTAAACGAGAATAATTTTCTAAAATCTAAAATCGACAATCTTGAGTTGAGTCTGAAACATTTTTCAACCAGTGAAAAATCTTTGAATATGCTTTTGAAAAATCAGTTTTCTCATGGAAATAAACATGGACTCGGTTTTGGGGAAAACAATGATTTTGAAAAATGGAATTCTTTTGATTTTAAAAATCCTTCAAATCGCTTTGGAAATGATTGCTTTGAAGATTTAAACTCTAACAATTTCAAAGGATTTTTAAATCAAAAACGAGATATGAATTTGTTTAATAACAATCCTTTCAAACATTCTTGGACCCGTAAAGAAAAGAAAATGATTTTCACTAAATTCAAACAAGTTTGGGTTCCTAAAGGTACAAAAATAGATTCGAACGGATTGCTATACAAACAGGTTTGGGTACCTAAGGTTGCGAACAAAACTGTGAGTGGTTTTACTAAGTTTGTTAGACCACTCGATCCTCTAAACTGCTAGGTACCTGTGACGGCTGAGGAGCAACTGTGCAGAAAGAGAAAGTCAATTCGAACTGCTTCATATCATGGAATCTTTTATTGTTCCTTTGCCAAGTCTGAGGAGTTAGAGATTCTGATTTACATCTGCTTCCAAGTATAATCTCTTAACTCGTTTTTGTAAATATTTTCTGTTTTTATTTTCTTGTCTTATTCCTTCTTCTACCCCTTTCTACTTTATTTTCTTCTGTTTGTTTTTATTTGATTTGTCACTGCCATATTCTACTTAATCTGTGCATCTTAAACTTCTAATTGCAGTTTCTCATGTTTTTCTGGAAATTTGCTTAATCTAAATAACACCCTTACGTTTTAATCATTTCCAGAACTTGATTTAAACTTGTATATATCTGCAATTGTTTTGAAGTTTATTTTTTTAATTCCTAACAGTGTTGATTATTCATGTTATATCTTGAACGCTGTTAGTCTGAATTCTAAATTGTTTTGAAAATCTGAAATATTTATGAGATTTCACACACCTTTGTTGTTCTGAGTTTCTTCCAATTCATTTTGGAAACACTTGAGATATTATACTCATTACAGTACATAGCTTCTTATCAGTCGTGATAATTTCATTAATTTTCAGTTTGGCTTGGATTTCCCAAATTTAGTGACACATCTTGTAATTTCATATTTATTCATGATCATTTTAGTTGAAATTAGTTTGTTTGAAATCATCTGAAATTCTTGATATTATGAATCTCACACACCTCCTAAATTTGAAATTATCAACCTTGTGTGACTGATTCATTATATCCCAGAACTTGACATTGATTCAAGTGATTTCAAATAAATTAATTTAATTTTCTAGTTCATGAATACCTCTCAAATTTGATGTAAATGATCTGAAATTAATCCCACACTTGTCAGAGATACTTGTGAAAATTTCTTTTGTAAAACTGGTCTTAAAATTCTCTGTTATACCATGATTATTTGGTTTGAATATCTGTTTGTTTAAAATCATTTGAATTTATTGATTTACGGAATCTCACACATATCTCGAATAAAAAAAATCTAGTGTGATCGATTCATTGAATCCTGATATCTTCATCTTCCATCAAATGATTTCAAATAAATAGTACTTTTAATCTTGGATCATGAATCATATTCTGTGACCATCAGAAATGTCTTGACAAGTGTGCTTTGAAACGATTTTTGTGCCGCTCTGATACTGGTGTGAAAATGCTCTAAATGACTGCTTGTATTGAGAAGAATTGTTCGCTGCTCTGATACTGTTTTTCAAATAATTGCTTATTCTTATCTGCAGTTTTGAAAAATGTGCAAATTTTTTAAGTCTGTCTGTTTGGGCTTTGTGAATAAAGACACCAAGTGGTATCAGAAGCTCTTATATTTGTTTCACCCATCTGTACTGAGATTCAAAATTTCACCTTGAATAGATCCACACATATTTTTTTTGCCTTATACAAATAAATGTGCTAAATTTGTCTGGCTGAATTTGTGTTTAAATTTCTTTGGTCTGAGATGTCCATGATAGTCCATCAGGGTGTAATTAAATTCCTCGATAAAGGAGACTACAATTGGTATCAGCTTTTTTTTCATCCATCTGTTTTTGAATTTTCACTTTGTATAGACATTATACACATTTTTTCCCCTTATATAAATCACCTTAAATTCCTCTTGTAATTGTTTTTCAATTTTAGAATTATTTATTAATTATTCATTCAGAAATTGAAATCAATATCAAAAATTGAACTGTATTTGTAATTCATCAAAATAATTATCAGATTTTGAAATTGTGATGAATTGTAACTGCAGTATATTTCACAACAAGAGGAGATTTTATTTATATTTTCATGATAGCTGAACATGTATTATAATATCTCTGAACTAGCAATTATTTCACGACCATCTTCTTTACCTATCATCCTTCTGCCATCCGTTATGATTTTATATCAATGTGGAGAGTTAATTTTTTTGAGGACTCTTTTTGAATAAATAGTGAAAATATTTGTGATGGAATTGTGGTTATGTTATTTTTTCAGAATTAGTGACAATTGAAATTTTCAATGGTCCCCGTACAGTTGATCATATTTCATAATATTATTAATTTAGAAATTTATTTCACAGTCGATCTCTGTACCTACCACATTTCTATCATTCATATTGGTTTATATATACTGAGGAGTTTTTCTATTTTGAAGCTGAAAATAATAAATATAATTAATATATAAGAGTGTCTCTAACCTCATTTAAAAATCCAAGCTCTGGTTATGCATGGTTATGAGACGTCTTATAATTTAAGCTGCGATTGATCCCATTTAAAAATCCAAGCTTTGGTTATGCGTGGTCAGTGTGCTCTTAAATAAAAAAATAATAAAACAAAAAAAAGAAATAAAGTGCTAAAAATAGAAATAAATTTGAAATTCTCCTCTGAGTATAAAAGCCAGCCTATCAATCCATCTTCTATTCTGTGAAATATGTTGAAATTTATGATGTATTATGATTTGTTGATAGATATTGGGATTTGAGGTTATTCGAGTTTGTCACTTAAATTGAATCATTAATTATAGTCAAAATCCATCACTGTTTTTGTGCTTCAATTTTATAATATTCTTTTGGAAATAATTGGAAAATATTCATTTTTTTTAAAACTCTCTCCATTATATATAAAATTCATCGTAAATCCATCATTCTCTACAATATGAAATATGCCACCAGTTCTTAGTTTATTATGATTTTTGTTTGACTGATTGTGATTTATGATGATTTTTCTTCCTCTTATGCTGATATTATATTTCTAGTCACTATTCATCTATATTTTAAATTCTATATCCTTTTGATGATAATAAAAGGGGGAGAAGATACCTAATGTGTTGAGATTTTGATTTATGAGTGAATATTTTATAAATATTTTTACTTTTGAAAATTCATTATCATTCAGTTCAATTCACTCATGCACAGTTATAAGGGGAGTTTTTTGTTGTAGGGGAGCTAATAAATAGGGGGAGTTCATTTTTCACTGTAAAACACATTTGTTGGATTCAAAATCTTTTATTTGTTTGTCATCATCAAAAGGGGGAGATTGTTGTATATAATGGTGTTGTATACACTATTATATGATTTTTGTTTGATGATAACAACCAAATATATACATATATAATTATAAATGTGTTATAATGTACTGTTTCATATATCACACCTCAGAAAAGAATATAATATTTCTGTTTAAATAAAATACGACTGTACAAAATTCCAAATATTCACACAGTATTTTATTTGAATAGAATATTTTATTTCAAAATTTAAACAGTACAAATTTTATACTCCACTATTTGTACATCACTGATATTTTTTTCAACACACTCAATTTAACATACAGTTTCTTTCTATATCACTCACACTTGGTTATACAGACTCATATTCATATACAGACACTTGTACTGACATTCACTGACACTGTTCTTGTTCTAAACTTCCTATCTTCTGTCTTCACAGCTTACAAGTCAGTCCAGTCTTCATACCTGTCAGACAAATGAACACACACAGTGCACTGCAATAGAAATAATACTGAACACATACAAACATAATTTTTAATTTTAAAAATTTTATTTACCTCAGTTTTCTGGTGTGTTTCTCATCATTTTTCATGACTTGATCTGATTCTTTTGCGTCTAGGCAGACAGTTTGTATATGTATAGGGACAAGAAATTTTTTGAATGGCTGCATATACACATGTGCATTGCCACGCCAATTCAGTGTGCAACTGAGGAGTAGCCACGTGGACCATCTCGACTCAGTGCGCATATGAAAACAACTCAATGTAAAGTCAACAACAACATCAAATAGTCGAGACAGCAAATAAATGGTCGAGTTCATAACATCAATAAGAAAGCAAAGTACAGGTTACATGGCAATAGCCAAATTAACATGGACTGTAATTGTGCATAAATGAAGATCGTGCTCAGGTGGTTCAACACAACATGGCGCATACAAGTGCTACAAGCAAGGCAGTAATATACAAAGCTCAAGTGTCCGAGCATGGTCAATCAAAATGCAACATATTAGCAAGCCATCAAGCAAGCATGTACAAGTTAAAGTGGCATGGCAATTTTTTCAACCAAGTTCAAGTTTATGTTGGGATGTGCATGCATAAGTTGCATCAGGTTCAAGACAGTGATGTGCAAGATGAACAAGCAAACATGGCAGATTAGTTTTTTTTTCAGTACGGGACCACAAGCATGAGCAAGTGGACAAAGAAACAATGATCAATATACAATGATGTTTCAGTTCATAGCAGTAAAGCAAAGTAAGTGGTCAAACCAGCATGTGCAACACAAGTGTACAAGACACAAAGAACATGAAAGCAGAGGTATCAAAACAAGTGCATGAACATATATATGATAACAGTATAAAAACAAGTGCAAAAATAGTGGTGAAGCATTCACAGCAATATAAGTGAGAAACATGCAAGTGTGATGAAATTCTAAAATAAACCCAGCATGCAAAAGTGGCAAGAAAAATTTCAAATTTAAACAAATCAATATGGATTTTTTTTTTTTACAAGAAATGGTATAAATTTTTTATTTGGCAAATCAGAAATTTTTATTTGCAAGCATGTTGAAATATTTCCAAAGATCGTGATACTCTTTTGGACAAAAATATGATCAAAGTGTCTCATACTTGGCAAATGCATATGATTCATAAACAAATTGCAGAATACATGGTGTATACAGTCAGCAAAGTGAAGCATAAAGTTTGGCAAAGATTTTAAACAATATTATGGGCTACTATCACTTATTTGATTTCCAGAAATGAAATATTCATATATGGCAAGAAAGTTCTTTGATTTATTTTCAGAAAGTATTCATTGTGTTCTTGGAAATTTATCACTCAACATTTCGAAATCCATTGTGGATAGGAATTCAATTATCTCGGAAATTTATCATCTCAGAAAATCAAGCAACAAATATATTTCTTGAATTTGTCTGAGGAAAAGAGGAAAGCAGTTATCTTTTGGAAAACACAGTGGATTCAAATGGTTCATGTTTCAAATATTTGCAAAATGGCAAGAGAAACACTGAGAGATCATGCAAGAATTTCTTCAGAATTAATCAGGCAAGAAATCAGTTTTAAATGGCAATTTATTTCCAGATTTAGTCGAGCAAAAGGAGGAAAACTGATTTCAGTTTTGGCAAAATTTCAAGTATATCTTTTTCCAGAATTGCCAAATATCCTAAGGGACAGATTATCAATTTTTAGAGTGGGCAAATGTTTTCTATTTTCGGCAATTTCTGTTATGGAATCAATCACACAAAAGGCAACACATATTTCAAATCAAAGCCGATTTTTTTTCTTTATTATAAGGCAACAATTTAAAACGGTTTTCAGAAAATTTTCAGGGGCCGATTCAATCAAGGCACAAATCAGGGACAATCAGATGCAAGTCACTTTCTTGAAATCAGAGTGTTTATAGGAAGATATATTTTCCTATATATGTTCGATACACCCATTACATCATCGAAAAAGTTATTTTTGAAATCAAAAACCAACAAAATCAGACAAAATCATTTAAAGTCATTTTTGAAATCGGAGCGCAAGTTAAAGATTCGAAATCCTATTTCTATCACCATTTTACATCACAGGCATATAGATCGAAAGACCCACAAATCAATTCAAGCATTTCAAAGCAAACAATTGATAAAGAAATTTCAGAGAAAACTCACAATTCAATCCATTGTTTTTTCGATCGCCGCTTCCCAAATCAAATCATCAGAAAGCAAGCCGCAGTGGATCAAGCTTTAGCAACTATCAATTTCATAAGCATCGATCGGTTTGGGGAGTTTAATTGGAAACCCTAGAAATCGCCCTGCCGCCATTATTTTTTCCCAGAGCAAAGGATAAGGATCGGGTCAAACAAAATAGTGGTGCAAAGCAATTGGGTCGGCCGACATTTCTAAATAAAAAGGGGATGACCCCTTATTTTATTTCCTAAGGGTTTTTATTTATTTACCTTTGTTTTTGTTTTTGTTTTTTGTTGTTGTTCCTTTTGTGTTGTAAAAACAATTCTGAACAGTTTTTCTAGAAGTCTGTAAAATTCTAGAGTTCCAGTCAGGGTGTTGACTGGCAGTCTACTAGAGTCTGTAAATTCTAGGGTTACGAGTTACAGGGTTTGTAATTCAGGAAATCTGATCTAGGGATTGGATCAGTCTACGGTTTTGAGCGTAGGGTTAGAATAGGAGTAGGGTTTGCGAATGTACATGGTCTTGTATGCGGGATCTGTTCTATCACCTAGTAGAAACCTTAGAAATGCAGTAGTAGGCAAGGTTTTGCCGAAGCTGGGTATACCTGTGTGTGATTTATTTTCTGCATTTTTGTTTCTGCTATATTCTGTGATCAGTTTATTAATATATATCTCGTTAGTTTTTTAATTCAGTTAAAAACTGTGAAAAACCCTATTCACCCCCCTCTAGGGTTATTCTAGATCCAACATTGTGGTGTAAGACTTCCCGGACCCGCCCGGCAAATCCAGCTGCCACAAATGCCAGTCTAATGTGGGAGGTCTTAGGCATAAATTAAATATGTAGCAATTGTAAAGACACGAGGTTAGGCTCTTTTGTGGTGTAAGACTGCGCAGACCCGCCCGGCAAATCCAGCTGCCACAAATGCCAGTCTAATGTGGGAGGTCTTTATAAGGTTACGGTCTTAATGAATTAAGAAACACTTAACCAGATAAACATGTAGTGGGACATGAGGGGTTAAGTGGGTGCCTTGCGTGGCATGTGGAATTAAGCGGGTTCCTGGGGTGGCATGTGAAATACGATTAGATATTTCAATAATTAATTAATGCTGATTAAAGACTACTTAACCTAACCTAATACATATGGACTGTATGATGATAGACATAAGTCAGGGTTAAGTACAAAGAATTGCATTGTGTGAGGGTTAAGTACAACTGAAGGGTAGGGGGTAATATTAATATATATAGGTGTAACACCCCGTAATTCTGTTAATATTAATGCCACAAATTTAAGAATAACTAATTACAGATTTGAGAATTAAGGGAAACGGGTTTCGCGGTTGCATTCGTCTCGGAAAAATACGCGAAATAGAGTCTGAAATTTCGAAAATCGGAGTCAGTATGACCGAGATATGGCCTTTAGAAGTTTCACGAAAAATCAGAAAAAGGAAACAGATTTCAAAAATGCAGAAAACGAGCCAGGCGGGAAAATTCCCGCCCAGACCAGGTCGACCTGGGGGTCGACCTGGGGGTCGACCTGGAGGGGACCAGGTCGACTTGGGTGTCGACCCTAGGGTGGACCTGGGAGTCGACCCCCCTGGTCGAGCCAGGTCGGCCTGGGTGCACCTGGATGGGTTTTTGGGCTGTTTTGGTGAGCCTGTGACGAATTCTGATGGTTCTGATCTGTTTTAGGGTTTATCTAAAGGCCTAAAACAACTAAACACACCTATAAATACATCCTAAGACCTAGCCTCCTCTACACACAATTATATTCTGCTTCTTCTCTGCCTCTGTTCTAAATAAAAATAAAAATGGCGCCGCTACTCTGCTAGAATCAAAACTAGAAGCCAATCAACATCATCCTAAATTCAAATTTGAGATAAAAGCTTCTGCAACAATTCTGTAACAACTAAAGTTCTTTCTTTAATCCAATCAAGGCAAGTACAGTTATTTTCTAATATAAACATTAATTATAATTCTGATATGCTTTTAAATCTGAATCTGAGATTGTATATCTGTCAGATCTGTTTTTCTGTGACTGTTCTGTATCCCTTTCTGCTTCCTTTCTGTTTCTATAGCCAGGCTACCACGAGCCTGTGCCTAATCTCATAAGAGATTAACGTGTGAACGCAAATTTTGGGACAAATAATGAATGATGCGAAATTTGACAAGACTGAATTGAACGTATGACTTTAGATCTGAGGCATAAAATGTATTGACATATGACTTGGGATTCGATGCATGAATTTGACTGTAAACATATAATTTATATATGTTGTATGCATAGTGTACGTTGTAATCTAGATCTGTAACTAATTAGAGAAATGAACATATGTTATTTAGATCTGTAATTAATTAGAAAAATAAGCATATGTTGTAAACTAGTTTTAGACCTATGCATATTTTGTGATAAAAGAAGAAGTGGAACCATTGTAAGATTACATATGATTTGAGACTTTGGACAAAATGCATATAAAAGTCAAGATCTAATTTTTAGAAGATATGATTTAAAGATTTAGATTGTTGGGTATAGTTTGCATAATGATTCATGACTTAAAAAGAAGAAGATATGGAAACTTAGGTGTAAAGATTTACATTAATTAGGATATCTATTATTGTGATTACACCTAAATAGGGATTTTTGGATATATGGCATGCATTGAAATTAATGGTTATATTTGGTATAATTTATATGTGAATCTGCTGTAAAATGCTAGTTTAACAAAAATTGGAACATATGTTATATGGCAAATTATGTCCATATTCTGCACTATGTAAATTTATGCAAACATGGAGTATATGTTCATATTGTGAATCATGACAATTATGTAGGCATATGAATTTAGGCCAATTTATGATTAGGCAAGGCATGTAAATAGAACCTTTAGAAATATTAAATTTGCTAAATCTGCTAATTTGCCAAGTTGCCTAAACTGCTAGTTTTGTTATATTGCCTAGACTGCTAATTAGAATGAAGTGCCTAATCTGTTAAATTTGTCAGTTGAAATGCCTAATCTGTTATATGCCAAAATCTGCTAAGTTGCTAAATCTGTTAAATCCGTTAAGTCATATAATCTGGAAAATCTGTTATCTGCTAAAATCTGTTATCTGCTGTGTTGATATAATCATCCTGTTATTGATATAATCTGAATTGGCATATATATTGGGCGTGCGCATAAACGGTAAATTATTAATTAATTAGCCGCAAAGATAAACGTGACTAACTCGAGGTTAGAATGAGTTTGCGGCGTAATTCTGCCCAGAACCGCCCAGCACATCCAGTGGTCGCAAACAATAGGTTCTAATGTGAGAAGTTAGTCATAACCTGCTTAAGACACGAGGTTAGGTCTGGGTTGTGGCAGAAGTCTGCCCGGAACCGCCCGGCCCATCCAGCGGCCACAAGCTAGCGACCTAATGTGAGAGGTCTGGGCATTAATAATTAATTAATGCAAATATAAGATAAGAATGACGTCTAAAACGTATTGGGGGAAAATAGGGTTAAACCAACTGGATTAATAGGTGTAGTAAACCCGTCCATGAATCTATAGGCCCAATACAAAGTTAGACAAATCTGTAAAATCTGTACATCTGATCTGTTAGTCTGAAAACTTGTTAACTTAATCTGTGAACTAGTAAATCTGAATTCTGTATGTCTAAACTTGTAAACAAGTTAATCTGAGATCTGTTAGTCTGGGGACACAAGGTTAGGAGGGGAATTACTTGTGTCATCTGTTGTTTGGGACCCATATTAGTCAGTAACCCTTTCTGGTATCAAAACTTTGACCCAACAGTAGGTAGGGTCCGGGCACGCTTACTGAACTAATTATAAGTGGTTCATTCTGATGATGGCGAGGGGTGTTGATGGTGCGTTCCAACCGGGTCATGTGCGTGCATGGATCCCGGTCTGCCTCTGAGGATGTAAGACGCCGTGACATCTGTAATTAGGTCTGTGCCAATTGGTTGTCACTTTAGGGAGTGATACACCCTACTGCGGGGCCGACACAGGATATTTATGTATTAGGGAGCCGATCGCTTGGGGTAGGGTTTTAGGGTACACTTAGTTCTATCTGTTTCTGTTGGTACCGTCTGTTTCTGTTGGGTGGTAACGCCTGTCTGTTTCTGTGTGGTACCGTCTGTTCGGGTGGTAAAGGCCCATTGCTAGTGTACACCTAATTCTACATTCTGTTTCCGTAGGGATTAATCTGTTTCCGCTTCTGTCTGTTTCTGATTGAGTAGTAAAGGCCCATTATTAGCATTCTGTTTCTGTTAAAGTATTCTGTACCCGTTCCTGCTTCAATTTAGACATTAGGGTGACACCTAATTCTGCTATACTAGTATTAGTGCAGAGAAGTGTAAAACAATAGTTTATGCCATTCTGTTTTTCTGTTATATCTGCTACACCTGTTACAGTTATCTCACATCCAGTTTTATGTTCATATCATATTATTATTATCTGTTCATATGCTGATAGTCACTGGACTTGCCAGACTTTTTGTCTGACCCTTGTTGTTTCGCCTCCTTTCTTCCGTTTTCCCCCTAGGTTATCCAAGGAGGGAATACTTTAGCTTGATCCGGATTTCTCTTTGCTTGAAGTGCTTAAAGTATGGCTCGGCTCTGTATAGCTTCCGTTCCATGGGGATTATGATTTTAAACCATGCATTTTGAAGGCTTATGTACAAGACTGATATTTTGTACTTGAATTCTGAGATTTGAAAGGATGTAACCATATTAATTTCTGTTTCCGCTGTAATAAAGTTAAAAATTTTCAAGTACTATTTTATCTGTCTTGTAAGTTTCTGTTCTGTTTTCTAAAAGGCTCCACCAAAGTTAAGGCATTCCCTTTGTGAGTAACATTAACGGAGGTGGGGTGTTACACTTGGTATCAGAGCTGAAGGTTACCAGATTGGGTAAAGTTTATGAAAACTGTTTTCAAAAAGGTTTTGAAAGGAAGAATTTTCAAAAATAAAGCTTATTTTGAAAAACATGATCCCCAAGAGCCATATATCTTTCTTTCAGTCCTTTTTGTATTGAACCTTTCTTTTTTTTTGTTTCAGCATGTCTGAAGCATCTGAGATACCAGAGGGTGTTCATGTACCCGGTTGGTTTCGTCAATATCTTGAGGCTAGGACCGCCGCTGCAGGTCTAGCAAATGGTCCCCCTCCCCCACCCCCTCCTCGTGCAATTGCTTTCTCGAAGATCAGTAGAGATTTTAGGGCCATGGGCGGGAAGGATTTCAAAGGAACTGAATCATTCGTAGAAGCGAGGAATTGGCTCAAAGAAACTGAGAATCTATTCGTTATCTTCGAGGTGGACGATAGGCAGAAGGTACAGTTGACGGTATGGCTGCTCAAAGACGAAGCTTCCTACTGGTGGGAAGTCACTAACGCCGAGAGGCCGGTCGAGACATGGATGGATTTCAGAACAAGGTTTGAGACAAAATTCCTCTCGCAAGCTGAACGAAGTTTACAACTGGAAAAATTCTTATCTCTTAAGCAAGGAAGTATGACGGTCAAGGAATACGTCAACCAGTTCAACCAACTGGCTAGGTTCGGATTGGATTTAGTCAACACTCAGCATAAAAAGGCTCTCCGCTTTGTTAAAGGATTGAACGAGCCACTGCACAACCTAGCCATGACCCACGTACCCATGGGAGCGACTTACGAGAAATTGGTGGAAATGGCACTACTGCACGAGGAAGATAAGGGCCCAAAAGAGACAAAGAAGGAAGAACCGCAGAATAAGAAAGTGGGGCCCAAAAAGGAAACACAAAAGAAGAATGAGAAGACTGAAGATAAGAAGGGGAAAAAGTGCTTTCCTTGTTGTTAGACCAAAAAGTGGTTCTAACACCCAAATTGATTAAAAGCAGAATGAAATGAGATCAAAAATAAGAATGAACACACAGGATTTATAGTGGTTCGGCGAAGAAATGCCTACGTCCACTTATCTTTCACTATTTTCAATGATTTAGTTGCAAATACAATGAAATATTCACTTGATTTCTCTCACAACTCACTTACAATCACTCAATTGTCTAAAAACAAATAATGAAAGAAGATTTGGATTTTCCGGGAGTGCTGGAATTCGGGTTATGAAGGTGGTCGAACTCTCAAAGTGTCAGAAAAAAGATCCTTTTCTTTGTCTCCAGATGGGGTATTTATAGGTGAGAATTTGCTCAGAACACGATCCGGATCGGAGCCACGTGTCATTCATCCCATCAGCCTTGGGTTCGGATGAATTTCTATGTTGACAACGCATCAGAGTAGTGGACGTTGAGGGAAGGAACTGGTCACAGCCGATCCGAATAACTAGGCGCTTATGCAGGAGAGTGACGTAGAAGACAGGCTCGGGTCGGAGGGGTATGCACAAGGGGTTCGGATCGGAGTACCCGATCCGACCCGGATTGACTTAGGACTAATTCCTGTGTTTACTCCGCTCCGCTCAGAACTATTGCTCTCCGCTCCAGCTGGAAATAGGTTGATCTCCGATCCGAACATACGTGCCTCTCTAATTCCAACAACAATAACTCACTGATCCGAACAGCAGACGTTATCCGATCCGAACCGCTATACTGCTCCGATCCGACCCGCTTCAGTGTTTTTCAAGCTCTTCAATATTTCACATCTTGACTTTGTGTTGCCCAGTTCACAAAGTGGGCCAACATTTTTCCCACTCAAAGGATGCTTCTATTGGGGACGGAGCATGCTTTGATTATCATTGCACAACGCTCTTCGAGGCGGTTTTTCTTTTGATTTCAATTTAATTCGTTGCTGAGCTAAAGAACTCGGTTCAGTTCGGATTCCGATCCGAACAGATCCCTTCTCCTTTCTATTTTTCACTGGACTGTTGTGCCAAGCTTCGCTTCTGGGCTGTCCATCCGATCCGAACGAGAATTCTTTTACTGGGCTGCCGATCCGAATGGGGAGACGAATAGACACTCTTCTCTCCTATATAAACACTGCCTTCTTCCTCCTTTCATTTTTACTGTTTCATTCCCGAAGTTCTGTAAAACGAGAGAAAAAACTCAATTCATGAAACATCAAAATTCTCCTTAATTCTCGAAGTAATTACATCGGTAGGTTATAAAACTTCGAACAATTCCTTCTTTAATCGTTCTCGAGTCGGATTCGTGAGCGATTAGGATGATTTAAGTATGAAACTCTGATGACCTTGCCGGCGTGACCCTCCCCTTCGTCATCGTCACCAGTAGACTCATCACCATCTTGAGGTTGGAACGGAGGGGATGAGAATCCGTAGTTGAGTGCACCAGCATATAATTGCTTGGTTTTGATTTGAGTGACTGGCACGAAATTGGCCTTGGGGTCGGTTAGGGAATAAAGAGGGTGAAGGAGAAGATGATGGAGAATCGGTTCGGTTCGGAGGGACATGGAAGTTGAAAAAAAAATGAGGGAAAGAGGAAGGGAGTTCAGGAAATCGAACCGGGTCGGGGCACGTAAAGAAAGAAAAAAGAAAAGAAATCCAGGAGATCGGATCGGGTCGGAGCAAGTATTTAAAGAAGGGGAAAAGGAGCTTACCTAACCGGATCGGGTCGGACCGTAAGATGACGGAGGAGAAGTATAACAACGTGATCCGATCCGAACCGTTAGGGGACTTTGCCTCCGATCCGATCCGTCTTTGATTTCTGAGTTTCAATGTGATATTCAAGCCTAAGGCCACGCCCCCGATCCGATCCCAATGAATGGACCCGAACCGAACCGAAGCACAGTCTACCTTAACGCATAAAAACTCGTCTAACTGGCCCAATCAACTTTTGGCATGATCTTCAATTTAATGGACAGTTAGGATAGTGCCTTGCGAACGTAACTGGACATCAAGAATTACTTCAACTCTTTATATCTTGACAAACTTTTTCGTCGCACTTTTAAACATTTACTTTGCACTTTCCGTATACACTGTTTACACTTTAGTTTGCACACACGCACGGGGGGATACGGGCTAATTTGCTCTAATTTGTGCTATTGCTTCTTCAATAGTTTTATGACCATGAGACCCAGACGCTCTTCCAAACTAGCTGAGAGGAAAGAAGCACCGGAAACCTCTAACAAGATTACTCTCGAGGACATATCTTCTCCGTCGGATCCAAAATGGGATAATGAGGGTTCAGACTACGACGTCAGAAATCGTAAAAGTGACGAAGTGTCTTCAGAGAATGAAGTTTCTTTAGGTTTTGAAGAGGAAGGAGGGATTGGCGACGACCGGGCTCCTGATGAGTTTGAATCGGCTGTCATATTGGAATCACCTCAAGATTCTGTTGAATCAACAATTGATAACGACCGACTTATCCGAATTTGTTTGAAATATGGGATAATGAAAAGGGACACTCTAGTGCCTTCAAGCTCTGACCGTCCCCACAACCCTCCAGAAGGATATACGGCGGTCACTCGATTGATGTGTATGGTCGGTGCCATCCCTCCATTTTCTCCCTTCATCGTTGACTTTCTAAGACAAATGCGGATTGCCCCCATGCAGCTGCATCCCAATTCTTATGCCTACTTGCACACTTTATACATAGCATACCGTGAGATCTTAGGCACAGAGCTCACGTTCGATGACGTTCATTTCTTCTATAACTTCAAGCATCGGACTCGAGAGACTCCATCTTTCTGCTATTTTGAGTCTGTTCCTAAGAGGAAGATAATCTCGGCGCCATTCAGCAGTAAAGCGGGAGATTCCAGACTGGAATGGTTCTATGTGAAGCGACAGCCTGGATGTGCCAGGAGGTGGACAAAATCAAGTAAAGCACTGATTTTCTAAATCCGGGCTCTATACACTCGAGTCATCACCTTAACTTGTTTTCCTTTTTGTTTGCAGTCGACAATCCAAAACAAATATCAGATCAAGTGTTTTTTGACCGGATGCACCAACTTCTTAATGGCGATCAGAAATTCTTGACTATCGATGAAGTCCTTAAGGACAAATATCTTCACTTTCATGGGCTGTTATCCGTTTTTCATAGTATTGGTCATGGGATGGCTCCATACATATATATTCCTACAGTGGATGTAGTCCCAGAGACAGGAGAAGGCTCGGGGATTCCTACAGTGCCTCTTCAAACTTCACTTTTCCATCTTCTACTCAGGATGACCAATTGGCTAACCTGGCCGAAAAGCATCGTGAAGGATATACTGCCCCCGAGGAGGCTACTTCTTTGGAAAAGTCAACATCCTCCCAAGAGTCGCCACTTAATGCTTCCGAGGGAGATGTCCCTAGTACTGATGACCCAATATTTCAGGGTTTGGGGGATCTCCCCTTACCTAAAACTATATATACTTCAGAGGATTTTAGGAAGGATCCTTTAGTCTTCACCTCTTCTGAAGAGACCACTCCTGCTAAGGCCAAAGAGCCTGCCCGTACTAGTCTAGCTTCAGACTCGGGTTGGTTGGGGGGAAACACACCACTTAGGATACACTTTATACAACAGCATTAGCATTCATTGCACCTATTTCTCCGTGAATCCATTGATTCTGAATTTCGTTTGTCTTATTGTGCAGGCACGATGTCTCGCTCTTACTATGATATCAGGAAGCTTCGCCGCAGCATGTCTAATCCACCTCAGGATATCGAGTATGATCGCCGCGATGATCGCGGTAGGGAGGAGAGAAGGCCTTATGATCCCTATCGCTCTCGACCCTCACGTTCTCGCTCTCCCGTTCGGTCGAAACAAGAGAAATACAAAGGTTATCAAAGCCATAGGGAAGAGGACAAGCCACAATCGAAAGACTCCACCTCTTCCCACGAATAGCGCAGCAGAGAGAGAAGCCCTCCAAAAGATACTGAGTCTCGAAGTAAGCGCAAGGTCCTTGCTACTAAATGACCTAGGACAAACAAAGAAACTACTGAATCCTCCACACACAGGGTCACTGAAATGACGATCCCCGCTCCTCCCCCACTAGATGTGGAAACTGCACTAAAGCGGGCGTATTTGGAGGAGCAATTTCCCGAAAACTACTTCGAGACTTTGACTTTTTTACCTTCCCTTGAAACTATTTCTTCTAAGTGGGCAGATGAGGCCAAAGCAAAGATAGACGCGGTTGAAAAACAGTATTCTGAGATGTTTAAATATTCACGCAATCTTTCCAGAATTATCCGTACTCTAATCACGAATGCTGATTCAATGCAAAAAACCGCGGAAGAAGATGCTAAGGCCTTAAAGAACCTTGGTAAAGATTTGGAGGACACACAGGCCTAGCTTGCTATTGCTCAGAGGGACGCTACCAACTTCAAACAACAATTTGAGGATAAGCAAAAACGTTATCATGACTTGCTTGAATCTCACACTCAAGAGCGTTCTGAGTTAAAAAAGCAAGCTGATGATGCTAAGTCAGAAGCTGCTAAGACACGCCTTGCTTATACTGACCTCGAATGGAAAAATGCCGAGTTAGCAAAGAGGAATGCTGAACTAGAAAAGAAGAATGCTGACTTGGCTTCAAAGCTATTGGAGGCAGAGAACAGAGCTGCCCTGGCTGAGGGCAATGTTGAGTGTGTTATCAAATCTGCGGAGGAAGCCCGCAAACAATTGTCAGAGGCGGAGGCCGATATTCAGGGTTTCGGCGAATTAATGATTGAATTCTTCGCACATATCATCCGTCGCCGAAACATTTCTTGGATCGAGGATTATCCATCCACTCTATTTCAAGTATGGAATCAGATCGTTGAGTGGGAAAAAGAGGAGCTCAAGGTCGA
Organism: Allium sativum; assembly: GCA_030737875.1. Taxonomy (NCBI): domain Eukaryota; kingdom Viridiplantae; phylum Streptophyta; class Magnoliopsida; order Asparagales; family Amaryllidaceae; genus Allium; species Allium sativum. The sequence continues at coordinate 43,727,707 of CM060926.1, forward strand.
TTCCATCGATGAAGATAAGCTAATGGAGAAATACTTGAGGGATGATGAGCCGGAACGCCTAGCTGAAGGGCGCCGCCTCATTGCTGAGGCCATGGAAGAAGAGAGACGGAAGTCTAAACAGAAGAATGTTCTCGAACCTGGTTCCTGTTCTGCTGCCCCTGCGACTTCTGAAGTAGAGGGGTATGATCCTGAAAATCCGGGAATCCCCCGAACAACTCTGCTATCCCCTATTCCTTAAACAGCATCAGAGGCAGTAGTTACCCCTGCCGAGAAGTCTTCGGAAGGTATCCCTACCTTTTCTCCTCAATTTGTCAAGGCTATTTCTACCTTTCGCCACGTGATTGAGCAATCGATGAAAAACCCATTGTTTTTGCCTGAGTTGATAACTGTTGCTTCTCATTCTGTAGGTATTGAGCCATCCAAAAAGACAGATGTGACTCAGGGAGCCACCGCCGGGGCAGAGCCTACAGAAAAGGCAAAAGGAGGCGAGGACAAGGCTGCTCCTATAGACTTGGGAGAATGAAGTGAGCCGACTAAGACCGCCACTCCCCATGATGAAGAAATGATAGCAGCTTTAAAGGATGATGGCGGTGACGGAGGTCATGAGGAGGAACCAGAAGTTGCAATAGTCGGGGAGTCAAAAAATGCTGATGATGTTACTTTGGCTGCAATGAAAGCTGATCAAGACAAACGCTTGCAATTAAAAGCCGAAGAACTAGACCCTGAAGCCCTCAAGCCCCTCGCAGTTGTGGATGCGGGATCAAGGTTAGTTGTTAAGCTCTCAACTAGATCTATTACAGAGGAACTCGCTAAAAAATCTTCTCTTGATTCCAGCGCTCCGCCCTCTAGGAAGAAGTCTACCGGTTCCAGCACCGCATCTTCAGGAAAGAAGAAATCAAAACGAATCTTGACAGAGGCCGAGAAAGAAGCAAAGGATGCGGAGAAAGCCGCCAAGAAGTCCAAGGCTCACTCAAAATCTAAATAGTGGATTGCCTTGTGTCGTTTTAGCATTTGGTGAACCAACAATTGTTGCTACAAGAGCGGCTCTTGCACCTTCTTTTTTAGCTTCTCTCCTGTACAAATTCATTCATTCGTAAATAAATAAAAAATAATTCATTTTCTGCAATGTCTGTTTGTCAGTAGTTCTGCACTTATGTAAAAATGCATGTCTTACTATTGTTATGAAATGAAGTTACGGAGGGAGGAAATATGCGTAAACATACATGCCCCCAGTCAATTCTCATAAATTATTTAATGCTTAATCAAACAATCTGAATGCTCCCGATTTTCTGGCGGGATAGCATTTCCTATGTTGTCAGTGCCTGTCATTTTTTCTGGCATTTCTTTTATACTCTCCTGTCTTATACCCAGGTTAGAGTTCTTACTGAGGCGGTCCCTTGTCTGGGTGCACCTTCATGCCTCATAGGACGTCGTCTTCCCGTCCTTTTATACTCTCTCTCTCTCTTCCTGGAGAGTTAGAGTTCGAGCTCAGCAATCTATTCATTCCCTGGTCTTTCAGCGGGGAAAGATCTCTTTCTCAGCGCTCAGTCGGAGACGCTTTTATACTCTCTCTCTCTGGAGAGTTAGAGTTAGGGGAAGAATTTCTTTTTCAGCGCTCAGTCGGAGACGCTTTTATACTCTCTCTCTGGAGAGTTAGAGTTAAGAATGTCGTTTTCTCATTCTTTTATGTCTTGTCACACAAATAGTCGTTGTGCTTTTTCTTATGTTTAAACTGTCTTCAACCTTTTCTGGTTTTGAATCATCATGTATTCCATAATCACAATAGAATAATCGATGAATGTATATATATAATGCATAAAAGTAAATAACACACAATATTTTTATAGTGGTTCGGCTAAGTCGTAGCCTACATCCTCTTTATAGTCCTTTATTCATATCGTCAGATTTTCCCAAGGCAAGTCATGCCTTATTACAGAGTTCATAAGAAAAATAACAAAGAGTACAACATTTCTAATCCAAATATCGCATTAAGTGTTGGGCATTCCATGCTCTAGGGACTTCTTCGCCATCTACGGTCGTTAACTTGAAGGTTCCTTTTTCAAGTTTCCGTTGGATGACAAAGGGTCCTTCCCACTTTGGACCGAGGTAAGGAAGGGATGGAAAGACTCTCTTTAGCACCAAATCTCCTGGTCCAAAAGTCCTGAGGCGAACTTTTTTGTCGTAATAGCGTGCCATCTGACGTCGATGTCTTGCCGCACGCAAATCTGCTTCGTCCCTTTTTTCTTCGACTTCATCAAGAGACTCAAGTAAGAGTGCCCAATTCGTCATCGGGTCATAATACGTCACCCTGTGGGAAGGAACTTCCAGCTCAACTGGAATTACTGCTTCTGAGCCAAAGGAGAGAGAGAAAGGGGTATGACCAGTAGCCGTCTTAAATGTTGTCCGATATGCCCACAAAGCTAGGGGCAATTCGTCAACCCATTTTTCCTTTGCGCGCTCTAACCGTTTCTTGAGGATGGATTTTATTACTTTGTTTATTGCCTCAACTTGCCCATTCGACTGCGGATAAGCAACCACATTGTATCGCTTGTCGATCTTATACTTCTGGCAGAAATTTCTGAATTCAATACCATCAAACTGGGTTCCGTTGTCAGTTATAATGGTCCTTGGGATCCCGAACCGGCATATAATATTTCTAACCATGAAACTTATCACTTTTCTTGCTGTGATTTTGGTCAAGGGCTCAGCTTCCACCCACTTCGTAAAATAGTCCACAGCAACTATTGCATATTTCGCTCCTCCTTTAGCAATTGTAGAACTCCAATGATATCAATTCCCCACGTGGCAAATGGCCAAGGACTCACCATTGATTTGAGTTGGGTCGACGGTGCTCTGGGGATTTTGGCGAATCTCTGGCACTTATCGCAGCGTCGTGAATAATCAGCTGCATCTTTATTAATTGTGGGCCAGAAGTATCCATATCGCAATATCTTTTTTGCTAAAGTCTAACCTCCTGTATGATCTCCACACTCACCTTCATGCACTTCTCTTAGTACACGTTTGATGTCGTCGTGTGCAATACATCGTAACAGGGGCACAGAAAATCCTTGCCTATAAAGAATATCATCTTGTATGACACATCTAGTAGCCTTGCGAACTATAGCCCTTTTCTCACTCTTCTTTGATGGGAGTGTCCCATTCTTAAGGAAGTTCTTAATTGGGGTCATCCACGACTCCTTCTCCGGTTCCGCTTCAAAAGCGAACTCAATTTCCATCGACTCAAAGCTTGGCGATTCCAACGTTTCAATTGGAATTATTTCAGTCTCTTCTGGATTGTCGGAGCTAGCCAGCTTTGCCAGCCTATCTGCCTTCTGGTTTTCGGCTCTCGGGATATGTGTTATATTGTACCGCTCCAAGTTGCTCAATAGCTCTCTCACTTTCCTTAGGTAGGCAATAAGTCGAGGTCCCTGAGCCACAAACTCCTCTCGCACTTGGCAAACAACGATTTTAGAGTCACAGAATATGTCCAACATTTTTACTCCGAGGTCTTTAGCAAGCTTCAGCCTGGCAATCAGGGCTTCGTATTCAGAGTCATTGTTAGTCGCCGAAAATTCTAATCGTAGAGCGTAATATAATGACCGTCCTTCAGGAGTGACTAAGACGATTCCAGCTCCGGACCTTCGGTCGTTCTTGGCTCCATCTGTGTATAGCTTCCATGGATCTATCTTTAACTCATCCTCGGACTTAACCACTCTGTCATCGATTACTTCCTCCTCTGGGATGGTGAATTCTGCTATAAAGTCTGCCAGAGCTTGCCCCCTGATCGACTTTCGTGGTTGAAAATTTAAATCAAACTGACTTAATTCTATATTCCACTTGATCAACCTTCCCGATGCTTCGGGTCTCTGCAACAACCGCCTCAGGGGTTGGTCAGTGTATATGGTTATTGGATGAGCTTGGAAATAATGACGAAGCTTTCGGGATGCGATTAGGAGGCTGTAAGCGAGCTTCTCAATCTTTGGGTAGTTGCGCTCTGCTGCTGCTAATTTCTTGCTTACATAATATACTGGCTTTTGCACTTTGTCTTCTTCTCGGACCAAGGCTGTGCTAACGGCGTGAGCTGAGACTGCCAAGTAAACAAACAATTCTTCGTGATCCACTGGCTTTGACAAAATCGGCGGTTTTTCTAGTAGTTCCAATAAATTTCGAAAGGCCTCAACACAATCCGGAGTCCACTCGAAGTTCTTCTTTCCTCTTTTAATCAAATCAAAAAACAGAACGCATTTGTCTGTGGCTTTGGAGATGAATCTACTCAGCGCAGCTACTTTCCCTGCAAGACTTTGGACATCTTTAATTCTCCTCGGCTCTTCAATGTTTCTAATCGCTGCTATCTGGCTAGGATTGATTTCAATTCCTCGGGAGCTCACAATGAAGCCTAGGAACTTTCCCGATGCCACTCCAAATGAGCATTTCAGAGGATTCAACTTCATCCGATACTTTCGCAGGATACCAAACATTTCCGCCAAGTCTTGCGTATGGCTGGAGGGCTATTTCGATTTGACAAGCATATCATCCACGTAAACTTCCATAGTCTTCCCTATTTGATTATAAAACATTCTGTTCACCAAGCGCTGATATGTGGCTCCGGCGTTTTTCAATCCGAATGGCATTACGACATAACAATATAATCCCAAATTCGTAATGAAGCTCGTATGTTCTTGGTCTGGCACGTGCATAGGAATTTGGTTGTACCCAGAATATGCATCCATGAAAGAGAGAAGTTCATGACCTGCTGTCGAATCTACAAGCTGGTCAATCCTGGGAAGTGGGAAACTATCTTTTGGGCAAGCTTTGTTCAAATCTGAAAAATCAATGCAAGTTCGCCACTTTCCATTCGGCTTCTTTACCAAGAAGGGATTCGATATCCAGTCGGGATATGTCAAATCTCGAATAAATCTGTTCTGCTTCAGCTTCTCCACTTCCTCTTTGAGAGCAGCCGACCTCTCTGGGCCCAGCATACGTCTCTTTTGCTTCACAGGTGGATGTTTCGGGTTTACATTTAATTTGTGACTTATAATGGATGGCGATATCCCACACATGTCAGCGTGGGTCCAGGCAAACACGTCCAAGTTTGCCTTCAAGAAGTCCGTTAGTTCTTTGGCTCGACGTGGATCCAATTGAGATCCAATCTTCAAAACTCTTGTTGAATCAACTTCATCAATGGGAATTTCCACTGTCGCTTCATTAGGAGTTGCACTTCTAGTCTCTGGTTCCTCGTCTTTTCTGGGATCCAGGTCTTTAGGCGTTCCTTTGGGCAACTCCTTCGGGGTCGATTTCTCTAATTGCTACGCCGAGCCCCCCTTTGGGGGAGGCGAGGCATCTTTACTCTCGATGTTAAGTACTTTCATCAACATCTTTAATTCGGCAACATAGCAGGCCCGTCTGGAAACTTGATCCCCTCTCATTACACCAGTTCGGGCTTCGGTTGGGAACTTAAGCAATAAACACCAAGGGGCGATACAAGCTCTGAATTCAGCAAGGGCAGGCCTCCCCAAAAATGCATTATAAGGCGAATCTACGTCCAACACTACGAACTGAAGCATTCGCACTCTTCTGCGTTCTCCTTGTCCCAAGGTCACGGGCAATTCTATGTATCCCATGGGAGCTGTTGACCCCCCATTGAAGCCTCTGATCCATCCTTCACATGGCTTCAAATCCTCAGATTCAAGCTTCAACTAATCGAATGACTTTTTTAAAAAAATATTGACGGAACTTCCGTTGTCTACTAACACCTTATGAACCAAGGCCGGCCCAATGGTGGTAGTAATGACCAACGGATCATCAGTGGGTGATTGAATCCCAGTATTATCTCTGCTGCGGAATACCACGTCGTCAAACATTGTCTTCTGTTGTTTTATGGGGGCGATATCTTCCAAATCATCACCTTCATTCACATCTACGTGTTTGGCAGCATTTACATATTGATCCATTGCTCTAAAGCTATGGATTGCCGGGTGAGGTCCACCCACTATGGAGTTGATAACAATTACCTTGCCTTTCTGCTGCGCTGTAGGTTTGGGAGCAGGTAGAATATGTTTTGGAGCCTGCTCTCCTTGCCCCCTGTCCCTCGGGGCAACTTTATATTCATCCAGTTTCCCTTCACGCAGCAGCTTCTCAATCACATCTCTCAAATGCCGACATTCATTGGTTGAATGCCCATGAGTTCCATGAAACAAACAAAACTTCCCAATTGCCATTTCTTTCTCGGTCGAGTCACGAGGTGGCGGTCTTTTGTATTGCAAAACATTGTAAGTATCCAGGTAAATATTCTCAAGAGTGTCGTTCAACGGTGTATAATTCTCATAAGTCTGGAGTCGGGGCCTTTTGCTAGGATCACTTCCCCTATTTCTATTTCTTCTGTTACCGTTCGCATTACGGTTATTGTTGTTGCCCCCGTTTCCAGCATTGTTGTTTCCACCCTTGTTTCCCACATTTACTTCAACTTTTCCGGAGCTTTCCCCAGACTGGTTCACGGCGACGTTACTCTGAACATTCTCTTTTGATGCTGCTTCAGACTTTCTCTTTCAGTTTGCCCTGGCCTCCTCTCGTCTTAAATAAATATCGGCTTTTTCATAGAATATCTCTCTTGTGGAGGGTGTCTTCCCAGAAAGGTAATCCCCTAACTCGGATTCAGGGTCGACTCCTTCCTTTAATGCCATCAGAATGGTGGGCTCATGCGGGTCACTAACTTCAGTCACGGCTAAGTTAAAACGGTCAAGATATGACCTCAAAGACTCTCCTGGTGCCTGCTTAATTCTTGATAATTCAATAACACTCTTTGACTTTCGGGTATGGAGTCGGAACTGATTCATAAAACGTTCGCTCAGTTCCCTATAATTCGAAACCGAATTAGGGGGAAGTCGGGTAAACCAGAACAGTGCTACATCTTCTAAATAGATCGGGAATGCTTTACACTTCACTGCATCAGGGGCAGTAGCAGCATTCATGAGCCACGAGTATCGCATCAAATGTTGTCCCGGATCAGTTCTCCCATTGTACTTGTCCATCTGCGGCAGGTTAAAACGCCGGGGAAACTGAAAGTCGAGGATATCGTCAGTGAAAGGAGTATGGCTTCGCTCAATGCCATAATCTCCATTGGTATAGTTCCGGCTTTCGGACATAATCTGGCGCACCATTGCCTGTACATCAGCATTAGTTAGGGGTCATTCAGGTTCCCTGGCCCTGGTATCTGGGTTCCTTCTGGGCTCTTGTTCAGGAGATGCCCTTCTTCTTCGAGCTGCTTCTGCTCTATTCCGTTCCCTACGCTCCCGGTCGATCTCGGGAGGAGGGGACTGGAGTCTTTGCCCATGAGTGGGATCATTGTTTCCTAGTGCTCGTGCAATATCCTCGCGAGACCCCAAAGATCCGAATGTCAGCTGCTCCAAATTCTGAGGTCGTTCGAGCGGCCTTCGTTCACGGGGCCGCTCTTCCTCGGAAGAAGAAGACTGATCCACTGGTGTGTGACGAACCGGTGAGGGGGTTCTCTGTCTACGGAGTTCGCTAATCTCCCTGCTCATGAGTCTCATATTCTCCTGCATCATGAGATTGGTGCGCTCGTGGACTTTCATAGCCTCACTAGTACTCCCAAGCATGTCAAGTAGGCGTGAAAAATCTCCTTGAGTAATGGGCGCAGATGGATTGACCTGATCACTGACCCTGGTGGCTAGAATCAGAGCATTCGTAGGGACTCGAGTAGAGGTTCCAACATCACCAAGTGTCGGGTCGGATCGGAGATGGGAGATCGGGTCGGTTCGGAGCTGGGGAGCCTGGTCGGGTCGGTACATGGTAAGCTGCTCAGGTCGGTTCAGGTTGGGGGAATGCACTGCTTCAGAATCTCCTACCCGGATCGGATCGGAGCTCTCCCCCTGAAGGCGGTTCGGGTTTCCTGCATCGGTTCGTCCTGCTGCTGAACTCTACCCACGAGACCTTGTTACAACCGCATTTTGCTGATCTTCGCCAGCTCCATTTCCTCGACCAGATTAAACTTCTTTTCCTTTTCCTTTGGCCATGATTCTTCGACAATCACTTGAACAAATATCCAAGGGCGTTGAATCTTGAGGATTAACTTCTTTGAACTCAACGGTCCAAAAAGTAGAACGATAATCCCGAAAAACAAAGAATTCAGATGATTTCTCAGTGAAAGCACTAAAATGTTAGACCAAAAAGTGGTTCTAACACCCAAATTGATTAAAAGTAGAATGAAATGAGATCAAAAATAAGAATGAACACACAGGATTTATAGTGGTTCGGCGAAGAAATGCCTACGTCCACTTATCTTTCACTATTTTCAATGATTTAGTTGCAAATACAATGAAATATTCACTTGATTTCTCTCACAACTCACTTACAATCACTCAATTGTCTAAAAACAAATAATGAAAGAAGATTTGGATTTTCCGGAAGTGCTGGAATTCGGGTTATGAAGGTGGTTGAACTCTCAAAGTGTCAGAAAAAAGTTCCTTTTCTTTGTCTCCAGACGGGGTATTTATAGGTGAGAATTTTCTCAGAACCCGATCCGGATCGGAGCCACGTGTCATTCATCCCATCAGCCTCGGCTTTGGATGAATTTCTATGTTGACAACGCATCAGAGTAGTGGACGTTGAGGGTAGGAACTGGTCACAGCCGATCCGAATAACCAGGCGCTTATGCAGGAGAGTGACGTGGAAGACAGGCTCGGGTCGGAGGGGTACGCACAAGGGGTTCAGATCGGAGTACCCGATCCGACTCGGATTAACTTAGGACTAATTCCTGTGTTTACTCCGCTCCGCTCAGATCTATTGCTCTCCGCTCCAGCTGGAAATAGGTTGATCTCCGATCCGAATAGACGTGCCTCTCTAATTCCAACAACAATAGCTCACCGATCCGAACAACAGACTTTATCCGATCCGAACCGCTATACTGCTCCGATCCGACCCGCTTCAGTGTTTTTCAAGCTCTTCAATATTTCACATCTTGACTTTGTGTTGCCCAGTTCACAAAGTGGGCCAACACTTGTGGAAGCTCGACTCATCTGAACAAGGATTGCAGAAAAAGGAAGGGCGCTTGCTTCAACTGTGGGGAGATGGGACACTTCACTAGGGACTGCCCGAAGAGACGAGGACAAGGAGGGCAGGCGAACACTCTTGAGGCTAGTGGCTAGGATAGGAGTAGGAAAATTTCTATAGTAGGTTTAATTTCTTTATCTGATTATGGAGTTAAGATTTTTTTTCTGATTCTGGTATTTTGATTTTGTAATCGATACTCTGCACTTTAATGCTAGTATTATTTCTGAATTCCACTGTAGACTCAGACCCATCAGGGTTATGGCTCATCTGTTTGGGATTGGGGTTTGAGGGATATATGTGTTAAGCGTCAAGTATGACGCATAATTCTGAGTTTTTGTGGGGTATGATTTTATCCTGCTTAGCTTCCTAAGAATCATTAGGGAACCTGATCTGTATTAGTAGTCTGTAAATATCTGAATAATTCTAATTTCCAGTTTTGACATTGTCTAAAGAGGGTAATCCTCTGAGTGTCAATCTGATATTGATTTTGGTCTTTTGGGTTGATACTTAGGGGAATTGTTTTCTCAACCAATGTCTAATGGGAACCAAGTCTTCGTTCTATCTGTACTCGCTTCCATCATTCGACTGTATCCTATCGATCGAATCTTCGAACTTTAGGTAGAAACTATTGGGTGTAAACATGTGTTTGAGACATGTTATGTTTGATGGTTGCAAGTGGATGCAAGTGGTTGCTAGTGGTTGCCCATGGATGCATATACACACACTAGGCACTAGATCGGCTCAAAAACACTCTCATACTGCATATGGATGTGTGAGCATTTTAAATTTTTGTGGATGCAAAATGATTGACTCAGCACATGGATGTTGCATATGACTGAATGGTTGTGCACTCATATAGAAATGATATGTATCGAGTAGGAAAATTGCATACATTTTGGACTTATGGCACTGGCATAATTCGCATTAAGGAGGTCAACTGAATCAGTGGACCGCCTGATCTTTGCATTAGACAAGGAACATATAGACACACTTCTTGCATATGTTCATACAGTATTAGAAATCTCTTAAGGACAATGAATGCCTGTGATTGGTGATTGAGTAGATGGATGATTTGATGGTAGGACACATTCTTCTTAACTTGAAGATTTCGGGGACGAAATCCTTTAAGGAGGGGAGAATGTAACACCCCGTAATTCTGTTAATATTAATGCCACAAATTTAAGAATAACTAATTACAGATGTGAGAATTAAGAGAAACAGGTTTCGCGGTTGCGTTCGTCTCGGAAAAATACGCGAAATAGAGTCCGAAATTTCGAAAATCGGAGTCAGTATGACCGAGATATGGCCTTCAGAAGTTTCACGAAAAATCAGAAAAACGAAACAGATTTCAAAAATGCAGAAAACGAGCCAGGCGGGAAAATTCCCGCCCAGACCAGGTCGACCTGGGGGTCGACCTGGAGGGGACCAGGTCGACTTGGGTGTCGACCCTAGGGTCGACCTGGGAGTCGACCCCCCCTGGTCGAGCCAGGTCGGCCTGGGTGCACCTGGATGGGTTTTTGGGCTATTTTGGTGAGCCTATGACGAATTGTGATGGTTCTGATCTGTTTTAGGGTTTATCTAAAGGCCTAAAACAACTAAATACATCTATAAATACATCCTAAGACCTAGCCTCCTCTACACACAATTCTATTCTGCTTCTTCCCTGCCTCTGTTCTAAATAAAAATAAAAATGACGCCGCTACTCTGCTAGAAACAAAACTAGAAGCCAATCAACATCATCCTAAATTCAAATTTAAGATAAAAGCTTTTGCAACAATTCTGTAACAACTAAAGTTCTTTCTTTAATCCAATCAAGGCAAGTACAGTTATTTTCTGCTATAAACATTAATTATAATTCTGATATGCTTTTAAATCTGAATCTGAGATTGTATATCTGTCAGATCTGTTTTTCTGTGACTGTTCTGTATCCCTTTATGCTTCCTTTCTATTTCTATAGCCAGGCTACCACGATCCTGTGCCTAATCTCATAAGAGATTAACGTATGAACGCAAATTTTGGGACAAATAATGAATGATGCGAAATTTGACAAGACTGAATTGAACGTATGACTTTAGATCTGAGGCATAAAATGTATTGACATATGACTTGGGATTGGATGCATGAATTTGACTGTAAACATATAATTTATATATGTTGTATGCATAGTGTACGTTGTAATATAGATCTGTAACTAATTAGAGAAATGAACATATGTTATTTAGATCTGTAATTAATTAGAAAAATAAGCATATGTTGTAAACTAGTTTTAGACCTATGCATATTCTGTGATAAAAGAAGAAGAGGAACCATTGTAAGATTACATATGATTTGAGACTTTGGACAAAATGCATATAAAAGTCAAGATCTAATTTTTAGAAGATAGGATTTAAAGATTTAGATTGTTGGGTATAGTTTGCATAATGATTCATGACTTAAAAAGAAGAAGATATGGAAACTTAGGTGTAAAGATTTACATTAATTAGGATATCTATTATTGTGATTACACCTAAATAGGGATTTTTGGATATATGGCATGCATTGAAACTAATGGTTATATTTGGTATAATTTATATGTGAATCTGCTGTAAAATGCTAGTTTAACAAAAATTGGAACATATGTTATATGGCAAATTATGTCCATATTTTGCACTATGTAAATTTATGCAAACATGGAGTATATGTTCATATTGTGAATCATGACAATTATGTAGGCATATGAATTTAGGACAATTTATGATTAGGCAAGGCATGTAAATAGAACCTTTAGAAATATTAAATTTGCTAAATCTGCTAATTTGCCAAGTTGCCTAAACTGCTAGTTTCGTTATATTGCCTAGACTGCTAATTAGATTGAAGTGCCTAATCTGTTAAATTTGTCGGTTGAAATGCCTAACCTATTATATGCGAAAATCTGCTAAGTTGCTAAATCTGTTAAATCCGTTAAGTCATATAATCTGGAAATTCTGTTATCTGCTAAAATCTGTTATCTGCTGTGTTGATATAATCATCCTATTATTGATATAATCTGAATTGGCATATATATTGGGCGTGCGCATAAACGGTAAATTATTAATTAATTGGCCGCAAAGATAAACGTGACTAACTCGAGGTTAGAATGAGTTTGCAGCGTAATTCTGCCCGGAACCGCCCGGCACATCCAGTGGTCGCAAACAATAGGTTCTAATGTGAGAAGTTAGTCATAACCGGCTTAAGACATGAGGTTAGGTCTGGCTTGTGGCAGAAGTCTGCCCGGAACCGCCCGGCCCATCCAGCGGCCACAAGCTAGCAACCTAATGTGAGAGGTCTGGGCATTAATAATTAATTAATGCAAATCTAAGATAAGAATGACGTCTAAAACGTATTGGGGTAAAATAGGGTTAAACCAACTGGATTAATAGGTGTAGTAAACCCGTCCATGAATCTATAGGCCCAATACAAAGTTAGACAAATCTGTAAAATCTGTACATCTGATCTGTTAGTCTGAAAACTTGTTAACTTAATCTGTGAACTAGTAAATCTGAATTCTGTATGTCTAAACTTGTAAACAAGTTAATCTGAGATCTGTTAGTCTGGGGACACAAGGTTAGGAGGGGAATTACTTGTGTCATCTGTTGTTTGGGACCCATACTAGTCAATAACCCTTTTTGGTATCAAAACTTTGACCCAACAGTAGGTAGGGTCCGGGCACGCTTACTGAACTAATTATAAGTGGTTCATTCTGATAATGGCGAGGGGTGTTGATGGTGCGTTCCAACCGGGTCATGTGTGTGCATGGATCCTGGTCTGCCTCTGAGGATGTAAGACGCCGTGACATCTGTAAATAGGTCTGTGCCAATTGGTTGTCACTTTAGGGAGTGATACACCCTACTGTGGGGCCGACACAGGATATTTATGTATTAGGGAGCCGATCGCTTGGGGTAGGGTTTTAGGGTACACTTAGTTCTGTCTGTTTCTGTTGGTACCGTCTGTTTCTGCTGGGTGGTAACTGTGACGGCCCGCCCCGCACCAACCAACATTTACTCCAAAAGTGCGCTGTACACTTGTCCAGTTAGCACGGAACGGGTCGCCAGAAGGGAAAAAGGAAGGAGGAAATGAACATACAAAGAACCTGTAGAATGTCTCACAGCGCATAGAACAAAATATAATAGTAACATACTTGACATAAAACAGGAGAGACAGTGCATAAGCTGAAAATCAGAACTAAACATCATAGCAGCGGAAATCCAAAATACAGCTTATTACAACTTTCAAACTGTCTCAAAGCAAAAGTAAGATAAATGAGGTACACTACTAATGCCCAAGTAGCTACCACCAACGACACAGGGAGAATGTGTGTGTGTGTGTGTATATATATATATATATATATATATATATATATATATATATATATATATATATATATATATATATATATATATATATATATATATAATACGTGGAAGCCTCCTGCCCGCCTCCGAATCAGCTACTCGCGCATCACCAGCTAACCTGTCTCTAGTCTGCTCGTGTGAGCACCCAGAGTAATAAGAGGAGACATAAAACTTTGGGTCAGACATAAAGCCTGGTATGAGCGATAAGCATCTAAAGTGAACAATAACAGGTAGACTAAAACATACCTGAACCTGGACCTGCAACCAAAGAGTTAGCACTACATACTGTACGACACTCTAAGGTATCATATCAAACAGTGTAAAGATACGGAGGTGGGGGAGTTGTGCATGTCATAGGGATGGCAAACAATCAAACATAGCATCTATCCTCACATCTCTCACTCAGTGCATAAAGTATACGATATTCACCACTTCGATCACCCAACATTCCTTGCTACGATCACTTTGCCCCATGAAGTCATAAATGGCTTCACTGCACTGATAACGTAGCCACAAATTCCTCGCTATGTCCACTTGCCCCATGGAGTTATTCACCCCATCTGCGCTGGCTCATAGCCTTACCAATCCTTACTATGTCCACTTGCCCCATGGAGTTATTCACCCCATCTGCGCTGGCTCATAGTCTTACTACGCATCACCTTGCCCCTCAGGTCATAATGACCCTACTGCACTGATAACGTAGTCTTGCTACCATCACCTTGCCCCTCAGGTCGTAATGACCCTACTGCACTGATAAGTAGCCCATCATTCCTTTTAGTGGTGAATCGAAGTTATGAACGTCAACAACTCCTTAGCACACGTCCCGCAGCGAAGTCCAACCATGAAGTGAACTCGTTGGTTCCCAACTGGTTCCAGGATCCTGAGCTCTAACTTCCCCTATTGGACTACCTTTGCATCTCGGGTTATTGGTCAATACTGGGTCGGGTCGGGTTCTTCCTCAGGTTATCGGTTCGGGTCGGTGTTCTTTATCCGTTCGGGTCGGGTCCCCCTTCTAATGCGGTTCGGGTCGGCATTCCTCTGGGTTCGAGTCAGCTGCTTCTTCTTCTTCGGGTCGGGTCGGTGCTTCCTTTCGGGTCGGGTCGGGTCCTTCTTGGTTCGTGCTTTCGATCTGTCTTCATGCTCCCCTTCATATGCTCCTATCCGATCCGCTTTCTTGCTCCTGCTCTGGTTCGCCTTTGTGTTTCCGATCCGATCCGTCTTCTTCGATCCGATCCGTCCTCTTCGATCTGATCCGTCTTCCTCTATCCGATCCGATCCCAGTTCAACTAGCGTGGCCTTCCTTTTTGCCATTTTTCCAAGTGTTGGGTTCCGATCCGATCAGATTCTTTGCTCAGTTCCACATATCCGATCCGAGCCCCCTTATCCGATCCGATCCGAACCCTGCACTGTTTTCTGAAACTGTTCCAGCAAGTGTTTACGCCATTCGACGACATTTTCGACCATTCTAACTATTGAAATCAATCACAAACCATTTCATATAGCCATAGCAACATGCATAATCAACCACAAACATCATTCACATCAATATAATAGGTTACAATGGATCAAACATACCCAAAATCCCATATTTCCCCCTTAAGCATGTTTAGGTGAAACTAATGATAGGATTAGCAAAACTTAACCAAATTAACCCAAATTCATATCAGAGGTCTAAAACATCATTTAGGAATTTATGAACATTTTTCCCGAATTTTATCATGCTTAAATTCGCTAATTAGCACTAATCACCCCTAATTAGCCATAATTATTGTAAAACTATGCAAATCACTCACCTTAGCCACAAAATAAACTAAGATCTGAAATGATTCTCTGATTTGATGTGAATCTCAATGCCAACAGCATCTCCTATGTTGATTTGGTGAAGATCTTCCTTGATTAGGGGTTGCTAAGCCAAATCCTTAACCTAAAGGTGATTTGGAGGTGATTTAGAGGTTGGAGGCCATTTTTAGGGATCCTTGGTGATAAGTGGAGGCTAGAAAACTGAAATGGAATGATTCTCCATCTCATTTCAGCCCTCTCATAACCCTAATCCCGAAATGGATTATGGACCTACTCACTAATCACCCGATTTGGCCCGGTTAAGCGGTTTTTCACCCTCCAAACCTTGTTTCAGCCATATCTCCCAAACGATAAGTCCGTTTGGCTAATGTGACCACTCTACGGAAAGAGAAACCATAAAACGAATCAAATGGAAGTGGTTTCAGGTCAAAATTCCTTTTCAATCAAAAGTTATGGCCAAAACAGTACCAACTAGGGGCAAAATGGTCATTTAAAAATCGACAAAAATCATGAACATGGGAAATGACTCTAATAGATGTTTCCCAAAGTTACATGACCATACGACTTCATATGGGAAAGAAATAAATATTCTACGATCCTATGACATGTAGAATATGGGTCATTACACTCTCCCCCCTTAAGAAATTTCGCCCCCGAAATTCCCTAATCAAAACACACACAAAGGTTCCCGCATGCCTATCAATCATAAAACAACCATCAACTAGGCAAAACAAATAAAATAAATCTATTCTAGCATGCGGAATAACTAAATTGCAAAGTAAATCTTACCAGGCAAAGAGTTCTGGATAAGCCTTCCTAATGCTCTCCTCTGTCTCCCAAGTACAATCATTCTCGTTCTCGCCCCACTGAACCTTGACTAACTTCACCGCCTTCCTTCGAAGTTGCTTCGTATCGTGCCCCACAATACGAATCGGCTTGCGGTCCTCAACCGCCTCAGGTTCTACTTCGAAGTCCTCTAATTGATCAGGTGAAATAGTCACATCTGAGTCGTGAACGAACTTTCTCAGTTGGGAAACATGAAATACATTGTGAACTCCTGCCATTTTCTCTGGTAAGCCAACTCTATATGCCAAATTCCCGACTAATTCAAGAACAGGGAATGTGCCAACAAATCTTGGTGCCAACTTGCCTCTCCTGCCAAATCGTATCACGCTCTTCAACGGAGAGATCTTGACAAACACCAAGTCACCAACGGAGAATTTCAAGTCTCTTCTCCTCTTATCGGCATAACACTTCTGCCTATCCTGAGCAGCTTTCATTCGTTGCTGAATGATCTTGATCTTATCGGAAGTTTCTCTCACCACATCTGGTCCAAGCACAAACTTCTCGCCAGTCTCTATCCAACATGATGGTGAGTTGCACGGTCTTCCGTACAAAGCTTCATATGGAGCCATACCGATACTGGATTAGTAGCTATTATTATATGCAAACTCTACTAGATGCAAATGGTCATCCCATGATCCACCAAAATCCAATATACAAGCTCTCAAGAGATCTTCCAATATACGATTCACCCTCTCCGTCTGACCGTCGGTCTGAGGATGATATGCGGTACTGAGATGTAATCTTGACCCTAGAGCCTCTTGTAAGCTTTTCCAAAACCCACTAGTGAACAACGGGTCTCGGTCACTCACAATGCTTTTGGATACTCCATGAAATCTCACTACCCACTTCATATACAATTCTGCCAACTTGGCTGCTGTTCTGGTCGATTTGACTGGTATAAATCTTGCACTTTTAGTCAATCGATCCACAATTACCCAAATGCTATCATATCCCGATCTAGTCCTTGGTAAGCCATCGATGAAATCCATCGAAACTTGCTCCCATTTCCATTCGGGAATTTCTAATGGTTGCAATAACCCACTAGGCTTCTTTTGCTCGGCTTTAACTAGCTGGCAATTCATGCATTTGGATATAAACTTCCCAACGTCTCTTTTCATCCCTTCCCAGTAGTAAGTCTGTCTCATGTCTCGATACATCTTATTACCACCGGGATGTATAGTCAGTTTTGAGTGATGACATTCTCTAAGCACTTCATCTCTCAAACCATTCACGTTGGGCACAACTAGTCTTCCATCCTTCCGAAGCCATCCATCTCGATCAAGCCCATACACATTCATCTCCTCATCAATACCCATCTCTAACTTGGAGATGATTTCCAATAGATTAGGATCGTCCCTCTGGCTAGAACCAATCCGCTCTATCAAAGTAGGTCTGATCGTCAAACTAGCTAGCATAACTGGATCCAATTCGCACCTTGGTCTGAAATCAAACCCCGCGATATACTCCAGTTGCTTCCATTCAAGAAACATTTCCCCTAAGATGGCATGTCTCCTACTCAAGGCATCGGCTACCGCATTACCCTTCCCAGGTGTATACGCGATATCAAAATCATACCAAGCCAAGAACTCTAACCATCTCTGCTGACGGAGATTCAGATCTTTCTGAGAGAAGAGATACTTTAACGATTTATGATCGGTAAACAACTCGAATCTTTCTCCCAAGAGATAGTGTCTCCACATCTTCAGCGCAAATACAATCGCTGCCAATTCCAAATCATGGGTAGGGTACTTGTTCTCATGCGGCTTTAGCTATCGACTAGCATAAGCTACAACCCTACCTCCTTGCATCAATACAGCACCCAGTCCGGTACCACAAGCAACTGTATATACCGTCATCTCTTCATTCCCTCTAGAAATGACTAACACTGGCGCACGCGTCAACTTCTCCTTTAGACTCTTGAAGCCATCCTCACACACTCTGTCCCAGACAAAGGACTGATTCTTCTTAGTCAACTGAGTCAACGGTGCTGCTATCTTGGAGAAGTCCTGGATAAACTTACGATAATATCCAGCTAATCCCAAGAAACTTCTCACATCTGTTACATTCTTGGGTGTAGGACAATCCTGTACTGTAGCCACCTTTGCAGGGTCCACGGCAATACCACTCTCTGAAACGACATGACCCAAGAATCTTACTTCCCTTCTCCAAAAATGACACTTAGAGAACTTCGCTTTCAATTGGTGTTTCCTCAACACCTCCATCACTATCCTCAAGTGTCCCTTGTGTTCCTCCTCTGTCCTTGAGTAAACAAGGATATCATCCACGAACACAAGAATAAACTTATTCAACTGATCTCTGAATACTCGATTCATAAGATCCCCAAAATAGGCTGGTGCATTGGTCAACCCAAATGGCATGACCAACCACTCATAAAATCCAGACGGCGTCCTAAATGCCGTTTTCGGAACACTCTCATCTGCTACTCGAAGCTGATGAAATCCTGTCGCGAGGTCCAACTGGGAGAACACTCTTGCTCCTTCCAGCTGATCAAACAAATCATCTATCCGTGGCAGAGGATACTTATTCTTCCTCGTCACCTTATTCAACTCGCGATAGTCCACACACAAACGAAGGGAACCATCTGCCTTAGTGGCAAACACAACTGGTGCTCCCCACTCGGAGACACTCCTTCTAATAAATCCCTTCTTCAAAAGATTGCTGACTTGCACCCCGAGCTCTCGCTGCTCCCTTGGTGCCATACGACGAAGTGGCATCACTATAGGTTTGGCATCTTTCACTAAATCAATACGGAACTCAATCTCTCGGTGTGGTGGAAGCCCGGTCACCTCCTCGAAGACGTCCGGATACTGGCCAACCACGGGCACATCTGACAACTCATCCTGCGGGATGTCGAGGGAATTTATAAAACTAGCCATAACCCCATCACTAGGTAGACTACCAAAGACTACCCTCCGCCCATCATCCGCCCTCACTGTCACCAAAAAGCCCTCACAGTCTACCACCACCCCGTATCATTGGAGCCAATCGACTCCCAATATAATGCCATACCCAGTAAAGCCCAAAACAAAGCAATCACATACAAACATACATCCATGACTCGATAAGACCAAATTCCTGCAAATCATACCAAGGCTAGTCGAACCACCAATCGGGTTCGTCACAACCAATGGTCTATCGACTATCTCGGGTTCCAGTCCCAACCTATCTACCAGGTCACTAGATATGAAGGAATGGGAAGCCCCAGTATCAAACAAAACTCGAACTGGTACATCATAAATAGAAAGCATACCTTGAATAACATCATAAATAGTCGTTGCACCTTACTTCGTCTTCAATTATCTTTGACATATATGATTCGCAACGCTTATGCCAATACAGAGTGGTTCTTTGGATAATAATCCAACCGGTCTCTCCATATTAACAACGTTAAAATGGTCAAAAAACTTCGATAGTCGGTGAGTTAACTATCAAAGAAAAACACATGTGAAAACAACGATATCATTTCTAAAGGGAAATTATATCGATCAAACATCATTCATACACACACACACACACACAAACACACACACACACACACACATATATATATATATATATATATATATATTCTCATTTTCTATGTTTAGAAAATATACGTTATTAACACTAGAAAACATTTCCATGGCTTGATTACGTATCACTATTCTTCCACAACTATCAGTCCCTGACTGTAAACTAGTATGAGAACAATTCCCTAAGTATAAATCCCGAAGGCCGAAACCAACATCAGATAGACACTTAGAAAACCATTCAATTTACTAATCTCTAGTCAGTTTCTAATTTTGCTTAACTCTATTTGATTTACTCTATTTCGAATAACTAATATTTGATTATCTCTATTTCGAATAACTTTATATTAAATTATCTCTAATCAACTAATTTTAACTCGATTAATTCCTTTATATAATCCATTTCGTTCTAACACTTAAGTCTTATTTAAAATTCCCTTTTATTACTCTATTTATTTTGTAAATAAATAATTCCTTTTACAACCTTTATTTGTAAATGTTTTTACAAATATTCTTCTTCCTATATTTGTCTATTTATTTTCTAAATAAATAATCCCCTTATACTTCTATTTATTTTCTAAATAAATGTTCTCCTTTATAAAATCCTATGATTTTATAAATACTTTATTTTCAAAATATTTCCTTTTATAAAATCGATTGATTTTATAAAATTTCTTTATTTCAATATACATTGAAATATTGCTTTTTACATCCCAGGGTCACTTATGATACTTAAAATAGCAACCCACAATGATTGATATCATTTAAACACACATAATCAAATGGATTATATATCACATCATATTTTACGATATATGAACAGAACAGTATTATACATATTGAGGAACCCAGTTGGGTCCCTTCAACCTGTTTCCTTGCATCACAGATGTTAAACCATATAATTAACATCAACTTCATTTCAATATGAAAAGTTCTGATAAACAACATCAACATATATTTAACGGTTTATATATATATATATATATATATATATATATATATGTATGTATGTATGTATGTATGTATGTATGTATGTATGTATAATTTCAACTAACTGGCTAGCGGTTCAATCAAACAGTCAACACACGGCAATCAACAAATGATTAACAGTTCTAAAAATACGTTATCAAAATATAACTATTCAGAGTTGGTGAGTTTTACTCACTTTGGCGGTCATCGTTGATAACGATAACCATCACTTGGTTTGATTCAGACGGACAATTTATTTTGCTACAAATTGTGACGAGCTCCAATTGACTCCTAGTCAGTTCCATTGCGTAGCTCTCGTCCATACGATCCCAACATGACCAACGGTTCGAAAAACTGAGTTCATATGCGTAAGTTATTACAATTAGAAGTTTATACTCTAATTAACATTATTAAACTTAAATTAAATATAAACCCTTTTGGGCTTTAACCTTTTATTCGTGTCGGCCCATTCCAATTAACCAGCCCGCCTCTTATGTCCCATCTTCCCCAGCAATACTCGACTCTCGCTCCTCCTTACCTTCAGCAAACAATGGCCGAGTTTCTCCAAACCAAGCCGTCCCAATTTCCCACAAAAGTCAAAACCAACTATGCCACCAAACTCCTCTTCATCTCCTCTACGATACCATACCCAAACCTCAGGGTTTGAACTCGCAAGTTGGATCGCGACTTCTGCTTGAAGACGCAAACGAACAGTAAACCTGCGACCAAAAATATCATCGCAGACCCTAAAATTCATCGTATAGAACCCATTCGATATTTCAAACTCCAAAACGATTTCGAATTCAACTGTAAACCCCATAAATCCTCACAATTCTGAACCCTAAATTCCACGGCACAACGCTGGAAAAATTAGCGTGAATCAAAAACCCAATCGCGCCCCTTGAAACCGATATGAGGCTGTAGAGAAACCAAAGGGGAATTCAAAGATGTTTATTTCGGAATTTATAACTTTGTATTTGAATTTCTACCAATTTGTGAAGTTACTGTTTTTTTGATATATGTTCTGAGAAATGAGAATAGAGTGGCGGCCTGGAGAAAACGCTTATATAAGGAGGTGAGATTTTTGTGGGGTGGAAAGGATGAGCATGTGGCACCTTTTATGTTCACACATTTTGTTTTAGATATTTTATTTTCACTTATTTTTTCTTTTAAAAATTCGTGTGGTCACACATGATACCCAAAAATCACGAAACTGGACACGTAGGTAGAGTTCGACATTACGATCCCAACAAAACTGGTTTTGTCGAATTCCGACTCGGTTTGCTCACCCAGCGTATTTTTAACCGTCGAGATACTGACTACTTTTCACTCTAAAGATCCGTACGGCCAAACAGTGCCCCTAAAAATCACGAAACTTGGAAACTAACAATAATTTAATGTTACGGATCCAAAAAAATTAGTTTCATCGAATTTGGAAGTCGTATGGAAAACTGGATATTTTTAAAGCTCTAAATAACCCTTTTAAATATATAAATATATCTAAATATAATTAAATCTAATATTTAAAAATAAATATTATTGTATATATTCACGGTGGAATACCATACATCTCCAATAGGATTTATAACTTGATATTTCAAGTCCCGATTAAATCGATATTCGATTTATAATGAAATCCCTATTTAGAAATATAAATAATTCCTTTATAAATTATAAAGGAATTCCACAGCGACTTTTCTCAAATTCCATTTGGACGTAAATCAAAGTCTACACGACGAAATCCCGATTTTTCTCTTTCACTAGAAAGATATACTCCACCAGCTCCATACGTTTCTTATTTCACAGAAATCCGGCTTAAAACGAATCCTGTACATTCAGCTGAAGTTCGAATCGCCAATTTACGAACTGCAGCGCCATTTCGAGCTCGAATTTAATTATATAATAACTCTACGTTCAAACTGTCGTTTATATAATATATTCGTTATTCAAATTCAATTCTAAACTGAATTAAATATCATAGATGATCCAGTTCACACCATATCGCCATTTCAGCGCACTTTGATTATTTCAGAATTAAATATATTATTTAATTTATTATTTTAATTAAATAATGACCATTATTTAATCCAACGGCCATGAAATCCTTTCGATCACCTTTTAAATAATTAAATTAATTAATTATTATATTGCTGAAAATGCGGGTCATTACATTCTTCCCTACTTAAAATAATTTCGTCCTCGAAATTGCTAAGGTAAAAAAAACAACCCTACTAACTGGTTAGAACTTATTTTTTCACTTCTCAACTTCAGTCTCCCCTGACTAATTTAATTTCAATTAAATTTTTAGTTTAATTCCATTAACAAATATTTTCAAAAGTCCTGAAAATTTTCTAACACCTTAACTTTTCGAAAATTTTCGCCAGCACCTCCTTTGTACTAGTCAATCGGTCAAACTCCAACTCGCCTCTCTGGGCCATCTCCAACCCAAACGAAAATCAAACAGCCAAGCGGCTTGGCAATTCGGCTCATAAATCTCATGCTTATATCAAAGATAAACTTGTATCTTTTTGTTGGCATATCAACTCTATCACTTTCACCTACTGTCAATTCAGCGGATACAAGGGTCATCCCAATCAAATTCCAATCTGCTTTTATCCACAACACAACCATTCGTTTATATTCGAGCCAAATATCATTTCAACTCGAGTTTCTTCTCGATTCCCAACTCTTAACTTGGTTGTCACATTACACTTCAAATTTGAATCTCACAATCCAATTTTTCTTGATATCATTCTAATTCAATCTCAATTACCACTTTACTGGCTTTACTTTAATTCAAATTTGCTTTCACAAATTTCTTTTAAATTTGTTTTTAATTCAAACAGTCTTTCCCTGGGAGTTTTTTTAAAACAATTTACTCTTTTCAAAAATCAAAATTTTCTTTTTTGAAATTCAACACAACTTGTCTTTCCCAAACAAATTCAAAACAGTATCTCTGGCAGTAATTCATCACTTATAACTCGAAAATGAATACTGATGATGCACCTGTCATCATCAAAATGTATTTTCCAGCGATCGAAGTGAGTTCAATACTATAAAACCATTTCTAAACATTTCCACTTTGAAATTTATTTCAAAATATAATTCACACTGCTTGTCAAACAATTTACAATCTCCCAGGATCTTAAGTTTTCCTTATTTTTAATCCAAATCCATTTACAAACACTTATCCAATTTTCCAGGATTTTAATTCAATTTCTGATTTTAAATTCAGATTTAATTCATTTCGTAACACTTGTACGAATATTAATTGGTTATTTATATAACCGTTTCACTTTTATAATCTTACTCGATTATAACGACAACCAATATAAATCCTTTATATCAAAATATAATTTGGGTAAAAATTATTTAGTTTTCCCTCTTTTGAAAACATACCATGACGGTTCATCGTATTCGAGTGTTTAAAAGCTCCTACCGATACAGTGGATCAAACTGATCGACCAGAACACATAAACAACTCAACCAATAAATCTTCACAATATAAAATCACTTTATATTGAATAATAAATACGGTCTCGTACACTTAAAATCATTCTAGGGTATTACTAACTCCATCTCTACTGAGTCACGCCACAGAGCCATGGTAATTCACTAAACCTTAAGCTCTGATACCAACTGTAGTAACCCGAAATTCCAGTCCAATTTGAGCTGACCAAATAATGCAAGTCCAACCCAATTTGCACTGAAATCCAAAAAACTATTAGAAAGAATATAGAGGGTGAGGAAAGATAAGATAGAAACTTATAGAATATAAGAAGAAGAAGAAAATCATCATCAGAGTAGACACGAATCTCACAGCGAAACGAATAAAATATAACATAACTTTTGAAATACAAACAGTATATGTATACAATAACATTGCAGAGCACAACACTTACAACAACAGCGGAAATAAATAATAGCTATATAATCCAGAAGCCTCCTGCTCCAAGCTCTCCAAGTATATCCGTAAAATCCTGACTACTTGGCTGCCCGTACAAATTTAGGCACCTAAGAGTTTAGGGAGAACAAAACAAATTCCGGGTCAGTAATAGGACTGGTGTGAGTAAAACAGTTTGAACAAGTAAACGATATCCCATAAGACCACGTTGTATAACGGAATGGGTATTTCCCTTATGAGAATCCAAAGTATCTTTATATCAAAAACCTTTTGATATTATAATAATGTCTATCAACCACAATATATTAATCATCTAGCAGAAACGCTTTCATCTCACGTTCTACATATATAGTATACAATCAAAACCGCAAGCACGTATTGGGTAATGGATTTCCAACTATGACAAGGTATGGAACCACCTTTCGCTAGTGTACCTCTAGAGAGGAATACACTGGGTTCAACAAGAACATCTTGCAACCCGACAACACATGACCGACCACTCATTTCGCTTGAGTGTATTGAATGTATATCACCATCGGTTGGGATCAGCAACCGTTTCCCGAATGGGACAACATCAACAATAGATTTTGTAGAAGTAAATGAAACTCTAGATCAGGTGATTATACACCATAATAGGTACGACCTACATAACCATGCTACCTGCCCGATGTTTGTCATTTCTCGGTTGATGAGGCTTGAGGTTACGCTTTATCATCACATCAGATTCACTTCGAATGCAACATTGTCAGATCCATCGAAAATCACTAATTTACGTCTACAACAGTACATTACATGTTAGCTAAAGAAGTTTCCTTCTCCGCTCCCACTCTTGGTACGGTTGAAGAAATCAATGTACGTGACCTTTCTAGAAATACTCTGTCAGACATTCATCCATACAAGTCATCCAGGAACACGATAAACTGAAGGCACCATTCGGTACATCCATCTTAAGCACCATTATCTAAGACTTATACAATAGCCCTTGCACCTTACTCTGTCTTCAATTATCTTTGGCATAAATGATTCGCAACGCTTATGCCAATACAGAGTGGTTCTTTAGTTAATATTCCAACCGGTCTCTCCATATTAACAACGTTAAAATTGTCAAAAAAAATTGATAGTCGGTGAGTTAACTATCAAAGGAAAACACGTGTGCAAACAACGATATCATTTCCAAAGGGAAATTATATCGATCAAACATCATTCATACACACACACATATATATATATATATATATTCTCATTTTCTATGTTTAGAAAATATATGTTATTAACACTGGAAAACATTTCCATGGCTTGATTACGTATCACTATTCTTCCACTACTATCAGTCCCTGACTGTAAACTAGTATGAGAACAATTCCCTAAGTATAAATCCCGAAGGCCGAAACCAACATCAGATAGACACTTAGAAAACCATTCAATTTACTAATCTCTAGTCAGTTTCTAATTTTTCTTAACTCTATTTGATTTACTCTATTTCGAATAACTAATATTCGATTATCTCTATTTCGAATAACTTTATATTTAATTATCTCTAATCGACTAATTTTAGCTCGATTGATTCCTTTATATAATCCATTTCGTTCTAGCACTTAAGTCTTATTTAAAATTCCCTTTTATAACTCTATTTATTTCGTAAATAAATAATTCCTTTTATAACCTTTATTTGTAAAATTTTTACAAATATTCTTCTTCCTATATTTGTCTATTTATTTTCTAAATAAATAATCCCCTTATACTTCTATTTATTTTCTAAATAAATGTTCTCCTTTATAAAATCCTATGATTTTATAAATACTTTATTTTCAAATATTTCCTTTTGTAAAATTCCTTTATTTCAATATACATTGAAATATTTCTTTTTACATCCCAGGGTCTCTTATGATATTTAAAATAGCAACCCACAATGATCGATATCTTTTAAACAGACATAATCAAACAGATTATATATCACATCATATTTTACGATATATGAACAGAACAGTATTATACATATTGAGGAACCCAGTTGGGTCCCTCCAACCTGTTTCCCTGCATCACAGATGTTAAACCATATAATTAACATCAACTTCATTTCAATATGAAATGTTCTGATAAAAAGTCAACACACAACAATCAATAGATGATTAACAGTTCTAAAAATACGTTATCATAATATAACTGTTCAGAGTTGGTGAGTTTTACTCACTTTGGCAGTCATCGTTGATAACGATAACCATCACTTGGTTTTATTCATACGGACAATTTATTTTGCTATAAATTGTGACAAGCTCTAATTGACTCCTAGTCAGTTCCATTGCATAGCTCTCGTCCATACGATCCCAACGGTTCGAAAAACTGAGTTCATATGCGTAAGATATTACATTTAGAAGTTTATACTCTAATTAACATTATTAAACTTAAATTAAATATAAACCCTTTTGGGCTTTAGCCTTTTATTAGTGTCGTCCCATTCCAATTAACCAGCCCGCCTCTCATAACCCACCTTCCCAGCAATACTCGACTCCCGCTCCTCCTTACCTTCAGCAAACAATGGCCGAGTTTCTCCAAACCAAGCCATCCCAATTTCCCATGAAAATAAAAACCAACTATGCCACAAAACTCCTCTTCATCTCCTCTGCGATACCACACCCGAACATCAGGGTTCGAACTTGCGAGCTGGATCGCGACTTCTACTTGAAGACGTAAACAAACAGTAAACCTACGACCAAAAATATCATCGCAGATCCCAAAATTCATCGTATAGAACCCATTCGATATGTCGAACTCCAAAACGATTTCGAATTCAACTGTAAACCTCTTAAATCCTCACAATTCCAAACCCTAGATCCCACGGCACCATGCTCGAAAAATTAGCGTGAATCAAAAACCCAATCGCGCCCCTTGAAACCGATATGAGGTTGTAGAGAAACAAAGGGGAATTCAATGATGTTTATTTCAGAATTTATAACTTTGTATTTTGAATTTCTACCAATTTGTGAAGTTACGGGTTTTTTGATATTTGTTCTGAGAAACGAGAATAGAGTGGCGGCATGGAGAGAACGCTTATATAAGGAGGTGAGATTTTTGTGTGGTGGAAAGGATGAGGATGTGGCA
Source organism: Allium sativum (assembly GCA_030737875.1). Taxonomy (NCBI): domain Eukaryota; kingdom Viridiplantae; phylum Streptophyta; class Magnoliopsida; order Asparagales; family Amaryllidaceae; genus Allium; species Allium sativum. The sequence goes on from CM060926.1 coordinate 43,755,291, forward strand.
CTTTTTATGTTCACAAATTTTGTTTTAGATATTTTATTTTCATTTATTTTTGCTTTTAAAAATTCGTGTGGTCACGCATGATACCCAAAAATCACGAAACTGGACATGTAGGTAGAGTTGGACATTACGATCCCAACAAAACTGGATTTGCCGAATTCTGACTCCGTTTCCTCACCCAGCGTATTTTTAACCGTCGAAATGCTGATTGTTTTTCACTCTAAAAATCCGTACGGCCACACGGTGCCTCTAAAAATCACGGAACTTGGAATCTAACAATAATTTAATATTGCGGATCCAACAAAATTGGTTTCGTCGAATTTGGAGGTCGTATGGAAAACTGCCTATTTTTAAAGCTCTAAATAACCCTTTTAAATATATAAATATATTTAAATATAATTAAATTTAATATTTAAAAATAAATATTATCGTATATATTCACAGTGGAATACCATACATCTCCAATAGGATTTATAACTTGATATTTCAAGTCCCGATTAAATCGATATTCGATTTAAAATGAAATCCCTATTTAGAAATACAAATAATTCCTTTATAAATTATAAAGGAATTCCACAGCGACTTTTCTCAAATTTGATTTGGACGTAAATCAAAATCTACACAACGAAATCTCGATTTTTCTCTTCCACTAGAAAGATATACTCCACCAGCTCCACACGTGTAATGACCCGCATTGGCAGAGGTATTATAATTAATTTATTTAATTATTGAAATGGTGGTTTAGAGAATTTAATGGTCGTGGAATTAAATAATGGTGAATATTTAATTAAAATAATAAATTAAATAATATATTTAATTTTGAAATAATCAGAATTGGCTAAAATGGTGATATGGTGTGAACTGGGCAATTCAGAATATATATAATTCAGTTTAGAATTTAATTTGAATAAAGAATATATTTAAATAACGGCAGTTTGAACGTATAATTATAATATAATTAAAATCGAGCTCGAAATAACTGTAGTTCGTAATTTGGCGATTCGAGCTTCAACTGAATATACAGAAGCCGTTTTAAGCTGGATTTCAGTGAAACATGAAATGTAGGGAGCTGGTGAAGTATATCTTTCTAGTGGAAGAGAAAAATCGGGATTTCGTCGTGTAGATTTTGAGATATGTCCAAATCAAATTTTAAAACAGTCGCTATAGAATCGATAACTGTATCGGTTTATTCGATATAACTAGTTATCGGATTCGAATTTGAACAAGGTTCTTTGAGAAGTAGTGATAATTTAATTTTTAGGATTTTTTGGTAATTTTTAATTAATTTAATAAGCGACTTTTTATTTGAAGTATTTCGCACCCTGAAATCAACATTTTGAAGTTTCAAAATATGAGTCCATCTACCGATATTATTATATTTTTGGGACTGAGGCACATCGCCCGATACGACCGTATACTTAATTCTGTCTGTAGCAGTCGGGCATGAATGAAATTGTACGTGTCACGGTACTAAAACTAGAACCAAAGTATATGTGTATAAATGCTCCACGCCCTTCTCTTTCTATCCACAATTTCTTTGTGTCATTTACTAGGCCACGTCTCCCTCATACCAAATCTCTTTCCAACCACAAAACCCCACAGTGACCACGTCTTCAAAGAGTTAAAAGGGGTGTAAGCTTATAAATACACATGCTAAGGAAAACCATTTTCTTGTTTCAGAAAATAGAATCCGCGAGCAAGACAAATACATTGGATAAAAAGAAAATAAGAAAATAAGAATCCATGTCTATCCAAAAGTGGCCCCTGTTCGAGCTGAAGCCGTGGTGGAAAGAAGATGTCGCGAGTTGGGTTTTTCAGTGAGGTTGTAGAGGAGATTCTCGGCTGAACTGATGGCATGCAGTGCAGGTCTTCTGTTCGGGTGGAGGAGACAAGTTGCGAAGGGGTGCTGGGATGGACACTATTTGGCGACGTAAAGCATCAATGATGCCATGTATGGGGTGAGCAGATGTGTATGGAAGGGAGAGGGTGCATTCATTCCTTTTTAAGTAAGGACATGTGGAGTTTAAGGTTTGACAGGGCTGTTGAAATGAGGCATGAAGTGATTTGCTGCATGGTGGATTAGCAGGAAGGACGTGTGGTTGCATGGTGCGTTTAACTGCGGTTATACGGTAATACATGAGTTACTAATTTAAGTAGCTAATTAAGGATAATGAGTTAATTAACTAGTAAATATATTATCATTTTAAAATGCAGTGAGGTTTCGAAAGTGGATGGGTTGTGTTGCGTTGGAAAATACTGAAGAGGAAGGGGGTTCAGTGATTTGAGAAGAAGGGGTATTACTGTGGAGGCGGGTAGGCTTTGATAAGTGTGCCGTTAAGGATAATGAAGGCCCAAATTTGTTCAAGTATATTATTAATTTAAGTATAGTTTAATTTTAAAGTAATAAAGGCCAAAACTTGTGTCGGTCATAGCTGTATCATACAATATCGGTTTTCAGCGAAACAAGATCCGTTGGGATCGTATGGACGAGCACTACACGATGGAACTGACGGGGAGTGAATCGAAGATCATTACAACTTATAGCGAAATAAATTGTCCAATCTGAATCAACGACAATTATCATTAATTAACGATGATAGTCCAATGTGAGTAAATCTCACTAACTTTGAACAGTTTATAATTTCATGTTGTATTTTTAGAACTGTTAGATATTGGCTGATTGACTATGTATTGACTGTTTGATTGAACTGCTAGTCAGTTAGTTGAATTTCTATATTGATTCTGTTTAACAGAATATATCATATGGAACTGAAAGTGATGTTATCTATATTGTTTAACATCTGTGATGCAGGGAAACAGGTTGGAGGAACCCAACTAGGTTTCTCAACATTTATTTTTCTGTTATTCATATATTGTGACATATGATGTGATATATAATCTATTGTCGATTATATGTGTTTGGACGATACTAATCATCGTGATTTAATATGTTAAATACCATAACATACCGAAATGTTGATAAGGGAATATTTTCAAAATGATATTTGAAAATAAAATATTTATAAATGGAATATTTATAAATAAGAAATATTTATAAATTGGAATATTTATAAATAGGAGATATTTAGAAAATGAATAAACGTTATAAAATGGAAACTGTTATAAGAAGGAATTCATTTGTAAAGTGAAGTACCGTTACTAAAAGTAAATCTTTATAAATGAATAGTTCATTCGAATAAAATAAAGGAGTTAATCGAATATAGTTTATTCGAATAGAATAAAGGAGTTAATCGAATATAGTTTATTCGAATAGAATAAAGGAGTTAATCGAATATAGTTTATTCGAATAGATTAAAGGAGTTAATCGAATATCGTTTATTCAAATAGAGTAAAAGGAGTTAATCGAATATATAGTTTATTCAAATAGAATTAAAAGAGTTATCGGATATAGTTTATTCGATTGGAGTTAAGCGAATAGAGTTAAAGTTAAATCAAAAGAGTTAAGTGAATAGAATAAATTGGATGGAGTTATCGAATATACCTTATCGAAGGAAAGAATTATCGAATAAAAAAGATTTGAAAGAGAGTTACGTAAGGAAGTTTGTTAAAGAATTAGAAGGGTGAACTTTGTCTATTTCAAGGTTAGAAACGTTGTTCAGTTAAGGTCTGAGAGGTAGTATTACCCCAACTTGATTGACTTCATTTTTAACTAAGGAATGGTTAAGGTTCGATAGTAAAGGATGGTTAAGGTTCGATAGTAAAGGAAATGGTTTGAGTTGGCATCGCGATGGTTTGTTTAAACATCTATCTAAGTCCAATGAAGAAGCTTTGGAAATGTTTTCCAAATAAGAAACCAAAAATGTTTTCTAATAAAGAAAACAATAAATGGAAATGTTTTCCATTGTTAATAACGTATATTTTCCAAATTTAGAAAATAAGAAATATTGAATATAGGGAAACAGGAGATAAGTAAATTAATGAAATAAAGAGATAAATGTTGAATGATGTTTGATCGATATAAACTTCCATTTGGAAATAATATCGTTTTTTGCACACCTGTTTATCTTCGATAGTTAAATCACAGACTATCGAAGTTTTGACCATTTTAACGTTGTTAATATGGAGAGACCGGTTGGATTATTATCCAAAGAACCACTCTGTATTGGCATAAGCATTGCAAATCGTATATGCCAAAGGAAATTGAAGACGGAGTTATGCAAGGGCTATCCTGTTTACAGAATAGTGCCTTCGGTTCATCCTGTTCCTGGATGACTTGTATGGACGGATGTCTAACAGAGTATTTCTAGACGATCACGTATATTGATTTCTCCAACCGTACAAAGAGTGGAAGCGGAGAAGGAAACTTCTTTTAGCTAACACATAATGTATGGTTAAGGACGTCAATCGGTGATTTGATGGATTTGACGATGTGGCATTCAAAGTGAATCTGGTGTGATGATAAAGCGTAGCTTCTAGCCTCACATCCGGTAAATGACAGAAATCTGGCAGGCAGCATGGCTAAGTCGGTCGCACCGAAGTAGGGTATATACTCACCTGATCTAGAGTTTCATTTACTTCTAAAATCTATTGTTGATGTTGTCCCATTTGGGAAACGGTTGCTGATCCCAACCGTTGGTGATATACATTCGATACACTCAAGCGAAATGAGTGGTTGGTCATGTGTGGCCGGGTTGCAAGATGTTCTTGTTGAACCCAGTGTATTCCTCTCTAGAGGTACACTAGCGAAAGGTGGTTCCATACCTTGTCGTAGTTGGAAATCCATTACCCAATACGTGCTTGCGGTTTTAAGTTATATACTATATATGTGGAACGTGAGATGAAAGCATTTCTGCTAGATGGTTATTATATTGTGGTTGATAGACATTATTATAGTATCAAAAGGTTTTTGATATAAGGATAATTTGGATTCTCATAAGGGAAAAACCCGTTCCGTTATACGGCGTGGTCTTATGAGATATCGATTACCTGTTTGAACTGTTTTAAAATGTTTTACTCACACCAGTCCCATGACTGACCCGGAGTTTATTTTGTTGTTTTCCCTAAACTCTTGGGTGCCTAAATTTGTATGGGCAGTCAAGTAGTCGGGATTTACAGATATACCGGAAGAGCTAGGAGCAGGAGGCTTCAGGATCATATAGCTATAGTTATTTCCGCTGTGTTGTAAGTGTTGTACTTTGATAATGATATGTATATTCAAGTACAGATTTGTATTTCAAAGTTATGTTATGAAATATATTTATTCGTTCCGCTGTGAGATTCGTGTTACTCTAATGTTGTGTTCTTCTTCTTCTTCTATTCTAATTTTCTATCTTATCTTTCCTCACCCTCTAATTTCTTTCACTAATGATTGGTATTTTTCGATGTTTGGTTAGTCATCATTGAGTTTATGGCGTTAACCAAAGTCGTCAAAATCCCGGGTCATTACAGTTGATATCAGAGCTTAAGTTAAGTGAATTACCTTGGCTCTGTGGCGTGACTCGGTAGAGAAAGGGTTAGTAATACCCTAGATTGAGTTTGAGCGTATATATACGAGTGAACGTATTTGTTATTGATATAAAAATTTGTTTTATATTGTGGGGATTCATTGGTTGAGTTGTTTATGAGTTCTGGTCGATCAGTTTGATCCACTGTATCGGAAGGGATTTTGTAAACACTCAAATACGATGGGTCGACACGGTATGATTTGAAAAAAGTGGTAAATTAAAATAAGTTTACCCAAGGTATATTTTGATATAGAGAAGATATATATATCAAAATTATAATATAGTGGATATATTGGTTGTTATTATAATCGAGTAAGATTATAAGTAAATGGTTATGTAAATAACCAATCAGAATTCATATAGGTGAAATACGTGAAATCAATGAGTTAAATCTGAAATTTAAACTAGAAATTTAATTAAAATTCTGGAAAAATGGATAAGTGTTTGTAAATGGATTTGGATTAAAAATAAGGAAAATTTTAGATCCTGGGAGGTTTTAAATTGTTTTACAAGCAGTGTGAATTATATTTTGAAATGAATTTCAAAGTGGAAATGTAACAACCCGAATTTTGATAACACGTTAAAACAAGAAATCAAGGCAGAATTAAATTTTAAAATAAGAATCAGGGAAAACGGGTTGCGTCAATGCGTTCGTCTCGGAATTCTACATGAAATAGAGTCCAAGTTTTCGAAAATCGGAGTCTGTATGACCAAGATATGGCCTAAACAAGATTCCGTAGACTTTCAGGCAGACTGACCCCCAGTCGACTGTAGTGTCGACTGCGTAGTCAACCTTCCCCCCCCCCCAAGGTCGACTGTAGTGTTGACCTCCCCCTGTACAGGTCGACCTGGTCGGCCTGGTGTGGCCCAGAACCCATTTTTGAGGCCTGGGATGAGTTTTGATGGTCCGGATTGATTCTAGGATTAATCCTATGGCCTAAACTAGTTTCCTACACCTATATAAACACCCTAAGACCCTAGCTAATCTACAACAAATCATTCTAACACCATTATGCTGTTGAGTCTCTTCTTGAACCATGGCCGCCGTCTCCAAACTTGAAGCTTAAACATTCAAGCTAGATCCAAATAAAAGACCAACGTTCCTACATCAATTCAAGGGAATAGATCAACGTCTCTACAACAATCCTACGACAATTTCTGTTCTTAGTTCCCAAAAACAACGATCTGAAAGCCCCAGTTACTCTTAGATCTAAACTCTAAACTTAATATGGACATGTGTAAATTGAAATTGAATATAAACATGATAACTACTTGAGACGTATTCTTGTAAATCTTTGATCTATGACTATTCTTTTTGATCTATTATGTTAGATCTACTCTTGTTCACCCTAGATCTATTCACCTTGAACCTAGTACCATTCATATTGAACCTTGATTTGTGGAATACTGATAAGAACTTGATTTAGGGGCCTGTTCATGTCATAACCTAAACCCTATCATGTCCATTATTTTAACATGCCTGTGATGTTGTGATGTTGAAACTATTGCTAGTCACAAGTTTAGGATTATCATCTTATGTCATCTATTGCTATTTTTATCACCCTATTTCATATGCCAGTGATGTTATGATCATATCTCAAGTTACACCATGCTACCATGCTTGCCTTGAAATCACCTTTGCCACTTTATATCCATCCTTGATATGTTATTCCCTAGTTACATCTATTGCCTTGATTCGAATTCACGAGCGGTGGGGATGCGATTTGGGTAGTTTAGGAAAACCTGAATTTAGTATGAACTTGAAAACAAGAATATTGTTATAACTTGAGCTTGGATATGAACATGAACTTGACATGAAATTATACTTGAAAATATGAATTTGGGACATGACACTTGGATAACTTAAACGTGGCCAACTCGAGGTTGGGTTGAGTTTGCAGTATAAATCTGCCCGGAACCGCCCGACGAATCCCGTAACTGCAAACAATAGGACCCAATGGGAGTAGTTGGTCATATCGCACTCGAAACCCGAGGTTAGACTAGGATATGGTGTAAAACTGCCCGGACCCGCCCGGCACATCCAGTAACCATAACCAAGTCTAATGTGAGAGGTTAGGGGTGCATAATGTAAATTAATGCCACTGGATAGGGTTAAGTCATGGACCACTTGAATATACTTAACCAATTTGACACGTTGATTTGATAGGGTTAAGTCATGAACCGCTTGAACACACTTAACCAAATTGACACATGATTCGTAGGGCTAAGTCTTGAACTAGAACGACACACTTAGTCAATTTGACATGACACATAGATGGGGTTAAGTCTCGATTTTAAATGACAACTTAACCTGCTGGACGAAACCCTAGTTACGCGGTCCTTTTTAGCAGTAACCCACTAGATGTATCACGGTACCCTGTGACTAGGCAGGGTGGGGCACGATTGCTGGGCAGATTGTAAGCGACCAGAACGACGGCTGAGTAGGTGCGCCATTGTAGGTTCAGGCGGACTAGGGTCGTGCACTTAGTCTAGAGCTGAAAAAGCAGGCATTGGGCATCAGTAGGATTATCTGTGCATTCTTGATTCGTGTCGGTGGTTGGCACCCTAAGGCTTGATACACCCTATGGTGGACCTAGCACAGGTGACTACATTCGTGATAGGGCCGTATGACACAGACACACGACGAGCTAGACTTGTAGGGAGCCGATCAATTAGATCGTACCGTTGGACCCCGTATTGGGTCACTTCACGATATTGGGCCAAGGGATTATTTCTTGATTTATAGTTGACACGGGATTAGTATACCAGTATAGTTGGTACGACGAATCTTGAATACGCAATGTTAGACTTGAGTTATCTTGTTAGCTTAGTTATCATGCCAGACTTATCATCATTCCTATGTTTAGTTCCAGTTTATTCACGTCTTGTTAACTTTACTAGTTTCTATGCTGATAGTCACTAGGGCTTACCAGTCTTTTTGACTGACCCGTTTTCTTTCGCCTCTTTATATTTCGTTCCCCCCCCTCCCCAGGTTCTCAGGGAGGAAACTCTAGCTCTTAGCTTGGACTTTGCTTGCTTTCTGATAGCTCATGTACAGTTTGGTCTTGAGCTATGCTATGGCTGCACTCATGCTCTTTTTGGGGAATAATATTTTACTTATGTTGTTTTAAGTACTTTGCTTCTTTAGAACTTGATGTTATGAAATAATGACTTGGTATTTTGATGTAAGAGGTTTTGACTCTATTTTTGAAATAATGAAATTTGGTTTTTTGTTCTTCCGCTATTTTATTTATGTTCTGTCTTGTGATGTTTCTGTATCTGTTTACTAGATAATACCCCTCCAAAACTAGGGCATTCCCTTTGTGAGTGACACTAGCGGAGGTGGGGTGTTACATTTGGTATCAGAGCAGAAGGTTACTAGACTGGGCAAATGCTTTTAAAAACCTTCTGAAACTATTTTCAAAACCATTTATAAAGAAGTATTTTTCAAGAAAAGTCTATTTTGAAAAGGGCTATTCCCCAAAAGCCATTAGCACTATCCTTTGTTTCCTTGTTCGAATCTCTTTTCCTTTCTTTTCTCCATCTGTAGTCGCAGTAGTTTTACCTACGGCTAATCTTCTTTCTAGCTTCGTAGAGGGTTTTCCATATGATGGAGATAGTTTTCGTGAGGCTTGTTAACATGTTACATAGGAAAGGTATGAGTGATAAGAATGAAGTTAAGGCGGATGAGTCTGCCGAAGTGGTTGAGCCAAGCATCCTTGAAGGCGTAAAAGTGGAAACATTGAGGCGAGTTCCGATTCGTGTCTTAGGAACGGAGATATATGAGCTAAGGAATTGAGAAGTCAAGCTAGTTAAGTACAGTGGAGTGAAGCCCAAGAAGACGCAACTTGGGAAACCGAAGAAAAGATACGCGCGCTATACCCATTTCTTTTTGAGGGTACATTCTCGATCTCTTTTCCTATAAGTTTGCATACCTTTCTTTTTCTATCCATGTTTGTCTTGTTATCTTCTCGATCCTATCTTGAGAACCTTAGGTAGAATCCCATGGATGTAAACATGTAATTGAAACATGTTATGGTTGATGTTTGCGAATGGTTGCAAGTGGTTGCAAGTGATCGCTCGTGGTTGCATAACACACATTAGGCACTAGATCGGCTCAGACACATTTTCATATTGCATATGCATGAGTGTTTATACTTATTATGGATGAAATTGAATGTGTTGTCATATGAATGTTACATATGGATGAATGTTTGTGCACACATATAGTGCTTACGTGACTAGGATTTGTTTGCATACATGTTGGATTCATGACACTAAACATATTTTGCATTAGAAAGATCAATCAGGCCTGATCATTTGCATTAGACAAGGAACATATACACACACTTTCTGCATATGTTCATACAGCATTAGAAATCTCTTAAGGACAATGTTTGCTTGTGGGTGATGTTTTGAGTAGATGGATAATGGATGGTAGGATACGCTCTTCCTAACTCGAAGATTTCGGGGACGAAATCCTTTAAGGAGGGGAGAATGTAACAACAAGAATTTTAATAACAGGTTAAAACAAGAAATCAAGGCAGAATTAAATTTTATAATAAGAATCAGGGAAAATGGGTTGTGCCATTGCGTTCGTCTTGGAATTCTACATGAAATAGAGTCCAAGTTTTCGAAAATCGGAGTCCGTATGATCAAGATATGGCCTAAACAAGATTCAGCAGACTTTCAGGAAGACTGACCCTAGTTCGACTGTAGTGTCGACTGCGTAGTCGAACTCCCTCCCCCTCCCCCCATGTCGACTGTAGTGTCGACCTCCCCCCTGTACAGGTCGACCTGGTCGGCCTAGTGTGGCCCAGATCCCTTTTTTGAGGCCCGGGATGAGTTTTGATGGTCCGGATTGATTCTAGGGTTAATCCTATGGCCTAAACTAGTTTCCTACACCTATATAAACACCCTAAGACCCTAGCTAATCCACAACAAATCATTCTAACACCATTATGCTGTTGAGTCTCCTCTTGAACCATGGTCGCCGTCTCCAAACTTGAAGCTTAAACATTCAAGCTAGATCCAAATCAAAGACCAACGTTCCTACATCAATTCAAGGGAATAGATCAACGTCTCTACAACAATCCTACGACAATTTCTGTTCTTAGTTCTCAAAAACCACGATCTTTAAGCCCCAGTTACTCTTATATCTAAACTCTAAACTTAATATGGACATGTGTAAATTGAAATTGAATATAAACATGATAACTACTTGAAACCTATTCTTGTAAATCTTGGATCTATGACTATTCTTTTTGATCTATGATGTTAGATCTACTCTTGTTCACCCTAGATCTATTCACCTTGAACCTAGTACCGTTCATATTGAACCTTGATTTGTGGAATACTGATAAGAACTTGATTTAGGGGCCTGTTCATGTCATAACCTAAACCCTATCATGTCCATTATTTTAACATGCCTGTGATGTTGTGATGTTGAAACTATTGCTAGTCACAAGTTTAGGATTATCATCTTATGTCATCTATTGCTATGTTTATCACCCTATTTCATATGCCAGTGATGTTATGATCATATCTCAAGTTACACCATGCTTACCTTGAAATCACCTTTTCTACTTTATACCCATCCTTGTTATGTTAATCCCTAGTTACATATATTGCCTTGATTCGAATTCACGAGCGTTGGGGATGCGATTTGGGTAGTTTAGGAAAACCTGAATTTAGTATGAACTTGAAAACATGAATATTGTTATAACTTGAGCTTGGATATGAACATGAACTTGACATGAAATTATACTTGAAAATATGAATTTGGGACATGACACTTAGATAACTTGAATGTGGCCAACTCGAGGTTGGGTTGAGTTTGCAGTATAAATCTTCCCGGAACCGCCCGGCGAATCCAGTAACTGCAAACAATAGGACCCAATGTGAGTAGTTGGTCATATCGCACTCAAAATCCGAGGTTAGACTAGGTTATGGTGTAAAACTTCCCGGACCCGCCCGGCACATCCAGTAACCATAACCAAGTCTAATGTGAGAGGTTAGGGGTGCATTAAGTAAATTAATGCCACTGGATAGTGTTAAGTCATGGACCACTTGAATATACTTAACCAATTTGACACGTTGATTTAATATGGCTAAGTCATGAACCGCTTGAACACAATTAACCAGCTTGACACATGATTCGTAGGGCTAAGTCTTGAACTAGAACGACACACTTAGTCAATTTGACATGACACATAGATGAGGTTAAGTCTCGATTTTAAATGACAATTTAACCTGCTGGACGAAACCCTAGTTACACGGTCCTTTTCAGCAGTAACCCACTAGATGTATCACGGTACCCTGGGACTAGGCAGGGTAGGGCACGATTGCTGGGCTGATTGTAAGCGACCAGAACGACGGCTGAGTTGGTGCGCCATTGTAGGTTCAGGCAGACTAGGGTCGTGCAATTAGTCCGGAGTTGAAAAAGCAGGCATTGGGCATCAGTAGGATTATCTGTGCATTCTTGATTCGTGTCGGTGGTTGGCACCCTAGGGCTTGATACACCCTATGGTGGACCTAGCACAGGTGACTACATTCGTGATAGGGCCGTATGACACAGACACACGACGAGCTAGACTTGTAGGGAGCCGATCGATTAGATCTACCGTTGGACCCCGAATTGGGTCACTTCACGATATTGGGCCAAGGGATTATTTCTTGATTTATAGTTGACACGGGATTAGAATACCAGTATAGTTGGTACGGCGAATCTTGAATACGCAATGTTAGACTTGAGTTATCTTGTTAGCTTAGTTACCATGCCAGACTTGTCATCATTCCTATGTTTAGTTCCAGGTTATTCATGTCTTGTTAACTTTACTAGTTTCTATGCTGATAGTCACTAGGGCTTACCAGTGAAACAACCCACCTCCGTTAGGGTCACTCTCAAAGGGAATGCCCTAATTTTGGTGAAGGTTTATAAGTATAAGTCACAGATATACAAGATAGATATAAGAACACATCTTTTTGAACAGCGGAAAACAACAACAACTTTTATTCTATTAAAATACGTGTTACACAAACCATGCCATAATTGTCTTACAATACTTCCAAAAACATAACACCTTCATAACTGTCTTGATTACATTATTTAAAGAAGCATAAAGAAAACATAAATAAACTGCAAAAGTCCCATAATTGCTGTCCAAAGCCATAGTCCAAAATGGAAAAGATCCAAGCAATACATTCTTTCTCTTCAAGCTGGATGTGAAAACTGGTCAAGCTGCGGCATTCCCTCCCTGTGGACCTGGGGGGGGGGGGGGATGAAAGAAAAGAAGGCGAAAGAAAAGTAGAGTCAGACATAAAGCCTGAGTAAGTCTAGGACTATTCAGTCTATGAATAAAGAACTGGGTATGATAAGTATAAACTGGAAATGAGAAAGTACCGTAAACTAAGTTAAGTTGTCTAGGGTCGAATACCCTATCATACCCCATATTAATCTCTGTACCCATATAAACTAGTTCCCAACAGGCACCCCATAATCAGGGTGAAGTGATCCATTTCTGATGATCGGCTCCTACTCGCATAGTTATATGTGTCTTACGGCCCCCGATGTTGTAGTTACCTATGCTGGTCCCACCATGGGGTGTATCAAGTCCCAAGGTGGCGGCCCGACACAATCCTAGAATGCACAGGTATGCTACTGGTGCCCAGTGCCTTATTTTTCTACGACGGAGTGTGTGCACGCCCTCACCCCGTTAGAACCTACACTGCTGCACCACCGCCATCAATTTGACCTCTTACAGTCAGCCCAGTAATCGTGCCCCACCCTGCCTAGTTCAGGGTATCCTGATACACCTTGTAGGGTTACTGCTGAAAAGGGTCCCCCGCTACTAGGTTTTCTATTTCTAGCCAACATGCTAAGTTGGTTAAGTGTTTTACAAACCTAACCCCCAATCAGTCTGTTTAGTTTAGCATGTTCCATTTTGATTAAGTATTAATATAATTTACTTAATCCTATCAATCCTGACTCAGCCTTAATTGTCTTATTAAAGCCTCGACCTCTCACATTAGACAGGTATTGTTGTGGTTGCCTGTTGCCGGTTGGGTCAGGGCAGTCTTATGCCACAACTCAGTCTAACCTCGGGTCCTTATTGGGCTCCGTGTTTAACCACCCACATTGGATAGGTGTTGTTGTGACTACTGGACAGCTGGGCGGTTCCGGGCAGGTTTACATCACAACTCAATCCAACCTCGGGTTAAACACATCGTATTTTCTACATTTACATATTTTGTCTCTTTTCTTTATATATGTAAATATTTGCGGCCCATTATTCAAATTTATCTTTATTGGTTAAAATTTATTTATGCCACTTAATTGTTTTTCAAGGTTGTTAGCATGCGTCAAACATGCCAACACATATGTTCTATATTTTAACCCAAACGTCATTACCCCCGTTTTACACGTTCGCTACAATGTAAGATGTGTTGGGTTTAATATTTAAACCCAACTTAGCCATATGAAAAGTGTAGGCTTATAACATGATGTTTATGAGGTGACATAAAAAAGGGGAGTGTGAACGCATGAACTTGCAACATAACGATTCAATTAACATAAAGTAGGCACCTGTGAACTTGCAATTGTAACAGCATATAATCATGGCATAAACAACCCTTAAACATGAATCATTCTATTCATATGATTATAGCATAAACAATACTTAAACATGAATCGTTCTATTCATATAATCATGGCATAAATAATACTTAAACATGAATCATTCTATTCATGTAATCATGGCATAAATAATACTTAAACATGAATCATTGTAAACTTGCAATTGGGATGTAAATCTAACTTAATTGTGTCACATATATCACCATATGGTTTTGATAACAACTTAGGCCTAAAACATGTTTCAACTAGGCATAATACCAAACATAGTTTAGTCATGTTCATAAAGGTGCTTACTTTTGTTTCTAATACAAAAGTATGATTTTCCAATTTCAACATAGATTCATATAAATCATAGTACTTAGTCGAGTCCAATTACACACTAAAAGTGATCATAAAAGTATGTACATCATATTGCATGAATCCCAATTAAAATTCCACAACATATGGTTGTCAACATAAATCATATACTTGTATGAATCCAATTGTATACCAAAACATTTCCAAATCGTTTAGAATCAAAATAACATACGAGTATAGATTATTATCGCCACAATTCCATTTCATTGTTAACTTCCAACGCAAGTCACATACTTGCAAATATCCAATCGTATACCATAACATTCCCAAATCATTTAGAATTGAAATAACATACAAATATAGATTATTATCGCCACAATTCCATTTCGCATTTTACACAAATCAAACGCAATTAATTATTCACATCGGAATAGCACTCTACTTACAAGGTATGACGAATCTTCAATTCAGGAATCTGAATTCTGAATTTGGAGATGTTATCCTTTGTTGTAGGCGTTGTTTTGATTTGATTGACGTTGCTCTAAGCTTTCAAATTATCTCCTAATTGTCTCTCAATTTCTGACGGCTATCCTTAGTCTCTCCTCAGCAGCATGACGGTCTCATCTCCATTTTAGTTTTTGCGAATTAGGGTTAGTCTTAGGTCCTTTTTATAGAGTTTGTGAGTTGATTTAGACCGTCGATGGAGCTTGGTTCAATAATAGCCGTTCGTTTGAAGGAGAGACCAACCAGGAGCTGACACCTAGCCCTAGTGACAAGGCAAGGCTCAGAAAATCGACCAAACACAAACTAGGCCAGCCAGGGGGGCTGCGTTCGACCTGGCTCAGGGGCCAGTCGACCCCCCAGGTCGACTATGTAGTCGACCTAGGTGCCCCAGGTCGACTACCCAGTCGACCTGGGTAGCTCAGGTCGACTACCCAGTCGACCTGGGTGTCTTGGGCGGGAAAATTCAAGCCCTGGCCAATCCGGCCCGATTTTTGAATTTTAAACTTGGTTTCTAAGCTGTTTTGGTCTGTTTGGATTTTAAACTGAATTCTGAAACTTCCAGAGGCCATAACTTCTTCACACGGAGTCCGTTTTACGCAAACTCAGACTCTATCTCAAGCAGAATTCCGAGACGAACGCAATGGCGTATCCCGTTTCCCTTAATTCTTTGATTTGAATTTAATTATACTTCAATTTGTGAATTTCACTGTTATAGAATACACGGGGTGTTACATTCTCCCCCACTTAAAAGGATTTCGTCCCCGAAATCTTCAAGTTCAGGAAGAATGTATATCCTAACATCCAAACATCCATCTACTCATCCATCAAACACGAGTATCCATTGTCCTTAAAAAGACTTCTAATGCTTCATGATCATATGCAAAGTGTGTGTGTACATGTACTTATCTAATGCAAAATCAGGCGGTCTACTGATTCAGTTGACCTCCTTAATGCAAATTATGTGAGTGCCATGAATCCATTATGTAAGCAAATTTTCCTATTCATGATTCTACATGAGTGCACAATCATTCATACAAATGCAACATCCATATGACAACACATTAAAGTTCAACCATATGCGAATGCAAACATATATGCATATGCAATATGAAGTGACTGATCCGATCTAAAACCTAGATTGTGTGTGTATATGCAACCACGAGCAACCACTAGCAATCACTTGCAACCACTTGCAACCATCATCCATAACATGTTTCAATCACATGTTTTCATCCAAAGGGTTTCTTCCTAAAAGATAAGGTCGAGGAGATATACCTAAAAAGATAGATAAAAGCGCAACTTAAGGAAAAAGGAAAGATCAAAGATGTACCCTCGAAAAGAAAAGCGTAGGCTGCGTGTATTCTAGCTTTAGTTTCCCAAGTTGCATCTTCATCGGCGTCGCTCCACTGAACTTTGACGAGCTTGACTTCGCGGTTGCGTAGCTTCTTCACTTCCGTTCCTAATATGCGGATTGGAACTTTCCTTACTGTTGCTTCGCGTTCCACTTCAGCTTCTTCTAGGATATTTGGCTCTACCACTTCAGCAGACTCATGTAGACATTTTCGGAGATGTGAAACGTGAAAGACGTTGTGAACTCCGACCAATTTTTCGGGTAGCTCTAATCTATAGGCCATTTTCCCAATTTTCTCGATGATAGGGAATGGCCCTACAAACCTTGGTGCTAGCTTTCCTGTGGTTCGAAAATGAACAACATTCCTTAGCGGAGATACCTTAAGAAAAACTCTGTCCCCAACCTCAAATTCAAGGTCGGTCCTCCTCTTGTCGGCGTAGGACTTTTGTCTGTCTTGGGCCATCTTCAGCCTTCTTTGTATTAAGTCTACTTTCTCTGAAGTCTTTCGGATCATATCTGGTCCAAGTATGAGCTTATCAGTAGACTCCCACCAACAAGTGGGTGATCGGCACGGTCTTCCATATAAAGCTTCGAAGGGCGCCATTCCAATGGTTGCTTGATAGCTGTTATTGTAGGCAAATTCCACCAAAGGAAGATGGTCTTCCCATGACCCTCCGAAGTCAAGGACGCACAGTCTTAAAAGGTCCTCCAAAACTCTGTTCACTCTTTCTGTTTGGCCGTCGGTTTGGGGATGATAGGCTGTGCTCAAGCATAACTGTGTGCCTACCGCTTCTTGCAGACTCCGCCAAAACTCACTTGTGAAGATAGGGTCTCAGTCACTAACAATGCTGGATGGTATTCCATGGAGTCGAACAATTTCCTTGAGGTAATGAGATGCTAGGGATGAGGCAGTTCTTTTACTTTTGGCAGGTAAAAAGTGGGCGCTTTTTGTAAGCCTATCCACTATTACCCAAATGCTAGTGTTGCCTCTCCTAGACCTAGGCAGCCCATCGATGAAGTCCATTGAGATGCTATCCCAATTCCACTGTGGTACCTCTAGAGGATGGAGCAGACCGCCAGGCTTTTTCCGTTCCGCCTTAACCTGTTGGCACACCATACACTTAGAAACAAATTCTGCCACGTCTTTCTTCATGCCGTTCCAAAAGAAAGTTCTTTTTATGTCCTTGTACATTTTATCTCCGCCTGGGTGTATTGTTATCTTGGAGTGATGCGCTTCCTCGAGAACCTTCTTTACTAAATCCCTTGTCTGTGGGACGCATAGTCTTCCGTCTCGCCTTAGCCAACCCTTGTCGTCGATGGAGTATCTACTGAGGTGACTTGAAGTCTCACCCCTAATTAGCCTATCAATCGTCTCCACAAGCTGAGGGTCTTCGCGTTGTGCTGTCCCTATTGAGTCCACTAAAGTCGGGCGTACTTCGAGAGATGCTAACAAGCCTGGCACAAAATTGGAGGAAGGCCTAAAGTCAAAGTTGGCTATAAACTCTAGGCTTTGTCTTTCAACAAACAACGGGCTTAGGGTTAGTTTCTTTCGGCTCAACGCGTCTGCCACTACGTTGCCTTTGCCCAGTGTGTATGAGATCTCGAAATCATATGAGGCAAGAAACTCCATCCATCTCTGTTGCCTCAAGTTAAGATCTTTCTGCGAGAAAAGATATTTCAACGATTTATGGTCAGTGTAAAGTTCGAACTTCTCACCTAGGAGATAGTATCGCCAAGACTTAAGTGCAAAGACGATGGCAGCTAACTCAAGATCGTGGGTCGGGTAGTTCTTTTCATGCACCTTCAATTGTCTCCCGCCATAAGCTACTACCCTTCCTTCTTGCATTAATACAGCGCCTAGCCCTATCCCACATGCATCTGTATAAACTGTGAACATCTTGCTTCCATCTGGCAACGTTAAAACTGGGGCTGTTGTAAGAGCCCTTTTCAGTCGTTGGAAAGCAAACTCGCAATCCAAGTCCCAATTGAACACTAGATTCTTCTTGGTCAACTTTGTGAGCGGAGCTGATATCTTTGCAAAGTCTCTGATGAATTTTCTATAGAAGCCTGCTAGCCCGAGAAAGCTTCGGACCTCTGTTGCGTTCTTTGGTGTCTTTAATCCTGTACCGCTACTACCTTAGCGGGGTCTACTGCTAATCCTTCCTTAGATACTATGTGCCCAAGAAATCTTACTTCCTCTCTCCAAAAGTGGCATTTGGAGAATTTGGCTTTTAGCTGATGGACTCGCAGAGTTTCCATGATTGCCCTTAAGTGCTGAGCATGTTCCTCTTCACTCTTTGAGAAGATAAGGATGTCATCTACGAAGACCACTACGAAGTTATTGAGGAAATCTCTGAATACCCTACTCATCGGGTCCACGAAGTAAGCAGGTGCGTTTGTCAAGCCGAAAGGCATGACAAGCCATTCAAAGAAGCCGTCTGGGGTTCTGAATGCCATTTTATCGATACTATCTTCAGCCACCCTTAGCTGATGAAAGCCGGTCGCTAAATCGAGTTGGGAGAAAATAGACGCTCCTACAAGCTGATCAAACAGATCGTCAATTCTGGGGAGAGGGTGCCTATTCTTTTTCGTTAGCTTGTTGAGCTCCCTATAGTCAACACATAGACGGAGTGAACCATCAGCCTTTGTAGCGAACACCACTGGAGCGCCCCATTCTGAAATACTCCTTCTAATGAACCCTTCTCTAGAAGCTCTTTAATCTGTTTACTGAGCTCTTTTCTTTCCCGTGGAGCCATGTGTCTAACGGGCAATGCAACGGGCTTTGCATTATCTACAAGATATATGCGGAAATCTATCTCCCGCTTCGGAGGCAAGCCTTTCACCTCTTCGAAGACATCCGGATATTCCCGCACCACTCAAACCGATTGCAAATTGTCGACAGAGGCATCTAGCAATTCAAGATAACTAAGCATAACCGCATACGAGGGATTAGAAGTAATTTCCAAAGTGTTACCGAGCTGGGTCAAGAGCCTAACAACCCTTTTCTCGCAATCAAGGATGGCCCCATTACTGGATAGCCAATCCATGCCCAAAATCAAACTATATCCCGAAAAGCCCAAAACAAAGGCACTAAATTTAAATTCTACGCTTAAAATAGAAATTTTCGATCCCACACAGATCATAGATAAATAAGATGGGCCCCCAATGGGATTTGAAACAATTAAGGGGTCCTCTACCATACTAGTTTCTAGGTGCAGAGATTCTACTAAAGCAGACGTGATAAAGGAGTGTGATGCGCCAGAATCAAATAAAGTGAGAACGGGGTGATCATAAAGATAAACTACACTTTCTACAGAAGTATTTATACCTCGCTGTTGCAGAGGTGGTGCTTCTAGCGTATGAACTTGTGCCCCGGAGGTGGATCCAGCCCTCTGCCCCTGCCCTCGCTTTTTTGCGAAATCCTTAGCCAGATGGCCCGTCTCACCACAAGAAAAGCACTCACCATTCATCTTGGCCTTCTTTTTCCGGCAATCTTTCACTAAGTGCCCCACTTTGCCACAGAAATTACACTTCCTCTTCTCTTTGTCGTCTTTCCTGCCCTTCTTAAAGACTGTCTTCTTAGGCTGTAAACCCTCTTTCTTCCCTTGAGAGCCTTCCGCCTTTGTCTCCTTCTTGCCCTTATCCTCTTCGTTCAACAATGCCATCTGTACCAACCTTTCATATGTAGCTCCCATGGGTATATGGGTCATGGCCAAACTGTGTAATGGCTCATTCAACCCTTTGACAAAACGGAGAGCCTTCTTGTGCGGGGTGTTGACTAGGTCCAGTCCAAACCTAGCCAGCTCATCGAACTGATTAACATACTTTGACTGTCTTGTTCCCTTGCTTCAGAAATAAGAATTTTTCCAACTGCAAACTCCTTTCCGCGTTTGAGAGAAATTTAGCCTCAAACCTTGCCCTAAAGTCCTCCCATGTTTCCACTAGTCTTTCTGCATTAGTGACTTCCCACCAGTAGGAAGCCTCGCCCTTTAGTAGCCACACTGCCAGTTGTACTTTCTGCCTATCTTCTACCTCAAAGATGACGAATAAGTCCTCGGTTTCTTTCAGCCAATTTCTAGCTACTACGAAGGACTCAGTTCCATGAAAATCCTTTCACCCCATAGATTTAAAATCTTTACATATCTTAGCAAAAGTGTTTCCCCGCGGAGGAGGTGGAGGAAGAGGCGCTGCTGCAGCTGGTTGATTTCCTGCAGCTGGGGGAGGAGGAACGGTAGGACCCGGCTGAGTGGCCCTTGCTTCTAAGAATCGTCTAAACCAACCAGGTATTGGTACACCCTCTGGCAAGTTAAGTTCTTCGGACATGCTGAAACAAAAAGGATAGATTCAAAACGAAGGATAAGAGATAGTACCTATGGCTTTGGGGGAGATTGCCTTTAAAATAAAATAATATTTTATCTTTTAAAAATGCTTCTTTAAGTTTTCTTTTGAAAATAAATTTTCAAAACATTTTATCTTATCTGGTAAACCTATGCTCTGATACCAAGTGAAACACCCCACATCCGTTAGGGTCACTCTCAAAGGGAATGCCCTAATTTTGGTGGAGGTTTATAAGTATAAGTCACAGATATACAAGACAGATATAAGAACACATATTTTTGAACAACAGAAAACAACAAGAACTTTTATTCCATTAAAATATGTGTTACACAAACCATGCCATAATTGTCTTACAATACTTCCAAAAACATAACACCTTCATAACTGTCTTGATTACATTATTTAAAGAAGCATAAAGAAAACATAAATAAACTGCAAAAGTCCCATAATTGCTGTCCAAAGCCATAGTCCGAAACGGGAAAGATCCAAGCAATACATTCTTTCTCTTCAAGCTGGATGTGAAAACTGGTCAAGCTGCAGTATTCCCTCCCTGTGGACCTGGGGGGGGGGGGGGAACGAAAGAAAAGAAGGCGAAAGAAAAGTAGAGTCAGACATAAAGCCTGAGTAAGTCTACGACTATTCAGTCTATGAATAAAGAACTGGGTATGATAAGTATAAACTGGAAATGAGAAAGTACCGTAAACTAAGTTAAGTTGTCTAGGGTCGAATACCCTATCGTACCCCATATTAATCTCTGTACCCATATAAACTAGTTCCTTGCAGGCACCCCATAATCAAGGTGAAGTGATCCATTTTTGATGATCGGCTCCTACTCGCATAGTTACATGTGTCTTACGGCCCCCGATGTTGTAGTTACCTATGCTGGTCCCACCATGGGGTGTATCAAGTACCATGGTGGCGGCCTGACACAATCCTAGAATGCATAGGTATGCTACTGGTGCCCAGTGCCTTATTTTTCTGTGCCGGAGTGTGTGCACGCCCGCACCCCGTTAGAACCTACACTGCTGCACCACCGCCGTCGATTGACCTCTTACAGTCAGCCCAGTAATCGTGCCCTACCCTGCCTAGTTCAGGGTATCCTTATACACCTTGTAGGGTTACTGCTGAAAAGGGTCCCCCGCTACTAGGTTTTCTATTTCAAGCCAACATGCTAAGTTGGTTAAGTGTTTTACAAACCTAACCCCCAATCAGTCTGTTTAGTTTAGCATGTTCCATTTTGATTAAGTATTAATATAATTTACTTAATCCTATCAATCCCGACTCAGCCTTAATATTTTTATTAAAGCCTCGACCTCTCACATTAGACAGGTATTGTTGTGGCTGCCTGTTGCCGGTTGGGTCCGGGCAGTCTTACGCCACAACTCAGTCTAACCTCGGGTCCTTATTGGGCTCCGTGTTTAAACACCCACATTGGATAGGTATTGTTGTGACTACTGGACAGCCGGGCGGTTCCGGGCAGGTTTACATCACAACTCAATCCAACCTCGGGTTAAACACATCGTATTTTCTACATTTACATATTTTGTCTCTTTTCTTTTTTTATGTAAATATTTGCGGCCCATTATTCAAATTTATCTTTATTGGTTAAAATTTATTTATGACAATTGTTTTTCAAGGTTGTTGGCATGCGTCAAACATGCCAACACATATGTTCTATATTTTAACCCAAACGTCGTTACCCCCGTTTTACACGTTCGCTACAATGTAAGATGTGTTGGGTTTAATATTTAAACCCAACTTAGCCATATGAAAAGGGGAGGCTTATAACATGATGTTTATGAGGTGACATAAAAAGGGGAGTGTGAACGCATGAACTTGCAACATAACGATTCAATTAACATAAAGTAGGCACATGTGAACTTGCAATTGTAATAGCATATAATCATGGCATAAACAACACTTAAACAAGAATCATTCTATTCATATGATTATGGCATAAACAATATTTAAACATTAATCGTTCTATTCATATAATCATGGCATAAATAATACTTAAACATGAATCATTCTATTCATATAATCATGGCATAAATAATACTTAAACATGAATCATTGTAAACTTGCAATTGGGATGTAAATCTAACTTAATTGTGTCACATATATCACCATATGGTTTTGATAACAACTTAGGCCTAAAACATGTTTCAACTAGGCATAATACGAAACATAGTTTAGTCATGTTCATAAAGGTGCTTACTTTTGTTTCTAATACAAAAGTATGATTTGCCAATTTCAACATAGATTCATATAAATCGTAGTACTTAGTCGAGTCCAATTACACACTAAAAGTGATCATAAAAGTATGTACATCATATTGCATGAATCCCAATTAAAATTCCACAACATATGGTTGTCAACATAAATCATATACTTGTATGAATCCAATCGTATACCATAACATTTCCAAATCGTTTAGAATCAAAATAACATACGAGTATAGATTATTATCGCCACAATTCCATTTCGTTGTTAACTTCCAACGCAAATCACATACTTGCAAATATCCAATCGTATACCATAACATTCCCAAATCGTTTAGAATTGAAATAACATACAAATATAGATTATTATCGCCACAATTCCATTTCGCATTTTACACAAATCAAACGCAATTAATTATTCACATCGGAATAGCACTCTACTTACAATGCATGAAGAATCTTCAATTCAGGAATCTGAATTCTGAATTTGGAGATGCTATCCTTTGTTGTAGGCGTTGTTTTGATTTGATTGACGTTGCTCTAAGCTTTCAAATTATCTCCTAATTGTCTCTCAATTTCTGAAGGCTATCCTTAGTCTCTCCTCAGCAGCATGACGGTCTCATCTCCATTTTAGTTTGTGTGAATTAGGGTTAGTCTTAGGTCCTTTTTATAGAGTTTGTGAGTTGATTTAGACCGTCGATGGAGCTTGGTTTAATAATAGTCGTTCTTTTGAAGGAGAGACCAACCAGGAGCTGACACCTAGCCCTAGTGGCAAGGCAAGGCTCAGAAAATTGACCAAACACAGACTAGGCCAGCCAGGGGGGCTGGGTTCGACCTGGCTCAGGGGCCAGGTCGACCCCCCAGTCGACCCCCAGGTCGACTATGTAGTCGACCTGGGTGCCCCAGGTCGACTACCCAGTCGACCTAGGTGTCTTGGGCGGGAAAATTCCCGCCCTGGCTAATCCGGCCCGATTTTTGAATTTTAAACTTGGTTTCTAAGCAGTTTCGGTCTGCTTGGATTTTAAACTGAATTCTGAAAATTCCAGAGGCCATATCTTCTTCATACGGAGTCCGTTTTACGCAAACTCAGACTCTATCTCAAGCAGAATTCTGAGGCGAACGCAATGGAGTATTCCGTTTCCCTTAATTCTTTGATTTGAATTTAATTATACTTTAATTTGTGAATTTCACTGTTATAGAATACATGGGGTGTTACAACCAGTCTTTTTGACTGGCCCGTTTTCTTTCGCCTCTTTGTCTTTCGTTCCCCCCCCCCCCCCCCCAAGGTTCTCAGGGAGGAAACTCTAGCTCTTTGCTTGGACTTTGCTTGCTTTCTGGCAGCTCATGTACGGTTTGGTCTTGAGCTATGCTATGGCTGCACTCATGCTCTTTTTGGGGAATAATATTTTACTTATGTTGTTTTAAGTACTTTGCTTCTTTAGAAATTGATGTAATGAAATAATAACTTGGTATTTTGATGTAAGAGGTTTTGACTCTATTTTTGAAATAATGAAATTTGGTTTTTTGTTCTTCCGCTATTTTATTTATGTTCTGTCTTGTGATGTTTCTGTACCTGTTTACTAGATAATACCCCTCCAAAATTAGGGCATTCCCTTTGTGAGTGACCCTAGCGGAGGTGGGGTGTTACATTTGGTATCAGAGCAGAAGGTTACCAGACTGGGCAAAAGCTTTTAAAAACCTTCTGAAACTATTTTCAAAACCATTTATAAAGAAGCATTTTTCAAGAAAAGTTTATTTTGAAAAAGGCTATTCCCCAAAATCCATTAGCACTATCCTTTGTTTCCTTGTTCAAATCTCTTTTCCTTTCTTTTCTCCATCTGTAATCGCAGTAGTTTTACCTGCGGCTAATCTTCTTTCTAGCTTCGTAGAGGGTTTTCCGTACAATGGAGATATTTTTCGTGAGGCTTGTTAACATGTTACATAGGAAAGGTATGAGTGATAAGAATGAAGTTAAGGCGGATAAGTCTGCCGAAGTGGTTGAGCCAAGCATCCTTGAAGGCATAAAAGTGGAAACATTGAGGCGAGTTCCGATTCATGTCTTAGGAACGGAGATATAGGAGCTAAGGGATCGAGAAGTCAAGCTAGTTAAGTACAGTGGAGTGAATCCCAAGAAGACGCAACTTGGGAAACCGAAGAAAAGATACGCACGCTATACCCATTTCTTTTTGAGGGTACATTCTCGATCTCTTTTCCTATAAGTTTGCATACCTTTCTTTTGCTATCCATGTTTGTCTTGTTATCTTCTCGATCCTATCTTGAGAACCTTAGGTAGAATCCCATGGATGTAAACATGTAATTGAAACATGTTATGGTTGATGTTTGCGAATGGTTGCAAGTGGTTGCAAGTGATCGCTCGTGGTTGCATAACACACATTAGGCACTAGATCGGCTCAGACACATTTTGATATTGCATATGCATGAGTGTTTATACTTATTATGGATGAAATTGAATGCGTTATCATATGAATGTTGCATATGGATGAATGTTTGTGCACACATATAGTGCTTACGTGACTAGGATTTGTTTGCATACATGTAGGATTCATGACACTAAACATATTTTGCATTAGAAAGATCAATCAGGCCTGATCATTTGCATTAGACAAGGAACATCTACACACACTTTCTGCATATGTTCATACAGCATTAGAAATCTCTTAAGGACAATGTTTTCTTGTGGGTGATGTTTTGAGTAGATGAATAATGGATGGTAGGATACGTTCTTCCTAACTTGAAGATTTCGGGGACGAAATCCTTTAAGGAGGGGAGAATGTAACAACCCGAATTTTAATAACACGTTAAAACAAGAAATCAAGGCAGAATTAAATTTTAAAGTAAGAATCAGGGAAAACGGGTTGCGCCATTGCGTTCGTCTCGGAATTCTACATGAAATAGAGTCCAAGTTTTCTAAAATCGGAGTCCGTATGACCAAATATGGCCTAAACAAGATTCAGCAGACTTTCAGGCAGACTGACCCCAGGTCGACTGTAGTGTCGACTGCGTTGTCGACCTCCCCCCCCCCCCCCAGGTTGACTGTAGTGTCGACCTCACCCCTGTACAGGTCGACCTGGTGTGGCCCAGAACCCATTTTGGAGGCCCTGGATGAGTTTTGATGGTCCAGATTGATTCTAGGGTTAATCCTATGGCCTAAACTAGTTTCCTACACCTATATAAACACCCTAAGACCCTAGCTAATCCACAACAAATCATTCTAACACCATTATGCTGTTGAGTCTCCTCTTGAACGATGGCCGCCGTCTCCAAACTTGAAGCTTAAACATTCAAGCTAGATCCAAATCAAAGACCAACGTTCCTACATCAATTCAAGGGAATAGATCAACGTCTCTACAACAATCCTACGACAATTTCTGTTCTTAGTTCTTAAAAACCACGATCTGTAAGCCCCAGTTACTCTTAGATCTAAACTCTAAACTTAATATGGACATGTGTAAATTGAAATTGAATATAAACATGATAACTACTTGAGACCTATTCTTGTAAATCTTTGATCTATGACTATTCTTTTTGATCTATTATGTTAGATCTACTCTTATTCACCCTAGATCTATTCACCTTGAACCTAGTACCGTTCATATTGAACCTTGATTTGTGGAATACTGATAAGAACTTGATTTAGGGGCCTGTTCATGTCATAACCTAAACCCTATCATGTCCATTATTTTAACATGCCTGTGATGTTGTGATGTTGAAACTATTGCTAGTCACAAGTTTAGGATTATCATCTTATGTCATCTATTGCTACGTTTATCACCCTATTTCATATGCCAGTGATGTTATGATCATATCTCAAGTTACACCATGTTTGCCTTGAAATCACCTTTGCCACTTTATACCCATCCTTGTTATGTTATTCCCTAGTTACATCTATTGCCTTGATTCGAATTCACGAGCGTTGGGGATGCGATTTGGGTAGTTTAGGAAAACCTGAATTTAGTATGAACTTGAAAACATAAATATTGTTATAACTTGAGCTTGGATATGAACATGAACTTGACATGAAATTATACTTGAAAATATGAATTTGGGACATGACACTTAGATAACTTGAACGTGGCCAACTCGAGGTTGGGTTGAGTTTGCAGTATAAATCTGCCCGGAACCGCCCGGCGAATCCATTAACTGCAAACAATAGGACCCAATGTGAGTAGTTGGTCATATCGCACTCGAAACCCGAGGTTAGACTAGGTTATGGGGTAAAACTGCACAGACCCGCCCGGCACATCCAGTAACCATAACCAAGTCTAATGTGAGAGGTTAGGGGTGCATTAAGTGAATTAATGCCACTGGATAGGGTTAAGTCATGGACCACTTGAATATACTTAACCAATTTGACACGTTGATTTGATAGGGTTAAGTCATGAACCGCTTGAACACACTTAACCAACTTGACACATGATTCGTAGGGCTAAGTCTTGAACTAGAACGACACACTTAGTCAATTTGACATGACACATAGATGGGGTTAAGTCTCGATTTTAAATGACAACTTAACCTGCTGGACGAAACCCTAGTTACGCGGTCCTTTTCAGCAGTAACCCACTAGATGTATCACGATACCCTGGGACTAGGCAGGGTGGGGCACGATTGCTGGGCTGATTGTAAGCGACCAAATCGATGGCTGAGTTGGTGCGCCATTGTAGGTTCATGCGGACTAGGGTCGTGCACTTAGTCCAGAGTTGAAAAAGCAGGCATTGGGCATCAATAGGATTATCTGTGCATTCTTGATTCGTGTCGATGGTTGGCACCCTAGGGCTTGATACACCCTATGGTGGACCTAGCACAGGTGACTACATTCGTGATAGGGCCGTATGACAAAAACACACGACGAGCTAGACTTGTAGGGAGCCGATCGATTAGATCGTACCGCTGGACCCTGAATTGGGTCACTTCACGATATTGGGCCAAGTGATTATTTCTTGATTTATAGTTGACACGGGATTAGTATACCAGTATAGTTGGTACGGCGAATCTTGACTACGCAATGTTAGACTTGAGTTATCTTGTTAGCTTAGTTATCATGCCAGACTTATCATCATTCCTATGTTTAATTCCAGTTTATTCATGTCTTGTTAACTTTACTAGTTTCTATGCTGATAGTCACTAGGGCTTACCAGTCTTTTTGACTGACCCGTTTTATTTCGCCTCTTTGTCTTTCGTTCCCCCCCCCCAGGTTCTCAGGGAGGAAACTCTAGCTCTTAGCTTGGACTTTGCTTGCTTTCTGACAGCTCATGTACGGTTTGGTCTTGAGCTATGCTATGGCTGCACTCATGCTCTTTTTGGGGAATAATATTTTACTTATGTTGTTTTAAGTACTTTGCTTCTTTAGAACTTGATGTTATGAAATAATGACTTGGTATTTTGATGTAAGAGGTTTTGACTCTATTTTTGAAATAATGAAATTTGGTTTTTTATTCTTCCGCTATTTTATTTATGTTCTGTCTTGTGATGTTTCTGTACGTGTTTACTAGATAATACCCCTCCAAAACTAGGTCATTCCCTTTGTGAGTGACCCTAGCGGAGGTGGGGTGTTACAGGAAATGTTTAGAAATGGTTTTATGGTATTGAACTAACTTCGATCGCTGGAAAATAGATTCTGATGATGACAGCTGCTTCACCAGTATTCATTTTCTAGTTGTTTGTAACGAATTACTACCAGAGATACTGTTTTGAATTTGTTTTGGGAAAGACATGTTTTGTTGAATTTCGAAATGGGATTTATAATATAGAAATTCAAAGGGGGTTTGAATATATGAAATTCAATGGAATTGAAATAGAGTTTGAATATAGAATTCAAATGGAATTCAAATATAGGATTTGAATATATAGAATTTGAATATAGAGTTCAAATGGAATTTAAACTATAGAATTTGAATAGAATTTGGATAGAATTTGATATATAGAATTTTAATATATAGAATTTGAATAAATTTTGAATAGAAATTGAATAGAATTAACTAAGTTGAAGAGGAATTAGTTAATCGAGTTTTGAATTTGAAGTTGAACTTTAGAAGGTGAATTGGATTTGTAAACGGATATTCAAAATCGAATATAGAACTTAAGTTTGAAATTTGGATTCAAATTAGTTAATAAGCAAGTTAAAATATATTTGAACATGTCATGTTCAAATATAAAAGTGAAATAGACTAAAGAGTTAATTAACAAATTAATTAACGAATTTAGTTAAAACGATCAAGTATAGTTAAAATAGATTGGGCAGGTATAAATATACATAAGATAGCGTGGATAAGGTATGAAGGTATATAAATCAAATGCTCGACGGAAAGGTATGTATTTAATTCACATATGAGATTTTTTGCGCCGTATCGGCTAGCCGCTTGGCTTTTTCTTTTTCTTTTGGATTGGTGAGGGCCATGGGAGGCTATTTGAAGTATCCCGATGCTCCTGGTACAAAGGAGGTTATGGCGAATTTTTTCAGGAATTTAAGGAGTTAGAATATTTTTAAGATAATTTGATAGTTAGAAATCAACGTATCGATATATATATAGAAGTCGATAAGGAAATGAACTTAGAAATAAAATAGTAAAAATCAAAAAGGAAGACTAAGAATAAATCTTGTAAGAATAGAAAGAGGAAGCGTATACGTGTTTAAAAGTGAATAAGTAGTTGTATGGTATTGATTATTCAAGTAAGTGGTCATATATGTTTTGACGTTGTAAATGTTATTCAGTCAAGGTATGAGAGGTAGTTATACCCCAACTTGATTGATTTCATTATTAACAAATAAATAGTAAGATTTCAGGCTTGAAGATCAATGTCGAATAAGAGTTAGTTGAATATAGTATTTGGATTGTCGTAACGATGTTTTACACAACATCCGTTTTAACCCAAATAAGTGTAAGCTTGGAAATATAATAAAGAATATTTCCTAAGTATAGAAATAAACGAGATCGGAAAAGAGATAAGTAATTGGAATATTTTCCAATTATAAATAGCATATATTTTCTAAAGTTTAGAAAATAAAGGAAGGCGATATTCGGAAATGTTTTCCAAATAACATAAAAGGCCAATATGGTTATTGAAAATATTTGGTCAACAAATATTGATAAAGAAATAGAGAAGTGATTTAACTTATGGAATATTAATTAAGGGCTCAGTGACATGTTCAAAAGGAAGAATTGATTTTTGAAAAGAATAAACTGTTAAAAAAACTCCCATGGAAAGAATGTTTGAATTAAAAACAAATTTAATAGAAAATTGTGAAAGCAAAATTGAATTAAAGTAAAGGCAGTAAAGTGGTAACTGAGATTGAACTAGAATGATATCAAGACAAATTGGATTGTGAGATTCAAATTTGAAGTGTAATGGAATAATCAAGTTAAGAGTTGGGAATCGAGAAGAAACTCGAGTTAAAATGATATTTGGCTCGGATATAAACGAATGGTTGTGTTGTGGATAAAAGCAGATTGGAATTTGATTGGGATGACCCTTGTATCTGCTAAATTGATAACAGGTGGAAAGGATATAATGATATGCCGACAAAAGGTACAAGTTTATATTTCTATTGGATATAAGATTTATGAGCCGAATCGGCTAGCCGCTTGGCTGTTTGATTTTCTTTTGAGATGGAGATGGCCCAGAGAGGCGAGTTGGAGTTTGACCAATTGACCAGTACAAAGGAGGTGCTAGCGAAATTTTTTGGAAAGTTAAAGTATTAGAAAATCTTCAGGATTTTTGAAAATTTTCGTTCAAAAGAATTAAATAATAATTTAATTGAATTTAAATTGGTCCAGTTGGAAATTGGAGTTATAAAGTGAACAAATATGTTCTAACCAGTCGATAGGGTCGTCCTCTACCTTTTAGCAATTTCGAGGACGAAATTATTTTAAGTGGGAAAGATTGTAATGACCCGCATTGGCAGAGGTATTATAATTAATTTATTTAATTATTGAAATGGTGGTTTAGAGAATTTAATGGTCGTGGAATTAAATAATGGTGAATATTTAATTAAAATAATAAATTAAATAATATATTTAATTCTGAAATAATCAGAATTGGTTGAAATGGCGATATGGTGTGAACTGAGCAATTCAGAATATATATAATTCAGTTTAGAATTTAATTTGAATAACGAATATATTTAAATAACGGCAGTTTGAACGTATAACTATAATATAATTAAAATCGAGCTCGAAATAGCGCTGTAGTTCGTAAATTGGCGATTCGAACTTCAATTGAATATACAAAAGCCGTTTTAAGCTGGATTTCAGTGAAACAAGAAACGTACGGAGCTGGTGAAGTATATCTTTCTAGTGGAAGAGAAAAATTGGGATTTCGTCGTTTAGATTTTGAGATGTGTCCAAATCAAATTTTAAAATAGTCGCTATAGAATCGTTTATCGACCGTATCGGATTATTCGATATAACTAGTTATCGAATTCGAATTTGAACAAGGTTCTTTTGAGAAGTAGTGATAATTTAATTTTTAGGATTTTTTGGTAATTTTTAATTAATTTAATATGTGACTTATTATTTGAAGTATTTCGCACCCTGAAATCAACATTTTGAAGTTTCAAAATATGAGTCCATCTACCGGTATTATTATATTTTTGGGACTGAGGCACATCGCTCGATACGACCGTACACTTAATTCTATCTGTAGCAGTTGGGCATGAATGAAATTGTACGTGTCACGGTACTAAAACTAAAACCAAAGTATATGTGTATAAATGCACCACGCCCTTCTCTTTCTATCCACAATTTCTTTGTGTCATTTACTAGGCCACGTCTCCCTCATACCAAATCTCTTTCCAACCACAAAACCCCACAGTGACCACGTCTTCAAAGAGTTAAAAGGGGTGTAAGCTTATAAATACACTAGCTAAGGAAAACCATTTTCTTGTTTTAGAAAATAGAATCCGCGAGCAAGACAAATACATTCGATAAAAAGAAAATAAGAATCCATGTCTATCCAAAAGTGGCCCCTGTTCGAGCTGAAGCCGTGGTGGAAAGAAGATGTTGCGAGTTGGGTTTTTCAGTGAGGTTGTAGAGGAGATTCTCGGCTGAACTGAAGGCGTGCAGTGCAGGTCTTCTGTTCGGGTGGAGGAGACAAGTTGCGAAGTAAAGGGGTGCTGGGATCGGACACTATTTGGCAACGTAAAGCATCAATGATGCCATGTATGGGGTGAGCAGATGTGTATGGAAGGGAGAGGGTGCATTCGTTCCTTTTTAAGTAAGGACATGTGGAGTTTAAGGTTTGACGGGGCTGTTGAAATGAGGCATGAAGTGATTTGCTGCATGGTGGATTAGCAAGAAGGACGTGTGGTTGCATGGTGCGTTTAACTGCGGTTATACGGTAATACATGAGTTACTAATTTAAGTAGCTAATTAAGGATAATGAGTTAATTAACTAGTAAATATATTATCATTTTAAAATGCAGTGATGTTTCGAAAGTGGATGGGTTGTGTTGCATTGGAAAATACTGAAGAGGAAGGGGGTTCAGTGATTCGAGAAGAAGGGGTTTTACTATGGAGGCTGGTAGGCTTTGATAAGTTGGCCGGTAAGGATAATGAAGGCCCAAATTTGTTCAAGTATATTATTAATTTAAGTATAGTTTAATTTTAAAGTAATAAAGGCCAAAACTTGTGTAGGTCATAACTGTATCATACAATATCGGTTTTCAGCGAAACAAGATCCGTTGGGATCGTATGGACGAGCACTACACGATGGAACTGACGGGGAGTGAATCGAAGCTCGTTACAACTTATAGCGAAATAAATTGTCCAAACTAAATCAACGACAATTATCGTTAATTAACGATGATAGTCCAATGTGAGTAAATCTCACTAACTTTGAACAGTTTATAATTTCATGTTGTATTTTTAGAACTGTTAGATATTGGTTGATTGACTGTTTGATTGAACTGCTAGTCAGTTAGTTGAATTTCTATATTGATTCTGTTTAATAGAATATATCATATGGAACTGAAAGTGATGTTATCTATATTGTTTAACATCTGTGATGCAGGGAAACAGGTTGGAGGAACCCATTTATTTTTCTGTTATTCATATATTGTGATATATGATGTGATATATAATCTATTGTTGATTATATGTGTTTGGACGATACTGATCATCGTGATTTGATATGTTAAATACCATAACATACCGAAATGTTGATAAGGGAATATTTTCAAAGTGATATTTGAAAATAAAATATTTATAAATGGAATATTTATAAATAAGAAATATTTATAAATTGGAATATTTATAAATAGGAGATATTTAGAAAATGAATAAACATTATAAAATGGAAACTGTTATAAGAAGGAAAACATTTGTAAAGTGAAGAACCGTTACTAAAAGTAAATCTTTATAAATGAATAGTTCATTCGAATAGAATAAAGGAGTTAATCGAATATAGTTTATTCGAATAGAATAAAGGAGTTAATCGAATATAGTTTATTCGAATAGAATAAAGGAGTTAATCGAATATAGTTCATTCAAATAGAATAAAGGAGTTAATCGAATAACGTTTATTCAAATAGAGTAAAAGGAGTTAATCGAATATATAGTTTATTCAAATAGAATTAAAAGAGTTATCGGATATAGTTTATTCGATAGGAGTTAAGTGAATAGAGTTAAAGTTAAATCAAAAGAGTTAAGTGAATAGAATAAACTGAATGGAGTTATCGAATATACCTTATCGAACGAAAGAATTATCAAATAAAAAATATTAGAAAGAGAGTTACGTAAGGAAGTTTGTTAAAGAATTAGAAGGGTGAAATTTGTCTATTTCAAGGTTAGAAACGTTGTTCAGTTAAGGTCTGAGAGGTAGTATTACCCAACTTGATTGACTTCATTTTTAACTAAGGAATGGTTAAGGTTCGATAGTAAAGGATGGTTAAGGTTCGATAGTAAAGGAAATGGTTTGAGTTGGCATCGCGATGGTTTGTTTAAACATCTGTCTAAGTCCAATGAAGAAGCGAAGAAGCTTTGGAAATGTTTTCCAAATAAGAAACCAGAAATGTTTTCTAATAAAAAAAAACAAGAAATGGAAATGTTTTCCATTGTTAATAACGTATATTTTCCAAATTTAGAAAATAAGAAATATTGAATATAGGGAAACATGAGATAAGTAAATTAATGAAATAAAGAGATAAATGTTGAATGATGTTTGATCGATATAAATTTCCATTTGGAAATAATATTGTTGTTTGCACACCTGTTTATCTTCGATAGTTAAATCACAGACTATCGAAGTTTTGACCATTTTAACGTTGTTAATATAGAGAGACCGGTTGGATTATTATCCAAAGAACCACTCTGTATTGACATAAGCATTGTGAATCGTATATGCCAAAGGAAATTGAAGACGGAGTTATGCAAGGGCTATCCTGTTTACAGAATAGTGCCTTCGGTTCATCCTGTTCCTGGATGACTTGTATGGACGGATGTCTGAAAGAGTATTTCCAGACGATCACGTATATTGATTTCTCCAACCATACCAAGAGTGGAAGCGAAGAAGGAAACTTCTTTTAGCTAACACATAATGTATGGTTGAGGACGTCAATCCGTGATTTGATGGATTTGACGATGTGGCATTCAAAGTGAAACTGGTGTGATGATAAAGCGTAGCTTCTAGCCTCACATCCGGTAAATGACAGAAATCGGGCAGGCAGCATGGCTAAGTCGGTCGCACCGAAGTAGGGTGTATAATCACCTGATCTAGAGTTTCATTTACTTCTAAAATCTATTGCTAATGCTGTCCCATTCGGGAAACGGTTGCTGATCCCAACCGTTGGTGATATACATTCGATACACTCAAGCGAAATGAGTGGTCGGTCATGTGTGGCCGGGTTGCAAGTTGTTCTTGTTGAACCTAGTGTATTCCTCTCTAGAGGTACACTAGCGAAAGGTGGTTCCATACCTTGTCATAGTTGGAAATCCATTACCCAATACGTGCTTGTGGTTTTGAGTTGTATACTATATATGTAGAACGTGAGATGAAAGCGTTTCTGCTAGATGGTTATTATATTGTGGTTGATAGACATTATTATAGTATCAAAAGGTTTTTGATATAAGGATAATTTGGATTCTCATAAGGGAAAAACCCGTTCCGTTATACGGCGTGGTCTTATGAGATATCGATTACCTGTTTGAACTGTTTTAAAATGTTTTACTCACACCAGTCCCATGACTGACCTAGAGTTTAGTTTGTTGTTTTCCCTAAACTCTTGGGTGCCTAAATTTGTATGGGCAGTCAAGTAGTCGGTATTTACAAATATACTGGAAGAGCTACGAGCAGGAGGCTTCAGGATCATATAGCTATAGTTATTTCCGCTGTGTTGTAAGTGCTGTACTTTGATAATGATATGTATATTCAAGTACAAATTTGTATTTCAAAGTTATGTTATGAAATATATTTATTCGTTCTGCTGTGAGATTTGTGTTACTCTGATGTTGTGTTTTTCTTCTTCTTCTATTCTAATTTTCTATCTTATCTTTCCTCACCCTCTAATTTCTTTCGCTAATGACTGGTATTTTTCGATGTTTGTTTAGTCAACATTGAGTTTATGGCGATAACCAAAGTCGTCAAAATCCCGGGTCATTACAACATGTTTCTTGTTTCACAGAAATCCGGCTTAAAACGAATCTTGTACATTCAGTTGAAGTTCAAATCGCCAATTTACGAACTGCAGCACCATTTCGAGCTCGATTTTAATTATATAATAACTCTATGTTCAAACTGTCGTTTATATAATATATTCGTTATTCAAATTCAATTCTAAACTGGATTAAATATCAAGATTATCCAGTTCACACCATATCGCCATTTCATCCAATTTTGATTATTTCAGAATTAAATATATTATTTAGTTTATTATTTTAATTAAATATTCACTATTATTTAATCCAATGACCATGAAATCCTTTTAATCACCTTTTAAATAATTAAATAAATTAATTATTATATCGCTGAAAATGCGGGTCATTACAAGTAGTCTCAACTTTATGTCTATCTTCCTCAAGAAGTTCATTCCTGGAATCAAGCACAGAAAGAGCCATACTTTGGGAAGTAATCTTTACCTGAAGGACAGTGTTCTCTCGCCGATAAGTAGCAGAATCATTACTTTCTACAGCTAGTTGAGACTTAGCAAATTGTTGGGCAGATTGAGCCTCTTGGACTTGTGCTGTTAGCATGTTCTCCCTCTGTTTCGTGACAGCTAGCTCTTCTTTGAGCTTGTTATTCTCAGCCTCTAAACCCGCCAGCTTGGTATTTCTTTGAGTAAAATATGTTATGGTACTATCCCTGGACTCAAGGACCTTGACTAGCTCGGCATTGTCGTTATCTGGTAATTCGATCAATGTTGACTCCATTAACTCTCTAAAGTTCGTGTGTAGAAGTATACCATAAGCCCAGTTGCTTCTCAGCATGGCTTCTGACTACATCTAACTAAACCTCCAGTTGACTCTTGGTTGTATTCATTTGTGTAAACATGTGACTCTTCAAAGTATCGAATGCTTTGTGAATGTCCCATTTTTCAGAAGGGTATATGTCTAAGTTGAGGTACATCCCTCTTAAACACCAACCCTGAAATCGGTCAGCGAGACCAAAGTTTGCTGGTCCATGAATATAGCGAGGCATATTTATAATCGCTTGAATATCAGTTGGGCCTAGAGTGATGGATGGAGAAGCCAGAGACAAATGGTCGGAAGTAGTCTGAATATCTAATACTAGAAGTTTATCCGACTTATGACGATTCTGAGAGTCATCCTTGCCTTGACCACCCCTATCTCTCTTCTTCTCTCCTTTCCTTTTCTTCTTTTCCTCGTCTTTCCTCTTATTCGCATTTAACGTTTCTAGGTGATCGTGCCTCCATCTCCTTTTATCGTCAGTTTCCGGGAGCTCAGGAGTTTGATGAGGCTGATGGAAAGGTTGTAGATTTTGAAAATGATGGGATTGATGAGGCTGCTTTGAGTGTTGTGGGTGAAGGGGTTTTAGGAGGTGATTTGGAATATAATATTTAGTCTGCTATTCAAAGCTATTCGCAAATGAATGACTCATTTTTGGACCTGGAAAAAGGATAAAGCAGAATCTTAGTACTTAGATTGGAAAGTACTGGGGCAAATTCAAAAACTGATGCAATATATTGCAAAATTATAGCACAAGTAATATGTTTGTTAATATGCATCTAGTAACGAACCCATGGGTAGTGAATCTAAGTTAAGACCTATGTTCCCAGGCGTTTTCCCAGGTGGAGGATCTCGACATAAATATGTCTCTGTTCTAGTTTTCGCAACCAATATTGTTGGATCCGAGGACATAATATCACCCTGGATAAGATCTCTAGCTCAGCTAAGGTCATTGAGATTCTTATAAGTGTCCATAGAGCTATCCCCTTAAGTATCTTTAATAGTGGGGTTCTCGTCAACCTTCTTAACATCTAAATTATCCTTGGAAGTCACTCTAGCCTCTCCAGACTGCTCAGTCTCATTTATCGGGTCTGAAGTGGTTTCATCCTCCTCAACCTGCTCAGTTTCCTTTGTAGGACCCAAGGTAGTATCTTCCTTCTCAATCTTTTCAGATGAAATCATAAGACTCTTTTCCTCGTGTTGTTCAAACTCCCCTTCCTCAATAGGAGATAGCTTAGTCTTAGGAGGTGTCTTACTACTGCCCATAGGGTTTGAGCACTTCTTTAAAGAAGCTTTCTTAGCAGGGGATTTACCAGCAGTATCTTTCTTATTGGCTGAATCTAGTATAAGGGATCGTGAGGGATGACGCAGGTGATACCAGCGAAGGAATCCTTCTCTAAGTAAGAACTTCCTACTCCTTTCATTCTCATTAACAGCTTTTAAGGACTCAGTAAGAGTTTGGTTGGGGGCAGTATCTTGATCAGAAGGGACCTCTGTAAAATAAAGGAAGATTTGAGAATCAAAACTCAGAAAGAAAAGGAAACAAAAGACTCTAAGTAAATATGTTCACCTCCTTCCATCCACTGGTCGTAAAAGTTATCAGGGCACCGCACATAGAAATATTGATTCAGAAACCCTCAAACACTTTCTACCAGACCGGTAATAATCTTGGAACTCTGACTTTCAACAAAAATGAATGATGGGCGATCCTTCTTCTTCCTTTTAAAAGAATACGAAGAAAAAATATCCTGAAAGGTAGGCGGGCGCTGATTAACCCTCATAAAAAGTACATAAAGCCCCACTAAAACAAAAATAACCATTTGGGTGCAATTGATATTGTAACACCCCACCTCCGCTAGTGCCACTCTAGCAAGGACACTGGCTTTGGAGGGGCGTTAAACGAGGTAAACATGCATGCAGATATCACAAGACAGAACAAGTAAGTAAAACAGAGTAAATAAAGCAGCGGATCAAACTAGCATTTCAAAACCATAGTCAAGTTACAACAAAGTACTTGGTCATTATTTTCCACCAAACAAAGTCTAGAGAAAAGCATAAACTGAAAAACTGAAATACATAAAGTACTATCCCCAAAGTGAAGTGATAAACCATAGCTAGCTCAATGTCCAAAACCGTACATGAGCAAATCCAGTAAGCAAGCTATAAAGATCCAAGCTAAGCTCCAATGTTCCCACCTTGAGGACCAGGGGGGGGGGGGGAAACGGAAGAAAAGAGGCGAAAGAAAACAGGTCAGTCAAAAAAGACTTGTAAGTCCTAACTACTATCAGTCCATGAACTAGTAAAGTTAACTGGCATGAGAAGCTGAGATGAACATAAGGATAACAACATACTGGCATGATGATTAACTAACATGATAGATAAAGGTGTCATCGCATAATCCAGGTTAAGTTTTGCACCACGGGTGTACTAGCATTCTAACATGTCAAGTAAAAACAAGAATTGATCCCTTGGCCCAAGCTTGGCCCAATATCATGAGGTGACCTAAATCAAGGTCCAACTACACGGTCTAGTTGATCGGCTCCCTATAAGCCTAACTCGTCAAGTGTCGGTGTCATACGGCCCAAACATGAAATGTAGTTAAACTGCGCTAGGTCCACCCTACGGTTTATCAAGTCCTAGGGTGTCAACCTCGGACACAAATCAAGCATGCACAGTCTAGATCTATTGGTACCCATGCCTGATTTTCCAACTCCAGACTATGTGCACGACCATAGTCCGCCTGGACCCACACCGGCGTACCTACTCAGCCGTCGTTTTGGTCGCTTACATGTCAGCCCAGTAATCGTGCCCCACCCTAGCCTAGTCCCTAGGGTATCATGATACTATCAAGAGGGTTACTGCTGAAAAGGACCACACAACTAGGGTTTCTTAACGGGTTAAATGTGGTTAACCAGATCCAAACGTGGATTAAATTGGTTAAGTGTACCCAAGGTTCATGACTTAACCCCGATTAACCCATCAAGCCCAAATTGGTTAAGTATTAAGTGGACCATGACTTTAACCCTAATCAGGAGGCATTAATTAACTTAGTGTACTTTAACCTCTCACATTAGACCTTGTTGTGGTTACTAGTTAAGCCGGGCGGGTCCGGGTAGCTTTACACCACAACTTGGTCTAACCTCGGGGTTGAGCACAACATGACCAACTTCTCACATTGGGTCCTATTGTTTGTAGCCACTAGTTAAGCCGGGCGGGTCCGGGTAGATTTATGCTACAAACTCAACCCAACCTCGAGTTGGCCACACTTATATTTTCTAAGTGTCATGTCCATTATGTTTCCAAAACATAATTACAAGCTAACATATCACGTCATGTTATAAAAATCATGTTCATGTCATAATGTTACCCAACCCCAACGTAATCCCATCGTTTACATAATCGTAACAACGCATAAAGGATAAAATAGGGAACTTGGCATAATCATGACAAAAAGGTGTTGAAGCCACAAGTTAATATGGTGGCATATGAAATGTACATATGTTCATATACTTGCATATTGCATTATTAGGCTTCAAAAGTATGCATAAAACCAAACTTAGCATATAAGTGATACATGGTGATAAATGACATGTAGAAGTTGCTAGAAGTTCGCATTTAGCCTCACATGCAAGTTATCATAAGGGATATGATAACTTCCATGTTGCCAAAATGCAACCTTTAATATCAAGCTTGAAGCTTTAAGCTCACAAACTCAAGTTTAACTTGCATAACATGATAACATGTGTATAATGATCAACCCAAACTTGCATAGCATAGCAACATGTGTCATACATAATGATTGAACCAACTTGCATAACATAATGATCAACCAAACATGCATATCATAATGATCAACCCAAACTTGCATCATTCATTTAACTTTATAGTTCAAAAAGAAAGTAGAAAAGGGCTTACAATGCTATGAAGACACAAATCAATATTTATTATAAAGATTGAGACGAAGCCCTTATGCAATCACCCAAATATGTAAGCTCCAAATGAAAAACCCTTGAGCCAAATCATTAAAAACCCTTGCTTTGTAATAGAAATGTTGCAACTTGACTTGAATGCAAACTAAGAACACTCATACAAGCTTGAAAACACTTGTGTGGCTTCAAAATCTCTCATATAAATAAACTTAGAAATTTTAGCATGAGAGTGGAGGCCATGAGAGGAACTAATTTGGCATAGTTTAGTTGTAGGGTTGAATAATGGTGATTTAGGCTAGGCTTAGGGGTCTTTTTATAGAAGATTAGGATAGTATTAGCCATAGGATTAACCCTAGATCCAATCCGAGCCATCAAATCCCGTCATTAGCCACCAGACCTGACCCAAACTCAAAGTAGGCGCACCAGGCCACTTGGCCACCCGGGGGAAGGGGTCTACCCCTGGGTCGACATGGGTGTCGACCCATTGGGGGGGTCGACACTGGTATCGACCCCTGTATCGACCCTTCCTGGGCGGGAAAAATCCCGCCTATCTGTTTTGGTTTGAATTCGAATCTGAATCCGAATTTGAACTGTTTTCGGGCCTTGAAATTCTGAAAACTTCGTCGGGCTTTTTCTTGGTCATACGGACTCCGATTTACAAAATTTCGGACTCTATTTCGCGTATTTTTCCGAGACGAACACAATGGAACAGCCCGTTTCCCTTGATTCAGATTTTATCATTTAATTCTGCCTCGATTTATGTTATAACATGTTATTCAAAATACGGGTTGTTACATTCTCCCCCCTTAAAGGATTTCCTCCCCGAAATCTTCAAGTTAGGAAGAACGTATCCTACCATCCATCGTCCATCTACTCACATCATCATCCACGAGCAATCATTGTCCTTAAAGGATTCTAAATGTTGTATGAACATAAGCAAAGGTGTGTGTATATGTACTTATCCAATGCGAAAATCAGGCGGTTACTGATACAGTAAACCTCCTTAATGCATATGTATGTTAGTGAAATGAATCCATATGTATGCAATTTCCTAACATAATTCATAATATCTATATGAGTGCACATAACATTCATCCATATGCAACATCCATGTGATAGCACAACAAGTTTCAACCATGAATAAGTGTAAGCACTCATGCATATGCAATATGAAAGTGTGTGAGCCGATCTTAGTTCCTAATGTTTATCATGCATCCACGAGTGTCCACTTGCAAACACTTGAAACCACTTGCACACATCAAGCATAACATGTTTCAAACACATGTTTCATCCAAAGGGTTTTCTACCTAAGGTTCTCATGACAAGATTTACTAAACAAGATAAACTAGATAAACATGGATAAACATGGATAGCAAAAAGAAAGATATGCTAATTAGGAAAGAGGTCGAGAATGTACCCTAAAAAAGAAATGGATAAAGCCCACGCATCTTCTCCTCGGTTTCCCAAGTTGCGTCTTCATCGGCTTCACTCCACTGAACTTTCACCAATTTGACTTCTCGATTCCTTAACTTCTTGATCTCTGTTCCCAAGATACGAATCGGAGCTCTTCTCAAGGTTGCCTCTTTCTCTACCTCCACGTCTTCAAGAATGCTTGGTTCAACCACCTCAGCGGACTCATGTAGGCACTTTCGGAGATGCGAGACATGAAAGACATTATGCACTCCGGCTAGCTTCTCGGGCAATTCCATCTTATAAGCCATCTTTCCAATTCTCTCTATGATAGGGAAGGGTCCTACAAACCTTGGTGCCAGCTTCCCTACTGCTCTAAAACGTACCACATTACGAAAAGGAGAAACCTTCACGAAAACCATGTCTCCCACTTCGAATTCCAACTCTGCCCTTCGCTTGTCAGCATAGGATTTCTGTCTATCTTGGGCCGCTTTCATCCTTCTTCTGACCAATTCAACTTTCTCGGATGTATCCCGTATCATATCGGGTCCAAGTATAAGCCTATCTATTGTCTCGCACCAACAAGATGGTGACCTACACGGCCTCCCATACAAAGCTTCAAATGGTGCCATCCCTATGCTGGCTTGATAGCTATTATTATAAGCGAACTCTACAAGAGGAAGGTGGTCTTCCCAAGTACCACCAAAGTCAAGAACACAGATCCTCAAAAGATCTTCTAGCACTCTATTCACCCTTTCGGTTTGGCCATCCGTCTGGGGGTGATAGGCTGTACTCAAATTCAATCGCGTACCCATCGCTTCTGGCAAACTATTCCAGAACTGGCTAGTGAAAATTGGGTCACGATCGCTAACTATGCTAAAAGGAACTGCATGCAACCACACTATCTCTCGAAGATAAATAGATGCTAGCCATGATGCGGTCCTCTTGCTCTTTACTGGGATGAAGTGAGCACTCTTCGTAAGTCTGTCAACTATGACCCATATGCTTGTGTTCCCTCTCCTTGACCTAGGCAATCCATCCACAAAATCCATAGAAATACTCTCCCACTACCATTGCGGGACCTCCAATGGATGTAATAGCCCACCTGGTTTCTTCGACTCGGCTTTCACTTGTTGGCACACCATGCACTTTGAAACATACTCTGCCACATCCTTCTTCATTCCAGGCCAAAAGAAAATGCGCTTCATATCTCTATACATCTTATCTCCCCCCGGATGTATAGTCATCTTCGAGTGATGTGCTTCTTCAAGAACTATATGCACCAAGTCTCCTACTTGTGGAACGCACAGCCTTCCTTCACGCCTTAGCCAACCCTTACCATCAATAGTATATTTAGCAAGGCGACTAGACGTCTCACTACGAATCAACTTGTCCATGACCTCGACTATCTGTGGATCCTCCTTATGCGAAGCCCCAACTTGATCAAGAAGTGTGGGTCTAAGCTCAAGGGATGCTAATGAACCCGTCATCGTCTCAACAGCCGTCGTGAAATAAAAGGTTGCCAAGAATTCTAAGTTCTTCATTTCAATGAACAAGGGGCTCAAAGTCAACCTCCTTCTGCTTAGTGCATCTGCCACAACATTACCCTTGCCAGGGGTATAAGCTATCTCGAAGTCATAAGATGCCAAGAATTCCATCCACCTTTGATGCCTTAGATTCAGATCTTTTTGCGAGAAGAGGTACTTGAGTGACTTGTGATCAGTGTACAACTCAAACCTTTCACCTAGAAGATAGTGGCGCCAGGATTTGAGTGCAAAGACGATCGCCGCTAATTCCAAATCAT
Organism: Allium sativum; assembly: GCA_030737875.1. NCBI lineage: Eukaryota > Viridiplantae > Streptophyta > Magnoliopsida > Asparagales > Amaryllidaceae > Allium > Allium sativum. The sequence goes on from CM060926.1 coordinate 43,798,658, forward strand.
GAGTGGGATAGTTCTTCTCATGAACTTTAAGTTGCCCACCCCCGTAACATATCACTCTTCCCTCTTGCATCAGAACAGCACCTAACCCCGTGCCACATGCATCTGTGTACACGGTAAACATCTTACCGCTATCGGGTAATGCCAAAACTGGAGCTGAGGTAAGGGCTCTTTTGAGCTTTTGAAAAGCAAGCTCACACTCCAAGTCCCATGCAAAGACTAAGTTCTTCTTCGTCAACTTAGTAAGAGGGGCCGAAATCTTAGCGAAGTCCCTGATGAACTTCCTATAGTAGCCCGCCAGACCGAGAAAGCTTTTTATTTCGGTTGCATTCCTAGGAGTCTTCCAGTCTTGAACCACAACCACTTTCGCGGGATCCATCGCTATGCCTTGCTTAGAAACTATATGTCCAAGAAACCGAATTTCCCTTCTCCAGAAATGACATTTGGAGAACTTGGCTTTCAACTGATGCGCTCTAGGCGTATCCATCACTTCCTTCAGATGCCTAGCATGCTCTTCCTCATCCTTTGAGAAGATCAGAATATCATCCACGAAGACAACAACAAACTTGTTAAGGAACTCCCTGAACACCCTACTCATCAAGTCTACGAAGTAGGCAGGTGCATTAGTCAATCCGAATGGCATAACAAGCCATTCAAAGAATCCATCTGGAGTCCTAAACGCAGTTTTATCAATACTATCCTCGGCCACTCTAAGCTGATGGAATCCGGTGGCTAGATCAAGCTGAGAGAAAACAGAAGCACCAACAAGCTGGTCAAAGAGATCATCAATCCTCGGTGACGGGTGTCTATTCTTCTTTGTCAGCTTGTTCAACTCTCGATAATCAACACATAGGCGAAGCGAACCATCCGCCTTAGTAGCGAATACCACCGGAGCACCCCATTCAGAAATGCTTCGCCTAATAAAATTCTTCTCAAGCAACTCCTTGATTTGCTTACTGAGCTCCCTTCTTTCACGTGGGGCAATGTGCCTAACGGGCAATGATACTGGCTTGGCATTATCGACTAGATAAATGCGGAAATCTATCTCTCGTTTAGGGGGTAACCCCTTAACTTCTTCAAAGACATCAGGATAGTCTCGGACCACCCTTACAGATTGCAGATCATCGATGGACGAGTCAAGAGATTCAAGATAACATAACATGATGGGACCTCTAGGGTTACAAGAAATTTCTAGGGTATTACCGAGGCGAGTCATGAGCCTCACCACCCTATGCTCACAATCGAGGATGGCTCCATAACTGGACAAACAATCCATGCCCAAGATCAACCCGTATCCCGTGAATCCGAGAACATAAGCATTACATGTGAATTCTACGGTCAAGATAGAAATCTTCAAATCCACACAAATCATAGATAGATGGGCGGAACCCCCAATTGGATTTGACACACTGATGGGATCCTCAACTAGACTAGTACTTAGGTGCAAACTTTCAACAAGATCAGAAGAAATAAAACTATGCGATGCGCCAGAATCAAATAAGGTGCAAACAGGATAATCAGAAATATAAACAAGACTTTCTACAGAAATACTACCTCGGTCCTGAGCTGGAGCAGCGTTGAGAGCATGCACTTTCCCTCTAGAAGGTCCTGCACGCTGATTCTGCCCTTGCCCTTGTCCTTGCTTCTTGGGGCAATCCTTGCTAAAATGTCCAATCTCTCCACAATGAAAGCATTCGCCCTGCTTCCTCTTCTTCTTTCTGCAATCCTTGGCTATGTGCCCAACAATCCCACAGAAGTTGCATTTTCTTGGGTCCTTTGCCTTGGCCTTGTTGCCCTTGTTGTTCTTGTTGTTCTGATTGCTCTGATTTCCTCCCCACTTGGAGTCTGTCTTCTTGGCTTGAGTCTCATTAGCCTTGACTTCCTTCTTGCCATTCTTATCGTCTCCTTGAAGCAATGCCATGTCTACTAGACCTTCGAAAGTGGCCCCCATAGGTATATGAGATAGGGCTAAACCTTGTAATGGCTCATTCAACGCTCGTGCAAAGCGTAAAGCCTTCTTCTGTGGGGTATTAACCATGTACAAACCGAATCGGGCGAGCTTGTTAAACTCATTCACATACTCCCTCACTATCATGTCCCCTTGCTTCAAAGATATAAACTTCTCCAATTGCAGATTCGCCTCAGCTGATGATAGAAACTTAAGCCCAAATCTTGTCCTAAAGTCGGCCCAAGTCTCTATAGGCCTCGTAGCATTGGTGACCTCCCACCAATAAGCAGCTTCTTCTTTTAATAACCATGCTGCCAATAAAACCTTTCTATGATCTTGCACATCAAAGATGGCGAAGAGATCTTCAGTTTCTTTCAACCAATTTCTTGCCTCCACAAAAGTCTCCGTCCCAATAAAGTTCTTGCCACCCATCGCCTTAAAGTCTTTGCAAATCTTAGCGAAATCTTCTTGCGGATTCTCAGGAGGAGGAGGAGGAGGAACCTCAGTTATATTGGGGGTATTTGCTGGGCCCACATCGTTGGCCCTAGCATCCGAGTACCTCCGGAACCATCCGGGAATGGTCACTCCCTCGGGAAGGTTAAGATCGGCTATACTGAAAAAGAAAAAGATAGATTCAGAACGAAGAAATGAAAGATAGTGCTAATGGCTTTTGGGGAATAGCCTTTTAAAATAACTAGACTTTTCTTGGAAAATACTTAATTGGTTTGAAAATAGTTTTTCAAAAGGTAAGTTTTTAAAAACACTTTTACTCAAATCTTGTAAACCTGGCTCTGATACCAAATGTAACACCCCACCTCCGCTAGTGCCACTCTAGCAAGGACACTGGCTTTGGAGGGGCGTTAAACGAGGTAAACATGCATGCAGATATCACAAGACAGAACAAGTAAGTAAAACAGAGTAAATAAAGCAGCGGATCAAACTAGCATTTCAAAACCATAGTCAAGTTACAACAAAGTACTTGGTCATTATTTTCCAAAAAACAAAGTCTAGAGAAAAGCATAAACTGAAAAACTGAAATACATGAAGTACTATCCCCAAAGTGAAGTGATAAACCATAGCTAGCTCAATGTCCAAAACCGTACATGAGCAAATCCAGTAAGCAAGCTATAAAGATCCAAGCTAAGCTCCAATGTTCCCACCCTGAGGACCTGAGGGGGAGGGGACGGAAGAAAAGAGGCGAAAGAAAACAGGTCAGTCAAAAAAGACTGGTAAGCCCTAACTACTATCAGCCCATGAACTAGTAAAGTTAACTGGCATGAGAAGCTGAGATGAACATAAGGATAACAACATACTAGCATGATGATTAACTAACAAGATAGATAAAGGTGTCATCGCATAATCCAGGTTAAGTTTTGCACCACGGGTGTACTAGCATTCTAACATGTCAAGTAAAAACAAGAATCGATCCCTTGGCCCAAGCTTGGCCCAATATCACGAGGTGACCTAAATCAAGGTCCAACTACACGGTCTAGTTGATCGGCTCCCTATAAGCCTAACTCGTCAAGTGTCGGTGTCATACGGCCCAAACATGAAATGTAGTTAAACTGCGCTAGGTCCACCCTAGGGTGTATCAAGTCCTAGGGTGTCAACCTCGGACACAAATCAAGCATGCATAGTCTAGATCTACTGGTACCCGTGCCTGATTTTCCAACTCCGGATTATGTGCACGACCATAGTCCGCCTGGACCCACACCGGCGTACCTACTCAGCCGTCGTTTTGGTCGCTTACATGTCAGCCCAGTAATCGTGCCCCACCCTAGCCTAGTCCCTAGGGTATCATGATACTATCAAGAGGGTTACTGCTGAAAAGGACCACGCAACTAGGGTTTCTTAACTGGTTAAATGTGGTTAACCAGATCCAAACGTGGATTAAATTGGTTAAGTGTACCCAAGGTTCATGACTTAACCCCGATTAACCCATCAAGCCCAAATTGGTTAAGTATTAAGTGGACCATGACTTTAACCCTAATCAGGAGGAATTAATTAACTTAGTGTACTTTAACCTCTCACATTAGACCTTGTTGTGGTTACTAGTTAAGCTGGGCGGGTCCGGGTAGCTTTACACCACAATTAGGTCTAACCTCGGGTTTGAGCACAACATGACCAACTTCTCACATTGGGTCCTATTGTTTGTAGCCACTAGTTAAGCCGGGCGGGTCCGGGTAGATTTATGCTACAAACTCAACCCAACCTCGAGTTGGCCACACTTATATTTTCTAAGTGTCATGTCCATTATGTTTCCAAAACATAATTACAAGCTAACATATCACGTCATGTTATAAAAATCATGTTAATGTCATAATGTTACCCAACCCCAACGTAATCCCATCGTTTACATAATCGTAACAACGCATAAAGGATAAAATAGGGAACTTGGCATCATCATGACAAAAAGGTGTTGAAGCCACAAGTTAACATGGTGGCATATGAAATGTACATATGTTCATATACTTGCATATTGCATTATTAGGCTTCAAAAGTATGCATAAAACCAAACTTAGCATATAAGTGATACATGGTGATAAATGACATGTAGAAGTTGCTAGAAGTTCGCATTTAGCCTCACATGCAAGTTATCATAAGGGATATGATAACTTCCATGTTGCCAAAATGCAACCTTTAATATCAAGCTTGAAGCTTTAAGCTCACAAACTCAAGTTTAACTTGCATAACATGATAACATGTGTATAATGATCAACCCAAACTTGCATAGCATAGCAACATGTGTCATACATAATGATTGAACCAACTTGCATAACATAATGATCAACCAAACTTGCATATCATAATGATCAACCCAAACTTGCATCATTCATTTAACTTTATAGTTCAAAAAGAAAGTAGAAAAGGGCTTACAATGCTATGAAGACACAAATGAATAATTATTATAAAGATTGAGATGAAGCCCTTATGCAATCACCCAAATATGTAAGCTCCAAATGAAAAACCCTTGAGCCAAATCAATAAAAACCCTTGCTTTGTAATAGAAATGTTGCAACTTGACTTGAATGCAAACTAAGAACACTCATACAAGCTTGAAAACACTTGTATGGCTTCAAAATCTCTCATATAAATAAACTTAGAAATTTTAGCATGAGAGGAACTAATTTGGCATAGTTTAGTTGTAGGGTTGAATAATGGTGATTTAGGCTAGGCTTAGGGGTCTTTTTATAGAAGATTAGGATAGTATTAGCCATAGGATTAACCCTAGATCCAATCCGAGCCATCAAATCCCGTCATTAGCCACCAGACCTGACCCAAACTCAAAGTAGGCGCACCAGGCCACTTGGCCACCCGGGGGAAGGGGTCGACCCCTGGGTCGACATGGGTGTCGACCCATGGGTCGACATGGGTGTCGACCCATTGGGGGGGGGGTCGACACTGGTGTCGACCCCTGTGTCGACCCTTCCTGGGCGGGAAAAATCCCGCCTATCTGTTTTGGTTTGAATTCGAATCTGAATCCGAATTTGAACTATTTTCGGGCCTTGAAATTCTGAAAACTTCGTCGGGCTTTTTCTTGGTCATACGGACTCCGATTTACAAAATTTCAGACTCTATTTCGCGTATTTTTCCGAGACGAACGCAATGGCACCACCCGTTTCCCTTGATTTTGATTTTATCATTTAATTCTGCCTCGATTTATGTTATAACATGTTATTCAAAATACGGGTTGTTACAGATATGGGGCAATGGCTAAGCTTCGAAGGATTGATTCTAAGTAGTGGTTGAATGGGGGAACTGCTCCACTTAATAACATGTGACGATTAACCGTAACATATCCAATGGGTGGAAGGTCAGCAAAGTCATCCTTCCTCGAGAATTTAGCCTCATCATATTCTGAGATTCCAAATTGTGCACACATTAGCTGATATGAACGAAAAGAAAGCGTCGTTTCATGTCCCTCGGATGGTGAAGTCACAAGAGGCCGAGGCTGAGGAAAATCCTGAATGACAGTCACTCTAGGGACAATAGCCGATGTAGCCCCAGTAACTTGAATGGAAGTTCCAACTTCGCTAGACATAGTTGCTTCCTCAGCATTTTGGCATGACTGTTGACCAGTTACCATTTCTACACAAGTAGTTATGTTTGAAAATAAATCATAGGTACGCGCTTCCTAGTTCAAAGGGAATATTATGCATAGTCATATGTGATATCATATAAACGAGGCTTAGGATTTATAATCAACGTGTATTGATTAGCCGATTCCAAGTGTCATTAAAAGCTGACTTTTGAATGATCATATTCATGCATCAAATCTTCAACCTAACTATAAACGATAAAATAAAAACAATCCTGTGCAAATATGTCATTCAATATAAGTAATAAGTTATATTGCATGACTATTCTTGACTTTTTACACTAATCTGATGTTGGTGCAAGTGGTCAACAGCAAAATAATAGCTCGAAAACAAGCGAATACTAGCTATTGCAAGAAAACTTAACGATCAATAAAGGCTATAACACAAGAGAATCTCCAAATAAAATGGACATGCCGACCCAAAATAGGTCAAGCATGACCAACCCAAGCCTGGGTCGCGCATGACCGACCCAAGCCTAGGTCGGGCATGACTAACCCAAGCCTGGGCCGAGCATGACTGACCCCAAGCTTGGGTCGAGCATGACCGACCCAAGTCTGGGTCAGGCATGACCAACCCCACGTCTGGGTCGAGCACGACCGACTCAAGCAAGGGTCAAGCATGAACGACCCAAGCGAGGTCGAGCATAACCGACCCAGACGAGGGTCGAGCATGAACGGCCCAGGCGAGGTCGAGCAAGCATATTAAGGGATTGCAGAACTGTGTTAAAAGGCTTTTGGATGGGCTTACATAACTATACAAATGTTGCTGAATTCAAATTGAAAGTTTTCACACAACAAAAGCTAATTAAAATGATGATCATGGCAAAGGATTCTCGCACCAATGATAGAAATCTGAACACTACCACGATTGTTTTAACAAGCAATGTGCAATGAGCAAAGTTTGAGTGCCTAGTTTGACGAGTATATCATCTTATAAACAGCAAATATAGCAAACACATTCCTCAATGTTATCAAAATCATTTCAACAAGCGACATACAAATTCTACTTTTCAAAATCGGAGTGCTCTTATTGACGCAACATCAAAAACAAGTTGAGGCATTGGATTAACATGAAGAACTGCTAAATTAAGGGATGATTCAATACAAACAACTTGTCAAAGTGATCATACATCAAGATTTAAAGTATTGATACCCAATTATCATTACTACATACAAGATGAATTAATTTGGATCTGAATCTAGAAGTTACTCCTAGTCGTAATCATCAAAATCGAAAACTTTTCACTGTCAAATTCAGTTGGGATTGTATTGTTCGAGCTTAAACACAAACTACAAGACAATAAAATCCATATGTACAAGTAAATCAACGAAGCATATAAGGATTCACATCTCAGGCATTTTTCGAATGCCTTGTGTGCATCCGATTCAAATCAGAATTTAGGTGATCCCATATAGTTCGAGTTCCTCAATCACTTACATACAAAATTCCAAACCAAATACAATTAAATCCATTCCAAATTCCGACAATTACAACCCAAAAAAAATTCAGTTCAAATCCAAACCGCACCCAAATGTCATATTGACTCAAAACCCTAATTGTTCCCCATATCGTATCAACATGAAATTAAAAAGATGGTTACCTGAATCGAGCGCATTGTTTCAAATATGGTGGGATTATCTTAATTTGTTTCGGAGCTAACAGGGCTTTGCGGAAAAATTGAAAGTCACTGGATGTGAATTTGGTAATTTTGATAATCGGCGGCGTGATTCCAATCTGAGAAGGAGCGAGATCGAGCAGATTTGATGCAGAAGCTTTCAAACAAGAGCAGCCGCCATTAGAATGCTTCTTCGGTGTAAAAGATGGAATAAAAAATTAAAGGGCTGACGGATAACTTAAAAGAACTCAAATGGACTATTCAAACTGGACCACTGGACCCGTGCTGATGTGTCAAGCCCGACCCACCTAAGTGAGCGAACGACCCGTAATGTGATGAACGTGATCGATCCATATAAAAAAAAGAGGGGGAGATTTCAATCTATTGAATTGTGTCAAATTTATTTGTTTCGATGCTTGTAATTTTTACGGACTAAAAATTACAAATGTCGAGGGGCAAATGTTTATCCACTAAAGATTAAGAACATGTTAAAAGATTGAATCTAAACAAAATCTATGGGTCGATCACAAGCAAGGGTCAAGCGCTGAGGGTCGCGCGCTACAAGGTCGAGCATCACACTGGTCAAGAATCATCTTAGGTCGAGCATTCAAAAGTCATACAATCAAGATTTGAGAAGCTTATGATCGGTCACTAGTATGGTCAAGCACAAGAAGGCTCGTGCAGTGAGATGAGTCGAGCAACATAAGGGGTCGGTCGAAAACTATGAGGTTGGCCAAGCACTATAGGGTCGGTCAAGCATCATAGGGGTTGGTCGAGCATCTTGGTTAGACAAGTGGCAACAACTGGCAGTGGCATTTTCGTAATTATAACGTGAACAATGCATAGCCTGCATATATGAATTTCAGTTCACCACTTTATTTGGACTCCACCTATAAATACTCCATTGCTTCCATATTTTAGGGGACAGATTTCGAACACCACGAAGTGCTGCCCAAATGTTCTCACCATCATTTCAAGCTACTTTAATCTCCATTACTCTTCTTCAAGCTTAGATTCGTCATCAAATTCTCTATGGAACCTCCAAAATTATTCAAGTATTCAATGGTTGAAGATCTCCATCAAGCAATCTCTATACTTAGAAAGATCTAATTATTCCATTGGTGGATCCAAGTGAGTCAAAAAGAAATTAAGGAAGTAGAGAGAGAAATTTCACTAAAAGAGAGAAAATGAATGTAAAAGCATATTGTGTGTACCATGTAAATTCAAGTGTGATAATGAAAAGTGATACCATAGTGGATGTAGGTTGCTTCTAAGCCGAACCACTCTAATTCTCATGTCTTTTACTTGATTTTGAAATATTTGTGGCTCCATATCTTTTTCTTACTCTTGTGAAGTGTTAATCAAACACCTTGGAGTGTTGTTGCACATTTTTTGCATCAACAGATTGATCGAAAATAATTGAAACACCCCACCTCCGTTAGGGTCACTCTCAAAGGGAATGCCCTAATTTTGGTGGAGGTTTATAAGTATAAGTCACAAATACACAAGACAGATATAAATACACATATTTTTGAACAGCGGAAAACAACAGCAATTTTTATTTCAACAAAATATGTGCTACACAAACCATGTCATAATTTGTCTTACAATACTTCCAAAAACATAACATCTTCATAACTGTCTTGATTACATTATTTAAAGAAGCATAAAAACATAAGTAAACTGCATAAGTCCCATAATTGCTGTCCAAAGCCATAGTCCAAAACGAAAAAGATCCAAGCAATACATTCTTTCTCTTCAAGCTGGATGTGAAAACTGGTCAAGTTGCGGTATTCCCTCCCTGTGGACCTAGGGGGGGGGGGGGGGACGAAAGAAAAGAAGACGAAAGAAAAGTAGAGTCAGACATAAAGCCTGAGTAAGTCTAGGACTATTCAGTCTATGAATAAAGAACTGGGTATGATAAGTATAAACTGGAAATGGGAAAGCACCATAAACTAAGTTAAGTTGTCTAGAGTCGAATATACTTATCGTACCCCATATTAATCTCTGCATCCATATAAGCTAGTTCCCAACAGGCACCCCATAATCAGGGTGAAATGATTCGTTTCTAATGATCGGCTCCTACTCGCATAGTTACATGTGTCTTACGGCCCCCGATGTTGTAGTTACCTATGCTGGTCCCACCATGGGGTGCATTAAGTCCCATGGTGGCGGCCCGACACAATCCTAGAATGCACAGGTATGCTACTGGTGCCCAGTGCCTTATTTTTCTGCGCCGGAGTGTGTGCACGCCCGCACCCCGTTAGAACCTACACTGCTGCACCACCGTCGTCGATTTGACCTCTTACAGTCAGCCCAGTAATCGTGCCCCACCCTGCCTAGTTCAGGGTATCCCGGTACACCTTGTAGGGTTACTGCTGAAAAGGGTCCCCCGCTACTAGGTTTTCTATTTCTAGCCAACATGCTAAGTTGGTTAAGTGTTTTGTAAACCTAACCCCCAATCAGTCTGTATAGTTTAGCATGTTCCATTTGATTAAGTATTAATTCAATTTACTTAATCCTATCAATCCTGACTAAGCCTTAATTGTCTTATTAAAGCCTCGACCTCTCACATTAGACAGATATTGTTGTGGCTGCCTGTTGCCGGTTGGGTCCGGGCAGTCTTACGCCACAACTCAGTCTAACCTCGGGTCTTTATTGGGCTCCATGTTTAACCACCCACATTGGATAGGTATTGTTGTGACTACGGGACAGCCGGGCGGTCCGGGGCAGGTTTACATCACAACTCAATCCAACCTCGGGTTAAACACATCGTATTTTCAAAATTTACATATTTTGTCACTTTTCTTTTTACATGTAAATATTTGCGGCCCATTATTCAAATTCATCTTTATTGGGTAAAATTAATTTATGTCACTTAATTGTTTTTCAAGGTTGTTGGCATGCGTCAAACATGCCAACACATATGTTCTATATTTTAACCCAATTGTCATTACCCCCATTTTATACGTTTGCTACAATATAACATTTGTTGGGTTTAACATTTAAACCCAACTTAGCCACATGAAAAGGGGGATGCTTAGAACATGGGGTTTATATATTCTAAGTATCATAAAAAGGGGAGCGTGAACGCATGAACTTGCAACATAGCGAACTAATTAACATAAGTTTGGCACATGTGAACTTGCATTGTAATAGTATATAATCATGGCATAAACACACTTAAACATGAATCATTCTATTCATATAATCATGGCATAAACATACCTAAACATGAACCATTCTATTCATATAATCATGGCATAAACATACCTAAACATAAATCATGGTTTTTAATCTATTCATGTAAACTTGCAATTGGAATGTAAATCTAACTTAATTATGTGTCACATATATCACCATATGATTTTGATAACAACATAGGCCTAAAACATGTTTTCAACGAGGCATAACACCAAACATAGTTTAGTCATGTTCATAAAGATGCTTACTTTTGTCTCTAATACAAAAGTATGGTTTTACACTTGAATCACGATGCCAATTCCAACATAAATTCATATAAACCATAATACTTAGTTGAATCCAATTACACACTAAAAGTGATCATAAAAGTATGTACATCATATTGGCATAATAGTGAATCATATACTTGCATGAATCTCAAATAAACTACCACAACATATGGTCGTTAACATGAATCATATACTTGCAAATATCCAATAGGCCTAACATCGTTATACCACAATATCCCAAATCGATTCAGAATTAGAATCATAGCAACATACAATCATGAATTAAATTAAGTACAATTCCATTTCTCATTTTACATAAATCAAAACTCAATTGTTCATTCACGTCGGAATATCACTCTACTTACAACGTATGACGAATCTTGAATTCAGGAATCTGAATTCCGAATTTGGAGATGCTATCCTTTGTTGTAGGCGTTGTTTTGATTTAATTGACGTTGCTTTAAGCTTTCGAATTGTCTCCTAATTGTCTCTCGATTTCGATGGCTATTCCTAGTCTTTCCTCAGCAGCATGACAGTCTCATCTTCATTTTTGTTTGTGTGAATTAGGTGGAGTCTTAGGTCCTTTTAATAGAGTTTGTGAGTTAATTAGGATCGTCGATGGAGCTTGGTTTAATAATAGCCGTTCGTTTGAAGGAGAGACCAATCAGGAGCTGACACCTAGCCCTAGTGACAAGGCAAGGCTCAGAAAATCGACCAAGCACAGACCAGGCTAGCCAGGGTGGCTGGGTTCGACCTGGCTCAGGGGCCAGGTCGACTACCAAGTCGACCCCCAGGTCGACTATGTAGTCGACCTGGGTGCCCCAGGTCGACTACCCAGTCGACCTGGGTGCCTTGGGCGGGAAAATTCTCGCCCAAGCCAATCTGGCCTGATTTTTGAAATCTAAATTTGTTTTCTGAGCTGTTTTTGTCTGTTTGAATTTTAAACTGAATTCTGAAACTTCCGGAGGCCATATCTCCCTCATACGGAGTCCGTTTTACGCAAACTCGGACTCAATTTCAAACAGAATTCCGAGACGAACGCAACGGCTTATCCCGTTTCCCTTAATTCTTTGATTTGAAATTAGTTATACATTATTTTGTGAATTTCACTGTTATAGAATACACGGGGTGTTACATTCTCCCCCACTTAAAAGGATTTCATCCCCGAAATCTTCAAGTTCAGGAAGAATGTACGTCCTAACATCCAAACGTCCATCTACTCATCCATCAAACACGAGCATCCATTGTCCTTAAAAGACTTCTAATGCTTCATGATCATATGCGAAGTGTGTGTACATGTACTTATCCAATGCAAAATCAGTCGGTCTACTGATTCAGTTGACCTCCTTAATGCAAATTATGTAAGTGCCATGAATCCATTATGTATGTAAATTCTCCTATTCATGATTCTACATGAGTGCGCAATCATTCATATAAATGCAACATCCATATGACAACACAATAAACCTCAACCATATACGAATAAATACATTTATGCATATGCGATATGAAGTGACTGAGCCGATCTAAAATTTAGATTGTGTGTGTATATGCAACCACGAGCAACCACTAGCAATCACTTGCAACCATCATCCATAACATGTTTCAATTACATGCTTTCATCCAAAGAGTTTCTACCTAAAAGATAAGGTCGAGGAGATATACCTAAAAAGATAGATAAAAGCGCAACTTAAGGAAAAAGAAAGATCAAAGATCTACCCTCGAAAAGAAAAGGGTAGGCTGCGCGTATTCTAGCTTCAGTTTCCCAAGTTGCGTCTCCCTCGGCGTCGCTCCACTGAACTTTGATGATCTTGACTTCGCGGTTGCGTAGCTTTTTCACTTCCGTTCCTAATATGCGGGTTGGAACTTTCCTCACGGTTGCTTCGCGTTCCACTTTAGCTTCTTCTAGGATATTTGGCTCTACCACTTCAGCAGATTCAGGTAGACATTTTCGGAGGTGCGAAACATGGAAAACGTTGTGAACTCCGGCCAGTTTTTCGGGTAGCTCTAATCTATAGGCCATTTTCCCAATTTTCTCGATGATAGGAAATGGCCCTACGAACCTTGGTGCTAGCTTTCCTGTGGTCCCAAAACGAACAACATTCCTTAGCGGAGATACCTTAAGAAAAACTCTGTCCCCAACCTCAAATTCAAGGTCGGTCCTCCACTTGTCGGCATAGGATTTTTGTCTGTCTTGGGCTGTCTTCATTCTTCTCCGTATTAAGTCTACTTTTTCTGAAGTCTCTCGGATCATATCTGGTCCAAGTATGAGCTTGTCAGTAGACTCCCACCAACAAGTGGGCGATTGGCACGGTCTTCCATATAAGGCTTCGAAGGGCGCCATTGCGATGGTTGCTTGGTAGCTATTGTTGTAGGCAAATTCCACCAAAGGAAGATGGTCTTCCCACGTCCCTCCAAAGTCAAGGACGCACAATCTTAAAAGGTCCTCCAAAACTCTGTTCACTCTTTCTGTCTGGCCGTCGGTTTGGGGATGATAGGCTGTGCTCAAGCATAACTGTGTAGGGGTGAGCATACTTTGGTTTAAACCGAATTAACCGACCGAACCAAATTAATTTGGTCGGTTTGGTTTGGTTGTCTTTGCAGATCGGTCGGGTTTGGTTTTAATTTTTGATTAAATTCGGTTTTCTGGTTGGGTTTGGTTTTAAACAAAGCGGGTCTGGCCCAACCGAACCAACCGAAGTAGCAACAAAGATTTTTTGCGTGCGTTTCCAATCTATCCCATTATTCTCTGACCGCTTTTAATTTTTTTTCACATCTTCCCATTTTCATTATTATTGAAGAATTCGAAGCGTACACCCATGGATTCAAACAAAAGCTATGAAGCATCTATGGCCAGATTTCTCAATCGCTTTTTTGCTTCTTCTTATATGCTTCTTCGTTCTTCTCCAATTCTCCTCCTCCCTATACACAGATCAAATCACATCGATATCCTTCCACAAAATCGAATTAAAAGTTCTCAAAACCCTAATTTAGCCGGCACCTACGCCTTCGCCTCCGCATGCGATTTGCTGCAAGGTGGGTCTGTTCCTTCTAATTCATAACTAGGGTTTCGAATCTCACAATTTTTTGCTTCGATCTACTCCAATTCAAGGCTGCAGTCACCGTTTCACCTAGGTAAAAACTTTAATTTTTGTCACAAAACAGTGTATGCATAATAACATTTCTATTGTTATTATTTTTGTCATAAAAGATTGGGTAAGCACACATACATGAATGACAACAAAAGCATCAAGTTATACCGTTGCCTACTTCTAAGATTAACCTGTATTTTTGTACCAACAGCCAAAATAATTTGTATTTTCATAGTTCATTGAGTTTGGCCTTGCTGAAAAAGAATTTTTCAATGTTATTTGTATTTTCTTATGCAATACTATTCTATATTTCAGTTTCAAAGAGGGGAAAACTATTATCATGTCGGCACAACAAATCTCATCTTCAGCATCTGATCCAACGACAAGCGTTTATGTAACTCCAACTTCAACTCCAAAAGATGTAGAAGTAAGTCTCCTTTAGCCTTTTTATTCATGATGTTTAGCAGCTAATATATATTCAACAAAAAAGATTACTCATTTATATTTTTTCTTTATAAAATTTATACAAATGTTGCATATGTTATTTTGACAGATCAATCATGAAGCTACTTTGCCAAACAATTCAGCCACTGGTTCTCATAAAAAACCTGAAACAAGGAGGAAACCTCTTAGGAAAAGATCAAAAGTATGAGTTCACTTCACTTCATTCATAGACGACGAAGGTAAACCTAAAGCTCGTTGCAATTACTGTAAAAAAGAGTATTGTTCTGATACAAACAGAAATGGCACGTCAAGTTTAAAAACTCATATTTCTGTTTGTAAGGATTTTGCTAGTAACAAAGATTCAACACAAGCTCAAATAAATTTTAATATGGGAGAAAACGGTAATGGTGGATCTTTGAAAACATGGAAATTTGATGTGAACGAGATTAGAAAAGCTATATCATATTATTTTATTATAGATGAGCTTCCATTTAAGTCAATTGAAGGCGTTGGTTTTAAAAATTTGTTATCGGTTGCATTTGGACCTCAGTTTCGTCGACCATCAAGATTTACTATTCAAAGAGATTGCTATGAGATTTTTCTTGAAGAAAAAGCTAAATTGAAATCAATATTACATGACTCGTGTCAATATGTATGTCTCACTACTGATACATGGACTTCAATACAACGAGTCAATTATATGTGTTTGACTGCTCATTGGATTGACGATAAATGGAAACTAAAAAAAAGAATTTTAAATTTTTGCCCGGTATCTAGTCATAGAGGTGAAGATTTGGGTAAAGCTGTGGAAAGTTGTTTAGTGGATTGGGGTATTGATAAAATATTTACTATTACCGTTGATAATGCCAGCTCAAATGATGCCATGATTGCTTACTTGAAACGTAGATTCAATAATTTGAAAGGAACTGTTTTAGAGGGAAAGTATTTGCACATGCGTTGTATTGCTCATATTATAAATTTAATTGTGAATGATGGTCTTAAAGAGGTTGGAGAATCTATATCACGTATAAGAGCAGCAATTAGATATGTTAGGCAATCTCCATCTAGGTTTGAAAAATTCAAAAATTGTGTGTTACTTGAAAAACTAGAATATAAAAGTGGGTTGTGTTTAGATGTACCGACTAGATGGAATTCTACATATTTGATGCTTAATGCGGCACAACAATACGAACAAGCTTTTGAAAGATTTGACATGGAAGACCGATTTTATAGGAGTGAGTTAGAAAAAGGAGGAGGGGTGCCTACGGAGTTGGATTGGGAAAATGTTCGAAAATTATGTGGAATTCTTTGGAGGTTTTATGAACTCACACTACATGTATCCGGCTCTTCATATATTACTAGTAACCTTCATTTGCATGAGATTAGTAAAGTACTTGAAAGTTTGGATAAAATGAGATTGAGCAATGACATTCAATTACAAAACATGGCTGCAAAAATGAAGGAGAAATACGACAAATATTGGGGCTGTTGGGAGAAAATGAATATATTGACCTATATAGTTGTTGTGCTTGATCCTCGCTGGAAATTTGATTTTATAGAGTTTTGTTTAGAAACACTTTATCCTTCAACTTATAGTGAGAAAATACAACTGGTTAAAGATGCCACTTTTCAACTGTTCGGTGAGTATAAATCAAAATATGGAAGTCTCAATCAAACAAATGAGGTAGAAAATGCTGAGAATGATGAAGATGTGTTAGATTTGAGAGCACGTTTTAAAAGGTTAAAAGCATTAGACAACTTTGGAGTAAATAGATCTGAATTAGAGAAATATCTGAATGAAGATAATGAAAGCGATTGTAAGGAGTTTGACATACTAGAATATTTGAAGGTTAATAGTTTAAGGTTTACAATCCTTTCAAGAATGGCTCGTGATCTTTTAGTTGTTCCTATATCAACGGTAGCTTCCGAATCTGCTTTCAGCACCGGTGGACGTGTTCTTGATCCATTTAGAAGTTCTCTTACACCTAGAATAGTTCAGTCTCTTATTTGTACGGAAGATTGGCTGCGTACCTCTTTTTCTGCGAGTAAAATTGATCTAGAAGAAGATTTAAGTAACATGGAACAACTAGAAGCAGGTAAAAGAATTACAATAATTTTATATAATTTTATGTACTCATGCACTTTTACAATTTTTAACTTTGTTTACATCGTATGCAGATGTGAGCAAGCTAGCTTTGGATCCCATTAACGACATGTGAAAAGGTTTATGTGCTCGCGCTGTTTTGCTGGAATATAATGGTATGTTTACTATATTTCTAAAGTAGTTCTTACTGTTGTTGTTTGAATGGTTTTTTTTTTCCTTTGCTGCTTGTAGTTTACATGAGTTTTATATGTATTTGACAGTTCTGAATTGCACTTAAACTACGCATTTGAATTGTTTTGGACATTTCAGTATACATATTACCAAAATTCCCATATTGACTTGTTGAATATATGTTTAACGACAGAGATGTACTCTTAAACAGTTAAACCAATTCACAGTTATTCATAAAGATGTAGAATTTTTCTTTCTGCAGATAAATATATTCTACATTGATGAGATGGACTAATATCATGTGTCTATTCACATAAACCAACATAGAATTTTAGTTTGCAAGTGAATTTATTTACTTTAGAAAAGAAAGTTTCCAACTAATTTAACTGGTTGAAACTTAAATTTCAACAAAATTTCAAAAATGCTATACAAGATTCATTCACACATTCATAATTTTTGAAGTGTTAGAAGATTGGTGAAAATCCAAACATTTGTGTGCATGATATTGGCAGCACATGTCCTTTGTAACCAAATTTGTTTTGTCAAACAAGTTTGGTTTGGTTGCGTTTTTTATTTGTTTCTATTAATCAAATGAATTTTAATGAAAAAAGAGTCGTCGGTTTTGCATGCAGAAATCAGAATGTCTGTAAGTTGAAATTTTCTTGGATACCTGGAATTCTAATTTTTTTCTACTGAATTATTTAATTGGTTGTCAAATACAGAGGGTCGTGCATATCTGTACATGTAACTGCAAATTACTCTGTAACCGAAAGCAGTTATTTGGTCTTTGTATCTATAATCTTCACATGAGTTTATGATCTCGCCAATATATTTTGCGCCGCAGTTTATTACAAAAGACCAACTGACATGATATTTTAATTAGTTATAATTTAGAAGCAAAAAATTCCTGTTTACTAGCATTTCAAAAATGCTAGTTGATTTTATTATGCATGTTTCCAGATATTGATAAGTGTATGCTACTTTTTGCATTCTATGTATGCTTTGCAGCAGTTCGCCCTTTCTCCAAAAATACATATAGAAAGATCAATAGAGTTATTGCTGAGTTGCTGTGGATTCAAATTGGCTTGTTGATTAATGATTGGCGGGCAGATCTTAAGGTATTTATGTTTATATTTCTCTACATAACACTTTATAGCTGAAGCTAACATACAATGATTTTTTGCCTGAACTTCCGATGGCGGAGAACCTTGTTAGTAAAATCTCCCCGGTCTATTCTTTCTCAAAAAAACCTCACATTCTTTATGTTATTGTACTGTATATTTTGGGAAATATCAAGAGTTTTTACTTTGATAGCATTAAGAAACTTAAGTGCAAGGCTATTGAGAAAATAACTATTTCCCCCACTTATTCTGCAGGTTCGTGTATCATTTTGGTAGGCTGGTAGCAATAGCATTGAGAATCTTCAGCATGACAAAGCATCTACAAGAAAGCAAATGATTTTTTTGCAGTTTATTTTGGTATATTTTGGTGTATCATTCTGGTTCCTATTGTAGCAAGGCTACAAATGAAATGTCGGTGTATTTTGTTGTATTTTGCAGTTTGGAGACTGTTTAACTTAGAAATGAAGTTTGTTTGGGTCAGTGTTTTTAATTAATTTGTTTTGTGGCCTACTGGATGTTGTATTATGTCCAGATTTATTTATCAGTGATTAATTTTAGTTAGAATGCATTGACATTGTGTTAAATTGTAAACTGTTGTGTAAAGCGTACAAGGCAGGTTATGTTCAATTTTATCAAAATATAATAACCGAATAACCGACCGAACCGAACCGATCTAATTCGGTTTGGTTTAAGTTCGGTTTCACTTTAAATCGGTTCGGTTCGGTTTGGTTGAAAAGTTATTTGGTTTCAAATTGGTTATATATTTTTTTATGCAAAACCGAACCGAACCGACCGTTGCTCACCCCTATAACTGTGTGCCTACCGCTTCTTGCAGACTCCGCCAAAACTCACTTGTGAAGATATGGTCTCGGTCACTAACAATGCTAGATAGTATTCCATGGAGTCGAACAATTTCCTTGAGGTAAAGAGATGCTAGGGATGAGGCAGTTCTTTTACTTTTGACAGGTAAAAAGTGGGCGGTTTTAGTAAGCCTATTCACTATTACCCAAATGCTAGTGTTACCTCTTCTAGACCTAGGCAGCCCATCAATGAAGTCCATTGAGATGCTATCCCACTTCCACTGTGGGGCCTCTAGAGGATGGAGCAGACCGCCAGGCTTTTTCTGTTCTGCCTTAACCTGTTGGCACACCATACACTTTGAAACGAATTCTGCCACGTCTTTCTTCATGCCGCTTCAAAAGAAAGTTCTCTTTATGTCCTTGTACATTTTATCTCCGCCTGGATGTATCATCATCTTGGAGTGATGTGTTTCCTCGAGAACCTTCTTTACTAAATCCCTTGTCTTTGGGACGCACAGTCTTCCGTCTCGCCTTCGCCAACCCTTGTCGTTGATGGAGTATCTGCTGAGGTGACATAAAGTCTCACCCCTAATGAGCCTATCAATCGTCTCCACAAGCTGAGGGTCTTCGTGTTGTGCTGTTCCTATTGCGTCCACTAAAGTCAGGCGTACTTCGAGAGATGCTAGCAAGCCCGGTACAAAATCGGAGGAGGGCCTAAAGTCAAAGCTGGCTATAAACTCTAGGCTTTGTCTTTCAACAAATAGCGGGCTTAGGGTCAGTTTCTTTTGGCTCAACCCGTCTTCCACTACGTTGCCTTTGCCCGGAGTGTAGGAGATCTCGAAATCGTACGAGGCAAGAAACTCCATCCATCTCTGCTGCCTCAAGTTGAGATCTTTCTGCGAGAAAAGATATTTCAACGATTTATGGTCAGTGTAAAGTTCGAACATCTCACCTAGGAGATAGTGTCGCCAAGACTTGAGTGCAAAGACGATGGCAGCTAACTCAAGATCGTGGGTCGGGTAGTTCTTTTCGTGCACTTTCAACTGTCTTCCGCCATAAGCTACTACCCTTCCTTCTTGCATTAAGACAACGCCTAGCCCTGTCCTATATGCATCTGTATAAACTGTGAACATCTTGCTTAGATCTAGCAACGTCAAAACTGGGGCTGTTGTAAGAGCCCTTTTCAGTCGTTGGAAAGCAAATTCGCAATCCAAGTCCCAATTGAACACTAGATTCTTCTTTGTCAGCTTTGTGAGGGAGCTGAGATTTTCGCAAAATCCCTTATGAATTTTCGGTAGAAACTTGCTAGTCCTAGAAAACTTCGGACCTCAGTTGTGTTTCTTGGTGTCTTCTAGTCCTGCAGCGCTACTACTTTAGCAGGGTCCGCAGCCAACCCATTTTTGGATAATATGTGCCCAAGAAACCTCACTTCTTCTCTCGAAAAGTGGCATTTGGAGAATTTGACTTTTAGCTGATGGACTCGCAGAGTTTCCATGATTGCCTTAGGTGCTGAGCATGCTCTTCTTCACTCTTTGAGAAGATCAAGATATCGTCTACGAAGACCAATACGAACTTATTGAGGAAATCTCTGAACACCCTACTCATCAGGTCCACGAAGTAAGCGGGTGCGTTTGTCAAGCCAAAAGGCATGACAAGCCATTCAAAGAAGCTGTCTGGGGTTCTGAATGCTGTCTTAACGATACTATCTTCAGCCACCCTTAGCTGATGAAATCCGGTCGCTAAATCGAGTTGGGAGAAAACAGACACTCCTACAAGCTGATCAAACAGATCGTCAATTCTGGGGAGAGGGTGCCTATTCTTTTTTGTTAGCTTGTTGAGCTCCCTATATCAACACATAGACGGAGTGAACCATCCGCCTTTGTAGCGAACACCACTGGAGCGCCCCATTCTGAAATGCTCCTTCTAATGAACCCGTTCTCTAGAAGCTCTTTAATCTGTTTACTGAGCTCCTTTCTTTCCCGTGGAGCCATGTGTCTAACGGGCAACGCACCGGGCTTTGCATTATCTATAAGATATATGCGGAAGACTATCTCCCGCATCGGAGGCAAGCCCTTCACCTCTTCGAAGACATCCGCATATTCCCGGACCACTCTAACCGATTGCAAACTTTCAACAGAGGCATCTAGCGATTCAAGATAACTAAGCATAACCGCATACGAGGGATTACAAGTAATTTCCGGAGTGTTACAGAGTTGGGTCAGAAGCCTAACCACCTTTTTCTCACAATCCAGGATGGCACCATTACTGGATAGCCAATCCATGCCCAAAATCAAACCATATCCCGAAAAGCCCAAAACAAAGGCACTACATTTAAATTCTACGCTTAGAATAGAAATTTTCAATACCACACAGATCATAGATAAATAAGCTGGGCCCCCAATTGGATTTGAAACAATTAATGGGTCCTCTACCATTCTAGTTTCTAGGTGCAGAGATTCTACTAAAGCAGATGAGATAAAGGAGTGTGATGCACCAGAATCAAATAAAGTGCGAACTGGGTGATCATAAAGATAAACTACACTTTCTACGGAAGTATTTATACCTCGCTGCTGTAGAGGTGGCGCTTCTAGCGCATGAACTTGTGCCCCTGAGGTGGATCCAGCCCTCTGCCCCTACCCTCGCTTCTTTGGGCAATCCTTAGCCATATGGCCTGTTTCACCGCAGGAAAAGCACCCACCATTCATCTTGGCCTTCTTTTTCCGGCAATCTTTCACCAAGTGCCCCACTTTGCCACAGAAATTACACTTCCTCTTCTCTTTGTTGTCTTTCCCGCCCTTCTTAAAGTCTGTCTTCTTAGGCTGTAAACCCTCTTTCTTCCCT
Source organism: Allium sativum (assembly GCA_030737875.1). Classification (NCBI taxonomy): domain Eukaryota; kingdom Viridiplantae; phylum Streptophyta; class Magnoliopsida; order Asparagales; family Amaryllidaceae; genus Allium; species Allium sativum. The sequence continues at coordinate 43,820,364 of CM060926.1, forward strand.
TGAGAGCTTTCTGCCTTTGTCTCCTTCTTGCCCTTATCCTCTTCGTTTAGCAATGCCATCTGCACCAACCTTTCATACGTAGCTCCCATAGGTATATGGGTCATGGCCAAACTGTGTAACGGCTCATTCAATCCTTTGACAAAGAGGAGAGCCTTCTTGTATGGGGTGTTGACTAGGTCCAGTCTGAACCTAGCCAGCTGATCGAACTGATTACCATACTCTTTGACTGTCATATTCCCTTGCTTAAGAAATAAGAACTTTTCCAACTGAAGACTCCTTTCAGCTTCTGAGAGAAATTTAGCCTCAAACCTTGCCCTAAAGTCCTCCCATGTTTCCACTGGTCTTTCTGCATTGGTGACTTCCCACCAGTAGGAAGCCTCGCCTTTAAGTAGCCATACTGCCAGTTGTACCTTCTGTCTATCTTCTACCTCAAAGATGACGAATAAGTCCTCGGTTTCCTTCAGCCAATTCCTGGCTACCACGAAGGACTCGGTTCCATGAAAGTCCTTTCCTCACATAGCTTTAAAATCTTTACTTATCTTAGCAAAAGTATTTCCCCGCGGAGGAGGTGGAGGAAGAGGTGTTGCTGCAGCTGGATGATTTCCTGCAGCTGGAGGAGGAGGAACAGTGGGACCTGGCTGATTGGCCCTTGCTTCTAAGAATCGTCTAAACCAACCAGGTATTGGTACACCCTCTAGCAAGTTAAGTTCTTCGGACATGCTGAAACAAAAAGGAAAGATTCAAAACGAAGGATAAATGATAGTACCTATGGCTTTGGGGGACTATGTCTTTTTAAAAAAAAAAATAGAATAACATTTTATCTTTAAAAATGCTTCATTAAATTTTCTTTTTAGTGAAATAAATTTTCAAAACTTTTTATCTTATCTGGTAAACCTATGCGCTGATACCAAGTGAAACACCCCACCTCCGTTAGGGTCACTCTCAAAGGGAATGCCCTAATTTTGGTGGAGGTTTATAAGTATAAGTCACAGATACACAAGACTGATATAAATACACATATTTTTGAACAGCGGAAAACAACAGCAATTTTTATTTCAACAAAATACGTGTTACACAAACCATGTCATAGTTTGTCTTACAATACTTACAAAAACATAACATCTTCATAACTGTCTTGATTACATTATTTAAAGATGCATAAAAACATAAGTAAACTGCATAAGTCCCATAATTGTTGTCCAAAGCCATAGACCAAAACGAAAAAGATCCAAGCAATACATTCTTTCTCTTCAAGCTGGATGTGAAAACTGGTCAAGCTGCGGTATTCCCTCCCTGTGGACCTGGGGGGGGGGGGGCGAAAGAAAAGTAGAGTCAGACATAAAGCCTGAGTAAGTCTAGGAGTATTCAGTCTATGAATAAAGAACTGGGTATGATAAGTATAAACTGGAAATGGGAAAGCACCATAAACTAAGTTAAGTTGTCTAGAGTCAAATATACTTATCGTAACCCATATTAATCTCTGCATCCATATAAGCTAGTTCCCAACAGGCACCCCATAATCAGGGTGAAGTGATTCGTTTCTAATGATCGGCTCCTACCACTACAACAAAAAACACTTTTTGCAACAAGCGATATCTGTTGCAATTGACTTATTGCAACAGGCCTGCGCCTGTTGTTATAGCCGAAGTTGCAAAATGTCTACAACATTTTGTGCCTGTTGCAATAAGATGTTGCGGTGTACTTCTTTGCAACAGGCTTTTGTTGTTGCAACATATCATTTTGCAACAGTATATGCCTGTTGTAATAGATCCATAAATCTATAAAAAATATATTATAGCTTATAGGTATTACATATTAAATGTATTCGTTTTAACAATAGTGTATATCACAAAATAAAATAAGCAAATAAAAAATTTATTTTAACAAAGTTTTAATAGTACAAAAAATTACAACAAAAATTTCTACAATTTTCATGCACCACTTATGTATAACAATTTCTTCTTTCACACCACTCATGTATAACAAAGTTTTAATAGTACAAACAGAGAGTTCACTGCATAGCGTGGGGTCTGAACCTAAAGGCACTGATGTCGGTCCCGGTAAAAGCTTTAGGATATTTAGGTTTGATACTGCTAGCAATATGAAGCCTTTAGAACCCGCTTTTGCCGCCAATTGATTTTCCCTGTAGATTATTCACTAATGACAATAAGTATGGCTTAATGTATGAAAGCATGACTAGCAGCAATGGCAGAGGCTGAAGAAAATATCATGTGATTATCATAATTGAAAAATGCGGCATGAGTTCAGGCGTGGTAATTGCTTCGAGGACCTGTTAATCTAAGATTCTAACATATATTTTCATATAAAGTGTTTATGACGGGAAACTGCAATTTATCACTGGCAGCACGGTTCTTTTAAGTGAAGTGCATCATTCCAAAGTTTAAAAAAAATAGTAGGCAATTTGAATTAAAAAAAAAAGGCAATTTGAAAGGAGTATGGTTAGTTCTCATTTGTTCGATATAAAAGATATAAAACCTAGGTATGGGTCCATGGGAGTTGGTGGACTATTGAACAAATGGGATTGGTCAGGTAATGAACTAGACGAAAAAAAAGACTGGAAAGAGAAACAGATTTTACATTTTTTTCTTCTGTTTTCCAACTTAAATACCTTATCGAAAAGCACCATTTACAATTCCCAACTGGAAGAAATAATTTCCTTCTTCAAATTGCAAAAGAAGAAAAAAATACGGATCAAAAGAATTTTCTGATACCACCGTCATGAAAAAAAAGAGTACCTGCCATGGTGAAGAGGGTGATGCAAAGGAGAAACATGACTTTACTGAGAAAATCCAACCAGAATATGAGTGTTCCGGATTGTATTGCCTAAAAAACCTTGTAACCAGAAAAGCGATTGAATCCGATTCATATTTAAAGACCTGATGATACAAAAGTAAAGAGCAGCTGCTAATACATTCATTACATATAATAAAGAGAAAGAGATTGAAATTGATCCCAAGAGCAGCTCAGTGACTCATTGTTCTAGTACGTACTAAACAACCAAGTAATGTTGTCATTAAAGATATATTAAAGAAATATATTTTTAATACATTAGAAAAAATAGTATGGATAACGAACAATTTTACTTACGCAGGAATATACAATTGAGGAGCTCGCCTACTTTAACAGACATGCAAGGCTTACTAATACATAATATTGCTTTACATAATGATACATGTATATTGGATTGAATTGACACACTTGATGCAATACTGTAGTTAATTAAGAAAATGCAGGCTTCAAATTACACGCATAAACAAGGGTGTAGATTGAATTATAGTTAGTAAAACACAATGAAATTGTGCATCAAAAAACATACAGTAGTCACTGCAGTTTTAAGTATGCATCCCTTCTGTATTAATCCCACACTATTAAAAAGTCCTCAAACCAGAAACTTCTTGATAGACCAAAGTATGGCATATTTCAATATCATAATCAAAAGCCGATTGAGTAATTTTAAAAAACGCTTCATATGCATATTCGGCAAATCCCAATAACCTACTACATCCTAAAATTGTGTAGTTTCACCATGTACGGGAAGAAAACTTTTTACTATTGCTGAACAATAAATCATGATGGCCCGTAATAACATCAAAAATAAAACAACGAAAAACAAAGGTATGAAATTTCAAAAAAGAATCACCTAGCCTTGACATGAAGACTGTGCTGCTGTGAGTTATCGTCATAAGTAGTGAGTTCATTGTCCAGACGTATGTTGGATTTGCAGGTAAAATAGATTTTCGCATTATTTTTTTTTTTTTTTTTTTTTTTTTTTTTTTGCTATCAGACTTTCTATGGAGAAATCTATTTTTAGCGCCTGAGAATGGTGCTCGACTTGTTGAATTTGAGATTTGCATAGTATTGAGTTTGGCAGGGGCTGCATGAATTTGGGAGAAGAGAAGGGGAGAAGAGAAGAAAAGAGAAAAATACATTATTACTTCTAGCGTGAAGAAAAGAGAAAATACGTAATAATATTCAATTTGTAGTGTGGAGTCACGCGGAAGAAGAAAACCACGTAAGCTTTTGGTGCCGATAATTTTGGCACTTCCAGTGAAAATTTAAATTAATGCGGTATAATTTTAGTTAGCTGGCGCCAATTTGTCACCGTTTTGTAAGGCATGCTTTTAAAACCAGAATTAACAAGTTAAATTTTATATTAATTATAATATGAATTTCTTGAAAATTATATATATATATATTAAAACTATTTCTGAAGTATTACAAATTAATTATTACTTCTTAATTACTATTTATTACCTTTTAATATAATTATTGAATACTTAATTATTAAATGTAATTAATAATTGTTAAATATAATTTACACTCTATCAATAACTAACCATGATAAATTATTAATGTATTAATTGATTTCAATTAATTATTATTACATAATACTTATCAAATTATAACTAAATATTACCTATTACTTCGTACTTTTGAATTTAACAGTAATTATTTATTATGAATTTATTAATTATTTAATTATCTATTTACTTATTTAATATTTAAACAAATTCATATTTCAAATTAATTATTAATTATTATCCATTAGATTTTTACAGTTAATTTATTATTATTTGGTAATTATTTATTTATTTTATTATTTTTTAGATGTTATTTATTATTATTATTATTTTTTGAAGGGCAAGCCGGCTATTTATAGTGGGTCGTGCCACTGTTTATTAGAAGAGGAGAAAGAAAAAGAATCTGCACAAGCACAGAAAATTTATTATTATTTGTTAATTATTATTAATTATCAGTTATAAATATCACTTTACAATACTTAAATTTTATTATTAATATTTATTTTAATTATGTATAATTACTAGTAGTTAATCATTTAACAATAACTAATTAAAATCAATTATTAAAAGTTAATCATTAAAAGCTTATACTTATTTTTAGTATGTTTTTTCGCAACCGGCTTTACCAGTTGTAGAAAATACAGTTATTGCAAGTGGTGAAAACAGTTGCTAAAGATATTTATTCGCAACTGGCTTAGAAGCGCAGTTGCAAATAATATGTTTGTTGCAACTGTTAGGAAAACACAGTTGCTAAAAGTATGTATTTGCAATAGGAAGAGAAATGCAGTTGCTAAAAATATGTTTTTCGCAACAGAAAGAGAAGGTCTGTTGCTAAATCTTATCTATTGCAACTGCTATAATAGGTCTGTTGCTAAATGTCATTTATTGCAACTGTCTTTTGTTGCCTGTTGCAAATAGCTAGTTGCAATAGGGTATTTTTCTTATTGTGTACTCGCATAGTTACATGTGTCTTACGGCCCCCGATGTTGTAGTTACCTATGCTGGTCCCACCATGGGGTGTATCAAGTCCCATGGTGGCGGCCCGACACAATCCTAGAATGCACAGGTATGCTACTGGTGCCTAGTGCCTTATTTTTCTGCGCCGGAGTGTGTGCACGCCCGCACCCCGTTAGAACCTACACTGCTGCACCACCGCCATCGATTTGACCTCTTACAGTCAGCCCAGTAATCGTGCCCCACCCTGCCTAGTTCAGGGTATCCCGATACACCTTGTAGGGTTACTGCTGAAAAGGGTCCCCCGCTACTAGGTTTTCTATTTCTAGCCAACATGCTAAGTTGGTTAAGTGTTTTGTAAACCTAACCCCCAATCAGTCTGTATAGTTTAGCATGTTCCATTTGATTAAGTATTAATTCAATTTACTTAATCCTATCAATCCTGACTAAGCCTTAATTGTCTTATTAAAGCCTCGACCTCTCACATTAGACAGATATTGTTGTGGCTGCCTGTTGCCGGTTGGGTCCGGGCAGTCTTACGCCACAACTCAGTCTAACCTCGGGTCTTTATTGGGCTCCGTGTTTAACCACCCACATTGGATAGGTATTGTTGTGACTACTGGACAGTCGGGCGGTCCGGGCCAGGTTTACATCACAACTCAATCCAACCTCGGGTTAAACACATCGTATTTTCAAAATTTACATATTTTGTCACTTTTCTTTTTACATGTAAATATTTGCGGCCCATTATTCAAATTCATCTTTATTGGGTAAAATTAATTTATGCCACTTAATTGTTTTTCAAGGTTGTTGGCATGCGTCAAACATGCCAACACATATGTTCTATATTTTAACCCAATTGTCATTACCCCCATTTTATACGTTTGCTACAATATAACATATGTTGGGTTTAACATTTAAACCCAACTTAGCCACATGAAAAGGGGGAGGCTTAGAACATGGGGTTTATATATTCTAAGTATCATAAAAAGGGGAGCGTGAACGCATGAACTTGCAACATAGCGAACTAATTAACATAAGTTTGGCACATGTGAACTTGCATTGTAATAGCATATAATCATGGCATAAACATACTTAAACATGAATCATTCTATTCATATAATCATGGCATAAACATACCTAAACATGAACCATTCTATTCATATAATCATGGCATAAACATACCTAAACATGAATCATGGTTTTTAATCTATTCATGTAAACTTGCAATTGGAATGTAAATCTAACTTAATTATGTGTCACATATATCACCATATGATTTTGATAACAACATAGGCCTAAGACATGTTTTCAACTAGGCATAACACCAAACATAGTTTAGTCATGTTCATAAAGATGCTTACTTTTGTCTCTAATACAAAAGTATGGTTTTACACTTGAATCACGATGCCAATTCCAACATAAATTCATATAAACCATAATACTTAGTTGAATCCAATTACACACTAAAAGTGATCATAAAAGTATGTACATCATATTGGCATAATAGTGAATCATATACTTGCATGAATCTCAAATAAACTACCACAACATATGGTCGCTAACATGAATCATATACTTGCAAATATCCAATAGGCCTAACATCGTTATACCACAATATCCCAAATCGATTCAGAATTAGAGTCATAGCAATATACAATCATGAATTAAATTAAGTACAATTCCATTTCTCATTTTACATAAATCAAAACTCAATTGTTCATTCACGTCGGAATACCACTCTACTTACAACGTATGACGAATCTTCAATTCAGGAATCTGAATTCCGAATTTGGAGATGCTATCCTTTGTTATAGGCGTTGTTTTGATTTAATTGACGTTGCTTTAAGCTTTCGAATTGTCTCCTAATTGTCTCTCGATTTCGATGGCTATTCCTAGTCTTTCCTCAGCAGCATGACAGTCTCATCTTCATTTTTGTTTGTGTGAATTAGGTGGAGTCTTAGGTCCTTTTTATAGAGTTTGTGAGTTAATTAGGATCGTCGATGGAGCTTGGTTTAATAATAGTCGTTCGTTTGAAGGAGAGACCAATCAGGAGCTGACACCTAGCCCTAGTGACAAGGCAAGGCTCAGAAAATCGACCAAGCACAGACCAGGCCAGCCAGGGGGGTTGGGTTCGACCTGGCTCAAGGGCCAGGTCGACTACCAAGTCAACCCCCAGGTCGACTATGTAGTCGACCTGAGTGCCCCAGGTGGACTACCCAGTCGACTTAGGTAGCCCAGGTCGACTACCCAGTCGACCTGGGTGCCTTGGGCGGGAAAATTCTCGCCCAAGCCAATCTGGCCTGATTTTTGAAATTTAAATTTGTTTTCTGAGCTGTTTTTGTCTGTTTGAATTTTAAACTGAATTCTGAAACTTCCGGAGGCCATATCTCCCTCATACGGAGTCCGTTTTACGCAAACTCGGACTCAATTTCAAATAGAATTCCGAGACGAACGCAATGGCGTATCCCGTTTCCCTTAATTCTTTGATTTGAAATTAGTTATACATTATTTTGTGAATTTCACTGTTATAGAATACACGGGGTGTTACATTCTCCCCCACTTAAAAGGATTTCGTCCCCGAAATGTTCAAGTTCAGGAAGAATGTACGTCCTAACATCCAAACGTCCATCTACTCATCCATCAAACACGAGCATCCATTGTCCTTTAAAGACTTCTAATGCTTCATGATCATATGCGAAGTGTGTGTACATGTACTTATCCAATGCAAAATCAGTCGGTCTACTGATTCAGTTGACCTCCTTAATGCAAATTATGTAAGTGCCATGAATCCATTATGTATGTAAATTCTCCTATTCATGATTCTACATGAGTGCACAATCATTCATATAAATGCAACATCCATATGACAACACAATAAACCTCAACCATATACGAATAAATACATTTATGCATATGCAATATGAAGTGACTGAGCCGATCTAAAATTTAGATTGTGTGTGTATATGCAACCACGAGCAACCACTAGCAATCACTTGCAACCACTTGCAACCATCATCCATAACATGTTTCAATTACATGCTTTCATCCAAAGAGTTTCTACCTAAAAGATAAGGTCGAGGAGATATACCTAAAAAGATAGATAAAAGCGCAACTTAAGGAAAAAGAAAGATCAAAGATCTACCCTCGAAAAGAAAAGGGTAGGCTGCGCGTATTCTAGCTTCAGTTTCCCAAGTTGCGTCTCCCTCGGCGTCGCTCCACTGAACTTTGACGATCTTGACTTCGCAGTTGTGTAGCTTTTTCACTTCCGTTCCTAATATGCGGGTTGGAACTTTCCTCACGGTTGCTTCGCGTTCCACTTCAGCTTCTTCTAGGATATTTGGCTCTACCACTTCAGCAGATTCATGTAGACATTTTCGGAGGTGCGAAACATGGAAAACGTTGTGAACTCCGGCCAGTTTTTCGGGTAGCTCTAATCTATAGGTCATTTTCCCAATTTTCTCGATGATAGGAAATGGCCCTACGAACCATGGTGCTAGCTTTCCTGTGGTCCCAAAACGAACAACGTTCCTTAGCGGAGATACCTAAAGAAAAACTCTGTCCCCAACCTCAAATTCAAGGTCGGTCCTCCACTTGTCGGCATAGGATTTTTGTCTGTCTTGGGCTGTCTTCATTCTTCTCCGTATTAAGTCTACTTTTTCTGAAGTCTCTCGGATCATATCTGGTCCAAGTATGAGCTTGTCAGTAGACTCCCACCAACAAGTGGGCGATTGGCACGGTCTTCCATATAAGGCTTCGAAGGGCGCCATTGCGATGGTTGCTTGGTAGCTATTGTTGTAGGCAAATTCCACCAAAGGAAGATGGTCTTCCCACGTCCCTCCGAAGTCAAGGACGCACAATCTTAAAAGGTCCTCCAAAACTCTGTTCACTCTTTCTGTCTGGCCGTTGGTTTGGGGATGATAGGCCGTGCTTAAGCATAACTGTGTGCCAACCGCTTCTTGCAGACTCCGCCAAAACTCACGTGTGAAGATAGGGTCTCGGTCACTAACAATGCTGGATGGTATTCCATGGAGTCGAACAATTTCCTTGAGGTAAAGAGATGCTAGGGATGAGGCAGTTCTTTTACTTTTGACAGGTAAACAGTGGGCGCTTTTAGTAAGCCTATCCGCTATTACCCAAATGCTAGTGTTGCCTCTCCTAGACCTAGGCAGCCCATCAATGAAGTCCATTGAGATGCTATCCCACTTCCACTGTGGGACCTCTAGAGGATGGAGCAGACCGCCAGGCTTTTTCTGTTCCGCCTTAACCTGTTGGCACACCATACACTTTGAAACGAATTCTGCCACGTCTTTCTTCATGCCGCTCCAAAAGAAAGTTCTCTTTATGTCCTTGTACATTTTATCTCCGCCTGGATGTATCGTCATCTTGGAGTGATGTGTTTCCTCGAGAACCTTCTTTACTAAATCCCTTGTCTTTGGGACGCACAGTCTTCCGTCTCGCCTTAGCCAACCCTTGTCATTGATGGAGTATCTGCTGAGGTGACATGAAGTCTCACCCCTAATGAGCCTATTAATCGTCTCCACAAGCTGAGGGTCTTCGCGTTGTGCTGTTCCTGTTGCGTCCACTAAAGTCGGGCGTACTTCGAGATATGCTAGCAAGCTCGGTACAAAATTGGAGGAGGGCCTAAAGTCAAAGCTGGCTATAAACTCTAGGCTTTGTCTTTCAACAAATAGCGGGCTTAGGGTCAGTTTCTTTCGGCTCAACCCGTCTGCCACTACGTTGCCTTTGCCCGGAGTGTAGGAGATCTCGAAATCGTACGAGGCAAGAAACTCCATCCATCTCTGTTGCGTCAAGTTGAGATCTTTCTACGAGAAAAGATATTTCAACGATTTATGGTCAGTGTAAAGTTCGAACTTCTCACCTAGGAGATAGTGTCGCCAAGACTTGAGTGCAAAGACGATGGCAGCTAACTCAAGATCGTGGGTCGGGTAGTTCTTTTCGTGCACTTTCAACTGTCTTCCGCCATAAGCTACTACCCTTCCTTCTTGCATTAAGACAGCGCCTAGCCCTGTCCTATATACATCTGTATAAACTGTGAACATCTTGCTTCCATCTGGCAACGTCAAAACTGGGGTTGTTGTAAGAGCCCTTTTCAGTCGTTGGAAAGCAAATTCGCAATCCAAGTCCCAATTGAACACTAGATTCTTCTTTGTCAGCTTTGTGAGGGAGCTGAGATTTTCGCAAAATCCCTTATGAATTTTCGGTAGAAACCTGCTAGTCCTAGAAAACTTCGGACCTCAGTTGTGTTTCTTGGTGTCTTCCAGTCCTACACCGCTACTACTTTAGCAGGGTCCACAGCCAACCCATTTTTGGATAATATGTGCCCAAGAAACCTCACTTCTTCTCTCCAAAAGTGGCATTTGGAGAATTTGGCTTTTAGCTGATGGACTCGCAGAGTTTCCATGATTGCCCTTAGGTGCTGAGCATGCTCTTCTTCACTCTTTGAGAAGATCAAGATATCGTCTACGAAGACCAATACGAACTTATTGAGGAAATCTCTGAACACCCTACTCATCAGGTCCACGAAGTAAGCGGGTGCGTTTGTCAAGCCAAAAGGCATGACAAGCCATTCAAAGAAGCCGTCTGGGGTTCTGAATGCTGTCTTATCGATACTATCGTCAGCCACACTTAGCTGACGAAATCCGGTCGCTAAATCGAGTTGGGAGAAAACAGACGCTCCTACAAGCTGATCAAACAGATCGTCAATTCTGGGGAGAGGTTGCCTATTCTTTTTCGTTAGCTTGTTGAGCTCCCTATATCAACACATAGACGGAGTGAACCATCCTCCTTTGTAGCGAACACCACTGGAGCGCCCCATTCTGAAATGCTCCTTCTAATGAACCCCTTCTCTAGAAGCTCTTTAATCTGTTTACTGAGCTCCTTTCTTTCCCGTGGAGCCATGTGTCTAACGGGCAACGCAACGGGCTTTGCATTATCTACAAGATATATGCGGAAGTCTATCTCCCGCATCGGAGGCAAGCCCTTCACCTCTTCGAAGACATCCGCATATTCCCGGACCACTCTAACCGATTACAAACTTTCAACAGAGGCATCTAGCGATTCAAGATAACTAAGCATAACCGCATACGAGGGATTACAAGTAATTTCCAGAGTGTTACCGAGTTGGGTCAGAAGCCTAACCACCTTTTTCTCACAATCCAGGATGGCACCATTACTGGATAGCCAATCCATGCCCAAAATCAAACCATATCCCGAAAAGCCCAAAACAAAGGCACTACATTTAAATTCTACGCTTAGAATAGAAATTTTCAATACCACACAGATCATAGATAAATAAGCTGGGCCCCCAATTGGATTTGAAATAATTAAGGGGTCCTCTACCATTCTAGTTTCTAGGTGCAGAGATTCTACTAAAGCAGAAGAGATAAAGGAGTGTGATGTGCCAGAATCAAATAAAGTGTGAACTGGGTGATCATAAAGATAAACTACACTTTCTACAGAAGTATTTATACCTCGCTGCTGCAGAGGTGGCACTTCTAGCGAATGAACTTGTGCCCCTGAGGTGGATCCAGCACTCTGCCCCTGCCCTCGATTCTTTGGGAAATCCTTAGCCATATGGCCTGTTTCACCGCAAGAAAAGCACCCACCATTCATCTTGGCCTTCTTTTTCCGGCAATCTTTCACCAAGTGCCCCACTTTGCCACAGAAATTACACTTCCTCTTCTCTTTGTTCTCTTTCCCGCCTTTCTTAAAGTCTGTCTTCTTAGGCTGTAAACCCTCTTTCCTCCCTTGAGAGCTTTCTGCCTTTGTCTCCTTCTTGCCCTTATCCTCTTCGTTCAGCAATGCCATCTCCACCAACCTATCATACGTTGCTCCCATAGGTATATGGGTCATGGCCAAACTGTGTAATGGCTCATTCAATCCTTTGACAAAGAGGAGAGCCTTCTTGTATGGGGTGTTGACTAGGTCCAGTCTGAACCTAGCCAGCTGATCGAACTGATTAACATACTCTTTGACTGTCATATTCCCTTGCTTAAGAAATAAGAACTTTTCCAACTGAAGACTCCTTTCATCTTCTGAGAGAAATTTAGCCTCAAACCTTGCCCTAAAGTCCTCTCATGTTTCCACTAGTCTTTCTCCATTGGTGACTTCCTACCAGTAGGAAGCCTCGCCTTTAAGTAGCCATACTGCCAGTTGTACCTTCTGTCTATCTTCTACCTCAAAGATGACGAATAAGTCCTCGGTTTCCTTCAGCCAATTCCTGGCTACCACGAAGGAATCGGTTCCATGAAAGTCCTTTCCTCCCATAGCTTTAAAATCTTTACATATCTTAGCAAAAGTATTTCCCCGCGGAGGAGGTGGAGGAAGAGGTGCTGCTGCAGCTGGATGATTTCCTGCAGTTGGAGGAGGAGGAACAGTGGGACCTGGCTGATTGGCCCTTTCTTCTAAGAATCGTCTAAACCAACCAGGTATTGGTACACCCTCTAGCAAGTTAAGTTCTTCGGACATGCTGAAGCAAAAAGGATAGATTCAAAACGAAGGATAAATGATAGTACCTATGGCTTTGGGGGACTATGTCTTTTTTTAAAAAAAAATAAAATAACATTTTATCTTTAAAAATGCTTCTTTAAATTTTCTTTTTATTGAAATAAATTTTCAAAACTTTTTATCTTATCTGGTAAACCTATGCTCTGATACCAAGTGAAACACCCCACCTCCGTTAGGGTCACTCTCAAAGGGAATGCCCTAATTTTGGTGGAGGTTTATAAGTATAAGTCACAGATACACAAGACAGATATAAATACACATATTTTTGAACAGCGGAAAACAACAGCAATTTTTATTTCAACAAAATACGTGTTACACAAACCATGTCATAATTTGTCTTACAATACTTACAAAAACATAACATCTTCATAACTGTCTTGATTACATTATTTAAAGAAGCATAAAAACATAAGTAAGCTGCATAAGTCCCATAATTGTTGTCCAAAGCCATAGACCAAAACGAAAAAGATCCAAGCAATACATTCTTTCTATTCAAGCTGGATGTGAAAACTGGTCAAGCTGCGGTATTCCCTCCCTGTGGACCTGGGGGGGGGACGAAAGAAAAGTAGAGTCAGACATAAAGCCTGAGTAAGTCTAGGACTATTCAGTCTATGAATAAAGAACTGGGTATGATAAGTATAAACTGGAAATGGGAAAGCACCATAAACTAAGTTAAGTTGTCTAGAGTCGAATATACTTATCGTACCCCATATTAATCTCTGCATCCATATAAGCTAGTTCCCAACAGGCACCCCATAATCAGGGTGAAGTGATTCGTTTCTAATGATCGGCTCCTACCACTACAACAAAAAACACTTTTCGCAACAAGCGATATCTGTTGCAGTAGACTTATTGCAACAGGCCTGCGCCTGTTGTTATAGCCGAAGTTGCAAAATGTCCGCAACATTTTGTGCCTGTTGCAATAAGATGTTGCGGTGTACTTCTTTGCAACAGGCTTTTGTTGTTGCAACATATCATTTTGCAACAGTATATGCCTGTTGTAATAGATCCATAAATCTATAAAAAATATATTATAGCTTATAGGTATTACATATTAAATGTATTCGTTTTAACAATAGTGTATATCACAAAATAAAATAAACAAATAAAAAATTTATTTTAACAAAGTTTTAATAGTACAAAAAATTACAATAAAAATTTCTACAATTTTCATGCACCACTTATTTATAACAATTTCTTCTTTCACACCACTCATGTATAACAAAGTTTTAATGGTACAAACTGAGAGTTCACTGCATAGCGTGGGGTCTGAACCTAAAGGAACTGGTGTCGGTCCCGGTAAAAGCTTTAGGATGTTTAGGTTTGATACTGCTAGCATATTGAAGCCTTTAGAACCCGCTTTTGCCGCCAATTGATTTTCCCTGTAGATTATTCACTAATGACAATAAGTATGGCTTAATGTATGAAAGCATGACTGGCAGCAATGGCAGAGGCTGAAGAAAATATCATGTGATTATCATAATTGAAAAATGCGGCATGAGTTCAGGCGTGGTAATTGCTTCGAGGACCTGTTAATCTAAGATTCTAACATATATTTTCATATAAAGTGTTTATGACGGGAAACTGCAATATATCACTGGCAGCACGGTTCTTCTAAGTGAAGTGCATCATTCCAAAGTTTAAAAAAAAATAGTAGGCAATTTGAATTAAAAACAACAGGCAATTTGAAAGGAGTATGGTTAGTTCTCATTTGTTCGATATAAAAGATATAAAACCTAGGTATGGGTCCATGGGAGTTGGTGGACTATTGAACAAATGGGATTGGTCGGGTAATGAACTAGACAAAAAAAAAGACTGGAAAGAGAAACAGATTTTACATTTTTTTTCTTCTGTTTTCCAACTTAAATACCTTATCGAAAAGCACCATTTACAATTCCCAACTGGAAGAAATAATTTCCTTCTTCAAATTGCAAAAGAAGAAAAAAATACGGATCAAAAGAATTTTCTGATACCACCGTCATGAAAAAAAAGAGTACCTGCCATGGTGAAGAGGGTGATGCAAAGGAGAAACATGACTTGTAACACCCCACGTCCATTAATGTCACTCATAAAGGGAATGCATTAACTTCCATGGAGGTTTTAAGTGAATATAGAACAGTAAAATTACAACAAGACAGATATAAAATAGTACTTGGAAATTCAAAAACTTTATTTCATTGTAGCAGAAGTCAAAACATGTTTGATTACATCATAACACCATATTCAATGTCAAGTACAATATCTATCTTGATAAAACAAGTACATAATCCCATTACATGAATAGCCATTAAAAAGAAAGATAACAAGCTGGACTTTACTTCAGCAGTCCAAGCTTTCCAGAAGATAAGCGATCCAACTAGACTCCACTAGAACTTGGCCCAACCTGCGGACCTGAAGGGAGAAAAAGGATGGAAAAGAGGGGGTCAGACATAAAGTCTGGTGAATATGATAATTCTACAATACTATTACCAAAATAACTGGACTAAGGCATAAGCTGGAAAACAAGAAAATGTCTATGAAGAGCAGATTAAGGACATAGACAATCGCTAAAGGCAACGTTATAGGCGCTCCTAAATACTAAAGGATAAACACTATACTGCACCACACCAGTCACCCTAAAGATTCATCCCACTTAGCTTCACTTAGAAACTTTCCCAATGGCTTTATGTACCCCTAGCTGACTACATAGGTGCCGCCTGCCCCTATCTCCACTAGGTGTACCCTACTTCCCATTATTCGATCGGCTCCCTAACTCGTAGATACCCGTGCTGGCCCAACAGTGGGGTGTATCACTCCCCTAAAGTGGCAACCTGATACAACGGACATGCATGGCTTATACCTACACGATGCAACAACGTCTTACCTACCAGCCCGGGTCCACACACGCATATGAAACCTGTTGGACTTGCGTTGCCACCGCTCCCTGTTTTGGCCTCTTATAGTCAAACCCAGTATGCGTGTCCCGTCCTCGACTTGGGTCGAGCCTACAAAGATACGTTTTGGGATACTGGTTGAAATGGCCCCCCACTATTTACCACAAGCATTCCACCTAAGCTTGTCCCCATTAGTCCATCCCACTTAACCCACTTAGTCATGTTCATTTACATGTGTGTTTGGTTAAGTCTAATCGTATTTCAAATGCCTCTAAAGGCAACCACCAGATTCTTCATGCCACCCAAGGCACCTACTTAACCACCATGTCCCACCTTACATGATTATCTGGTTAAGTATTTCTTAGTTCATTAAGGCCATAACCTCATAAAGACCTCTCACATTAGACTGGCATTTATGGCAGCTGGATTTGCCGGGCGGGTCCGGGCAGTCTTACACCATAAAAGAGTCTAACCTCGTGTCTTTACAACTGTTATGCTTTAGTTTGGGCCTAGGATCTCTCACATTGGGCCGACATTTGTGACTACTGGATTTGCCGGGCGGGTCCGGGCAGGTTTACATCACAAACGGGTCCAACCTCGTGTCCTAAGCATTGATTATTAATAATAATCCACTTTCCCCCAATTTTAATAATTCCCTACTTGAATTATTAATTACTTCCAATTTTTAACAATGTCCATAATTGACTCAATTATGGACATCCATTCATGGTATGCAAAATCTTACAAAATTGCACCCAATTTATTAATTCCTAATATTACCCCTACCCCACGTTTGAACGTTTATTCGCAAAATATATGTTAGACTCGAATAGCCTAACTCATAGCAAAAAAAGAGATTATCATAATAACAACATGTATATGTGACCAAATGAATCATAATAAGGGGTGAAACTTGCATATGTCCAACTTGCATAGATTATACATGTCATGGACCTAAAGGTGTCAACTTGTTCAAAATTCACCTAATATAATCTCAATCAATTTTCATAAACTTACATATGAACATGTGTGAATCAACATCATCTAATTTTTTAACAACATGGTTTTATATGGGTACACCTAACTCAATAGGCAAATTCCCATAATCAAGTTTTATTTAATTATAGTTTCAAGTTTATGGGTACACCTAACCTAATAGGCAAATTCCCATAAACAAGATCCATTTAAATTAAAAAAAACATAACTTTAAGCATGTTCCAACAACATCATGATTTTACAACATAATATAGCTTGATTTATAACATGGCATAGTATGATAGTATAACATAGCATGACATGATTCTCAACATAGCACGACATAGCATAAGAGAATTTACAACATAGCATGACATAGCATATATAATTTACATCATACGACAACATAATAACATAATAAGAGATCCACAATATATAGAATTTACAATCACAAATCACATCACTTTCTTGTGATCCATTCATAACTGAGTCAAATTAGTTTGTAATAGTCTTGTGAGAATCATCATACTCACCAACAAAAGAAAAGAATTAGAGAAAGAGAGATCTTTTGATTTGATTTGTGTAGATTTAGTTGTAGATGATTAGGCTTCCTCTTCTTAATTTGTGACGGCTATGCTGAACTCCATGGCAGCAGCATGACGGTAGCTTCTCTAATTTTACAAGTGATTTAGGTCTAGGGTCTACCCACTTATTTATAGATTTTTAGAATTCATTTAGGCCATTAGATTTAACCTAGAAATAACCGCAGCCGTTCAGACAAGATGGGGTTTATCTTGTTGACTCAGCAATGAGTCAGAAGTGACTCAGCAAACACTCAGCATATTAATAAACTTCTATTCATGTCATAAATATATATATATTTTTTCTACAATGTACATATTAGATACATCCCCCTTTACTTATTATTATTTTAGCAACTTTAGTGTTAATAGAAAATTCGGGGTGTTACATTCTCCCCTCCTTTTAGGATTTCGTCCCCGAAATCTTCAAGTCTGGAAAAATGTATATCCTACCATCCAAACGTCCATCTACTCATCCATCATACACAGGCATCCATTGTCCTTAAAAGACTTCTAATGCTTTATGATCATATGAAAGTGTGTGTACATGTCCTTACCTAATGCGAAATCAGGCGGTCTACTGATTCAGTTGACCTCCTTAATGCAAATTATGTAAGTGTCATGAATCCATTATGTATGCAAAAGATCCTAATTGCTTACATACTACTTCTATATGCGTGCACACCCATTCAACCGAATGCAGCATCCATATGATGGTACAACCATTATACATCCATTATACTAAATACATCCATATATATGCAATATGCAATATGAAGTGACTGAGCCGATCTAGTGCCTAAAGTGTGTGTATATATGCATCCACGAGCAACCACTAGCAAACACTTGCATCCATTTTGCATCCATCATACATAACATGTCTCAAACACATGTTTCAACCATAGGATTATCCTAACTAAAGGTCAAAGATACTAATGAGAGGACATACTAAAGATAAGATAAGATAAGCTAAGCGATAAAGGAGAAATTAAAAGACATACCCTCAAAAAGAAAAGGGTACAACGAACGCATCTTCTCTTCTGTCTCCCAAGTTGCGTTGCTCTCATCATCTCCCCATTGCACTTTAACCAGTCTGACCTCTCGATTCCTCAACTTTTTGATCTCCGACCCAAGAATGCATGTAGGAGCTCGTCTAATTGTTGCATCACGCTCTATTTCCATCTCTTTAAGCAAGCTCGGCTCTACCACCTCCGCGGTCTTGTGCAAACACTTCCTCAAATGTGATACATGGAATACGTCGTGTACTCCACTAAGTTTCTCAGGCAACTCCACCCTATATGCCATCTTCCCAATCCTGTTTTTTTACAGGAAACGGCCCTACAAACCTTGGTGCTAATTTCCCCACGGACCCAAAGCGAACAACATTCTGTAACGGAGATACTTTGATAAAAACCATGTCCCCAATGTCAAACTCAAGATCTGTCCTCCTCTTATCAGCATACGATTTTTGCCTATCTTGTGCTGCTTTCATCCTCCTTCGAATCAACTCAATCTTCTCCGAGGTTTCCCTAACCATATCGGGCCCAAGTAGGATTTTATCGGTAGATTCCCACCAACATGTAGGCGAACGGCAAGGCCTTCCATAAAGAGCTTCGAAAGGTGCCATGCCAATACTAGACTGAAAGCTATTATTATATGCGAATTCTACTAATGGAAGGTGCTCTTCCCATGTACCCCCAAAGTCTAGGATACAAAGCCTTAAAAGATCCTCTAGAATGCGATTCACCCTCTCGGTCTGGCCGTCTGTCTGAGGATGATATGCGGTGCTCAAACATAGCTGAGTCCCTACCACCTCTAGTAAACTCTTCCAAAATTCGCTAGTAAAGATGGGGTCACGGTCGCTTACTATACTAGAAGGAATACCGTGCAAACGAACTATCTCCTTAATGTATACAGAAGCCAACCACGGAGCAGTCCTCTTACTTTTCACGGGAATAAAATGGGCGCTTTTAGTAAGTCTATCCACTATAACCCAAATCCCCGTGTTACCCTTCCTTGATCTTGGTAATCCATCCACAAAATCCATTAAGATGCTTTCCCATTTCCATAGTGGAACTTCTAATGGGTGAAGCAACCCACCGGGTTTCTTTTGTTCTGCTTTAACTCGTTGGCACACCAAGCATCTAGCGACGTACTCGGCCACATCCTTTTTCATACCGGCCCAAAAGAAAACCCGCTTCACATCTTTGTACATCTTATCCCCGCCAGGATGAATGGTCATTTTTGAGCGATGAGCATCATCAAGAATGGCCTTCCTTAAGTCTTCGTCTTGTGGTACACAAAGTCTATTATCCCTTCGTAACCAACCCTTATCGTCTAGGGTATACCTACGAAGATGGCTTGACGACTCCCCCCCTTTGAGCTTTTCTACTATCTCAACCAACTGTGGGTCGTCTCGCTGTGCCTCACCAACCCGTCCTAGAAATGTAGGTCTAACCTCCAAGGATGGTAACAGACCGGGTACTAAGTCAACGGAGGGTCTAAAGTCAAACATAGAGATGAATTCTAAGCTTTGTCATTCAACAAACAACGGACTCAAGGACAACCTTTTCCTACTTAAGGCGTCGGCCACCACGTTACCCTTGCCCGGGGTATATGCTATTTCAAAATCGTAGGAGGCTAAGAATTCCATCCACCGTTGCTGCCTTAAATTCAAATCCTTCTGAGAGAATAAGTATTTTAATGATTTGTGGTCAGTGAACAGTTCGAATTTCTCACCAAGAAGATAGTGACGCCAAGACTTAAGCGCGAAAACAATTGCGGCTAGCTCTAAGTCATGCGTGGGGTAATTCTTTTCATGAACCCTCAACTGCCTTCCACCATAGGCTATTACTCTTCCCTCTTGCATGAGGACCGCGCCAAGTCCCGTCCCACATGCATCAGTATAGATGGTAAACGGTTTATTCCTGTCTGGCAGCACTAAGACTGGGGCTGAAGTTAAGGCTCTCTTTAAACGTTGGAACGCATCATCGCAATCTTTGTCCCACGTAAAAACCAGGTTCTTCTTCGTTAACTGTGTTAATGGAGCTGATATTTTTGCGAAGTCTTTGATAAACTTCCTATAATAGCTAGCCAACCCCAAGAAACTTCTTACTTCGGTTGCATTTTTAGGGACCTTCCAATCTTGGATGGCCACCACCTTTGCGGGATCCACTGCTATCCCTTCTTTGGAAACCACGTGCCCTAAGAACCGTACTTCCTCCCTCCAGAAGTGACACTTAGAAAATTTTTCTTTAAGGTTATGCGCTCGAAGGGTTTCCAACACTTCCCTAAGATGTAGGGAGTGCTCTTCTTTATTCTTAGAAAAGACTAAGATGTCATCCACAAAGACTACCACGAATTTGTTAAGGTATTCCCTAAACACCCTACTCATCAAATCAACAAAATATGCAGGGGCGTTTGTCAAACCAAAGGGCATCACTAGCCGTTCATAGAATCCGTCAGGAGTCCTAAAAGCAGTCTTATCTATACTATCCTCAGCCACTCTCAGTTGATGAAAGCCAGTGGCTAAGTCCAACTGCGAAAACACTGAGGCGCCAACTAACTGATCAAAGAGATCGTCAATCCTCGGCAGTGGGTGTCGGTTCTTTTTAGGAAGCTTGTTTAGTTCTCTATAGTCCATACAAAGTCTAAGAGACCCATCCGCCTTTGTGGCAAAAACTACTGGAGCACCCCACTCCGATATACCACGTCTTATGAACCCCTTCTCAAGCAACTCCTTTACTTTCTTATTGAGTTCCCTCCTTTCACGAGGAGCCATGTGGCGCACTGGCAAAGATACGGGTTTAGCATTATCCACAAGATAAATTCGAAAGTCTATCTCCCGCTTTGGAGGTAAGCCCTTCACCTCCTCAAACACATCCGGATATTCCCGGACCACTTCTACCGATCGCAGGTTCTTTACAGACGCGTCAAGCGATTCAAGATAACTTAGCATAACGGAATTTATGGGATTACAAAAGATGTCGAGAGCATTACCAAGGCGAGTCACAAGCCTAACTACTCTCCTTTCACAATCAAGAATGGCCCTATTTCTAGACAACCAATCCATTCCTAAAATTAGCCCATAGCCCGTGAAGCCCAATACATAAGCATCACATCTAAATTCAACGCTAAGTATAGAGATTTTCAAATCCAAACATATCATGGTCAAATGAGCCGAACCCCCAATTGGATTTGAAACGAACAAGGGATCCTCTACTAAACTGGTGTTCAAGTGCAGTGATTCAACTAATGATGCAGAGATAAACGAATGAGATGCGCCAGAATCGAATAAGATACGGACAGGATGATCAAACAGAAAAACTAAGCTTTCAACAGAAATTGTTCTACCTCTTTCTTGCAGCGGTGGGGCCGCAATAGCCTGAACTTGCCCCCTTGCCTGCCCTGGTGCCATAAGAGCCTGCACCTGTCCTCCCGAGGTAGACCCTGCCCTCTGCCCCTTCTTTGGACAGTCCTTCACTAAATGTCCCGCATCTCCACAATGAAAACAACCAGTCTTCTTTTTCTTTCTACAATCTTTGCTGAGATGGCCAGGCGTCCCACAATTGAAGCATTTCTTTTTCCCTTTGCCATTATTGTTTTTACCACCCTTCTTATTTTGCTGTTGGGGTTTCTTCTAATCCCCTTTCTTTTCAACTGCCTTATCCTCATGCATAAGTGCCATTTCTACTAGCTTTTCAAAGGTGGCTCCCATAGGGATGTGGGTCATAGCCAACCCTTGGAACGGTTCATTCAAGCCTCTAACGAACCTCAAAGCTTTCTTCTCTGGCGTGTTCACCAACTCCAAGCCAAACCTTGCTAACTGATTAAATTTATCGACATATTCCTTTACTGATGAGCTCCCTTGCTTTAGTGCCAGGAATTTTTCCATATTTAAGTTCTCCTCTGCCCTTGAAAGAAACTTTGCCTCAAACCTTCGTCTGAAATCCGCCTATGAATCAACTGGACGTTCCCCGTTAGTGACCTCCCACCAAAACGAGGCCTCTCCCTTCATTAACCAAGCAGCTAAACGGACTTTCCTCCCATCTTCCACTTCAAAGATATCCAACAATTCCTCAGTCTCCTTAAGCCAATCTCTGGCCTCCACAAACGTCTCAGTCCCTTGAAAAGTTTTTCCTCCCATAGGCTTGAATTCCTTGCACGTCTTTGCAAAAGTGTCAACACGAGGAGGAGGAGGAGGAGGAATGGGTGCAACTAGGGGTGGAGGAGTATCCGCTGGGCCTGCAATGGTGGCCCTAGCCTCCAAGTATCTCCTAAACCACCCTGGAATCGTCACACCTTCTGGGAGATTAAGATCTTCAGCCATGCTGAAACGAAAAAGGAAAGATTCAAAATGGAGAATTCGAAAGATAAAGATAAGGATGTGGCTATTTGGGATTATGTTTTTCATAAAAACTCTCTTTAAATAACATGTTTTTTTTTTTTTTTTGAAAGCACTTCTTCCAAAAATACTTTAGAAAAAAAATATTTTTCTAAAAAAAAAAAAAAAATTATCTGTTCTGGTAACCTTATGCTCTGATACCACGTGTAACACCCCACGTCCATTAATGTCACTCACAAAGGGAATGCATTAACTTCCATGGAGGTTTTAAGTGAATATAGAACAGTAAAATTACAACAAGACAGATATAACATAGTACTTGGAAATTCAAAAACTTTATTTCATTGTAGCAGAAGTCAAAACATGTTTGATTACATCATAACACCATATTCAATGTCAAGTACAATATCTATCTTGATAAAACAAGTACATAATCCCATTACATGAATAGCCATTAAAAAGAAAGATAACAAGCTGGACTTTACTTCAGCAGTCCAAGCTTTCCAGAAGATAAGCGATCCAACTAGACTCCACTAGAACTTGGCCCAACCTGCGGACCTGAAGGGAGAAAAAGGATGGAAAAGAGGGGGTCAGACATAAAGTCTGGTGAATATTATAATAATTCTACAATACTATTACCAAAATAACTGGACTAAGGCATAAGCTGGAAAACAAGAAAATGTCTATGAAGAGCAGATTAAGGACATAGACAATCGCTAAAGGCAATGTTATAGGCGCTCCTAAATACTAAAGGATAAACACTATACTGCACCACACCAGTCACCCTAAAGATTCATCCCACTTAGCTTCACTTAGAAACTTTCCCAATGGCTTTACGTACCCCTAGATGACTACATAGGTGCCGCCTGCCCCTATCTCCACTAGGTGTACCCTACTTCCCATTATTCGATCGAATCCCTAACTCGTAGATACCCGTGCTGGCCCCACAGTGGGGTGTATCACTCCCCTAAAGTGGCAACCTGATACAACGGACATGCACGGCTTATACCTACACGATGCAACAACGTCTTACCTACCAGCCCGGGTCCACACACGCATATGAAACCCGTTGGACTTGCGTTGCCACCGCTCCCTGTTTTGGCCTCTTATAGTCAAACCCAGTATGCGTGTCCCGTCCTCGACTTGGGTCGAGCCCACAAAGATACGTTTTGGGATACTGGTTGAAATGGGCCCCCACTATTTACCACAAGCATTCCACCTAAGCTTGTCCCCATTAGTCCATCCCACTTAACCCACTTAGTCATGTTCATTTACATGTGTGTTTGGTTAAGTCTAATCGTATTTCAAATGCCTCTAAAGGCAACCACCAGATTCTTCATGCCACCCAAGGCACCTACTTAACCACCATGTCCCACCTTACATGATTATCTGGTTAAGTATTTCTTAGTTCATTAAGGCCATAACCTCATAAAGACCTCTCACATTAGACTGGCATTTATGGCAGCTGGATTTGCTGGGCGGGTCCGGGCAGTCTTACACAATAAAAGTGTCTAACCTCGTGTCTTTACAACTGTTATGCTTTAGTTTGGGCCTAGGACCTCTCACATTGGGCCGACATTTGTGACTACTGGATTTGCCGGGCGGGTCCGGGCAGGTTTACATCACAAACGGGTCCAACCTCATGTCCTAAGCATTGATTATTAATAATAATCCACTTTCCCCCAATTTTAATAATTCCCTACTTGAATTATTAATTACTTCCAATTTTTAACAATGTCCATAATTGACTCAATTATGGACATCCATTCATGGTATGCAAAATCTTACAAAATTGCACCCAATTTATTAATTCCTAATATTACCCCTACCCCACGTTTGAACGTTTATTCGCAAAATATATGTTAGACTCGAATAGCCTAACTCATAGCAAAAAAAGAGATTATCATAATAACAACATGTATATGTGACCAAATGAATCATAATAAGGGGTGAAACTTGCATATGTCCAACTTGCATAGATTATACATGTCATGGACCTAAAGGTGTCAATTTGTTCAAAATTCACCTAATATAATCTCAATCAATTTTCATAAACTTACATATGAACATGTGTGAATCAACATCATCTAATTTTTTAACAACATGGTTTTATATGGGTACACCTAACTCAATAGGCAAATTCCCATAATCAAGTTTTATTTAATTATAGTTTCAAGCTTATGGGTACACCTAACCTAATAGGCAAATTCCCATAAACAAGATCCATTTAAATTAAAAAAAACATAACTTTAAGCATGTTCCAACAACATCATGATTTTACAACATAATATAGCATGATTTATAACATGGCATAGTATGATAGTATAACATAGCATGACATGATTCTCAACATAGCACGACATAGCATAAGAGAATTTACAACATAGCATGACATAGCATATATAATTTACATCATACGACAACATAATAACATAATAAGAGATCCACAATATATAGAATTTACAATTACAAATCACATCACTTTCTTGTGATCCATTCATAACTGAGTCAAATTAGTTTGTAATAGTCTTGTGAGAATCATCATACTCACCAACAAAAGAAAAGAATTAGAGAAAGAGAGATCTTTTGATTTGATTTGTGCAGATTTAGTTGTAGATGATTAGGCTTCCTCTTCTTAATTTGTGACGGCTATGCTGAACTCCATGGCAGCAGCATGACGGTAGCTTCTCTAATTTTACAAGTGATTTAGGTCTAGGGTCTACCCACTTATTTATAGATTTTTAGAATTCATTTAGGCCATTAGATTTAACCTAGAAATAACCGCAGCCGTTCAGACAAGATGGGGTTTATCTTGTTGACTCAGCAATGAGTCAGAAGTGACTCAGCAAACACTCAGCATATTAATAAACTTCTATTCATGTCATAAATATATTTATATTTTCTACAATGTACATATTAGATACATCCCCCTTTACTTATTATTATTTTAGCAACTTTAGTGTTAATAGAAAATTAGGGGTGTTACATGACTTTACTGAGAAAATCCAACCAGAATATGAGTGTTCCGGATTGTATTGCCTAAAAAACCTTGTAACCAGAAAAGCGATTGAAATTCGATTCATATTTAAAGACCTGATGATACAAAAGTAAAGAGCAGCTGCTAATACAATCATACTTTCATTACATATAATAAAGAGAAAGAGATTGAAATTGATCCCAAGAGCAGCTCAGTGACTCATTGTTCTAGAACGTACTAAACAACCAAGTAATGTTGTCATTAAAGATATATTAAAGAAATATATTTTTAATACATTAGAAAAAATAGTATGGATAACGAACAATTTTACTTACGCAGGAATATACAATTGAGGAGCTCGCCTACTTTAACAGACATGCAAGGCTTACTAATACATAATATTGCTTTACATAATGATACATGTATATTGGATTGAATTGACACACCTGATGCAATACTGTAGTTAATTAAGAAAATGCAGGCTTCAAATTACACGCATAAACAAGGGTGTAGATTGAATTATAGTTAGTAAAACACAATGAAATTGTGCATCAAAAAACATACAGTAGTCACTGCAGTTTTAAGTATGCATCCCTTCTGTATTAATCCCACACTATTAAAATGTCCTCAAACCAGAAACTTCTTGATAGACCAAAGTATGGCATATTTCAATATCATAATCAAAAGCCGGTTGAGTAATTTTAAAAAACGCTTCATATGCATATTCGGCAAATCCCAATAACCTACTACATCCTAAAATTGTGTAGTTTCACCATGTACGGGAAGAAAACTTTTTACTATTGCTGAACAATAAATCATGATGGCCCGTAATAACATCAAAAATAAAACAACGAAAAACAAAGGTATGAAATTTCAAAAAAGAATCACCTAGCCTTGACATGAAGACTGTGCTGCTGTGAGTTATCGTCATAAGTAGTGAGTTCATTGTCCAGACGTATGTTGGATTTGCAGGTAAAATAGATTTTCGCATTCTTTTTTTTTTTTTTTTGCTGTCAGACTTTCTGTGGGGAAATCTATTTTTAGCGCCTGAGAATGGTGCTCGACTTGTTGAATTTTAGATTTGCATAGTATTGAGTTTGGCAGGGGCTGCATGAATTTGGGAGAAGAGAAGGGGAGAAGAGAAGAAAAGAGAAAAATACATTATTACTTCCAGCATGAAGAAAAGAGAAAATACGTAATAATATTCAATTTGTAGTGTGGAGTCACGCGGAAGAAGAAAACCGCGTAAGCTTTTGGAGCCGATAATTTTGGCACTTCCAACGAAAATTTAAATTAATGCGGCCTAATTTTAGTTAGCTGGCGCCAATTTGTCACCGTTTTGTAAGGCAGGCGTTTAAAACCAGAATTAACAAGTTAAATTTTATATTAATTATAATATGAATTTCTTGAAAATTATATATATATATTAAAACTATTTCTGAAGTATTACAAATTAATTATTACTTCTTAATTACTATTTATTACCTTTTAATATAATTATTGAATACTATGAATTATTAATTATTAAATGTAATTAATAATTGTTAAATATAATTTACACTCTATCAATAACTAACCATGATAAATTATTAATGTATTAATTGATTTCAATTAATTATTATTACTTAATACTTATCAAATTATAACTAAATATTACCTATTACTTCGTACTTTTGAATTTAACAGTAATTATTTATTATGAATTTATTAATTATTTAATTATCTATTTACTTATTTAATATTTAAACAAATTCATATTTCAAATTAATTATTAATTATTATCCATTAGCTTTTTACAATTAATTTATTATTATTTGATAATTATTTATTTATTTTATTATTTTTAGATGTTATTTATTATTATTATTATTTTTTGAAGGGCAAGCCGGCTATTTATAGTGGGTCGTGCCACTGTTTATTAGAAGAGGAGAAAGAAAAAGAATCTGCACAAGCACGGAAAACTTATTATTATTTGTTAATTATTATTAATTATCAGTTATAAATATCACTTTACAATACTTAAATTTTATTATTAAATATTTATTTTAATTATGTATAATTACTAGTAGTTAATCATTTAACAATAACTAATTAAAATCAATTATTAAAAGTTAATCATTAAATGCTTATACTTATTTTTAGTATGTTTTTTCGCAACCGGCTTTACCAGTTGTAGAAAATACAGTTATTGCAAGTGGTGAAAACAGTTGCTAAAGATATTTATTCGCAACTGGCTTAGAAGCGTAGTTGCAAATAATATGTTTGTTGCAACTGTTAGGAAAACACAGTTGCTAAAAGTATGTATTTGCAACAGGAAGAGAAATGCAGTTGCTAAAAATATGTTTTTCGCAACAGAAAGAGAAGGTCTGTTGCTAAATCTTATCTATTTCAACTGCTATAATAGGTCTGTTGCTAAATGTCATTTATTGCAACTGTCTTTTGTTGCCTGTTGCAAATAGCTAGTTGCAATAGGGTATTTTTCTTATTGTGTACTCGCATAGTTACACGTGTCTTACGGCCCCCGATGTTGTAGTTACCTATGCTGGTCCCACCATGGGGTGTATCAAGTCCCATGGTGGCGGCCCGACACAATCCTAGAATGCACAGGTATGCTACTGGTGCCCAGTGCCTTATTTTTCTGCGCTGGAGTGTGTGCACGCCCGCACCCCGTTAGAACCTACACTGCTGCACCACCGCCGTCGATTTGACCTCTTACAGTCAGCCCAGTAATCGTGCCCCACCCTGCCTAGTTCAGGGTATCCCGATACACCTTGTAGGGTTACTGCTGAAAAGGGTCCCCCGCTACTAGGTTTTCTATTTCTAGCCAACATGCTAAGTTGGTTAAGTGTTTTGTAATCCTAACCCCCAATCAGTCTGTATAGTTTAGCATGTTCCATTTGATTAAGTATTAATTCAATTTACTTAATCCTATCAATCCTTACTCAGCCTTAATTGTCTTATTAAAGCCTCGACCTCTCACATTAGACAGATATTGTTGTGGCTGCCTGTTGCCGGTTAGTGTAACACCCCACCTCCGCCAGGGTAACTCTTGCAAGCACACTAGCTTCGGAGGGGCGTTAAACAAGGTAAACATGCATGCAGATATCACAAGACAGAACATAAAAGTAAAACAGAGTAGTAAAGCAGCGGATAAAACTAGCATTTCAAAACCATAGTTAAGTTACAACAAAGTACTTGATCATTATTTTCAAACAAACAAAGTCTAGAGAAAAGCATAAACTGAAAAACTGAAATACATAAAGTACTATCCCCAAAGTGAAGTGATAAACCATAGCTAGCTCAATGTCCAAAACCGTACATGAGCAAATCCAGTAAGCAAGCTATAAAGATCCAAGCTAAGCTCCAATGTTCCCACCCTGAGGACTTGAGGGGGGGGGGAACGGAAGAAAAGAGGCGAAAGAAAACAGGTCAGTCAAAAAGACTGGTAAGCCCTAACTACTATCAGTCCATGAACTAGTAAAGTTAACTGGCATGAGAAGCTGAGATGAACATAAGGATAACAACATACTGGCATGATGATTAACTAACAAGATAGATAAAGGTGTCATCGCATAATCAAGGTTAAGTTTTGCACCACGGGTGTACTAGCATTCTAACATGTCAAGTAAAAACAAGAGTTGATCCCTTGGCCCAAGCTTGGCCCAATATCATGAGATGACCTAAATCAAGGTCCAACTACACGGTCTAGTCGATCGGCTCCCTATAAGCCTAACTCGTCAAGTGTCGGTGTCATACGGCCCAAAACATGAAATGTAGTTAAACTGCGCTAGGTCCACCCTAGGGTGTATCAAGTCCTAGGGTGTCAACCTCAGACACGAATCAAGTATGCACAGTCTAGATCTACTGGTACCCGTGCCTGATTTTCCAACTCCGGACTATGTGCACGACCATAGTCCGCCTGGACCCACACCGGCGTACCTACTCAGCCGTCGTTTTGGTCGCTTACATGTCAGCCCAGTAATTGTGCCCCACCCTAGCCTAGTCCCTAGGGTCTTATGATACTATCAAGAGGGTTACTGCTAAAAGGACCACGCAACTAGGGTTTCTTAACGGGTTAAATGTGGTTAACCCGATCCAAACGTGGATTAAATTGGTTAAGTGTACCCAAGGTTCATGACTTAACCCCGATTAACCCATCAAGCCCAAATTGGTTAAGTATTAAGTGGACCATGACTTAACCCTAATCAGGAGGCATTAATTAACTTAATGTGCTTTAACCTCTCACATTAGACCTTGTTGTGGTTACTAGTTAAGCCGGGCGGGTCCGGGTAGCTTTACACCACAACTTGGTCTAACCTCGGGTTTCAAGCACAACATGACCAACTTCTCACATTGGGTCCTATTGTTTGTAGCCACTAGTTAACCGGACGGGTCCGGGTAGATTTATGCTACAAACTCAACCCAACCTCGAGTTGGCCACACTCATATTTTCTAAGTGTCATGTCCATTATGTTTCCAAAACATAATTACAAGTTAACATATCACGTCATGTTATAAAAACCATGTTTATGTCATAATGTTACCCAACCCCAACGAAATCCCATCGTTTACATAATCGCATCAACGCATAAAGGATAAAATAGGGAACTTGGCATAATCATGACAAAAAGGTGTTGAAGCCACAAGTTTAACATGGTGGCATATGAAATGTACATATGTTCATATACTTGCATATTGCATTATTAGGCTTCAAAAGTATGCATAAAACCAAACTTAGCATATAAGTGATGCATGGTGATAAATGACATGTAGAAGTTGCTAGGAGTTCGCATTTAGCCTCACATGCAAGTTATCATAAGGGATATGATAACTTCCATGTTGCCAAAATGCAACCTTTAACATAAAGCTTGAAGCTTTAGGCTCACAAACTCAAGTTTAACTTGCATAACATGATAACATGTGTATAATGATCAACCCAAACTTGCATAACATAGCAACATGTGTCATACATAATGATTACACCAACTTGCATAACATAATGATCAACTAAACTTGCATATCAAAATGATCAACCCCAAACTTGCATCATTCATTTAACTTTAGAGTTCAAAAAGATAGTAGAAAAGGGCTTACAATGCTATGAAGACACAAATGAATATTTATTATAAAGATTGAGACGAAGCCCTTATGCAATCACCAAAAAGACCCAAATATGAAAGCTCCAAATGAAAAAACCTTGAGCCAAATCAATAAAAACCCTTGCTTTGCAATAGAGATGTTGCAACTTGACTTGAATGCAAACTAAGAACACTCATACAAGTTTGAAAACACTTGTATGAACTCAAAATCTCTCATATAAATAGACTTAGAAATTTTAGCATGAGAGTGGAGGCCATGAGAGGAACAAATTTGACATAGTTTAGTTGTAGGATTGAATAATGGTGATTTAGGCTAGGCTTAGGGGTCTTTTTATAGAAGATTAGGATAGTATTAGCCATAGGATTAACCCTAGATTCAATCCGAGCCATCAAATCCCGTCACTAGCCAACAAAACAGGTCAAAACAGCCAAAATGGGTGCACCAGGTTGTCTGGGTCCGACCAGGCAGGTCGACCCCCAGGTCGACCCTGGGGTCGACTCCCCAGTCGACCTGGTCCCACCCAGGTCGACACCCAGGTCGACCCCCAGGTCGACCTGGTCTGGGCGGGATTTTTCCCGCCCACCCTGATTTTCTGAAATTTGAATCTGTTTTGAAATTTGAATTTTTCCTGAAACTTCGCGAGGCCATATCTCGGTCATACGGACTCCGATTTTCGAAAACTCGGACTCTATTTCGCGTATTTTTCCGAGACGAACGCAATGGAACAGCCCATTTCCCTTGATTCATATTTTACAGTTTAATTCTGCCTTGATTTATGTTATAACATGTTATTCAAAAATACGGGTTGTTACATTCTCCCCTCCTTAAAGGATTTCGTCCCCGAAATCTCCAAGTTAGGAAGAACGTATCCTACCATCCATCATCCATCTACTCAAAACATCATCCACGTGCAGTCATTGTCCTTAAAGGATTCTAAATGCTGTATGATCATATGCAAAGGTGTGTGTATATGTACTTATCTAATGCAAAAATCAGGCGGTTACTGATACAGTAAACCTCCTTAAAGCAAAGCATGTTAGTGAAATGAGTCCATATGTATGCAAATTCCTAACATAGCTCGTAGTCTCTACATCAGTGCACATAACATTCATCCATATGCAACATCCACGTGATAGCATAACAAGTTTCATCCATGAATAAGTATAAGCACTCATGCATATGCAACATGAAAGTGTGTGAGCCGATCTTAGTGCCTAATGTGTAACATGCATCCACGAGTATCCACGAGCAAACACTTGCAACCACTTGCAACCATCAAGCATAACATGTTTCAAATACATGTTTCATCCAAAGGGTTTCTACCTAAGATTCTCATGACATAATTAATGAGATAACAAGATAAACAAGATAAACACGGATAAAAAGAAAGATATGCTAATTAGGAAAGAGGTCGAGAATGTACCCTAAAAAAGGAATGGATAAAGCCCACGCATCTTCTCCTCAGTTTCCCAAGTTGCGTCTTCATCGGCTTCACTCCACTGAACTTTCACCAATTTGACTTCCCGATTCCTTAGCTTCTTGATCTCCGTTCCCAAGATACGAATCGGAGCTTTTCTCAAGGTTGCTTCTTTCTCTACCTCAATGTCTTCAAGAATGCTTGGGTCAACCACCTCAGCGGACTCATGTAGGCACTTTCGGAGATGCGAGACATTAAAGACATTATGCACTCCGGCCAGCTTTTCGGGCAATTCCACCTTATAGGCCATCTTTCCAATTCTCTCTATGATAGGGAAGGGTCCTACGAACCTTGGTGCCAGCTTCCCTACTGCTCCAAAATGTACCACATTACGCAAAGGAGAAACCTTCACTAAAACCATGTCTCCCACTTCAAATTCCAAATCTGCCCTTCGCTTGTCAGCATAGGATTTCTGTCTATCTTAGGCCGCTTTCATCCTTCTTCTCACTAATTCAACTTTCTCGGATGTGTCCCGTATCATATCGGGCCCAAGTATAAGTCTATATGTTGTCTCCCACCAACAAGATGGTGACCTACACGGCCTCCCATACAAAGCTTCAAATGGTGCCATCCCTATGCTGGCTTGATAGCTATTATTATACGCAAACTCTACAAGAGGAAGGTGGTCTTCCCAAGTACCACCAAAGTCGAGAACACAAAGCCTCAAGAGATCTTCTAGCACTCTATGCACCCTTTCGGTTTGGCCATCCGTCTGGGTGTGATAGGCTGTACTCAGATTCAATCGCGTACCCATCGCTTCTTGCAAACTGTTCCAGAACTGGCTAGTGAAAATCGGGTCACGATCGCTAACTATGCTAGAAGGAACTCCATGCAACCGCACTATCTCTCGGAGATAAATAGATGCCAGCCATGATGCGGTCCTCTTGCTTTTTACTGGAATGAAGTGAGCACTCTTCGTAAGTCTATCAACTATGACCCATATGCTCGTGTTCCCTTTTCTTGACCTAGGCAATCCATCCACAAAATCCATAGAAATACTCTCCCACTTCCATTGCGGGACCTCCAATGGATGTAATAGCCCACCTGGTTTCTTTGACTCGGCTTTCACTTGTTGGCACACCATGCACTTTGAAACATACTCTGCTACATCCTTCTTCATTCCGGCCCAAAAGAAAATGTGCTTCATATCCCTATACATCTTATCTCCTCCAGGATTTATAGTCATCTTCGAATGATGTGCTTCCCCGAGAACTTTATGCACCAAGTCCCCTATTTGTGGAACGCATAGCCTTCCATCACGCCTTAGCCAACCCTTATCATCAATAGTATATCTAGCAAGGTGACTAGACGTCTCACCACGAATCAACCTGTCCATGACCTCGACTATCTGTGGATCTTCCTTCTGCGAAGCCCCAACTTGATCAAGAAGTGTGGGTCTAAGCTCAAGGGATGCTAATGAACCCGTCATCGACTCAACAGCCGTCGTGAAATCAAAGGTTGCCAAGAATTCTAAGTTCTTCATCTCAATGAACAAGGGGCTCAAAGTCAACCTCCTTCTGCTTAGTGCATCCTCCACAACATTACCCTTGCCAGGGGTATAAGCTATCTCGAAGTCATAAGATGCCAAGAATTCCATTCACCTTTTGTAACGACCCAGAAAATCTGAACCAATTTAAAAATTTTAAATTGGCTAAAATAATGGATTTTAAATATTTAAAATAAATATTTTCAATAATGGCGATGAAAACTGAGTTTGAATCAACAATTGAAAACGAATATAATTAATTATAATTATAAACAAGGCCTGAAATGGCGTGGCGGTTTCAAAAATTGAATTCAAACTTTGTCGGACTATACCGGGTGCAAAACAATCCGGATTTTAGTGAAACCAAAAATAATGGAATCTAATTGATAATATCTTTCCAAAGAATCTGACAAATCGAAATTTGATAGCGGGAATCAAAAGATATGTCCAATTGAAAATTCTGAATAGTCGCTATGGAATTCAGGCCCTTAAAAATGGACATTTTGCAAATGACCTCGGATTTCGATGAAACCACTTTTGTTGGATCCGCAGTGTCAAGTTTTTGTTAGGTTTCAAATTTCATAATTTTTCGAATCAATATGTGAGCGTGGCAAAGGAAAACGCGTTTGACCGGTTTTAGTTGATTTTAATCGACTGGAAATTGGCCATTTTTCAAACGGCCTCAGAATTTGACGAAACTAGTTTTGTTAGTACCGTATTGTCAATACGAAGCTAGAAAATATTTTTCTGGAATTTTTCTAGTTAGTATGTGACCCCGGTAATTTGAAATGTACGTTTAAAATTCAATATAGTGATTTAAATGTAAATTCAACGGAAACTGATTGTAACGATCAAATCAGCTTGCGATACATATCCCATTGTGTCCGGAATGGGGGTAAAACGCTATGGACGACAGGCGGTGGGCCTCGTTTAGAGGTCGTATGTAAAAGTCAACTCTTTGCAAAATTAAATAATTAAATATATATATATATTTTATATAAACCCCCCCTATTCCCTCTTCTCTCTCCACTTCGAGCAGAAATAAAAAAAAGAAAAAAAAATATAAAACCCTAAATCTAAATCGCGTCGTGCCTCTTGGGAGCCACCACCACGCCGTCGCCGTCCAGCCCTCCCCGCGCCTCCATCTCCTCCTTTCCGATCCTTCTCCTCCCTCCTTGCCCTCTCCGCTCGACGACCACGAACACGAACCCCAAGCACCCCAGACCCGACGCCACCGTTCACTCCACCACCTCGTGGAACTCCTGCCGCCGAGCCTGGCCGTCACCCCCCCTTCTTCGCAGATCAATGAAAGTTGTTTTTATTTTATTTTATTTTTATTTTTAATTCTGAAAAACTGATTTTTAAAAGGTATTAAAACTGATTTTTAAAAGGTATTAAAACTGATTTTTAAAAGGTATTAAAACTGATTTTTAAAAGGTATTAAAACTGATTTTTAAAAGGTTTAAAAACTGATTTTTAAAAGGTTTAAAAACTAATTTTATTTTAGGATATAAAAAGAAAAAGATTTGAACTTTAAAAAGAAAAAGATTTGAACTTTAAAAAGAAAAAGATTTGAACTTGAATAGAAAGATCAGATTTTTAGAATAGAATAGATCAGATCTTTAAAATAGAAAAGACGGAATTTTTATTAAGTAGAAGATGAAAAATATGATTTTTATATATTGAATAGCATAGTAAAAATTCGATTTTTACATATGTAGAGAATACGGGCAACGAAAGCGACGAAAGGCGAGATTGGCGAAGATTTCTATAAAGGAAGAGTCGTGGTATTGGATAGCTATTGGTGAGAATTTCTCACTCTCCAATTTCTTTTTCTAGCTATATACTATATATATATATACGCCCCTCGTCCACAAACCATGGACGATATTTATTGATTGAAATTGTTGTGAAAATTGATTGATAGCGAATGATTGTTTGGGATTGTTTGTGGTTGATATTGATTGATTGAGGTTGAAAAATACCCGTTTGTGGTTGAAAAATATTTGGTCGAAACCACATAGGATTAGTTTTGTGGAAATGAAATAAATTGTTGAATTGATATTCATTCGTTGATTAGAAATTCATGTGTTGAATGGTATTCATATTTTGAAATAAATTGTTTAATAATAAAAAATCACATTTTTATCTATATATAGAAACTATAGAAAACATTCATGTGTTGAATTGATATTCATTCGTTGATTAGAAATTCATGTGTTGAATGGTATTCATATTTTAAAATAAATTGTTTGATAATAAAAAATCACATTTTTATCTATATATAGAAACTATAGAAAACATTCATGTGTTGAATTGATATTCATTCGTTGATTAGAAATTCATGTGTTGAATGGTATTCATATTTTGAAATAAATTGTTTGATAATAAAAAATCACATTTTTATCTATATATAGAAACTATAGAAAACATTCATGTGTTGAATTGATATTCATTCGTTGATTAGAAATTCATGTGTTGAATGGTATTCATATTTTGAAATAAATTGTTTGATAATAAAAAATCACATTTTTTTCTATATATAGAAACTATAGAAAACATTCATGTGTTGAATTGATATTCATTCGCTGATTAGAAATTCATGTGTTGAATGGTATTCATATTTTGAAATAAATTGTTTGATAATAAAAAATCACATTTTTATCTATATATAGAAACTATAGAAAACATTCATGTGTTGAATTGATATTCATTCGTTGATTAGAAATTCATGTGTTGAATGGTATTCATATTTTGAAATAAATTGTTTGATAATAAAAAATCACATTTTTATCTATATATAGAAACTATAGAAAACATTCATGTGTTGAATTGATATTCATTCGTTGATTAGAAATTCATGTGTTGAATGGTATTCATATTTTGAAATAAATTGTTTGATAATAAAAATCATCTTTTATCTATATATAAAATCCTATTTTTGTCACCTATATGAACTATATAGAAAAATAGTGTTTTGAAATGAATTGTTTTACAATAAAAATCACATTTTTATTGTATGCATAAATCGTTGAAATGTGAAGTGTTAAAAATAGCCACTTGTTCAAAATAAACATATATGAGTTGAAATATTCATTAATTAGCTAATGAAATGATTTGCACCTATTTATGTAACATTAGAATGAATGGTGTTTTTAAACCAAATAGAAATCAAATATGAAGTTGAATAGAAAATGATAAATGATAAGAACTGTATATATATGTACATGCATATTCATTGAACAGGTTATAGCAAAGGGGCTAGAGAAGAGGAATAAAATTTTGTGCCCGACAAATAGGTACACATTTACTGTTTTGTTTGGGTGATGATTTTATGAGCCTGTTGGCTAGCCGCTTGGCTTTTTCTTTTTCTTTTGAGATTAGAAGGACCGGGAAAGCTATTTGCGATTTCCCAATGCTCCCGGTGCAGGGGAGGTTATGGCGAAATTTTCCAAAATTTTAAGGCGTTAGTGAAATATTTGAAGTGAAAACGATATTGAAATTGTTGAATGAACTATATTTATATAATTATATAAATATAAATAAAATTAAAACGAAACGTGGCCGTGCAGTTCGCATTTTGAAACCGTGATTTCAAACAACTAGTACGGGAAATCCGACCATTGGATTTTCCCGAAATCTCAACCGTCGGGTTCGCCTTGGAAATATCTTCCCAACGGCCCCAACCTTGTAAAAATCCAACGGTTGGATTGTCTGGAATGTTTAAATCAAATCTGATGAAAAAACAACGCCAGAAGCGATTATATTTATATATATATATAAATATAATTATATATTTAATCGAATAACGACGCTGCAGTTCGTATTTTGAAATCGAAAATTCAAACGATTGTACCGGGAGATCCGACCGTCGGATTTTCCCGAAACTGGAACCGTTGGATTCGTTTTGAAAAGACCTTTCTAATGATGTAAATTTTGTGAAGATCCAACGGATAGATTTTCAGATATGTGTAAATCAAATCTGAAGAAAAACAGCGCCACGGCCGCTTTATGGCACGAAGCGTCGTTTTGAATAAATTGGCTATTTTAAAATAAATAAAAATAGCGATAAATTATAATAGAGTACCATAAACATTATGGAATGGAAATAAACTGAATTTGCTTGATTTATGTGGCTTTTGACGGTTGAATGTGTTTGGTGTGAAAATTACATTAAAGAACACAATTGGTGTTGTCGAATAATTTAACCATTGAAATAAATTGATTTGAAATTCTAAATATACGTGAATCATTTGAAAAGGCCGAGTTAATTCTCATTTCAAATAATTGACCAACGATTGAAATTCGAAGACGAAGACGACGGTCGAAGACCGGAGATCTTCACCTCGTTTGGATGGTAACCGAGGTCCTGATTGGGAGGCATCCCGAAATACGGATAATGAGTGGTGATCGTCCAGACGTACATGGTGATCGATGGGTTTGCGAGGTATTTAGTGCCTCCGGTTTCGTTCAGACCCAGAACGGACTTGTAAATGGACTGTGTGTCTGATATTGGATTTTATTCTGTGTCGATTGATCCCTATTAAATACACATCTGTTTGGCGGCGGAGAATTTATTCTTTTGCTTAACGCCCTTCTCTGAAACGCATGAGCTCAGAGGTTGTATATCGATGGACATCAGTCGCATGGCATGAATTGCCTGTGTGGCATACTAAGATGCAGTGATCAGGGCTTCTGTTGAAAAGCAAAGTCTTGTGGTGATGATCAAAGCACCGCCTGTGTGGCGTAGCTTTGTGTATAACGTGAATTCGCGAGCCTCACACCCCGGTATGAACCTAAAACGGGAGAAGGACCTCAGGGAGGGCATGCGTTTCTTTCTAGCTAGGGTGGTGTCAGTGACCTACCAGCCTGATATTTATATACTTTTCACCTATGTGGTTGTTGCTGTTGCGAGGCGCCTCGGTTTGATCGGACGATCCGGGTCCGATGGAGTCATTTGTTGGCTCGTTGACGCCCCAAAGGGCGGGGAAACGTATTGTTCAGGCATAATAATCCACATCGGTGGACCGGCCCTGACGATCCAAGGCTTGCCTGCGCGCTTGCCTGAGGGGCGGGCTAGAGCGTCTCGAATTCGGTAAGGACTATCTTTTGCCTTGTTTCATGACGGAAATCCAATTTCCAAATACGACATCGTGCGGTTTTGATTGTATACCTATATATGGCGACATAGTGGTATGGGGCATTAATGCCGTCTATGATTGATAGTTATGATTTGAAATTGTTTTCAAAACATATTGACACTAGCAATAATATCAAATGCCTTTGTTTTGTTCGTATCAAGCATATTTTGACCGTTATAAGGTAAAAACTCTATCCCCCGGTTTGCGTTGCATTGTGTGATGGGAACTGAGTCTTATAACGGTTCCATTTTTATAAAAAGCATAGCGATGTTTAAAAGAAAGATTTGCTTTAAAGCACTGGCAATCCAATGGAGTAAACCCGTTCCGCGAAAGTGGCGTGGTCTTGTGATTTGCCAATTATATATGTGTTGAGTGGATTTCTCATACCAGTCCCATGACTGACTCGTAGTTTGTTTCACTTTCAAACTCGGGTGCCCCTTTTTCTACACGGGCAGCCTTGTATTCAGGTTTAGCTGGTTCTTTTTCTGGATAGCTGGAGCTGAAGATGGATTCTATCATTTATTTCTTTTTATGCTGTTCAGCTCCTATTGTACATATTTTGTTTGTTTTCCGCTGTAGACATTTATGTATAGCTGAACTGTATTTGTACTAAGTAAGATCCTGTATACTGTGTAACTCTGATGATTACTTTTGTCCAGTATATTCTATTGTTCATTATCTGGTGTAATTATTTAATTTTGTTCTTCTATTATCTGTTTCTGTGTTATATTCCAAAAGATAACCCTTGTTTCCGTCTGAACGGGATTTCGGGTCGTCTCAACGTGGTATCAGAGCTTTGGTTAAGCTTAGTTCTGGAATATAACATTTGAACAAACTCGTCAGAAATAGAACCAGTAGTGTTCTAGGACGGGTAACTCTATATAGATAGGATCAGCAATATCCTAGTATGAGTAAAGCTTAATGAAATTACACCTCGATAGACACATTTACATTGAAGTATGTGTTTCTATATTTTAAACTATCTTTTCTGTGACCTGACACTTGATCTGCTAATTGCAGAAGTACTAGAAAAATGAGTGCCAGAAACAGAAGGAATACAGAACCCGATCTAGAGGCTCTATTCAAGAGATATCGAAATCTGGGTGGAGCACAATTCTCGGGCAATGAATCTATTATTCAAACTCAAGCTTGGATGAGTTCTATCGAAAGAATCTTTGAGCATATCCAGCTGAGAGATGACCAGAAACGGTTAGTAGCATCTTGGGCACTTAAAGAAGAAGCTTTAATCTGGTGGGAAACAATCATCAAAGATAATCCAGAAGTTGATATCACCTGGAACAGATTTAAAGTGATTTTCCTAGAAAGATTTACTCCTCCCGAAGCAACCGAGAGATTATGTGATGAATTTTCTTATCTAATACAAGGTGATATGACCATTCCCGAATATCATAAGAAATTCAACGAACTTTCTCACTTTGCTCCTCACCTGATTCAAGATCTAAAGAGGAAAAATCTGAGATTTATTCATGGCCTGCAAAGAAGATATCAGAATAGTGTAATGAGGAATGTGAAGCTTCCTTTTTCTGAAATGATTTATATGGCTTATCAGTATGAAGATCTCCATAAGAAAGGAATGTTGCGCGACGAAGAAGAAGTCTGTTCTAGTGACAAAACAGAGTCAGAAACTGATATTCCTGAAGCCAGTACA
Organism: Allium sativum; assembly: GCA_030737875.1. NCBI lineage: Eukaryota > Viridiplantae > Streptophyta > Magnoliopsida > Asparagales > Amaryllidaceae > Allium > Allium sativum. The sequence continues at coordinate 43,860,793 of CM060926.1, forward strand.
AGGTCTGAGGTCAATAAGAGGCTCAGTGCCAAGAGAAAAAGGGCTGAATCTGGGAACGAACGAATAACGACCGCCACGTGCTCAAGCTGCAATAGAAAAGGACATTTGGCGATAAGTTGCAAATCTTGGAACCAACAAAGAAAGAATAAGTTCCCACCCAAGAAAGGATTTCAAGCGAATAGAAAATGCAATCTCTGCCATCAGGCCGGTCATATAAAGCGAGATTGCTGGCTGTTAAAAAGGGCCAAAGAAGCTCAGGTAAATGAAGTGGCTGATTTGCCTGCATCTTCGTCTGATCAGGAAAGAGCTGATGTTTTAGAAGGAACGCTTACTGTCAAAAATATTCCAGTCAAAGTACTATTTGACACAGGCGCGTCCCGAAGCTTCATTTCCAAAGATGCAGCTAAGAAACTGGACTTGAATTTGAAGAAGCTCAAGGATCCAATGACTGTCCAGAATCCAGTTGGGGGTTCCATTGATCTCAGTTGGGTTTGTGGAGTGCCGGTTTCTTTCTCTCGTTATCGGTTCCCTACCATCGCAGCCGTCATGAATTTTAAAGAGTTTGATCTTATCTTGGGGTTAGACTGGTTGAACAAATATGAAGCTGAAGTTAAATGCGCCGATAGAGTCGTAAAGGCGAAGATTAAATCAGGTGATTATATAACCATTCCCTGTGAAGGTCAGAATGCTAATAGAAAAGACTTCTGGGCAGCTTTGAATGTTTCTCCAGCTCATATAGAAAATATCCCTGAAATCACTGAGAATATTCCTGAACTCATTAAAGATATTCCTGTCGTCAAGAACTATGCAGATGTGTTCGAGGAAGTTGTTCGCTTACCTCCGCAAAGAGAAATAGATTTTAAGATTGCTTTGATTCCCAATGCAAGGCCGGTAGTTCACGCTATTCGAAGAATGTCCTTGAAAGAGAAGGAGGAATTAGACAATCAAACACGACAGCTAGTATGGAAAGGTCTGATCAGGCCTAGTTTCTCTGATTGGGGTGCAGCAGTGGTATTTGTCCCAAAATCTGACGGTACTCTACGTCTATGTGTGGATTATCGTGATCTGAACAAACAGACAATAAAGAACAAATATCCATTGCCGCGGATTGATGATTTGTTGGATCGATTAAATGGAGCACAAGTATTTTCACGAATGGACCTAGCTACGGGCTTCCATCAACTTCGAATAGCCGAAGAGTGTGTTCCAATGACAGCATTCAGAGGTCCCGACTTATTCTACGAGTGGTTAGTAATGCCGTTCGGCTTATGTAACGCTCCAGCTTACTTCGTCGATCTGATGAATAGAGTGTTCAGAGGAGTTTTGAATAAATTTGTTCTGGTTTTCATTGACGATATTCTAATCTTCTCTAAATCAAAGGCCAAACATGAAAAGCATCTGGAACAGGTTCTAGAAATTCTGAGACGGAATGTATTAAAAGCAAAGTTTTCCAAATGTACCTTCTAGCAGGAAGAAGTGAAATTTCTGGGCCATGTTGTATCGAAAGAAGGAATTGCTGTGGATCCAAGCAAAATCACGGCCATTCAGAATTGGAAACATCCCAGTACCCCCACTGAAGTCCGTAGTTTTCTCGGATTGGCTAGCTATTACCGGAAGTTCGTTAAAAACTTTTCAAAGATATCTGGTCATTTAACAAAGCTAACTAAGAAGCACTCTAAGTTCAAATGGACTCCAGAAAGTGAGGAGGCTTTTCAGGAGCTAAAGTTAAGGTTGACAACTGCTCCAATGTTAACCATCATCGATGGCAACCAAGATTTAAAAGTCTGGACTGATGCTTCTAGGGAAGGCCTCGGCGCAGTGTTAATGCAAAGAGGCGAAGTGATTGCTTATGCTAGCCGTCAACTGAAGCCGCACGAGAAGAACTACGTAACTCATGATCTTGAGTTATTGGCTATCATATTCTCTTTGAAAATCTGGAGACACTATCTTCTGGGCGAGAGATTTGAACTGTTTATAGATCACCAGTCGTTAAAGTATCTGTTCACTCAAAAGGACTTAAATTTGAGGCAGCAGCGTTGGCTGGAGTTTCTTGCAGCATATGACTTTGAAATTATATACACTCCAGGAAAAGCCAATGTCGTGGCTGATGCGTTAAGCAGAAAGAATGTAATGATCGCCAGCTTTATTATCACAACATCCTTGATTGACAAAATATCTATTCTTCAGAAGGAGGATAACTTTATTAAGGATATGATCAAAAGGATTCAGAAAGGCGAACCCTCGTGTTTTCAAATAGATAACGACGAAACCTTGAGGTTGAAAGGAAGGGTTTGTGTTCCTGACGTTCCTGAGCTAAAAAGGGAAGTGTTAGACGAGTGTCACAAGTCCAAGCTGAGTATCCATCCTGGTGTGGCCAAAATGTATAACGATCTCAAAAGAACATTCTGGTGGAAGGCTATGAAAAGAGACGTTTCAATATACGTTAGTCGATGCCCTACTTGCCAGCTAGTCAAAAGCGACCAACAGAAATTGGCTGGATTATTACAACCGCTAGAAGTTCCTTGTTGGAAGTGGGAACATATTTCCATGGATTTCATCGATGGTCTGCCCAGAACCAGAAAAGGAAATGACAGTATTTTGGTGATCGTAGATCGTTTCACGAAGACCGCCCATTTTATACCTGTCAGATCAAACAGAACTGCTCAGAGTCTGGCGTAGATATACTTCAGGGAAATAGTTAGACTACATGGAGTGCCGCTCAGTATAGTCAGTGATAGAGATACAATATTCACTAGCAAATTCTGGGAAGCATTTCAAGTCGAGCTGGTAACGAAGTTAAACTTGAGCACCGCTTATCATCCTCGGACAGACGGTTAGACTGAGAGGGTGAATCGCATTTTAGAAGATCTATTGCGGGCTTGTGTTCTAGATTTCGGTGGATCATGGGAAGACCATCTGCATTTGGCTGAATTCTCATATAACAACAGCTACCAAGCGAGTCTGACAATGTCCCCATTCGAAGCATTATATGGTAGACCGTGCCGATCTCCTGCTTGTTGGGTCGAGCCTGGAAATAGACTTGTGTTAGGACCTGATATGATTCGAGAAGCTGCCGACAAAGTCGATTTTATTAAGAAGCGATTACTCGCCGCTCAAAGCCGACAAAAGAGCTATGCCGATAGAAGAAGAAGAGATATATCCTTTGAAGTTGGTGACTATGTATATTTGAAAGTATCGCCGATGAGAGGAGTTATCCGGTTCGGTAAAACTGGAAAGTTAGCGCCCAAATTCATTGGTCCGTTTCCTATTCTGGAACGGATCGGAACTCTCGCTTACAGGGTCAAACTGCCTGATTGGTTGCCTGGAGTTCATGATGTATTTCATATATCTCAACTTCGAAAGCACGTTCATGATCCAGACTTGATCGTGGAAGAAGCAGCTCAACAGAACATTGAAATTACTCCAGAATTAGCTGTGAAGCGAGAGCCGCTAAAGATCATCGGCAAAGAAACCAAAGAGCTGAGAAACAAGAAGGTTCACTTAGTCAAAGTGCAATGGAGTGGAGATCCGCGAGATTGTACTTGGGAAACTGAGGAGAGCATTCAGAAAGCTTATCCTAGATGCCGAGTAGATATCTCTGATTGACTCCGGTGCAAGGTACATTTACCCTACTTTGCACTACCATTCAATTCTCTACTCGATTGTTATTTTCTTTTCATAGATGTGCGCTTTTAATTATATAATCTGAGTGATTTTTAAAGGGTATAGGATTTGATTAGTATATTTTTGAAGGTTTAAAACAATTGGATTGGTTGTTGTGTTGTGTGATTGTAGATTTATCAAACCACTTTCGACTTTGTTCCTTTTCGGGGACGAAAAGTTTTAAGTGGGGGAGATTGTAACGACCCAGAAAATCTAAACCAATTTAAAATTTTTAAATTGGCTAAAATAATGGATTTAAAATATTTAAAATAAATATTTTCAATAATGGCGATGAAAACTGAGTTTGAATCAACAATTGAAAACGAATATAATTAATTATAATTATAAACAAGGCCTGAAATGGCGTGGCGGTTTCAAAAATTGAATTCAAACTTTGTCGGACTATACCGGGTGCAAAACAATCCGGATTTTAGTGAAACCAAAAATAATGGAATCTAATTGATAATATCTTTCCAACGAATCTGACAAATCGAAATATGATAGCGGGAATCAAAAGATATGTCCAATTGAAAATTCTGAATAGTCGCTATGGAATTCAGGCCCTTAAAAATGGACATTTTGCAAATGACCTCGGATTTCGACGAAACCACTTTTGTTGGATCCGCAGTGTCAAGTTATTGTTAGGTTTCAAATTTCATAATTTTTCGAATCAATATGTGAGCATGGCAAAGGAAAAGGCGTTTGACTGGTTTCAGTTGATTTTAATCGACTGGAAATTGGCCATTTTTCAAACGGCCTCAGAATTTGACGAAACTAGTTTTGTTAGGACCGTATCGTCAATAAGAAGCTAGAAAATATTTTTCTGGAATTTTTCTAGTTAGTATGTGACCCCGGTAATTTGAAATGTACGTTTAAAATTCAATATAGTGATTTAAATGTAAATTCAACGGAAACTGATTGTAACGATCAAATCAGCTTGCGATACATATCCCATTGTGTCCGGAATGGGGGTAAAACGCTATGGACGACAGGCGGTGGGCCTCGTTTAGAGGTCGTATGTAAAAGTCAACTCTTTGCAAAATTAAATAATTAAATATATATATTTTATATAAACCCACCTCCCCCTATTCCCTCTTCTCTCTCCACTTCGAGCAGAAATAAAAAAAAAATATAAAACCCTAAATCTAAATCGCATCGTGCCTCTTGGGAGCCACCACCACGCCGTCCAGCCCTCCCCGCGCCTCCATCTCCTCCTTTCCGATCCTTCTCCTCCCTCCTTGCCCTCTCCGCTCGACGACCACGAACACGAACCCCAAGCACCCCAGACCCGACGCCACCGTTCACTCCACCACCTCGGGGAACTCCTGCCGCCGAGCCTGGCCGTCACCCCCCCTTCTTCGCAGATCAATGTAAGTTGTTTTTATTTTATTTTATTTTTATTTTTAATTCTGAAAAACTGATTTTTAAAAGGTATTAAAACTGATTTTTAAAAGGTATTAAAACTGATTTTTAAAAGGTATTAAAACTGATTTTTAAAAAGGTATTAAAACTGATTTTTAAAAGGTATTAAAACTGATTTTTAAAAGGTATTAAAACTGATTTTTAAAAGGTTTAAAAACTGATTTTTAAAAGGTTTAAAAACTAATTTTATTTTAGGATATAAAAAGAAAAGGATTTGAACTTTAAAAAGAAAAAGATTTGAACTTTAAAAAGAAAAAGATTTGAACTTGAATAGAAAGATCAGATTTTTAGAATAGAATAGATCAGATCTTTAAAATAGAAAAGACGGAATTTTTATTAAGTAGAAGATGAAAAATATGATTTTTATATATTGAATAGCATAGTAAAAATTCGATTTTTACATATGTAGAGAATACGGGCAACGAAAGCGACGAAAGGCGAGATTGGCGAAGATTTCTATAAAGAAAGAGTCGTGGTATTGGATAGCTATTGGTGAGAATTTCTCACTCTCCAATTTCTTTTTCTAGCTATATATATATATATATATACATATATATATATATATATATACGCCCCTCGTCCACAAACCATGGACGATATTTATTGATTGAAATTGTTGTGAAAATTGATTGATAGCGAATGATTGTTTGGGATTGTTTGTGGTTGATATTGATTGATTGAGGTTGAAAAATACCCGTTTGTGGTTGAAAAATATTTGGTTGAAACCACATAGGATTAGTTTTGTGGAAATGAAATAAATATATACATGCCGCCTGCGTGCGAACTAGATGCATGATCCCCATTGTCAAAAACCGCGAGGTTTTAAGGTAGAGCGAGGAGCCGTACTAGGGACGGTCCCGGTTTTAACTACCCTGCCGTTATGCTGCCGAAATTTTGAATAATATTCGTGTGTTTGAATTATGTTCATAGGCTGAAACTATAGAAAACATTCATGTGTTGAATTGATATTCATTCGTTGATTAGAAATTCATGTGTTGAATGGTATTCATATTTTGAAATAAATCGTTTGATAATAAAAAATAACATTTTTATCTATATATAGAAACTATAGAAAACATTCATGTGTTGAATTGATATTCATTCGTTGATTAGAAATTCATGTGTTGAATGTTATTCATATTTTGAAATAAATTGTTTGATAATAAAAAATCACATTTTTATCTATATATAGAAACTATAGAAAACATTCATGTGTTGAATTGATATTCGTTCGTTGATTAGAAATTCATGTGTTGAATGGTATTCATATTTTGAAATAAATTGTTTGATAATAAAAAATCACATTTTTATCTATATATAGAAACTGTAGAAAACATTCATGTGTTGAATTGATATTCATTCGTTGATTAGAAATTCATGTGTTGAATGGTATTCATATTTTGAAATAAATTGTTTGATAATAAAAAATCACATTTTTATCTATATATAGAAACTATAGAAAACATTCATGTGTTGAATTGATATTCATTCGTTGATTAGAAATTCATGTGTTGAATGGTATTCATATTTTGAAATAAATTGTTTGATAATAAAAAATCACATTTTTATCTATATATAGAAACTATAGAAAACATTCATGTGTTGAATTGATATTCATTCGTTGATTAGAAATTCATGTGTTGAATGGTATTCATATTTTGAAATAAATTGTTTGATAATAAAAAATCACATTTTTATCTATATATAGAAACTATAAAAAACATTCATGTGTTGAATTGATATTCATTCGTTGATTAGAAATTCATGTGTTGAATGGTATTCATATTTTGAAATAAATTGTTTGATAATAAAAAATCACATTTTTATCTATATATAGAAACTATAGAAAACATTCATGTGTTGAATTGATATTCATTCGTTGATTAGAAATTCATGTGTTGAATGGTATTCATATTTTGAAATAAATTGTTTGATAATAAAAAATCACATTTTTATCTATATATAGAAACTATAGAAAACATTCATGTGTTGAATTGATATTCATTCGTTGATTAGAAATTCATGTGTTGAATGGTATTCATATTTTGAAATAAATTGTTTGATAATAAAAAATCACATTTTTATCTATATATAGAAACTATAGAAAACATTCATGTGTTGAATTGATATTCATTCGTTGATTAGAAATTCATGTGTTGAATGGTATTCATATTTTGAAATAAATTGTTTGATAATAAAAAATCACATTTTTATCTATATATAGAAACTATAGAAAACATTCATGTGTTGAATTGATATTCATTCGTTGATTAGAAATTCATGTGTTGAATGGTATTCATATTTTGAAATAAATTGTTTGATAATAAAAAATCACATTTTTATCTATATATAGAAACTATAGAAAACATTCATGTGTTGAATTGATATTCATTCGTTGATTAGAAATTCATGTGTTGAATGGTATTCATATTTTGAAATAAATTGTTTGATAATAAAAATCACCTTTTATCTATATATAAAATCCTATTTTTGTCACCTATATGAACTATATAGAAAAATAGTGTTTTGAAATGAATTGTTTACAATAAAAATCACATTTTTATTGTATGCATAAATCGTTGAAATGTGAAGTGTTAAAAATAGCCACTTGTTCAAAATAAACATATATGAGTTGAAATATTCATTAATTAGCTAATGAAATGATTTGCACCTATTTATGTAACATTAGAATGAATGGTGTTTTTAAACCAAATAGAAATCAAATATGAAGTTGAATAGAAAATGATAAATGATAAGAACTGTATATATATGTACATGCATATTCATTGAACAGGTTATAGCAAAGGGGCTAGAGAAGAGGAATAAAATTTTGTGCCCGACAAATAGGTATACATTTACTGTTTTGTTTGGGTGATGATTTTATGAGCCTGTTGGCTAGCCGCTTGGCTTTTTCTTTTTCTTTTGTGATTAGAAGGACCGGGAAAGCTATTTGCGATTTCCCAATGCTCCCGGTGCAGGGGAGGTTATGGCGAAATTTTCCAAAATTTTAAGGCGTTAGTGAAATATTTGAAGTGAAAACGATATTGAAATTGTTGAATGAACTATATTTATATAATTATATAAATATAAATAAAATTAAAACGAAACGTGGCCGTGCAGTTCGCATTTTGAAACCGTGATTTCAAACAACTAGTACGGGAAATCCGACCATTGGATTTTCCCGAAATCTCAACCGTCGGGTTCGCCTTGGAAATATCTTCCCAACGGCCCCAACCTTGTAAAAATCCAACGGTTGGATTGTCTGGAATGTTTAAATCAAATCTGATGAAAAAACAGCGCCAGAAGCGATTATATTTATATATATATAAATATAATTATATATTTAATCGAATAACGACGCTGCAGTTCGTATTTTGAAATCGAAAATTCAAACGATTGTACCGGGAGATCCGACCGTCGGATTTTGCCGAAACTGGAACCGTTGGATTCGTTTTGAAAAGACCTTTCTAATGATGTAAATTTTGTGAAGATCCAACGGTTAGATTTTCAGATATGTGTAAATCAAATCTGAAGAAAAACAGCGCCACGGCCGCTTTATGGCCCGAAGCGTCGTTTTGAATAAATTGGCTATTTTAAAATAAATAAAAATAGCGATAAATTATTATAGAGTACCATAAACATTATGGAATGGAAATAAACTGAATTTGCTTGATTTATGTGGCTTTTGATGGTTGAATGTGTTTGGTGTGAAAATTACATTAAAGAACACAATTGGTGTTGTCGAATAATTTAACCATTGAAATAAATTGATTTGAAATTCTAAATATATGTGAATCATTTGAAAAGGCCGAGTTAATTCTCATTTCAAATAATTGACCGACGATTGAAATTCGAAGACGAAGACGACGGTCGAAGACCGGAGATCTTCACCTCGTTTGGATGGTAACCGAGGTCCTGATTGGGAGGCATCCCGAAATACGGATAATGAATGGTGATCGTCCAGACGTACGTGGTGATCGATGGGTTTGCGAGGTATTTAGTGCCTCCGGTTTCGTTCAGACCCAGAACGGACTTGTAAATGGACTGTGTGTCTGACATTGGATTTTATTCTGTGTTGATTGATCCCTATTAAATATACATCTTTTTGGCGGCGGAGAATTTATTCTTTTGCTTAACGCCCTTCTCTGAAACGCACGAGCTCAGAGGTTGTATATCGATGGACATCAGTCGCATGATATGAATTGCCTGTGTGGCATACTAAGATGCAGTGATCAGGGCTTCTGTTGAAAAGCAAAGTCTTGTGGTGATGATCAAAGCACCGCCTGTGTGGCGTAGCTTTGTGTATAACGTGAATTCGCGAGCCTCACACCCTGGTATGAACCTAAAACGGGAGAAGGACCTCAGGGAGGGCATGCGTTTCTTTCTAGCTAGGGTGGTGTCAGTGACCTACCAGCCCTGACATTTATATACTTTTCACCTATGTGGTTGTTGCTGTTGCGAGGCGCCTCGGTTTGATCGGACGATCCGGGTCCGATGGAGTCATTCGTTGGCTCGTTGACGCCCCCAAAGGGCGGGGAAACGTATTGTTCAGGCATAATAATCCACATCGGTGGACCGGCCCTGACGATCCAAGGCTTGCCTGCGCGCTTGCCTGAGAGGCGGGCTAGAGCGTCTCGAATTCGGTAAGGACAATCTTTTGCCTTGGTTCATGACGGAAATCCAATTTCCAAATACGACATCGTGCGGTTTTGATTGTATACCTATATATGGCGACATAGTGGTATGGGGCAATAATGCCATCTATGATTGATAGTTATGATTTGAAATTGTTTTCAAAACATATTGACACTAGAATAATATCAAATGCCTTTGTTTTGTTCGTATCAAGCATATTTTGACCGTTATAAGGTAAAAACTCTATCCCCCGGTTTGCGTTGCATTGTGTGATGGGAACTGAGTCTTATAACGGTTCCATTTTTATAAAAAGCATAGCGATGTTTTAATGAAAGATTTGTTTTAAAGCACTGGCAATCCAATGGAGTAAACCCGTTCCACGAAAGTGGCGTGGTCCTGTGATTTCCCAATTATATATGTGTTGAGTGGATTTCTCATACCAGTCCCATGACTGACTCGTAGTTTGTTTCACTTTCAAACTCGGGTGCCCCTTTTTCTACACGAGCAGCCTTGTATTCAGGTTTAGCTGGTTCTTTTTCTGGATAGCTGGAGCTGAAGATGGATTCTATCATTTATTTCTTTTTTTGCTGTTCAGCTCCTATTGTACATATTTTGTTTGTTTTCCGCTGTAGACATTTATGTATAGCTGAACTGTATTTGTTCTAAGTAAGATCCTATATACTGTGTAACTCTGATGATTACTTTTGTCCAGTATATTCTATTGTTCATTATCTGGTGTAATTATTTAATTTTGTTCTGCTATTATCTGTTTCTGTGTTATATTCCAAAAGATAACCCTTGTTTCCGTCTGAACGGGATTTCGGGTCGTCTCACCTTTGCTGCCTTAGATTCAGATCTTTTTGCGAGAAGAGGTACTTGAGTGACTTGTGATCAGTATACAACTCAAACCTTTCGCCTAGAAGATAGTGGCGCCAGGATTTGAGTGCAAAGACGATCGCCGCTAACTCCAAATCATGAGTGGGATAGTTCTTCTCATGAACTTTAAGTTGCCTACCCCCATAACATATCACTCTTCCCTCTTGCATTAGAACAGCACCTAACCCCGTGCCACATGCATCTGTGTACACGGTAAACATCTTACCACTATCGGGTAATGCCAAAACTGGAGCTGAGGTAAGGGCTCTTTTGAGCTTTTGAAAAGCAAGCTCACACTCCAAGTCCCATGCGAAGACTAAGTTATTCTTCGTCAACTTAGTAAGGGGGGCCGAAATCTTAGCGAAGTCCCTGATGAACTTCCTATAGTAGCCCGCCAGACCGAGAAAGCTTCTTACTTCGGTTGCATTCCTAGGAGTCTTCCAATCTTGAACCACAACCACTTTCGCGGGATCCACCGCTATGCCTTGCTTAGAAACTATATGTCCAAGAAACCGAACTTCCCTTCCCCAGAAATGACATTTGGAGAACTTGGCTTTCAACTGATGCGCTCTGAGCGTATCCGTCACTTCCTTGAGATGCCTAGCATGCTCTTCCTCATCCTTTGAGAAGATCAGAATATCATCCACGAAGACAACAACAAACTTGTTAAGGAACTCTCTGAACACCCTACTCATCAAATCTACGAAGTAGGTGGGTGCATTAGTCAAACCGAATGGCAAGACAAGCCATTCAAAGAATCCATCCGGAGTCCTAAACGCAGTCTTATCGATACTATCCTTAGCCACTCTAAGCTGATGGAATCCGGTGGCTAGATCGAGTTGAGAGAAAACAGAAGCACCAACAAGCTGGTCAAATAGATCATCAATCCTCGGTAACGGGTGTCTATTCTTCTTTGTCAGCTTGTTCAACTCTCGATAATCAACACATAGACGAAGTGAACCATCCGCCTTAGTAGCGAATACCACCGGAGCACCCCATTCAGAAATGCTTCGTCTAATAAAATTCTTCTCAAGCAGCTCCTTGATTTTCTTACTGAGCTCTCTTCTTTCTCATGGGGCCATGTGCCTAACGGGCAATGGTACTGGCTTGGCATTATCGACTAGATAAATGCAGAAATCTATCTCTCGTTTAGGGGGTAACCCCTTAACTTCTTCAAAGACATCAGGATAGTCTCGGACCACCCTTATAGATTGCAGATCATCGATGGACGAGTCGAGAGATTCAAGATAACATAACATGATGGGACCTCTAGGGTTACAAGAAATTTCTAGGGTATTACCGAGGCGAGTCATGAGCCTCACCACCCTATGTTCACAATCGAGAATGGCTCCATAACTGGACAACCAATCCATGCCCAAGATCAACCCATATCCCGTGAACCCGAGAACATAAGCATTACACGTGAATTCTATGGCCAAGATAGAAATCTTCAAATCCACACAAATCATAGATAGATGGGCGGAACCCCCAATTGGATTTGAAACACAAACAAGATCCTCAACTAGGCTAGTACTTAGGTGCAAACTTTCAACAATGTCAGAAGAGATAAAACTATGCGATGCACCAGAATCAAATAAGGTGCGAACAGGAAAATCAGAAATATAAACAAGACTTTCTACAGAAATACTACCTCGGTCCTGAACTGGAGCAGCATTGAGATCATGCACTTTCCCTCCAGAAGGTCCTGCACGCTGATTCTGTCCTTGCTTCTTGGGGGCAATCCTTGCTAAAATGTCCAGTCTCTCCACAATGAAAGCATTCGCCCAACTTCCTCTTCTTCTTCTTACAGTCTTTAGCTATGTGCCCAACAATCTCACAGTAGTGGCATTTTCTTGGGTCCTTTGCCTTGGGCTTGTTGCCCTTGTTGTTCTTGTTATTCTGATTGCTCTGATTTCCTCCCCACTTGGAGTCTGTCTTCTTGGCTTGAGTCTCATTAGCCTTGACTTCCTTCTTGCCATTCTTATCGTCTCCTTGAAGCAATGCCATGTCTACTAGTCCTTCAAAAGTGGCCCCCATGGGTATATGAGATAGGGCTAAACCTTGTAATGGCTCATTCAACCCTCTTGCAAAGCGTAAAGCCTTCTTCTGGGGAGTATTAACCATGTCCAAACCGAATCGGGCGAGCTTGTTAAACTCATTCACATACTCCCTCACTGTCATGTCCCCTTGCTTCAAAGATATAAACTTCTCCAATTGCATATTCGCCTCAGCTGATGATAGAAACTTAAGACCAAACACTACAACAAAAACACCATATTACAACTTTAATTTTACAACGGTGGTAAAAGCACCGTTGTAATAAATGGTTTTTTACAACAGTGGTAAACGCACCGTTGTAATAAATGGTTTTTTACAACGGTGGTAAAGACACCGTTGTAATAAATGGTTTTTTACAACGGTGGTAAAAGCACCGTTGTAATAAATGGTTTTTTACAATGGTGGTATTCCCTAAAGTTGTAATAAACATATTTTTAACAACTTTTTGTTTTGTTAGTTGTAATAGATGCCCATTACAAACTTCATGTTTATAATATCTATATTTAATAACTAATTATATTAATATTTAATAATAATTAATAATTAATAATAAACTTAGGAATCAATAATATTTATTAAATAATTAATAGTTAATAAGTGGTAATTAATGTTTAATAGTTAATGTTAACTGCTTATTAATTAATATTTAGGTGACATATACATTATAAGCTTTTAATAGTTATTACTCGATTATAACTAAGTAGAAATAAGTAAAAGTTAAATAATAACTATTGTTAATATGAAATAATCCTAATTAATAATTAACATTTAATTAATAACTAATTAGTAAGTAATAATTAATAATCAATAATAAGTAAACAAATAAATATTACTTAATTAATTTATAATTTACAAATAATTCATCTGTCTAGAGTTCACATGTATTTGCGTGTGAGGTTCAAGTATGTTTTTTTTAAGATGTACCAATTAGTTTATAATCTATGATGAACGTAATTTTTTAATTTAATAATTATTAACTAATAATAACTATAAAAAATAAATTTAATAAATAATCAATATGTAACAAAATATTTAATAATTCAAAATTAATCACCATATTACAATTAACTAAATATTTGCAACGTTCGATAGACGACAATTGCAATAACAAATTTATAAAAATTGATTTTTCTCGACATTTGTAATAAAGGGTTTTTATAATTGGTTTTTCTTGATAATAACTTATACACGTCATTATTTATAATTTAATATTTAACATCAAATGTTTGATGATCAATATTTAACATTTAATATTTCATTTATAAGTAATATTTAATATGTAACATTAATAGGTAATAACTAATAACAAAAAGTAATATCTAATACTATTAATAAGTATATTTACCCTTATGATCCGTCGGCCCAACCAAACGTACCCGACCCGCCATCCCTTATAACCCTAATTCCATCGTAACCCCCTTCATTCACTCAAGCCGCCTCACAAATTTCTCAAAACCGAATTGAAGAAAAACACTAGATCCCCTTTTCTTCCTCCGTAACACGAGATAATCGACTTCGCAACTACTGCTTCGACCTCCTCAATGATTCACCATCAACCCTAAACCCCCACAGACCACCAGTTCGGCCATCGCCAGCCAACCCCCGAGCCTTCACGACGAGCGATCTCGAATTAAGCTAAGTTTCTCCTTTTTACTCGTTTTAAATTAGCTGTAATATTTTGTTTGTTTAATTTGGGTTAGATCTATATTTCGATTCATGTGATTTCAGAACCATGGGGCTCGTATTGGGTTAGATCTATAGTTCGACCATCAGATTGTCTGATTTCAGATATGATTTCGTATTGGGTGTGATACGAATTAAGCTTTGCACTGCTACGGTATGTCTATTTTGCTTTTTTCGATGGGTTCTTTGCTTGTTGAGTGGATTTTGGAATTGGTTTATTGAGTTATCGAGGAATTTGAGGAACTGTTAGTTGGTTGTTGGTTTTGAGGAAGTTTCGAAGGGTTTGTTGTGGTTCTATGGTCTTGCAGCCTTGTGGTTCTATGGTTTTGCTGCTTGGGATTATTGTGATATGTTCTTGCAAGTTTTATTTTGGTTTGTCTGTGCATTTTGTGTTCTAATTCTAGGCACAGGATGCTATTTTGCTTATAAACTTGATGAATATGCAAAAAAGCTTTGCTGCGGCATAGCTATGCAGTGATTGCACTGCAAAGCTTTGCCTAAGCTTGCAAAGCTTTGCCTAAGCTTTGCATTGCAAAGCTTTGCACTGCTATTTGCAGTGCAAAGCTTTGTTGTGCAAAAGCTTTGCCAAAGCTTTGCTGCGGCAAAGCTTTGCACTGCTATTTGCAGTGCAAAGCTTTGCTATGTAAAAGCTTTGCCAAAGCTTTGCTGCGGCAAAGCTTTGCAGTGCAAAGCTATGCAGTGATTGCACTGCATAGCTTTGCCGCGGCTATGCTTTGCAGTGCAAAGCTTGCCGCGGCAAAGCTTTGCACTGCTATTTACAGTGCAAAGCTTTGCTGTGCAAAGCTTTGCTGCAGCAAATCTTTGCACTGCAAGTAGCAGTGCAAAGCTTTGCCGCAACAAGCTTTGCACTGCAAAGCTTTGCCGCGGTAAAGTGATTGCACTGCATAGCTTTGCCACGGCAAAGCTTTTCAGTGCATTGTATATAACAAAATGAATCATCCAACGTTACATGCATTGTATATAATGGTCAGGTTATTTACATATATAATGGTTTGAATGCATTGTATTAGCTGTTTATTTTGTGCACTCACATTTTTCCAATTTTTGTTACATGCATAAATCTATACTGCAGCACTAACAGTTTGATAATTTCTTTCTTAGGAACGGATATTAAGGAGAAAAAGGAGCACAAGGAGATTAACATGAGCAGAAGAAAGTTAGAACTGTTATAAAGTCTTTGTATCTTCAGTTTTGTCAATGTATTATGTAAAAAAAATGATGAGTTTGAAATTAATAATATATTGTTTTGGTTCATGGTTTAAGTTTGTTTGATATTTTCAGTTTTGTAGATAATATGTTCTGCAATGAATTCTTTTATTAGTAATATGTATATAATTTGTGGATATATTACAATTGTAAAATATAAAAATTGTAATAAAATGTAAAAATGAAAACAACAACGGTGCATAACTGTTGTAATAAACTTATTACAACGGTGGAAAAAAGTTGTAAAATATACATATTACAACAGTCTTGCAACAGTGCAGAAAAGTTGTAAAAGATATTAGGCTATTACAACTTCTTAAGACACGACGGTTTGCCCACCGTTGTAAAAACCCTATTACAACGGTGTTCCACCGTTGTAATAGGGTCATTTTGTTGTAGTGAAATCTTGTCCTAAAGTCGGCCCAAGTCTCTATAGGCCTCGTAGCATTGGTGACCTCCCACCAATAAGCAACTTCTTCTTTTAATAGCCATGCTGCCAATAAAACCTTTCTATGATCTTGCACATCAAAGATGGCGAAGAGATCTTCAGTTCCTTTCAACCAATTTCTTACCTCCACAAAAGTCTCCGTCCCAATAAAGTTCTTGCCACCCATCGCCTTAAAGTCTTTGCAAATCTTAGCGAAATCTGCTTGCGGATTCTGAGGAGGAGGAGGAACCTCAGTTATATTGGGGGTATTTGCTGGGCCCACATCATTGGCCCTAGCTTCCAAGTACCTCCGGAACCATCCGGGAATGGTCACTCCCTCGGGAAGGTTAAGATCGGCCATACTGAAAAAGAGAAAGATAGATTCAGAACGAAGAAACGAAGGATAGTGCTATGGCTTTTGGGGAATAGCCTTTTTAAAATAACTAGACTTTTCTTGGAAAATACTTAATTGGTTTTGAAAATAGTTTTTCAAAAGGTTAGTTTCAAAAACACTTTTGCTCAAATCTTGTAAACCTCGCTCTGATACCAAATGTAACACCCCACCTCCGCCAGGGTAACTCTTGCAAGCACACTAGCTTCGGAGGTGCGTTAAACAAGGTAAACATGCATGCAGATATCACAAGACAGAACATATAAGTAAAACAGAGTAGTAAAGCAGCGGATAAAACTAGCATTTCAAAACCATAGTTAAGTTACAACAAAGTACTTGATCATTATTTTCCAACAAACAAAGTCTAGAGAAAAGCATAAACTGAAAAACTGAAATACATAAAGTACTATCCCCAAAGTGAAGTGATAAACCATAGCTAGCTCAATGTCCAAAACCGTACATGAGCAAATACAGTAAGCAAGCTATAAAGATCCAAGCTAAGCTCCAATGTTCCCACCCTGAGGACCTGAGGGGGGGGGGGAAACGGAAGAAAAGAGGCGAAAGAAAACAGGTCAGTCAAAAAGACTGGTAAGCCCTAACTACTATCAGTCCATGAACTAGTAAAGTTAACTGGCATGAGAAGTTGAGATGAACATAAGGATAACAACATACTGGCATGATGATTAACTAACAAGATAGATAAAGGTGTCATCGCATAATCAAGGTTAAGTTTTGCACCACGGGTGTACTAGCATTCTAACATGTCAAGTAAAAACAAGAGTTGATCACTTGGCCCAAGCTTGGCCCAATATCATGAGATGACCTAAATCAAGGTCCAACTACACGGTCTAGTCGATCGGCTCCCTATAAGCCTAACTCGTCAAGTGTCGGTGTCATACGGCCCAAAACATGAAATGTAGTTAAACTGCGCTAGGTCCACCCTAGGGTGTATCAAGTCCTAGGGTGCCAACCTCGGACATGAATCAAGTATGCACAGTCTAGATCTACTGGTACCCGTGCCTGATTTTCCAACTCCGGACTATGTGCACGACCATAGTCCGCCTGGACCCACACCGGCGTACCTACTCAGCCGTCGTTTTGGTCGCTTACATGTCAGCCCAGTAATCATGCCCCACCCTAGCCTAGTCCCTAGGGTCTTATGATACTATCAAGAGGGTTACTGCTGAAAGGACCACGCAACTAGGGTTTCTTAACGGGTTAAATGTGGTTAACCCGATCCAAACGTGGATTAAATTGGTTAAGTGTACCCAAGGTTCATGACTTAACCGCGATTAACCCATCAAGCCCAAATTGGTTAAGTATTAAGTGGAACATGACTTAACCCTAATCAGGAGGCATTAATTAACTTAATGTGCTTTAACCTCTCACATTAGACCCTGTTGTGGTTACTAGTTAAGCCGGGCGGGTCCGGGTAGCTTTACACCACAACTTGGTCTAACCTCGGGTTCGAGCACAACATGACCAACTTCTCACATTGGGTCCTATTGTTTGTAGCCACTAGTTAAGCCGGGCGGGTCCGGGTACATTTATGCTACAAACTCAACCCAACCTTGAGTTGGCCACACTCATATTTTCTAAGTGTCATGTCCATTATGTTTCCAAAACATAATTACAAGTTAACATATCACGTCATGTTATAAAAACCATGTTTATGTCATAATGTTACCCAACCCCAACGTAATCCCATCATTTACATAATCGCATCAACGCATAAAGGATAAAATAGGGAACTTGGCATAATCATGACAAAAAGGTGTTGAAGCCACAAGTTTAACATGGTGGCATATGAAATGTACATATGTTCATATACTTGCATATTGCATTATTAGGCTTCAAAAGTATGCATAAAACCAAACTTAGCATATAAGTGATGTATGGTGATAAATGACATTTAGAAGTTGCTAGGAGTTCGCATTTAGCCTCACATGCAAGTTATCATAAGGGATATGATAACTTCCATGTTGCCAAAATGCAACCTTTAACATAAAGCTTGAAGCTAGGCTCACAAACTCAAGTTTAACTTGCATAACATGATAACATGTGTATAATGATCAACCCAAACTTGCATAACATAGCAACATGTGTCATACATAATGATTACACCAACTTGCATAACATAATGATCAACTAAACTTGCATATCATAATGATCAACCCCAAACTTGCATCATTCATTTAACTTTAGAGTTCAAAAAGAAAGTAGAAAAGGGCTTACAATGCTATGAAGACACAAATGAATATTTATTATAAAGATTGAGACGAAGCCCTTATGCAATCACCAAAAAGACCCAAATATGAAAGCTCCAAATGAAAAACATTTGAGCCAAATCAATAAAAACCCTTGCTTTGCAATAGAGATGTTGCAACTTGACTTGAATGCAAACTAAAAACACTCATACAAGTTTGAAAACACTTGTATGAACTCAAAATCTCTCATATAAATAGACTTAGAAATTTTAGCATGAGAGTGGAGGCCATGAGAGGAACAAATTTGACAGAGTTTAGTTGTAGGATTGAATAATGGTGATTTAGGCTAGGCTTAGGGGTCTTTTTATAGAAGATTAGGATAGTATTAGCCATAGGATTAACCCTAGATTCAATCCGAGCCATCAAATCCCGTCACTAGCCAACAAAACAGGTCAAAACAGCCAAAATGGGTGCACCAGGTTGCCTGGGTCCGACCAGGCAGGTCGACCCTGGGGTCGACTCCCCAGTCGACCTGGTCCCACCCAGGTTGACACCCAGGTCGACCCCTAGGTCGACCTGGTCTGGGCGGGATTTTTCCCGCCTACCCTGATTTTCTGAAATTTGAATCTGTTTTGAAATTTGAATTTTTCGTGAAACATCGCGAGGCCATATCTCGGTCATACGGACTCTGATTTTCGAAAACTCGGACTCTATTTCGCGTATATTTCTGAGACGAACGCAATGGATGAGCCCGTTTCCCTCGATTCAGATTTTACAGTTTAATTCTACCTTGATTTATGTTATAACATGTTATTCAAAAATACGGGTTGTTACAGTTGGGTCCGGGCAGTCTTACGCCACAACTCAGTCTAACCTCGGGTCTTTATTGGGCTCCGTGTTTAACCACCCACATTGGATAAGTATTCTTGTGACTACTGGACAGCCGGGCGGTTCCGGGCAGGTTTACATCACAACTCAATCCAACCTCGGGTTAAACACATCGTACTTTCTAAATTTACATATTTTGTCTCTTTTCTTTTTATATGTAAATATTTGCGGCCCATTATTCAAATTCATCTTTATTGGGTAAAATTAATTTATGCCACTTAATTGTTTTTCAAGGTTGTTGGCATGCATCAAACATGCCAACACATATGTTCTATATTTTAACCCAATCGTCATTACCCCCGTTTTATACGTTCGCTACAATATAACATATGTTGGGTTTAACATTTAAACCCAACTTAGCCACACGAAAAAGGGGAGGCCTAGAACATGGTGTTTATATATTCTAAGTAACATAAAAAGGGGAGTGTGAACGCATGAACTTGCAACATAGCGAACTAATTAACATAAGTTTGGCACATGTGAACTTGCATTGTAACAGCATATAATCTTGGCATAAACATACTTAAACATGAATCATTCTATTCATATAATCATGGCATAAACATACCTAAACATGAACCATTCTATTCATATAATCATGGCATAAACATACCTAAACATGAATCATGGTTTTTAATCTATTCATGTAAACTTGCAATTGGAATGTAAATCTAACTTAATTATGTGTCACATATATCACCATATGATTTTGATAACAACATAGGCCTAAAACATGTTTTCAACTAGGCATAACACCAAACATAGTTTAGTCATGTTCATAAAGATGCTTACTTTTGTCTCTAATACTGGTTTTACACTTGAATCACGATGCCAATTCCAACATAAATTCATATAAACCATAATACTTAGTTGAATCCAATTACACACTAAAAGTGATCATAAAAGTATGTACATCATATTGGCATAATAGTGAATCATATACTTGCATGAATCTCAAATAAACTACCACAACATATGGTCGTTAACATGAATCATATACATGAAAATATCCAATAGGCCTAACATCGTTATACCACAATATCCCAAATCGATTCAGAATTAGAATCATAGCAACATACAATCATGAATTAAATTAAGTACAATTCCATTTCTCCTTTTACATAAATCAAAACTCAATTGTTCATTTACGTCGGAATTGCACTCTACTTACAACGTATGACGAATCTTCAATTCAGGAATCTGAATTATGAATTTGGAGATGCTATCCTTTGTTGTAGGCGTTGTTTTGATTTAATTGACGTTGCTTTAAGCTTTCGAATTGTCTCCTAATTGTCTCTCGATTTCGACAGCAATTCCTAGTCTTTCCTCAGCAGCATGATGGTCTCATCTTCATTTTTGTTTGTGTGAATTAGGTGGAGTCTTACGTCCTTTTTATAGAGTTTGTGAGTTGATTAGGACCGTCGATGGAGCTTGGTTTAATAATAGCCGTTCGTTTGAAGGAGAGACCAATCAGGAGCTGACACCTAGCCCTAGTGACAAGGCAAGGCTTAGAAAATCGACCAAGCACAGAACAAGCCAGCCAGGGGGGCTGGGTTCGACCTGGCTCAGGGGCCAGGTCGACTACCCAGTCGACCCCCAGGTCGGCTATGTAGTCGACCTGGGTGCCCCAGGTCGACTACCCAGTCGACCTGGGTAGCCCAGGTCGACTACCCAGTCGACCTGGGTTCCTTGGGCAGGAAAATTCCCGCCCTGGCCAATCTGGCCCGATTTTTGAAATTTAAATTTGTTTTCTGAGCTGTTTTTGTCTGTTTGAATTTTAAACTGAATTCTGAAACTTCCGGAGGCCATATCTCCCACATACGGAGTCCGTTTTACGCAAACTCGGACTCAATCTCAAGCAGAATTCCGAGATGAACGCAATGGCGTATCCCGTTTCCCTTAATTCTTTGATTTGAAATTAGTTATACTTTATTTTGTGAATTTCACTGTTATAGAATACACGGGGTGTTACAATAATGTATATATTCCAGATGGATTTTTTCTACAACGTACTTGTATATATATCATTGGATATCCACTTTAATACTTTCCCTATTTATTCAAATTGTAATTTCCATTAATTAATAAATTTTGAAATTTGAATAGTAAAAGCAGTTTTCAATGCCTTCCCCTCTTCGTTGTTTCCTTAATGCAACATTCATTTGTTTCCTTCATTCTATTAAAAAAAATTCCTTCTATCTATTAATTTCTTTCCTTCATTCTATTTTCGCGCATCTTATTTCATTTACATACTTTCATTCCTTAAATATACATTCCTTTATTTCTCTTTTTCCCCTTTCCCTTCATTATTTCTCCCCAACAACAAAGGCACGTTTCATTCATAAAAAAAGATTTAATTTTCCATAAACAAAAAGAAACGCAAGAGACAGAAATGTGGAATGTCATGCATCTCATTTATTTTCACATAATGCATGAACTTTTCTATGCGTTCACTTCTTTGTTCTCCGTTTTCTCTTACTCTTAAAACTACTTATTTTTGTGCATGCGTGAGTTATACATCTCTCCCTCTCCTCTTCTTTTCCTTTTCTTTTCATTTATTTATATAAAGCGCCATGTCCTTATATATTCATATTCACTTCGCCTTTCTCTCTACTGGCTTCTTCCTCCATTTTTTGCCTTCTTTCGAAGACCTGTAGTTGATGAAGGAAAATAGCCAACTCCAATACCAACTCTACCAGAGAAGCACCACCTCCTTTCGTTTCCAAATTCGATTTACTGTCAGTGCACTTCGATTTACTGTCAGCGCTCCAAAATCTAAATAGCCGCTATCTATGGTGAGTTATCTCACGATTATTTTATACAAGTTCTCAACCTCAATTGTAATAACCTAGATATCCGAGCCAATTTAAAATTTTTATTTTGGCTATTTTAACGATTTTTGATTATTTAAAATGAATTATTTTATATAATAACGACGAAAAATTTATTTTCGATGAAGTTAAAACGAATAAATTTATTTTAATTATATAACGAGCCTGAAATGGCGCGGTAGTTTGAAAATTCGATTTTAAATTTCAAATGAATATACAGGATTCATTTTAAGTCGGAATTGGACGAAATAAGAAATATTCGAGTCTGTTTGACGATATATTTCTAGCGGATGTAAGAAACTAAGATTTCACTTTATAGAGTGTAAGATACATCCAGTTTAAAATTCAGAAAGTCGCTGTGGAATTTATATATATATTAATATATATAAAGGCCTTGAAAATGGAAATTTTGCAAACGACCTCAGAATTCGGCGAAACCACTTTTGTTGGATCCGCGATGTCAAGTTATTGCTAGGTTTCATAATTCACAATTTTCTGAATCAATATGTGAGCGTGACGAAGTTAAACGTGTTTTAACAATTTCAGTCAATTTCGATCGACCAGAAAATAGCCATTTTTCAAACGGTCTCAGAATTTGATGAAATTAGTTTTGTTAGAACTATATCTCAATACGAAGCTAGAAATAATTTTTCTGGAATTTTTAGAGTCTATATGTGACCCCGTAAATTGAAATGTACGTTTAAATTGAATATACATTGATTTATATTTTAATTTAATGAAAAACCTATCGAAACGATCGAATTGGCTTGCGAGACATATTCCATTGTGTTCAGAATGGGGGTAATTAGTTAGGGGCGACAGTCGGAGGGGTTCGTTTGGAGTTCGGTACGTTAAACTTCTAAATAAATTAAATAGGAATAAAATATTATTATAAAATTGGTATCAATATAAAAAACCCCCTAAATCGCTTTCAATTCGTGAAATATTTCAACAGCATCATGAAATCAAAATTGAAGCGCACTCTCTGATCTTCAAGTGGGTACCGAGATGATCAATTATCGTTCCCTTTATCGCCTGAATTAGTGTCTCGAAGTGACGCACTTCGACCTCATTTTCAGCAACGCCAGGTGGCGCAAGTTCGCCGCCGCGCCAGGAGAAGGTGGCGCGCCCCATGGTCGTCGATGGTGAGGCCTCCGATCTACCTCAGGTGCATCGTGAAGCGTGCCAAATGAAATCGTAGCCTTGGAGCTTCAGGCGATGATGGCAAATCGATTTACAGAGAAAGGTTTTAGTTTTATTTTATTTTTATTTAACATATGAATTGTTTTACAATATAGATATGAATTGTTTTACAATATAGATATGAATTGTTTTAAAATATAGATTTGAATTATTTTAAAATATAGATATGAATTGTTTTAAAATATAGATTTGAATTGTTTTAAAATTTAGATTTGAATTGTTTTAAAATTTAGGTTTGAATTGTTTTAAAATATAAATTTGAATTGTTTTAAAATATAAATTTGAATTGTTTTAAAATATAAATTTGAATTGTTTTAATATAAATTTGAATTGTTTTAATATAAATTTGAATTGATTTTGATATAGAATTGGCATTGTTTTGAAAAGATAGAAATACATCGATCTTTAAAGATAGAAATACATCGATCATTAAAAATATACAATGCTTTAAAAATATAAACATACATTGATTTTTAAAATATGAAGTTAGATTTTATGTATGGTAAGAATTGAATTTTTTTATGTGATAAAATCCGATTTTTTTCCTATGAGTTTAAAGTATAAAGATTCGATTTTCATATATATGATAATAAGGTATAAAAATTCGATTTTTATATATGAAGCGACATAAAAATTCGATCTTGATATAAGAAGTAGAGATATAAAAATATTATTTTTATATAGAAAGAAACGTGATAAAAATGTGATTTTTATAGCATGGAAATAAAAATGTGATGTTTAATATGAACAGCGTAGAGAATACTGCGTTGGCATAGCAGGCAAATTCAATCGATCAGGAATTCAGAAATGAAATGGCGGAGTGGAACCCAAAGGAGAGAACTCCTCACTTTTAATTTATTTCTGGTGTGAAATATATACTAGGATGCAGACGGTGTTTAGTAGCACCCGTCGCCCACAGACCATGGATGACTTTTTTGTTTGGTTGCTATGTTGTGAAATTTAATTGTGTGATGTGAAATGGAATATTTTATAGTGGAAAATATTTTACAGTTAAAAATATAATTTTTAACGTGTATATAAAATAAATATTTATAAACAAATCGGACGATTTGTTTATATACACTGATTTGACTGATATTGATTGGGACGATAAATTTTACACATCGCCCAACTGCACAAATAAAATCTGTGTTTGATTGTTTGAAACCCCACATTGGTGTTGGGATGAAATTGGACATACACTAATCCAATAATTAGCTGTATGTCGATCGATTGATTGACAGGCTGTTATAAGCGTTGAATATTTATATTTGATGCTTATACAGTGTAGAATGCACTCTGGATGATGGTTGATGATTTATCGTTGCTATTATATACATGTGCTGTAGGGAATCCATATAATTAACGTTATATGGTAATTGATTGGGCCTCATTCCAATTTGAAAAATATAAAGAAAATTCATTTGTTGAATTGTAAAGAAAATTCATTTGTTGAATTATAAAGAAAATTCATTTCTTGAATTGTAAATAAAATTCATTTGTTGAATTGTAAAGAAAATTCATTTGTGAATTGTAAAGAAAATTCATGTGTTTAATTGAAAATATAGATTCATGTGTTAAACAGAAAATAAATTCATGTGTTGAATATAGAATAAATATTCATCTGTTGAATAAAAGCCGTTTAATTAGATTAACGCCATTTTGACGTAAACGATATTTATATCGATTTTATTCATTTTTATAATGAATATTGAAAAGGAATTGATTTCAAATTAACGTTTTGAAAATGTTATCATTTGTATATCGATGATGTGGAATATTCAATTTTGATTTGAAATTGAATATGAAGTTGAAATCGTTTTGAAAAAGAATTTAAAACGATTTATAAAATACGTTTTAAAAGGAAATCGATGAAATATATATAATATATATAATGGCCTGAATAGAACGCTCGGCGCCGAGGCAGTTCGCGAATTTCGACCATTGACTTCGAATGGATATTACTGGAGATCCGACCGTCGGATTCTCCTAAAACCGGAACCGTTGGGTTCGTATCGAAAAGGGCTTTCTAAAGAATATAAGAAGTTAGAAATCTAATGTTGGATTTGGAATTATGTCCAAATCAAATTTGGAAAAGGTCGATGTAAGTGCAGTGCGATGGCCGTTGATGGAAATCGACTATACGGGCCTTGATAAAATTATTAAAAATAGTAATAATTTGTGTAAAATCATAAGAAATGATTTGGGAAGAATTGGGATGAAAAACTCCATATTTGAAAAGATAAAAATAGATTTTTATCGAAATGAACTAGTTTGGAACTAGAATTATAATTCTATTTATTTTTAACATAAATAAAGTGGATTTGAAATGGTTTTGAAAATAAACAGAATTTCCAATAATTGAATTGGAATCAAAATTATCTTTGGAATATTTCGATGTTGGATTTCGTGATTATACAGATATTATTATGGAAATTTGAAAGATATAATTATATCGTTATTTCCAATACGATATTTGTTGGTCGTAGAATTTGATATTGAATATAAGCCGATATATTTTTCTATTCAGAGCCTTGTATTTAATATCAAATGTAATTTGGGTTTGTCGTGAGTGGTGTCTTCATTAACACTATTCTTAAACCCAGTTGAGAAAGAGATTAAATCTTTTTATTTAGATTTAATGAAGTGTACCAATTAAATGGTATTTAATTGGAATTGAATTTGAATTGATTTTTAGGTTTATCGTGAACGGTGTTTTAAATAACACTTGTTCTTTAACCCGATAATTAATGGAATGTGATTTTGGGTTGTCGTGAACGATATCTTCAATAATACTGTTCTTAGACCTAACAGAGTTAAGAAAATCATAAACTAACTGGAGATTAGTTAACTTGAATGGTTTCTTGGGTATTGATCGGATGTTGGATTTGGCCTTCGGGGTTAATACTTAGGGAATTTCTCACTTGCTAATTTACGGTTAGGGATTGATTGAAATGTGATGTGATTTTGGGGTTTATCGTGAACCGTGTTTTAAATGACATCGGTTCTTTAACCCAGTTAAAGATTAAAACTAAGTGGAGTTTTAATGAATCTTTAATTAGATTGAAAAGATCGAGAATGGAGTATCACCAGTTTTGCTCCAGGCGATAGTTAAATCTTTAATTAGATTTGAACGTGAAATGGTAATTGAATTTACCGATAACACCGTGGTGTTAGATATGAAGTATAACCGGTTTTACTTCATGGGATGAATAGGTTGGGATTGGGAAATAAAATAAATGATTACTTCGGTGTGGTTCGCTAATCCCGACTAGTTGAATCGATATTCAAAAGAAGATTTAAGAATAAATTTAAAGAATTTATCTTTGATAAAATTAATGGGAACCTTTCCCTAAGAATATGAAATTTAGAAACTAATTGTAGGTTAGCTAAGAAGAATGGTTTCCTAGGTATTGATCTGATGTTGGTTTCGGCCTTCGGAGTAAATGTTTGGGGAATTGATCTCTTGCTAATTTACGGTTAGTGACTGATGAATTGGAATGAGGCGTATGTTGTGTTTGTGTAACACTTGTTTATTATATACACGAGTTATTCGGAAAGACCGGGTTTATCCCATTCTGAATAACTGATTCGACGATGATTCGACGATGATTCGAAGATGAAGACGGCGGTTGAAGACCGGAGGTCTTCACGTCGTTTGGATAATTACTGATGATCTTGATTGGGTCGTACATCTAAGAGGAGGGAATCAGTTAGTGATCGTCCAGACGTACTTGGAGATCGATGGATATGCGAGGTATAAGGTGCCTCCGGTTTCTTTCAGACCCAGAACGGACTTGTAAATGGACTGTGTGTCTGACATTGGATATCATTTTGTGTGATTGATGGATATCAGTTGCATGGAGTGGTTTTCCTGTGTGGCATGCAAAGATGCAAATGATCAAGGCTTCTGTTGCAGAGTCTTGTGGTTGATGATCAAAGCACAGCCTGTATGGCATAGCTTTGTGTAGCGTTGATTCGCGGGCCTCACACCCCGGTTGTGAACCAGAAACCGGAGAGGACATCAGGGAGGGCATGCATTTCCTTCTAGTTAGAAGTGGCGTCAGTGGTTTTACACGCCCTGACGAGTTTGACTTATGTTGTTGTTGGTTTGCGAGGCGCCTCGGATATATCGGTGACTATGTGAAGCCGATGGAGTCATTCGTTGGCTCATTTACGCCCCGAAGGGTGGGGAAACGCAGTGTTCAGGTATTTTAATCCACATCGATGGACCGACCCTGATGATCCAAGAGTCACTCGAGCTCTGATCCTGAGGGGCGGACTAGAGGCTCTTGAATTCGGTGAGGACTATCTTTTGCCTCGGTTCACAGATGGAAATCCAATTTCCAAATACGTGACTTTGCGATTTTGATTGTAGAGCCTAGTATGGCGACATGATATATGGTACCCATGCCGTCTATGATTGATATTTATTATTGTGTATAAAATCAGAAACTAACTGGAAACGAGCTAAGATGAGTGGTTTCCTGGGTATTGGTCTGATGTTGGTTTCGGCCTTCGGGGTTAATACTTAGGAAATCGTTCTCTTACTAATTTACGGTTGGAGTCTGATTAAGAATCAAAGGATAAAATTTCGCGTATAAAGCATTCTTTGGCTGTTATAAGGTAAAACCCTGTCCTCCGGCTTGCGTTGCACTGTGTGATGGGACCTGGGTCTTATAACAGCTTCATTTTTCTTTACTTAGCATTGCGCTGTTGTTTTATGCACTGGTATACTTGGGAGGAAACCCGTTCCGTGTTGTATGGCATGGTCCTTGATTTACCAAACTTTAAAATAAAGATAAATAACTGTTTTAGTTCTCACACCAGTCACATGACTGACCTGGAGTTTATTGTTTTAACCTAAACTCTGGGTGCCCCTATTTTTGACACGGGCAGCTAGTAGTTTTGGTTTTGCAGATTTATATTCATAGGATCCTGATTTACAACTGGAACGATGCTCGGAAAGCTCTGTATCCGTGTGTTACTTTCAGTTGTATTTTTGTGTTATTTTCCGCTGTTATGTAATTTATTGTAATCTCTGATATTCAGTAATTATGTAATATTTATTCATACTCTGTATATTCTTGTATTCTGATGGAATTGTTGTAATAAGCAATGAAATGTTCTTCCGTTCGCATTCTGATTTGTCGTGTTCTCAAACGATCAGGGGTTCTCAAACGGTCTTGGTCGATTTAACGATCGATTCGGATCGAGTGAAATTCCTTATTGTTACATTTGGTATCAGAGCTTTGGTTTACAAAGCTCAGAGAACAAGACACATTAGAACCAAATGAAAGAATTCATCAGAAATTGGATTAGTAATATCCAATAGGAATGACTCGTTAGAGACGGGATCAGTAGTATCCTAGAACGAGTGTGAAGAGTATATTTTTGAAATATAAAAAGAAAAACAAATTTTGTTGTGAAATTTAAATCATATTATACATATTTAAATAATTTATTTTAAATTGATTTGGACAATCTAGTATATGAGGATTTTGCATATACGCCTAGCTAGCATGTATACGAAGTCCCAAATATACTGGATAGATATAGAATCACACTCTAGTCGCCTGGAGATGGTTCTGATGATCGCTATAGCGATCACATCATCAGTATTCATGTTCGAGTTTCGAAAGTGGGATTTCTATATGTTTCCATTAGACTGGTGTGAGAAACAAACTAGATAGGGCTTATTGTTGTGACTTGGCATCAAAAATGTGATTTTTGACTATGTATCAAAATTATGAATTTGAAACGATAATCAACTAATTGATTGCTAGTTGTGTTGTTTGATTACTATTTGATTAATTAAAATTGAACCATATAGCCAATTTGGACCAAATAGTAAATTATATTGAAAATTTGTCGCATATGCATGCATGTACATGTACTTACATTGAACAGGTCATAGCAAGGAGGGTAGAGCAGGAGAATAAAATTGTTTGCCCGACAAATAGGTGCATGTTTACCATAATTTACTGTTTTGTTTGGGTGAATACGATTTTATGAGCCGATTGGCTAGCTGCTTGGCTTTTTCTTTTTCTTTTGGATTGAAGAAGGCCATGGGAGGCTATATGAAATATCACGAAGACCCCGGTGCAGGGGAGGTTATGGCGAAATTTTTCGAAAATTTAGGGTATTAGCCAAATTTTTGAAAAATTTGAATAGTATTTAGAAACTAAAAAATTGAAAAACTTAAGCCATAATGGAAATAGTGAAAGTTGAGTTGATTAGTTAAACAACTTTCGGCTTCGTTCCTTTTCGGGGACGAAAAGTTTTAAGTGGGGGAGTTGTGACGAACCCATTTCCCGTACAGACGGTGACAAGGGTAATCTTTGGAATATAACACATAAACAGATAAAAGCATACCATAAATAAATGAATACACCAGATAATTAACAAATAGTACACTGGATAAACGTAATCATCGGAGTTACATAATATACAGGATCATACTTAGTACACATACAGTTCAGCTGTACATAAATGTCTACAGCAGAAAACAAACAAAATATGTATAATAGGAGTTGAACAACATAAAAAGAGATAAATGATAGAATCCATCTTCAGCTCCTGCTATCCGGATAAAGCCTGCTAACCCTGAACACAAGGTTGCCAGTGTAGAAAAAGGGGCACCCGAGTTTGAAAGTGAAACAAACTACGAGTCAGTCATGGGACTGGTATGAGAGATCTACTCAACACATTTATAATATGGCTAATCACAGGACCATTCCACTTTCGTGGAACGGGTTTACTCCATTGGATTGTCAGTGCTTTAAAACAAATCATTCCTTTAAACATCGCAATGCTTTTTATAAAAATGAAGCCATTATAAGACATTGTTCCCATCACATAATGCAACGCAAACCGGAGGATAGAGTTTTTACCTTATAACGGCCAAAATATGCTTGATACGAAAAAAAAAAGCATTTGATATTATTGCTGGTGTTTATAAGTTTTGAAAACAATTTCGAATCATAACTATCAATCGTAGACAGCATTAATGCCTCATACCACTATGTCGCCATATATAGGTATACAATCAAAACCGCACAGTCACGTATTTGGAAATTGGATTTCCATTATGAACCAAGGCAAAAGATAGTCCTTAACGACTTCGAGACGCTCTAGCCCGCCCCTCAGGATCAGAGGATCAGAGCTCGAGTGACCCTTGGATCGTCAGGGCCGGTCCACCGATGTGGATTAAAATTCCTGAACAATGTGTTTCCCCGCCCTATGGGGCGTAGGTGAGCCAACGAATGGCTCCATCGGACCCGGATCGTCCGATCTAATCGAGGTGCCTCGCAACAGTAACAACCACATAAGTCAAACTCGTCAGGGCGTGTAAAACCACTGACGCCACTTCTAGCTAGAAAGAAACGCATGTCCTCCCTGAGGTCCTGCTCCCGTTTCTGGTTCATACCGAGGTGTGAGGCTCGCGATTTCACGTTATACACAAAGCTACGCCACACAGGCGGTGCTTTGATCATCACCACAGGACTTTGCTTTTCAACAGAAGCCCTGATCACTGTATCTTAGCATGCCACACAGGCAATTCACACCGTGCAACTGATGGCTATCAATCACACAGAATAAATTCCAATGTCAGACACACTGTCCATTTGCAAGTCCGTTCTGGGTCTGAACGAAACCGGAGGCACTATATACCTCGCAAACCCATCGATCACCGCATACGTCTGGACGGTCACCACTCATTATCCATATTTCGGGATGCCTCCCAATCAGGACCTCGATTACCATCCAAACGAGGTGAAGATCTCCGGTCTTCGACCACCGTCTTCATCTTCGATTTCTTATCGCCGATTCAGTTATTCAGAATGGGATAAACCCGGTCTTTCTGATAAACTCGCGTATATAATAGACACGTGCTGCACAAACGCTACATACGCATCATTTCAATTCATTAGTCACTAACCGTCGATCAGTAAGATAACGATTTCCCAAATATTAACCCCGAAGGCCGAAATCAACATCAGATCAAAATCCAGGAGACCATTCAACTTAGCTAACCTTCAGTTAATTTCTAAATTTCACATCCATATCGTTTATAATATTTTATAACGACTTATCGCTATTTTTATTTATTTTAAAATAGCCATTTTTTTCAAAATGACGCTTCGGGCCATAACACGGCCGTGGCGCTGTTTTTCTTTAGATTTGATTTACACATATCTGAAAATATAATCGTTGGATCTTCACAAAATTTACATCATTAGAAAGATCTTTTAAAAACGAACCAATTTTGGGATAATCCGACGGCCGGATCTCCCGGTACAATCGTTTGAAGTTTCGATTTCAAATTACGAACTACAGCGTCGTTATTCGATTAAATATAATTATATTTATATATATATATATATATATATATATAAATATAATCGATTCTGGCGTTGTTTTTCTTTAGATTTGAATTAAACATTCCAGACAATCCAATCGTTGGATTTTTACAAAGTTGGTGCCGTTGGAAAGGTATTTCCAAAGCGAACCCAACGGTTGCGATTTCAGGAAAATCCGATGGTCGGATCTCCCAGTATAATCATTTGAAATCACAGTTTCAAAATACGAATTGAAGCGTCGTTATTTGATATATTTCAATTCTATTTATATATATTTATCGACTCTTCGATTTCAAAACTATATGATTTCCATACATTTGATAAAAATGATATTTTTATCTAACTGTCTTCTATTTCAACAGTTCACCATTTTTAACAATTCATGTATATAATAAAAATATGATTTTTATTATAAAACTATTCATTTCGAAACACGATTATTTTATATAGTTCATATAGGTAATAAAAATAGGATTTTTATTATAAAACAATTTCTTTCAAAACAATATTATTTTATATAGTTCATATAGATGATAAAATGTGATTTTTACTATAAGACAATTTATTTCAAAATATGAATACCATTCAACACATGAATTTCAATTCAACGAATGAATTTCGATTCAACACATGAAGGTTTTCTATAGTTTATATATATAGATAAAAAGGTGATTTTTATATTTAAAACACGAATACCATTCAACACATGAATTTCAATTGAACGAACGAATTTCGATTCAACACATGAAGGTTTTCTATTCAACGAATAAATATAGTCTCAACAAATGAAAAAAAATTCTAACACATGAATATTATTCAAAATTTCGGCAGCATAACGGTAGGGTAGTTAAAACCAGGACCGTCCCTAGTACGGCTCCTCGCTCTACCTTAAAACCTCGCGGTTTTTGACAATGGGGAATCATGCATCTAGTTCGCACGCAGGCGGCATGTATATTTATTTCATTTCCACAAACTAATCCTATGTGGTTTCAACCAAATATTTCTCAACCACAAACGGGTATTTTTCAACCACAATGAATCAATATCAATCACAAACTATTCCAATCAACCATTCGCTATCAATCAATTTTCACACCAATCACAACCAATAAATATCGTCCATGGTTTGTGGACGAGGGGTGTATATATATATAACATTTCACTTCTATTTCAACATATATATAATTTTTACAACGCATATATAACTTATACATCGAATGTACAACTTATACAATGCTTATACAAGAGGTGTACAACGCTTATATAACTCATACATCGACTATATAATTTATACATCGTCGTTTTCCATTTCGGTTATAAATTAGAAATCTCACATTGGGTTCCACTCCACCAAAAATAGCAGAAGGCTCAGAAAAATATGCGGTCTCTTCTAAAATGTAGAAGACGTCCACACGAGTCCACTGTCTCTTGTTTCACTAAATTTCGTCAACACACGAAAAATATATGATTTTTCAAAGTTTGCAACAGTTTAAAGGTGTTAAAACAGTTGAAAATAAAACAAGCTGTATACCTCATTGTTTTCTTCAAAACTAGGTTTTCAAATATCGGCTAATCCGTGAACCTTGAAGAGAATCAGACTTCGCAGCGTCGTAGAGCTCCGAGGCACGCACCCAACGCCACCAGTAGCGTTCCGATCGATGCTGTCAGGAGGGCACGGCGGCGACCTGAAGGTCGAAACTTTGAGGGGGTGCTGCGTTCGATTTACTCAACGATAATTGCTGCTCCTTATATGGATTTGAAGAGGAGACCGAGAGCTTTGGAATGGATCAAGAATTACACGATTTCATTGAGAATTGGAGGAGGAATCAACCCGAAAAGATTTGAGCTCTTTCCGCCGTGCGTCGATGAACATCGGGGAGAGAGAATGATTATGTGGCCCAATGATTTTTTTTTTATTTTATTTATATATTTTCAAAATTCTAAAATACCCCTCTTCACACACGAACACCAATCCAAACCCAACGACTGTCGTCCCTAGCGTTTTACCCCCATTCCGAACACAATGGGATATGTTTCGTAGGCCCATTCGACTGTTTCAGTCAGTTTTCCATCAAATTAAAATATAAAACATTCAATATTAAATTTGAACGTACATCTCAATTTGCCAGGGCCACAAACTGATTCGAAAAATTCCAGAAAAATAAATCTGGCTCTGTTTTGACGATACGGTCCCAACAAAACTAGTTTCGTTGAATTTTGAGACCGTTTGAAAAATGGCCCATTTCTGGTCGATCCAATTTAGCTGTAATTGACCAAAACACATTTTCCTTTGCCACGCTCACATACTAGCTTCAAAAATTATGAAATTTGAAATCTAGCAATAACTTCACATCCCGGATCCAACAAAAGTGGTTTCGTCGAATTCCGAGGTCGTATGCAAAATGGCCAATTTCATGGGCTATATAAATTCCATAGCGACTTTTTTGAAAACTCATTTGGCCATAACTTTTGCTTTCCGCTATGAAACTTTGATTTTTCAGATTCGTTAAAAAGGTACTCACTAACAGATTTAAATGTTTTTGGTTTCACTCAAATCCGTTTTGTTTTGCACCTAGTACAGTCAGACAAAGTTTGAATTCAATTTTTGAAACTACAACGCCTTTTCAGGCCTTGTTTATAATTAGAATTAATTATATTCGTTTTCAAACGTCGATTCAAACTCACTTTTCATTGCTATTATTTAAAATATTTATTTTAAATATTTAAAATCCACTATTTTAGCCAATTTAAAATTTTTAAATTGGTTCAGATTTTCTGGGTCGTTACAGGAGATTGAAATAACCCGGAAATCCGAGCCAATTTAAAAAAATTATTTTGGCTATTTTAACGAATTTTGATTATTTAAAATGAATTATTCTAAATAATAACGACGAAAATTTATTTTCGACGAAGTTAAAACGAATAATTTTATTTTAATTATATAACGAGCCTGAAATGGCGCGGTAGTTTGAAAATTCGATTTTAAATTTCAAATGAATATACAGGATTCATTTTAAGTCGGAATTGGACAAAATAAGGAATATTCGAGTCGGTTTGACGATATCTTTCTAGCGGATGTAAGAAATTGATATTTCACTTTATAAAGTGTAAGATATGTCCAGTTTAAAATTCAGAAAAGTCGCTGTGGAATTTATATATATTTTAATATATATAAAGGCCTTAAAAATGGAAATTTTGCAAACGACCTCAGAATTCGACGAAACCAAATTTGTTGGATCCGCGATGTCAAGTTATTGCTAGGTTTCAAAATTCATAATTTTTTGAATCAATATGTGAGCGTGACGAAGTTAAACGTGTTTTAACAGTTTCAGTCAATTTCGATCGACCAGAAAATGGCCATTTTTCAAACGGTCACAGAATTTGACGAAATTAGTTTTGTTAGAACCGAATCGTCAATACGAAGCCAGAAATAATTTTTCTGGGATTTTTAGAGTCTATATGTGACCCCGGTAAATTGAAATGTACGTTTAAATTGAATATACATTGATTTATATTTTAATTTAATGAAAAGCCTATCGAAACGGTCGAATTGGCTAGCGGGACATATCCCATTGAGTTCAGAATGGGGGTAATTAGTTAGGGCGACAGTCGGAGGGGTTCGTTTGGAGTTCGGTGCATTAAATTTCTAAATAAATTAAATAGGAATAAAATATTATTATACAATTGGTATCAATATAAAAAAAACCCCAAACCCTAAACATAATGTCGGGCCGCCTCTTATTCAACAGATGGACGAAATTGTTCAAATCAAAGCCCCTAAATCGCCTTCAATTCATGAAATATTTCAACAGCATCATGAAACCAAAATTGAAGCGCACTCTCTGATCTTCAAGTGGGTACCGCGATGATCAATTATCGTGCCCTTTATCGCCTGAATTAGTGTCTCGAAGTGGCGCACTTCGACCTCATTTTCAGCAACGCCAGGTGGCGCAAGATCGCCGCCGCGCCAGGAGAAGGTGGTGCGCCCCATGGCCGTCGATGGTGAGGCCTCCGATCTACCTCATGTGCGTCGTGAAGCATGCCAAATGAAACCCTAGCCTTAGAGCTTCAGGCGACGATGGCAAATCAATTTACAGAGAAAGGTTTTAGTTTTATTTTATTTTTATTTAACATATGAGTTGTTTTACAATATAAATATGACTTGTTTTACGATATAGATATGAATTGTTTTAAAATATAGATTTGAATTGTTTTAAAATATAGATATGAATTGTTTTAAAATATAGATTTGAATTGTTTTAAAATATAAATTTGAATTATTTTAAAATATAGATTTGAAATGTTTTAAAATATAAATTTGAATTGTTTTAAAATATAAATTTGAATTGTTTTAATATAAATTTGAATTGTTTTAATATAAATTTGAATTGATTTTGATATAAAATTGGCATTGTTTTGAAAAGATAGAAATACGTCGATCTTTAAAGATAGAAATACATTGATCATTAAAAATATATAGTGCTTCAAAAATATAAACATAAATTGATTTTTAAAATCTGAAGTTAGATTTTATGTATGGTAAGAATTGAATTTTTTTTATGTGATAAATCAAATTTTTTCCTATGGGTTTAAAGTATAAGGATTCGATTTTCATATATATGATAACAAGGTATAAAAATTTGATTTTCATATATAAAGCGAAATAAAAATTCGATCTTGATATAAGAAGTAGAGATATAAAAATATAATTTTTATATAGAAAGAAACGTGATAAAAATGTGACTTTTATAGCATGGAAATAAAAAATGTGATTTTTAATATGAACAGCGTAGAGAAGACTGCGTTGGCATAGCAGGCAAATTCAATCGATCATGAATTCAGAAATGAAATAGCGGAGTGGAACCCCAAGGTGTGTGAACTCCTCACTTTTAATTTATTTCTAGTTTGAAATATACACTAGGATGCAGACGGTGTTTGGTAGCACCCGACACCCATCGTCCACAGACCATGGATGACTTGTTTGTTTGGTTGCTATGTTGTGAAATTTGATTATGTGATGTGAAATGAAATAAAATATTTTATAGTGGAAAATATTTTACAGTTAAAAATATAATTTTTAACATGTATATAAAATAAATATTTATAGACAAATCGGACGATTTGTTTATATACACTTATTTGAGTGATATTGATCGGGATGATAAATTTTACACATCACCCAGCTGGACAAATAAAATCTGTGTTTGATTGTTTGAAACCCCACACGGGTGTTGGGATGAAATTGGATATACATTAATCCCAATAATTAGCTGTATGTCGATCGATTGATTGACAGGCTGTTATAAACATTGAATATTTATATTTGATGCTTATACAGTGTAGAATGCACTTTGGATGATGGTTGATGATTTATCATTGCTATTATATACATATGCTGTAGGGAATCCATATAATTAACGTTATATGGTAATTGATTGGGCCTCATTACAATTTGGAAAATATAAAGAAAATTCATTTGTTGAATTGTAAAGAAAATTCGTTTATTGAATTGTAATGAAAATTCGTTTGTTGAATTGTAAAGAAAATTCATTTATTGAATTGTAAAGAAAATTCATGTGTTGAATTGAAAATATATATTCGTTTGTTGAATAGAAAATAAATTCATGTGTTGAATATAGAATAAATATTCATGTGTTGAATAAAAGTCGTGTCGACTAGATTGACGCCATTTTGACGTGAACGATATTTATATCGATTTTATTCATTTTTATAATGAATATAGAAAAGGAATTGATTCCAAAATACAACGTTTTGAAAATATTATCATTTGTATATCGATGATGTGGAATATTCAATTTTGATTTGAAATTCAGTATGAAGTTGAATTCGTTTTGAAAACGAGTTTAAAACGATTTATAAAATACGTTTTAAAAGGAAATCGACGAAATATATATAATATATATTATATATATAATGTCCTGAATAGAACGCGCCGCGCCGCGGTAGTTCGTGAATTTCGACCATTGACTTCGAATGGATATTACAGGAGATCCGACCATCGGATTCTCCTAAAACCAGAACCGTTGGGTTCGTATCGAGAAGGCCTTTCTAACGAATATTATAAATTAGAAATCTAATGGTTGTATTTGGAATTATGTCCAAATCAAATTTGGAAAAGGTCGTTGTAAGTGCAGTTCGATGGCCGTTGATGGAAATCGACTGTACGGGCCTTGATAAAATTAATAAAAATAGTAATAATTTGTGTAAAATCAAAAGAAATGATTTGGGAAGAATTGGGATGAAAAACTCCATATTTGAAAAGATAAAAATAGATTTTTATCGAAATGAACTAGTTTGGAACTAGAATTATAATTCTATTTATTTTTAAAATAAATAAAGTGGATTTGAAATGGTTTTGAAAATAAACAGAATTTCCAATAATTGAATTGGAATCAAAATTATGTTTGGAATATTTCGATGTTGGATTTCGTGATTATACAGATATTGTTATGGAAGTTTGAAAGATATAATTATATCTTTATTTCCAATACGATATTTGTTGGTCGTAGAATTTGATATTGAATATATGCCGATATATTTTCTATTCATAGCCTTGTATTTAATATCAAATGTGATTTGGGTTTGCCGTGAATGGTGTCTTCATTAACACTATTCTTAAACCCAGTTGAGAAAGAGATTAAATCTTTTTATTTAGATTTAATGAAGTGTACCAATTAAATGGTACTTAATTGGAATTGAATTTGAATTGATTTTTGGGTTTATCTTGAACGGTGTTTTAAATAACACTTGTTCTTTAACCCGATAATTAATGGAATGTGATTTTGGGTTGTCGTGAATGGTATCTTCAATAATACTGTTCTTAGACCCAACTGAGTTAAGAAAATCAGAAACTAACTGGAGATTAGTTAAGTTGAATGGTTTCTTGGGTATTGATCTGATGTTAGTTTCGGCCTTCGGGGTTAATACTTAGGGAATTGCTCACTTGGTAATTTACGGTTTGGGACTGATTGAAATGTGATGTGATTTTGGGGTTTATCATGAACCGTATTTTAAATGACATCGGTTCTTTAACCCAGTTAAAGATTAAAACTAAGTGGAGTTTTAATGAATCCTTAATTAGATTGAAAAGATCGAGAAGGGAGTATCACTAGTTTTGCTCCAGGCGATAGTTAAATCTTTAATTAGATTTGAACGTGAAATGGTAATTGAATTTACCGATAACACCGTGGTGTTAGATATGAAGTATGACTAGTTTTACTTCATGGGATGAATAGGTTGGGACTGGGAAATAAAATAAATGATTACTTCGTTATGGTTCGCTAATCCCGACTAGTTGAATCGATATTCAAAAGAAAATAAAGAATAAATTTAAAGAATTTATCTTTGATAAAATTAATGGGAACCTTTCCCTAAGAATATGAAATTTAGAAACTAACTATAGGTTAGCTAAGAAGAATGGTTTCCTGGGTATTGATCTGATGTTGGTTTCGGCCTTCGGGGTTATTGTTTGGG
The DNA here is from genome assembly GCA_030737875.1 of Allium sativum. NCBI lineage: Eukaryota > Viridiplantae > Streptophyta > Magnoliopsida > Asparagales > Amaryllidaceae > Allium > Allium sativum. The sequence continues at coordinate 43,900,161 of CM060926.1, forward strand.
GAATTGTTCTCTTGCTAATTTACGGTTAGTGACTGATGAATTGGAATGAGGCGTATGTTGTGTTTGTGTAACATTTGTTTATTATATACGCGAGTTATTCGGAAAGACCGGGTTTATCCCATTCTGAATAACTGATTCGACGATGAGTCGAAGATGAAGACGGCGGTTGAAGATCGGAGGTCTTCATGTCGTTTGGATAATTACTGACGATCTTGATTGGGCCGTACACCCAAGAGGAGGGAATCAGTTAGTGATCGTCCAGACGTACTTGGAGATCGATGGATATGCGAGGTATAAGGTGCCTCCGGTTTCGTTCAGACCCAGAACGGGCTTGTAAATGGACTGTGTGTCTGACATTGGATATCATTCTGTGTAATTGATGGATATCGGCTGCATGGAGTGGTTTGCCTGTGTGGCACGCAAAGATGAAAATGATTAAGGCTTCTATTGAAAAGCAGAGTCTTGTGGTTGATGATTAAAGCACAGCCTGTGTAGCATAGCTTTGTGTAGTGTTGATTCGCGAGCCTTACACCCCGGTTGTGAACCAGAAACGGGAGAGGACATCAGGGAGGGCATGTATTTCCTTCTAGTTAGAAGTGCCGTCAGTGGTTTTACACGCCCTGACGAGTTTGACTTATGTGGTTGTTGGTTTGCGAGGCGCCTCGGATGTATCGGTGACTATGTGAAGCCGATGGAGTCATTCGTTGGCTCATTTACGCCCCAAAGGGTCGGGAAACACAGTGTTCAGGCATTTTAATCCACATCGGTGGACCGGCCCTGACGATCCAAGGGTCACTCGAGCTCTGATCCTAAGGAGCGGACTAGAGGCTCTCGAATTCGGTGAGGACTATCTTTTGCCTCGGTTCACAGATGGAAATCCAATTTCCAAATACGTGACTTTGCGGTTTTGATTGTAGAGCCTAGTATGGCGACATGATATATGGTACCCATGCTGTCTATGATTGATATTTATGATTGTATATAAAATCAGAAACTAAACTAACTGGAAACGAGCTAAGATTGGTGGTTTCCTGGGTATTGGTCTGATGTTGGTTTCGGCCTTCGGGGTTAATACTTAGGGAATCGTTCTCTTACTAATTTACGGTTGGAGTCTGATTAAGAATCAAAAGATAAAATTTCGCGTATCAAGCATTCTTTGGTTGTTATAAGGTAAAACCCTATCCTCCGGCTTGCGTTGCATTGTGTGATGTGACCTGGGTCTTATAACACCTTCATTTTTCTTTACTTAGCATTGCGCTGTTGTTTTATGCACTGGTATTCTTGGGAGGAAACCCGTTCCGTGTTGTACGGCGTGGTCCCTTGATTTACCGAACTTTAAAATAAAGATTAATAACTGTTTTAGTTCTCACTCCAGTCACATGACTGACCTGGAGTTTATTGTTTTAACCTAAACTCTGGGTGCCCCTATTTTGACAAGGGCAGCTAGTAGTTTTGGTTTTGCAGATTTATATTCACAAGATCCTGATTTACAACTGGAACGATGCTCGGAAAGCTCTGTATCCATGTGTTACTTTCAGTTGTGTATTTGTGTTATTTTCCGCTGCTATGTAATTTATTGTAATCTCTGACATTCAGTAATTGTGTAATATTTATTCATTCTCTGTATATTCTTGTATTCTGATGTAATTGTTGTAATAAGCAATGAAATGTTCTTCTGTTCGCATTCTGATTTTTCGTGTTCTCAAACGATCAGGGGTTCTCGAATGGTCTTGGTCGATTTAACGATCGATTTGGATCGAGCGAAATTCCTTGTTGTCACATCAATGCTACAGATATAATAGTTGATTTGTTGCCTTGTTCTTAATATTGGAATACACATATATTGCCTTGCACTTTAATTTCTGTCACTTATGTTGCTTCCATGTAAATGATGCCGCCCATATGTTTCCTTGTCATTTTGTGTGCCTGCCTCATGCCTATAGCTTCCATTGTTATTTTGTGTACTCTGTCATTTACTATTTTGGCACCACGATCTTGCTGCACATATACTAGAATTGGATACCCACCCTATTTTATAATGCATGTTGCAACCTAAAATTTACCTATGAGTACATGTTTTTGCTTTGAATCATAATTATTAGTACATGTGTTTGACTTGATATATATATATATGTATATATATATATATATATATATATATATATATATATATATATATATATTGCAGTTTCCTATGACAGTACAAAATAAATGGATATATATATATATATGTGTGTATATATATATGAAATAGTGTTTGCGGCATATTAGATTTGTTATATTTTTAGTTTGTTGTGTGTGCCAAGATAGTGATATATAATATTTGTTATTTTGCTACCCTTTGACGTGAACATGAACATTACCCTGTCGTGCTTTGTATTTTGACCATGCTATTTGAATGTATCATTTGCTTTACTAGATTGTCCGCTTTTGCTCTTGCTCTGTCTCATACTTGGTTATTGTCACTTGAAATAAATGTGTACATGCAACACTTTAGTTAATTGTATTATATGTAGCTTAAATCTATTTTAGTAACTTTAAATATTATGTTAGGATTAATTATTATATTTTAGTGGCTAATTGAAGTTGATATACTTAAATAAAGTTAATCTTGATTCAAATGTTTTATGTTTTGCATGAAATGCTCGGGTCAGACCCGAGTGTTGCAGATCTAAAGATTTCAGCCATCGAAGTTGGAGACTCATGAAAACGTGCTTGCTTTTGATTCAGTTATTTCTGTAATTTTAATGTTTAAAATCCATGTAATTCCGTTGTGTAAAAATATTGTATAACTCTGATATTTTGTATAAAATTATTTCCTTGAGAAATATTATAGTTTATTTATTTTGTGATTTCTGTGTCTGATTCTGTTAAACTCGTCTAAATAACAATCTGTCATTTCGAGTGGTTTAAGTTGGTTTAATTACCGATTTGAAGCAGTCAAAAAGGCATATTTTTATGGTTGGTATCAATGCTTTGGTTTACACAAAGCTTAGCTTATGGTGTTTAATAAGAATCCATCACATGAAGTCACCATTAAGAGAATGTAATTTGAAATATAAACTATTATGAAACTAATATTTTGAAAGAGTAGCACAGCGGGAGTGTGGTGTTATTTTGAAATTAATAAATTTTAAATAAATTATTCTGAAATTGATAAATTATTTTGAAAACATAAATTATTTTGAAATATGTCGTGTTGTCTTATATATTTGGAAATCAAGAATGTTTCGATATGATTTGAAATTTATTTTCATAAAAACTTGATTTTTTTTTTCAATTTATAACATTTGATTTAGAATTTGAAAATTTTGAATTTGTATAATACTTGATTGAAAATTTGATAGAAGTGATATATCTGTTTTTCTATTTATTGGATGAAAATTTATTTCCCAACTTTTTGGAATATGATAAATGTTTTTTGAAGTGTTTAATAAACAATGAGAAATTTTGATGACTTAAATCCCAATATTTTAAAGGATTTTCAAGAAAACAAATGATACTATATTCGAAAGTATTTGTAATTATTGTGTGAAAGGATTTATAACTTCGAGATAAGAACTGATTTGATATGTTATTAAGATGCGAGTTACCCGTGACTAAAGAAAGGTACAATGTGCAATGTAATCCCTTTATGATTGTTAGCTCTGCGGGGAGACATCATTTATTGATATTGATACATGTGTTGGTCGTGCCTTAGCCTTCTAATTAGGCAGAAACCTCTCGATCCAGGTAGCATATATGTTGATATGCTTATGAAATATTTAAGAGTTTAAAAAAATGGTTTCTTTTTGAAATCCCGAAGTGAAGTAAGATTTGATATGAAGGAAATAAATAGTATTTCAATAATTTTTAAATGGAACCGAGATTTCAAGTCGAAGAAATTATTTCATATTTTGACTTTAAGTTTTGTTAAGAAATCATTTCGATGAATTAAGTTTTATGGAGTTCTAAATTTTAAAATCCTATTGTTATTTTGTATTAGTATAAGAATTTTCTTGTATACATAAGCATATTAACAACCATTCCTTTTCAAGGATGAAAAGTTATGAGTGGTGAAGATTGTAACCTCTCATAAATTTGAACCATTTAAGTTGTTGAATTAAATTTAATTGTTGAATTTTAAATAAAATTAATGATGTTATTAATGAAATTCATTAATTTTTGCTGAAAGATTGATTGAAAATAATGCGCATATTCTAGATGGATTTCTTTTACAACATACTTGTATATATATTTGGCCATCCACTTTAATACTTCTATTCAAAGTGTAACTTTCATTAATTATTAAATTTTGAAATGCGAATAGTTGCAGTAGTTTTCAATGCCCTCCCCTCTTTTGTTTCCTTAATGCAGCATTCATTTTTTTCCTTTCATTTTATTAAAAAAATTCCTTCATTCTATAAATTTCTCTTCTTCATTATATTTTCACGCATCTTATTTCATTTATATGCTTTCATTCCTTAAATTTACATTCCTTTATCTCTCTTTTTCCCCTTTCTCTTTATTATTTCTCTCCAAAAACAAAGGCACGTTTCGTTCATTGAAAATAGATTTCATCTTCCATAAACAAAAAGAAACGCATGAGACACAAATGTGGAAGGTCGTGCATCTCATTTATTTTCACATAATGCATGCAATTTTTTTATGCATTCACTCCTTTATTCTCCTTTTTCTCTTTCTTTTACAGCTTCCTATTTTAATTCATGAGTGAGTTATAAATATCTCCCTTTCCTCTCCTTTTTGTTTTGTTTTCATTCATTTATATAAAGTAGCATGTTCTTATATATTCATATTCACTTCGCCTTTCTCTCTACTAGCTTCTTCCTCCATTTTTTGCCTCCTTTTGAAAACCTGTAGTTGATGAAGAAAAAAATAGCCGACTCCAATACCAACTCTACTAGAGAAGCGCCGCCTCCTTTCATCTTCAAATTTGATTTATCGACACCGCTCCAACATCCAAATAGCCGCTATCTATGGTGAGTTATCTCACGATTATTTTATACAAGTTCTCAACCTCAATGCTACAGAATATAATATATAGTTGATTCGCTGCCTTGTTCTTAAAATTAATATATATATATATATATATATATATATATATATATATATATATATTACCTTGCACTTTAATTTCTGCCACTTATGTTGCTGCTGTGTAAATGATGCATCCCTTATGTTGCTTTGCCATTTTGTGTGTATGCCTCATGCCTATAGTTTCAATTGTTATTTTGTGTACTCTGTCATCTACTATTTTGGCACCATGATGCCATGCACTTGCTACACATATACTTGAATTGAATACCCACCTTGTTTTACAGTGCATGTTGCACACCTGAAATTTACCTATGAGTACATATGATTGATTTGAATCATAATGATTAGTACATGTGTTTGACTTGCTATATATATATATATATATGTGTGTGTGTGTGTGTGTGTGTGTGTGTGTGTGTGTATTGCAGTTGTTTATGACAATACAAAATAAATGGATATATATGAAATAGTGTTTGTTGCATGTTAGATTTGTTATATTTTTAGTTTGTTGTGTGCCCCAAGATTGTGATATATAATATTTGTTATCTTGCTTCCCTTTGCTGTGAACATCAACATTACCCTCCCATGCCTTGTATTTCGACCATGCTGTTTGAATGTATCGTTTGCTTTTGTTGCTGGGTTGTCCACTTTTGCTCTTGCTCTGTCCCATACTTGGTTATTGTCACCTGAGATAAATGTGTACATGTTGCACCTTAGTTAATTGTAATATATGCGTCTTAAATCTATTTTAGTAACTTTAAATATTATGTTAGGATTAACTATTATATTTTAGTGGTTAATTGAAGTTGATTTACTTAAATAAAGTTAATCCTAACTCGAGTGTCTTGTATTTTGCACGAAATGCTTAGGTCAGACCCAAGTATTGCAGATCTAAAAATTTCAGCTATCGAAGTTAGAGACTCGTGAAGACGCGCTCGCTTTTTATTCAGTTATTTCTGTAATTTTAAATTTTAAAATCCATGTATTTCCACTGTGTAGAAATATTATATAACTCTGATATTTTATAAAAAATTATTCCACTGTAAGATATTATAGTTTATTTATTTTGTGATTTCTGTGTCTGATTCTGTTAAACCCGTAAGCTAAATAACAATTTGTCATTTTGAGCGGTTTAAGTTGGTTTAATTACCGATTTGAAGCGGTCGAAAAGGCAGGTCGTTACAATTATTTACTATAAAATCCACTTTTCTCCCCGCATACATTACTAAAAGTCACAAGACTATTTCAAAATCCAATAGATTGGAAGAACTTGAGTTTTTGAAAGTGAGATGGTTATATTTTGATCTATAAGAGAGGATGGTTTTGGGTTTTTGACAATAATAGGTTTTCAATTTTCCTTTTGGTTTCTGCGTTGCTAGTTTATTTCAGATGTAAACCTATTTATCATTTAAGATTTGTAAAACTAAAAACAAATAAATAATTCATGCATTAGGGATAAGCTCATACACGTAATGCTTCATTTGAAGTATTACCATTTCTAAATAGTAAAGAACTTAATTAAACATAGATTTGTCAAAAAGACATGATAAACACATGAACACAAACAAAGGATAGAAAAAAATAAAAATTTCATACTTGGCTAACATTTAAACCTACATAGAACACTTTACAAATCTAAAACTAAAATGAGTCTCTCACCTTGAATTGCAAGCTAGCTATATGTAAATTTCATATGAAAGCTTCATTTTTGCTTTTCTTACCTTCGTTATCTTACTTCTATTTTCTTCTCTTATCTAAATTTCTTTTCATTTCCCCTTTCTTTATTATAATATACTTTTTCATTCTTATGTTTTGAAATTGAACTTGAGTTTTGGTGAAAGGAGACAAACAAATGAAAGGTTATATATAGAATAGGAAAGCAACTCTTATGCCATTTAAAAACTTACACCTCACACTTTCTTTTTATCAACATCAATATTACTATTTACAACATTGTATTATTTAGGTCATTTCTTATGCACTTGCGCTTTTATTTTCCTTACAAAGCTTCATTTTCTTAGTATAGCTTTTTTCCATCAAATCATGAAATTATAATACATATAATATTTTACTTCTAACCTTAGTTAATAATAATATGGTTTACTACATTTAAATACTTAATTAACAATGTGTTATCAAGCTAAGCATGTGATAAATTTAGTCATAAAAATTTTTATAACACTTAATCAATATTTAACATAGAATACACATATAGCACTTCTATATCATATCTTTTTTTCATTACTTGGATTTTTAGAATAATCATCTGAGTTTATAAAGGGCACTTTTCTAATTTTATTTACTGAAAAATGCATTCTTAAGTTTATCTAAACAGTTTAAGGTATGGCTTAAAATATATGTGTACATATACCATATACATGATGTTATTTTATTTCAGTACCCATTGACTTTATTTTAAAACAACATTAAACATGCTACTGTTATTTCCTTATGATTTTGTTCTAAATAATATATTCAAATAAATGATGTCATAATATACTATATTATCAAAATTAAAAATCAATTTTCCATTCGAATAAAAGTTGAGAATCTGAGAGACGTGTTCTAGTTATATTTTCATTTATTAAACTAACAACATATAAATATAAACCAAACTCTATGATGGAATTCTAGATTATTACTTATGAATTAAAATGAGTTATTAATTTATAAAATTCTATCTATCAAATAAATTAGATATTCACACATTTTATAATAGAAAATTTTCCAGGTTGTTATATATATAGACATAAATTGTAATTTTAAGTACATCTTTAAGGCTTTGATCAATAGCCTCCTATCGTGATTTTTTCAACTACGTTTTTTGATAATAGTAACATACAACTGTTTAATAGAATAAACAAGTTCATGAATAATTGAACATATATATTAATAAAGAACGAATGTATAATGATCTGAAATCCCCCAATCTCAGAAGAGACGGAAAAGGTCGGATTGAGTTGAGAACACGACAAATCGGAACGCAAACAGAAGAACATTTCATTGCTTACGACAACAATTGCATCAGAGTACAAGAATATAACAAAGTATGGATAAACAATATACAACTGAAAAATATCAAAGATTAAAATACATTACATTGCAGCGGAAAAATAATACATAACACAACTGAAAGAGATACATGGATACAAAGCTTTCTGAATATAGCTACAGCTGTAAACCAGAATCCTATAAGATAGAAATCTGCAAAACCAAAACTACTTGCTGCCCATGCGTAAAATATGGGCACCCAGAGTTTAGGTTAAAACAATAAACTCCAGGTCAGTCATGAGACTACTGTGAGAACTAAAACAGTTATTTAAAACTTTACTTTAAAAATAAAGTAAATCAAGGGACGCCGCAGTAAAACATGGAACGGGTTTTTCTCCCAAGAATACCAGTGCATAAAACAGTTTATAATCAGCGCAATGCTTTTCGAAAAATGAAGCTATTATAAGACTTAGGTCCCATCACACAATGCAATGCAAGCTGGAGGATAGAATTTTCCCTTATAATAGCCAAACATGCTTGGTACGATTTAAAATAAATCATTTTGATATTACTATAAGTGTATAATGTCAAAAACAACTTCAAATATAAATGTATCAATCATAGACGGCATGGTATCCCATGCTACTATGTCGCCATACTAGGCTCTACAATCAAAACCGAAATGTCACGTATTGGAAATTGGATTCCTTCTATGAGTCGAGGCCAGGTATGAATCCTCACCGATTCGAGACACTCTAGAAAATGCCTCAAGATCCCCTGCAGTGAACCTTTGGATGCTTCAGGGCCGATCCACACTTACGTTAGTGGATTGGTTATTCCTGAACACACGTTTCCCGGTCCTATCGGACCTATCCATTGGCCCGGTAGTGACCAATATATCCGAGGCGCCTCACAATCTAGCATCCATATAGGTAAAAATATATAAATGTTTGGACTCCATACCATAACACCACCCATAGCTAGAAAGAAACGTCTTGCACTTCCTGCAGTCTGATCCCATTTTTGACTCGTACCTCGGTGTGAGGCTCTCGAATTAATCCTATACACAAAGTTATGCTATTTAAATTCGTGCTTTGATCATCAACCATAAGACTCTGCTTTTCAACAAAATCCTTGATCATTTCCACCTCAGCATGCCACACTGACAATCCATGCCATGCGACTGATGTCTATCGATATATAACCTCTAAGCTCGTACGTCTCAGAGAAGGGTGTTAAGCAAGAGAATAAATTCTCTTCCACCAAACAGATATATATTTAATAGAAATTAATCAACACAGAATAAAATCCAATGTCAGACACACATCCATTTACTAGAGGTCCTCGCATATCCGTTCGATCTTCAAGTACGTCTGGACAATCACCACTTATTACCTTGTCTTGGGTGTACAGCCCAATCAAGACATCAGTAATCATCCAAACGATGTGAAGACCTCCGATCTTCAACCACCGTCTTCATCGTCGAATCAGTTATTCAGAATGGGCATAAACCCAGTCTTTCTGAATAACCCGCATATTTTATAGTCAATAATCAAGTGCTATAAAAACACATCATATGCCTCATTCTAATCCAGATTATTCTTTATTCAAATATTCTTTATAATTTAAACCAAATTAGGGTTTTCCAAACTACTCGGGATTAGCGAACCTTACAGAAATAATCATTTTTTTAATTTCCCAATCCCAACCTATTCATCCCATGGAGCAAACCGGTAATACTCCATATCTAACACAACAGCCTTATCGGTAAATTTAATTACCATTTTACGTTCAAATCTAATTAAAGATTTAACTATCGCTTAGAGCAAAACTGGTGATACTCTATTCTCGATCATTTTTCCCAATTTGATAATTTAAATTATCACAATCACATTTCAATCTAATTAAAGATTCATTAAAACTCCACTTAGTTTTAATCTTCCTAAAAATCATTATTAATGATTATTTAACTTTGGGAAATCAAAAATGCCACATTGACAATCTACACCGTACCATTGATTTCTGCCAGAATATAACCTCTAACCTCATATGTCTTAGAGAAGGATGTTAAGCAAGAGAATAAATTCTCCACCACCAAACAGATATATATTTAATAGAAATCAACAATATAGTTCGAAATACAATGTTAAACATGTAATCATGTCTTTAACTAGGTTAAAGAACTGATGTCATTTAAAAAGCCAGTTCACGATAAACCCAAAATCATATTCCATTAATTATGGAATCTTCACGGAAAATAGATCAATATATAATCGATATCAATTTCCGTATCTGACTAATAATATAAATGGAATAACGATAAATCCTTTTAAATTCCATATATATATTAACAGTCTTCCTCCATGGAAGCTCACTTCGATTATTATCAAATCGAATTCCATTCCATTCCAATTTATTTTATTAAATTGAAAAACTTTACTTTGGAAAATTCCATTAAATCTTAATTAAAGATTTATATATTCTTAATCACATTTCACTATTAATTTGAGTTAAAGAACGAATGTCATTTAAAACACAGTTCATGATAAATCCGCAATCATCTTTCATTTCAATTCCAATTAAATGTTAATTAATTGATAAACTATTCTAAATCTTAATTAAAAGATTTATTCTTTTATCAGCTGGGTTTAAGAACAGTGTAAATGAAGACACCATTTATGACAAACCCAAAATCCAGTTTAATATTAAATACAAGGCTCTGAATAGAAATTATATCGGCTTATATTCAATATCAAATTCTGAAACTAATGGATATTGTATTGGGAATAGTGATATCTGTATCTTCCAAATTCCCATAACAATGTCTGTATAGCCCCGAAATCCAATATTGAAATATTCCAAAGATTATTTCCATTCTAAAACCATTCCAATTTATACATTGGAAAATTTTGGTTATTTTAAAACCATTTCAAATCCATTTTTATTTCTTTAATATTGGATTATTATACTAGTTAATAACTAGTTCATTTTGATAAAAATATATTTTTATCTTTACAGACGTGGAATTTTTCATCCAAATTCTTTCCAAATCATTTATTATGATTTTACACAAATTATTAATATTTTTACTAATTTACTCAAGACCCGTACAGTCGGTTTCCAACAACGGCCACCGAACTGCATTCATAGCAACCTTTTACTAATTTGATTTGGACATAATTCCAAATCCAACCGTTAGATTTCAAATCTCTTTATTCTTTGGAAAGATGTTTCCGATACGAACCCAACGGTTTCGGTTTTAGGAGAATCCGACGGCCGGATCTCCCGTAATGTCAATTCGAAGTAAATGGTCAAAATACGCGAATGGTTGCTGCGCGGCACGTTCTATTCAGGCCTTATATTATATATATAATATATATAATATATATTTCATTCAAAACATATTTTATAAATTTGTTTTAAAAATGATTCTCACTTTCACTTCAATTTTTAAATCAAAATTGAATACTCTTTATCATTATAATATTTAAATGATAATATTTTCAAAATATTAGATTTTGAAATCATTTCCTTTACTATATTCATTATAAAAATGAATAAAATTGATATAAATATCTTTCGCGTTAAAGTGGCGCATATCTAATCTACACGGCTTCATATATTTCAATATTTTCTTGTCCATCCAAAATTGGACATCAAATTCACTTTTTAACCCTTTACCGAAAATTATTTTATAATATTCGTTATTCGTAAATTGGAATTGGAACCAGACACAGTCAATTACCATATAATGTTATTTATATGGATTTCATACAACACATGTATACAACAACAATGATAAACAATAATCCATCATCCATAGTGCATTCTACACTGTATAAGCATTAAAATAAATAAATAACGCTTACTACAGTTCGTCAACCAATCGATTGGCATACAACTAAACAATTGGGATTAGTGTAAGCCAAATATCATCCCAATACCCGTGTGGGGTTTCAACCAATAAATACTGAATATTTTTTGTGCAGTTGGGCGATGTGTAAAATTTATCGTCCCAGTCAATATCTGTCAAATAGGTGTACATAAACAAATCGTCCGATTTATAAATGAATATTTATTTTCATTTCAGGAGATTTCATGTCGTTCATATATACGTTAAAAATTATATTTTTAACGTTAAAATATTTATTTCAACACTTGACTACTTTCAATAAAAATGATATTTTTATTGTTTATACATTTTATTCAACACACGAATATTTTATACAGTTCATATACACATTAAAAATTATATTTTTAATAAATAAATATTTATTTCGGAAAATTTCGGTATTATAACGGCGCGATATTAGAACCGAAGTAATGTCTAGCATTACCCCTCTCCTGATACTGGCTCGTGCCATACACAATAATCAATCCAATCCACAAACCACAATACAATTCAATTCACCACAATACAATCAATTTTCCCAAAATTCAATTCAAACAAACAAACAACCATGGTTTGTACAAATAAATAGTGTCGGGGGCTACTAAGCCCCGTTTGCAACCTAAAATATTTTTAACTGTAAAATAAATTGAGTGAGAAGGAGTTCTCACATTGGGATCCACTTCGTCGTGATTTTTTAACACTTTGATTTGTTGTTCTGGTTACAGAATTTGGAAACGAGCTCCAATCTTCACACGATCTTTTTTTTTAGCTCAAACGCGCCATTACAGACAACTTTCGCCTAGTGGTCTTTCTTCCAAAATTGGTCCATTTCGCCAGAAATCGCGAAAAGACAGTATTTGGACAGCAGACTTCGGACGTGTTTTCTGAACAAATCTGCAATCCAAAATCCGACTTCCATATACTTAAATCGAAGAGAAAATCGTGCTCTTCGATTTTGGTATTGTGGAGTTTTGGCCAGAAGCGCTCGGTTGGAGAGATATGGGATGTGGAAGATCAGGGTGTTATTTGCAAAACTGAAAATTATAAAAATTTGATTTTTAATTGAGGAAGGGGTCCACGGCCAGAGTGGTGGTCGGAGGAGGTGCGGCTTGGGTTGCTGAGGGGTCGAGGGTGGTGCAGGTAGACTGCGGCGGTGGGTGGTGGGCTAGGGCGTCGGGTTTGGGTGCGGGGGTTCAAATTAGAGGGAGAGAAAGAGTAGAGAGGAGAGAGAAAAGGGGAGGGGGTCGCCGAAGGTGGTGGAGGCTATGGGAGGCCGGCGGCGGCGAACAGATTCGAGGAAGCGACGGGATTGGGAAGGGAGGCTGAGCAGTTTTCGATTTTGACCAAGGAGAGAGGGTTTGACTTAGATTTGAAGAGGAATTGGTTTATATAATTTTAATTTAATTAATTCTAAGAAGTAACCTTTTTATTTGGAACTCCAAATCGAACTCACTGACTATCGCCCTTAGCTAATTACCCCCATTCCGAACACAATGTGATATGTTTCGTAAGCCAATTTGACTGTTTCGATCAATTTTCCTTTAAATTAAAATATAAATCAATACAAATTGAATTTAAACATACATTTTAATTTACCGTGGCCACATACTGGCTCCAAAAATTCCAAAAAAATAAATTTAGCTATGTTTTGACGATACGGTCCTAACAAAACTAATTTCGCCGAATTTGGAGACCGTTTGATAAATGGTCATTTTCCAGTCGATTAAATTCAAACTGAAATGACCAAACGCGTTTAAATTCACCACGCTCACATATTAATTCCAAAAATTATGAAAGTTGGAATATAGCAATAATTTGAGATTCCGGATCCAATAAAAGTGGTTTCATTGAAAACGGAGGTCGTTTGAAAATGGCTATTTTTAAGGGCTATATATTATATAATATATATATATATTCCATAGCGACTATTTTAAATTTTAAACTGGGCATAACTTTCAATTTATATTATGAAATTTGGATTTTTCACATTCGTTAGAAATATATAGTTAAACAGATTCTAACGTTTCTTGTTTTGTCCACTTCTGATTTAAAATGTATTATGTATACTCAATTGAAATTAGAAATCGAATTTTCAAACTACCGCGTCATTTCAGGCTCGTTTTATAATTAAAATAAATTTATACGTTCTAACTTCGATTTAAATAAATTTTAAATCGTAATTATTTAAAATAAACCATTTTAAATATTCAAAATCCATGAAAATAGCTAAAATAAAAAATTTAAATTGGTTCTGAAATTTTGGGTTGTTACAATCTCCCCCACTTAAAATCTTTTCATCCTCGAAAAAGGAACGGAGCTGAAAGTTGTTTAACTAACCAACTCACTTTCATTCTGGCTTTCATTCTTCAACTTTTTAGTTTCTAAGAATTTTCTAATTTCTCAAAAATTTTGTTAACACCCTAAATTTTCGAAAAATTTGGCCATAACCTCCTTTGTACGGGCATTAAAACCGCAACTTGACTCACAAGGCCCTCATCAATCCAAAAGTAAAAGAAAAAGCCAAGCGGTTAGCCAATCGGCTCATAAGATCATCAAACCCCAATAAATACAATAAACATATACCCATTTGTCGGGCATACAATTTTTCTCCTCTTCTTAGCTTCCATGCTATGACCTATTAATTGTATATACATTTACATATATGCAATCCCAATCAATTTTCAATTTAATTCAATAACAAATTCAATTTGTCTTTGTTTACCTTTCTATTTGCATATTGGTTCTAATAAATTTATTAGTTAAATTAATAATCAAACAACACAACCAGCAATCAATTAGTTGATTAGCTTTTCAAACATATCATTTTATACATACTCAAAAATCATATTTCAATGCCAAATCACAAATATAAACCCTAACTAAGGTTTGGTTCTCACACCAGTCAATTGGAAATATATAGAAATCCCACTTTCGAAACTCGAAAATAGATGCTGATGAAGTGGCCACATCATCAGAATCATCCACGGGCGACTATAGTGTGATTATATATCTATCCAGTATATTTGAGACTTCGAATATACGTTCATGACGCGTATATGCAAAATCTTCATATACTCGATTATCCAAATTTAATATAAAATAAAGTACTCAAATACGTATAATAAGGTTTAAATTTTCAAAGCAAAATTTGTTTTTATATTTATTTTGAAAAAATAACACTCTTCGATACTCATTCTAGGATACTACTGATCCCATCTTTAACGAGTCATTATCATTGGATATTACTAATCTAATCCCTGATGAATTCTTTTGTTCGGTTCTAATGTATCTTGTTCTCGAGCTATGTAAACCAAAGCTCTGATACCAGCTATAACGATCCGAAATCCCCGAATCTCCGAAGAGATGGAAAAGGTCGGATTGAGTTGAGAACACGACAAATCGGAACGCAAACAGAAGAACATTTCATTGCTTACTACAACAATTACATCAGAGTACAAAAATATAACAGAGTATGGATAAATAATATACAACAGAAAAATATCAGAGATTAAAATACATTACATAGCAGCGGAAAACTAATACATAACACAACTAAAAGAGATACACGGATACAAATCTTTCCGAATATAGCTCCAGTTGTAAACCAGGATCCTGTAAAATAAAAATCTGCAAAACTAAAACTACTAGCTACCCATGTGGAAAATATGGGCACCCAGAGTTTAGGTTAAAACAATAAACTCCAGGTCAGTCATAGGACTGGTATGTGAACTAAAACAGTTATTTAAAACTTTACTTTAAAAATAAAGTAAATCAAGGGACCATGCAGTATAACATGGAACGGGTTTTTCTCCTAAGAAACCAGTGCATAAATCAGTTTATAATCAGCGCAATGCTTTTTGAAAAATGAATCTATTATAAGACTCAGGTCCCATCACACAATGCAACACAAGCTATAGGATAGAGTTTTCCCTTATAATAGCCAAACATGCTTGGTATGATTTAAAACAAATCATTTTGATATTACCGTAAGTGTAGTGTCAAAAACAACTTCAAATATAAATGTATCAAACATAGACGGCATAGTATCCCATGCTACTATGTCGCCATACTAGGCTCTACAATCAAAACCAAAATGTCACGTATTGGAAATTGGATTCCATCTATGAGTCGAGGCCAGGGATGGCCCCTCACCGATTCGAGAAATTCTAGCAAATGCCTCAGGATCCCCCGCAGTGAACCCTTGGATGCTTCAGAGCCGGTCCACACTTACATTATTGGATTGGTTATTCCTGAACACACGTTTCCCGGTCCTATCGGACCTATCTATCGGCCCCGTAGTGACCAATATATCCGGGGCGCCTCACAATCCATCATCCACATAGGTAAATATATATAAATGTCTGGGCTCCATACCATGACACCACCCATAGCTAGAATGAAACATCGTGCACTCCTGCAGTTCGATCCTGTATTTGACTCATACCGAGGTGTGAGGCTCACAAATTAATGCTATACATAAAGCTATGCTATTTAAAGCCGTGTTTTGATCATCAACCACAAGTATCTTCTTTTCAACAAAAGCCTTGATCATTTGCATCTCAGCATGTCACACTGACAATCCATGCCATGCGAATGATGTCTATCAATATATAACCTCTAAGCTCGTATGTCTCAAAGAAGGGTGTTAAGTAAGAGAATAAATTCTCCTCCACCAAACAGATATATATTTAATAGAAATCGATCAACATAGAATAAAATCCAATATTAGATACACATCCATTTATAAGTTTGTTCTGGGTATGAACGAAACTGGAGGCACCTTATTCCTCGTCCCATATGTCCAATATAGGAGAGAAGTCCTCGCATATCCGGTCGAACTCCAAGTACGTATTAACGATCACCACTTATTACCTTGACTTGGGTGTACAACCCAATCAAGACATCAGCGATCATCCAAATGATGTGAAGACCTCCGGACTTCAACTACCGTCTTCATCGTCGACTTATCGTCGAATCAATTATTCCGAATAGGCATAAACTCGGTCTTTTCGAATAACCCACGTATTTTATAATCAATAATCAAGTGCTATAAAAACACATCATACGCCTCATTCCAATCCATAATATTCTTTAATCAAATATTCTTTTCACAATTTAAACCAAATTAGGGTTTTCCAAACTAGTCGGGATTAGCAAACCTTACCGAAGTAATCATTTGTTTAATTTCCCAATCCCAACCTTTTTATCCCATGGAGCAAACTAGTAATACTCCATATCTAACACCATGGTCTTATCAGTAAATTTAATTACCGTTTCACGTTCAAATCTAATTAAAGATTTAACTATAGCTTGGAGCAAAATTGGTGATACTCCATTCTCGATTATTTTTTCCAATTTGATAATTTAAATTATCACAATCACATTTCAATCAAGTTAACGATTCATTGAAATTCCACTTAGTTTTAATCTTCCCAAAAATCATTATTAATGATTATTTAACTTTGGGAAACCAAACATGCCGCATCGACAATCTACACCATACCATTGATTTCTGCCAATATATAACCTCTAAGCTTATACGTCTTAGAGAAGAGTGTTAAGGAAGAGAATAAATCCTCCGCCACCAAACAGACATATATTTAATTGAGATCAACAATATAGTTTGAAATACAATGTTAGACATGTAATCCTGTCTTTAGCTGGGTTAAAGAACTGATGTCATTTAAAAACACAGTTCACGATAAACCCAAAATTACATTCCATTAATTATGGAATCTTCACGAAAAACAGACCAATATATAATCGATATAAATTTCCGTATCCGACTAATAATATAAATGGAATAACGACAAAGCCTTTTAAATTCCATATATATTAACAGTCTTCCTCCACAGAAGCTCACTTCGATTATTATCAAATCGAATTCCATTCCATTCCAATTCATATTATTAAATTGGAAAACTTTACTTTGGAAAATTCCATTAAATCTTAATTAAAGATTTATATATTCCGAATCACATTTCACTGTTAATTTGAGTTAAAGAACGAATGTCATTTAAAACACAGTTCATGATAAACCCATAATCAACTTTCATTTCAATTCCAATTAAATATTAATTAATTGGTAAACTTTTCTAAATCTTAATTTGAAACGACCCAAACATCCCAGTAAAGGAAAGCCTGGGTTGCTTTGAGAACAATACGCATCAGAACACAAACTGAGGAACATTTTATTGCTGATTACAACAATTACATCAGAGTACAAGAATATAACAGAGTATGAATACTTAATTACACAATAAAAATTCAATAATATCAGGGATTTAAAATACATTTAAATAGCAGCGGAAAAATAATACAAATATACAACTAAAAGGAATACGCTGATACAGAGCTCTCTGAATACTGCTTCAGCTGTAAACCAGGATCCTGTAAATATATCTGCAAAAAGCTACTCGACTGCCCATGTGGAAAATATGGTCACTCGAGTTTGCCAGTGAAACAAACTACAGGCCAGTCATGGGACTGGTATGAGAAATCTTAACTAAACTTATCTAATAAGGCTAATCACAGGACCATGCCGCTGACGCGGAACGGGTTCTCTCCATTGGATTGCCAGTGCCTAAATTAAAGTAAATCGTTAAACAACGCAATGCCTTTTTAGAAAAATGAAACCATTATAAGACCCAAGTCCCATCACACAATGCAACGCAAACCGGAGGATAGGGTTTTACCTTATAGTGGTCAAAAGATGCTTGATACGATAAAACAGATTTAATATTAGTGTGTATATCTATGGGTACATATATTTCAAAAACAATTTCAATCATAATGTATTAATCATAGACAGCATAGTACCCCATCCTACTATGTCACCATACTAGTTCTACATTCAAAACCGCAAGGTCGTATTGGAAATTGGTTTTCCATCATGAGTCGAGGCTAGGGGCAAGCTCCTCTCCGATTCGAGACACTCTAGCAAATGCCTCAGGATCCCCCACAGTGAACCCTTGGATCTTCAGGGCTGGTCCCTACCTAAGGGTAGTGGATTAATTATGCCTAAACACACGCTTCCCGGTTCCTTTGAACCTATAATAAGACCACTATCGGCCTATAAAAATCCGAGGCGCCTCAAACTCCATCATCCACATAAGTAAAATGCCAGGTCGTGTCAAAGCACTAACACTAGCACTAGCTAGAAAGAAACGTGTGCACTCCCTGCAATCCATATCCCGTTTTTGACTCATACCGGGGTGTGAGGCTCGCGAAGTCACGATATACACAAAGCTATGCCGTAATAGGCTATGCTTCAATCATCCCACAAGGCCCTGCTTTTCAACAAAAGCCTTGATCAATTGCATCTTGGCGTGCCACATTGACAATTCACACCATGCGATCAATCACTATTAACGTATATCAGGGTGTTAAGTAGAGAATAAATCCTCCACCACCAAACAGATATACATTAACAGAAATCGATTTAATTCACATGTAATGAAATCCAATGTCAAACACGCATCCATTTACTAGCATATGCTCTGAGTCTGAGCGAAAACCAAATCCGAACAATCAACATTAGCCCGGACGGCCACCACCGAAGCCCCTTCAAGGTAGCTACTCCCATCAAGGGTCTTAGTAGTAACACATTCATTCGATGTGAAGATCGTCGGTCTTCAACCACCGTCTTCATCTTCGACTCTTCATCGTCGTAGTAATTATTCGGAATGGGTTATGCCCGGTCTTTCCGAATAACTCACGTATTTTATAATTAAAATCAAGTATTATTTAAAACACATCCAACGCCTCATTCCAATTCAGAATATTCTTTTAAATAAAATATTCACATTATCTTATCAAAGATAAATTCTTTACATTATTCTTAAATCTTTTCTTTAAAGATTTATTAAAACCCCAATTTGGTTCTAAACGTCAAAAATCGTTATTCAATGATTATTTAAATTTAAGAAATTAGTTTTAGCTTTAACTGGGTTAAAGAACTAATGTCATTTAAAACATAGTTCACGGTAAACCCAAAATCATCTTCCATAAAATATGGGCTTTCATACGGGGTTTAAGAACAGTGTTATTTAAGACACTATTCAGGACAAACCCAAAATCCAGTTTATTTAATTTAACTTCAATCAAATATTAGCATATTGGAAAACTTCATTAAATCTAAATTTAATGATTTACTCTAGCTAATAACTAGTTCATATCAATAAAAATATATTTTTCTAAAATATATTCTTTTCTCTCAAAAATATTCTTTTCTAGGATAATTTCTAAAATATTATTTACTAGAATATTCTTTATTGGAATGTGACTCAATCAACAACCATATATTGCATATAATCATCAATCATGATAAATATTTATCACACATCCAAATAATCAACTAGAGTGGATTCTACACTAAATATTGGGACTAGTGTAGGTCATATATCATCCCAACACCTATGTGGGGTTTCATCCAACAAACAAATAATAAATTATTTGTGCACTTGGGCGATGTGTAAAAATTATCGTCCCAATCACATAAACAAGTCGGATGACTTGTAAATGGAAGTGTAATATTCAGTTTGAATATACTAACAATATATTTAACACATCAAACACTTCAACATCACAGACATATATTTCAATTTTTTTATTGTGAACAAATGACAATAAAAATCCTAACTCTTATTTATTTACCAAATACATATTTTTGGTCTCATTCATTTTCATGACAAAATGAATATTTTACTTCATCTCCTTTGAAATGACAAAAATGTCTCTTTCTAATTCATCATTTTAATATGACAAAAATAATCCTTTTTATTTTAATTTACATTCTCTAGCATAATGTACTTTTTATTCCAATATTCATTTTCTGGCAAAATGTATTTTTTTTATTCTAATTTTCATTTCTTGGAAAATGTTCTTTTTATTCTAATTTTCATTTTCTAGCAAAATGTATATTTTACTTTCTACAAAAATTATGTTTAACTCTAATTCATTTCAATGTAAACAAAATGAGTATTTTTACTTCACTCTTTTTAAATGATAAAAAGAATGTTTTTATTTCATTCTTTACATTTGACAAAAATGAATACTTTTGTCATTCTTTTAACTTTGACCAAAAATGCATAATTTAGTCTAATCTTTTCAATGTACAAAATATGATAATTTTGTATAATCTTTTCAATGTATAACAGTGTTCACTTTTATCTAAATCTTTTCAAGGTATAAAAATGTTCACTTCTAATTCCTTCTTTTTAATGTATAAAAATATACATTTTCAATTCATTCTTTTTAATGTATAAAAATATACATTTTCAATTCATTCTTTTTATGTATAAAAATATACATTTTTAATTTATTCTTTTTAATGTACGAAAATATACATTTTCAATTCATTCTTTTTATGTATGAAAATATATATTTTCAATTCATTCTTTTTATGTATGAAAATATACATTTTCAATTCATTCTTTTTATGTATGAAAATATACATTTTTAACTTCTTCTTTTTAATGTACAAAAATATACATTTTATTTCATTCATGTCAAGTGACAAAAAAAATGTCCTTTTAATTTCCTTTATTTCAAAGTGACAAAAACGCCCTTTTAATTTCCGTTATTTCAAAGTGACAAAATTGTCCTTTTAATTTCCTTTATTTCAAAGTGATAAAAAAATGTCCTTTTAATTTCCTTTACATAAATGTACATTCTATTTCTAATGTCATCCTTTACATAAAAGGTAAATTCTATTTCTAATGTCATATTTTACATAAAATGCTAAATTCTTTCGTTGTAGACAAAAGTGAAAATCTTGTTTAATTCTTTCATCAAAACAATGCAAAATAAAAGTGTCTTTTTATCTTATCCTTTTATTTAACAAATAAAATGTAAATAAATGGGTATTTCCAATCTTATCCTTTTTTTTTTCAACAACTACAATGTAAATAAAAGTGTTTTTATAATCATGTTCTTTTATTTAACAACTACAATGTAAATAAAAGTGTATTTCTAATCTTGTTCTTTTATTTAACAACTACAATGTAAATAAAAGTGTATTTCTAATCTTGTTCTTTTATTTATCATAAAAATGTCAATTAAAATGTAACTCCTACCATGTGCTTTTTATTAACATATAAAATATAAATGGAAATGTAATTCCAATCATGTTCTTTTTATTAACATATAAAAGGTTAATAAAATGTAATTTCTATCATGTGCTTTTGATTACAATGTAAAATGTAAAATAAAGCGATTCACACAATTTGCACTTTTATTTACAATGGAAAATGTTAACAAAAGAGTTCTACACTATTTGTTAATTAAAATGTTAAATGAAATGTTAATCTTACCATAACTTTTTAATTAACAAATAAAATGTTAATTAAAAGTAAAAAATTTCATGTCATTTTAAATTAACACATAAAATGTAAACTTTCCATGTCATTATAAATTAACACATACAATGTTAATTAAAATTTAAATTTTCATGTCATCATAAATTAACTAATAAATGTTAATCTAAAATGTAAGTTTCCTATTGTCCTTTTTATTAACAAAATAATGTTAATAAAAATGTGTTCTTCACTTTGACCTTTTTATTAACAAAAATAATGCTAAGAAAAAAAATGTGTTTTTATCAAATAAATTGTTAATCGACAAGTAAATCTATGTCATGTAAACTCAGAATTTTAATTGGATTAAAAATAATCGTAATTTAATCCAATCAAATTTAATTTATATTAAACACGATGATTTTATAATTAAACTGATGAAATTTGTTAGATCTACACGGATCTACAATTACAAACACAGATCTATAACAAGACATGTCAAATCAACCCATACAACACAAATTATCAAATCACGTCGCAGATCTATTGGATTAACGTACAATGATTATTTCAATAGCGAGAAAATATTTTAAATCAGAGATCTCATATTGTTATTTTTCTGGATTCCCAACGGTCTTAGTTTCAGATCTGGTCTGTTCTGGGTTGGAGAATTGGATCCCACGATTCTAACGTTTCGAACGGCACTCAGTTCTGAGGATATATGAATAAGTTATTCATTTTATAACCTTACACAATTAAATTAATTTTTAATTAAACCTTAATACATTGATTAGCACAAAACAAGGCCGCTAACTTCTTCTTCCTCTTCTACGTGAATTGCATGTCACCGTGAACACAATTACTCCCCGTCTCCACGAAAATCGATGCGGACGCTGCCACTTTGAAGCTCGATTTCCCATAAATTAGCGCATAAGAATTGATCTCAACCGTTGGTTGTGACGAGCTCCCTTAGCTCTACACCTTTCCCTTTAGAAATTTTGGAAACCATCGACTAGATTGAAAGAAAAATGAGGAAGAATGAGAGAGCATTTCAGCCACTGAAAAGAGAAGGGGCGGCGGCTATGTTTGTTTTCTGAAATTAGGGTTATGGATTAATTTTAGGGTATTTATAAATTTATTTGATTCTCTTTTTAACCCCTTATGTTTTATTCTATTTAATTATTTTTCATTCAAATTTCAAACGTAAATAACAAAGAGAAGAAAGGAGAAATAAGTGGCATAGTTTTGTTTCTAAATGAATTTGATCCATTTCATACGTCTTTAATTATTTATTTAATTAACTTAACCCTTTTATATAAATAAATAAATATGTGACGCGTGTTTCCAGATTTAAAAGGGTAAAAGTTTTCACATAAATTGAAAAATATAAACCGTGGCTTGCCTTCATTTAGGACATGGACCGCATGCATTAAATTGTTAACAAAGGAATAAGTGTATTGCGTTTAATAAAAAAAAAACGTGCTTGAAAATGAAAGACTAATGGAATAAAGTAGCGTATAAATATATTATATTACATAATTTCCATTTATAAATTAATATAAGCATACTAAATACTAATTACAACATGTGCTTGACTTTGTAGCATTATATCAAGTTCTTGCAGCGTTGGCATAAAAGGATGTTTTGCCAAGTGTGATCAATAGAGAATTAATAATGTGTCTAAATATAATGAATAAGTTAGTGAAGAAAATATACTTCTTTTAGAATAGTAAAGCAGGCACGGATGGAAAAAGGTGTTGCATAATATGTGATTAGTTTGTTATATTAGGAAAACTTTTGACATGGCGACAAACTCATAACTCTACATTTACATGTACTTTTAATAGTGGAGCGATTGATTAGTATTAATGTTTTATGGATAATATTTTTTTCTTTTCCTTTCATATTGATAATCTAGAAAAAGATTATTCTAATTGACATGAGTTCATCCTATAATCATTTCATTCTGTTTTTAGGTGCAATAATTTTTACTTGGAAAGATGTTTCTAACAAAAGTCAATTCATGCCATTTCAGCGCCATTAATTTTGATTTTATAGTGCAACATAGGCAACTTACCATTTTCAGATATTTTTATTGTATCATGGATTAAATGGATTTAAGAAAGGGAGATGTTTTTAAAATCTACATTAAAGGGAGAGGGAAAAGTGACTATATATAAGATTTAATTAATTATCCTTTCCAATCAATTTGTTTATTTATGAAAAAATGATGTTAGGATCAGTGTGATAGTCTTTACCATATTACACTGGGTTTTAAGGATTAAATTACCCCACCAAGAATTTATTGTGGCAAAATTAGATGCTTACATTGAGAATTTAAATTCACATTAAGAATTTATCATGGACACAATTTCTATGTTTCACATATACAAATAAAAAGTAATTTTATTGTATACGCTTTTTTTTTCTTTTTTTTCTTTAATAGTTTAATAATGAAAATTTTAAATTCTGACGCATATTTTTTTTAACAAAATTTCCTTAAAATAAAATATTAAATTGACTCCAAATTCCGGGTCGTTACAATCGCCCCCACTTAAAATCTTTTCGTCCTCGAAAAGGAACGTAGCTAAGAGTTATTTAATTTAACTAACTCAACTTAAAATTTTGTCATTGGTTTCAATTAATTATCATTCTAATATTTTAACTAGTGAAACTAATTATCAAACATCACAACCAGCAATCAATTAGGTGATTAACTTTTCAAATATATTACTTTTATATATAGTCAAAAAACAGATTTTTAGTGCAAATCACAGCAATGTGTCCTAACTAAGTTTTGCTTCTCATACCAGTCAATGGGAATATATAGAAATCCCACTTTCGAGACTCGAACATAAATTCTGATGACGCTAGCAATCATCAGAATCATCTCCGGGCGACTAGAGTGTGATTCTATATCTATCCAGTATATTAAAACTTCGAATATCCGTTAATTACTTGTATATTCGAAATCTTTATATACTCGATTGTCCACATCAAAATATAATATACTCAAATACGTATATTTAGATAAAATTTTCAAAACTAAATTTTGTTTTAAAGAAAATAATACTCTTCACACTCGTTCTAGGATTCTACTGATCCCATCTCTAACGAGTTATTCTTATTGGATATTACTAATCCAATCTCTGATGAATTCTTTCGTTCGGTACTAATGTGTCTTGTTCTCAAGCTATGTAAACCAAAGCTCTGATACCAAATGAAACGACCCAAACTTCCCAGTAAAGGAAAGCCTGGATTGCTTTGAGAACAATACGCATCAAAACACAAACTGAGGAACATTTTATTGCTGATTACAACAATTACATCAGAGTACAATAATATAACAGAGTATGAATACTTAATTACACAATAAAAATTCAATAATATGAGGGATTTAAAATACATTTAAATAGCAGTGGAAAAATAATACAAATATACAACTGAAAGGAATACGCGGATACAGAGCTTTCCGAATACTGCTTCAGCTGTTAACCAGGATCCTGTAAATATATCTGCAAAAAGCTACTCGACTGCCCGTGTGGAAAATATGGACACCCGAGTTTTCCAGTGAAACAAACTACAGGTTAGTCATGGGACTGGTATGAGAAATCTTAACTAAACTTATCTAATAAGGTTAATCACAGGTCCACGCCGCTGACGCTGAACGGGTTCTCTCCATTGGATTGCCAGTGCCTAAATTAAAGTAAATCGTTAAACAATGCAATGCCTTTTTTAGAAAAATGAAACCATTATAAGACCCAAGTCCCATCACACAATGCAACGCAAACCGGAGGATAGGGTTTTACCTTATAATGGTCAAAAGATGCTTGATACGATAAAACGGATTTAATATTAGTGTGTATATCTATGGGTATATATATATATTTCAAAAACAATTTCAATCATAATGTATTAATCATAGACGGCATAGTACCACATCCTACTATTTCGCCATACTAGTTCTACATTCAAAACCGCAAGGTCGTATTGGAAATTGGTTTTCCATCATGAGTCGAGGCTAGGGGCCAGCTCCTCTCCGATTCGAGACACTCTAGAAAATGCCTCAGGATCCCCTGCAGTGAACCCTTGGATCTTCCGGGCCGGTCCCTACCTAAGGGTAGTGTATTAATTATGCCTGAACACACGCTTCCCGGTTCCTTTGAACCTGTAATATGACCACTATCGGGCTATAAAAATCCGAGGTGCCTCAAACTCCATCATCCACATAAGTAAAATGCCAGGCCGTGTCAAAGCACTGACACTACCACTAGCTAGAAAGAAACGTGTGCACTCCCTGCAGTCCATATCCCGTTTTTGACTCATACCGGGGTGTAAGGCTCGCGAAGTCACGATATACACAAAGCTATGCCGTAATAGGCTATGCTTTGATCATCCCACAAGGCCCTGCTTTTCAACAAAAGCCTTGATCAATTGCATCTTGGCGTGCCACATTGACAATTCACGTCATGCGATCAATCACTATTAACATATATCAGGGTGTTAAGTAGAGAATAAATCCTCCACCACCAAACAAACATACATTAACAGAAATCGATTTAATTCATGTAACGAAATC
The DNA here is from genome assembly GCA_030737875.1 of Allium sativum. Lineage (NCBI taxonomy): Eukaryota > Viridiplantae > Streptophyta > Magnoliopsida > Asparagales > Amaryllidaceae > Allium > Allium sativum. The sequence goes on from CM060926.1 coordinate 43,926,955, forward strand.
CAATGTCAGACACGCATCCATTTACTAGCTTATGCTCTGGGTCTGAGCGAAAACCAAATCCGAACAATCAACAATAGTCGGGACGACCACCACTGAAGCCCCTTCAAGGTAGCTACTCCCATCAAGGGTCTCAGTAGTAACACATCCATTTGATGTGAAGATCGTCGGTCTTCAACCACCGTCTTCATCTTCGACTCTTCATCGTCGTAGTAATTATTCGGAATGGGTTATGCCCGGTCTTTCCGAATAACTCACGTATTTTATAATTAAAATCAAGTATTATTAAAAACACATCCAACGCCTCATTCCAATTCAGAATATTCTTTTAAATAAAATATTCACATTATCTTATCAAAGATAAATTCTTTACATTATTCTTAATTCTTTTCTTTAAAGATCTATTTAAACCCCAATTTGGTTTTAAACATCAAAAATCATTATTCAATGATTATTTAAATTTAAGAAATTAATATTATCTTTAACTGGGTTAAAGAACTAATGTCATTTAAAACATAGTTCACGGTAAACCCAAAATCATCTTCCATAAAATATGGGCTTTCATACGGGGTTTAAGAACAGTGTTATTTAAGACACTATTCACGACAAACCCAAAATCCAAATTATTTAATTTAACTTCAATCAAATATTAGCATATTGGAAAACTTCATTAAATCTAAATTTAATGATTTACTCTAGTTAATAACTAGTTCATATCAATAAAAATATATTTTTCTAGAATATATTCTTTTCACTCAAAAATATTCTTTTCTAAGATATTTTCTAAAATATTCTTTACTGGAATATTCTTTATTGGAATGTGACTCAATCAACAACCATATATTGCATATAATCATCAATCATGATAAATATTTATCACACATCCAAATAATCAACCAGACTGGATTCTACACTAAATATTGGGACTAGTGTAGGACATATATCATCCCAACACCCGTATGGGGTTTCATCCAACAAACAAATAATAAATTATTTGTGCACTTGGGCGATGTGTAAAAATTATCGGCCCAATCACATAAACAAGTCGGATGACTTGTAAATGGAAGTGTAATATTCAGTTTGAATATACTAATAATATATTTAACACATCAAACACTTCAACATCACAGACATATATTTCAATTCTATTATTGTGAACAAATGATAATAAAAATCTTAACTCTTATTTATTTACCAAAATACATATTTTTGGTCTCATTCATTTTCATGACAAAATGAATATTTTACTTCATCTCCTTTGAAATGACAAAAATGTCTCTTTCTAATTCATCATTTTGATATGACAAAAATAATCCTTTTTATTTTAATTTACATTCTCTAACATAATGTACTTTTTATTCCAATATTCATTTTCTAGCAAAATGTATTTTTTTTATTCTAATTTTCATTTTCTTGCAAAATGTACTTTTTATTCTAATTTTCATTTTCTAGCAAAATGTATATTTTACTTTCTACAAAAATTATGTTTAACTCTAATTCATTTCAATGTAAACAAAATGAGTATTTTTACTTCACTCTTTTTAAATGATAAAAAGAATGTTTTTATTTCATTTTTTACATTTGACAAAAATGAATACTTTTGTCATTCTTTTACCTTTGACCAAAAATACATAATTTAGTCTAATATTTTCAATGTACAAAATATGATAATTTTGTATAATCTTTTCAATGTATAAAAATGTTCACTTTTATCTAAATCTTTTCAAGGTATAAAAATGTTCACTTCTAATTCCTTCTTTTTAATGTATAAAAATATACATTTTCAATTCATTCTTTTTAATGTATAAAAATATACATTTTCAATTCATTCTTTTTATGTATAAAAATATACATTTTTAATTTATTCTCTTTAATGTATAAAAATATACACTTTCAATTCATTCTTTTTATGTATGAAAATATACATTTTCAATTCATTCTTTTTATGCATGAAAATATACATTTTCAATTCATTCTTTTTATGTATGAAAATATACATTTTTAACTTCTTATTTTTAATGTTCAAAAATATACATTTTATTTCATTCATGTCAAGTGACAAAAAAATTGTCCTTTTAATTTCCTTTATTTCAAAGTGACAAAAACGTCCTTTTAATTTCCGTTATTTCAAAGTGACAAAATTGTCCTTTTAATTTCCTTTATTTCAAAGTGACAAAAAATGCCCTTTTAATTTCCTTTACATAAATGTACATTCTATTTCTAATGTCATCCTTTACATAAAAGGTAAATTCTATTTCTAATGTCATATTTTACATAAAATGCTAAATTATTTCGTTGTAGACAAAAAGTGAAAATCTTGTTTAATTCTTTCATCAAAACAATGCAAAATAAAAGTGTCTTTTTATCTTATCCTTTTATTTAACAAATAAAATGTAAATAAATGGGTATTTCCAATCTTATCCTTTTTTATCAACAACTAAAATGTAAATAAAAGTGTTTTTATAATCATGTTCTTTTATTCAACAACTACAATGTAAATAAAAGTGTATTTCTAATCTTGTTCTTTTATTTAACATAAAAATGTCAATTAAAATGTAACTCCTACCATGTGCTTTTTATTAATATATAAAATATAAATGGAAATGTAATTCCAATCATGTTCTTTTTATTAACATATAAAAGGTTAATAAAATGTAATTTCTATCATGTGCTTTTGATTACAATGTAAAATGTAAAATAAAGCGATTCATACAATTTGCACTTTTATTTACAATGGAAAATGTAAGCAAAAGAGTTCTACAATATTTGTTAATTAAAATGTTAAATAAAATGTTAATCTTACCATACTTTTTAATTAACAAATAAAATGTTAATTAAAAGTAAAACTTTTCATGTCATTTTAAATTAACACATAAAATGTAAACTTTCCATGTCATTATAAATTAACAAATACAATGTTAGTTAAAATGTAAACTTTCCATGTCATCATAAATTAACTAATAAATGTTAATCTAAAATGTAAGTTTCCTATTGTCCTTTTTATTAACAAAGTAATGTTAATAAAAATATGTTCTTCACTTTGACCTTTTTATTAACAAAAATAATGCTAATAAATAAAATGTGTTTTTATCAAATAAATTGTTAATCAACAAGTAAATCTATGTCATGTAAACTTAGAATTTTAATTGGATTAAAAATAATCCTAATTTAATCCAATCAAATTTATTTTATATTAAACACGATGATTTTATAATCAAACTGGTGAAATTTGTTAGATCTACACGGATCTACAATTACAAACACAGATCTATAACAAGACATGTCAAATCAACCCATACAACACAAATTATCAAATCACGTCGCAGATCTATTGGATTAACGTACAACGATTATTTCAATAGCGAGAAAATAATTTAAATCAGAGATCTCACATTGCTATTTTTCTGGATTCCCAACAGTCTCAGTTTCAGATCTAGTCTGTTCTAGGTTAGAGAGTTGGATCCCAGATTCTAACATTTCGAACGTCACTCAGTTCTGAGGATATATGAATAAGTTATTCATTTTATAACCTTACACAATTAAGTTAAATTAATTTTTAATTAAACCTTAATATATTGATTAGCACAAAACAAGGCCGCTAACTTCTTCTTCCTCTTCTGCGTGAATTGCAGGTCACCGTGAACCCAATTGCTCCCCGTCTCCATGAAAATCGATGCGAATGCTACCACTTTGAAGCTCGATTTCCCATAAATTAGCGCATAAGAATTGATCTCAACCGTTGGTTGTGACGAGCTCCCCTAGCTCTACACCTTTCCCTTTAGAAATTTTGGAAACCATCGACTAGATTAAAAGAAAAATGAGGAAGAATGAGAGAGCATTTCACCCATTGAAAAGAGAAGGGGCGGCGGCTATGTTTGTTTTCTGAAATTAGGGCTATGGATTAATTTTAGGGTATTTATAAATTTATTTGATTCTCTTCTTAACCACTTATGTTTTATTCTATTTAATTATTTTTCATTCAAATTTCAAACGTAAATAACAAAGAGAAGAAAGGAGAAATAAGTGGCATATGTTTCTAAATGAATTTGAACCATTTCATACGTCTTTAATTATTCATTTAATTAACTTAACCCTTTTATATAAATAAATAAATATGTGACATGTGTTTCCAGATTTAAAAGGGTAAAAGTTTTCACATAAATTGAAAAATATAAACTGTGGCTTGCCTTCATTTAGGACATGGACCGCATGCATTAAATTGTTAACAAAGGAATAAATGTATTGCGTTTCATAAATAAATAAAAACGTGCTTGAAAATGAAAGACTAATGGAATAAAGTAGCGTATAAATATATTATATTACATAATTTCCATTTATATATTAATATAAGCATACTAAATACTAATTACAATGTATGCTTGACTTTGTAGCATTATATCAAGTTCTTGCAGCGTTGGCATAAAAGGATGTTTTGCCAAGTGTGATCGATAGAGAATTAAGAATGTGTCTAAATATAATGAATAAGTTAGTGAAGAAAATATACTTCTTTTAGAATAGTAAAGCAGGCACGGATGGAAAAAGGTGTTGCATAATATGTGATTAGTTTGTTATATTAGGAAAACTTTTGACATGGCGACAAACTCATAACTCTACATTTACATGTACTTTTAATAGTGGAGTGATTGATTAGTATTAATGTTTTATGGCTAATATTTTTTTCTTTTCCTTTCATATTGATAATCTAGAAAAAGATTATTCTAATTGACATGAGTTCATCCTATAATTATTTCTTTCTGTTTTTAGGTGCAATAATTTTTACTTGGAAAGATGTTTCTAACAAAAGTCAATTCATGCCATTTCAGCGCCACTAATTTTGATTTTATAGTGCAACATAGGCAACTTACCATTTTCAGATATTTTTATAGTATCATGGATTAAATGTATTTAAGAAAGGGAGATGTTTTTAAAATCTACATTAAAGGGAGAGGGCAAAGTGACTATATATAAGATTTAATTAATTATCCTTTCCAATAAATTTGTTTATTTATGAAAAAATGATGTTAGGATCAGTATGTGTTAGCCCACTTTGTGAACTGGGCAACACAAAGTCGAGATGTGAAACATTGAATAACTTAGAGAGCATCATAGCGGGTCAGATCGGAGGAACGTTGCTGATCGGATCGGAAAACCACTACTGTTTGGATCAAGGAGACACTGCTATCCGGATCGGAGAGTTGTTTACTGTCAGCCAGAGCGGAGGGCCACCTACTATCAGTCAGATCGGAACGAAGCGGAGCAAAGTGAATAAAAATTTAGTTCTAAGTTAATCCGGGTCGGATCGGGTACTCCGATCCAAACCCCCTTTGCAGGCTCCTCCGAACCGAACCAGTAATCCACATCGCTTTCCCCCATGATCGCCTGAAGATGCGGAGAGGTTGTGACCAGTTCTTGCCCACAACGTCCACTGCAGTGATGCGTTGTCAACACTGAAATCCATCCGAACCCGAGGATGATGGGATGGAAGGCACGTGACTCCGATCCGGATCGGGTTCTGAGCAAATTTTCACCTATAAATAGCCTGTCTAGAGACAATGAAAAGGAGCTTCTTTTTGGCACTTTAAGAGTTCAACCTCTTTCATAAACCGAATTCCAGCACTCCCGGGTAATCCAAATCGTCTTTCAACATTTGTTTTGAGACAATTGAGTGAATGTATGTGAGTTGTGAGTGAACTTGAGTGAATATCTCATTGTAATTGCAACTACATCATTGAAAATAGCGATTGACAAGTGGACGTAGGCTTTTCTTCGCCGAACCACTATAAATTCTGTGTCTCTATTTTACTTTTGATCTTATTTCATTCTGCTTTTAATCAATTTGGGTGTTAGAACCACTTTTTGGTCTAACATTTTGGTGCTTTCACTGAGAACCATCTGAATTCTTTGTTTTTCGGGATTATCGTTCTACTTTTTGGACCGTTGAGTTCAAAGAAGTTAATCCTCATGTTTTGACACTCTTGAATATTTGTTGAATTGATTATTGAAGAACTATGGCCAAAGGAAAAGGTAAGGAAGTTCAAACTAGTCAAGGAAACGGAGTTGGTGAAGATCAGCAAAATGCAGTTGTGACAAGGTCTCGTGGGCAGAGCTCAGTAGCAGGACGGACTGATACAGGAAATCCGAACCGCACTCAGGGGGAGAGTTCCGATCCGATCCGGGTAGGGAAATCTGAAGCAGTGCATTCCCCCAATCTGAACCGACCCGAGCAGCTCGCCCTACACCGACCCGACCTGGCTTTCCAGCTCCGACCCGAACAGGCTTCCCAACTCCGACCCGACCCGATTTCCCATCTCTGAACCGACCCGACACTTGGTGATGTTGGAACCTCTACTCGAGCCTCCACAAATGCTCCGATTCCAGCCACCAGGGTCAATGATCAGGTCAATCCATCCGCACCTATTACTCAAGGAGATTTCTCGCGCCTACTTGACATGCTTGAGAGTACTAGAGAGGCTATGAAAATCCACGAGCGTACCAATCTCATGATGCAAGAAAACATGAGACTCATGAGCAGGGAAATCAACGAACTCCGTAGACAGAGAACCCCATCCCCGGTTCGCCACACACCAATGGATCAGTCTTCTTCTTCCGAGGAAGAACGGCCCCGTGAAAGAAGGCCGCTCGAACGACCTCAGAATTTGGAGCAACTGACGTTTGGATCTTTGGGGTCCCGTGAGGATATTGCACAAGCACTAGGAACCAATGATCCAAGCTTGAGAGATCCTAACCATACTAATCCCACTCAGGGGCAGATGCTCCGGCCCCCTCCTCCCGAGATCGACCGGGGGCGTAGGGAACGAAGCAGAGCAGAGGCAGCTCAGAGAAGAAGGGCATCTCCTGAACAAGAGCCCAGAAGGAACCCGGATACCAGGGCCATGGATCCTGAACGACCCCTAACTAATTCTGACGTACAGGCAATGGTACGCCAGATTATGTCCGAAAGCCGGAACTATACCAATGAAGATTATGGCATTGAATGAAGCCATACTCCTTTCACTGACGACATCCTCAATTTTCAGTTTCCCCGACGTTTTAACCTACCGCAGATGGACAAGTACAATAGGAGAACCGATCCGGGACAGCATTTGATGCGATACTCGTGGCTCATGAATGCTGCTGCTGCTCCTGACGCAGTGAAGTGTAAAGCATTCCCGATCTATTTAGAAAATGTGGCGCTGCTATGGTTTACCCGACTTCCCCCTCGTTCGATATCGAATTATAGGGAATTGAGCGAACGTTTTATGAATCAGTTCCGACTCCATACCCGAAAGTCTAAGAGTGTTATTGAATTATCAAGAATTAAGCAGGCGCCAGGAGAGTCTTTGAGGTCATATCTAGACCGTTTCAACTTAGCTGTGACTGAAGTTAGTGACCCGCATGAGCCCACCATCTTGATGGCTTTGATGGAAGGAGTCGATCCTGACTCCGAGTTTGGAGATTACCTTTCTGGAAAGACACCCTCCACGAGAGAGTTATTTTATGAAAAGGCCGATATTCACTTAAAACGAGAGGAGGCCAGGGCAAACCGAAAGAGAAAGTCTGAAGCGGCTTCAAAAGAAAATGTTCAGAGTAACGTCGCCGTGAAGCAGTCTGGGGAAAGTTCCGGAAAAGTTGAAGTGAATGTGGGAAACAAGAGTGGAAACGACAATTCTGGAAACGGGGGCAACAACAATAACCGTAATGCGAATGGTAACAGAAGAAATAGAAATAGGGGAAGTGATCCTAGCAAAAGGCCCCGATTCCAGACTTATGAGAATTATACACCGTTGAACGACACTCTGGAGAACATTTACTTGGATACATACAATGTTTTGCAATACAAAAGACCGCCACCTCGCGATTCAACGGAGAAAGAAATGGCAACTGGGAAGTTTTTTTTGTTTCATGGAACTCATGGGCATTCAACCAATGAATGTCGACATTTGAGAGACGTGATTGAGAAGTTGTTGCGCGAAGGGAAACTGGATGAATATAAGGTTGCCCCGAGGGACAGGGGGCAAGGAGAGTAGGCTCCAAAACAGATTCAATCTGCTCCAAAGCCTACGGCGCAGCAGAAAGGCAAGGGAATTGTTATCAACTCCATAGTGGGTGGACCCCACCCAGCAATCCGCAGTTTTAGAGCGATGGATCAATATGTAAATGCTGCCAAGCATGTAGATGTGGATGAATGTGATGGTTTGGAAGATATAGCCCCCATAAAGCAACAAAAGACAATGTTTGACGACGTGGTATTCCGTAGCAGAGATAATACTGGGATTCAGTCACCTACCGATGATCTGTTGGTCATTACTACCACCATTGGGCCGGCCTTGGTTCATAAGGTGTTAGTAGACAACGGAAGCTCTATTAATATTTTATTTAAAAAGTCATTCGATCAGATGAAGCTTGAATCTGAAGATTTGAAGCCATGCAAAGGTTGGATCCGAGGCTTCAACAGGGCGTCAACAGCCCCAATGGGGTACATAGAATTGCCCGTAACCTTGGGACAAGGAGAACGCCGAAGAGTACGGATGCTTCAGTTCGTAGTGTTGGACGTAGATTCGCCTTATAATGCATTTTTGGGAAGGCTTTCCCTTGCTGAGTTCAGGGCTTGCATCGCTCCTTGGTGTTTATTGCTTGAGTTCCCAACTGAAGCCGGAACTGGAGTAATGAGAGGGGATCAAGTCTCCGGACGGGCCTGCTATGTTGCCGAATTCAAGATGTTGATGAAAGGACTTAACATCGAGAGTAAAGATGCCTCGCCTCCTCTGAAGGAGGGCTCGGCGTAGCAATTAGAGGGATCGGCCCCGAAGGAGTTGCCCAAAGGAACGCCTGAAGACCTGGATCCCAGAAAAGACGAGGAACCAGAGACTAGAAATGCAACTCCTAATGAAGCGACAGTGGACATTCCTATTGATGAAGCTGATCCAACAAGAGTTTTGAAGATTGGATCTCAATTGGATCCACGTCGGGCCGAAGAACTAACGGACTTCTTGAAGGCGAACTTGGACGTGTTTGCATGGACCCACGCTGACATGTGTGGGATATCGCCATCCATCATAAGTCACTCACTAAATGTAAACCCGAAACACCCGCCTATGAAGCAAAAGAGACGTATGCTGGGCCCAGAGAGGTCGGCTGCTCTCAAACAAGAAGTGGAGAAGCTGAAACAGAATGGATTTATTCGAGATTCGACATATCCCGACTGGATATCAAATCCCGTCTTAGTAAAGAAGCCGAATGGAAAGTGGCGGACTTGCATTGATTTTTCAGAATTGAACAAAGCTTGCCCGAAAGATAGTTTCCCACTTCCCAGGATTGACCAGCTTGTAGATTCGACAACGGGACATGAACTTCTCTCTTTCATGGATGCATATTTCGGATACAACCAAATTCCTATGCACGTGCCAGATCAAGAACATACGAGCTTCATTACAAATTTGGGGTTATATTGTTATGTTGTAATGCCATTCGGATTGAAAAACGCCGGAGCCACTTATCAGCGCTTAGTGAACAGAATGTTTTATAATCAAATAGGGAAGACTATGGAAGTTTATGTAGATGATATGCTTGTCAAATCGAAACAGTCCTCCCGCCACACGCTAGACTTGGCAGAAATGTTCGGTATCCTGCGAAAGTATCAGATGAAGTTGAATCCTTTGAAGTGTTCAGTTGGAGTGGCATTGGGAAAGTTTCTAGGCTTCATTGTGAGCTCCCGAGGAATTGAAATCAATCCCAGCCAAATAGCAGCGATTAGAAACATTGAAGAGCCGAGAAGAATTAAAGATGTCCAAAGTCTTGCAGGGAAAGTAGCCGCGTTGAGTAGATTTATCTCCAAAGCCACAGACAAATGCATCCCGTTTTTTGATTTGATTAAAAGGGGAAAGAAGAACTTCAAGTGGACTTTGGACTGTGTTGAGGCCTTTCGAAATTTATTGGAACTACTAGAAAAACCGCTGATTTTGTCCAAGCCAGTGGATCACGAAGAATTGTTTGTTTACTTGGCAGTCTCGGGTCACGCTGTTAGCACAGCCTTGGTTCGAGAAGAAGACAAAGTGCAAAGGCCAGTATATTATGTAAGCAAGAAATTGGCAGCGGCAGAACGCAACTACCCAAAGATTGAGAAGCTCGCTTACAGCCTCCTAATCGCATCCCGAAAACTTCGTCACTATTTCCAAGCTCATCCAATAACTATATACACTGACCAGCCTCTGAGGCAGGTGTTGCAAAGACCCGAAGCATCGGGAAGGTTGATCAAATGGAATATAGAATTAAGTCAGTTTGATTTAAATTTTCAGCCACGAAGGTCGATCAGGGGGCAAGCTCTGGCAGACTTTATAGCAGAGTTCACTATCCCAAAGGAGGAAGTGATCGATGACAGAGTGGTCAAGTACAAAGATGAGTTAAAGATAGATTCATGGAAGCTATACACAGATGGAGCCAAAAACGACCGAAGGTCCAGAGCTGGAATCGTCTTAGTTACTCCTGAAGGGCGGTTGTTATATTACGCTCTACGATTAGAATTTTCGGCGACTAACAATGACTTTGAATACGAAGCCCTGATTACCGGCCTGAAGCTTGCTAAAGACCTCGGAATAAAAATGTTGGACATATTCTGCGACTCCAAAATCGTTGTTTGCCAAGTGCGAAAGGAATTTGTGGCTCGGGGACCTCGACTCATCGCCTACCTCGAGAAAGTGGAAAAGCTGTTGAGCAACCTGGAGCCGTACAGTATAACGCATATCCCAAGAGCCGAAAACCAGAAGGCAGACAGGCTGGCAAAGCTAGCTAGTTCCGACAACCCAGAGGAAATTGAAATAATTCCAATTGAAACGTTGGAATCACCAAGCTTTGAATCGATGGAAATTGAGTTCGCTTTCGAAGCAGAACCGGAGAAGGAGTCGTGGATGACCCCAATTAAGAACTTCCTTAAGAGTGGAACACTCCCATCAAAGAAGAGTGAGAAAAGGGCTATAGTTCGCAAGGCTACCAGATATGTCATACAAGATGATACTCTTTATAGGCAAGGATTTTCTATGCCCCTGTTACGATGTATAGAACACGACGACATCAGACTTGCACTAAGAGAAGTACACGAAGGTGAGTGTGGAGATCATATAGGAGGTCAGACTTTAGTGAAAAAGATATTGCGGTATGGATACTTCTGGCCCACAATTAATAAAGATGCAGCTGATTATTCACGACGCTGCGATAAGTGCCAGAGATTCGCCGAAATCCCCAGAGCACCGTCGACCCAACTCAAATCGATGGTGAGTCCAAGGCCTTTTGCCACGTGGGGAATTGATATCATCGGAGTTCTACCGATTGCTAAAGGAGGAGCGAAATATGCAATAGTCGCTGTGGACTATTTTATGAAGTGGGTGGAAGCTGAGCCCTTAACCAAGATCACGGCGAGAAAGGTGATAAGTTTCGTGGTTAGAAATATTATATCCCGATTCGGGATCCCAAGGACCATTATAACTAACAACGGAACCCATTTCGATGGTACTGAATTCAGAAATTTCTGCCAGAAATATAAGATTGACAAACGGTATACTGCGGTTGCTTATCCGCAGTCGAACGGGCAAGTTGAAGCAATAAACAAAGTTATAAAATCCATCCTCAAGAAACGGTTAGAGCGCGCAAAGGCAAAGTGGGTTGACGAATTGCCCTTAGCTTTGTGGGCATATCGAACAAAATTTAAGACCGCTACTGGTCATACCCCTTTCTCTCTCTCTCTTTTGGTTCAGAAGCAGTAATTCCAGTAGAGCTTGAAGTTCCTTCCCACCGGGTGACGTATTATGACCCGATGACGAATCGGGCACTCTTACTCGAGTCTCTTGATGAAATCGAAGAAAAAAGGGATGAAGCGGATTTGCGTGTGGCAAGACATCGATGTCAGATGGCGCGCTATTACGACAGAAAAGTTCGCCTTAGGACTTTTGAACCAGGAGATTTGGTGCTAAAGAGAGTCTTTCCATCCTTTCCTCACCTCGGTCCAAACTGGGAAGGACCCTTTGTCATCCAACGGAAACTTGAAAAAGGAACCTTCAAGTTAACGACCGTAGATGGCGAAAAAGTACCTAGGGCATGGAATGCCCAACACTTGATGCGATATTTGGATTAGAAATGTTGTACTCTTTGTTATTTTTCTTCTGAACTCTGTAAAAAGGCACGACTTGCCTTAAGAAAATCTGATGATATGAATAAAGGACTATAAAGTGGATGTAGGCTACGACTTAGCCGAACCACTATAAAAATATTGTGTGTCATTTACTTTCATGCATTATATATATATGCCTTCATCTACTATTCTGTTGCGATTATGGAATATAAGATGATTTAAAACCTGAAAGGTTGAAAACAGTTTATACGCAAGAAAAAGCACAACGACTATTTGTGCGACAAGACATAAAAGAATGGGAAAACGACATTCTTAACTCTAACTCTCGAGAATTGAGAGAGAGTATAAAAGGATGGGAAGACGACGTCCTCTGAGGCGTGAAGGTGCACCCAGACAAGAGACCGCCTCAGTAAGAACTCTAACCTGAGTATAAGACAGGAGAGTATAAAAAAAATGCCAGAAAAAACGATAGGCATTGACGACAAAGAAAATGCAATCCCGTCAGAAAATCGGGGGGGGGGGGGGGTTAGACTACTTGATTAAGTCTTGAATAGTTTTTGAGATCGACTGGGGGCATATATGTATATAGATATTTCCCCCTACCATAACTTCATTACACAACTATAGTAAAACATGCATTCTTACATAAGTGCGGGACTAATGGTTAACAGACATTGCAGAAAATGAATTATTTTTTATTTACGAATGAATGAATTTGTACAGGAAAATAGCCAAAAAGAAAGTGCAGGAGCCGCCCTTATAGCAGCAATTGTTGGTCTACCAAATGCTAAAACAACGCAAGACAACCCACTATTTAGATTTCGAGTGAGGCTTGGACTTCTTGGCAGCTTTCTCCGCATCCTTTGCCTCTTTCTCGGCCTCCGTCAAGATGCGCTTTGATTTTTTCTTTCCTGAAGATGCGGCGCTGGAACCAGTTGACTTCTTCCCAGAGGGCGGAGCGCTGGAATCAAGAGAAGATTTTTTTAGCGAGTTCCTCTGTAATAGATCTAGTTGAAAGCTTAACAACTAACCTTGATCCCGCATCCACAACTGCGAGAGGCTTGAGGATTTCAGGGTCTAAGTCTTCAGCTTTTAACTGCAAGCGTTTATCTTGGTCAGCTTTCATTGCAGCCAAAGTAACATCATCTGCACTTTTCGACTCCCCGACTATTGCCACCTCTGGATCTTCCTCATGTCCTCCGTCGCCGCCATCATCCTTTAAGGCTGCTATCATTTTTCATCATGGGGAGTGTCAGCCTTAGATGGTTCGCTTCTTTCTCCCAAATCTATAGGAGCAGCCTTGTCCTTCCCCTCTTTTGCCTTCTCCGTAGGCTCTGCCCCAGACGCGGCTCCCTGAGTCACATCTGTCTTTTCGGATGGCTCAATACCTACAGAGTGAGAAGCAACAGTTATCAATTCAGGAGAAAATAATGGGTTTTTCATCGATTGCTCAATCACGCGGCGAAAGGTAGAAATAGCCTTGACGAATTGAGGAGAAAATGTAGGGATACCTTCCGAAGACTTCTCGGCAGGGGTAACTGCTGTCTCTGATGCCATTTCGGGGATAGGGGATAACAGAGTTGTTCGAGGGATTCCCGGGTTTTCAGGATCATACCCCTCTACTTCAGAAGTTGCGGGGGCAGTAGAAGAGGAACCAGCCTCGGGAACGTTCTTCTGTTTAGTCCTCCGCCTCTCTTCTTCCATAGCATCAGCAATGAGGCGGCGCCCTTCAGCTAGGCGTTCTGGCTCATCATCCCTTAAGTATTTCTCCATCAGCTTGTCTTCATCAATGGAATTGACCTTGAGCTCCTCCTTTTCCCACTCAACGATCTGACTCCATACTTGGACTAGAGTAGATGGATAATCCTCAATCCAAGAAATGTTTCGGCGACGGATGATATGTGCAAAGAATTCGATCATTAATTCGCCGAAACCCTGAATCTCTGCCTCCGCCTCTGACAATTGTTTACGGGCCTCCTCCGCGGATTTGATAGCACATTCGACGTTACCCTCCGCCAGGGCAGCTCTGTTCTCCACCTCCATTAACTTAGAAGTCAAGTCAGCATTTTTCTTTTCTAGCTCAGCATTCCTCTTTGCTAACTCGGCATTTTTCCGTTCAACGTCAGTGTAGGCAAGGTGCGTTTTTGAGGCATCCGACTTCGCATCTTCATCTTGCTTTTTTAACTCAGAACGCTCTTGAGTGTGAGATTCAAGCAAATTATGATAACGTTTTTGCATATCTTCAAACTATTGTTTGAAGTTAGTAGAGTCCCTTTGAGCAACAGCAAGCTAGGCTTGTGTGTCCTCTAAATCTTTTCCTAGATTTTTTAAGGCCTTTGCATCTTCTTCCGCGGTTTTTTGCATTGAATCAGCATTCGTGATTAGAGTACGGATGATTCTGGAAAGGTTGCGCGAATATTTGAACATTTCAGAATACTGTTTCTTAACCGCATCTATCTTTGCTTTGGCCTCATATGCCCACTTGGAAGAAATAGGCTCGAGGGCAGGTAAAAAAATCAAGCTCTCGAAATAATGTTCAGGAAATTGCTCCTCCAAATACGCCCGCTTGATTGCAGTTTCAGCATCTAGTGGTGGAGGGGCGGGGATCGTCAATTCAGTGTCCCTGTGTGTGGAGGATTCAATAGTTTCTTTATCTGTTCTAGGCCGTTTAGCAGGGACCTTACGTTTACTTCACAACTCAGTATCTTTTGGTGGACTTCTCTCCCTGCTGCGCTTTTCTTAGGAAGAGGTGGAGTCTTTTGATTGTGGCATGTCCTCTTCCCTACGACCTTGATAACCTTTGTATTTCTCTTGGTCCGACCGAATGGGAGAGCGAGAACGCGAGGTTCGAGAGTGATAGGGTTCATAAGTCCTTCTCTCCTCCCTACTGCGATCGTCGCGATGATCATACTCAATGTCATAAGGTGGATTAGACATGCTGCGGCGGAGCTTCCTAATATCATAGTAAGATCGGAACATCGTGCCTGCACAATAAGACAAATGAAATTCAGAATCAATAGTTTCACAGAGAAAGAGGTGCAATGAGTGGTAATGCTATTGTGTAAAGTGTGTCCTAAGTGGTTTGTTTCCCCCCAACCAACCCGAGTCCGAAGTTAGACTAGTACGGGCAGGCTCTTTGGCCTTAGCAGTAGTGGTCTCTTCAGAAGAGGTGAAAACTAAAGGATCTTTCCTAAAATCCCCTGAAGTGTATATAGTTTCAGGTAAGGGGAGATCCCCCAAACCCTGAAATAATGGGTCATCAGTACTAGGGACATCTCCCTCGGAAGCATCAAGTGGCGTCTCTTTGGAGGACGTTGACCTTTCTGGAGAAATGGCATCCTCAGGAGCAGTATACCCTTCGCGATGCTTTTCGGCCAGGTTAGCCAATTCATCGTCTTGAGTAGAAGATAGAGAAGGTGAAGTTTGAAGAGGCATTGTAGGAGCTCCCGAACCTTCTCCTGTCTCTGGGACTACATCCACTGGAGGAATATATACGTAGGGAGCCGTCCCATGACCGATGCTACGAGTAACAGATAGCAGCCCATGAAAATGAAGATATTCGTCCTTAAGGATTTCATCAATAGTCAGGAACTTCTGATCGCCATTAAGGAGCTGGTGCATCCGGTCAAAGAACACCTGGTCTGATATTTGTTTTGGGTTGTCGACTACAAACAAAAAGAAAAACGAGTTAAGGCGATGACTTGAATGTATAGAGCCAAGATTTAGAAAATCAATGCTTTACTTGATTTCGTCCACCTCCTGGCACACCCAGGCTGTCGCTTCACATAAAACCATTCCAGTCTGGAATCTCCAGCTTTACGACTGAATGGCGCTGAAGTTATCTTCCTCTTAGGGACAGACTCAAAATAGCAGAAAGAAGGAGTTTCTCGAGTCCGATGCTTGAAGTTGTAGAAGAAATGAACGTCATCGAAAGTGAGCTCTATGCCTAAGATCTCACGGTATGCTATATATAAGGTGTGTAAGTAAGCATAAGAATTGGGATGCAGCTGCATAGGGGCAATCCGCATTTGTCTTAGAAAATCAATGATGAAGGGAGAAAATGGAGGGATAGCACCGACCATGCACATCAACCGAGTGATTGCCATATATCCTTCTGGAGGGTTGTGGGGACGGTCAGATTTCGAAGGCACTAGAGTGTCCCTTTTTAGTAGCCCGTATTTCAAACAAATTCGGATAAGTCTGTCATTGTCGATTGTTGATTCAACAGAATCTTGGGGTGATTCCAGTATGATAGCTGATTCAAACTCATTAGGAGCCCGATCGTCACCAATCCCTCCTTCCTCTTCAAAACCTAGACAAACTTCACCCTCCGAAGACACATTGTCACTTTCGCGATTTCCAACCTCGTAGTCTGAACCCTCATTATTCCATTCTGGATCCGACGGAGAAGATATGTCCTCGAGAGTAATTTTGTTGGAGGTTTCCGTGGCCTCTTTCTTCTCAGCTAATCTGAAAGAGCGTCTGGGTCTCATGATCACTAAACTATCGAAGAAGTAATAACATAAGTTAGAGTAAATTAGCCCATGTCCCCCTGTGCACATGTGTGAACTAAAGTGTGTACGGTGTGTGCAG
Source organism: Allium sativum (assembly GCA_030737875.1). Taxonomy (NCBI): domain Eukaryota; kingdom Viridiplantae; phylum Streptophyta; class Magnoliopsida; order Asparagales; family Amaryllidaceae; genus Allium; species Allium sativum. The sequence goes on from CM060926.1 coordinate 43,943,666, forward strand.
AAGGTGTAAAGTTAACACTTGAAAGTGTAATACAAAATCTGGACAAAGTAATGATGTTAAGAACAGTTCTTGATGTTCGTTTATGTTCGCGAGGCACTATCCTAACTGTCCATTAAGTTGAAGATTATGCTAAGAGTTGATTGGGTCAGTTAAACAAGTTCTTATGCACTAAGTTGGACGGTTCATCTGTTCGGTTCGGATGCATTCATTGGGATCGGATCGGGGGCACAGCCTCGCTTTGGAAATCAAACAAACATTGAAGCCCAGGGATCAAAGTCGGATCGGTTCGGAAGTAGTCTCCTCGAACGGATCGGATCGAATTAAGTGACCATGCCCCTCTCCTCCCTTATTTCACTTTCCGATCCGATCCAATTGCGAGAGTACTATCCGACCCGATTCAGTTAGTTAAGCTCTGTCTCCATCTTCGACTTTTGCCCCAACCCGACTTGGCTTTCTTAGCCTTTTCTTCCTTTTCTTCTCCTCCATCTTCCACATCTCCTCACCCGAACCAATTCCCTGTGCCCTCCGTCCTCCTCTTCCTCCTCAGTCACAACCAAACCCAATCATGTTTTCAAAGCTCCAGTTAAGAAGGGACGTATATCCTCTCCAACATCCCAGTGCCTAGATGTGGTGGCGAAGCCACCAGCGACGACGGCAAGGGGGAGGAGGTCATGGTGTCAAGGTCAATTAAATACCATGCTCAAACCGCTCAACTTATCCACAAATTCGAATCAAGATCAACTAAAAAGGAATTGACAGAAATTCTTTAACCCACCTATGTAATCGATTGGAGAATTGAAAGGGGAGTTTTGAAGATTTTAGGGTTAGGGTTTTTTCTTATCTTTTGAGAAAATCCTACAAAGTGACGGAGGTAAAAAGAGAGAAAGGAGGAAGTAGAGAAATAGTGAATATATACATGAATTTGGGGCGACTCTTTGTGTTCTCACCGACGTGTCATCTTACTCCGTTCGGACCGGAGGCCGAACCCTTGGACATATGCTTAGCCCATTTTTCGATAATGATGGATTTGAACGAGAACTCGTCCGAGCTGGAACATTAGCCCATGAAACATTTGCAGCCCGTGAGTTTGAGAAATCATTAGTCGAAGGGCAGAGGCCGTTTGGATCGGAATCCGAACCAGAGGGAGTTTCATTTATCAACTCGACATTCTAATGGAATCGGACTAAAAAGAAAATAAAGAAAATGCGTACCCGGAAGAATTACTGGACATCAAGAAGTGCTCCTAATGTTGTTTAAAAATAAGGAAAAATTACCTAGAAGACGCTGTGCAATGATAATCAAAGCATGCTCCATCTCCAACAGAAGCATCCTTTGAGGGGGCAAAATGTTAGCCCACTTTGTGAACTGGGCGACACAAAGTCGAGATGTGAAACATTGAAGAACTTAGAGAGCATCATAGCGGGTCAGATCGGAGGAACGTTGCTGATCGGATCGGAAAACCACTACTGTTTGGATCAAGGAGACACTGCTATCCGGATCGGAGAGTTGTTTACTGTCATCCGGAGTGGAGGGCCACCTACTATCAGTCAGATCAGAACGGAGCGGAGCAAAGTGAATAAAAATTTAGTTCTAAGTTAATCCGGGTCGGATCGGGTACTCCGATCCGAACCCTCTTTGCAGGCTCCTCCGAACCGAACCAGTAATCCACATCGCTTTCCCCCATGATCGCCTGAAGATGCAGAGAGGTTGTGACCAGTTCTTGCCCACAACGTCCACTGCACTGATGCGTTGTCAACACTGAAATCCATCCAAACCTGAGGATGATGGGATGGAAGGCACGTGGCTCGGATCCGGATCGGGTTCTGAGCAAATTTTCACCTATAAATACCCTGTCTGGAGACAATGAAAAGGAGCTTCTTTTTGGCACTTTTAGAGTTCAACCACTTTCATAAACCGAATTCCAGCACTCCCGGATAATCCAAATCGTCTTTCAACATTTGTTTTGAGACAATTGAGTGAATGTATGTGAGTTGTGAGTGAACTTGAGTGAATATCTCATTGTAATTGCAACTACATCATTGAAAATAGTGATTGACAAGTGGACGTAGGCTTTTCTTCGCTGAACCACTATAAATTCTGTGTCTCTATTTTACTTTTGATCTTATTTCATTCTGCTTTTAATCAATTTGGGTGTTAGAACCACTTTTTGGTCTAACAGTGTGATAGTCTTTACCATATTACACTAGGTTTTAAGGATTAAATTACCCCACCAAGAATTTATTGTGGCAAAATTAGATGCTTACATTGAGAATTTAAATTCACATTAAGAATTTATCATGGACACAATTTCTATGTTTCACATATACAAATAAAAAGGAATTTTATTGTATACGCTTTTTTTTCTTTAACAGTTTTATAATGCAAATTTTAAATTCTGACACATTTTTTTTAACAAAATTTCCTTAAAATAAAATATTAAATTGGCTCCAAATTCTGGGTCGTTACATAATTAAAAGATTTATTCTTTTCTCAACTAGGTTTAAGAACAGTGTTGATGAAGAAACCATTCACGACAAACCCAAAATCCAATTTAGTATTAATTACAAGGCTCTAAATAGAAATTATATCGGCTTATATTTAATATCAAATTCTGAAACTAATGGATATCGTATTGGCAATAATGATATCGATATCTTCCAAATTCCCATAACAATATCCGTATAGCCACGGAATCCAATATCGAAATATTCCGAAGATTATTTCCATTTCAAATCCATTCCAATTTATACATTGTAAAATTCTGGTTATTTTAAAACCATTTCAAATCCATTTTTATTTCTTTAAAAATATTGGATTATTATACTAGTTAATAACTAGTTCATTTTAATAAAAATATATTTTTATCTTTACAAACGTGGAATTTTTTATCCAAATTCTTTCTTATGATTTTAAACAAATTATTAATATTTTTAATAATTTACTCAAGGCCCGTACAATCGGTTTCCAATAATGGCCACCGAACTGCATTCATAGCGACCTTTTCAAATTTGATTTGGACATAATTCAAAATCCAACCATTAGATTACAAATCTCTTATATTAGTTGAAAAGACCTTTCCGGTACGAACCCAACGGTTCCAGTTTTAGGAGAATTCGATGGTCGGATCTCCTGTAATGTCAATTCGAAGTCAATGGTCGATATTAGCGAACAGTCGTTGCGCGGTGCGTTCTATTCAGGCCATTATATTATATATATATAATATATATTATGTTCAAAATGTATTTTATAAATTCGTTTTAAAAACGATTCCCACTTTCACTTCAATTTTTAAATCAAAATTGAATACTCTTTATCATTATTGTTAGCCTCCTTTGTGAATCAGGCTACACAAAGAGCAAATAGTGAGAAAGCCACCAATCGGTTCGGATCGGAGGAAGATAGCGCAGGAAATAAGTAGAGATCAAGAATGCAGATACCATACCGGTTCGGATTGGAGGAGTACGTCAGCAACATCATAAGATAGCAAGTGGCCTCGTCGGGTCGGATCAGAGGCAGCCGATATGAACCCCTTTCTCTGAGTTTGTGACCGTTTATACACACATTTCCTGAAGATTCGGACCAAGCATGACCAGTTCTCCAATGATCTCCCACTAATTCGATGCGTTGTCACCATCTAGAAGCCTCTGAACCCGACTCTTATGGGATGGGTGCCACGCAATTCCGAGCCGGAGCCACTTCAAAGAGATTTTTCACCTATAAATACACCATTTAGAGGCATTTGAAAGGATCTTTTGGCAAATTCTTAGTTCTAACTTCCTCCATAGCCAAATTTCATAACTACATTCAGATCAAAATCATCTCTTAAAGTCTATTTTTGAGAGATTTGAGTGAGTTTATGAATTGTAATTGTGAAGTTGAGTGAGAATCATTGTTGTATTTGCTTTCAAATCATCAACTAAAAGAATAGAAAGTGGACGTAGGCTCTTTAACGCCGAACCACTATAAATCGTGTGTTCTTCGTTGCTTTTTAGTTCTATTTCATTAAAATCATCACTAATTTGGGTGTTAGAACCAATTTTTGGTCTAACATTTTGGTGCTTTCGCTGAGAAACCTTGGAATTCTCAGCCTTTTCGGGATTATCATTCTACCATTTGGACTTTCAAATTCAAAGAAGTTAATCCCTTCTCTCTGACATCTTTCAGTACTTGTTGACTAACCGTTGAAAAATCAAGTATTATGGCTAAGACCAAAGGAAAAGAAGTGCAAGGTGCTAGGGGAAATGATGCTAGAGAAGATCAGCAAGCCATTGTGATAACTAGGTCACGCGCTCAAAGCTCTGGAGCAGACCGCTCGATCAGGAGGATCCAAACCGGATGGGAGGCGCCGATCCGAACCGGGTGGAAGGCACCAATCCGATCCGATCTGATGAGGTCGAGGGCTCTCTCCATCCGAACCGCCCCGACGAGGTTTCTGTGAACCGATCCGATCTAAACCAGAATGAAGCTGGAAATTATACTTGAGCTCCCACCAACGCTCTGATTCCAGCCACGATGACTAATGTTCAACCTGATCCATCTGCACCCATTACCCAGGGAGACTTCTCACGTTTTCTTGAAACGCTACAGAGCACTAAAGAAGCATTGGAAGCCCAAAGGCGTGACAACCTTCGCATGCAGGAAAATATGATCACTATGGGTAGAGAGCTACAGGAGCTTCGGAGGCAGAAGACTCCTTCCCCAACACGCCGCCTTGCTACAGATGATTCGTCTTCCTCGGACGAGGAATGCCCTCGCGAGAGAAGGTCACTTGAACGACCTCAGAACCTTGATCAATTGACTTTTGGATCTTTGGGATCCCGAGAAGACGCTGCTCGTGCATTGGGCCCTGATGACCCGAGCCTACAACAACCTATGTTGCTACCCATGCGCGGATCCTACGTCTTACCCAAGGATCCTAATATTACCAACCCCACGCAGCAATAGCTTCTCCAACCTCTACCTCCTAGGATCGACCGGGAACACAGAGAACAACGTAGAGCAGCTGCCGCCAAAAACAGGAGGTTATCCCCTGACCAGGAACCCAGGGGTAATCCGAACATCAGATCTAAGGAGCCTGTGCAGACATTAACAAATGCCGATGTATGGGCAATGGTGCGCCAGATTATATCCGAGAGCCGGCGGTATGCTAATGAAGATTGGGGCATTGAACGGAGTCATACCCCCTTCACAGATGACATACTGAATTTCCAGTTCCCCCCGCGATTCAACTTGCCTCAGATGGATCGATATTCAGGAAGAACAGACCCAGGGCAGCATCTGATGAGATATGCATGGTTCATGAACGCGGCAGCAGCTCCAGATGCCGTAAAATGGAAAGCTTTTCCAATCTATCTTGAAGATGTAGCGTTAATGTGGTTCACCCGACTCCCTCCTCGATCGATATCAAATTTCACTGAATTGATTGAGCATTTCATGAATCAGTTTCGACTCCATGCCCAAAAGTCCAAGACCATCATAGAATTGTCACGAATTAAACAGGCCCCAGGAGAATCTTTGAAGTCATATTTGGATCGCTTCAACCTGGCCGTCACCGAAGTTAGTTATCCCCATGAGCTCATTATCCTGATGGCCTTGATAGAAGGGGTAGATCCTGACATAGAGTTTGGGGATTACTTGGCTGGAAAACCACCTCCTACTAGAGAATTGTTCTATGAAAAGGCTAATGTCAGCTTAAGGCGAGAAGAAGCTAAGGAAAATCGAAAGAGAAAGTCCAAAGGGGCCTCGAAGGAGGGTGTCCAGATTAACATTGCTGTGAAACAATTTGGTGACAGTTCAGGGAAGGTGGAAGTAAATGTTGGCAACCAGAGTGGTGGTAATATCAACAGAAATGGGAACGACAATAGAAGGAACAGAAACCGATGGAATAGTTCTAATAAAAGACCCAGATTCTAGACTTTTGAAAATTACACGCCATTAAATGATACGTTGGAGAACATTTATTTAAATACGTATAGCATATTGCAGTACAAAAAACCACCACCCAGAGATTCTACTGAGAAGGAGATTGCAACAGGAAAGTTTTTCTTGTTTCATGGTACCCACGGTCATTCCACCAATGAGTGTCGTCATTTGAGAGATATCGTTGAAAAATTGCTGCGAGAAGGGAAGTTGGATGAGTACAAAGTCGCCCCAAGGGACAGGGGGCAAGGGGGACAAGCCCCAAACCAAGACCAGCCTGCTTCAAAACCTACAGCTCAGCAAAAAGGTAAGAGGATCGTCATTAATACTATTATAGGCGGACCTCACTTAGTTGGCCGTAGTTTTAAAGCAATGGACCAGTACGTCAACGCCGCCAAGCATTTTGAAGTAGGAGAATGCAGTAGCCTTGAAGATGTCACTCCAATAAAACAACAAAAAACAATTTCAGATGATGTCGTATTCCGCAATAGAGATGATTCTGGAGTTCAATCTCCAACCGATGATCCATTAGTGATTACCACGACAATTGGCCCTACTTTAGTCCATAAAGTGTTAGTGGACAACGGGAGCTCGGTTAATATCCTCTTCAAGAAAGCTTTCGAACAAATGAGGCTCAAAGCAAAAGACATAAGGCAATGTCAAGGATGGATAAGTGGCTTTAACGGAGCATCTACAGCTCCGATGGGTTTTGTGGAACTACAAGTCGCACTAGGGCAAGGAGATCGCCAGAGAGTAAGGATACTGCCATTTGTAGTTTTGGATGTGGAGTCGCCTTACAATGCCTTCCTGGGCCGACCGGCCCTTGCCGAATTTAGGTCATGTATCGCACCTTGGTGCTTGCTGCTTAAATTCCCGACTGACTCAGGAGTCTGGGTGATGAGGGGCGACCAAGCTACGGGAAGAGCTTGTTACGTGATAGAGTTAAAGATGTTAATGAAGGGGTTGAATATGGATGCTAAGGACGATCCCGCCCCTCCAAAGGAGGCCTCATCATAGCAATTAAGCGGTCCTGCCCCAAAAGAGTTGCCCTCAGACGTGCTCGAGGATATAGATCCCAGAGAGGATAGAGAACCCGGGGACAGGAAGGCAACTCCCAATGAAATGACAATAGATATACCTATTGATGAGATAGATCCAACAAAAGTACTGAAGATCGGCTCGCAACTGGATCCAGCTAGAGTGAGGGAATTGACTGATTTCTTAAAGGCAAATCTGGATGTGTTTGCCTGGATTCATGCTGACATGTGTGGGATTTCACCTACCATTATAATCCACTCTTTGTGTATTAATCCAAAGCACCCACCAGTCAAGCAGAAGAGACGGATGTTGGGCCCAGAGCGGTCAGCAGCTTTGAAAGAAGAAGTAGAGAAATTAGAAGGTAATGGATTCATTAAGGATTCAAAATATCCCGACTGGATATCGAATCCTGTCCTGGTCAAAAAGTCAAACGGGAAGTGGAAGAACGTGTATTGACTTTTCTGATTTGAACAAGGCTTGCCCGAAGGATAGTTTTCCTCTCCCCAGAATTGATCAACTAGTAGATTCAACTACCGGGCATGAACTTTTATCCTTTATGGACGCTTATTCCGGGTACTATCAAATTCTCATGCACATACCAGATCAAGAGCATACAAGCTTTATCACAGACTTGGATTGTATTGTTACGTCGTAATGCCATTTGGGTTAAAAAATGCGGGAGCCACGTATCAGCGCCTAGTCAACCGCATGTTTTACAATCAAATTGGGAAATCATGGAAGTTTACGTAGACGATATGCTCGTGAAATCCAAACAATCACCCGATCATACAAAGGACTTAGCAGAAATGTTCGTCATACTACAAAGGTATGGGATGAAGTTGAATCCCTTAAAGTGTTCTTTTGGAGTGGCATCAGGCAAGTTCCTTGGCTTTATCGTGAGTTCTAAAGGAATTGAAATCAATCGAGACCAAATAGCAGCAATCTGGAATATAGAGGAGCCGCCGAAGATCAAGGATGTTCAAAGCTTAGCTGGGAAGGTTGCGGTGGGCAGGTTCATCTCCAAAGCAACAGAAAAGTGTGTACCTTTCTTCGATCTCATAAAACGGGGAAAGCAAAATTTTAAGTGGACTCCCGACTGTGTGGAGGCATTCTAGAATCTATTAGATTTCTTAGAAAAGCCTCCAATATTATCAAAGCCTATGGAACACAAGGATTTGTTCGTCTACTTGGCGGTATCATCTCATGCCGTCAGTGCAGCACTAGTACATGAAGAGGACAAAGTCCAGAAACCTGTGTATTACGTAAGCAAAAAACTAGCTGCTGCAGAACATAACTATCCGAAGATAGAGAAACTTGCTTATAGCCTCCTGATTGCTTCCCGCAAACTTCAACATTATTTTCAGACACACCCGATAGTTGTATGTACCGATCAACCTTTGAGACAAGTGCTGCAGAAACCCGAAGCATCGGGGCGGTTACTTAAATGGAATATCGAGCTGATCCAGTTTGATTTGAACTTTTAGCCATGAAGATCAATAAGGGGGCAGGCCTTGGCTGACTTTATAGCTGAATTTACAATCCCTGAAGAGGAAACGGTGGGTGACAAGGTAGTTGCTTTGGATCGAGAGTTAGAGCTTAATCCATGGAAATTATATACGGATGGGGCCAAGAATGATAGAAAGTCCGGCGCCGGAGTTGTTTTGATAACTCCTGAAGGACGATCTATCTACTATGCATTGCGGTTAGAGTTCGCTGCTACTAACAATGATTCCGAGTATGAAGCCCTGATTGCCGGGCTGAAACTCGTCAAAGATTTGGGAGTGAAGACACTAGATATATATTGCGATTCCAAGATAGTCGTATGTCAAGTTCAGGAAGAATTTGTTGCTAAAGGGCCTCGACTCGTCACTTATCTCAAAAAGGCAAAGGAGTTATTGCAAGGTTTGGAGCATTATAGCATAACACACATTCCAAGAGCGGAAAATCAGAAAGCAGATCGATTGGCGAAGCTAGCAAGTTCTGATAATCCTAAAGAAATTGAAATGGTTCCGATAGAGGTGTTGGAATCACCGAGTTTCGACCTAATGGAAGCAGAGCTAGCCTTGAAAGTTGAAACATAAAGAGAATCCTGGATGACACCAATTAAGAATTTTCTCAAGAATAGAACCTTCCCGTTAAAAAAGAGTGAAAGACGAGTTGTATGACGCAAGGCTGCAAGATACGTTTTACAGGACGACGTCCTTTATCGTCAAGGGTTTTCAATGCCCTTGTTACGATGTATCGCACACGACGACATCAAACGTGTACTGCAAGAGGTGCATGAAGGTGAGTGTGGAGATCACACTGGGGGCCAAATTCTAGCAAAGAAAGTGTTACGGTATGGATATTTCTGGCGTACCTTGAATAAAGACGCGGTTGATTATTCACGACGCTGCGATAGGTGTCAAAGATATGCCAAAGTTCCCAGAGCGCCTCCGACTCAGCTCAAGTTGATGATAAGTCCGTGGCCGTTTGCCATGTGGGGAGTTGACATTATTGGAGTGCTACCTATTGCCATAGGAGGAGCAAAGTACGCGATCATTCTCGTGGACTACTTCATAAAATGGGTGAATGATGAACCTTTAACAACCATCACGGCAAGGAAGGTGATCAGTTTTGTGGTCAGAAACATTATTTGTCGATTTGGGATTCCGAAGACCATCATAACCGATAATGGGATGCAATTTGACAGCATCGAGTTCAAAAACTTCTGCCAGAAATATAAGATTGATAAACGATACACTACAGTAGCTCACCCACAGTCAAATGGCCAGGTCGAAGCCGTAAATAAAGTCATTAAATCAATTCTAAAGAAGCGGTTGGAGCAGGCCAAAGCTAGATGGGTAGATGAGTTGCCATTAGCTTTATGGGCCTACAGGACTACCTTTAAGACAGCTACTGGCCATACTCCCTATTCACTTTCCTTTGGGTCAGAAGCAGTGATCCCAGTAGAATTGGAAGTCCCTTCTCATCGAGTTGCGTACTATGACACGATGGCAAATAAAGCACTCCTCCTAGAATCTCTGGATATGATTGAAGAAAAAAAAGATGAAGCTGACTTGCATGCCTCGAGACATCGACATCAAGTGGCACGTTATTATGACCGGAAAGTTCACCTCAAAACCTTTGAACCAGGAGACCTAGTATTGAAACGAGTCTTCCCGCCTTCGACCCAATTGGGTCCAAAATGGGAAGGGCCATACACCATCCAACGGAAGCTTGATACAGGAGCATTCAAGCTAACGACCATGGACGGTGAGTAGACTCCCAGAGCTTGGAACGCTCAACACTTATGACGATATCTGAGCTGAATATGAAATGTCATCTCTTTTGTGTTCATAAGCTATGTAAAAAGGCACGACTTGCCTTGAAAAGTCTGTTTATGTGAACAAAGGATTATAAAGTGGATGTAGGCTATGACTTAGCCGAAACACTATAAAAATATCGTGTGTCATTTACTTTCCTGCATTATTTATATCTTCAAAATTATTCTATCATGACTGTGAAACACGAAATGTTAAGTTAAATTTGGAAAGTGGGAGATGACCTATGTGCAGGAGCAAATAAAATGACTGTTTGTGCGATAAAACACAGAAGAATGGGAAGATGCCATTCTTAACTCTAACTCTCAAGAATTGAGAGAGAGTATAAAGGGCGGGAAGACGACGTCCCCTGAGGCGTGAAGGTGCACCCAGATGAGAGACCGCCTCAATGAAACTCTAACCTGGTTATGAGACAGGAGAGTATAAAGATGCTAGAAAGAATAGGTATCAATGACAAAAGGAATATGGCCGCGTCAGAGAATCGGGGGCAATTGGATTTTTTAATTTAATCAATTTTGAATAATTCTGACTCGGTTATCCAAGATTAACTGGGGGCATATATGTACTTACATATTCCCCTCAACAATGGCTTTATTATATAACTTTAATATGGCATACTTTTGTATTTTCACTTAAGTGATGAACTAACGACTATCAGACATTGCAGGAAATAAACTATTTTTATTTACAAACATGTGAGTTTGCACAAGGAAAACAAGCAGAAAAGAAGATGCGAGGGTCGCATTCGCTGCAACAATTGCGGACCAGTTAAATGCCAAAATACAACAAAGCACTCCATCACTTGGGTTTTGGATCGGACTTGGATTTTTTGGCAGCTTTCTGAGTAGCCTTAGCTTCTTTTTCAGCATCAGTCATAATGCGCTTTGGCTTTTTCTGCTCTGCAACCGAACTGCTAGAATCGATTGATTTTTTCCCAGGAGTCGGAACACTGGAATCAAGAGAAGTCTTTTTAGCAAGCTCTTCTGTAATAGACCTAGTTGAAAGCTTGACGACTAACCTTGATCCAAGATCCACCACTGCAAGAGGCTTAAGGCTTTCAGGGTTCAGGTCTTCAACTTTTAGGTGCATACGTTTGTCTTGCTCAGCTTTCATTTCAGCCAAAGTGATGTCATCAGCGCTTTTTGAATTCCCAACTATAGCCACATCAGGGTCTTCCTCATGTCCCTCACTACCGCCATCGTCTTTCAAGGCATCTATCATCTTGTCATCATGAGGAGCATCAGCCTCAGTGGCAGCCTTATCCTTTTCTCCTTGAGCCTTCTCCGCGGATTTTGCTCCGGTGGTGGTTCCCTGAAGCACGCCAGTCTTCTAGGTCGGTTCAACACCTACATAATGAGAAGCAACAGTTATCAACTCGGGAGAAAATAAAGGATCCTCCATCGATTGCCCAATTATGTGATGAAAAGTGGAGATGGCCTTGACGAACTGGGTTGAAAAGGTAGAAATACCTTCCGATGATTTCTCAACTGGAGTGACTGCCGTCTCTGACGCTGACTCGGGAATGGGAGACAAAAGAGATGGCTGAGGGATCCCCGGGTTTTCTGGGTCGTATCCCTCGACTTCGGAAGTTTTAGCGGTAGAAGAAGAAGAACCATCCTCCGCGATATTTTTTGTTTGGCCATCCGCTTCTCCACCTCCATAGCAGCGGCGATGAGGTGACGCCCCTCGGCCAGAAGTGTCGGCTCATCATCTCTTAGATATTTTTCCATAAGTTTACCTTCATCAACGAAGTCTACCTTAAGTTCCTCTTTCTCCCATTCGATAATTTGACTCCATACGTGAACCAAGGTAGTCGGATAGTCTTCAATCCAAGAGATATTTCGACGACGAATTATATGCGCGAAGAATTCAATTAGTAGTTCGCCAAAACCGTGCACTTCTTCCTGAGCCTCTGACAGCTGTTTACGGGTCTCTTCAGTAGACTTGATAACATTTTCCACATTCCCCTCAGCTACGGTAGCCCTATTCTCATCTTCCATTAACTTGGAATCCAAGTCAGCATTTCGCTTCTCCAATTCAGCATTTTTTCTTGCTAACTCGGCTTTTTCTCGCTCAAGAGTATTGTAAGCTAGTTGCATTTTGGCGTTATCCGACTTAGCATCTTCTGCTTATTTCTTCAACTCCAAGCGCTCTTGATTATGAGATTCTAGCAAGACATGATAACGCTTCTGTAACTCTTCAAATTGCTATTTAAAGTTGATAGCATCTCGTTAAGCGATGACAAGTTGGGCCTGTGTGTCCTCAAGGTCCTTCTCCAAATTTTTCAAGGCTTTTGCGTCGGCGTCTGCAGCCTTTTTCATCGAATTAACATCCGTAATTAAAGTTCAAATGATTCTAGAGAGGTTACGTGAATACTTGAACATCTCCGAATATTGCTTCTCGACTGCGTCAATCTTCGCTTTGGCCTCATCTGCCCACTTTGAGGAAATAGCCTCAAGAGCAGGTAAGAAAGTCAGAAGATTTTCAAAATAGTGGTCGGGGACTGCTTCTCCAGATATGCCCGCTTAACTTTAGATTCAACATCCAGTGGTGGAGGTTCGCAGTATGTTAGCTCAGTATCCTTATGTTTAGTGGGAACGGTGGCTGCATCACCCTTTCTATGCCGCTTATCAGAAACCTTATGTTTGCCTCGTGAGTCGGTCTCTTTCGGCGGGCTCCTTTCCCGACTGTGTTTGTCTTGAGGAGAATTTCGGTCTTTGGACTGCGATGTGTCTTCTCCTCGACGACCCTGGTAGCTTTTATATCGGTCTGAATCCGACCGGACGGGGGAGTGAGAGCGCAAGGTGTGTGACTGATAAGAATCATGAGGCATTCTATCCTCTCTACCCCGGCTTTCACGGCGATCATGCTCGACATCGGAAGGGGGTCTAGTCATGCTGCGACGTATTTTCCTGACATCATAGTAGGGGCGAGACATTGAACCTACGCAACAATGTAAGTGAAATTCAGAATCGGTATTTTCATGAGAAGTAAGTGCTGTGAAGTGTGGTGCTATTGGGTTAAGTGCATCCTAAGTGGTGTTCCCCACTACAAACCCGAGTCAAAAGCCAGGCTAGCGCGAGTGGGCTCTTTGGCCTTAACGGGAGTAGTCTCCTCTGAATAAGTGAAAACTAAAGGATTTGTGCCAAAATCCTTTGAAGTGTAGGTGGCTTCAGGTAGGGGGAGATCTCCTAAACCATGAAATGTGGAATCATCGGTAGTGGGGATATCTCCTTGAGAAGCGTCTATTGGCAGTTCTTTAGGAGACATTGGCTTCTCAAGAGAAATAGCATCATCAGGGACAGTGTACCCTTCTCTGTGCTTTTCGTCTATGTTGGCCAACTCATCGTCCTGAGTTGAAGATGGAGAAGGTGAAGTCCGAAGTGGTATTGTTGGACTTTTCGAGCCCTCGCCCATACTGGGAATTATGTCCACTGGGGGGATGTATACATACCCGACCCATGACCTATGCTACGGGTAATGGATAATAACGCGTGATGATGGAGGTACTCATCCTTAAGAACCTCATCAATGGTTAGAAATTTTTGATCGCCATTAAGGAGCCGATGCATCCGATCAAAGTACAATTGATCCGATATTTGTTTTGGGTTATCAACTGCAAACAAAGGAGAAAGCAGGTTAATGTGTTGACATGAACATTTAAAATTGAGATCTAGAAAATCGATGCCTTACTTGATTTTGTCCATCTCCTGGCGCACCCCAGCCGTTGCCTGATATAAAATCATTCTAGCTTGGAATCGCCGGCCTTGCTGCTAAATGGAGCTGAAATAATTTTCCTTTTTGGGACTGATTCGAAATAAGAGAAGGAAGGAGTTTCCCGAGTCCGATGCTTGAAATTATATAAAATGTGGACGTCGTCGAAAGTGAGCTCTGTACCTAAAATCTCTCTGTATGCTATATATAAGGTATATAAGTAAGCATAAGAATTGAGAAGTAACTGCCTGGGGCAATACGCATCTGTCTTTGAAAATCGACAACAAAAGGTGGAAACAGTGGAATAGCCCCAACCATACACATCAATCGAGTAGTTACCATAAATCCTTCCGGAGGATTGTGGGGAGATCAGCTTTTGATGGCGCTAGGGTATCCCTTTTTAGTATCCTCTGCTTTAAACATATGCGAACAAGTCTGTCGTCATCGATCGTGGATTCAACAGAGTCTTTGGGTGACTCCAATATAATGGCAGACTCAAACTCATCAGGAGCTCGATTATCTCCAATCCCTCCTTCCTCTTCATCGCCTAGAGAAACTTCACTATCGAAAGGCGTTTCATTGTTATGCGCTCCTACTTCATAATCTGGGCCCTCATCATCCTATTCAGGGTCTGAAGAAGAAGATATGTCATCAATGGTAACTTTCTCAGAAGTTTGTGCAACTTTAATCTTCTTTGCTAACCTAGATGAACGTCTCTCGGCCATGATCACTAGACTATTGAAGAAGCAGTAGCAAGGATTAGAGTAAAGTTGCCCATGTCCCCCGTGTGTGTATGTGAACTAAAGTGTGTGATATGTGTAACAAAGATGCAAAGAAAACACATGAGAGCGTGATATGAAGATTCAAAGAAGTAATAATGTTTCATAATAGTTCTTGATGTTTGTTATGTTCGTAAGGCGCTATCCTTACTGTTCATCAAGTTGAAGGTTATGCGAAGCATTGATTAAGATAGTTGGATAAGTTCTCGTGCATTAAGTTGGACTGTTTCGGTTCGGTTAGGGCTTATGGATTGGGATCGGATTGGAGGGCAAAGTGATGTTTCGGTCTAAAGCAGATATTCACACCCAGTTAGTAAAACCGGGTCGGTTCGGATGTAGGCCACCGGATCGGTTCGGATTGGCTTGAATAATAATGCCTCTTTTCCTCCTTGTCTTTTACTCCGATCCAACCCGGTCAAGTAGGCTTTGTTTTCCCTTTTTTATTCTTTCTTTTGCTCTGACCCGATCCGATCTTGTAAACATCTTTCCCTTTCCTTCACTCCAACGTTTCTCCACCCAAACCAACCCCAGCTTCTCTCCTCTCCTTCCTTTCCTTCATTCTCCCTCTCGCTTAACCAATATCGAACCCAACTCCATTCCACAAAACTCAATCGAGACCAAGCACTTACGTGCTCAATTATCCAATAAGTTCCTAATCCCCTCTCCCAGCGCCTCGAGGTGATGGCAGAACCACCAACGACAAAGGCGAGGAGAGAGAAGGCGGCGGCGTTGGGGTTAAACAAACAACATGTTCGAATTGCTCAATTTTACCACAAATCTAAAATGAAAACGATTACAGCAAGGCAATTCGAGATTTTAAACCTACCAAGATATTTAATTTAAAGAAGAACGAGAGAGTTTCGGAGTTTTTGGGTTTCGATGTGAAAACTATTGGGTGAGAGCAATAGAAGAAGGAGAGAAAGAAAAAGATGGGAGGAGAACTTATATAAATTTGTGGTGACCACTCGTATTCCTAGCCTTTCTAACCCCGTTCGGACCGGGATTCAGGCCCACAAGGGATTCTGGCCTGCTAGTCTGTTGTTAAGCCATACAAATGGGAAATCCATTCGGATCGGAATCCAAACCGAAAGGGATCATATATACTGATTCGGCACGCAGGTTGAATTTGAGGAAAAATAAAGAAAAAGCTCACCTGGAGGGATCATTGGATTTTAAAAAGAGCACTCAAAGTTGTTTGAAAATGAAGAAAGTAATTCGTATGGTTCATGGATATATATAAGCAGTGAAATGCGCAATTTTATAAAGCGGCACGTCTCAACAAGTAAATGGAAGAGATCATTCGATGGCTTTAATTCAAAGGTTATTTTGTAAACTACTTCAAAGCACACTTTATCTTAAATAAGAGTGTACTTCGAGGGGGCAAAATGTTAGCCTCCTTTGTGAATTAGGCTACACAAAGGGCAAATAGTGAGAAAGCCACCAACCGGTTCGGATCAGAGGAAGATAGCGCAGGAAGTAACTAGAGATCAAGAACAGAGATACCATACTGGTTCAGATCGGAGGAGTACGTCAGCAACATCATATGATAACAAGTGGCCTTATCGGATCGGATCGGAGGCAACCGATCTGAACCCTTTTCTCTGAGCCTGTGACGGTTGCTACACACGTTTAAGCATGACCAGTTCTCCCACGATCTCCCACTAAATCGATGCACTGTCACCATCTAGAAGCCTCCGAACCCGACTCTTATGGGATGGGTGCCACGTAATTCTGAACCGGAGCCACTTCGAAGAGATTTTTCTCCTCTAAATACACAATTTAGAGGCATTTGAAAGGATCTTTTGGCAAATTCTCAGTTCTAACTTCCTCCATAGCCGAATTTCTTAACTACATTCAGATTAAAATCATCACTTAAAGTCTATTTTTGAGAGATTTGAGTGAGTTTAGCATTGTAATTGTGAAGTTGAGTGAGAATCATTGATGTATTTGCATTCAAATCGTCAATTAAAAGAATAGAAAGTGGACGTAGGCTCTTTAACGCCGAACTACTATAAATCGTGTGTTCTTCGTTGCTTTTTAGTTCTATTTCATTAAAATCATCACTAATTTGGGTGTTAGAACCAATTTTTGGTCTAAAAATTATAATATTTAAATGATAATATTTTCAAAATATTAGATTTTGAAATCCTTTCCTTTTCGATATTCATTAAACAATTGAAAAAAATCGATATAAATATCGTTCGCGTTAAAGTGACGCATATCGAATCAACACGGCTTCGTATATTTCGATATTTTCGTGTCCATCCAAAATCTGACATCAAATTCACTTTTTAATCCTTTACTGAATATTATTTTAGAATATTCGTTATTTTAAAATATCCGTTATTCCTGATTTGGAATCAGACACAGTCAGTTACCATATAATGTTATTTATACGTATTTCATACAACACATGTATACAACAACAATGATAAACAATAATCCATCATCCATAGTGCATTCTACACTGTATAAGCATTAAAACAAATAAATAACGCTTACTACAGTTCGTCAACCAATCAATTGACATACAACTAAACAATTGGGATTAGTGTACGGCAAATATCATCTTAATACCCATATGGGTTTCAACCAATAAATACTGAATATTATTTGTGTAGTTGGGCGATGTGTAAAATTTATAGTCCCAATCAATATCAGTTAAATGGGTGTACATAAACAAATCTTCTGATTTGTAAATGAATATTTACTTTCATTTCAGGAGATTTCATGTTGTTCATATATACGTTAAAAATTATATTTTTAACGTTAAAATGTTTATTTCAACACTTAACTATTTTTAATAGTTCATACTTTCAATAAAAAATGATATTTTTATTGTTCATACATTTTATTCAAAACATTAATATTTTATACACTTCACATACACATTAAAAATTATATTTTTAATGAATAAATATTTATTTCAGAAAAATTTGGCATTATAATGGCGTGATATTAGAACCGGAGTAATATATAGCATCACTCCTCTCCTGATACTGGCTCGCGCCATAACAATAATCAATCCAATCCACAAACCACAATACAATTCAATTCAACACAATACAGTCAATTTTCCCAAAATTCAATTCAAACAAACAACCATGGTTTATACAAATAAATAGTGTTGGGAGCTACTAAGCCCCGTCTGCAACCTAAGATATTTTTAACTGTAAAATAAACTGAGTGAGAAGGAGTTCTTCCAGAATTTGCAAATGAGCTCCAATCTTCACATGGTCTTTTTTTCTAGGTCAAATGCACCATTCCGGACAATTTTCGCCTACCTTTCTTTCGAAATTGGTCCATTTCCCCAGAAATCGCGAAAAGACAGTATTTCGACAGTAGAATTTGGACGTGTTTTCTGAACAACTCCGTAATCCAAAATATGACTTCCATATACTCAAATCGAAGAGAAAATCATGCTCTTCAATTTTGGTATTGTGGAGTTTTGGTCAGAAGCGCTCGGTCGGAGAGATATGGGTCGTGGAAGCTTAGGGTGTTATTTGCAAAACTGAAGATTATAAAAATTGGATTTTTAATTGAGGAGGGGGTCCACGGCTGGAGTGGTGGTCGGAAGAGGGGCGACTGGGTTGCTGAGGGGTTGGGGATGGTGCAGGTGGCCAGCGGGGGTGGGTGGTGGGGTAGGCATTGGGTTTGGGTGCGGAGGTTCAAATTAGAAAGGGAGAGAGAGTAGAGAGGAGAGAGAAGGGGGATGTAACACCCCACATCCGTTAGTGTCACTCACAAAGGGAATGCACTAAGTTCTGTGGAGCATTTAAGGTAAAAGATGCAGATAAATTACAGGACAGATAATTAAAACAGTGGAAAATAAAACTTCACTTTATTGATAAAATAGTTTGTACAACAATTGTTTTCCAATGCCAGAGTATCCGTCTTACAAAATAAAGGAGCATAAAATAACATTTATATTCCCAGTGTAGCATGAGCCAGCCATAGCAGTGGAAAAGAGAATCCAAGCAAAACTCTGACTAATCTTCAAGCTTGGAAAGAAAAACCGAGCTAAGTAGTAATGTTCCCTCCCTGCGGACCTAGGGGGGAACGGAAGACAAGGTAGCGAAAGAAAACAGAGTCAGACATTAGGTCAGGTAAGTTCAGTAACTTTCAGCATGTGAACAAATAAAAACAACATGACATGGATTAACTGAATACAAGGCAATACCATGATGATAGGGTTAACAAGATAATGCAAGTTATGCTGAGGCAAGATAAAACTAAATGTACTAATAAATTGGATCTAACGACAAGCTGAATATATTGATAAACTGAATATGCTTCCATACTTTCTCTACTTCGCGATTACCCTGTTATTCTGGTTTCTATATCTCTGCACCACCTAACTAGAGTCCAACTAGTAATCTGTATAAACAATAATGTGATCCCAATTCCCAAAATTGTGATTGTTTTCAGGGTACATCTATTATTTATTACCTAGACCTAGTCTAGGGTTTTCTATCGAGCACATTCTAGATCCGACCAGGGTTTTCGCTACCCATGCCTACTGGGGTTTATGCTACCTATTGAACGTTTCTCGGATTTTAGGGTTTACGTGACCTAGGTCCAACTAGGGATTATGCTACCTACCGAACGATGCCCCCTAGTCTAGGACACACTACCTAGAGCGGTATATGCTCCAAGACTTTTCCCACCTATGTGTCGTGAATCGTTATCGCTGTCTAGATGCACATGTCCTCTGTATGTGTGACCCGAGTCTCGTGTCAGGGCAAATCAAGAATCATGGAACTCGGTTGGGAGCTTTCAGATATCTGCCGATGCAGATGCTAAGGTCTGTTTTTCCAGCGGCTATGGTCCCACCTGACCCCTCCCTCAACTAATGAAAGGCACACCTTGAAAAATGAGAACTATACGCAGGCCCTCTATGCCCCCACTAATCTATGGCCATCTGCACCCATAACTAGATAGCAAGTATATGGTCTTCTGGAGTTCTCCGCCTTTCCGCTGTACGTATCTCGACCGACTCAAGATGGTAGGTAGACGACGAGTTGCTATCAAAAGGCCACTGGTCTCGCCGAATCACGCTGGTCCATCCTAGTCTTTAGGTTGCCCTATATTGCAACCAAGGCATACCCTTGGTTCTTCTAACGCAGACCTTAACCTCTGTGAGCCCAGGTGGATCATCTGCAGCCTCACAGAGGGATACCAAGAGTACATTCATGTCCCCTCGAAGCCGCGTGCTTCGTACCCCAATTCGTTGGAGCCTTCTTTAAGATCAGATGGATGTTCGCTCCTTCTCGTATTCTACTAAGGTTTACTACTTAGTCCCCTTAACTAAGGTTTACTACTTAGTTTCCTGAACCGTCGTTTTCTTAACTAAGGTTTACAACTTAGTCCTCTTAACTAAGGTTTACTACTTAGTTCTCTTTCTCGTCAAGCTGGATTGGTTAAGTGTCATTAGTCAATTCAAGTTAACTTAACCCATTCATTTGTCATGTTAAACTGGTTAAGTATTATCAATAGTTCATGTTGACTTAACCCGACCACAAATCAAGTTATATAGGTTAAGTATTTCTTATTACTTAACCCCACCCGTTCATCTTGTATTGGTTAAGTATTACCTTTTACTTAACCCTGCCCATCTGTTTTGCTAACACGCTATAACGGTTAAGTGTTCTCTTAGTTAACTTAACCCTAATGCCTGTTTAATACACATGTTCTAATGGTTAAGTATTATCCCTTCATGTTTTAACTTAACCTTGTTCATTTGGCACATTATGATGGCTAAGTGTTCTAAGTTTACTTAATTCCACCTTCTAGTCTAGTTAACATGTGAAATTGGCTAAGTGTATTTCACTTAACCCCACCTTCTAGTCTAGTTAACATGTTATAACGGTTAAACCTTTTCTTAACCTTACCCACTTGTCTAGTTAACATGTTATAACGGTTATTTAACCCCTACAAGTCTTGTATTGTTAACATGTTAAGTTGGTTAAGTGTTCCTATGGAATTAACCCTCCCATTCAAGCTTAACTGTTTCTTAGCTTTAAATTATTCATTTTAAAGCACCAACCACTCACATTAGACAGATATTGTTGTGGTTACTGGATGTGCCGGTCGGTTCTAGGCAGATTTACACCGCAACTCAGTCTAACCTCAGGTCCTTTTAGGCTCAATGCTCTAACCACCCACATTAGATAGGTATTGTTATGGTTGCCGGATTTGCTGGGTGGTTCCGGGCAGTCTTATACCGTAACTCAATCTAACCTCGGGTTAGGCATATTCGTCTTTCCTAGATTTACATATTTATCCTTTTTGTCTATATGTAAATTGCTAACAACTCATTTAAACAAATTTGGCCTATATCATATTTATTTGTCATGCCTACTAACATACCTATATTCTAGGCCCAAATCTTGATTTACCTATCAATTAACCCAACTTGCACTTTATGCCAGATTAGATCTAGTATTTCCATTTACAGTTCATGTCAAAACTAGATTTGATACTCTAGTTTACAATTTATGCCTACAGCTTAGGTTACTAGCCAATACTATATTCAATATATCAAATTACATCTTCTATGATTCACGTCAAATTACCCCAATTTGCATCTAATGGTCATGTTATAATACATGCTCTAAATTATGCCAAATAATATAGATTTCATGTTATACCCAAATAACCCCGCATTCATAACGTATGTATACCACGATTTCACAAGTTTTCTAAATACTCATGAAATGAAACTAAAAAGGGAATAGGGTATAAACATGAGAATTGACATAAAAGGATAGGCATGCAAAAGCGAGCCAAATACAAGGATAATGGATCCAATGGTTTTGGTGTTCATAATAACGGATAGGAATAAACTAAGCAAGTCACACCCTAGGTATGAGATCCAACAAAATGCCAGTTCGGTGTACAACATGGTTTGTAACAATAGTGTTATGGGCATAAACAATTAACCATAATAGTCTTAAGTAATTAACCACAATAGTCATAGTCATGGTCATAGGTAGAAACCTCATAGTTATGAATCATAGGCAATTAACCACAATAGTCATAGTCATGGTCATAGGTAGAAACCTCATAGTTATGAATCATAGGCGATTAACCACAATATTCACGCATAATTAGCCAAAATAGTCCTTAGGCAATTATCCTAAATAGTCATAGGCAGTTAACTGTAATAATTTCAAAGTCATGGTCATAGGCAATAGTCTTATGTTCATAATCATAGGCAATAATCTCATAGTCATGAATCATGGTCGTAGGCAATGGTCTTATGTTCATAGTCATAGGCAATAGTCTTATGTCCACAGTCATAGTCTTAGGCCATTAACAATAGTTTCAACGTCATAGGCATAGGCACAGTCTCATCGGTAATTAATCACAATAGTTCTTAATTAGATCTAAAGACATATACAAACACAGATTCAAATGAGAGGATCAGGCATATTCTTATATTCATTTAATTTCATGCCATAAATAGATCTAGACGTTCAAATCTAAAAAGTACCTGACTTACATTGATCGGTTTTAGAAAAGGATAATAATGCTGAAGCGATTTGCTATGATTCGCGCGACGTTGCTCGAAGTCGTTGAATTAGCCTTTGCTTCCTTTCTTGAAGCTTTAACTTTATTTGAATCTCCAATATGCAATTCCTTGCCGTAGTCTTCAAGAATAGCCTTCGTGTTTTATTTTAATTTATTTATTTCAATTATTCCAGAGGAAGCATAAGGAGAGAATGAAATGTTGTAAAGAGAATGGGGCTATGGGGCTGTTTGTATAGGATTCGACGGACGAATCTAGACTGAAAACAAGACCAGAAACATTATAATGAACACAGGCTCAAAACTAGGTTTCAGCACCAGGTCGACCCTCGGGTCGACACTATGGTCGACCTGGTCCTTGGGAGGTCGACATTATGGTTGACCCCCAGGTCGACCTGGTCCTGGGCGTGAAATTTCCTGCCCAGCCTGCTCTGGGTTTTGAATTCGAATTCGAATTTCGAGCTGTTTTTCTGTTCTAAAAATCCTTGAAACTTTGGAGGGTCATATCTACCTCATTTGGACTCCGTTTCTCGAAAACTCGGACTCGATTCCAAGCAGAATTTTGAGACGAACGCAGTGGCGCAACCCGTTCCCCTTGATTTAAAATTTAATTATACTTTAATTTATGAAACTTAATGTTACAGAACTACGGGGTGTTACATTCTCCCCCTCTTAAAAGGATTTCGTCCAGAAATCTTCAAGTTAGGAAGAATGTATCCTACCATCCAATCAGCCATCTACTCAACCATTCAATCACAGGCATTCATTGTCCTTAAAACGATTTCTAATGCTTTCATGTTCATATGCATAGTGTGTGTATATGTCTTTATCTAATGCAAAATCAGGCAGTCTACTGATTCAGTTGACCTCCTTAATGCAAATTATGTCAGTGCCATGTGTCCAATCATGTATGCAAGCATCCCTAATTATGTAAATACTACATGTGTGCATAGCCATTCATCCATATGCAACATCCATATGACAACATATCAAGTTAAATCCATTAAGCAAATACAAATATGCGAATGCAATATGAAAGCGACTGAGTTGTTCTAGCGTTTATGGTGTGTATATGCATCCATAAGCAACCATTTGCAACCATTAATCATAACATGTTTCGAATACATGTTTACATCCATTGACTTCTACCTAATGATCGATGATACGCTCTAGAGGATATACCTTAAAAGCTAGAAAGTATGCATAGAATTCCTAGAAAAAGAGATCAAGGATGTTCCCTTAAGAAAATGGTGTGATGCGTGTATCTAGTCTTTAGTCTTCTAAGTCGCATCTTCTTGAGTTTCACTATTCTATATCTTATCTAATTAATCTTCACGATTGCGAAGCTTCTTGACCTCCATTTCCAAAACTGTCGTTGATCGGATAACTGGTTTTGCATTGTCAACTGGATATATGTGGAAGTCTATCTCGCGTTTTAGGGGTAAACTCCTAACCTAATCAAAACATTTGCGTACTCATGGACTACCCTAACGGATTGCAAATCGTCGATAAATGCATTAAACGATTCTAGCTAGCTAAGCCTAACTTATTCTTTACACGGAATCTCAAGGGTATTTCCAAGGCAAGTCAAAAGTCTAACTACCCTCCTTTCAGAATTACTAGCCAACCAACCCATTCCTAGAATCAACTCATAGCCCATGGAACCAAAAACATAAGCATTATGCTTAAACTCAACACTTGATATAGTTATTCTCAAATCCTTACAAAGATAAATGGGTCGAACCACCAATTGGATTTGAGACTAAAGTGGGATCTTCTACTATAGAAGTACTAAGGTGCAGAGACTCAACTATGGAAGTAGATATGAACAAATGCGAAGCGCTAAGATCAAAATAGTACTAACTGGATGATCAAAACGAAAAGCTAAACTTTTCCAACAGAGACTTTTACTATCTCTCTCTTAGGTGTTCTGGTGGTGAAAGCATGTACTCGCCCTTCTGAAAATCCTGTCCCTCGTCCTTGTCCTTAATTATATGTCCTATTATACCATGGAAAAGATACATCCTCTCGTCTTAGGTTTTATAATTCCTTCTTTCTTCGTGAGTCGAGTTTATATCCATGAATTTCTCATTCTTGCATTGAGCTCCCTAGCCAAACTCCCTCATCCTCATATTTACCATCCTTGTGTAATCATATTGACAAGTTTCTCAAAAGTTGCCTCCATCGCACGGAAAACCCTTCAAAGCTTGAAAGAAGACAAGCTGCAGGTGAAACTACTATGGCTATAGATGGGAGTCGGGCACTACTTTGCCCTTCGATAGGTATCGTAGTCTTATCAAGCCTACGGAACCATGCTGCGAGGAGGTTACCTCCCAGAAAGTCAGGAGCCCCGAAGACTCAAGAAAGAAGGGGACAAGAATTCAAACAGTGGATCAGAAGATAGAGCATATGGCTTTTGGGGAATATGCCTTTAAAACAAAACTTTTCTTTTGAAAATGCTTCTTTTAAAACCATTGAAAATAATTTTTCAAATCTTTTATCCGATCCGGTAACCTTCAGCTCTGATACCACGTGTAACACCCCACATTCGTTAGTGTCACTCATAAAGGGAATGCACTAAGTTCTGTGGAGCATTTAAGGTAAAAGATGCAGACAAATTACAAGACTGATAATTAAAACAGTGGAAAATAAAACTTCATTTTATTGATAAAATAGTTTGTACAACAATTGTTTTCCAATGCCAGAGAATCTGTCTTACAAAATATAGAAGCATAAAATAACATTTATACTCCTCAGTGTAGCATGAGCCAGCCATAGCAGTGGAAAAGAGAATCCAAGCAAAACTCTGACTAATCTTCAAGCTTGGAAAGAAAAACTGAGATAAGTAGTAACGTTCCCTCCCTGCGGACGTGGGGGGGGGGGGGAACGGAAGACAAGGGAGCGAAAGAAAACAGAGTCAGACATAGAGTCTGGTAAGTTCAGTAACTTTCAGCATGTCAACAAATGAAAAAAACATGACATGGATTAACTGAAAACAAGGCAATACCATGATGATAGGGTTAACAAGATAACGCAAGCTATGCTGAGGCAAGATAAAACTGAATGTACTGATAAATTGGATCTAACGACAAGCTGAATATACTGATAAACTGAATATGCTTCCATACTTTCTCGACTTTGCGATTACCCTGTTATTCTGGTTTCTTTATCTCTGCACCACCTAACTAGAGTCCAACTAGTAATCTGTATAAACAATAATGTGATCCCAATCCCCAAAATTGTGATTGTTTTCAGAGTACATCTATTATTTATTACCTAGATCTAATCTAGGGTTTTTTTATCTAGCACATTCTAGATCCAACCAGGGTTTTCGCTACCCATGGCTACTGGGGTTTATGCTACCTATTGAACGTTTCTCCGATTTTAGGTTTTACGTGACCTAGGTCCAACTAGGGATTATGCTACCTACCGAACGATGCCCCCTAGTCTAGGACATTCTACCTAGAGCGGTACATGTTCATTGACTTTTCCCATGTATGTGTCGCGAATCGTTATCGCTGTCTAGATGCACATGTCCTCCATATGTGCGACCCGAGTCTCGTGGCAGGGCAAATCAAGAAACACGGAACTCGGTTGTGATCTTTCAAATATCTGCCGTTGCAGATTCTAAGGTCTGTTTTTCCAGTGGCTATGGTCCCACCTGAACCATCCTGTGACGGCCCGCCCCGCACCAACCGACATTTACTCCAAAAGTGCGCTGTACACATGTACAGTTAGCACGGGGCGAATCGTCAGAAGGAAAGGGGAAGAAGGAAATGAACTAACACGGAACCTGTAAAATGTCTCACAGCGCATGTAATAAAATATAATAACAACATACTTGATATAAAACAGGTGAGACAGTGCATAAGCTGAAAACAACTAACATAGCAGCGGAAAATCCAAGTACAGCTTATGATCCAAAGTTAACATTATTACAACTTTTCAAACTGTCTCAAAAGCAAAAGCAAGATAAAGGAGGTACGCTACTAATGCCCAAGTAGCGACCACCAACGACACAGGGAGAATATCTATATATCATACGTGGAAGCCTCCTGCTCGCCTCCGAATCCGCTACTCGCGCATCACCAGCTAACCTGCCTCTAGTCTGCTCATGTGAGCACCTAGAGTAATAAGAGGAGACATAAAACTATGGGTCAGACATAAAGCCTGGTATGAGCGATAAGCATCCAAACAGAACAATAACAAGTAGACTAAAACATACCTGAACCTGGACCTGCAACCAAAGAGTTAGCACTACATACTGTACAACACTCTAAGGTGCCATTTCAAATGGTGTAAAGATAACGGGGGTGGGGGTGTGCATGTCATAGTGATGGCAAACAATCATACATAGCAACCATCCTCACATCTCTCACTCAGTGCGTAAAGCATACGATATTCACCACTTCGATCACCCAACATACCTTGCTATGATCACTTTGCCCCATGAAGTCATAAACGGCTTCACTGCACTGATACCTAGCCATAAATCCTTCGCTATGTCCGCTTTGCCCCATGGAGTCATAATGACCCCACTGCACTGGCTCATAGCCTTACTAATCCTTTACTATGTCCACTCTGCCCCATGGAGTCACAATGACCCCACTGCACTGGCTCATAGTCTTACTACGCATCACTTTGCCCCTCGAGTCATAACGACTCTACTGCACTGATAACGTAGTCTTGCTACCATCACCTTGCCCCTCGAGTCATAATGACTCTACTGCACTGATAAGTAGCCCATCATCCATTTTCAGTGGTGAATCGAAGTTATGAACGTCGACAATTCCTTAGCACACGTCCCACAGCAAAGCCCAACCATGAAGTGAACTCATTGATCCCCAACTGGATCCTGAGCTCTAACTTCCATTTGGACCACCTTTGCATCTCGGGTTATTGGTCATCACCAGTATTCGGTTCGGTTCTCTTGTCCATGTCTTTCGGTTCGGTTCGGCCATGGCGTTCGGGTCTTCAGCTCGTACTATGTTGTTCAATCTTCACGTTCGGTTCGGATCGGTCACATCACTTCGGTTCGGTTCGGGTGTTACTCCCGGTCTGATTCTCCTCGTGCTCTCCGATCCCACGCTACGCCCCTTCGGTTGTGATGCTCCGGTCTGATCCCATTCCTAGCTCTTGTCTGATCCGATCCAGCTTCACCCCAATTCGATCCGGTCCGGGCCTTCCTTCTCGCCCTAGCATTTGTATGTTGCTGGAGACGCTACCACTTTGGCTTGGTTCGGTTACCTGATCCGACCCCCTTATCCGATCCGGATTCCTGTAGCATTTCCTGCAACTTTTCCAGCGAGTGTTTTACGCCATTCGACAGCGTTTTCGACCATTCTACCTTTTCTAATCAATCACAAAGCATACCATACAGTCTTAGCAACAAGTAGAAGTGACCTCAAACACCAAAACATCAATATGATAGGTTAAAATGGATCAAACATACCCAAAACCCCATATTTCCCCTTAAGCATGTTTAGGTGAAACTAATGATGTGATTAGCAAAACTTAACCAAACTAATCCAAATTCATATCAGAGGTCTAAAACATCATTTCGAATTTTATAAATATTTTTCCAGGATTTTATCATGTTTAAATTCGCTAATTAACACTAATTACCCGTAATTAGCCATAATTAGTGAGGAACTGTGCAAATCACTCACCTTAGCCACAAATAAGACTTAGATCTGAAATAAATATCTGGTTTGGAGCAAATCCCGATGCTAAATAGCAGCTCTCACATTGATTTGGTGAAGTTCTCCCTTGATTTGATGTTGCTAAGCTTAATCCTTGATTAGAAGATGATTTGGAGGTGATTTAGAGGTTGGAGGCCAATTTTAGTGTTTCTAAGAGGTAAGTGGAGGCTAGAAAACTGAAATGGAATGATTCTCTAACTCTTTTCAGCCTCCCCATAATCCTAATCCCGAAATGGATTATGGGCCCATTCACTAATCACCCTATTTGGCCCGGTTAAGCAGTTTTTCATCTTCCAAACCTTATTTCAGCCATATCTCCCAAACGATAAGTTCGTTTCTCACATGTGACCACTCTACGAAAAGGTGAACCATCAAACGAATCTAATGGAAGTGGTTTCAGGTCAAAATTCCTTTCCAATCAAAGTTATGGCCAAAACAAGATCAGCTAGGGGCAAAATGGTCATTTAAAAATCAACAAAAATCATGAACATGAGAAATGAGTCTAATGGTTGTTTCCCAAAGTTACATGACCATACGACTTCATATGGGAATGAAATAAATATTCTACGATCCTCCGACGCGTAGAATGCGGGTTGTTACATTGTCCTCCCCTTAAGAAATTTCGCCCCCGAAATTCCCTAACCAAAACACACAAAGGGTTCCGCATGCCTATTAACCATGAAACAACAATCAAACATGAAAAACAAGTCTATCCTAGCATGCGGAATAACTAAATTACAAGGTAAATCTTACCAGGCAAAGAGTTCTGGATACGTCTTTTTAATGCTCTCCTCTGTCTCCCAAGTACAGTCATTCTCGTTCTCGCCCCACTGAACCTTGACTAGATTCACCGCCTTCCTTCGAAGTTGCTTCGTATCGTGCTCGACAATACGAATTGGCTTGCGGTTCCCAACCGCCTCTGGTTCTAATTCGAAGTCCTCTAACTGATCAGGTGAAATAGTCATATCTGGGCCATGTACGAACTTCCTTAGTTGGGAAACATGAAATACGTTGTGAACTCCCGCCATCTTCTCTGGTAAGTCAACTCTATATGCCAAATTCCCGACTAGTTCAAGAACAGGAAATGGGCCAACAAATCTTGGTGCCAACTTGCCTCTCCTACCAAATCGTATCACGCTCTTCAACGGAGAAATCTTGACAAACACCAAGTCACCAATGGAGAATTTTAAGTCTCTTCTAGATGCAAATGGTCATCCCATGATCCACCAAAATCCAATATACAAGCTCTCAAGAGATCTTCCAATATACGATTCACCCTCTCCGTCTGACCGTCGGTCTGAGGATGATATGCGGTATTGAGATGTAATTCTGACCCTAGAGCCTCTTGTAAGCTCTTCCAAAACCCACTAGTAAACAACGGGTCTTGGTAACTCACAATACTTTTAGGTACTCCATGAAATCTCACTACCCACTTCATATACAATTCTGCTAACTTAGCTGCCGTTCTAGCCGATTTGACTGGTATAAATCTTGCACTTTTAGTCAATCGATCCACAATTACCCAAATGCTATCATATCCTGATCTAGTCCTTGGTAAACCATCGATGAAATACATCGAGACTTGCTCCCATTTACATTCGGGAATTTCTAATGGTTGCAACAACCCACTAGGCTTCTTTTGCTCAGCTTTAACTAGCTGGCAATTCATGCATTTGGATATAAACTTCCCAATGTCTCTTTTCATCCCTTCCCAGTAGTAAGTCTGCTTCATGTCTCGATACATCTTATTAACACTGGGATGTATAGTCAGTTTTGAGTGATGACATTCTCTAAGCACTTCATCTCTCAAACCATTCACGTTGGGTACAACTAGTCTTCCATTATTTCTAAGCCATCCATCTCGATCAAGCCCATACGAATTCATCTCATCACCGTCGATGTCCATCTCTAACTTGGAGATGATTTCCAATAGATTAGGATTGTCCCTCTGGCTGGAACCAATCCGCTCTATCAAAGTGAGTCTGATCGCCAAACTAGCTAGCATGACTGGATCCAATTCTCACTTTGGTCTGAAATCAAACCCTGCGATATACTCCAGTTGCTTCCATTCAAGAAACATAGCCCCTAAACTGGCATGTCTCCTACTCAAGGCATTGGCTACCGCATTACCTTTCCCAGGTGTGTATGCATATCAAAATCATACGAAGCCAAGAACTCTAACCATCTTTGCTGACAGAGATTCAGATCTTTCTGAGAGAAGAGATACTTTAACGATTTATGATCGGTAAACAACTCAAATCTTTCTCCCAAGAGATAGTGTCTCCACATCATTAACGCGAACACAATCGCTGCCAGTTCCAAATCATGGGTAGGGTACTTCTTATCATGCGGCTTTAGCTGCCGACTAGCATAAGCTACAACCCTACCTCCTTGCATCAATACAACACCTAGTCCGGTACCACAAGAGACCGTGTATACCATCATCTCTTCATTCCCCTTAGGAATGACCAATACTGGTGCACGCGTCAACTTTTCTTTTAGACTCTTGAATGCATTCTCACACACTCCGTCCCAGACGAAGGACTGATTCTTCTTGGTCAACTGAGTCAACGGTGATGCTATCTTGGAGAAGTCCTAGATAAACTTATGATAATATCCAGCTAACCCCAAGAAACTTCTTACATCTGTTGCATTCTTGGGCGTAGGCCAATCCTGTACCGTAGCCACCTTCGCAGGGTCCACGGCAATACCATTCTCTGAAACAACATGACCCAATAATCTCACTTCCCTTCTCCAAAAGTGACACTTAGAGAATTTCACTTTCAATTGGTGTTTCCTCAACACCTCCATCACTATCCTCAAGTGTCCCTTGTGTTCCTCCTCTGTCCTCGAGTAAACAAGGATGTCGTCTATGAACACAAGAACAAACTTATTCAACTGATCTCTGAATACTCGATTCATAAGATCCACAAAGTAGGCTGGTTCATTGGTCAACCAAAATGGCATGACCAACCACTCATAGAATCCAGACGGCATCCTAAATGTCGTTTTCGGAACACTCTCATCCACTACTCGGAGCTGATGAAATCCTGTCGTGAGGTCCAACTGGGAGAACACTCTTGCTCCTTCCAGTTGACCAAACAAATCATCTATCCGCGGTAGAGGATACTTATCCTTCCTCGTTAACTTATTCAACTCGCGATAGTCCACACATAAACGAAGGGAACCATCTGCCTTAGTGGCAAACACAACTGGTGCTCCCCACTCGGAGACACTTCTTCTAATAAATCCCTTCTTCAAAAGATTGCTGACTTGCACCCCGAGCTCTCGCTGCTCCCTTGCTTCCATACGATGAAGCGGCATCACTATAGGTCTGGCATCTTTCACTAAATCAATACGGAACTCAATCTCTCGGTGTGGTGGAAGCCCGGTCACCTCCTCGAAGACGTCCGGGTACTAGCCAACCACGGGCACATCTGACAACTCATCATGCGAGATGTCGAGGGAATTTATAAAATTAGCCATTACCCCATCACTAGGTAGACTACCAAACACTACCCTCCGCCCATCATCCGCCTTAACTGTCACCAAAAATCCCTCACAGTCTACCACCACCCAGTATCTTTGGAGCCAATCGACTCCCAATATAATGCCATACCCAGTAAAGCCCAAAACAAAGAAATCACAAACAAACATACATCCATGACTCGATAAGACCAAATTCCTGCAAATCATACTAAGGCTAGTCGAACCACCAATCGGGTTCGTTACAACCAATGGTCTATCGACTATCTCGGGTTCCAGTCCCAACCTATCTACCAGGTCACTAGATATGAAGGAATGGGAAGCCCCAGTATCAAACAAAACTCGAACTGGTACATCATAAATAGAAAGCATACCTTGAATAACAACATTCTTTCCTTTCTCCGCCGCAGTTGGGGCATTCGACGAAGAAGAAATAGCATCAATAGCATATGCTTTCACAATCTGCTTCTCCTTAAGAGTTTGCAGACACTTATCCTTATGATGTCCCACTTGACCACAGTTATAGCACTTCCTTTCCGCTGGCTTGGCCCGACATTCTTTAGCATAATGGCCCTTCTTACCACAGCTAAAGCACTCAACTTCTTTCTTGTTCATTTTCTGGCCATCCTTAGATTGGCTCTGCTTCCTCTTATTCTGAGAGTTATTCTTGCCTCCAACGCCTGCTTGCGGCTTCAACCCTTCTGCAGATGCAACCTCAGTCTTTGGCTTAGGGTAAAGACTCTCTAATCTCAAAGCTTTCCCCACAATCGATTCAAAGGTCTCATCGATGTGGTTGATAAGCCTTTCCCCCAAGTATCCATCCAAACCAGTAATGAACTTCTCATTCTTCTTCTCAGGAGTATCGATAAGAGATAGTCCATACTTCGACAAAGTGTCGAACTCAGCAATATAGTCGGAGACTGCCCTACCATTCTACTTGAGTTCCAAGAATCTCTTAAACAACACCGACTTCTGGGCAGCTGGAATGAACTTCTCGCTAAAGCGAGCCTTGAACTGATCCCAAGTAACCTTATCTTCTGGAGTAGATGTTTTATTGGCATTCCACCAATTCATCGCTCGCCCTTGCAGCTAATGAGACGCTAGCCTTCTCTTCATCGCATCCTCGATACCCAAGTCGTCGAAGATACGATCACAGCTATCCAACCAATCTTGAACATCTGTGGCCGACTCCATTCCGTGGAACGGCTTCACAACAAGGTTAGTGTAATCCTTGCACAACTTGGTGAAATCGACCCTAGGGACCTGCACTACTGGACCACCACCAATTCCGGGATTGGGAACTGCCCCTTGCACCTCCCTAAGCATGTCTCTCATGAGGTCAGTAAACGTCGCCCTCATGTCAGCGGCATTCCCATTATTGGCTCCCCTACCAACACCTCTTGCATATCGGCTCATCGTCAATCTGTAAAAGGGGAAACGATTAACGACCCCATAGTGGTGCTAGTGCAGTACGACTTCATTCTTATACTACTAATAGTATATGAAAATATAGCTTTTGAAAGCCGAAGTAATCACAAATACGCTCTCTCGTATATGTACTATCTCTCCCTGGTGGCTTTCCCTAGGTTAACTACGCAACCTAGAGCTCTGATACCAAATGTGACGGCCCACCCCGCACCAACCAACATTTACTCCAAAAGTGCGCTGTACACATGTACAGTTAGCACGGGACGGATCGTCAGAAGGAAAGGGGAAGAAGGAAATGAACTAACACGGAGCCTGTAAAATGTCTCATAGCGCATGGAATAAAATATAATAACAATATACTTGACATAAAATGGTGAGACAGTGCATAAGCTGAAAACAACTAACATAGCAGCAGAAAATCCAAGTACAGCTTATGATCCAAAGTTAACATTATTACAACTTTTCAAACTGTCTCAAAAGCAAAAGTAAGATAAATGAGGTACACTACTAATGCCCAAGTAGCGACCACCAACGACACAGGGAGAATATCTATATATCATACGTGGAAGCCTCCTGCTCGCCTCCAAATCAGCTACTCGCGCATCACCAGCTAACCTGTCTCTAGTCTACTCGTGTGAGCACCCAGAGTAATAAGAGGAGACATAAAACTCTGGGTCAGACATAAAGCCTGGTATGAGCGATAAGCATCCAAACAGAACAATAACAAGTAGACTAAAACATACCTGAACCTGGACCTGCAACCAAAGAGTTAGCACTACATACTGTACAACACTCTAAGGTGCCATTTCAAATGGTGTAAAGATAACGGGGGTGGGGGTGTACATGTCATAGTGATGGAAAACAATCAAACATAGAAACCATCCTCACATCTCTCACTCAATGCGTAAAGCATACGATATTCACCACTTCGATCACCCAACATACCTTGTTATGATCACTTTGCCCCGTGAAGTCATAAATGGCTTCACTGCACTGATACCTAGCCACAAATCCTTCGCTATGTCCACTTTGCCCCATGGAGTCACAATGACCCCACTGCACTGGCTCATAGCCTTACTAATCCTTTACTATGTCCACTCTGCCCCATGGAGTCATAATGACCCCACTGCACTGGCTCATAGTCTTACTACGCATCACTTTGCCCCTCGAGTCATAACGACTCTACTGCACTGATAACGTAGTCTTGCTACCATCACCTTGCCCCTCGAGTCATAATGACTCTACTGCACTGATAAGTAGCCCATCATCCATTTTCAGTGGTGAATTGAAATTATGAACGTCGACAACTCCTTAGCACACATCCCGCAGCAAAGCCCAACCATGAAGTGAACTCATTGATCCCCAACTGGATCCTGAGCTCTAACTTCCATTTGGACCACCTTTGCATCTCGGGTTATTGGTCATCACTAGTATTCAGTTCGGTTCTCTTGTCCATGTCTTTCGGTTCGGTTCGGCCATGGCGTTCAAGTCTTCAGCTCGTACTATGTTGTTCAATCTTCATGTTCGGTTTGGATCAGTCACATCACTTCGGTTCGGTTCGGGTATTGCTCCCGGTCCGGTTCTCCTCGTGCTCTCCGATCCCACGCTACGCCCGTTCGGTTGTGATGCTCCGGTCCGATCCCATTCCTAGCTCTTGTCTGATCCGATCCAGCTTCACCCCAATTGGATCCGGTCCGGGCCTTCCTTCCTCCCTTAGCATTTGTATGTTGCTGGAGACGCTACCACTTTGGCTCTGTTCGGTTACCCGATCCGACCCCCTTATCCCATCCGGATTCCTGTAGCATTTCCTGCAACTTTTCCAGCGAGTGTTTTACGCCATTCGACAGCGTTTTCGACCATTCTACCTATTCTAATCAATCACAAAGCATACCATACAGTCATAGCAACAAGTTGAAGTGACCTCAAACACCAAAACATCAGTATGATAGGTTAAAATGGATCAAACATACCCAAAACCCCATATTTCCCCTTAAGCATGTTTAGGTGAAACTAATGATGTGATTAGCAAAACTTAACCAAACTAACCCAAATTCATATCAGAGGTCTAAAACATCATTTCGAATTTTGTAAATATTTTTGCAGAATTTTATCATGTTTAAATTCGCTAATTAACACTAATTAGCCATAATTAGTGAGGAACTATGCAAATCACTCACCTTAGCCACAAATAAGACTCAGATCTGAAATAAATCTCTGGTTTGGTGTGAATCCCGATGCTAAACAGCAGCTCTCACATTGATTTGGTGAAGTTCTCCCTTGATTTGATGTTGCTAAGCTTAATCCTTGATTAGAAGATGATTTGGAGGTAATTTAGAGGTTGGAGGCCATTTTTAGGGTTTCTGAGAGGTAAGTGGAGGCTAGAAAACTGAAATGGAATGATTCTCTAACTCTTTTCAGCCTCCCCATAACCTTAATCCCGAAATGGGTTATGGGCCCATTCACTAATAACCCTATTTGGCCCGGTTAAGCAGTTTTTCATCTTCCAAACATTATTTCAGCCATATCTCCCAAACGATAAGTCCGTTTCTCACATGTGACCACTCTAAGGAAAGCTAAACCATCAAACGAATCTAATGGAAGTGGTTTCAGGTCAAAATTCCTTTCCAATCAAAAGTTATGGCCAAAAAAAGATCAACTAGGGGCAAAATGGTCATTTAAAAATCAAAAAAAATCATGAACATGAGAAATGAGTCTAATGGTTGTTTCCCAAAGTTACATGACCATACAACTTCATATGGGAAAGAAATAAATATTCTTCGATCCTCCGATGCGTAGAATGCGGGTTGTTACACCTCCCTCAACTAATGAAAGGCACACCTTGAAAAATGAGAACTATATGCAGGCCCTCTATGTCACCACTAACCTATGGTCATCCGCACACATAACTAGATAGCAGCTATATGGTCTTTTGGTGTTCTCCGCCTTTCCGCTGTATGTATCTCGACCGACTCAAGATGGTAGGTGGACGACGAGTTGCTATCACAGGGCTACTGGTCTCGTCGAATCACGTCGGTCCATCCTAGCCTTTAGGTTTCCCTATATTGCAACCAAGAGTACCCTCAGGTCCCCTCGAAGCTGCGTGCTACGTACCCAGTTCGTTGGAGCCTTCTTTAAGATTAGATGGACGTTTGCTCCTTCACGTATTCTACTAAGGTTTACTACTTAGTCCCCTTAACTAAGGTTTACTACTTAGTTTCCTAAACCATCGTTTTCTTAACTATGGTTTACAACTTAGTCCTATTAACTAAGGTTTACTACTTAGTTCTCTTTCTCGTTATGCTGGATGGGTTAAGTGTCATTAGTCAATTCAAGTTAACTTAACCCATTCATTTGTCATGTTAAACTGGTTAAGTATTATCAGTAGTT
This sequence comes from Allium sativum, assembly GCA_030737875.1. Taxonomy (NCBI): domain Eukaryota; kingdom Viridiplantae; phylum Streptophyta; class Magnoliopsida; order Asparagales; family Amaryllidaceae; genus Allium; species Allium sativum. Next base: position 43,979,972 of record CM060926.1, read on the forward strand.
CATGTTGGCTTAACCCTACCACAAATCAAGTTATATAGGTTAAGTATTTCTTATTACTTAACCCCACCCCTTCACCGCAACTCAGTCCAACCTCGGGTCCTTTTGGGCTCAATGCTCTAACCACCCACATTAGATAGGTATTGTTACGGTTGTTGGATTTGTTGGGCGGTTCCGGGAAGTCTTTTACCGTAACTCAATCTAACCTCGGGTTAGGCATATTCGTCTTTCCTTGATTTACATATTTATCCTTTTTGTCTATATGTAAATTGCTAACAACTCATTAAAACAAATTTGGCCTATATCATATTTATTTGTCATGCCTACAAACATACCTATATTCTAGGCCCAAATCTTGATTTACCTATCAATTAACCCAACTTGCACTTTATGCCAGATTAGATCTAGTATTTCCATTTATAGTTCATGTCAAAACAAGATTTGAGACTCTAGTTTACAATTAATGCCTAAAGCTTAGGTTACTATCCAATACTGGATTCAATATATCAAATTACATCTTATGTAATTCACGTCAAATTACCCCAATTTGCATCTAATGGTCATGTTATAATACATGCACTAAATTATGCCAAATAATATAGATTTCATGTTATACCCAAATAACTCCGCATTCATAACGTACGTATACCATGATTTCACAAGTTTTCTAAATACTCATGAAATGAAACTAAAAAGGGAATAGGGGATAAACATGAGAATTGACATAAAAGGATAGGCATGCAAAAGCGAGCCAAATACAAGGATAATGGATCCAATGGTTTTGGTGTACATAATAGCGAATAGGAATAAACTAAGCAAGTCACACCCTAGGTATGAGATCCAACAAAATGCCAATTCGGTGTACAACATGGTTTGTAACAATAGTGTTATAGGCATAAACAATTAACCATAATAGTCTTAGGTAGTTAACTACAATAGTCATAGTCATGGTCATATGTAGAAACCTCATAGTTATGAATCATAGTCGATTAACCACAATAGTCATAGTCATGGTCATAGGTAGAAACCTCATAGTTATGAATCATAGGCGATTAACCACAATAGTCACGGATAATCAGCCAAAATAGTCCTTAGGCAATTATCCTAAATAGTCATAGGCAATTAACTGTAATAATTTCAAAGTCATGGTCATCGACAATAGTCTTATGTTCATAATCATAGGCAATAATCTCATAGTCATGAATCATGGTCGTAGGCAATGGTCTTATGTTCATAGTCATAGGCAATAGTCTTATGTCCACAGTCATAGTCTTAGGCCATTAACAATAGTTTCAACGTCATAGGCATAGGCACAGTCTCATCGGCAATTAATCACAATAGTTTCTAATTAGATCCAAAGGCATATACAAACACAGATTCAAATGAGAGGATCAGACATATTCTTATATTCATTTAATTTCATGCCATAAATAGATCTAGACGTTCAAATCTAAAAAGTAACTGACTTACATTGATCGGTTTTAGAAAAGGATAATAACGCTGAAGCGATTTGCTATGATTCGCGCGACGTTGCTCAAAGCAATTGAATTAGCCTTTGCTTCCTTTCTTGAAGCTTTAACTTTATTTGGATCTCCAATATGCAATTCCTAGCCATAGTCTTCAAGAATAGTCTTCGTGTTTTATTTTAATTTATTTATTTCAATTATTCTAGAGGTAGCATAAGGAGAGAATGAAATGGTGTAAAGAGAATGGGGCTAGGGACCTTTTTATATAGGATTAGGCGAACGAATGTGGACTGAAAACGAGACTAGAAACATCAGAATGAACCGAGGCTCCAAACTGGGTTTCAGTACCAGGTCGACCCCCAGGTCGACACTATGGTCGACCCTGTCTCTGGGAGGTCGACACTATGGTCGACCCCTAGGTCAACCTGGTCCTGGGCGGGAAATTTCCCGCGCAGCCTGCTCTGGGTTTTGAATTCGAATTTGAATTCGAATTTCGAGCTGTTTTTCTGTTCCGAAAATCCTTGAAACTTCGGAGGGTCATATCTCCCTCATACGGACTCCGTTTCTCGAAAACTCGAACCCGTTTCCAAGTAGAATTTCGAGACGAACGCAATGGCGCAATTCGTTTCCCTTGATTTAAAATTTAATTATACTTTAATTTGTGAAACTTAATGTTACAGAAGTACGGGGTGTTACAGGGGAGGGGGTCGCTAGAGGTGGTGGAGGCTGTGGGAGGCCGGCGGCGCCTAGATCGGAAGGAGCAAAGGAATTGTGAACTGGGGCTGAGCGTTTTTCGATTTTGACCAAGGGGAGAGGGTTAGACTTAGATTTGAAGAGGAATAGGTTTATATAATTTTAATTTAATTAATTCCAAAACGTAACCTTTTATTTTGAACTCCAAATCGAACTCACCGACTGTCGCCCTTAGCTAATTACCCCTATTCTGAACACAATGGGATATGATTCGTAAGCCAATTTGACTGTTTAAATCAGTTTTCCTTTAAATTAAAATATAAATCAATATAAACTGAATTTAAACATACATTTTAATTTACCGGGGCCATATACTGACTCCAAAAATTCCAGAAAAATAAATCTAGTTATGTTTTGATGATACGATCCTAACAAAACTAATTTCATCGAATTTGGAGATTATATGAAAAATGGTCATTTTCCAGTCGATTAAATTCAAACTAAAATGACCAAACGCATTTAAATTCACCATGCTCACATATTAATTCCAAAAATTATGAAAATTAGAATATATCAATAATTTGACATCCAGGATCCAAAAAAAATGGTTTCGTTGAAAACAAAGGTCGTTTGCAAAATGGTTATTTTTAAGGGCTATATATTATATAAAATATATATATATATATATTCCATAGCGACTATTTTAAATTTTAAACTATGCATAACTTTCAATTTATATTATTAAATCTGAATTTTTCACATTCGTTAGAAAGATATAATTAAATAGATTCTTACTTTACTTGTTTCGTCCAATTCTGATTTAAAATGAATTCTGTATACTTTATTGAAATTAGAAATCGAATTTTCAAACTACCATGTCATTTCAGGCTTGTTTTATAATTAAAATAAATTTATACGTTCTAACTTCGATTTAAATAAATTTTAAATCGTTATTATTTTAAATGAATCATTTTAAATATTCAAAATCCATGAAAATCGCTAAAATAAAAATTTTAAATTGGTTCTGAAATTTCGGGTTGTTACAGAATGATAAATAATTGGCTCTTTACAACTTAAAATGATGCTTCTTAATTATTGTAATGGCCCTCTATTCCATATGGTTCAACTCGATAATAAAACCAACTCGAATCATTTAAAATAGAGATTGTTAATAAATTTGGGAAAATAAAATTAGAACACAAAATTATAGACATCAAAGAAAACAATATCTCGCAGTGGAATTAAATAACACAAGAGTATTTCATAAAGCTACTGAATTCATAATCTCAAAACAAATACAAAACATCAGGGTTACAAAATTAGATATAGCAGAAGTCCAAATATATAAGATTTCTAATACATAAGGAAATAACTAAAATAAATAGATAATGATAAGGTCTTCGACAAGTTTCTAGCACTGAAAGGTGCAATCTCGATAGTGTGATACTAGGTCTGACCCGAGCAAAAATTAAATCAAAACATTTGAGTCAGGACTAATATTCTCATGTAAGTGAATCAACTCAAGTGGACAGTTTAAGTAAGCCTCAAATAACTTAGTGGATGTTTGGGATCATGTAACGATCCACATTCTTCGTACCGAAGGATCGTAAAATATCTACATTATTTGTGTATGAGTTCGTCTGGTCATATAACATTGGGAAATGACTATTATGGTTATTTCTTATTTTCACTATTTTGTCGAATTTAATGTGACCATTTTACCCTTTGCGAATCTTATTTCGTCCATAACTTTGATCTGTAAAGAATTTAATTTGAAACCACTTTCATTGGATTCGTATGATGGTTTCCCATTTCGTAGAGTGACAACATTAAGCAAAAAGACTTACCGCTTAGGAGGAATAGCTAATGTTTGGAGAAGATTAGACAACTTTAATGAGGTAAAAGGGGTTATTAGTTGGTGGGTCCAAGATCCATTTCGGGATTAGGGTTAGTAGAGGCTGAAATGAGTTAGAAAATCATCTTCTACTCATTACAGAACTCCGAAATAAGGTCCTACACCCATTTTTGGCTTCCATCTTCTAAAATCCTACTTAAAAAGTACTTTATTTAGTTAAACCACGTCATTAAGTGAAGATTAAGTCTAATCAACATCAAAACAACATTAGAATTGCTGCAACACCTAGGGATCCGAGCCAAACACCATTCAACTTGGATCTATCAAAGCTTTGGGTAATTAAGTGAGTGAGCAGTATCTTTGCTCACTAATTAGAGAGTATTGGCTTATTTATAAATCTTAAAATTATGGAAAATGCTCGTAAATCATCATTAATCATAATGATTGGAACATATGTAAGTTTTGGGTGACTTAAGTAAGATTTATGAAACCTGGAATTTAAGGAAGCTAGAACAACATATGCTTCCTTTTCCTTTTTTGATGCTTTATCATGCCTTGTTGATCAAAATGTTTCTTGAGAATGTTTTGTATGTTAGAACATTTCCAAAGAATACTAGAATGGAAGCAAACACCAACGAATGGAGAAATAGGATTTAGAAAATATGCAACAAAATTGGTTCGGCCAATGCTAATTCGGTGTAGTCTGGATTGACATGATATTTTGTGGGACGACATGGTAGGTCCCAGGAAGCCTGAGGCAAAGTGTAATGTACCGGATTTTTAGTGATTGTATAATTAGTTTATTTAATTATTTATTTGTTATTTGGAAATTTTAATGGTTTGAATTCAATAATTTTGAATATTTAATTAATACGAATAGTGGAATAATAAATTATTTCCGAAATAGTCAGAAATAAGTTGTATTTGCAATATTATGTGAATTGGATAATTTATGAAATTTAATTGAGTTTAGATTCGACTTATGATAACGAATTTATTTATAGACAAAGTTTGAATATATATTTTGTGATTAAATTAAAAACGAGCTTGCAACATCGCAGTAGTTCGTAGTTTTACGTTTTGAACTTTAAATGAGTGTATTAGATTCGTTATAAGTCAGATTTCTTTGAAACAAAAAAGTTCGAATCTATTGAACTATAGTTTTATAATAAAATTGAAAAACTGAGATTTCATCTTGTAGATTGTGAGTTATATCCAAATCTAAATTTAAGAAAGTACTATGAAATCATTTACAAACCATAAAAATATATTTAACAAAATTGGATTTTAATATAAACTGAAAATCGATTTAACGATGAAATTTTATAATGTTGAGTTTAAAATCCAAACTTGTTTATTTTGAAGCTATATGATATTCGATTTTGGATATATATGATAATATTAATTTATCCTTACTAAAATTGAATTTCTTTTGGAAATTATTAATATTATATTGGTTTTATTTAAGCATTAAAAATAGCTATTTTGCAAATGACCTTCATTTTTTATGAAACGAATTTTATGAAATTTGTATTTATCAATTATTGCTAAATTTCAAATTTCGCTATTATTGGAGTTGTTTTGTGACCATGTGAAATTAAAATGTGAATCGATCAATAATTTGAATTCAAAATGACGTTATTTGAGCAAGCAGACTAGGAGTTCGACGAAACAAATTTTTTTGGGTCTGTAATGTTAAACTATAGTTGTGTCTATTTTCATCGAAATTGGATATCATATGTGATAATATGAATTTTTAAACGACGAATGCAAGTAGTGTTTCAATAAAAATTAATAAAATAATCAAATAAAAAAATAGTTTTTTCCCTTTATAAATATACCCACACTACTCCAAAACCTAAAACATTTTCCCATGGTCAAAATTTCTTCAGCCACAATGTTCTTTTCTCTCAAACCAAAATCGTGCCTTTGGAAAATTCATATAAATGAAAATAAAATGATTTAAATCCACAAACAGATTTCTTTGATATTTTTTGAGTTACTCTTCACCCTCATGTAATTTTCGAAGGGTTCGATGCATTTTTTGTCGCACGTAAATGATTATCATGCACCTAGGTTTAATAATTAAGGGATGTAAGAGTTGTAATTCATGAATTCGAGTTTGTATTTGGTTTGAGGAGAGTATCAATTTTTGGAGTTTTAGGTGTTAAAAGGGTTCGATTTTTTTTTACTGTGCATGTGATGTGAGTAGGAAGTCACAAATTGCAATAGGGGTTCGAGTTTTACAAAATATGATGGAGAGAAAGAGATTTTGGAAAGAAAGATAATGTTGTTTTCGGCTTTGAGAATAGTGGATTGGAGAAGGAGAATGGATAGATTGAAGATGCGGTAACGAAGTGTATGAAGCAATCGGGTTCGTGAGTGTCTGGTAGAAGAAGGACGTGGAATTAAATGTTATTGATCATTTAAATGTATTTGAAATTGTAAAATGTATAACTTTGTCATACTTTATTAGAATCCGATGAAAGATACGTTGGGATCGTATGGACGAGCACTATAGGCCCATGAAATTAGGAGCAACTTGGTGCTCATGAGAATTTTTGGAAAAATAAAACGCCTGATTGGAATAATCGACCGTTTATCGTTATTCAATGATAAATGACCAATGTGAGTTAACTTACTAACTCTGTCCAGTTTATAAATTTTATAAACGTATTTTAAAGTTGATTTGTGATGACTGAATGTTATATGATGATTGTTTGGATGAACTGATATATTATTACCAATTGCTGCTATTATATATATTAGTTATATTTAAGCTTGGTAGTTGGATATTCCCACACAATTTAGCGGATGAGACCCTATGCGCCCCCACATAATAGCAGATGACCTTCTATACTGCGATATTCCACCAAAGTGGGATTGGTATTATTTATGTTGTCTAACATGTAGGAAAATAGATTGGAGGGATCCAACTGGATTCCTTAAAATTATTACTGTTTTTTTCATATATTATGATATATGATGTGATAGGTATTTTGTGATAGATTTTGTTATGTTAGATGTTGAATAGCACTAGCCCTAAATATTGGTATTTAAATGATGTATAAATATATTCAAATAAAAGGAAAAAGAATTTGAGTTTTAAAAGGCAAAATATATTTTTCCAAAATAGAAATTAAATTTTGAAAGGGTTAGAGATTAATAGCTTGTTTTTTATAATGAAAATAAGTAGTTTAGTTTAAAAATAATGTTTATAAAAGAAGTAAAATAATTATCAATGGTTAATCTAGGAACTAAATTCAAGAATGAATTTAAAGGGAAATTAGAAATCGTTTTTAAAAAGGAAACGATAAATTAATTTTGGTATTCGGAATGTGAATAGAATTGAAATAATCTATAGGGATTTATAGTTGGAATTCGACTATGTCGAATTTTATAAATAATATTTTATTTTTAAGAAAGTAGATATTATATAATTCAGAACTTGACAAGATAATTAATATTTGGTTTGAAACCGATATTTTATAATTGAATGTAAAGTTGATACAATATTATAAACTTGTTAGATAAAATCAACTAGAAAGTTGACGTGTAAACGAGATTTGATAATAAAGTGGAATGTGAATGAGAAGTTATAAAACAACTTGATAGATTGAAGTTTAACCTGTAATGGTGTTTACAAATAAAATCAAGATTTGATCAGGTAAAACGAGTCAAGATTTCTATAAGGTAACAATATTCACATTTTAAAGTGAATAAAGGTTTAAATGCAAACATATTGTAGATTTGAATGGTTTGAAGAGAAATTGGTAAGTAATTGGAAGTGATAAATTCAAAGATGAATTTTGAATGAAAGTGGAAAATGTAATTGACCTGAAATGATTAAATTATTCAAAAGAGAGTTATCGAATTGAGATTATTCGAAAGACAGTTATCGAATAGAGATAATTCGAAAGAGAGTTATTGAATAGAGATTGTTCAAAAGAGAGTTATACAGTGAAATTCGATTATATCAAATTCAGGAAAGTACTATTTACTTTCCGTTTTAATAAAGATTTAATTCTTTCTTTAATTAATAAATTATTATTTTATTTATTCAAATTAATGAAAAAAAGATATATTTTAAGATTTAATATCTCAGAATTATATACTTAAATTGAATCCGAGAGTTGCGTAAGCAATGTTTTAATTGAAGTTGTGAGATTTGTCTGTTTCGAAGTTAAGAATGTTGTTCAGTTAAGGTCTGAGAGGTTTTATACCATAATTTAATTGACTTCATTATTGTCTAAGGAATGGTTAAGATTCAGTAGCAAAGATTGGTTAGAAATACGGTTAGTTAATGAGTGATTAATAGGTTGAGTTGTAGTAACGACGTACTATATAACATTCGTCTAAATCCATATAAATGAGTTTTGGAAATGTTTTTCCAAATATAATCAGAGGTGTTTACTAAGCATAGAAAATGGAATGTTATGGTTGATTAGAAAATAAGAAATGCGAATATAAGGAAATGTTTTTCGATGTTAACAACGTATTTTTCCTAAATATAGAAAATAAGAAATGTGCAAAGATATGAAAATGTTTTCCTATGTTAATATCGTATATTTTCTTGAATATAGAAAATAAATAGTTATATGAATATACAGAAATGTTTTGTAAGAATCATGAGAGGCCAAACAGGTTTTGAGAAATAACTGGGGCTAGATATGGAAAATGGGAAAACGAGATGTTGGAAAGAAATAAATTAATAAGAAATTAATTTAAAGGGCTTAGTGTTGCTTGATGCTTGATTAGTGGAATTTCCATTTGAAAATAGGATCATTGGTTGTATGGATGCTTCCTTTGGTAGTTAAATAACCAGCTATCAAAGTTTTGGCCCATTTTGTATTTTTGTTGTCAATATAAAGAGATCAGGATCAAGTTTATTATCTGGAAACCACTTCATATGAGCATAAGCATTGCGAATCAAATATGCTGAAGGTAATTGAAGACAACTAAAGTACAAGGGATGTTAATCCTAGTTAAAAGTTGTCTGAGATGGATTGATGGGATGGAGCCACTAGTTTGTCCAGTCCCAAGACAACTTGTATAGATGAATGTATGACAGAATATGCCTAACAAATCATCTACATTGATCTCTTCAAACGTATTTACGTTGGTGGTAGAGGAATTCGTTTTTCTTAGCTTTATGCCTATGATATTTTTAGTTAAATCAATTAATGATTTGGCGGGTTTGACAATGTGGCATTCAAAGTGAAAAATGTTGTGATGTTAAAAGGTAAGTATGGCCTCAAGCCTTACAACCGGAAAATGACACAAATCAGGCATGTAGCATGGCTATGTGGGTTTTTTCCATTATGGTGTTTTATCGCCTGATCTAGAAAAAAATCCAATTGCTTCTTTATTCTATCGCTGTTGTATGCTTTGGTAACGGTTGCTAATCCCAAAGGTTGGTGATAAGACATTTGGTACACTCAAATGAAATGCGTGGTCTATCATGTGTGGCTTTGGTTACTAGATGTTCTTGTTGAACCCTGTGTATTCCTCTCTAGAGATACACTATCAAAAGTTGGTTACATACCTTATCATAGTTGGAAATCCATCACCCAATAAGCATGTAACAACCCAGGGAATTTGCGACCTTGGTAATCGACATAACTCAATGTCGATTATCCAAGCATCGGAAATACTGGATAGTTAATGAAAGAAGTTAGGGGGTGAGAATAGATAAGATAGAAAATTTGAATAGAAGAAGAAGAACATCACAACAGATGAAACACAAATCTCATAGCGGAACGAATAAAATATATTATAACAATACTTTGAAATACAAAACTGTATTTGTACTTACATTCATCATCATCGGAGTGCATCATATAAATATCAAAGCGGAAATAACTCTACATATATATATCCAATACAAAATCCATTTCAAATTCCAGTTTCAATCTCGATTTTAAATTCTTACTCCATAAACCATTTTCATTCCAGATTATCTCTTACCCAATCCAATTTACTTAACTTATGAAGTTAAATAGATCGAAATGGAAATGTGAATAAATAGATTAGAATCTAACTTAAACTAAGTTAAATAAAATTGGATTGGGTAAGAGATAATCTGTAATGAAAATGGTTTGTGGAGTAAGAATCTGAAATCGAGATTGGAACTGGACTTTGAAATGGATTTTGTATTGGATATATATGTAGAGTTATTTCCTCTATGATATTTATATGATGTACTCTGATGATGATGAATGTAAGTACAAATATAGTTTTATATTTCAAAGTATTGTTATAATATATTTTATTCGTTCCACTGTGAGATTCGTGTTACATCCGTTGTGATGTTCTTCTTCTTCTATTCTAATTTTCTATCTTATCTATTCTCACCCTCTAACTTCTTTCATTAACTATCTGGTATTTCCGATGCTTGGATAATCGACATTGAGTTATGTCGATTACCAAGGTCGCAAATTCCCCGAGTCGTTACAAAGCGTCCGCGGTTTTGATTGTATATTATGTATGTCAAGCGTGTGATGCAAGCATTCCACTAGATTGCTATTGATGTGATTTGACACTAATATAATATTAGAATGGTATTGATATAAAGAATATTTTGGGTTATAGTAAGGTAAAATCATCCGTGTTTATGTGTGGATCAGTCTTACGATTATACTTTCATTTAAAAGGGATTTTAAAAAGTTAAACCAAGTGGTTGGAGTTTACTCACACCGGTCCTATGATTGACCCAGAGTTTATTTTGTTTTTTTTATCCTAAACTCTTGGGTGCCCAAATTTGTATAGGCAGTCAAGTAGTCGGGATTTTGCAAATATACTTGTATGAGATTGGAGCAGGAGGCTTTAGTATTAGATAACTACTGTTTATTTCCGTTGTGTTGTATATGTTGTACTCCAATGAAGGTATGTGTATATGGTCACAAATTTGTAATTCAAAAGTTATGTTATATAATATATTTTATTTGTTCCGCTGTGAGATTGTGTCTGCTCTGATTCTGTGTTATTGTGACCTTCTTTTCTTTTATTCTACTTTTCTTTCTTTCTATTTCTCACCCTCTAACTTTTTTCTACTAATGACCCGGTAATTTCCAGCGTTTGGTTAGTCGACGTGTGGTACAGAATATGTATTTGTGTCGATAATCAGGATCCGGAATTGGTTGGTTTGTTACACAAAGTTTCAAGTCATTTAGTGTTTATGGCACCCTCAAATTTGGTTCAACTATAGGAGCAGGTCCTGGTTTGGCCTAAGAAGAGAGCTCTGGTTTAGCTCGGAAGGGAAGTTGGATTTGGCTAAGGAGTTAAGGAAGAGGAGCTTCCGGTTCAACATACCAAACTAGATCCGAATCGGCATGACTGATCCGAATCTGGATCGCTATATGAACCGAATTCTGATTTGGTAGCTAAACCAGATCTTGGCTCGACTAGCATCCAAATCTGGATTGGTTATGTTGATCTGGAGTTAGTGACGATGTGGGAAGGGGTTTGGATGGTGACGTCAAGTAGTGGAGTCTGCATGGCTTGGTGTTCCTTCGTGATGAAGATTTCATTCTTTGGAACATGAATTCCAATATGACTAGCCTAAGACCGAGAAATGAGGAAAGTCCAAGTGAGGGGTTACCACAATGGCTCCAAATGGGAACCAACAGGGTGACTTGCAAGCTAGACTTCGATATGGACACATATGCAAAGGGATCATAAATGCGCAAGGCTTACACGGTTACTTAAGGTTTAGCAGTAGTAAGTGTGTGAGTCACCCAGACTAGGTTCGGAAGATTTATTCGAAGTTAGGAAAGTTGGTGACACATGGGGCAAGGTTCGGGTCCTTACCCAGGGGTACCATAGAGGCCAAGGGTGGTCGTATATCCAAGGCATTGAGTGAGTGAACTTGAGGATGGATGCTATATTTGGGTGTTTGTTATCACCTTATCACACACACCCCCATTTACACTTAGTATTATGATGACCTAAGAGTAGAGTATGTTACTACATGTGCTAACTCTTTAGATAAAGGGGCGGGTCTGGTATGACTCTTCATATCTTTTTTGTCACCATATTAGTAACTTCGATTACTATCGCTCACATAAGAACTTGTCTAACTTGGAGTTTTATGCATTTCCTCTTATACTCTTGGTGCTTTAAAATGAGCATACTAGAGACAGGTAGGTGTGCTGAAGTAGCTATCCGGGGATGAGCATGAGGCTTTCCATGTATGGTTATATACATTATTATAACCTGTTTACTTTCTTTTTTCACTATTTTGGGCATATTTGTGTTTTATGTAGAGAAAATATTTAGAGATGTACCAATGTATGACTTATTAGATATTATGTTATGATGTGAATCTATTACTCTGATGCTTATAATTCAGCTTCAGTGCGATGACCCCAAACTCCCGTAGTACGAAAGCAAGGATAATCATCGGAATATAACATATTTATCACAATAGCAGATTACAGATAACAGCATAACACATTAAATCATAGCAGCGGAAATTGGAAATGTCATCAATATCACAACATCAGTCTCGGCGAATAGAAATAAGTCTAAAACATCATCAAGTACAACATGGATAAATGATGTCTAAATGTTCCAAAATAGAAATAAAAGATAGAGGTAATCGTCATCTTCTGCCCAAGAGCATACTCCACTTTGGTACATATCCAAAACAACCTGCTACCTATCACTTGGCTGCCTGTGTAAAAATAAGGGCACCCGAGTTTGCAAGTGAAAACAAACTACGAGTCAGTCATGGGACTGATATGAGAAATCTTTCTTAACTTATCTAACAATAAGGCTAATCATAGGACCACGTCGCTAACGTAGAATGGGTTTACTCCATTGGATTGCCAGTGCATGAAATAAGTAAAATTTTAAAACGACGCAATTCTTTTTAGAGAAATGAAACCATTATAAGACTCATGTCCCATCACACAATGCAACGCAAACCGGAGGATAGAGTTTTACATTATAATGATCAAACATGATTGATACGTATAAAACAATAGTTATTTGATATTATTATTAGTGTTTAGTCAATTTTAAAACACTTTCAAAATAAATATATCAATCCTAGACGGCATAGCTACCATATACTATGTCGCCATATATAGGTTTACAATCAAATCCGTAATGTCGTATTGGAAATTGGGTTTCCATCATGAGTCAAGGCCAGGGATGATCTCCTTACCGATTCGAGACACTCCAGCAAATGTATCAGGATCCCCCGTAGTGAACCCTTGGATCCTGTAGGGCCAGTCCACAAATATACCTTAGTGGATTGGCAATTCTTGAACACATGTTTCCCGTCCTATTGGACTTATCATTTGGCCAGTAGCGACCAATAAATCGAGGCCTCACAAACTATCATCCACATAAGTAAAAATTTCTGCATCCATACCATGACACCACTTCTAGCAAGAAAGAAACGTCGTGCACTCCCTGCGTTGCCTTATCCCGTTTTTGACTCTTACCGGGGTGTGAGGCTCGCGAAGTAACGCTATACACAAAGCTATGTCTAAACAAGCTATGCTTTGATCATCAACCTTAAGGCTCTACTTTTGAATAAAAGCCTTGATCATTTGCATTTTAGCATGCCACGTTGACAATTCATGCTATGTAACTGATGTCTACCAATATATAACCTCTGAGCTCGTACGTCTTAGAGAAGGGTGTTAAGCAAGAGAATAAATTCTCCGCCACCAAACTGACATATATTTAATAGAAATCAATTAACACAGAACGAAATCCAATGTCAGACACACATCTATTTACCAGTCCGTTCTGGGTCAAAACGAAACCAGAGACACCTTGTTCCTTGTCCCGTATACCCAATACGGAAGAGAGGTTCTCGCATATCCGGACAATCAACAAGTACGTCTGGACAAATACCACTGTAACCCTTTACTGGAAGCTAACCAATGCAGGGCATCAGTAGTCGTCCATTTGATGTGAAGATCAACGGTCTTCAAACACCGTCTTTAATATCTTCGATTTAAATCGTCGTATAATTATTTGAAATGAGATTGAACTCGGTCTTTTCAAATAATTCTTAAATATATATAATTTAAATCATTTCATATCGTTAATATTATTTTATAATGATTTATTGCTATTTTTATTTATATAAAAATAGCCCAATTTAATTTAACGACGCTTCAGGTCAATAGGCGGCCCTGGCGTTGTTTTTATCCAAATTTGAATTACACATTTCTCGAAATCTAACCGTTGGATTTTAACAAACTTAACATCTTGGAAGATCTTCCCAAAGAGAACCTAAGAGTTCTAGTTTTGGGAAAATCCGACGGTCGGATCTTTCAGTATAATCGTTTAAAGTTACGATTCCGAAATGCAAACGACCACGAGCGATTCGTTTAATTTTAATTTATATAAATATAAATATAAATCGTTCGACGATTCCACTGACATGTTTAAAGTGATGTTTTCAACAAAACGAAACATATCTTAACATATAAACATTTTCCTATTTTACTATCATGTAAATTGTAACATTTTAATTACAAATCCTATTTTAACCCATAATTCCTTTTTATCTAAATGTACATGTAAAATGTAAAAATTTTAATGAAACTAAATAAACATTAATATGTTCCTTTTTATCTCTAAACAATTTCCAATGTACATGTTATTTTTATTAATGAGTCATTTTATACATTAAAAATGTTTCTTTTTAATGTTTACATAATTTTGACAATAAACATGTCACTTCAAATAATAAATCATTTTATACATTAAAAATGTTTTTTTAATGTTTATAAAAATTACTAATAAACATGTTACTTTGAATAATGAATCATTTTATACATTAAAAATGTTTCTTTTTCTAATGTTTACACAATTTTGACAATTCCTATGTCTACATATATACAATAAAAGAAAGTTTTAACGTCTACACAATTTCTACATTTCATATGTATAAATAAAAAGAATATTTTATTTACGCAACAATTTCAATGTTTAGCATGACAAATAAAAAGGGATTTTTATTTGTATACAAATCCTATATTTCATATGCATAAATAAAAGGAATATTTTATTTATACAAATAAAAAGAATATTTTATTGTCTACACAACTACTACATTTCATATGTATACAATAAAACAATGTTTTATTGTTTTACACAAATTCTACATTTCCTATGTATACAATAAAAAGAATGTTTTATTTGTTTTACCCAAATTCTACATTTCCTATATGTACAATAAAAAGAATGTTTTATTTGTTTTACACAAATTCTACATTTCCTATGTGTACAATAAAAAGAATATTTTATTTGTTTTACACAAATTCTACATTTCCTATGTGTACAATAAAAAGAATGTTTTACTATTTAACACAAATTCTACATTTCCTATGTGTACAATAAAAAGAATGTTTTACTGGTTTACACAAATTCTACATTTCGTATGTGTATAATAAAAAGAATGTTTTACTGTTTTACACAAATTCTACATTTCCTATGTGTTCAATAAAAAGTATGTTTTATTTGTTTTACACAAATTCTACATTTCCTATGTATACAATAAAAAGAATGTTTTACTGTTTTACAGAAATTCTACATTTCCTATGTATACAATAAAAAGAATGTTTTACTGTTTTACACAAATTCTACATTTCCTATATGTACAATAAAAAGAATGTTTTACTTGTTTCTAATGACAAATAAAAAAAAGAATATTTTATTTTTCTACATGTTTTCAATGTTTCTAATGACAAATAAAAAAAAGAATATTTTATTTGTCTACATGTTTTCAATGTTTCTAATGACAAATAAAAAAAGAATATTTTATTTGTCTACATGTTTTCAATATTTATAATGACAAATAAAAATATATTTTATTTGTCTACATGTTTTCTGCATTTTATATGACAAATAAAAAGGGAATTTTATTTTCTACACATCTATATTATATATGTATAAAATAAAAGAATTTTTTTATTTGTATAACAACTTCTATGTTTAACATGACAAACAAAAAATGAATTTTGTTTGTACACAAATTTCTATATATAACATGATAAATAAAAAAGAATTTTTTTTATTTGTACATAAACTTCTATATTTTAACATGACAAATAAAAATGAATTTTTATTTGTATAGCAAATTTCTATATTTAACATGACAAATAAAAAATGAATTTTTATTTGTATACAAATTTCCATATTTAACATGACAAATAAAAATGAATTTTTTATTTGTATACAAATTTCAACAATTCCATTATATTCAATTAAATCAAATAGATCACCACAAACAACATCAAACAATTCAAATCAAATCGCGTACAACACCCAACTGAATTCAACAGCGCATATTTAAGAATTTCCAAATGCGATAATAATTAATTAATTTAATTATTTAAATAAGAAATCTCACAGTGCTTTGGATTTTCCCAAAAATTTCCGATCGATCTAAATTCTCTCTGCTCGCTTCTAAAAGGAAGTAGACTCCGCCATGATCCAAACAATTCCTATTTCACGCGATTCCGATATTGTATGAATAAGTTACAAAATTTATTTGTGCTGATAATATTTTTAAATTAATTAATTAATTAATTAAATCAGAAAATTACCTTTCTTTTTCCTTCTAAAAACCACGGCCGCACCTTTCTATTTTAGTTCAAACCTAGGGTTTAATTTCCCGATCTACCCTTTCAGCTTCGTCACAATTAGACCACACCACGTCGAAGAGGAAGGAGGCGCGCTCAGAGGGAGCCCCACGTGGTCGAGCTTGATCAGCCCATGGAGGTGCGGCGGCGTAAACGACGGGTCTTTTTGGGGTTGATGCGAACAGAATATGCAATTTCAGGTAGTGTTATCCGTACGGATGTGGAGATTGAAAAGAGTACTACAATTTTGTCAAAAGGAGTGAGGGATTTCACTGAGTGGATGGAGAGTTATTGGGAGAGAAAGGTTCAAAGGTTTCTGGCCATGGAATAACGATGGCGGCGGCTCTATTTCTGAATTAGGATTTTAGGTTAATGTATATTTATAATAAAATATTATTAAATTCTCTAGTTTACAAAAAAAACCTCTAATTCCTAATAACTCCAAATCCAACCCAACAGATGTTGGCCCTAGCCAATACCCCTATTCCGAACATAATGGACTAGATCTCATTAGCCCATTTGATCGTTTCAGTCCATTTTTCTTTAATTTAAAATATAAATCATTTAATTATTTAATTTGATCGTACATTTTAATTTACCGGGGCCACATACTGACTCCAAAAATTCCCAAAAAATAAATCTAGCTATGTTTTGATGATACAGCCCTAACAAAATTAATTTCATCGAATTTGGAGACCGTCTGAAAAATGGCCTTTTTAATGGTCAATCCAATTCAATAGAAACTGTCGAACACATTTTAATTTACCACGCTCACATATTAATTCCAAAAATTATGGAAATTTAATCTTAGCAATAATTTGACATTCCGGATCCAACAAAAATGGTTTCGTCGAAAATGGAGGTCGTTTGCAAAATGGCTATTTTTAATAGTTTTAATATTATTTAAAAATGGAATTTTTAAATTATGGCACATTTTCTATCAAAATTTCTTGAAATAAAATTTTGAAATTTATTCTGATTTTCCGGGTTGTTACAATCTCTCCCACTTAAAAACTTTTCGTCCCTGAAAAGGAAACAATAGTAAAGTAGGAAACAAAACGGAAAATGCAAAATATTGTAAATGTACCTCAACACAAGAGCTAATCAGAGATGTCCACTTTGCACTTTAGATAAGCCTGTTTGATGTTATCCTTGGTATCCTATGTACAATCTCTAGGATTTCCGCTTCACTGTACTTTGACTAAGTGGATCCTCTTGTTTCTCATAACTTGGGTTTCTTTGATAACAATTTTCACTAGCTCTCTTCTCACTGCTAAGCTTGGGGTAATCTCCAGATCATGTTGTGTTGCTTCCTCCATAATCAAGTATGGATCATGTACATGCTTTCGAAGTTGAGACACATGGAATACATCATGCACCCCTGGAAAACAACCAGGCAACTGAACCCTATAAGCAAGAGTTCCAATTCTTTAAAGAATAGGGAATGGACCAACGAATCTTGGCGCCGACTTTCCAGTCTTCCCGAAACGAACTACACCTCTCAATGGGGAAACCCTCAAGTACACATAATCACCAACAGAAAATTCTAAATCCCTTCTTCATGAGTCTGCGTAGCTCTTCTGTCGGCTTTGAGAAGTCTGAAGTCGCTTATTAATGAAATCGATTTTATCCGATGCTTCAAGAATCATGCCAGGACCCAATACCAACCAATTGCCTAGTTCCACCCAAAATGCGGGAGATCTACATGGCCTTCCAAACAATGCTTCGAATGGCGACATTTGTAAGCTTGCTTGTTAACTATTATTATATGAAAACTCGGCCAAATGCAAGTGATCTTCCCATGACCTGCCGAAATCAAGAATGCATGCCCGTAACAAGTCTTCTAGTTTACGGTTCACCCTCTCTGTCTGCCCATCTGTTTGAGGATGATAAGCGGTGCTCAGATTCAACTTTGTCCCCAACTCCTCTTGGAATGCTTCCCAGAAATTACTAGTGAATATCAGATCACGATCACTAACAATGCTACTGGGAACTCCATGTAGTCTGACAATCTCTCTGAAATAAATCTACGCCAGACTTCGAGCTATTCTATTAGATCGAACAGGAATAAAATGGGCGGTCTTCGTGAGACGATCTACAATCACCAATATACTATCATTGCCTTTTCTAGTTTGTGGCAAACCGTCAATGAAATCCATGGAAATTTGATCCCACTTCCAATTTGGAACCTCTAGCGGTTGCAACAATCCTGCGAGTTTCTGTTGATCGCTTTTGACTTGTTGGCAAGTAGAACACCTGCTAACATATATGGAAATGTCTCTCTTCAAAGATCTTCACCAGAACGTGCGTTTGAGATCATGATACATCTTGCTCACCTCTGGATGAATGCTAAGCTTGGACTTGTGACATTCATCCATCACTTCTCTTCTGAGCTCAGGATTGATCGGAACACAAATTCGGCCTAATAGCCTCAGAACTCCCATGTTATCAATCCGGAAACTCGAGGGTTCGCCTTCCCAAACTCTTTTGCTAATTCTCTGATAAAATTCGTCATTCTTCTGAAGAGTAGAGATTTTGTCAATCAATGAAGGCGTAATAATGAGATTGGCGATGATCGCATTCTTTCTGTTGAGTGCATCAGCTACAACATTGGCTTTCCTTGGATTATACAAGATATCCAGATCGTATGCCGCAAAAAATTCTAGCCAACGCTGTTGCCTCAAATTCAAGTCCTTTTGGGTGAACAAATACCTCAGTGACTTACGATCTGTATATAATTCGAACTTCCCACCAAAAAGATAGTGTCTCCATATTTTAAAGCAAACACGATGGCTAACAACTCAAGATCATGAGTAGGATATCTCATCTCATGCGGCTTCAACTGACGGCTAGCATAAGCAACTACTTTGCCTCTATGCATTAACACCGCACCAACACCTTCAATAGAAGCATCAGTATAGACTGTCAAATCCTGATTGCCATCAATAATGGTCAACACTGGAGCAGTGGACAACCTCAATTTCAGCTCTTGGAAAGCTGCCTCACCTTCAGGTGTGTAACTACCCAAAAATCCATGCTAATTTGAGTTGATAAATATCCTACACATTCAACTCAAAGTGCACGAAAATTCAGATCATTAATAGAAAGAAATAAGAGGATGAGAAAGATAAGATAGAACTAATAGAATAGAAGAAGAAGAACACAACTGAGCTGAATCAGAATAAACACAAATCTCACAGCGGAATAAATAAAATATAATATATAACATAACTTTGAAATATAAATCTTTTTTATATATCCATACCATTATCAGAGTACAATACATCATATCACAGCGGAAATAATCTCTAAATACTAATGGTGAAGCCTTCTGCCTTTAGCTCCTCCAAGTGTATCTGTAAATCCTGAAACACTTGACTGGCCATACAAATTTGGGCACCCAAGAGTTTAGGGAAACAAAACAAAATAAACTCTAGGTCAGTCATGGGACTGGTGTGAGTAAATTCCAACCATACACCTTAACTTTGAAAATCCTTTCGAAACAAAAGGATAATAGTAAGACCAATCCACACAAAAACATGGACGGTTTTACCTTACGATAACACAACATATTTTGATATCGAAATCCAGTGATATTATAATAATGTCTAATCAAATAAATAACCAAATAGCAGAACGCTTGCATCTCACGCTCTACATACATAGTATAAAATCAAAAACCCGCAGGGCGCTTATTGGAGATTGGATTCCAACTATGACAAGGTATGGGACCACCTGCCGATAGTGTATCTCTAGAGGCGAATACACTGGGTTCAACAAGAACTTCTTGCAACCCGGCCCACACATGGCCGACCACTCATTTCGCTTGAGTGTATCGAATGTATATCACCAACGGTTGGGCTCAAACCACCGTTTCCCGAAAAGGGATAGCATCAAAATTGATTAAAGAAGTAAAAGGAATTTCTCTAGATAGGTGATTATACACCCTAATGGAAACGACCCACATAGCCATGCTGCCTGCCCGATTTTTGTCATTTCCCGGTTGTGAAGCGTGAGGCTACGTCTATCGTTTAGAACATCTGACCATCATACACTTTGAATGCCACATCGTCAAACCCATCAAATCACTAGTTGGTCCTCCCAAAAATATTACGGGTATAAAAGCTAAGAGAAACGAATTTCTCCACCACCAGACGTAATACCTTGAAAAGATCGCCTTATGTAACCGTTAGGGATACTCTGTCAGACATTCGTCCATACAAGTTGTCCTGGGACTGGACAAATAGAAAACACCATTCTAGAACAGAACAACCCTTTTATTTCACTCCGTCTTCAATTGTCTTCAGCATAATCTAATTCGCAGATCTTATGCCTATAAGGAGTGGTTTTCGGATAATAAATCCAACCGGTCTCTTAGTGTTGACAACGATGGTCAAAACACTTCGATAGTCGGTTATTTAACTATCGAAGTAAAACAAACAACCATGCTAATGTATAACTAAACATCATACAATCACAGGCGCTTTTTATATAACATTCGTTCTTATATTTCTTGGGACAAACGTCATTACTCATTACTTTAGAATAAGTGGATTTCAAAACAAACTATTTTTCATTTCCTAGGGTGTAGTGCTATATATAAAAATCACACTTAAGCTTGGTCAACAACGCTAATTTATCGTTATAACTCAAAAACTTGTCACACGCCGTAATATTCTCCTTTATAATTGATCTTGACATAATACTCATGCTTAAGCCTAGTCAACAGCGTTATTTTATCGCTATAGTTCACAGACTTGCAATACGCTACTATATTCCATTCTATAATTAATCTCAACACCTCTTTCCGTTACAAAAATCTTGACATCTCTTTCCATTACAAAAATCTTGACATCTTTAATTCAATAACATTTTAAATGAGGTCCACTTAAGAAACAATTATTTAATTAAAAATAATTCACTAATATTTCACTTTATAAAATGAACTATAAAGTACCAGTTTATAATAGAATTTCAATTACAGTTTAAAGCTTCTCTTTAATTATAAAAATCTATTTTTTTTTATAATCGACTTCGTTGATTATCCTGACGGCCAATCAACTTCTTACAAAACGATGTGTTTATGGTTGACTGTTGCCACTTTCTAAATCGATATCATTTATTTATTAAATCAAAACAAATGTTAAATTTTCATTCAACACGGTTCAAGCAGTGCATATATAAAACAAACGGTACATATAAATATTGCGGAATCCGGTTGGATTCCTCCAACTGGTTTCCTGCACCCACAGATGTTAGTCAACACAAATCACCAATTTCATACGATGGAATATTATAATCGATGGAATTAGTATTCAACCAATGATGTGGATACACGCAACGATATATATATATATATATATTTTAACCCATTTAATTGTAATCCACCTAAACGACCACCACACAACATTCAAACAATATTTAAAATATAATTATAATATTTTAAAATAGATCAGAGTTAGTGAATTTACTCACTTTTGCGCGTTAACCGTTAAATAACGATTTGCGTCAGTAGATTAAACCCGACGTTCAATTCCGCCATACATCCAAACGAGCTTCAATTGGTTCCAGGTCAGCTTCAAAACGCCATCTACCTTCGTACGGTTCAGGCGAATCAGACCGCTTGAAATTCTAATATCGTACGCAAATATAGTATTAACAAGACCGAATGCTAATTATAATAATTTTTAAACTAAATTTCCTTTTAACTAAAATTACGAACTTACCGTAAACCTTTTTCCGTTGGCCCAACTTCTCAAAGACCGATCCACTTTAGTTGCTATAGTCGGCCTTTCGACAACCAGGAACCATCACTGAACCCAAACGTTAATTACACTGAACAAAATACAATGCCGAGCTTCCCGAGTTATGTTATCGGCACCTCTTCACTGTCCCAATGCCGAACTTTGTCCATGTTGACCATGGCATGCGCATTCTTCACAAGGCACGCATGTTCATTTGCTCAACTACATGCAAGCACATCATCCCCAAGCAAAACTCGGCAACCATCCATTCACGTCCGCACTTCTCTTTTTTTTTCTTTTTTATTATTTTATTATTTTCTCCTTTTCATCTGGGCCTTAACAAAATTAACTCAGCCCATCCCTAAACAACTTTGGCCCGCCCGCTCCAAATACTGCTCCTCCCTCAAAGAAATACTTCCGCAACCTGCACCATAAACTCCAACGCCATTTTCACCACTTCGATCACCATACTCTCCCACTTCAGTTCATGAAAAATCTCATCGAAAACCAGATTATTCTCCCCATCTGTATTCTTCCCCAATACATAGGCTTCCGTCCACTGCAGTAGCCATGTACCGTTTCACCGAACTTTATCGGCGTCGAAATCATTAAGCTTCTGCGTATTGTAGCAAATCAATCCCCTGAACATGATAATGATCTCAAATTCTCCTCTAACTCAATGAATTAAAAGGAATTTTCAACCCTATAAAATGCTAGAAATCTTCACGTTTGAAAGCACAGCGTCGAGATGTATGAACTGGGTAGCATCGTGTAGAGGAAACCCAGACGAACTTATACATATTGATTTAAATATTTTAACGCAGTAACTAGCTTGAACATATTTTGTAATGACCCGAAAATCCGAGCCAATTTAAAATTTTTATTTTGGCAATTTTAATGAATTGTGAATATTTAAAATGAATATTTTAAATAAAAACGATGAGAAATTTATTTTGAATAGAATTCGAACGTATATACTTATATAGATCGTCGTTAGAATATAAATAATTATTTATAATTATAAAAGGAATTTAAAATGGCGCGGTAGTTCGATAATTCGATTTCAAATGAATATACAGGATTCAAAATAAACCGGATTTTATCAAAACCAAAAATATTTGAATCTAATTGAGAATATCTTTCCAACGAATTCGAAGAATCAAAATTTCATAGCGGGAATCAAAAGGTATGTCCAGTTGAAAATTCTGAATAGTCGCTATGGAATTCAGGCCCTTAAAAATGGAAATTTTGCAAACGACCTTGGATTTCAACGAAACCACTTTTGTTGGATCCATGATGACAAGTTATTGTTAGATTCCAAAATTCGTAATTTTTCGAATCAATATGTGAGCGTGGCAAAGGAAAACGCGTTTGACCAGTTTTAGTTGATTTTAATCGACTGGAAAATGGCCATTTTTCAAACGGTCTCAGCATTCGATGAAATTAGTTTTCTTAGGACCGTATCGTCAATACGAAGCTAGAAAATATTTTTCAGGAATTTTTAGAAGCCGTATGTGGCCCCGGTAAATTGAAATGTTGGTTCAAATTCAATATATAGATTTATATTTTGATTTTGACGGAAACTAATCGAATCAGTCGAATCGGCCTGCGATACCTACCCTATTGTGTTCGGAATGGGGGTAATTAGCTATAGACGACAGGCGGTGGGTCTAGTTTTGAGGTCGAAATAAAAAGTTGCTTTTTGAAATTTTAAAATAATAAAATATATATTATTTATATAAACCCCCCACGTTCTCTCCTTCAATTCAATTAATAGAGAAAAAAAGAAAATGGAAGGGGGAAGGTCGCGATCTCGTTGCCCCATCCTCCGATCAGTTTGCCGCACCGCAGTCTCCCCCCTCCCCTCTCTCTTCCTCCTCCGCTTCCTCCTCCCCTTCTTCTTCTCTGACCGCGACCCCCCTTATTTCCCCCAAACCCCAAAATGGCCCAAACCCTAGAAGCCACCACCGAGACCCCTGAGTCACCACTTGCGAGTGCGCACCCCCCTCTTCCTAAGTTCAACAGCAAACCCCCCCCCCCTCCGATTAAAACGCTGTAAGTTTAGTTTTTTTTATGTTTGCTTTTAATTTAATTATATACATTATTTGATTTTCTGATTTTGTTTTTATTTATATAACATAGTTAGATCATTTTTTATTTATAGAAAATGGTATTAAAAATTTGATTTTTAATATATATAACCTTGTCAAAAAATACGATCTTTATATGTGTATCGTTAAAATAAAGATGCGATCTTTACATGATGTCGTTGAAATAAAGATTCGATTTTTATATGAATAAAAAAAATGCGATTGTTATACACATGCCATTAGAAGGAAAGATTTGAATTTTATATGCTAAAGGGTTTAATTTTTATACGTGTAAAAATATGATTTTTATATAGTAGAGATTATAAAAATATGATTTTTATATTATATAGCTAATAAAAATTCGATCTTTATTATGTAGGAGATATAAAAATGTGATTTTTATATGAGTGGCGATGTAAAAATATAATTTTTATTATATTATTAGCAAGATAAAAATATAATTTTTATCATGGAAGTAGCGTTGTAAAGGAGTGATTTTTACATATGGAGCAAAGATATAAAAATACGATTTTTATATAGAGAATGGCGAGAGAAAAATAGAATTTTTATCTATATAGCAGCGAATTAAAAATGTGATTTTTATATATGTAGTGGCTACGGCAACGAAATTGACAAAAGGCGAGCACGGCGAAGATTTCTACAGGAAGAGTCGCGGCGTTTGGTTTAGCCAATCGGTGAGAACTTCTCACCTTTAATTTAAATTTCTAGTTAAAACATATACTAGGATGTAGACGGTGTTTAGTAGCACCCGACACCCGTCGTCCACGGACCATGGACGGCTTGTATGCTTGTTTGTTTGATTTTGATGTGTAGTTGATTGTGTGATGTGATGTGAAATGAAATAAAATATTTATATAGTTAAAAATATTTTATAGTTGAAAATAGAATTTTTAACGTGTATTTAAAATGAAATTAATATAAACAAATTGGACGATTTGTTTATATACACTGATTTGACTAATACTGATTGGGATGATAAATTATACACATCGCCTAACTGCACAAATAAAATCTGTGTTTGATTGTTTGAAACCCCACACGGGTATTGGGATGATATATGGCATACACTAAGCCCAATAATTAGTTTTATGTCGATCGATTGATTGACAGACTGTTATGAGCGTTAAATATTTGTATTTGATGCTTATACAGTGTAGAATGCACTTTGGATGATGGTTGATTATTTGTCATTGTTGATAAATACATGCGTTGTATGGAAATCCATAGAAATAAAATCTATGGTAATTGATTGGCCTCATTCCAGTTTTGAAATAGAATATTTGAAGAGAAATATTTGAATAAAATATTTGAGAAGAAATATTTGAAACGAAATATTTGAATAAAATATTTGAAATAGAAATATATAAAGCCGTGTTGATTAGATATGCGCTATTTTGACGCAAACGATATTTATATCGATTATATTCGTTTTTATAATGAATATTGAAAAGTGATTTCAAAATCGAATATTTTGAAATGAAATTCGAATTAAATTGAATTGAAACGAATTAGAATTCGAATTGAATTGAAACGAATTAGAATTCAAATTGAATGGAAAATAAAATGAATTCGAATTGAAATTGAATTGAAAACAAACTGAAATTGAATTAATAATTGATTTGAATTGAAATCAATTTGAAATGAATTTATAACGAATTTATAAGGAAAAATTCAATTTTGATTTGAATTTGAAATGAAGTTAAAATCGTTTCGAAAACAAATTTAAAACGATTTATAAAATACGTTTTGAAAGGAAATCGATGAAATATATAATATATATATATATAGAATGGCCTGAATAGAACGCGCCGCGCTGCGGCAGTTCGCGAATTTCGACCATTGGCTTCGAATGGATATTATGGGAGATCCGACCGTTGGATTCTCCTAAAACTGGAACCGTTGGGTTCGTATCGAAAAGAGCTTTCTAATGAATATTAGAGATTTGAAATCTAATGATTAGATTTGGAATTATGTCCAAATCAAATTTGGAAAAGGTCGCTGTAAGTGCAGTTCGATGGCCATTGATGGAAATCGACTGTACGTTCCTTGATAAAATTATTAAAAATAGTAATAATTTGTGTAAAATCATAAGAAATGATTTGGGAAGAATTGGGATGAAAACTCCATATTTGAAAAGATAAAAGTAGATTTTTATCGAAATGAACTAGTTTTGAACTAGAATAATAATTTATTTATTTTTAAAAATAAATAAATTGGATTTGTAATGGTTTTGAAAATAACCAGAATTTCCAATAATTGAATTGGAATGGATTTGAATTGAAATTGTCTTCGGAATATTTCGATATTGGATTTCGTGATGATACAGATATTGTTATGGGAATTTGAAAGATATATTAATATCGTTATTTCCAATACGATAATTGTTGGTCGTAGAATTTGATATTGAATATAAGCCGATATATTTTCTATTCAGAGCCTTGTATTTAATATCAAATGTGATTTGGGTTTGTCGTGAATGGTGTCTTCATTAACACTGTTCTTAAGCCCAGTTGAGAAAAAGATTAAATTTTTTGTTTAGATTTAATGAAGTGTGCCAATTAAACAATATTTAATTGGAATTGAATTAGTATTGATTTTTGGGATTATCGTGAATAGTGTTTTAAATAACACTTGTTCTTTAACTCGATAATTAATGGAATGTGATTTTGGGTTATCGTGAACGGTATCTTCAATAATACTGTTCTTAGACCTAAAAGAGTTAAGAAAATCAGAAACTAACTGGAGGTTAGTTAAGTTGAATGGTTTCTGGGGTATTGATCTGATGTTGGTTTCGGCCTTCGGGGTTAATACTTAGGGAATTGCTCACTTGCTAATTTACGGTTAGGGACTGATTGAAATGTGATGTGATTTTGGGGTTTATCGTGAACCATGTTTTAAATGACATCGGTCCTTTAACCCAGTTAAAGATTAAAACTAAGTGGAGTTTTAATGAATCTTTAATTAGATTGAAAAGATCGAGAATGGAGCATCACCAGTTTTACTCCAGACGGTTGTTAAATCTTTAATTAGATTTGAACGCGAAATGGTACTTGAATTTACCGATAACACCGTGGTGTTAGATATGAAGTATGACCATTTTTACTTCATGGGATAAATAGGTTAGGATTGGGAAATAAAATAAATAATTACTTCGGTGTGGTTCGCTAATCCCGACTAGTTTGAAGTGATATTCAAAGGAATATTAAAGAATAAATTTAAAAGAATTTATCTTTGATAAAATTTATGGGAACCTTTCCCTAAGAATGTGAAATCTGAAACTAACTTGAGATTAGATAAGTTGAATGGTTTCTGGGGTATTGATCGGATGTTGGTTTCGGCCTTCGGGGTTAATATTTGGGGAATCTCTTACTAGTTTATGGTTAGTGACTGATGGATTGGAATGAGGCGTATGTTGTGTTTGTGTAACACTTACTTATTATATATGCGAGTTATTCGGAAAGACCGGGTTTATCCCATTCCGAACAACTGATTCGACGAATAGTCGAAGATGAAGACGATGGTTGAAGACCGGAGGTCTTCACTTCGTTTGGATAATTACTGATGATCCTGATTGGGCTGTACACCCAAGAGGAGGGAATCAGTTGGTGATCGTCTAGACGTACTTGGAGATCGATGGATATGCGGGGTACTAGGTGCCTCCGGCTTCGTTCAGACCCAGAATGAACTTGTAAATGGACTGTGTATCTGACATTGGATTTCAATCTGTGTGATTGATTTCTATTAAATATATATCTATTTGGCGGCGGAGAATTTATTCTCTTGCTTAACGCTCTTCTCTGAGACGTACGAGCTCAGGGTTATATATTGATGGATATCCATCGCATGGAGTGAATTGCCTATGTGGCATGTCTAAGTGGCAATTGATCAAGGCTTCTGTTGAAAAGCAAAGTCTTGTGGTTGATGATCAAAGCACCTCCTGTGTGACATAGCTTTGTGTAGCGTTGATTCGCAAGCCTCACACCCCGGTGTGAACCAGAAACGAGAGAGGACGTCACGGAGGGCATGCGTTTCTTTCTAGCTTGAAGTGGCGTCAGTGGTTTTACACGCCTTGACGAGTTTGACTTATGTGGTTGTTGCTGTTGCGAGGCGCCTCAGATATATCGGTGACTACGTGAAGCTGATGGAGTCATTCGTTGGCTCATTTACGCCCCATAGGGCGGGGAAACGCATGTTCAGGGTTTAAGTTTAATCCACATTGGTGGACTGGCCCTGAGGATCCAAAGGTCACTCGAGCTCTGACCTAAGGCATGGGCTAGAGCGTCTCGAATCGGTAGAGGACTATCTTTTGCCTTGGTTCACATATGGAAATCCAACTTCCAATATGTGACTTTGCAGTTTTATTTGTAGAGCCTAGTATGGCGACATAGTGGGATGGGGTGCTTATGCCATCTATGATTGATACTTATGATTTGAAATTGTTTTGACACTATACACTTATAGTAATAATAAAAGATGAAATTTCACGTACCAAACATTCTTGGTTATTATAAGGTAAAAACCCTATCCTCCGGCTTGCGTTGCATTGTGTGATGGGACTGGGTCTTATAATAGCTTCATTGTTCTTTATTTAGCATTGTGTTGTTGTTTTATGCACTGGTATTCTTGGGAGGAAACCCGTTCCGTGTTATACGGCGTGGTCCCTTGATTTACCTAACTTTAAAATAAAGATTAATAACTGTTTTAGTTCTCACACCAGTCACATGACTGACATGGAGTTTATTGTTTTAACCTAAACTCTGGGTGCCCTTATTTTCCACACAGGCAGCTAGTAGTTTGGTTTTGCAGATTTATATTCACAGGATCTTGATTTATGGCTCGAACGATACTCGGAAAGCTCTGTATCCGTGTATTACTTCTAGTTGTGTATTGTATTATTTTCCGCTGTTATGTAATGTAATTTAAATCTCTGATATTTTCTGATGTATATTATTTGTTTATACTCTGTATATTCTTGTATTCTGATGAATTGTTGTAAATAAGCAATGAAATGTTCTTCTGTTTGCGTTCTTTTGTGTGTTGTTCTCAAAGCATCCGCTCTTTCCTTCACGGGGGAAGTTATGGGTTCTTACACTGGTATCAGAGCTTTGGTTTACAAAGCTCAGAGAACAAGACACGATAGAACCAAACGAAAGAATACATCAGAAATTGGATTAGTAATATCCAATAGGAACGACTCGTTAGAGATGGGATTAGTTGTAATGACCCGCATTGGCAGAGGTATTATAATTAATTTATTTAATTATTTAAAAGGTAATTAAAAGAATTTATTGGTCGTGGAATTAAATAATGGTGAATATTTAATTAAAATAATAAATTAAATAATATATTTAATTCTGAAATAATCAAAATTGGCTGAAATGGCGATATGGTGTGAACTGGATCATCTGTGATATTTGATTCAGCTTGGAATTTAATTTGAATAACGAATATATTATATAAACGACAGTTTGAACATAGAATTATAATATAATTAAAATTGAGCTTGAAATGGCGCTGTAGTTCGTAAATTGGCGATTCGAACTTCAACTGAACGTACAGGGTTCGTTTTAAATCGGATTTCTGTGAAACAAGAAACGTGTGGAGCTTGTAACACCCCGTAATTTTATAACATTAAAATTCACAAATTAAAGTATACTTAATTTTTAGAAAAGAATTAAGTGAAATGGGTTGCGCAGAGAAATATATATATATTGATATATATATATATATATAAATTAAAAATTAAATAAATAAATATGCGAAAAAGTTCAAAACAGCGAATTGGGAGGGGGAATAACCGAACCGGCCCATTTTTGAGGTCGACCCGAGCTCCGCTGGGTCGACTAGGGGTTCATCCAGAGTGTTTGGCTGTCAACCCATGGGCTGATTCGCTCAAATGCAGATTTTGCATTTGATTGGTTCTCATGGTTTAGGGTTAATCTAATGGTCCTAAATAACTTCCTACACCTATAAATACATCCTAATGCTAACCCTAAACCTAATTAAAATAGAATAGTTACCGTCGCCATGGAAATCAATGGAGCTACCGCCAACTAAGAAAGAAGAAAAGCAAATTCAATTCTAATTCTCTCAACCCTAAAGCAAAGCAAAACTCTCTCTTTTCTTCTCTAAATTGTGAGTATGATGATCTTAACGAGATTATTATCATTTTAATTAGGTTGAGTTATGAATGGATTATGAGTAGATGATGTGAATTATCATATATGTTGTTGTAAACCCTTTTTGCTATCATGTATATTGTAAATCCAATGTTATGTGATGATGATATCTTATATGTTGTAAATCATGCCATGATGATGTTATGTATGTTGAAAGTTTCTATGAGTTGTGATGAATCATACATGTTAAAAAGGCCATGATGTTACCATCTATGCTAGTTAGTTCATATTAATTAAATCATCATGTTTGGGTTATGTTGATCTATATGACAAGTCACATATGCAAGTTAGATTGATTAGAAAAGTTATGAACATATGCCAAGACATCTATTATGACATCTATAATTATGCTATGACATATGTGATATCCTATGCTAGTTCACACCATCATTATGTTGCCTAAAAACCCCATATGCAAGTTTATATATAGATTTGGGCTATGATCATATCATATAAATTGAGAAATTTAACAAGTTGACACCTTTTGATCCTTAACATGTGTAGTTTATGCAAGTTTCACCCCTATTATGATTAGATTTATTTTAATTGTCTATATGTTGTGATAATTTATCTTTGTGCTAGGTGTTAGACTATATAAGTCTAGCCTATATTATACGTTGAATAAGCGAACGTATAAACATGGAGTAGGGGTAATATTAAGGATTTAATATTAAAATGTTGGGGTGCAATTGATATGATTTTGTATGCCATAAGTGGATGGCCATAATTGAGTCAATTATGGACATCATTAAAAGTTGACTTAATTAATAATTTGAACAAAGAATTATTAAAACTGGGGTAAAAGATTTTTTAAGTGTTAATCAATGCTTAGGACACGAGGTTGGACTCGTTTGTGACGTAAACCTGCCCGGACCCGCCCGGCAAATCCAATGGTCACAAATGTCAGCCCAATGTGAGAGGTCCTAGTCCTAAACTAAAGCATAACGGTTGTAAAGACACGAGGTTAGACTCTTTATGGTGTAAGACTGCCTGGACCCGCCCGGCAAATCCAGCTGCCATAAATGCCAGTCTAATGTGAGAGGTCTTTATGAGGTTATGGCCTGAATGAATTAAGAAATACTTAACCAGATAAACATGTAAGGTGGGACATGGGGGTTAAGTAGGTGCCTTGGGTGGCATGAGGAATCTTGGGGGTGCCTTAGTGGCATGTGAAATACGATTAGTAAGACTTAACCAAACACACATGTAAATGAACATGACTAAGAGGGTTAAGTGGGATATACTAGTGACAAGCTTAGGTGGGTAGCTTGTGGGGGCCCATTTCGACCAGTATCCCAAACGTGTCTTTGTGGGCTCGACCCAAGTCGAGGACGGGACACGCATGCTGGGTTCGACTGTAAGAGGCCAAAACGGGGAGCGGTGGCAACGCAAGTCCAACGGGTTTCGTATGCGTGTGTGGACCCGGGCTGGTAGGTAAGACGTTGTTGCATCGTGTAGGTATAAGCCGTGCATTCTCAAGTTGTATCGGGTTTCCACTTTAGGGGAGTGATACACCCCACTGTGGGGCCAGCACGGGTATCTACGAGTAGGGAGCCGATCGAAAGTGGGTAGTGGGGTACACCTAGTGGAGATAGGGGCAGATGACACCTATGTAGTCAGCTAGGGGTACGTAAGGCTATTTATAAAGTTTATGTGTGAAGCAAGTGGGATCAAATAATAGGGTGACTGGTGTGGTGCAGTGTAGTAATGTGCAGTGCAGTGTAGTAGTCATTCGTTAGTAATTAGGTGTGCCTTTACCGTTATCTTTAACGTTATCTTAAACGCTATCTTTATCTTCCTAAGAGTTCATAGACATTTACTTGTCTTCCAGCTTATGCCTCAGTCTAGTTATCTTGATAATAGTATTATTAGAATTATCATACTTGCCAGACTTTATGTCTGACCCCCTCTATTTCTATCCTTTTTCCCCTCCAGGTCCTCAGGTTGGGCCCAGCTCTAGTGGAGTTTGATTGAATTGCTTCATTTCTCTTTGGAAAGCTTGGACCGTTGAAGTAAAATCCAGCTTGTAATCTTTTTAATGGCTATTTATGTAATGGGATTATGTATTTTGTTTTTATGAAGATGGATTTGTACTTGGTTATGATCTATGGTTTTATGATGTAACAAACATGTTTAATTTCCGCTGCAATAAAATGAAGTTTTAGATTTCCATGTACTATTTATTATCTGTCTTATTGTAATTTTTCTGTTCTATATTCACTTATAACCTCCATGGAAGTTAATGCATTCCCTTTGTGAGTGACATTAATGGACGTGGGGTGTTACACGTGGTATCAGAGCTTAAGGTTACCAGAACAGATAAAAATACTTTAGAAAAATAGTTATTTCTGGAAGAAGTGTTTTCAAAAACATGTTTTAATGAGAAATTTAAAGAGAAAAGTTTTTAAGAAAAAAACATAATCCCCAATAGCCCATATCTTTATCTTTCGAATTCTCCATTCTGAATCTTTCCTTTTTCGTTTCAGCATGGCTGAAGATCTTAATCTACCCGACGGTGTAACGATACCAGGATGGTATAGGAGGTTATTAGAGGCTAGGGCCGCGGCAGGTCCAGCCAATGTTCCTCCACCACCAGTTGCACCCGTTCCTCCTCCTCCTCCTCGCATAGATACTTTTGCAAAGACGTGCAAGGAATTCAAGGCTATGGGTGGAAAACCATTTCAAGGGTCAGAAACGTTTGTGGAAGCTAGAGATTGGCTTAAGGAGGTGGAAGAATTGCTAGAAATCTTTGAAGTAGAAGAAGGGAGGAGAGTTCGATTAGCATCTTGGTTGATGAAGGGAGAGGCCTCGTTTTGGTGGGAGGTCACTAATGGGGAGCGTCCTGTTGACTCTTGGGCGGATTTCAGACGTAGGTTCGAGGCGAAGTTTCTCTCAAGGGCGGAAGAAAATCTATATATGGAAAGGTTCTTGACATTGAAGCAAGGAAGCTCATCAGTGAAAGAATATGTCAATAAATTTAATCAGTTAGCAGGGTTTGGCTTGGACTTAGTGAACACGCCGGAGAAGAAGGCGCTGAGGTTCGTGAATGGCTTGAATGAACCATTGCAAGGGTTGGCTATGACCCACATCCCTATGGGGGCCACCTTTGAGAAGTTAGTAGAAATGGCGCTTATGCATGAGGAGAAAAGCGCTAAAGCTGATAAGGCACCCGAGAAGAAGGGGGATCAGAAGAAACCACAATAGCAAAACAAGAAGGGTGGTAAAGACAATAACGGCAAGGGAAAGAAGAAATGTTTTAACTGTGGGACACTAGGCCATCTCAGCAAGGATTGCCAAAAGGAAAAGAAGACAGGCTGTTTTCATTGTGGCGATGCGGGAAATTTAGTGAAGGACTGCCCAAAGAAGGGGCAGAGGGTAGGAGCTACCTTGGGAGGATAGTTGCAGGCTCTTATAGCA
This sequence comes from Allium sativum, assembly GCA_030737875.1. Classification (NCBI taxonomy): domain Eukaryota; kingdom Viridiplantae; phylum Streptophyta; class Magnoliopsida; order Asparagales; family Amaryllidaceae; genus Allium; species Allium sativum. The sequence goes on from CM060926.1 coordinate 44,014,045, forward strand.
CCAGGGCAGGCAAGGGGACAAGTTCAGGCTCTCGCGGTCCCACCACTGCAAGAACGAGGTAGAACCATTTCTGTTGAAAACTTAGTTTTTCTGTTTGGTCATCCTGTCCGTACCCTATTCGATTCGGGCGCATCGCATTCGTTTATCTCTACATCATTAGTTGAATCACTGCACTTAAACACCAGTTTAGTAGAGGATTCCTTAGTTGTTTCGAATCCAATAGGGGGCTCAGCTTATTTGTCCATGATGTGTTTGGATTTGAAAATTTCCATACTTAGCGTTGAATTTAGATGTGATGCTTATGTGTTGGGCTTCACGGGCTATGGGCTAATTTTAGGAATGGATTGGTTATCCACAAATGGGGCCATTCTTGATTGTGAAAGAAGAGCAGTTAGGCTCGTGACTCGCCTTGGCAACACTCTCAAAATCTTTTGTAATCCCATAAATTCGGTTATGCTAAGTTATCTAGAATCGCTTGACGCGTCTGAGGAAAATCTACGATCTGTTAGAGTGGTCGGAGAATATTCGGATGTGTTTGAGGAGGTGAAGGGCTTGCCTCCGAAGCGGGAGATAGATTTTCGAATATATCTTGTGGATAATGCGAAACCAATATCTTTCCCAGTACGCCATATGGCTCCACGTGAAAGGAGGGAACTCGGTAAGCAAGTGAAGGAGTTGCTTGAGAAGGGGTTCATAAGACGAAGTATATCGGAGTGGGGTGCTCCTGTAGTATTTGCCACGAAGGCGGATGGGTCCCTTAGACTTTGTGTGGACTATAGAGAACTTAATAAGCTTACTAAGAAGAATAGACACCCACTGCCGAGGATTGATGATCTCTTCGATCAGTTAGTTGGCGCCTCAGTGTTTTCGTAGTTGGACTTAGCCACTGGTTTCCATCAGTTGAGAGTGGCTGAGGATAGCATTGACAAGACTGCCTTTAGGACTCCGGACGGTTTCTATGAATGGCTAGTGATGCCCTTCGGTTTGACAAACGCCCCCGCATACTTTGTTGATTTGATGAGTAGGGTGTTTAGGGAGTACCTTAACAAATTCGTGGTAGTCTTTGTAGATGACATCTTGATTTTTCTAAGGATGAAGAAGAGCATGCCCTACATCTTAGGGAAGTGTTGGAGACCCTACGAGCGCATAGCCTTAAGGCTAAATTTTCTAAGTGTCACTTTTGGAGGAAGGAAGTACGGTTCTTAGGACACGTACTTTCCAAAGAAGGAATAGCTGTAGATCCCGCGAAGGTGGTGGCCATCCAAGATTGGAAGGTTCCTAAAAATGCTACCAAAGTGAGAAGTTTCTTGGGGTTGGCTGGCTACTATAGGAAGTTTATCAAAGACTTCGCAAAGATATCAGCTCCATTGACACGCTTGAAGAAGAAGAAGCTAGTTTTCACATGGGACGTAGATTGTGATGATGCGTTCCAACGTTTGAAGAGAGCTTTGACTTCATCCCCAGTCTTAGTATTGCCAGACGGGAGTAAGCCATTTACCGTTTATACTGACGCTTGTGGGACAGGACTAGGCGCGGTCTTAATGCAAGAGGGCAGGGTAATAGCCTATGGTGGAAGGCAGTTGAGAGCGCATGAGAAGAATTACCCCACACATGACCTAGAGTTGGCCGCTATTGTTTTCGTGCTTAAGTCTTGGCGTCATTATCTTCTTGGCGAGAAATTCGAACTATTCACTGACCACAAATCTTTAAAATACCTATTCTCTCAAAAGGACTTGAACTTAAGGCAGCAAAGGTGGATGGAGTTCTTAGCGTCCTACGACTTCGAAATAGCCTATACCCCTGGCAAGGGTAACGTGGTGGCAGACGCCTTAAGTAGAAAAAGATTATCCTTAAGTCCTTTATTTGTTGAGCGGCGAAGTTTAGAATTCATTTCGATGTTTGACTTTAGACCTTCCGTTGACTTCGTACCCGGTTTGCTAGCATCCTTGGAGGTCAGACCTACGCTTTTGGGACGGATTGGCGAGGCACAGCGAGACGACCCGCAGTTAGTTGAGTTAGTAGAAAAGATCAAAGGAGGGGAGTCATCAAGCTATCTCCGTAGGTATACCCTAGATGATAAGGGTTGGTTACGTAGGGACGATAGACTTTGTGTACCAAAAGACGATGACCTAAGGAAGACTATTCTTGACGAAGCACATCGTTCGAAGATGACCATTCATCCCGACGGGGACAAGATGTACAAAGACATGAAGAGAGTTCACTTTTGGGCCGGCATGAAGAAAGACGTGGCCGAGTATGTCGCTAGATGCTTGGTGTGCCAACAAGTAAAAGCGGAGCAAAAGAAACCCGGTGGGTTGCTTCACCCATTGGAGGTTCCACTATGGAAATGGGAAAGCATCTCGATGGATTTTGTGGATGGATTACTGCGATCGAGGAAGGGTAATACGGGAATTTGGGTTATAGTAGATAGACTTACTAAGAGCGCCCATTTTATTCCCGTGAAGAGTAAAAGGACTGCTCCATGGTTAGCTTTTGTATACGTTCGAGAGATAGTTCGTTTGCACGGTGTTCCTTTTAGCATAGTGAGCGACCGCGATCCTATTTTCACTAGCGAATTTTGGAGAAGCTTACAAGAGGCGGTAGGGACTCAGTTATGTTTGAGCACCGCATATCATCCTCAGACGGACGGCCAGACTGAGAGGGTGAATCGCATTCTAGAGGATCTGTTGAGGCTATGTATCCTAGACTTTGGGGGTACATGGGAAGAGCATCTTCCATTGGTTGAGTTCGCATATAATAATAGCTTTCAGTCCAGCATTGGTATGGCACCATTCGAAGCTCTTTATGGACAACCTTGTCCTTCACCTACATGTTGGTGGGAATCTACGGATAAGATCTTACTTGGGCCCGATATGATTAGGGAGACTTCGGAGAAGATCGACTTGATTCGAAGGAGGATGAAAGCAGCGCAAGATAGGAAGAAATCTTATGCGGATAAGAGGAGGACAGATCTCGAATTTGAAGTTGGGGACATGGTCTTTGTCAAAGTGTCTCCATTATGAAACGTTGTTCGCTTTGGGGTCCGTTAGGAAATTAGCACCAAGGTTTGTAGGGCCGTTTCCTATTAAGGAGAGGATTGGACGGATGGCGTATAGAGTGGAGTTTCCCGAGAGACTTAGTGGTGTACATGACGTATTCCATGTGTCACATTTGAGGAAGTGCTTGCGCGAGACCACGGAAGTGGTAGAGCCGAGCTTGCTTAGAGAGGTGGAGATAGAGCGTGATGCGACAATTCGACGAGCTCCTACGCGCATTCTTGGGTCGGAGATTCAAGAGGTTGAGGAATCGAGAGGTCAGACTAGTCAAAGTGCAATGGGGAGATGATGAGAGCAACGCTACTTGGGAGACGGAAGAGAAGATGCGTTCACGATACCCTTTTCTTTTTGAGGGTATGTCCTTTAATTTCTCCTTTATCGCTTAGCTTGTACTTGGTTATGATCTATGGTTTTATGATGTAACAAACATGTTTAATTTCCGCTGCAATAAAATGAAGTTTTAGATTTCCAAGTACTATTTATTATCTGTCTTGTTGTAATTTTTCTGTTCTATATTCACTTATAACCTCCATGGAAGTTAATGCATTCCCTTTCTGTTCTATATTCGCTTATATTTACTTATCTTATCTTTAGTATATCCTCTCGCTAGTATCTTTGACCTTTAGTTAGGATAATCCTATGGTTGAAACATGTGTTTAAGACATGTTACGTATGGTGGATGCAAAGTGGATGCAAGTATTTGCTAGTGGTTGCTCGTGGATGCATATACACACACTATTAGGCACCAGATCGGCTCAATCACTTCATATTGCATATTGCATATATATGGATGTATTTAGTAAAATGGATGTATAATGGTTGTATTATCATATAGTTGCTACATTCGGGTGGATGGTTGTGCACGCATATAGAATTAATATGTATCATTAGGAATCTTTTGCATACATATTGGACGCATGGCACTATCATGAATTGCACTAAGGAGGTCGATTGAATCAGTAGACTGCCTAATTTTGCATTAGATATGGACATATACACACACTGTGCATATAAACATTAAAGCATTAGAAGTCTTTTAAGGACAATGGATGCTGGTGTTTGATGGTTGAGTAGATGGACGATTAGATGGTAGGATATACCTTCTTCTTGACTTGGAGATTTCAGGGACGAAATCCTTTAAGGAGGGGAGAATGTAACACCACGTAATTTTATAACATTAAAATTCACAAATTAAAATATATTTAATTTTTACAAAAGAATTAAGTGAAATGGGTTGCGCAGAGAAATATATATATATATTGATATATATATATATAAATTAAAAATTAAATAAATAAATATGCGAAAAAGTTCAAAACAGCAAATTGGGAGGGGGAATAACCGAACCGGTCCATTTTTGAGGTCGACCCGAGCCTCGCTGGGTCGACTAGGGGTTAATCCAGGGTGTTTGGCTGTCAACCCGTGGGCCGATTCGCTCAAATGCCGATTTTGCATTTGATTGGTTCTCATGGTTCAGGGTTAATCTAATGGTCCTGAATAACTTCCTACACCTATAAACACATCCTAATGCTAACCCTAAACCTAATTAAAACAGAATAGTTACCGTTGCCATGGAAATCAATGGAGCCGCCGCCAACTAAGGAAGAAGAAAAGAAAATTCAATTCTAATTCTCTCAACCCTAAAGCAAAGCAAAACTCTCTCTTTTCTTCTCTAAATTGTGAGTATGATGATCTTAACAAGATTATTATCATTTTAATTAGGTTGAGTAATGAATGGATTATGAGTAGATGATGTGAATTATCATATATGTTGTTGTAAACCCTTTTTTCTATCATGTATATTGTAAATCCAATGTTATGTGATGATGATATCTTATATGTTGTAAATCATGCTATGATGATGTTATGTATGTTGAAAGTTTCTATGCTAAGTTGTGATGAATCATACATGTTAAAAAGGCCATGATGTTACCATCTATGCTAGTTAGTTCATATTAATTAAATCATCATGTTTGGGTTATGTTGATCTATATGACAAGTCACATATGCAAGTTGGATTGATTAGAAAAGTTATGAACATATGCCAAGACATCTATTATGACATCTAGAATTATGCTATGACATATGTGATATCATATGCTAGTTCACACCATCATTATGTTGCCTAAAAACCCCATATGCAAGTTTATGTACAGATTTGGGCTATGATCATATCATATAAATTGAGACATTTAACAAGTTGACACCTTTTGATCCTTAACATGTGTAGTTTATGCAAGTTTCACCCCTATTATGATTAGATTTATTTTAATTGTCTATATGTTGTGATAATTTATCTTTGTGCTAGGTGTTAGACTATACAAGTCTAGCCTATATTATGCGTTGAATAAGTGAACATATAAACGTGGGGTAGGGGTAATATTAAGGATTTAATATTAAAAAGTTGGGGTGCAATTGATATGATTTTGCATGCCATAAGTGGATGGCCATAATTGAGTCAATTATGGACATCATTAAAAGTTGACTTAATTACTAATTTGAATAGGGAATTATTAAAACTGGGGTAAAAGATTTTAAATGTTAATCAATGCTTAGGACACGAGGTTGGACTCGTTTGTGACGTAAACCTGCCCGGACCCGCCCGGCAAATCCAGTGGTCACAAATGTCAGCCCAATGTGAGAGGTCCTAGGCCTAAACTAAAGCATAACGGTTGTAAAGACACGAGGTTAGACTCTTTTATGGTGTAAGACTGCCCGGACCCGCCCGGCAAATCCAGCTGCCATCAATGCCAGTCTAATGTGAGAGGTCTTTATGAGGTTATGGCCTGAATGAATTAAGAAATACTTAACCAGATAAACATGTAAGGTGGGACATGGGGGTTAAGTAGGTGCCTTGGGTGGCATGAGGAATCTAGGGGGTGCCCTTAGTGGCATGTGAAATATGATTAGTAAGACTTAACCAAACACACATGTAAATGAACATGACTAAGAGGGTTAAGTGGGATATACTAGTGACAAGCTTAGGTGGGTAGCTTGTGGGGGCCCATTTCGACCAGTATCCCAAACATATCTTTGTGGGCTCGACCCAAGTCGAGGACGGGACACGCATGCTGGGTACGACTGTAAGAGGCCAAAACGGGGAGCAGTGGCAACGCAAGTCCAACGGGTTTCGTATGCGTGTGTGGACCCGGGCTGGTAGGTAAGACGTTGTTGCATCGTGTAGGTATAAGCCGTGCATTCTCAAGTTGTATTGGGTTGCCACTTTAGGGGAGTGATACAACCCACTGTGGGGCCAGCACGGGTATCTATGAGTAGGGAGCCGATCGAAAGTGGGTAGTGGGGTACACCTAGTGGAGATAGGGGCAGACGGCACCTATGTAGTTAGCTAGGGGTACGTAAGGCTATTTATAAAGTTTCTGTGTGAAGCAAGTGGGATCAAACAATAGGGTGACTGGTGTGGTGCAGTGTAGTAATGTGCGGTGCAGTGTAGTAATCATTCGTTAGTAATTAGGTGTGCCTTTACCGTTATCTTTAACGTTATCTTAAACGCTATCTTTATCTTCCTAAGAGTTCATAGACATTTACTTGTCTTCCAGCTTATGCCTTAGTCTAGTTATTTTGATAATAGTATTGTTAGAATTATCATACTCGCCAGACTTTATGTCTGACCCCCTCTGTTTCTATCCTTTTTCCCCCTCCAGGTCCTCAGGTTGGGCCCATCTCTAGTGGAGTTTGATTGAATTGCTTCATTTCTCTTTGGAAAGCTTGGACCGTTGAAGTAAAGTCCAGCTTGTTATCTTTTTAATGGCTATTTATGTAATGGGATTATGTATTTTGTTTTTATGAAGATGGATATTGTACTTGGTTATGATATATGGTTTTATGATGTAACAAACATGTTTAATTTCCGCTGCAATAAAATGAAGTTTTAGATTTCCAAGTACTATTTATTATCTGTCTTGTTGTAATTTTTCTGTTCTATATTCACTTATAACCTCCATGGAAGTTAATGCATTCCCTTTGTGAGTGACATTAATGGACGTGGGGTGTTACAGAGCTGGTGAAGTATATCTTTCTAGTGGAAGACAAAAAATGGGATTTCATTGTGTAGATTTTGATGTATGTCCAAATCAAATTTTAGAAAAGTCGCTGTGGAATTCCGTTATAATTTATAAAGGAATTAATTATATTTTTAAAAGGAAATTCATTTTAAATCGAATATCGATCTAATCGAAATTTGAAATATCGAGCTGGAAATTCATATAGGATATTCTGGAGCTGTATGGTATTCCACTGTGAATATAGACGATAATGTTTATTTTTAAATACTAAATTTATTTATATTTAAATATATTTATATATTTAAATAGGCTATTTAGAGCTTTAAAAATAGCCACCTTTGCAAACAAAGTCGGAATTCGATGAAACTAATTTTGTTGGATCCGCAATGTCAAATAGTTGCTAGATGTGAAGTTTCGGGATTTTTGGAGTCACTGTGTGGCCGTACGGATTTTTAGAGTGAAAAAAGTCAGTATTTCGACAATTAAAAATACGCTGTGTGAGCATATGGAGTCGGAATTCGACGAAATCAGTTTCATTGGGATCGTAATGTCGAACTCTAGCTACATGTCCAGTTTGGTGATTTTTGAGTATCGTATGTGATCCCAGGAATTTTAGAGGACGATTGCAGATAGCGTTTGCTTAAAATCGAATATAAAAATAAATAAATAAAATCCTATAAATACCTACCTTCACTCTCTAACCCTAAAACTTAACTCCCTCTGGTCAAATTCATTTCTAGTCGCCACTATCTTAGAAGAAAAACGCAAGAACACTCCTCTTCAAAAATCAAAAGAAATACAAAACAAGTTCTATAAATTACAAAATGTATACAAATGGAATCAGGAAAACGAGCCCTCCATTTCCGTGTACATTTCATAGGGTGCGATGCGACCTCGATTGCGCTGGAAATAAGTGACGCGAGCTAGGGTTAACGATAGGTGGATTTTGAAGCATCGATTTGGATTTCCGAGTGTATATTTGAACTCGTGGTGAGAAGTAGATTCTATTGTGGGAATTTGGGTGATTTTGATTGAAGGGGATGTCGCACAAAAACTGGTACAGTACGAGGAGGGGTTGACGACAGAAATCTATTTCCGTGTTCGGATGTTGGGAGGAGCAGATGGTTTCGAAGAGGGCAGGAAGAGAAGTTGAATGCAAGTGTTGGTTTGGTGGACGACGGAGTATCGAGGGAGAATGTAAAGGAGGAAGTCGGTGTAATGGTGTAAAGGGGGAGCGGAATTTTCCTGGAACTGTTCGGGGAAGAAAGGGTTAAGGTGGCGGGTCTGGGCTTCAAATGGGATAATGGGCCGTTATGTTTAATTGGGTGAGGCAAAATAGCAAAGTTTATTTAATTTAAACTATTTAAATTCAAGTCTAAACTTGTATAACGTATAACTCGAGCATACATTGTCAGAATTCAGCGAAGCCAGATCCATTGGGATCGTATGGAAGATGGCTACACGCTGAAGCTGACTGGAAGTGGATTGGAGCTCGTTTGAATTTATGGCGGAATAAACTGTTTGATTCAAAACAAATGATAGTTTATCGTTCTTTAACAATGAACTGCAAATGTGAGTAAATCTCACTAACTCTAAACAGTTTAAAATTTCATGTTGTATTTTTAGAACTATTAGAAATTGTCTGATTTACTGTGTGTTGACTGTTTGATTGAACTGCTAGTCAGTTAGTTGAATTTCTATATTTGATTCTGTTTAATAGAATATATCATATGGACTGAAAGTGATGTTATCTATATTGTTTAACATCTGTGACGCAGGGGAACAGGTTGGAGGGGTCCAACTGGACTCCTCAATATTTATGATACTGTCCTGTTCATATATTGTAATATATGATGTGATATATAATCTGTTTGATTATGTGTGTTTAAATGATATCGATCATTGTGGTTTGCTATTTTAAATATCATAAGAGACCCTGGGATGTAAATAGAATAAAGGAATTTTATAAAATCAACCGATTTTATAAAGGAAATATTTTGAAAATAAAGTATTTATAAAATCATAGGATTTTATACAGGATATATTTATTTAGAAAATAAATAAAGTTGATAAAGGAAATATTTATTTAAGAAGTAAATAGAATTAATAAAGGAATATTTAGTTGGAAAATAAATAGGAGTTATAAAGAGGAAATTAACGAGATAGAAAAGAGTTAGTCGACAGAGTTATCAAATATAAGTCAATCAAATATAGTTCATTTGAAGAAGTTATTCAAACATAGTTATTTAGGATAATTTACTATTTAGCACGACTGCTAGCGTAATTCGCAAGGCTGCAGAAAGCCTACGGCGGTCGGATGTTTCCTGAGGGAATCAGGCGTAACCATTGTGATCGCTGCGATCTAGAGTCAAGTAAATGGAGTTAAATTCAATAATAGTTATTCTAATAGGAGTTAAACAAATAGAGTCATTCAATTAGAGATTAAAGAAATAGAGTTAAGAAAAATTAGAAACTGACTAGAGATTAGTAAGTTGAATGGTTTTCTGAGTATCGATCTGATGTTGGTTTCGGCCTTCGGGGTTTATACTTAGAAAATTGTTCTCCTACTAGTTTACAGTCAGGGACTGATAGTTGTGAAATGATGGTGATATGTAAATAACAATGGAAATGTTTTCCAATGGTGATAACATATATTTTCTAAATTTAGAAAATAAGAAATGTTGAATATAAGGAAACAGGAGATGAAAAATGAACTAAGGAGATAAATGTTAAATGATGTTTGATTGATTGAATTTCCATTTGGAAATAATATCGTTCTTTGCACACGTGTTTTTCTTTGATAGTTAAATCACAGACTATCGAAGTTTTGACCATTTTAACGTTGTTAATATGGAGAGACCAGTTGTATTATTATCCGAAGAACCACTCCGTATTAGCATAAGCGTTGCGAATGATATATGTCAAAGATAATTGAAGACGGAGTTATGCAAGGACTATCCTGTTTACAGATTAGTGCCTTCGGTTTGTCCAGTCCCAGGACGACCCGTATGGAAGGATGTCTGACAGAGTATATCTAATAGATCGTGTAAGTTGATCTCTTCAAACGTATTCACGTTTGGTGGCGGAGGAATTCGTTTCTCTTAGCTTTATACCCGTGATATTTTTGGATAAGTCAATTTGTGATTTGGAAGGTATGACGATGTGACATTCAAAGTGAATGAAGATGTGACATGTAAAAGATAAGTGTAGCTTCTAGCCTCACATCCGGTAAATGACAGAAGTCGGGCAGGCAGCATGGCTAAGTCGGTCGCACTGAAGTAGGGTGTATAATCACCTATCTAGAGAATATTCATTTGCTTCTTTAATCTATCAATGCTGTCCCATATATATAGACGGGAATGGTTGCTGATCCCAACCATTGGTGATGTACATTCGATACACTCAAGCGAAATGAGTGGTCGGTCATGTGTGGCTGAGTTGCAAGATGTTCTTGTTGAACTATAGTGTATCGTTCCTAGAGTACACTGATCGGAATGTGGTTCCATACCTTGTCAAAGTTGGAAATCCATTACCCAATACGTGCTTGCAGTTTCGATTGTATACTATATGTAGAACGTGAGATGGAATCGTTTCTGGTAGATTGATATCTATTTGTACATAGACATTTATATAATATCAAAAGGTTTTTGGTATAAAGATATTTTGGATTCTCATAAGGGAAAAACCTGTTCCGTTATACGGCGTGGTCTTATGAGATATCGATTACTTGTTCGAACTGTTTTACTCATACCAGTCCCATGACTGACCTGGAGTTTATTTTGTTTGTTTTCCCTAAACTCTTGGGTGCCTAAATTTGTACGGGCAGTCAAGTAGTCGGGATTTACAGATACTTGAAGAGCTTGGAGCAGGAGGCTTCAGGATTATATAGATATAGTTATTTCCGCTGTGTTGTAAGTGTTGTACTTTGACAATGATGTATATTCAAGTACAGATGTATATTTCAAGTTATGTTATATATATTGTATGTTATTCGTTCCGCTGTGAGATTCGTGTTACTCTGATATTGTGTCCTTCTTCTTCTTCTTCTTTTCTATTAGTTCTATCTTATCTATCCCCACCCTCTATCTCCTTCCTATTAATTTCTTGAATTTCCAGTGCAATTTGGGGTTGGACTTGTGTTATTTGGTCAGCTCAAATTGGACCGTATTTTTGGGTCATTACAGTTGGTATCTGAGCTTAAGTTAAGAATTACCTTGGCTCTGTGGCATGATTCAGTAGAGATGGGGTTAGTAATACCCTAGACTGAATTTGAGTGTATATATACGAGTGAACGTATTTGTTATTTGATATAAAAATTCGTTTTATATTGTGGGGATTTATTGGTTGAGTGGCTTATGAATTCTGGTCGATCAGTTTGATCCACTATATTGGTAGGAGTTACTAAACACTTGAATACGATGAACTGACACGATACGTTTTGAAAAGTGGATAAATGAAAATAAATTTACCCAAATTATATCGTAATATAGAGGAATTATAATATATTGGACATGTTGGTTGTTATTATAATCAAATAAGATTATAAAGTGAAATGGTTATAAATAACCAATTAGAATTCATTTAGGTGTAACATATGAAATAAGATGAATTAAATCTAAATTTAAATCAGATTTGGAATTAAATATAAGGAAATTTTAAGTTCCTGGGAGAATTTGAAAACATTTGCAAATTGAAAGAAATATAGTACTGAACTCACTTAGATCGCTGGGAAATAGATTCCGATGATGAAGCATGCCATCATCGGTGTTCATTTTCGAGTTCTTTGTGACGGATTACTACCGAAGATTTTATTTTTGAATTGTTTTGAGAAAATAAGTGGGTTATAAATTCAAAGGTTTTGAATCGGTATTATGATTTCAAATTGATTTGAAATAAAAACAGGAATTTAAATTATGGAATTTAAACATAACTTATGAAGTTAAATAAAATGAGATGGTAAAAATAAATTGAAATTTAACTTGAACTAAATTAAATAAAATTGAATTGGATTAGAGATAGTCTATAATGGAACCAAATTGATAAGTCAATAATTTGGAATTTGATATTGGGGTTCGAATGAAAATCGATTTGGGTTAGAGGATATAAACTGATTGGGGTTTGATTGGAAATGTATGGTTATATGATGAATTGATAGCAGATGGGAAAGGATATAATGATATGCCCGACAGAAAGGTACAAATTTATATTCCACATGAGTTTGGAGATTTTATGAGCCGAATTGGCAAGCCGCTTGGCTGTTTGATTTTTTTTGGGTTGGAGAAGGCCTAGAGAGGCGAGTTGTTGTTTTATCGATAGGGCTGTACAAAGGAGGTTATGGCAAAATTTTCCGAAAATTTAAAGTATTAGAAAATTTTCAGAATTTTTGAAAATTTTAGTTAATCGAAATGAATAAATATTTTAGTCGATATTAATTGGTTCGGTTGAAATCAGAACTAAAGGGTAAACAAATCTTAGGAATTCTAATAGATAGGGTCGCCCTCTAACTTAGCAATTTCGAGGACGAAATTATTTTAAGTGGGGAAGATTGTAATGACCCGCATTGGCAGAGATATTATAATTAATTAATTTAATTATTTAAAGGGTAATTAAAAGAATTTATTGATCGTGGAATTAAATAATGGTGAATATTTAATTAAAATAATATATTTAATTCTGAAATAATCAAAATTGGCTGAAATGGCAATATGGTGTGAACTGGATCATCTGTGATATTTAATTCAGCTTGGAATTTAATTTGAATAACGAATATATTATATAAACGACATTTTGAACATAGAATTATAATATAATTAAAATCGAGCTTGAAATGGCGATGCAGTTCGTAAATTGGCGATTCGAACTTCAACTGAATGTACAGGGTTCGTTTTAAATCGGATTTCTGTGAAACAAGAAACGTGTGGAGCTGGTGAAGTATATCTTTCTAGTGGAAGAGAAAAATTGGGATTTCGTCATGTAGATTTTGAAGTATGTCAATCAAATTTTAGAAAAGTCGCTGGGGAATTCCGTTATAAGTTATAAAGTAATTAATTATATTTTTAAAAGGAAATTCATTTTAAATCGAATATCGATTTAATCGAAATTTGAAATATCGAGCTGGAAATTCATATAGGATATTCTGGAGCTGTACGGTATTCCACTGTGAATATAGACGATAATATTTATTTTTAAATATTAAATTTAATTATATTTAAATATATTTATATATTTCAATAGGCTATTTAAAGCTTTAAAAATAGCCACCTTTGCAAACGAAGTCGGAATTCGATGAAACTAATTTTGTTGGATCCGCAATGTCAAATAGTTGCTAAATGTGAACTTTCGTGATTTTTAGAGTCACTGTGTGGTCGTACGGATTTTTAGAGTGAAAACAGTCAGTATTTCGACAGTTAAAAATACGCTGTGTGAGCATATGGAGTCGGAATTCGACGAAACCAGTTTCGTTGGGACCGTAATGTCGAACTCTAGCTACATGTCCAGTTTGGTGATTTTTGAGTATCGTATGTGGTCACAGGAATTTCAGAGGACGATTGCAGATAGCGTTTGCTTAAAATCGAATATAAAAATAAATAAATAAAATCCTACAAATACCACCTTCACTCTCTAACCCTAAAACTTAACTCCCTCTGGTCAAATTCATTTCTAGTCGCCACTATCTAAGAAGAAAAACGCAAGAACACTCCTCTTCAAAAATCAAAAGAAATACAAACCAATTTCTATAAATTATAAAATGTATACAAATGGAATCAGGAAAACGAGCGCTCCATTTCCGTGTACATTTCATAGGGTGCGATGCGACCTCGGTTGCGCTGGAAATAAGTGACGCGAGCTAGGGTTAACGTTACGTGGATTTTGAAGCGTCGATTTGGATTTCCGAGTGTATATTTGAACTCGTGGTGAGAAGTAGATTCTGTTGTGGGAATTTGAGGGATTTCGATAGAAGGGGATGTCGCACATAAACTGGTACAGTACGAGGAGGGGTTGACGACGGAAATCTATTTCCGCGTTCGGATGTTGGGTGGAGCAGATGGTTTCGAAGAGGACTGGAAGAGAAGTTGAATGCAAGTGTTGGTTTGGTGAACGACGAAGTATCGAGGGAGGACGTGAAGGAGGAAGTCGGTGTAATGGTGTAAAGGGGGAGCGGAATTTTCCTGGAACTATTCGGGGAAGAAAGGCTGAAGGTGGCGGGTCTGGGTTTCAAATGGGATAATGGGCCGTTATGTTTAATTGGGTGAGGCCAAATAGCAAAGTTTATTTAATTTAAACTATTTAAATTCAAGTCTAAACTTGTATAACATATAACTCGAGCATACTTGTCAGAATTCAGCGAAACCAGATCCATTGAGATCGTATGGAAGATGGATACACGCTAGAGCTACTGGAAGTGGATTGGAGCTCGTTTGAATTTATAGCGGAATAAACTGTTTGACTCAAATTAAATGACAGTTTATCATTCTTTAACGATGAACTGCAAATGTGAGTAAATCTCACTAACTCTAAACAGTTTAAAATTTCATGTTGTATATTTAGAACTGTTAGAAATTGTCTGATTTACTGTGTGTTGACTGTTTAATTGAACTGCAAGTCAATTAGTTGAATTTCTATATTTGATTCTATTTAACAGAATATATCATATGGACTGAAAGTGATGTTATCTATATTGTTTAAAATCTGTGATGCAGGGGAACAGGTTGGAGGGGTCCAACTGGACTCCTCAATATTTATGATACTGTCCTGTTCATATATTGTAATATATGATGTGATATATAATCTGTTTGATTATGTGTGTTTAAATGATATCGATCATTGTGGTTTGCTATTTTAAATATCATAAGAGACCCTGGGATGTAAATAGAATAAAGGAATTTTATAAAATCAACCGATTTTATAAAGGAAATATTTTGAAAATAAAGTATTTATAAAATCATAGGATTTTTTAAAGGATATATTTATTTAGAAAATAAATAAAGTTGATAAAGGAAATATTTATTTAGGAAGTAAATAGAATTAATAAAGGAATATTTAGTTGGAAAATAACTAGGATTTATAAAGAGGAAATTAACGAGATAGAAAAGAGTTAGTCGATAGAGTTATCAAATAGAAGTCAATCAAATATAGTTCATTTGAAGAAGTTAGTCAAACATAGTTATTTAGGATAAGTTACCATTTAGCACGACTGCTAGCGTAATTCGCAGGGCTGCAGATAGCCTACGGCGGTTAGATGTTTCCTGAGGGAATCAGGCATAATCATTGTAATCGCTGCGATCTAGAGTCAAGTGAATGGAGTTAAATTCAATACTAGTTACTCAAATAGGAGTTAAACAAATGGAGTTATTCAATTAGAGATTAAAGAAATAGAGTTAAGCAAAATTAGAAACTGACTAGAGATTAGTAAGTTGAATGGTTTTCTGAGTATCGATCTGATGTTGGTTTCGGCCTTCGGGGTTTATACTTAGAAAATTGTTCTTCTACTAGTTTACAGTCAGGGACTGATAGTTGTGAAATGATAGTGATATGTAAATAACATTGGAAATGTTTTCCAATGGTAATAACATATATTTTCTAAATTTAGAAAATAAGAAATGTTGAATATAAGGAAACAGGAGATGAAAAATGAACTAAGGAGATAAATGTTAAATGATGTTTGATTGATATAATTTCCATTTGGAAATAATATCGTTCTTTGCACACGTGTTTTTCTTTGATAATTAAATCACAGACTATCAAAGTTTTGACCATTTTGACGTTGTTAATATGGAGAGACTGGTTGGATTATTATCCGAAGAACCACTCCGTATTGGCATAAGCGTTGCGAATGATATATGTCAAAGATAATTGAAGACAGAGTTATGCAAGGGCTATCCTGTTTACAGAATAGTGCCTTCGCTTTGTCCAGTCCCAGGACGACCTGTATGGAAGGATGTCTGACAGAGTATATCTAATAGATCGCGTAAGTTGATCTCTTCAAACGTATTCACGTTTGGTGGCAGAGGAATTCGTTTCTCTTAGCTTTATACCCGTGATATTTTTGGATAAGTCAATTTGTGATTTGGAAGGTATGATGATGTGACATTCAAAGTGAATGAAGATGTGACATGTAAAAGATAAGCGTAGCTTCTAGCCTCACATCCGGTAAATGACAGAAGTTGGGCAGGCAGCATGGCTAAGTCGGTCGCACCGAAGTAGGGTGTATAATCACGTATCTAGAGAATATTCATTTGCTTCTTTAATCTATCAATGTTGTCCCATATATATAGACGGGGACGGTTTCTGATCCCAACCGTTAGTGATGTACATTCGATACACTCAAGCGAAATGAGTGGTCATTCATGTGCGGCTGAGTTGCAAGATGTTCTTGTTGAACTCCAGTGCATCGTTCCTAGAGTTCACTGATCGGAAGGTGGTTCCATACCTTGTCAAAGTTGGAAATCCATTACCCAATACGTGCTTGCAGTTTCGATTGTATACTATATGTAGAACGTGAGATGAAAGCGTTTCTGCTAGATTGATATCTATTTGTACATAGACATTTTTATAATATCAAAAGGTTTTTGATATAAAGATATTTTGGATTCTCATAAGTGAAAAACTCGTTCTGTTATACGGCGTGGTCTTACGAGATATCGATTACTTGTTCGAACTGTTTTAACTGTTTTACTCGTACCAGTCCCATGACTGGCCCGGAGTTTATTTTGTTTGTTTTCCCTAAACTCTTGGGTGCCTAAATTTGTACGGGCAGTCAAGTAGTCGGGATTTACAGATACTTGAAGAGCTTGGAGCAGGAGGCTTCAGGATTATATAGCTATAGTTATTTCTGCTGTGTTGTAAGTGTTGTACTTTGATAATGATGTATATTCAAGTACAGATGTATATTTCAAGTTATGTTATATATATTGTATGTTATTCGTTCCGCTGTGAGATTCGTGTTACTTTGATATTGTGTCCTTCTTCTTCTTCTTCTTCTTTTCTATTTGTTCTATCTTATCTATCCCCACCCTTTATCTCCTTCCTATTAATTTATTGAATTTCTAGTGCAATTTGGGGTTGGACTTGTGTTATTTGGTCAGCTCAAATTGGACCGGATTTTTGGGTCATTACAGTTAGTATCAGAGCTTAAGTTAAGAATTACCTTGGCTCTGTGGCGTGATTCAGTAGAGATGGGGTTAGTAATACCCTAGACTGAATTTGAGTGTATATACGAGTGAACGTATTTGTTATCTGATATAAAAATTCATTTTATATTGTGGGGATTTATTAGTTGAGTGGCTTATGAATTCTGGTCGATCAGTTTGATCCACTGTATCGGTAGGAGTTTCTAAACACTTGAATACGATGAACCGACACGATACGTTTTGAAAAGTAGGTAAATGAAAATAAATTTACCCAAATTATATCCTGATATCGAGGAATTATAATATATTGGATGTGTTGGTTGTTATTATAATCAAATAAGATTATAAAGTGAAATGGTTATAAATAACCAACTAGAATTCATATAGGTGTAACATATGAAATAAGATGAATTAAATCTGAATTTAAATCAGATTTGGAATTAAATATAAGGAAATTTTAAGTTCCTGGGAGAATTTGAAAACATTTGCAAATTGAAAGAAATATAGTACTGAACTCACTTAGATCACTAGGAAATAGATTCCAGTGATGAAGCATGCCATCATCAGTGTTCATTTTCGAGTTCTTTGTGACGGATTACTACCGAAGATTTTGTTTTTGAATTGTTTTGAGAAAACAAGTGGGTTAGAAATTCAAAGGTTTTGAATTGGTATTATGATTTCAAATTGATTTGAAATTAAACCAAGAATTTAAATTATGGAATTTAAACTTAACTTATGAAGTTAAATAAAATGAGATGGTAAAAATAAATTGAAATTTAACTTGAACTAAATTAAATAAAATTGAATTGGATTAGAGATATTCTAAAATGGAACCAAATTGATAAGTCAATAATTTGGAATTTGATATTGGGGTTCGAATGAAAATCGATTTGGGTTAGAGGAAATAAACTGATTGGGGTTTGATTGGAAATGTATGGTTATATGATGAATTGATAGCAGATGGGAAAGGATATAATGATATGCCCAACAGAAAGGTACAAGTTTATATTCCACATGAGTTTGGTGATTTTATGAGCCGAATTGGCAAGTCGCTTGGCTGTTTGATTTTCTTTTGAGTTGGAGAAGGCCTAGAGAGGCGAGTTGTTGTTTTATCGATAGGGCTGTACAAAGGAGGTTATGGCGAAATTTTCCGAAAATTTAAAGTGTTAGAAAATTTTCAGAATTTTTGAAAATTTTAGTTAGTCGGAATGAAAAAATATTTTGGTCGATTTTATTGGTTCAGTTGAAATCAGAAATAAAGGGTAAACAAATCTTAGGAATTCTAATAGATAAGGTCGTCCTCTAACTTAGCAATTTCGAGGACGAAATTATTTTAAGTGGGGAAGATTGTAATGACCCGCATTGGCAGAGGTATTATAATTAATTTATTTAATTATTTAAAAGGTAATTAAAAGAATTTATTGGTCGTGGAATTAAATAATGGTGAATATTTAATTAAAATAATAAATTAAATGATATGTTAAATTCCGAAATAATCAAAATTGGCTGAAATGGTGATATGGTGTGAACTGGATCATCTGTGATATTTAATTCAGCTTGGAATTTAATTTGAATAACGAATATATTATATAAACGACGGTTTGAACATAGAATTATAAAATAATTAAAATCGAGCTTGAAATGGCGCTGCAGTTCGTAAATTGGCCATTCGAACTTCAACTGAATGTACAGGGTTCGTTTTAAATCGGATTTCTGTGAAACAAGAAACATGTGGAGCTGGTGAAGTATATCTTTCTAGTGGAAGAGAAAAATCGGGATTTCATCGTGTAGATTTTGATGTATGCCCAAATCAAATTTTAGAAAAGTCGCTGTGGAATTCCGTTATAATTTATAAAGGAATTAATTATATTTTTAAAAGGAAATTCATTTTAATTCGAATATCGATTTAATCGAAATTTGAAATATCGAGCTGGAAATTCATATAGGATATTCTGGAGTTGTATGGTATTCCACTGTGAATACAGACGATAATATTTATTTTTAAATATTAAATTTAATTATATTTAAATATATTTATATATTTGAATAGGCTATTTAGAGCTTTAAAAATAGCCACCTTTGCAAATGAAGTCGGAATTCGATGAAACTAATTTTGTTGGATCCGCAATGTCAAATAGTTGCTAGATGTGAACTTTCGTGATTTTTAGAGTCACTGTGTGGCCGTACGGATTTTAAGAGTGAAAAACAGTCAGTATTTCAACAGTTAAAAATACGCTGTGTGAGCATATGGAGTCAGAATTCGACGAAACCAGTTTCGTTGGGACCGTAATGTCGAACTCTAGCTACATGTCCAATTTGGTGATTTTTGAGTATACTATGTGGTCACAGGAATTTTAGAGGTTGATTGCAGATAGCGTTTGCTTAAAATCGAATATAAAAATAAATAAATAAAATCCTATAAATACCTGCCTTCACTCTCTAACCCTTAAACATAACTCCCTCTGGTCAAATTCATTTCTAGTCGCCACTATCTCAGAAGAAAAACGCAAGAACACTCCTCTTCATAAATCAAAAGAAATACAAAACAAGTTCTATAAATTACAAAATGTATACAAATGGAATCAGGAAAACGAGCGCTCCATTTCTGTGTACATTTCATAGGATGCGATACGACCTCGGTTGCGCTGGAAATAAGTGGCGCGAGCTAGGGTTAACATTAGGTGGATTTTGAAGCGTCGATTTGGATTTCCGAGTGTATATTTGAACTCGTGGTGAGAAGTAGATTCTGCTGTGGGAATTTGGGTGATTTCGATTGAAGGGGATGTCGCACAAAAACTGGTACAGTACGAGGAGGGCGACGGAAATCTATTTCCGTGTTCGGATGTTGGGTGGAGCAGATGGTTTCGAAGAGGACTGGAAGAGAAGTTGAATGCAAGTGTTGGTTTGGTGAAGGACGGAGTATCGACGGAGAATGTGAAGGAGGAAGTCGGTGTAATGGTGTAAAGGGGGAGTGGAATTTTCCTGGAACTGTTCGGGGAAGAAAGGGTGAAGGTGGCGGGTCTGGGCTTCAAATGGGATAATGGGCCGTTATGTTTAATTGGGTGAGGCCAAATAGCAAAGTTTATTTAATTTAAACTATTTAAATTCAAGTCTAAACTTGTATAACGTATAACTCGAGCAAACATTGTCAGAATTCAGCGAAACCAGATCCATTGGGATCGTATGGAAGATGGCTACACGCTGGAGCTGACTGGAAGTGGATTGGAGCTCGTTTGAATTTATGGCGGAATAAACTGTTTGATTCAAATCAAATGACAGTTTATCGTTCTTTAACGATGAAATGCAAATGTGAGCAAATCTCACTAACTCTAAACAGTTTAAAATTTCATGTTGTATTTTTAGAACTATTAGAAATTGTCTGATTTACTGTGTGTTGACTGTTTGATTGAACTGCTAGTAAGTTAGTTGAATTTCTATATTTGACTCTGTTTAATAGAATATATCATATGGACTGAAAGTGATGTTATCTATATTGTTTAACATCTGTGATGCAGGGGAACAGGTTGGAGGGGTCCAACTGGACTCCTCAATATTTATGATACTGTCTTGTTCATATATTGTAATATATGATGTGATATATAATCTGTTTGATTATGTGTGTTTAAATGATATCGATCATTGTGGTTTGCTATTTTAAATATCATAAGAGACCATGGGATGTAAATAGAATAAAGGAATTTTATAAAGTCAACCGATTTTATAAAGGAAATATTTTGAAAATAAAGTATTTATAAAATCATAGGATTTTATAAAGGATATATTTATTTAGAAAATAAATAAAGTTGATAATGGAAATATTTACTTAGGATGTAAATAGAATTAATAAAGGAACATTTAGTTGGAAAATAAATAGGATTAATAAAGAGGAAATTAACGAGATAGAAAAGAGTTAGTCGATAGAGTTATCAAATAGAAGTCAATCAAATATAGTTCATTTGAAGAAGTTATTCAAACATAGTTATTTAGGATAAGTTACCATTTAGCACGACTGCTAGCGTAATTCGCAAGGCTGTAGATAGCCTACGGCGGTCGGATGTTTCCTGAGGGAATCAGGCGTAACCATTGTGATCGCTGCGATCTAGAGTCAAGTGAATGGAGTTAAATTCAATATTAGTTATTCGAATACGAGTTAAACAAATAGAGTTATTCAATTAGAGATTAAAGAAATAGAGTTAAGCAAAATTAGAAATTGACTAGAGATTAGTAAGTTGAATGGTTTTCTGAGTGTCGATCTGATGTTGGTTTCGGCCTTCGGGGTTTATACTTAGGAAATTGTTCTCCTACTAGTTTACAGTCAGGGACTGATAGTTGTGAAATGATAGTGATATGTAAATAAAAATGGAAATATATTTTCTAAATTTAGAAAACAAGAAATGTTGAATATAAGGAAACAGGAGATGAAAAATGAACTAAGGAGATAAATGTTAAATGATGTTTGATTGATAGAATTTCCATTTGGAAATAATATCGTTGTTTGCACACGTGTTTTTATTTGATAGTTAAATCATAGACTATCGAAGTTTTGACCATTTTAACGTTGTTAATATGGAGAGACCGGTTGGATTATTATACGAAGAACCACTCCATATTGGCATAAGCGTTGCGAATGATATATGTCAAAGATAATTAAAGACGGAGTTATGCAAGGGCTATCCTGTTTACAGAATAGTGCCTTCGGTTTGTCCAGTCCCAGGACGACCTGTATGGAAGGATGTCTGACATTGTATATCTAATAGATCGCGTAAGTTGATCTCTTCAAACATATTCACGTTTGGTGGCGGAGGAATTCGTTTCTCTTAGCTTTATACCCGTGATATTTTTGGATAAGTCAATTTGTGATTTGGAAGGTATGATGATGTGACATTCAAAGTGAATGGAGATGTGACATGTAAAAGATAAGCGTAGCTTCTAGCCTCACATCCGGTAAATGACAGAAGTCGGGCAGGCAGCATGGCTAAGTCGGTCGCACCGAAGTAGGGTGTATAATCACCTATCTAGAGAATATTCATTTGCTTCTTTAATCTATTAATGTTGTCCCATATATATAGACGGGAACGGTTGCTGATCCTAACCGTTGGTGATGTACATTCGATACACTCAAGCGAAATGAGTGGTCGGTCATGTGTGGCTGAGTTGCAAGATGTTCTTGTTGAACTACAGTGTATCGTTCCTAGAGTACACTGATCGGAAGTTGGTTCCATACCTTGTCATAGTTGAAAATCCATTACCCAATACGTGCTTGCGGTTTCGATTGTATACTATATGTAGAACGTGAGATGAAAGCGTTTCTGGTAGATTGATATCTATTTGTACATAGACATTTTTATAATATCAAAAGGTTTTTGATATAAAGATATTTTGGATTCTCATAAGGGAAAAATCCGTTCCGTTATACGGCGTGGTCTTATGAGATATCGATTACTTGTTCGAACTGTTTTAACTGTTTTACTCGTACCAGTCCCATGACTGACCCGGAGTTTATTTTGTTTGTTTTCCCTAAACTCTTGGGTGCCTAAATTTGTACGGGCAGTCAAGTAGTCGGGATTTACAGATACTTGAAGAGCTTGGAGCAGGAGGCTTCAGGATTATATAGCTATAGTTATTTCCGCTGTGTTGTAAGTGTTGTACTTTGATAATGATGTATATTCAAGTACATATGTATATTTCAAGTTATGTTATATATATTGTATGTTTTTCGTTCCGCTGTGAGATTCGTGTTACTCTGATATTGTGTCCTTCTTCTTCTTCTTTTCTATTAGTTCTATCTTATCTATCCCCACCCTTTATCTCCTTCCTATTAATTTCTTGATTTCCAGTGCAATTTGGGGTTGGACTTGTGTTATTTGGTCAGCTCAAATTGGACCGGATTTTTGGGTCATTACATCAGTAGTATCCTAGAATGAGTGTGAAGAGTATATTTTAAAATAAAAACAAGTTTTGATTTGAGATTTAAATCAATTATTCGTATTTGATTATGTATTTTATATTGAATTTGGACAATCCAGTATATAAAGATTTTGCATATACACCTAGCTAGCGTGTGTACGAAGCCTTAAATTTGATCGGTAGATATAGAATCACACTCTAGTCGCCCGGGGATGGTACTGGTAATTGCGATCACATTACCAGTATTTATTTTCGTGTTTCAAAAGTGAGGTTTCGATATATTTCCAATTGACTGGTGTGAGAACCAAAATTAGATAGGGTCTATTGTTGTGATTTGGCACCAAAATGTGATTTTTTGACTATGTATCAAAGTTATTAGTTTGAAACGATAATCATCTAATTGATTGCTGGTTGTGTTGTTTGATTATTGTTTGATTAATTAAATGTGGAACCTTTAACCAAATTGAATCAAATAATGAATTGTATTGAAAATTAGTCGCATTTGCATGTATGTACATGTACTTACATTGAACAGGTCATAGCAAGGAGTCTAGTGCAGAAGAATAAAATTGTTTGCCTGACAAATAGGTACATGTTTACCATAATTTACTGTTTTGTTTGGGTGACGATGATTTTATGAGCCAATTGGCTAGCCGATTGGCTAGCCGCTTGGCTTTTTCTTTTTCTTTTGGATTGAAGAAGGCCATGGGAGGCTATATGAAATATGTCGAAGTCCCCAGTGCAGGGGAGGTTATGGCAAAAAATTTCGAAAATTTAGGGTGTTAGCCAAATTTTTGAAAAATTTGAAAAGATTTTAGAAACTAAAAAGTTGAAAAACTTAAGACGTAATGGAAATAGCGAAAGTTGAGTTGGTTAGTTAAACAACTTTCGGCTTCGTTCCTTTTCGGGGACGAAAAGTTTTAAGTGGGGGAGATTGTAATGACCCGGAAATCCGAGCCAATTTAAAATTTTTATTTTGGCAATTTTAATGAATTGTGAATATTTAAAATGAATATTTTAAATAAAAACGACGAGAAATTTATTTTGAATAGAATTCGAACGTATATATTTATATAGATCGTCATTAG
Source organism: Allium sativum (assembly GCA_030737875.1). Taxonomy (NCBI): domain Eukaryota; kingdom Viridiplantae; phylum Streptophyta; class Magnoliopsida; order Asparagales; family Amaryllidaceae; genus Allium; species Allium sativum. Next base: position 44,038,248 of record CM060926.1, read on the forward strand.
AATATAAATAATTATTTATAATTATAAAAGGAATTGAAAATGGCGCGGTAGTTCGATAATTAGATTTCAAATTTCAAATGAATATACATGATTCAAAATAAACCGGATTTTAGCGAAACAAAAAATATTTGAATCTAGCTGAGAATATCTTTCCAACGAATCCGAAGAATCAAAATTTCATAGCAGGAATCAAAAGATATGTCCAGTTGAAAATTCTGAACAGTCACTATAGAATTCAGGCCCTTAAAAATGGAAATTTTGCAAACGACTTCGGATTTCGACGAAACCACTTTTGTTGGATCCGTGATGTCAAGTTATTGTTAGATTCCAAAATTCGTAATTTTTAGAATCGATATGTGAGCGTGGCAAAGGAAAACGCGTTTGACCAGTTTTAGTTGATTTTAATCGACTGGAAAATGGCTATTTTTCAAACGGTCTCAGAATTAGACGAAATTAGTTTTGTTAGGACCGTATCGTCAATACGAAGCAAGAAAATATTTTCGGGAATTTTTAGAAGCCGTATGTGGCCTCGGTAAAATGAAATGTGCGTTCAAATTCAATATGTAGATTTATATTTTGATTTTGACGTAAACTGATCGAATCAGTCGAATCGGCCTGCGATACCTATCCCATTATGTTCGAAATGGGGATAATTAGCTATAGATGACAAGCGGTGGGTCTAGTTTTGAGGTCGAAATAAAAAGTTGCTTTTTGAAATTTTAAAATAATAAAATATATATTATTTATATAAACCCCCCCCCCCCCCCCCACGTTCTTTCCTTCAGTTCAATTAACAGAGGAAAAAAAAGAAAATGGAAGGGGGAAGGTCGCGATCTCGTCGCCCTGCCCCCTCCGATCAGTTCGTCGCGCCGCAGTCTTCCCCCCTCCCTCTCTTCCTCCTCCGCTTCCTCCTCCCCTTCTTCATCTCTGACCACGACCCCCACCCCCTTATTTCCCCCAAACCCCAAAATGGCCCAAACCCTAGATTCCACCGCCGAGACCCCTGAGCCACCACCTGCGAGTGCGCACCCCCCCCTCCTCAGTTCAACAGAACCCCCCCCCCCCCCCCCCGATTAAAACGCTGTAAGTTTAGTTTTTTATTTTTTCTTTTAATTTAATTATATACATTGTTTGATTTTCTGATTTTGTTTTTATTTATATAACATAGTTAGATCAGTTTTTATTTATAGAAAATGTTATTAAAAATTTGATTTTTAATATATATAACCTTGTCTAAAAATACGATCTTTATATGTGTATCGTTAAAATAAAGATGCGATCTTTACTTGAATGTCATTGAAATAAAGATTCGATTTTTATACGAATAAAAAAAATGCGATTGTTATACTCATGCCATTAGAAGGAAAGATTTGACTTTTATATGCTAAAAGGTTTAATTTTTATATGTGTAAAAATACGGTTTTTATATAGTAGAGATTATAAAAATATGATTTTTATATTATATAGCTAATAAAAATTCGATCTTTATTATGTAGGAGATATAAAAATGTGATTTTTATATGAGTAGCGATGTAAAAATATAATTTTTATTATATTACTAGCAAGATAAAAATATAATTTTTATCATGGAAGTAGCGTTGTAAAGGAGTGATTTTTACATATAGAGCAGATATATAGAAATACGATTTTTATATAGAGAATGGCGAGAGAAAAATAGAATTTTTGTCTATATAGCAGCAAATTAAAAATGTGATTTTTACATATGTAGTGGCTACGGGCAACGAAATTGACAAAAGGCGAGCACGGCGAAGATTTCTACAGGAATAGGCGTGGCATTTGATTTAGCCGACCGGTGAGAACTTCTCACCTTTAATTTAAATTTCTAGTTAAAAACATATACTAGGATGTAGACGGTGTTTAGTAGCACCCGACACCCGTCGTCCACAGACCATGGACGGCTTGCATGCTTGTTTGTTTGATTTTGATGTGTAGTTGATTGTGTGATGTGATGTGAAATGAAATAAAATATTTATATTGTTAAAAATATTTTATAGCTGAAAATAGAATTTTTAACATGTATTTAAAATGAAATTAATATGAACAAAGCGGACGATTTGTTTATATACACTGATTTGACTGATATTGATTGGGACGATAAATTATACACATCGCCCAATTGCACAAATAAATCTGTGTTTGATTTTTAAAACACCACACGGATATTGGGATGATATATGACATACACTGATCCCAATAATTAGTTGTATGTCGATCGATTGATTGATAGACTGTTATGAGCGTTAAATATTTATATTTGATGCTTATACAGTGTAGAATGCACTTTGGATGATGGCTGATTATTTGTCATTGTTGATAAATACATGCGTTGTATGGAAATCCATAGAAATAAAATCTAGGGTAATTGATTGGGCCTCATTCCAGTTTTGAAATAGAATATTTGAAGAGAAATATTTGAATAAAATATTTGAGAAGAAATATTTGAAATGAAATATTTGAATAAAATATTTGAAATAGAAATATATAAAGTCGTGTTGATTAGATATGCGCTATTTTGACGCGAACGATATTTATATCGATTATATTCGTTTTTATAATGAATATTGAAAAGTGATTTCAAAATTGAATATTATGAAATGAAATTCGAATTAAATTGAATTGAAACGAATTAGAATTCAAATTGAATTGAAATGAATTAGAATTCGAATTGAATGGAAAATAAAATGAATTCGAATTGAAATTGAATTGAATTGAAAACGAACTGAAATTGAATTAAAAATCGATTTGAATTGAAATCAATTTGAAATGAATTTAAAACGAATTTATAAGGAAAAATTCAATTTTGATTTGAATTTGAAATGAAGTTAAAATCGTTTCGAAAACGAATTTAAAACGATTTATAAAATACGTTTTGAAAGGAAATCGACGAAATATATATAATATATATATTATATATATATAATGGCCTGAATAGAACGCGCCGCGCTGCGGCAGTTCGCGAATTTTGACCATTGGCTTCGAATGGATATTACGGGAGATCCGATCGTCGGATTCTCTTAAAACCGGAACCGTTGGGTTCGTATCCAAAAGAGCCTTCTAATGAATATTAGAGATTTGAAATCTAACGATTGGATATGGAATTATGTCCAAATCGAATTTGGAAAAGGTGGTTGTAAGTGCAGTTCGATGGCCGTTGATGGAAATCGACTATACGGTCATTGATAAAATTATTAAAAATAGTAATAATTTGTGTAAAATCATAAGAAATGATTTGGGAAGAATTGGGATGAAATACTCCATATTTGAAAAGATAAAAGTAGATTTTTATCGAAATGAACTAGTTTTGAACTAGATTAATAATTTATTTATTTATAAAAATAAATAAATTGGATTTGTAATGGTTTTGAAAATAACCAGAATTTCCAATAATTGAATTGGAATGGATTTGAAACGAAATTGTCTTCGAAATATTTTGATGTTGGATTTCGTGATGATATAGATATTGTTATGGGAATTTGAAAGATATATTAATATCGTTATTTCCAATACGATATTTGTTGGTCGTAAAATTTGATATTGAATATAAGCCGATATATTTTCTATTCAGAGCCTTGTATTTAATATCAAATGTGATTTGGGTTTGTCGTGAATGGTGTCTTCATTAACACTGTTCTTAAGCCCAATTGAGAAAAAGGTTAAATCTTTTTGTTTAGATTTAATGAAGTGTACCAATTAAATAATATTTAATTGGAATTGAATTAGTATTGATTTTTGGGTTTATCGAACAGTGTTCTAAATAACACTTGTTCTTTAACCCGATAATTTATGGAATGTGATTTTGGGTTGTTGTGAACGGTTTCTTCAATAATACCGTTCTTAGACCCAAAAGAGTTAAGAAAAACAGAAACAAACTGGAGGTTAGTTAAGTTGAATGGTTTCTGGGGTATTGATCTGATGTTGGTTTCGGCCTTCTGGGTTAATACTTAGGGAATTGCTCACTTGTTAATTTACGGTTGGGGACTGATTGAAATTTGATGTGATTTTGGGGTTTATCGTGAACCGTGTTTTAAATGACATCGGTTCTTTAACCCAGTTAAAGATTAAAACTAAGTGGAATTTTAATGAATCTTTAATTAGACTGAAAAGATCGAGAATGGAGTATCACCAGTTTTACTCCAGACGGTAGTTAAATCTTTGATTAGATTTGTACGTGAAATGGTAATTGAATTTACCGATAACACCGTGGTGTGAGATATGAAGTATGACCAGTTTTACTTCATGGGATAAATAGGCTGGGATTGGGAAATAAAATAAATAATTACTTCGGTGTGGTTCGCTAATCTCGATTAGTTTGAAGTGATATTCAAAGGAAGATTAAAGAATATATTTAAAAGAATTTATCTTTGACAAAATTTATGGGAACCTTTCCCTAAGAATGTGAAATCAGAAACTAACTGGAGATTAGTCAAGTTGAATGGTTTCTGGGGTGTTGTTCTATGTTGGTTTCAGCCTTCGGGGTTAATATTTGGGGAATTGTTCTCTTACTAGTTTACGGTTAGTGACTAATAAATTGGAATGAGGCGTATGTTGTGTTTGTGTAACACTTATTTATTATATACGCGAGTTATTCGAAAAGACCGGTTTATCCCATTCTGAATAACTGATTCGACGATTAGTCGAAGATGAAGACAATGGTTGAAGACTGGAGGTCTTCACGTCGTTTGGATAATTACTGATGATCTTGATTGGGCCGTACACCCAAAAGGAGGGAATCAGTTGGTGATCGTCTAGACGTACTTGGAGATCGATGGATATGCGGGGTACTAGGTGCCTCCGGTTTCGTTCAGACCCAGAACGAACTTCTAAATGGATTGTGTGTCCGACATTGGATTTCAATCCGTGTGATTGATTTCTATTAAATATTTTTTTTAGCGGCGGCGAATTTATTCTCTTGCTTAACACCCTTCTCTGAGACGTACGAGCTCAGGGGTTATATATTGATGGATATTCATCGCATGGAGTGAATTGCCTGTGTGGCATGCCTAAGTGGCAATTGATCAAGGCTTGTGTTGAAAAGAAAAGTCTTGTGGTTGATGATCAAAGCACCGCCTGTGTGGCATAGCTTTGTGTAGCGTTGATTCGCGAGCCTCACACCCCGGTGTGAACCAAAAACGGGAGAGGACGTTAGGGAGGGCATGCGTTTCTTTCTAGCTAGAAGTGGCGTCAGTGGTTTTACACGGCCTGACGAGTTTGACTTATGTGGTTGTTGCTGTTGCAAGGCGCCTCAGATATATCGGTGACTATGTGAAGCCGATGGAGTCATTCGTTGGCTCATTTACGCCCCAAAGGGCAGGGAAACGCATGTTCAGGGTTTAAGTTTAATCCACATCGGTGGACTGGCCCTGAGGATCCAAAGGTCACTCGAGCTCTGACCTGAGGCACGGGCTAGAGTGTCTCGAATCGGTAGAGGACTATCTTTTGCCTCGGTTCACAGATGGAAATCCAACTTCCAATACGTGACTTTGCGGTTTAATTTGTAGAGCCTAGTATGGCGATATAGTGGGATGGGGTGCTTATGTCGTCTATGATTGATACTTATGATTTGAAATCGTTTTGACAATATACACTTATAGTAATAATAAAAGATGAAATTTCACGTACCAAGCATTCTTGGCTATTATAAGGTAAAAACCAATCCTCCGGCTTGCGTTGCATTGTGTGATGGGACCTGGGTCTTATAATAGCTTCATTGTTCTTTATTTAGCATTGCACTGTTGTTTTATGCATTGGTATTCTTGGGAGGAAACCCATTCCGTGTTATACGGCGTGGTCCCTTGATTTACCTAACTTTAAAATAATGATTAATAACTGTTTTAGTTCTCACACCAGTCACATGACTGACCTGGAGTTTATTGTTTTAACCTAAACTCTGGGTGCCCTTATTTTCCGCACGGGCAGCTAGTAGTTTGGTTTTGCAGATTTATATTCACAGGATCCTGATTTACAGCTGGAACGATACTCAGAAAGCTCTGTATCCGTGTATTACTTCTAGTTGTGTATTGTATTATTTTCCGCTGTTATGTAATGTAATTTAAATCTCTGATATTTTCTGATGTATATTATTTGTTTATACTCTGTATATTCTTGTATTCTGATGAATTGTCGTAAATAAGCAATGAAATATTCTTCTGTTTGCATTCTTTTGTGTGTTGTTCTCAAAGTATCTACTCTTTCCTTCACGGGGAAGTTACGGGTTCTTACATATTTATTTTGGAGCCATTAAACTGTCGCATGGATCCTGAAGAGAATAAGAACCCACGCAGCATATTTATAGCTTCTCAATTCCTTCATGCTCAAACTTTAGGAGTTTGTAGAGTGTCCATCCAATTTCATTAGGTTTGCAGAATGAAAAGCTTTAACATAGCTTTGTAGTAAGATAGGTAGGAGTATAGGGAATTTCTAGGGTGTGTGTTTGCCTGTACAAGGACGTGGCGGTTCTGTCTATGCTGAAAGGATGGTGTGGTTTCATTTAAGTGATAGGATAGGTTGGCCTTGAGCTTTCATCTTAACGTTAGGCAGTTGACCTTGGTTTGCTTGATTTTCCTTACCAGTATGACGGTGAAGCTCACTAGCTTGTCACTTGAGCATCTATAGGGTTGTACAGCTCGGTAGATTTTCTTTTTACTTTGTTGCTAAGGGATGGAAATAGTACATGAATTTAGTGATATCTGCTCACCGTAGACAGCTGATGGTGATCGTTCCTGCTTCACTTTGGATAGCTCAGGCACTGTTCTAGATATTGGTGTGGACTACTGAAGTGATGTATATGATAGCAAGTTTCATAGGGTAGGTTGTATTATATTTCAAACTAGAGGTGTGGTTAGAGGACGCCTTTCCTTTGCTAGGTACGTGGTTCATTAAATTGGACAAAGACATAACCCAACTTTCTATCTATAAAACATGCAAATATCCTAAACCTTTAGTATAAAGCCTTGGTATGTAGGTCACAGCAGAGGATCATGTACAATGCCATGAGTTTTCATTTTTATGTACGTTTGAGGTAGATGCCTGTGTTGAATTGTCTACGTCTTGTATAGGGTATGGGACAAATGCATGGGTACCTGGTATGGTATAGAGTAGGGCGCTGGTTGAAAAGATGTAATGTTTTGAAATTTTTCTTCCATGTTGAGGTCCGGACAAGACAATTGGAAAAAAAAAAAGAAAATACATTTGAGGAAGCTAAGAATTTTGACAAAGACTAGCATTGATTCTTTGGTCGGTGTTGGTTAGAAAACAGAGGTCTTTAGTTGTACGGTTTTAGTTTTTAGCAATGCATTCATGTATATAATTTCATTATCATCAACTCGTTCGTTTATGGACTGTTGTGGACAGAAATAAAAATGTCGTCGTGTCTAGCGTGGTGCCACGATCCAAAAAATATAATAATATCGGTAGGTTAACTCATATTGTGAAACCCCGAAATATTGATATAGGTGCAAAATACTCCAAATAAAAAGTTGCGTATTTAATTAATTAAAAATTATAGTAAAATTCTAAAAATTAAATTATCACTACGTCTCGAAAGGACCTTGTCTAAATTTGAAACCGAAATCTAGTTATATCGAATAAACCTTTATGTTCGATAAACGATTCTATAGCGACTATTCGAAAATTTGATTTGGACATATCTTGCAATCTATACGACGAAATCTGTATTTTCCACTTCCGTTAGAAAAATACAGTTCAACAGATTCCAACGTTTCTTGTTTCAAGGAAATCCGACTAATAACGGGTCATGTACACTCAGTTGAAGTTCCGAACGTTAAAGTACGAACTGCAGCCTTGTTATGAGCTCGATTATATTTAATATATATATATATACGTTCAACTTCATTTTTAATCCACTTATATTACGAATTCAATATTTAAACTGATTTAAATATTCAAGTACAAAATGATAAAAACGCGGGGCGTTACATTCCTTCCCCTTTAAAATAATTTCGTCCTCGAAATTGCCAAGATAGGGAAAATGCTACAATCTCTGTTGTAAACGAGTTAAAAATCTTTTGTTTTATTTCTTATCTTTAATTTCAACTGAGTCACTTTGTTTTCAATTTAAAATATTAATTCCTTATTGACAAATATTTTCAGAAATTCGGAAAATTTTCTAACACCATAAATTTTCGAGAAATTTTGCCAGCATTTCCTCTACACGGCTCAGTCAGTACTACTATACTTGCCTCTGTGAGCTTTCTCCAATCCAAAAAAAAATTAAATAGCCAAGTGGCTTGCCAACAGGACTCAGAAATCTCATGCTCAAATTATTTAAACATGTACCTTTTTGTCGGGTATTCAACTTTATCTCTTCCATTTGCAATCCATCCAGCATACACAAATGCATTTCCAACCAATCTCCAGTCAGTTTACCCAAAAGCCATAGTTCTCTTACATTCAAGCCAACTCCATTTCAACTTCCAATTTCAATTTCAAATTTTTTTTTACTCAATAATCAAATTTCACCCCCAGGTTTGGTTCTATTCCAAATCTTAATTCACAACTCAACTACTTTGCCAAGTCAAATCCTTATTCCAGTACGATTTCCACTTACTTGGCTTCAATTCAACTCAAATTTTATTTGACTTATTTAAATTCTCTGTTTATTTCCTTCATAAATAAATTTTAAATTTTAGAATTCAAATTCCTGGGGTTTTTATTTCAAATCGGTTTGAAATCATATACATATATATACAGATATTCATAACATAGCAATTAAAAACATTTGAATTTTTGATAACTTGTTTCCGTCACTTAGAAACTCAAAAATGAACACCGATGATGTTCAGATCACCATCGGAATTTGTTTTCCAGCCATCGAAGTGAGTTCAATACTATATTACTTTCAAAACACTTACTTTCAAACATTTTCATTTGAAAATCACTTCAAAATATCTTTTCAAAATGCTTTGAAAATATTTCCAAATCCCTCCCAGGATTACACCTTTCCATGTTTCTAAAATTGTATTTCAATTCTGGTTTTAAATCCAGATTTAGTTCATCTAATTTTGCATATTATACTTATATAATATTTTGATTGGTTATTTATATAACCAACTCAATTATACATCTTTATTTGATCATAATAATGATCAACACATCCAATATACTATAATAATCTCAAGATATATACTTCTTTTTATATCAAAATATATTTTGGGAAAATTTATTTCATTTATCCAGCTTTTAAAACAATACTGTGTCGAATTGCTCTATCCAAGCATTATGAATCCCAATCAACCATGTCAGCTAAACGCGTCAATCTGGAACTTATATACCACTCACCAGATCAATCAACACAATATAAAACATTTTTTATATCAATTTACAAATACGCGCTCGTATATATACACTCAAACTCAATCTAGGGTATTTCTAACCCCATTTCTACTGAGTTATGCCACAGAACCAAAGTAATCACTTAACCTTAATCTCTGATACCAACTGTAACGACCCGAAAATCCAAGCCAATTTGAGCTGATAAATATCCTACACATTCAACTCCAAGTGCACGAAAATTCAGATCATTAATATAAAGAAATAAGAGGATGAGAAAGATAAGATAGAACTAATAGAATAGAAGAAGAAGAAGAAGAACACAGTTGAGCAGAATCAGAATAAACACAAATCTCACAGCGGAATGAATAAAATATATTATATAACTTTGAAATACAAATCTGTTTTATATATCCATACCATTATCAGAGTACAATACATCATATCACAGCGGAAATAATCTCTAAATACTAACGGTGAAGCCTTCTGCATTTAGCTCCTCCAAGAGTATCTGTAAATCCTGAAACACTTGACTGCCCGTACAAATTTAGGCACCTAAGAGTTTAGGGGAACAAAACAAAATAAACTCTGGGTCAGTCATGGGACTGGTGTGAGTAAATTCCAACCATACGGCTTAACTTTGAAAATCCTTTCGAAACAAAAGGATAATAGTAAGACCAATCCACACAAAAACATGGACAGTTTTTACCTTACTATAACCCAACATATTTTGATATCAAAATCCAGTGATATTATAATAATGTCTAATCAAATAAATAACCAAATAGCAGAACGCTTGCATCTCACGCTCTATATACATAGTATGAAATCAAAAACCCGCAGGGCGCTTATTGGAGATTGGATTCCAACTATGACAAGGTATGGGACCACCTGCCAATAGTGTATCTCTAAAGGCGAATACACTGGGTTCAACAAGAACGTCTTGCAACCCGGCCCATACATGACCGACCACTCATTTTGCTTAAGTGTATCGAATGCATATCACCAACGGTTGGACTTAAACCACCGTTTCCCGAAAAGGGACAGCATCGAAATAGATTAAAGAAGTAAAAGGAATTTCTCTAGATAGGTGATTGTACACCCTAATGGGAGCGACCCACATAGCCATGCTGCCTGCCCGATTTTTGTCATTTCCCAGTTGTGAAGCTTGAGGCTACGTCTATCATTTAGAGCTTCTGGCCACCATACACTTTGAATGCCACATCGTCAAACCCATCAAATCACTAGTTGATCTTCCCAAAAATATTACGGGTATAAAAATCTAAGAGAAACGAATTTCTCTGCCACCAGACATAATACCTTGAAAAGATCGCCTTATGTAACCGTTAGGAATACTCTGTCAGGCATTCGTCCATACAAGTTGTCCTAGGATTGGACAAACAGAAAACACCATTCTAGAATAGAACAACCCTTGCATTTCACTCCGTCTTCAATTGTCTTCAGCATAATCTAATTCACAGCGCTTATGCCTATACGGAGTGGTTTTCGGATAATAAATCCAACCGGTCTCTCCGTGTTGACAACGATGGTCAAAACACTTCGATAGTCGGTTATTTAACTATCGAAGTAAAACAAACATCCATGCTAATGTATAACTAAACATCATACAATCACAGGCGCTTTTTATATAACATTCGTTCTTATATTTCTTTGGACGAACGTCGTTACTCATTACTTTAGAATAAGTGGATTTCAAAACAAACTATTTTTCATTTCCTAGGGGGTAGTACTATATATAAAAATCACACTTAAGCTTGGTCAACAACGCTAATTTATCGTTATAATTCAAAAACTTGTCATACGCTGTAATATTCTCCTTTATAATTAATCTCCACCCTTAAGCCTAGTCAACAGCTTTATTTTATCGCTATAGTTCACAGACTTGCAATACGCTACTATATTCCATTCTATAATTAATCTCAACACCTCTTTCCATTATAAAAATCTCGACATCTCTTTCCGTTACAAAAATCTTGACATCTTTAATTCAATAACATTTTAAATGAGGTCCACTTAAGAAACAATTATTTAATTAAAAATAATTAACTAATATCTTACTTTATAAAATGAACTATAAAGTACCAGTTTATAATAGAATTTCTATTACAGTTTAAAGCTTCGCTTTAATTATAAAAATCCATTTTTTTATAATCGACTTTGTTGATTATCCTGACGGCTAATTATGTGTTTATGGTCGACTGTTGCCGCTTTCTAAATCGATATCATTTATTTATTAAATCAAAACAAATGTTAAATTTTCATTGAACACTATTCAAACAGTGCATATATAAAACAAACAGTACATATAAATATTGAGGAACCTGGTTGGATTCCTCGAACCGGTTTCCTACACCCACAAATGTTAGTCAACACAAATCACCAATTTCATATGATGGAATATTATAATCGATGGAATCGGTATTCAACCAATGATGTGGATATATGCAACGATATATATATTTTAAACCATTTAATTGTAATCTACCTAAACGACCATCACACAACATTCAAACAATTTTTAAAATATAATTATAATATTTTAAAATAGATCAGAGTTAGTGAATTTACTCACTTTTGCGCGTTAACCATTAAATAATGATTTGCGTCATTCGATTAAACCCGACGTTCAATTCTGCCATACATCCAAACGAGCTTCAATTAGTTCCAGGTTAGCTTCATAACGTCGTCTACCTTCGTACGGTTTAGGCGAATCAGGCCGCTTGAAATTCTAATATTGTACGCAAATATAGTATTAACATGATCGTATGCTAATTATATTAATTTTTAAACTAAATTTCCTTTTAACTAAAATTCCGGCCTTACTGTAAACCTTTTTCCGTTGGCCCAACTTCTCGAAGACAGATCCACTTTAGCTACTATAGTCGGCCTTTCGACAACAAGGAACCATCACTAAACCCAAACGTTAATTGCACTGAACAAAATGCATCTCCGGGCTTCCCAAGTTACGTTATCGGCTCCTCTTCACTATCCCAATGCCCGAATTTTGTCCATGTTGACCGTGGCATGCGCATTCTTCACAAGGCACGCATGTTCATTTGCTCAACTACATGCAAGCACATCATCCCCAAGCAAAACTCGGCAACCATCCATTCACGTCCGCACTTCTCTTTTTTTCTTTTTTATTATTTTATTATTTTCTCCTTTTCATCTAGGCCTTAACAAAATTAACTCAGCCAATCCCTAAACAACATTGGCCCACCCGCTCCAAATACTGCTCCACCCCCAAAGAAATACTGTAACACCCCATGTATTCTATAACAGTGAAATTCACAAATTAAAGTATAACTAATTTCAAATCAAAGAATTAAGGGAAACGGGATACGCCATTGCGTACGTCTTGGAATTCTGCTTGAGATAGAGTCCAAGTTTGCGTAAAACGGACACCGTATGAAGAAGATATGGCCTCCGGAAGTTTCAGAATTCAATTTAAAATTCAAAACAGCTCAGAAAAACCAATTCAAAATTCAAAATCGGGCCGAATTGGCCAGGGCGGGAATTTTCCCGCCCAAGGCACCCAGGTCGACTTGGTAGTCGACCTGGGGCTACCCAGGTCGACTGGGCAGTCGACCTGGGTCACCCGTGTCGACTGCCAAGTCGACACGGTGTCGACTGGCGTGTCGACCTGGCCACTGAGCCAGGTCGAACCCAGCCCCCCTGGCTGGCCTGGTCTGTGTTTGGTCAGTTTTCTGAGCCTTGCCTTGTCACTAGGGCTAGGTGTCAGCTCCTGATTGGTCTCTCCTTCAAACGAACGGCTATTATTAAACCAAGCTCCATCGACGGTCCAAATCAACTCACAAACTCTATAAAAAGGACCTAACACTCACCCTAATTCACACAAACAAAAATGGAGATGAGTCCGTCATGCTGCTAAGGAGAGACAAGGAATAGCCGTCAGAAATTAAGAGACAATTAGGAGATAATTTGAAAGCTTAAAGCAACGTTAATTAAATCAAAGCAACGCCTACAACAAAGGATAGCATCTCCAAATTCAGAATTCAGAATTCAGAATCCTGAATTGAAGATTCGTCATACGTTGTAAGTAGAGTGCTATTCCGATGTGAATAAATAATTTTGTTTTGATTTGTGTAAAGTGAGAAATGGAATTGTGGCGATAATAATCTATATTTGTATGTTTCTTTGATTCTAAACGATTTGGAAATGTTATGGTATACGATTGGATATTTGCAAGTATGTGGTTTATGTTGACAACCATATGTTGTGGTATTTTATTTGGGGTTCATACAAGTATATGATTCATGTTTACAACCATATGTTGTGGTATTTTATTTAGGATGCATACAAGTATATGATTCATGTTAACAACCATATGTTATGGTATTTTATTTGGGATTCATGCAAGTATATGATTCACTATTATGCTAATATGATGTACATACTTTTATGATCACTTTTAGTGTGTAATTGGACTCGACTAAGTACTATGGTTTATATGAATCTATGTTGGAATTGGCAAATCATACTTTTGTATTAGAAACAAAAGTAAGCATTTTTATGAACATGATCAAACTATGTTTGGTGTTATGCCTAGTTGAAACCATGTTTAGGCCTATGTTGTTATAAAAATCATATGGTGATATATGTGACACATAATTAAGTTAGATTTACATTCTAATTGCAAGTTTACATGAATAGACTAAAAAACATGATTTCATGTTTAGGTATGTTTATGCCATGATTATATGAATAGAATGGTTCATGTTTAAGTATTGTTTATGCCATGATTATATGAATAAAATGATTCATGATTAAGTATTGTTTATGCCATGATTATATGCTATTACAATGCAAGTTCACATGTGCCTAATTCATGTTAATTGAATCGTTATGTTGCAAGTTCATGCGTTCACACTCCCCTTTTTATGTTACCTTATAAACACCATGTTATAAGCCTCACCTTTTCATATGGCTAAGTTGGGTTTAAATGTTAAACCCAACATATCTTATATTGTAGCGAATGTGTAAAACGGGGGTAATGACGTTTGGGTTAAAATATAGAACATATGTGTTGGCATGTTTGACGCATGCCAACAACCTTGAAAAGCAATTAAGTGGTATAAATAAATTTTACCCAATAAAGATGAATTTGAATAATGGGCCACAAATATTTACATATAAAAAGAAAAGAGACAAAATATGTAAATTTAGAAAATGCGATGTGTTTAACCCGAGGTTGGATTGAGTTGTGATGTAAACCTGCCCGGAACCGCCCGGCTGTCCAGTAATCACAACAACACCTATCCAATGTGGGTGGTTAAACACGGAGCCCAATAAGGACCCGAGGTTAGACTGAGTTGTGGCGTAAGACTGCCCGGACCCAACCGGCAACAGGCAGCCACAACAATACCTATCTAATGTGACAGGTCGAGGCTTTAATAAGACAATTAAGGCTGAGTCGGGATTGATAGGATTAAGCAAATTATATTAATACTTAATCAAAATGGAACATGCTAAACTATACAGACTGATTGGGGTTAGGTTTACAAAACACTTAACCAACTTAGCATGTTGGCTAGAAATAGAAAACCTAGTAGCGGGGGACCCTTTTCAGCAGTAACCCTACAAGGTGTATCAGGATACCCTGAACTAGGCAGGGTGGGGCACGATTACTGGGCTGACTGTAAGAGGTCAAATCGACAACGGTGGTGCAGCAGTGTAGGTTCTAACGGGGTGCGGGCGTGCACACACTCCGGCGTAGAAAAATAAGGCACTGGGCACCAGTAGCATACCTGTGCATTCTAGGATTGTGTCGGGCCGCCACCATGGGACTTGATACACCCCATGGTGGGACCAGCATAGGTAACTACAACATCGGGGGCCGTAAGACACATGTAACTATGCGAGTAGGAGCCTATCATCAGAAATGGATCACTTCACCATGATTATGGGGTGCCGGTTGGGAACTAGTTTATATGGGTACAGAGATTAATATGGGGTACGATAGTATATTCGACTCCAGACAACTTAACTTAGTTTGTGGTGCTTTCCCATTTCCAGTTTATACTTATCATACCCAGTTCTTTATTCATAGACTGAATAGTCCTAGACTTACTCAGGCTTTATGTATGACTCTACTTTTCTTTCGTCTTCTTTTCTTTCGTTCCCCTACCCCCCAGGTCCACAGGGAGGGAATACCGCAGCTTGACCAGCTTTCACATACAGCTTGAAGAGAAAGAATGTATTGCTTGGATCTTTTTCGTTTTGGACTATGGCTTTGGATAGCAATTATGGGACTTATGTAGTTTATTTATGTTTCCTTTATGCTTCTTTAAATAATGTAATCAAGACAGTAATGAAGATGTTATGTTTTTGGAAGAATTGTAAGACAATTATGGCATGGTTTGTGTAACACGTATTTTAATGAAATAAAAGTTGTTGTTGTTTTCCGCTGTTCAAAAATATGTGTTCTTATATCTGTCTTGTATATCTATGACTTATACTTATAAACCTCCACCAAAATTAGAGCATTCCCTTTGAGAGTGACCCTAACGGAGGTGGGGTGTTTCACTTGGTATCAGAGCATAGGTTTACCAGATAAGATAAAAGTTTTGAAAATTTATTTTAAAAGAAAATTTAAAGAAGCATTTTTAAAGATAAAATGTTATTTTAAAAGGCATAGTCCCCCCAAAGCCATAGGTACTATCTTTTATCCTTCGTTTTGAATCTATCCTTTTTGTTTCAGCATGTCCGAAGAACTTAACTTGCCAGAGGGTATACCAATACCTGGTTGGTTTAGACGATTCTTAGAAGCAAGGGCCACTCGGCCAGGTCCTACCGTTCCTCCTCCCCCAGCTGTAGGAAATCATCCAGCTGCAGCAGCACCTCTTCCTCCACCTCCTCCGCGGGGTAATACTTTTGCTAAGATATGTAAAGATTTCAAAGCTATGGGAGGGAAGGACTTTCATGGAACTGAGTCCTTCGTGGCAGCTAGGAATTGGCTAAAGGAAACTGAGGACTTATTCGTCATCTTTGAGGTAGAAGATAGGCAGAAGGTACAACTGGCAGTATGGCTACTTAAAGGCGAGGCTTCCTACTGGTGGGAAGTCACCAATGCAGAAAGACCGGTGGAAACATGGGAGGACTTTAGGGCGAGGTTTGAGGCTAAATTTCTCTCAGACGCTGAAAGGAGTTTGCAGTTGGAAATATTCTTATTTCTTAAGCAAGGGAATATGACAGTCAAAGAGTATGTTAATCAGTTCGATGAGTTGGCTAGGTTCGGACTGGACCTAGTCAACACCCCGCACAAGAAGGCTCCACGTTTTGTCAAAGGGTTGAATGAGCCATTACACAGTTTGGCCATGACCCATATACCCATGGGAGCTACGTATGAAAGATTGGTACAGATGGCATTGCTGAACGAAGAGGATAAGGGCAAGAAGGAGACAAAGGCAGAAAACTCTCAAGGGAAGAAAGAGGGTTTGCAACCTAAGAAGATAGACTTTAAGAAGGGTGGGAAAGACAACAAAGAGAAGAGGAAGTGTAATTTCTGTGGCAAAGTGGGGCACTTAGTGAAAGATTGCCGAAAAAAGAAGGCCAAGATGAATGGCCGGTGCTTTTCTTGCGGTGAGATAGGCCACATGGCCAAGGATTGCCCGAAGAAACGAGGACAGGGGCAGAGGGCTGGATCCACCTCAGGGGCACAGGTTCATGTGCTAGAAGCGCCACCTCTACATCAGCGAGGTATAAATACTTCTGTAGAAAGTGTAGTTTATCTTTATGATTACCCCGTTCGCACTTTATTTGATTCTGGCGCATCACACTCCTTTATCTCGTCTGCTTTAGTAGAATCTCTGCACCTAGAAACTAGTATGGTAGAGGACCCCTTAATTGTTTCAAACCCAATCGGGGGCCCGGCTCATTTGTCTATGATCTGTTTGGGATTGAAAATTTCTATTCTAAGCGTAGAATTTAAATGTAGTGCCTTTGTTTTGGGCTTTTCGGGATATGGTTTGATTTTGGGCATGGATTGGCTATCCAGTAATGGTGCCGTCCTTGATTGTGAGAGAAGGGTGGTTAGGCTTCTGACCCAACTCGGTAACACTTTGGAAATTTCTTGTAATCCCTCGTATGCGGTTATGCTTAGTTATCTTGAATCGCTAGATGCCTCTGTTGAAAGTTTGCAATCGGTTAGAGTGGTCCGGGAATACCCGGATGTCTTCGAAGAGGTGAAGGGCTTGCCTCCGAAGCGGGAGATAGACTTCCGCATATATCTTGTAGATAATGCAAAGCACGTTGCGTTGCCCGTTAGACATATGGCTCCATGGGAAAGGAAAGAGCTCAGTAAACAGAATAAAGAGCTTCTAGAGAAGGGGTTCATTAGAAGGAGCATTTCAGAATGGGGCGCTCCAGTGGTGTTCGCTACAAAGGCGGATGGTTCACTCCGTCTATGTGTTGACTATAGGGAGCTCAACAAACTAACGAAAAAGAATAGGCACCCTCTCCCCAGAATTGACGATCTGTTTGATCAGCTTGTAGGAGCGTCTGTTTTCTCCCATTTCGATTTAGCGACCGGATTTCATCAGCTAAGGGTGGCTGAAGATAGTATCGATAAGACAGCATTCAGAACCCCAGATGGCTTCTTTGAATGGCTTGTCATGCCTTTCGGCTTGACAAACGCACCCTCTTACTTTGTGGACTTGATGAGTAGGGTGTTCAGAGAATTCCTCAACAAGTTCGTAGTGGTCTTCGTAGACGATATCTTGATCTTCTCGAAGAATGAGGAAGAGCATGCTCAACACCTAAAGGCAATCATGGAAACCCTGCGAGTCCATCAACTAAAAGCCAAATTCTCCAAATGCCACTTTTGGAGAGAGGAAGTAAGATTTCTTGGGCACATAGTATCCAAAGAAGGATTAGCAGTAGACCCGGCTAAGGTAGTAGCGGTGCAGGATTGGAAGACACCAAAGAACGCAACAGAAGTCCGAAGCTTTCTCGGGCTAGCAGGCTTCTATCGGAAATTCATCAGAGACTTTGCAAAGATATCAGCTCCGCTCACAAAGTTGACCAAGAAGAATCTAGTGTTCAATTGGGACTTGGATTGCGAGTTTGCTTTCCAACGACTGAAAAGGGCTCTTACAACAGCCCCAGTTTTAACATTGCCAGATGGAAGCAAGATGTTCACAGTTTATACAGATGCATGTGGGACAGGGCTAGGCGCCGTCTTAACGCAAGAAGGAAGGGTAGTAGCTTATGGCAGGAGACAATTGAATGTGCATGTAAAGAACTACCCGACCCACGATCTTGAGTTAGCCGCCATCGTCTTTGCACTCAAGTCTTGGCGACACTATCTCCTAGGTGAGAAGTTCGAACTTTACACTGACCATAAATCGTTGAAATATCTTTTCTCGCAGAAAGATCTTAACTTGAGGCAACAGAGATGGATGGAGTTTCTTGCCTCGTACGATTTCGAGATCTCCTACACCCCGGGCAAAGGCAACGTAGTGGCAGACGCGTTAAGCCAAAAGAAACTAACCCTAAGCCCGTTGTTTGTTGAAAGACCAAGCCTAGAGTTTATAGCCAGCTTTGACTTTAGGCCCTCCTCCGATTTTGTACCGGGCTTGCTAGCATCTCTCGAAGTACACCCGACTTTAGTGGACTCAATAGGGACAGCACAACGCGAAGACCCTCAGCTTGTGGAGACGATTGATAGGCTAATTAGGGGTGAGACTTCAAGTCACCTCAACAGATACTCCATCGACGATAAAGGTTGGCTAAGGCGGGACAGAAGACTATGCGTCCCATAGACAAGGGATTTAGTAAAGAAGGTTCTCGAGGAAGCACATCACTCCAAGATGACGATACATCCAGGCGGAGATAAAATGTACAAGGACATAAAAAGAAATTTCTTTTGGAATGGCTTGAAGAAGGACGTGGCAGATTTCGTTTCTAAGTGCATGGTGTGCCAACAGGTTAAGGCGGAATAGAAAAAGCCTGGCGGTCTGCTCCATCCTCTAGAGGTCCCACAGTGGAAGTGGGATAGCATCTCAATGGACTTCATTGATGGGCTGCCTAGGTCTAGGAGAGGCAACACTAGCATTTGGGTAATAGCGGATAGGCTTACTAAAAGCGCCCACTGTTTACCTGTCAAAAGTAAAAGAACTGCCTCATCCCTAGCATCTCTTTACCTCAAGGAAATTGTTCGACTCCATGGAATACCATCCAGAATTGTTAGTGACCGAGACCCTATCTTCACAAGTGAGTTTTGGCGGAGTCTGCAAGAAGCGGTTGGCACACAGTTATGCTTAAGCACGGCCTATCATCCCCAAACCGACGGCCAGACAGAAAGAGTAAACAGAGTTTTGGAGGACCTTTTAAGACTGTGCGTCCTTGACTTCGGAGGGACATGGGAAGACCATCTTCCTTTGGTGGAATTTGCCTACAACAACAGCTACCAAGCAACCATCGAAATGGCGCCCTTCGAAGCTTTATATAGAAGACCGTGTCGATCACCCACTTGTTGGTGGGAGTCTACTGATAAGCTCATACTTGGACCAGATATGATCCGAGAGACTTCAGAGAAAGTAGACTTAATACGAAGAAGGATGAAGACGGCCCAAGACAGACAAAAGTCCTACGCCGACAAGAGGAGGACCGACCTTGAATTTGAGGTTGGGGACAGAATTTTTCTTAAGGTATCTCCGCTGAGGAACGTTGTTCGTTTTGGAACCACAGGAAAGCTAGCACCAAGGTTCGTAGGGCCATTTCCTATCATCGAGAAAATTGGGAAAATGGCCTATAGATTAGAGCTACCCGAAAAATTGGCCGGAGTTCACAACGTCTTTCATGTTTGACATCTCCGAAAATGTCTACATGAATCTGCTGAAGTGGTAGAGCCAAATATCCTAGAAGAAGCTGAAGTGGAACGCGAAGCGACAGTGAGGAAAGTTCCAACCCGCATATTAGGAACGGAAGTGAAAAAGCTACGCAACCGCGAAGTCAAGCTCGTCAAAGTTCAGTGGAGCGACGCCGAGGGAGACGCAACTTGGGAAACTGAAGCTAGAATACGCGCAGCCTACCCTTTTCTTTTCGAGGGTACATCTTTGATCTTTCTTTTTCCTTAAGTTGCGCTTTTATCTTTCTTTTTAGGTATATCTCCTCGACCCTATCTCTTAGGTAGAAACCCTTTGGATGAAAACATGTAATTGAAACATGTTATGGATGATGGTTGCAAGTGGTTGCAAGTGATTGCTAGTGGTTGCTCGTGGTTGCATATACACACACAATTTAGGTTATAGATCGGCTCAGTCACTTCATATTGCATATGCATATATGTTTGCATTCGTATATGGTTGAACTTTGGTGTGTTGTCATATGGATGTTGCATTTGTATGAATGATTGTGCACTCATGTAGAATCATGAATAGGAGAATTTGCATACATAATGGATTCATGGCACTTACATAATTCGCATTAAGGAGGTCAACTGAATCAGTAGACCGCCTGATTTTGCATTAGATAAGTACATGTACACACACACTTCACATATGATCATGAAGCATTAGAAGTCTTTTAAGGACAATGGATGCTCGTGTTTGATGAATGAGTAGATGGATGTTTGGATGTTAAGATATACATTCTTCCTGAACTTGAAGATTTCGGGGACGAAATCCTTTTAAGTGGGGGAGAATGTAACACCCCGTGTATTCTATAACAGTGAAATTCACAAATTAAAGTATAACTAATTTCAAATCAAAGAATTAAGGGAAACGGGATACGCCATTGCGTTCGTCTCGGAATTCTGCTTAAGATAGAGTCCGAGTTTGCCTAAAACGGACTCCGTATGAAGAAGATATGGCCTCCGGAAGTTTCAGAATTCAATTTAAAATTCAAAACAGCTCAGAAAAACCAATTCAAAATTCAAAATCGGGCCGAATTGGCCAGGGCGGGAATTTTCCCGCCCAAGGCACCCAGGTCGACTTGGTAGTCGACCTGGGGCTACCCAGGTCGACTGGGCAGTCGACCTGGGTCACCCGTGTCGACTGCCAAGTCGACACGATGTCGACTGGCGTGTCGACCTGGCCACTGAGCCAGGTCGAACCCAGCCCCCCTGGCTGGCCTGGTCTGTGTTTGGTCGATTTTCTAAGCCTTGCCTTGTCACTAGGGCTAGGTGTCAGCTCCTGATTGGTCTCTCCTTCAAACAAATGGCTATTATTAAACCAAGCTCCATCGACGGTCCAAATCAACTCACAAACTCTATAAAAAGGACCTAAGACTCACCCTAATTCACACAAAAAAAAATGGAGATGAGACCGTCATGCTGCTGAGGAAAGACTAGGAATAGCCGTCAGAAATTGAGAGACAATTAGGAGATAATTTTAAAGCTTAAAGCAATGTTAATTAAATCAAAGCAACGCCTACAACAAAGGATAGCATCTCCAAATTCAGAATTCAGATTCCTGAATTGAAGATTCGTCATACGTTGTAAGTAGAGTGCTATTTCGATGTGAATAAATAATTGTGTTTTGATTTGTGTAAAGTGAGAAATGGAATTGTGGCGATAATAATCTATATTTGTATGTTGCTTTGATTCTAAACGATATGGAAATGTTATGGTATACAATTGGATATTTGCAAGTATGTGGTTTATGTTGACAACCATATGTTGTGGTATTTTATTTGGGGTTCATACAAGTATATGATTCATGTTTACAACCATATGTTGTGGTATTTTATTTAGGATTCATACAAGTATGTGATTCATGTTAACAACCATATGTTATGGTATTTTATTTGGGATTCATGCAAGTATATGATTCACTATTATGCTAATATGACGTACATACTTTTATGATCACTTTTAGTGTGTAATTGGACTCGACTAAGTACTATGGTTTATATGAATCTATGTTGGAATTGGCAAATCATACTTTTGTATTAGAAACAAAAGTAAGCATTTTTATGAACATGATCAAACTATGTTTGGTGTTATGCCTAGTTGAAACCATGTTTAGGCCTATGTTGTTATAAAAATTATATGGTGATATATGTGACACATAATTAAGTTAGATTTACATTCTGATTGCAAGTTTACATGAATAGACTAAAAAACATGATTTCATGTTTAGGTATGTTTATGCCATGATTATATGAATAGAATGGTTCATGTTTAAATATTGTTAATGCCATGATTATATGAATAGAATGATTCATGATTAAGTATTTTTTTTGCCATGATTATATGCTATTACAATGCAAGTTCACATGTGCCTAATTCATGTTAATTGAATCGTTATGTTGCAAGTTCATGCATTCACACTCCCCTTTTTATGTTACCTTATAAACACCATGTTATAAGCCTCCCCTTTTCATATGGCTAAGTTGGGTTTAAATGTTAAACCCAACATATCTTATATTGTAGCGAATGTGTAAAACGGGGGTAATGACGTTTGGGTTAAAATATAGAACATATGTGTTGGCATGTTTGACGCATGCCAACAACCTTGAAAAGCAATTAAGTGGTATAAATAAATTTTACCCAATAAAGATGAATTTGAATAATGGGCCGCAAATATTTACATATAAAAAGAAAAGAGACAAAATATGTAAATTTAGAAAATACGATGTGTTTAACCCGAGGTTGGATTGAGTTGTGATGTAAACCTGCCCGGAACCGCCCGGCTGTCCAGTAGTCACAACAACACCTATCCAAAGTGTGTGGTTAAACATGGAGCCCAATAAGGACCCGAGGTTAGATTGAGTTGTGGCGTAAGACGGCCCGGACCCAACCGGCAACAGGCAGCCACAACAATACCTGTCTAATGTGATAGGTCGAGGCTTTAATAAGACAATTAAGGCTGAGTCAGGATTGATAGGATTAAGCAAATTATATTAATACTTAATCAAAATGGAACATGCTAAACTATATAGACTGATTGGGGTTAGGTTTGCAAAACACTTAACCAACTTAGCATGTTGGCTAGAAATAGAAAACCTAGTAGCGGGGAACCCTTTTCAGCAGTAACCCTACAAGGTGTATCAGGATACCCTGAACTAGGCAAGGTGGGGCACGATTACTGGGCTGACTGTAAGAGGTCAAATCGACGGCGGTGGTGCAGCAGTGTAGGTTCTAACGGGGTGCGGGCGTGCACACACTCTGGCGCAGAAAAATAAGGCACTGGGCACCAATAGCATACCTGTGCATTCTAGGATTGTGTCAGGCCGCCACCATGGGACTTGATACACCCCATGGTGGGACCGACATAGGTAACTACAACATCGGGGGCCATAAGACACATGTAACTATGCGAGTAGGAGCCGATCATCAGAAATGGATCACTTCACCCTGATTATGGGGTGCCGGTTGGGAACTAGTTTATATGGGTACAGAGATTAATATGGGGTACGATTGTATATTCGACTCCAGACAACTTAACTTAGTTTGTGGTGCTTTCCCATTTCCGGTTTATACTTATCATACCTAGTTCTTTATTCATAGACTGAATAGTTCTAGACTTACTCAGCCTTTATGTCTGACTCTACTTTTCTTTCGTTCCCCCCCCCCCCCCCCCAGGTCCACAGGGAGGGAATACCGCAGCTTGACCAGCTTTCACATCCAGCTTGAAGAGAAAGAATGTATTGCTTGGATCTTTTTCGTTTTGAGCTATGGCTTTGGACAACAATCATGGGACTTATGCAGTTTATTTATGTTTTCTTTATGCTTCTTTAAATAATGTAATCAAGACAGTTATGAAGATGTTATGTTTTTGGAAGAATTGTAAGACAATTATGGCATGGTTTGTGTAACACGTATTTTAATGAAATAAAAGTTGTTTTTTCCGCTGTTCAAAAATATGTGTTCTTATATCTGTCTTGTATATATGTGACTTATACTTATAAACCTCCACCAAAATTAGGGCATTCCCTTTGAGAGTGACCCTAACGGAGGTGGGGTGTTTCAAATACTTTTGCAACTTGCACCATAAACTCCAACGCCATTTTCACCACTTTGATCAACATACTCTCCCACTTCATTTCATAAAAAATCTCACCGAAAACCTGATTATTCTCCCCGTCCAATACTCTTCCCCAATACATAGGCTTCCGTCCACTCCAGTAGCCATGTACCGTTTCACCGAACTTTATCGGTGTCGAAATCATTAAGCTTCTACGTATAATAACAAATCAATCCCCTGAACATGATAATGATCTCAAATTCTCCTCTATCTCAATGAATTAAAAGGAATTTTCAACCCTATAAGACTCTAGAAATCTTCACGTTTGAAAGCACAGCGTCGAGATGTATGAACTGGGTAGCATCGTGTAGAGGAAACCCATACGAGCTTATACATATTGATTTAAATATTTTAACACAGTAACTAGCTTGAACAAATTTATTTTGGAGCCATTAAACTCTCTCATGGATCCTGAAGAGAATAAGAAACCACGCAGCATATTTATAGCTTCTCAATTCCTTCATGCTCAATCTTTAGGAGTTCGTAGAGTGTCAGTCCTATTTCATTAGTTTTGCAGAATGAAAAGCTTTGACATATCTTTGTAGTAAGATAGGTAGGAGTATAGGGAGTTCCTAGGGTGTGCATTGGCCTATACAAGGACGTGGCAGTTCTGTCTGTGCTGAAAGGAAGGTGAGGATTCATTTAAGTGGTAGGATAGGTTGGCCTTGAGCTTTCACGTCAACGTTCTGCAGCTGACCTTGGTTTGCTTGATTTTCCTTACTAGTATGATGATGAAGCTCACTAGCTTATGACTTCAGCATCTATAGGGTTGTACAGCTCGGTAGATTTTTTTACTTTGTTGCTAAGGGATGGAAATAGTACAGGAATTTAGTGATATCTGCTCACCGTAGACAGCTGATGGTGATCGTTCCTGCTTCACTTTGGATAGCTCAGGCACTGTTCTAGATATTGGTGTGGACTACTGAATTGATGTCTATGATAGAAAGTTTCATAGGGTAGGTTGTATTATATTTCAAACTAGCGGTGTGGTTAGAGGACGTTTTTCCTTTGCTAGGTACGTGGTTCATTAAACTGGACAAAGACATAACCCAACTTTCTATCTATAAAACATGTAAATATCCTGAACCTTTAGTATAAAGCATTGGTATGTAGGTCACAGCAAAGGATCACGTACAATGCCATGAGTTTTCATTTTTATGTACGTTTGAGGTAGATGCCTATGTTGTATTGTCTACGTCTTGTATAGGGTATGGGACACATGCATGGCTACCTGGTATGGTATAGAGTAGGGCACTGATTGAAAAGTAATATATACAAATTTTTCTTCCATGTTGAGGTCCCGACAAGACAATTGGAAAAAGAAAGAAAAAAAAGAAAATGCATTTGAGGAAGCTAAGAAATTTGACAAAGACCAGCATTGATTCTTTGGTCGGTGTTGGTTAGAAAACAGAGGTCTTTAGTTGTACTGTTTTACTTCTTAGCAGTGCATTCATGTATATAATTTCATTATCGTCAATTCGTTCGTTTATGGGCTGTTGTGGACAGAAACAAAAATGTCGTCGTGTCCAGCGTGGTGCCACGATCCCAAAAATATAAGAATATCGGTAGGTTAACTCATATTGTGAAACCCAGAAATATTGATATAGGGTGCAAAATACTCCAAATAAAAAGTTGTGTATTTAGTTAATTAAATATTATAGTAAAACTCTAAAAATTAAATTATCACTACGCCTCAAAAGAACCTTGTATTAATTCGAAACCGATATCTAGTTATATCGAATAAACCGTTATGGTCGATAAACGATTCTATAGCGACTATTCGAAAATTTGATTTGGATATATCTTGCAATCTATACGACGAAATCTGTATTTTCCACTTCC
Organism: Allium sativum; assembly: GCA_030737875.1. NCBI lineage: Eukaryota > Viridiplantae > Streptophyta > Magnoliopsida > Asparagales > Amaryllidaceae > Allium > Allium sativum. The sequence continues at coordinate 44,064,410 of CM060926.1, forward strand.
GCTAGAAAAATACAGTTCAACAGATTCCAACGTTTCTTGTTTCAAGGAAATCCAACTAATAACGGGTCATGTACACTCAGTTGAAGTTCAGAACATTAAATTACGAACTGCAGCGTTGTTATGAGCTCGATTATATTTAATATATATATTTATACATTCAACTTCGTTTTTAATCCACTTATATCACGAATTCAATATTTAAACTGATTTAAATATTCAAATACAAACCGATAAAAACGCGGGACGTTACAAGGTGTCCAATTAAACTTTGTATGCTTCTTTGTAAGCTTCATCAACGGACAAGATAGCTTCGAAAAATATTTAGTGAATTTCCGATAATAGCCAGCCAATCCTAGAAAACTTCTGACTTCTGTAGGAGTGCTAGGCTACTTCCAATCTCGAATGGCTGAGATCTTGCCAGGGTCTACTGAAATTCCTTTCTTCGATACGACATGACCGAGGAACTTTACTTCTTCTTGCCATAATATGCATTTTGAAAATTTGGCTTTTAATACATTCTTTCTCAGAGTCTCCAAAACTTCTTTCAGATGCTTTTCATGCTCAGCAGTGGATTTAGAGAAGATTAAGATGTCTTCAATGAAAACCAGCACAAATTTATTCAAGATATTATGGAATACTCTGTTCATCAGATTGACAAGGTAAGCAGGAGCGTTACATAGGCCGAACGGCATTACTAACCACTCATACAATAAGTCTGGCCCTCTGAAAGCTGTCAAAGGAACACATTCTTTGGTAATGTGCAATTGATGGAAACATGTAGCTAGGTCCATCCTAGAGAACACTTGTACTTCATTCAAGCGATCTAGTAAATCATCAATATGCGGCAATGGATACTTTTTCTTTAGTGTTTGCTTATTGAGGTCTCGGTAATCCACGCACAATCGGAGAGTACCGTCTGACTTTGGGACAAACACCATTGCTGCACCCCAATTTGAAAAGCTAGGCCTTATCAGACCTTTCCACAAGAGCTGTTTAGTTTGATTGCTCAATTCTTCTTTCTCTTTCAGCTGGCCTTGCATTCAGAGCTAGATCGATCCTGAAGTCAATTTCTCTTCGCGGAGGTAAGCTATCAACTTCTTCAAACACATCCGCATAATCTTTAACAACGGGAATATTCTCAATAGAAGTAGGAGTAACTTCTAGAGAAGACCAGAATTCTTTTCTATTAGTATCTGAGCCGTGGCATGGTATAGTAATGATATCCCCAAATTTTATTTTAATTTTGACTATTCTTTCAGTGCATAATACTTCAGGCTCATACTTCGTTAGCCAATCCAGTCCAAGTATGATATCATATTGGGAAAAATTCATGACGATCAAGTCAAAAAGGAACTGGAAATAGGAATAAGAAACAGGCACTCTACAATATAGACCGAGTACAAGAGAATCTACTATCGGATTATGGACACTAAAAGATTCTTTAAGATTTCTTGGTTTTAGTTTTAACTTTTTAATTGTGTCACTAGAAATGAAACTTTGTGATGCACTAGTGTCAAACACTACGGTAATAGGAATATTCTTAATAGTAAGGGTACCTCCCAAGACATCTGGTTTACCTTCTCTTTCGGAAGAAGCTGGTGCACTTGCTCCATCATACATGTGTGCCACTTGAGAACTCTTCTGCAATGGACAGTTTGGCTTGATGTGCCCCTTCTTATGACAATTGAAGCACTCCCTCTGATCATGAGAACTTTGACTAGGCCTTGACTCATTCTCCTTGGATTCTTTAGAGCTTCGCATTCATAATTATAGTGCCCAAGCTTCTGGCAATTGAATCATTTGACCTTGGCCTTTTTATTCACTTGAGTCTTGGCAGCTGCAGTGTTGCTCGCCTCTGGCTTCTTATCAGACTGCTTTCTTTTGTTACTGGCTTGGTTCCTTTCCCGGTCCTATTGAGAATTCTTGTCATTTTCTTCATATCTACATGCCATCTCAATCATCTTGTTAAATGGAAGCTCAATACATGCCGTCACCCTGTTGAGATACTTCTTCGAAAGGCCATTAATGAACCTCTTATTTTTCAAGAACGGGTCCTGAATTAATTCAGGTGCATATCGTGAAAGCTCCTCGAATTTCCTCATATACTCAGAAATAGTCTGATCTCCTTGTTGGAGATTAGCAAATTCATCATGAAGACGCTCGATTTCTTGCCGAGGAATGAACTTCTCATTAAAAAGCTCCTTAAATTTTGCCAAAACATGTCAGCATCAGTATCCCCAATCGTAGTTGTCTCCCACCAAATCTGAGCCTCATCCTTTAGCAGCCATGACGCCATGAATCGCTTTTGATGGTCCTCTAGTTCCAAGCCCCCAAAAATCTTCTCACATGTCTTAAGCTACGCCAGGGCCTCCGTCACGGTCTCACGGCCGATGAACGTCACGCCTCCTAAATTTCTAAATTTCTTAGCTACTTTATCTAGATCAAAAGGTTGTGGGGGTGGTAGTGGTGGTACTACTGCCTCTAGATTGGGCTGGTCTTGCGCAGCGGGAATTGCACCCCTTCCTTGTCCCCTACCTTTGCCTCTACCTCTGACTCTAGCTCTCGTACTCATTTTCAGTCAGTTTTGTACCATCAGGGAAAGAGTCAGACCAAAAGAAATGATAATTTTTAAGGAATGGTAAAAGTAAAGGACATATTGTAACGACTCGTGTTTTTAGCAGTCAAATATTTAATTTAATTTATTATTTTAAATATTTATTTGGGATTTTTAAATGGATTTAAAATATATATATTCATTTATATAGTGAAATTTTAACGTTAATTTATTTATAATATAAATCGAGCTCGAAATGGCGCTGCAGTTCGTAATAGAGTTTTGAACTTTAAATGGGTATACAAGGTCCGATATAAGTCGGAGTTCTGTGAAACAAGAAACGTTGGAACCGTATTGATGATAATTTTCGTATGAAAGAGAAAAATTCGGATTTCATATTATAAATAGTAAGTTATGGCCAAAATAAAATTGGAAATAGTCACTATGGAAAATCGTTATTTAAATATAGGCCTTTAAAATAGTCGTTTTGCAAACGGACTCAGATTTCGATGAAATCAGTTTCGTTGGAACCGTTTCGTCAAATTATTATTAGAAAATCAAACTGCATGGCAAACCGATGTTGTATGTGACCACGGCAGCAGTAAACGCCCAATCAAATTCTATAGTGCGTAATTAAATTAATGAAGGGATAATTGGGCACAACTTGAACAGACGATCGAATTAAGCCACAAAACCAGTCCCGTTGAGTTCGTATCGTCGATTAGAGTCAGGATAGGTATATAGTTTGTTATTTTTAGAGACCGGGTAATTTGGCATTAAAAAGGGCATTGCGGTGCGCGGTAAAAATAACCTACCGAGGAAACGATCTCAGAATGCGACGAAACTAGTGCCGTTGATTTCGTATCAACAAATGATTGCAGGGTTGCAAGGTTTCAAGTTGATTTGATTTATCTCGTGATCGTGAAAAAATTAAACGCGTGTTTATTTCTGGTTTTATAAGGGAATTTTTTTCAAACGATATCGGATTTCGACGAAACTTGTCCCATTTGGTCCGGAATACCTTTTTACACTAAGATTAGTTTTTTTATCAGTAGACAAAGATCATTTATAGGGGTTTTTATCAACTACTTTATGGTGAAGTTTCGTAAAAATATAAACTAATATTAAAACCATCCACTCTTTACAATATATACCATTAGCTTATGTTTTCATTGGTCAAAGACCTACTTTCGGGTCAACCACGTTCCGCCTCCATCTGAAAAATTCGAATGGTTCAAAAGCATCCTCCTTCACCTCGCTTTTTCTTCCAAACAATTCATCAACTTCAAACCGTTCTACTACCAAGTGATAGAGCTCGGCAACAGCTACGTTTTCAACGGTCGTGATCTAGAATCTCGATCTGCGGAGGCCAGAAATGGTACCTAAAGATGGCGCGGTTTGTGGAGTTTCTAGAAGAGTTAGGGAAACCAAATTGGAAACTGCTTCTAGCGTTCGTCGAGGGCACTTAGGGCGCGAGTTGGAGGTCTTTGGATCGGGGATCGGTGGACTATTCTGGTGCGGTGTCGGAATTTGTGGGTGACATCAGAAGTTCCAGGGGAAGTACAAAGGACATATGCGTGAAACAGGAAGTACTTCGGTCCCAATATCAAATGCCTACTGTATAATATAATTGGTTGATTAAAAACTTAATTAAATGATGACTAAAGCTATCGTGTTGTGGATTCAGGAGAGGAAATTGAAAAGGGAAGGGATACAACGAGTTCAAGGGATCAGCCCAGAAATGTGAAAACGAAAAGAATTGGCTTTGTTTTGTTGGTAAAACATGAATTGTCTGCCGTATTTCAAAGTCATTTAGGTTTCTTTAACTTGTAATTTATGATCAACTAACTAGGTAATTTAAACTGATGCAGAATAGAAACAAAACGAAGGACAAAAAGGAAGAAACCAAGATGCAGGAGGTGACCCTATTAATGCAAACATAATATAATTTATTAATTCAATAATTAAGGAAATTATTATTTTTGATTACAATCGTATAATTATAAAATTGTATAACTTTTGTTAACACTATCAGAATGGAATAAAACAAACGACGTGGGACTCGTCTCAACGAGCACTACACTGTGGAACCGAACTGGACGCACTTGGGATCAATAGATATTTTAATTAAATTAAACACCTGTTTAATTTAATTAAACAAATCATTTAGACAGAATCAAATCAAGGTGAGTTAACCTCTCCCAGTATTTTCCCATTTATATTTTATATAAATTGGGTTTTTATTTTGTGTGCTCTACTTGCTGATGGTTGCCTGTTTGCTAGTTATACATTGTTTGTTGATTTAACTGATGAAATTAAACTGTGTTTAATTTCGATAAAATACCAAATCGTTATTTTTAACGATTGATTCCAATAAAGGTAACTTACCTTATTGGTCACGTTTATTTATAAACGTGTTTAAATTGTTGAACTGTTTGAATTGCTTGTGGTCAAGGTTAAATGATCGTTATTTAGTGTTATCAGTTAAATGAAACTGAATGGTCTGATTTGAGATAACCATTTGGAATACAGGGCAGAACAGGTTGGAGGGACCCAACCGGATTTCTCAAATATATTATTTAATTATTTTCATATTATCATATATGAACTGTCTTGTTTGGGGGATTGATTTGATTGTTGATTTTTGAATATTCAACATCTGTTTGTTTGAACCAATGGGCGGTATTGGTTGGGTAATTGGCAGCGTATGGCCAATGAAATCAATTGTATTATAAATATTGATTCACCATCAGGTGAATAAATAGAGATGAAGTTATAAAATTTATTTTATAACTGGAGTTAGATTTTGAAAAATATTATTTTGAATAAGAGTTATTAAAGAGAAATAAATAAATATTTTATTTATTTAAGACTTTGGTTTGTTATTAATTTATTTATAAAGTAAATGTTGATGTTAATCAGATTTACAAGTATGAGAATAAGGAATGAATCGAATGGTTAGACTTTGATAATTGTTTCGTAAAGAAAAACAATTAATGGAATTATTTAAATTAATAATATTTTTAATTAATTTAAAGTGAGAACTAATTGAAATCGATTAGCGAGATAATCGAGTTTGAGTTAATTAAATATATCGTTTTGAATTGGCATTGATTATCAAATTGATGTGCTTCGACTAAAATAGTTAATGAATATGGTTTAAATTTAAATAAAGTTTAAAAAGGGATTTACTATTTAATTTAGTTAATAAAGGAATTAACTATTGAAATAGTTAATGATTGAAGCAAGTTATTTTTGATGATTTGGAAATTTACTTTTTAAATGGGAATGCAATTAAAAGTGAACGATGGTGAAATATAATCAAAGTGAATGGTGAAAGGAATTTATGAACGGGGTTTATATTTAAAACCCGAATTTTTATAACAAAGTTATAAAGAGAATGGTAAGTGAATACGTGGGCTTAATTTAAAGGATACATGGATTAAGAAAAGGATAGAAAGGTGGGAACGGTTTTTAATAAGCCAGAATTTTATTAATGTGGGTTAAAAGAGTAAAGGCGTTAATTTTACATTAACATTACTTGACAATGAGATCAAGTAAAAAGGGGAATATGAAATAAGATTTCAAAAGTGGAAAATGGTGGAATATATTTGAAAGGAGATTGGTAAAAAGTGTATTTGAGATAAAGAAGTGGGTCGTAGGGTTGTATAACCAAAACCAAGTTATAATGGGATGTGTTTTGAGACTGAAATGGAAATATTGATTTTTTGTGGTTACAACTTATATTTATCTGAGGATTAGAACGTTGTTGATCAAGGTCTGAGAGGTAATTAAAATACCCCAACTTGAACAACATCGGGATTATCTGAAGATGATATTAGTTGGTAATCGTAAAGAGGTTCGTGATAATATAACAAATGTTTTTGAAAGGAGAGTTGAGTGGGAATTATATATGGTTATAAGTTATTTTACTAAGTATTATAACGTAATAGTTCTGAGGACATTAGTATATAAGAATATAGTTATTCGAGATAGAATTAGTCAAACATGGTTATTCAGGATGAAAGCCATTTCGTACGACTGCTAGCGTAATTCACAGGGATGCAGATAGCCTACGGTGGTCGGATGTTTCCTGAGGGAATCAGGCGTAACCATTGTGATCGCTGCGATCTAGAGTCAAGAGAATAGAGTTGAGTCTAATGTTAGCTAATCGATAGGAGTTAAATAAGTCGAGTTAGTAAGTTGGAATAAATCAGTTAGAGTTAACCAGTTAGAGCTAATCAATTAGAGTTAATCGATTAGAGTTAAATCGAATTAGGGGTATACAAATACCATGTAACACCCCGCGAATTCTATAACTGTGAAATTCACAAATTAAAGTATAATTAATTTCAAATCAAAGAACTAAGGGAAACGGGATACGCCATTGCGTTCGTCTCGGAAAAATACGCGAAATAGATCCGAGTTTTCGAAAAACGGAGTCCGTATGAAGAAGATATGGCCTTCGGAAGTTTCTGAATTAAGTTTAAAATTCGAACAGAATAAAACAGCTCAGAAAAACAAGTTTAAATTCCAAAATCGGGCCCAATTGGCCAGGGCGGGAAAACTCCCGCCTAATGCACCCAGGTCGACTGGGCTGTCGACCTGGTCTAACCAGGTCGACAGGGCTGTCGACAGGGCTGTCGACCTGGTCCAGAGCCAGGTCGAACCCAGCCCAACCTGGCTGGCCTATTCTATGTTGGTCGATTTTCAGAAGACTGCTTTGTCATTAGGGCTAGGTGGCAGGCTCTAATTGGTCTCTCTTTCGAATGAATGGCTACGATCAATCCAAGCAACATCGATGGTCCTAATCAGTTCATAACCCCTATAAAAATGACCCTAGACTCAACCTAATCTATTCATTCAAAAATAAGAACAAGGCCATCATGTTGCTGAGGAACGACTAAGAGTAGCCACCAATTGGAGAGAGGATTAGGAGGCAAATTCTAAAGCATAAAGCAACTTAATCAAATCAAATCAACAAGGAATCGCATCTCCAAATTCCTAAATTGGAGAATTCGTCACACAATTGTAAGTAGAGTATTATTTTGGTATGAACAAATAATTGTGTTGGTTTGTATACTTGATTGTGGTGATAAAGTAATTCATATTTGTGCGTTACTATGATTCTTATCGATTTGGAATATTGTATACGTTTGGATATTCGCAAAGCATGTTATTTATTATAAAAACTACATATTTGCGGTAGTTTTATGCAAGTATACGTTTGGAATATTCGCAAATTATGTAATCCATGTTGAAGCTACATGTATGTAGTTGTTTAATTGAAACTCACGCAAGTTTGGGGTTTTGCTACTATGCCATCATAATGTGTATTTTTATACAAAAATCATTTTTGTGAGTAATTGGAGCAAATTTGGGTTATTAAAATCCATATGAAATTATGTTGAAAATTTGTCATCATGATCTATGTATTAAGCCATACTTTTGTACTAGAAAACCTCTTTGCGAACTTATGAATATGACTAGACTATGATTGATATTTTGTGTAATTGAAATCCATGTTAGGTCTATATTGTTAACAAGAATTATATGATGACATATGTGGTACATAGCTAGGTTAGATTCAAAATCCCCTTTGCAAGTTTCCATGACTAAAGCAAAAATCCTGATTTCATGTTAGAAATATTTATGCCATGGTTAGGTGAATAGATTTAAAATCATGATTAAGTTGAACTATACTTTTGTGTTAGTAACAAAAGTAAGCACCTTTGTAAACATGTAGTAATCTTATGAACATGATTTGCTTATGTTTGACATTATGCCTGAATAAAAATATAGGTTTATGTTGTAGTTAAGCCTATGTGTCAATAGTGATATTCCTAACTTAACTACAAGTTTACATGGTTTGATTCATGTCACTTATGCTTTATGACCAAAGTATATGTTACCACTATGCAAGTACACCAGTTTCTATTTTGTAGTCCCAACGTCACGTTGCAAGTTCATGCGTTCACATTCCCCTTTTTGTGTATGTAATCACGCTTTAAGCCTCCCCTTTTTCTCATGGCTAAGTTGGGCTTAAAAAGGCTAAGCCCAACATATATATAATAAACGGACGTGTTAAACGGGGGAAAATAACGTTGGGTTAAATTTATTAATAAATGAAAATATAAGGTAGAAGGGCCCAAATTCAAGTATGGGTTGGGCCCATGATTGGTGTAACCTTTACACCATTAACTTAATAATGGGCCGCAAATATTTACATATAAGAAAATAAAGAAGAAAGACAAAATATGTAAATGTAGAGCATACGATGTGTTTAACCCGAGGTTGGATTGAGTTGTGATGTAAACCTGCCCGGAACCGCCCGGCTGTCCAGTAGTCACAACAATACCTATCCAATGTGGGTGGTTAAACATGGAGCCCAATAAGGACCCGAGGTTAGACTGAGTTGTGGCGTAAGACTGCCCGGAACCAACCGGCAACAGGCAGCCACAACAATACCTGTCTAATGTGAGAGGTCAAGGCTTTAATAAGACAATTAAGGCTGAGTCAGGATTGTTAGGATTAAGTGAACTAAAGACTTAATCAAAATGGAACATGCTAAACTAAACGGACAGGTGGGGGTTAGGTTAGAAAACACTTAACCAACTTAGCATGTTGGCTAGAGATAGAAAACCTAGTAACGGGGGACCCTTTTCAGCAGTAACCCTATAAGGTGTATCATGATACCCTGAAACTAGGCAGGGTGGGGCACGATTACTGGGCTGATTGTAAGAGGTCAAATCGACGGCGGTGGTGTAGCAGTGTAGGTTCTAACGGGGTGCGGGCGTGCACACACTCCGGCGCAGAAAAATAAGGCACTGGACACCAGTAGCATACCTGTGCATTCTAGGATTGTGTCGGGCCGCCACCATGGGACTTGATACACCCCATGGTGGGACCAGCATAGCTAACTACAACATCGGGGGCCGTAAGACACATGTAACTATGCGAGTAGGAGCCGATCATCATAGAACGGATCACATCACCCTGATTATGGGGTGCCAGTTGGAAACTAGTTTATATGGGTTCAGAGATTAATATGGGGTACGATAGTATATTCGACCCTAGACAACTTAACCAAGTTTATAGTGCTTTCCCACTTCTTGTTTATACTTATCATACCCAGTTCTTTATTCATAGACAGAATAGTCCTAGACTTACTCAGGCTTTATGTCTGACTCTACTTTTCTTTCGTCTTCTTTTCTTCCGTTCCCCCCCCCCCCCCCCCAGGTCCACAGGGAGGGAACACTGCAGCTTGACCAGCCTTAACATCCAACTTGAAGAGGAGAAATGTATTGCTTGGACCTTTTCGTTTTGAACTATGGCTTTGGACAACCACTATGGGGCTTTTGCAGTTTATCTATGTTTTCTTTATGCTTCTTTAAATAATGTAATCAAGACAGATTATGAAAGTGTTATGTTATGTTTTTGGAAAGGATGTAAGACAATCATGGTGATGTTGTTGTAACACGTATTTGCTTTTGTGAAGTAAAAGTTGTTGTTTTTCCGCTGTTTACAAATATGTGTTCTTATATCTGTCTTGTATATCTGTGACTTATACTTATAAACCTCCACCAAAATTAGGGCATTCCCTTTGAGAGTGACCCTAACGGAGGTGGGGTGTTTCACTTGGTATCAGAGCATAGGTTTACCAGATAAGATAAAAAGTTTTGGAAAATTATTTTCAAAAAGGAAATTTAAAGAAGCATTTAAAAAAAAAAAAATTTTAAAAAGGCAAAGTCCCCCCAAAGCCATAGGTACTATCTCTTATCCTTCGTTTTGAATCTATCCTTTTTGTTTCAGCATGTCCGAAGAACTTAACTTGCCAGAAGGGGTGCCAATACCTGGTTGGTTTAGACGGTTCTTAGAAGCAAGGGCCACTCAGCCAGGTCCTACCGTTCCTCCTCCCCCAGCTGCAGGAAATCATCCAGCTGCAGCGGCACCTTTTCCTCCACCTCCTCCTCGGGGAAACACTTTTGCTAAGATATGTAAAGATTTTAAAGCTATGGGAGGAAAGGATTTCCATGGAACTGAGTCCTTCGTGGCAGCTAGGAATTGGCTGAAAGAAACTGAGGACCTATTCATCATCTTTGAGGTAGAGGATAGACAAAAAGTACAATTGGCAGTGTGGCTATTGAAGGGCGAGGCTTCCTACTGGTGGGAAGTCACTAATGCTGAAAGACCAGTGGAGACATGGGAGGACTTTAGGGCAAGGTTTGAGACTAAATTTCTCTCAGATGCGGAAAGAAGTTTGCAGTTGGAAAAATTCTTATTTCTTAAGCAAGGGGACAAGACAGTCAGAGAGTATGTGAATCAGTTCGATGAGCTGGCTAGGTTTGGGCTTGACCTAGTCAATACCCCGCACAAGAAGGCTCTCCGTTTCGTCAAAGGGTTGAATGAGCCATTACACAGTTTGGCCATGACCCACATACCCATGGGAGCCACGTATGAAAGATTGGTGCAAATGGCATTGCTGAATGAAGAGGATAAGGGCAAGAAGGAGACAAAGGCAGAAAGCTCTCAAGGGAAGAAAGAGGGTTTGCAGCCTAAGAAGACAGACTTTAAGAAGGGCGGGAAAGGCAACAAAGAGAAGAGGAAGTGCAATTTCTGTGGCAAAGTGGGGCACTTAGTAAAGGACTGCCGGAAAAAGAAGGCCAAGGAGAATGGTGGGTGCTTTTCTTGCGGTGAGACAGGCCACAGGGCTAAGGACTGCCCAAAGAAACGAGGACAGGGGCAGAGGGCTGGATCCACCCCAGGGGCACAGGTTCATGTGCTGGAAGCGCCACCTCTGCAACAGCGAGGTATAAATACTTCTGTAGAAAGTGTAGTTTATCTTTATGATCACCCCGTTCGCACTTTATTTGATTCTGGCGCATCACACTCCTTTATCTCGTCTGCTTTAGTAGAATCTCTGCACCTAAAAACTAGTATGGTAGAGGACCCCTTAATTGTTTCAAACCCAATTGGGGGCCCAGCTCATTTGTCTATGATCTGTTTGGGATTGAAAATTTCTATTCTAAGTGTAGAATTTCAATGTAGTGCCTTTGTTTTGGGCTTTTCGGGTTATGGTTTGATTTTGGGTATGGATTGGCTATCCAGTAATGGGGCCATCCTTGATTGTGAGAAAAGGGTTGTTAGGCTCCTAACCCAGCTCGGTAATACTTTGGAAATTTCTTGTAATCCCTCGTATGCGGTTATTCTTAGTTACCTTGAATCGCTAGATGCCTCTGTTGAAAATTTGCAATCAGTTAGAGTGGTCCGGGAATATCCGGTTGTCTTCGAAGAGGTGAAGGGCTTGCCTCCGAAGCGGGAAATATACTTCCGCATATATCTTGTAGATAATGCAAAGCTCGTTGCGTTTCCCGTTAGACACATGGCTCCACCAGAAAGGAAAGAGCTCAGTAAACAGATTAAAGAGCTTCTAGAAAAGGGGTTCATTAGGAGGAGCATTTCAGAATGGGGCGCTCCAGTGGTGTTCGCTACAAAGGCGGATGGTTCACTCCGTCTGTGTGTTGACTATAGGGAGCTCAACAAGCTAACGAAAAAGAATAGGCACCCTCTCCCTAGAATTGACGATTTATTTGACCAGCTTGTAGGAGCGTCTGTTTTCTCCCAGCTCGATTTAGCAACCGGTTTTCATCAGCTAAGGGTGGCCGAAGATAGCATCGATAAAACGGCGTTCAGAACCCCAGACGGCTTCTTTGAATGGCTTGTCATGCCTTTCGGCTTGACAAATGCACCTTCTTACTTCGTGGACCTGATGAGTAGGGTATTTAGAGATTTCCTCAACAAATTCGTAGTGGTCTTCGTAGATGATATCCTTATCTTCTCAAAGAGTGAAGAGGAACATGCTCAACACTTAAGGGCAATCATGGAAACTTTGCGAGTCCATCAACTAAAAGCCAAATTCTCCAAATGCCACTTTTGGAGAGAAGAGGTGAGGTTCCTTGGGCACATAGTATCCAAACAAGGGTTAGCAGTGGACCCTGCTAAGGTAGTGGCGGTACAGGATTGGAAGACACCAAGGAATGCAACTGAGGTCCGAAGCTTTCTAGGACTAGCAGGTTTCTATCGAAAATTTATAAGGGATTTTGCGAAAATCTCAGCTCCGCTCACGAAATTGACTAAGAAGAATCTAGTGTTCAATTGGGATTTGGATTGCGAGTTTGCTTTCCAACGACTGAAAAGGGCTCTTACAACTGCCCCAGTTTTGACGCTGCCAGATGGGAGCAAGATGTTCACTGTTTATACGGATGCATGTGGGACAAGGCTAGGCGCCGTCTTAATGCAAGAAGGAAGGGTAGTAGCTTATGGCGGGAGGCAGTTGAAAGTGCACGAAAAGAACTACCCAACCCACGATCTTGAGTTAGCCGCCATCGTCTTTGCACTCAAGTCTTGGCGACACTATCTCCTAGGTGAGAAGTTCGAACTTTACACTGACCATAAATCGTTGAAATATCTTTTCTCGCAGAAGGATCTTAACTTGAGGCAACAAAGATGGATGGAGTTTCTTGCCTCGTACGATTCCGAAATCTCCTACACTCCGGGCAAAGGCAACGTAGTGGCAGACGCGTTGAGCCGAAAGAAATTGACCCTAAGCCCGTTGTTTGTTGAAAGACAAAGCCTATAGTTTATAGTCAGCTTCGACTTTAGGCCTTCCTCCGATTTCGTACCAGGCTTGCTAGCATCTCTCGAAGTGCGCCCAACTTTAGTGGATTCAGTAGGGACAGCACAACGCGAAGACCCTCAGCTTGTGGAAACAATTGATAGGCTAATTAGGGGTGAGACTTCAAGTCACCTCAACAGATACTCCATCGACGATAAGGGTTTGCTAAGGCGAGACGGAAGACTATGCGTCCCACAGACAAAAGATTTAATAAAGAAGGTTCTCGAGGAAGCACATCACTCCAAGATGACGATACACCCAGGCGGAGATAAAATGTACAAAGATATAAAAAGGACTTTCTTCTGGAACGGCATGAAAAAGGACGTGGCAGAGTTCATTTCTAAGTGCATGGTGTGCCAACAGGTTAAGGCGGAACAGAAAAAGCCTGGCGAACTGCTACATCCTCTGGAGGTCCCGCAGTGGAAGTGGGATAGCATCTCAATGGACTTCATCGATGGGCTGCCTAGGTCTAGGAGAGGCAACACTAGCATTTGGGTAATAGTGGATAGGCTTACTAAAAGCGCCCACTTTTTACCTGTCAAAAGTAAAAGAACTGCCTCATCCCTAGCATCACTTTACCTCAAGGAAATCGTTCGACTCCATGGAATACCATCTAGCATTGTTAGTGACCGAGACCCCATCTTCACCAGTGAGTTTTGGCGGAGTCTGCAAGAAGCGGTAGGAATGCAGTTATGCTTGAGCACAGCCTATCATCCCCAAACCGACGGCCAAACAGAGAGAGTGAACAGAGTTTTGGAAGACCTTTTAAGGCTATGCGTCCTTGACTTCGGAGGGACATGGGAAGACCACCTTCCTTTGGTGGAATTTGCCTACAACAACAGCTATCAAGCAACCATCGGAATGGCGCCCTTCGAAGCTTTATATGGAAGACCGTGCCGATCGCCCACTTGTTGGTGGGGGTCTACAGATAAGCTCATACTTGGACCAGATATGATCCGAGAGACTTCAGAGAAAGTATACTTAATACGAAGAAGGATGAAGACGGCCCAAGACAGACAAAAGTCCTATGCCGACAAGAGAAGGACCGACCTTGAATTTGAGGTTGGAGACAGAGTTTTTCTCAAGGTATCACCACTAAGAAACGTTGTTCGTTTTGGAACCACAGGAAAACTGGCACCAAGGTTCGTAGGGCCATTCCCTATCATCGAGAAAATTGGGAAAATGGCCTATAGATTAGAGCTACCCGAGAAGTTGGCCGGAGTCCACAACGTTTTTCACGTTTCACATCTCCGAAAATGTCTACATGAGTCAGCCGAGGTGGTAGAGCCAAATATCCTCGAAGAGGCCGAAGTGGAACGCGAAGCAACCATAAGAAAAGTTCCAACCCGCATATTAGGAACGGAAGTGAAGAAGCTACGCAATCGTGAAGTCAAGCTCGTCAAAGTTCAGTGGAGCAACGCCGAGGGAGACGCGACTTGGGAAACTGAAGCTAGAATACGCACTGCCTACCCTTTTCTGTTCGAGGGTACATCCTTGATCTTTCCTTTTCCTTAAGTTGCGCTTTTATCTATCTTTTTAGGTATATTTCCTCGACCTTATCTTTTAGGTAGAAACCCTTTGGATGGAAACATGTAATTGAAACATGTTATGGATGATGGTTGCAAGTGGTTGCAAGTGATTGTTAGTGGTTGCTCGTGGTTGCATATACACACACAATCTAGGTTTTAGATCGGCTCAGTCACTTCATATTGCATATGCATATATGTTTGCATTCGTATGTGGTTGAACTTTAATGTGTTGTCATATGGATGTTGCATTTGTATTGAATGATTGTGCACTCATGTAGAATCATGAATAGGAAAATTTGCATACATAATGGATTCATGGCACCTACATAGTTCGCATTAAGGAGGTCAACTGAATCAGTAGACCGCCTGATTTTGCATTAGATAAGTTCATGTACACACACACTTCGCATATGATCATGAAGCATTAGAAGTCTTTTAAGGACAATGGATGCTCGTGTTTGATGTATGAGTAGATGGATGATTTGATGTTAGGATATACATTCCTCCTAACTTGAAGATTTCGGGGACGAAATCCTTTTAAGTGGGGGAGAATGTAACACCCCGCGAATTCTATAACTGTGAAATTCACAAATTAAAGTATAATTAATTTCAAATCAAAGAACTAAGGGAAATGGGATACGCCATTGCGTTCGTCTCGGAAAAATACGCGAAATAGAGTCCGAGTTTTCGAAAAACGGAGTCCGTATGAAGAAGATATGGCCTTCGGAAGTTTCTGAATTAAGTTTAAAATTCGAACAGAATAAAACAGCTCAGAAAAACAAGTTTAAATTCCAAAATCGGGCCCAATTGGCCAGGGCGGGAAAACTCCCGCCTAATGCACCCAGGTCGACTGGGCTGTCGACCTGGTCTAACCAGGTCGACAGGGTTGTCGACAGGGCTGTCGACAGGGCTGTCGACCTGGTCCAGAGCCAGGTCGAACCCAGCCCAACCTGGCTGGCCTATTCTATGTTGGTCGATTTTCAGAAGACTGCTTTGTCATTAGGGCTAGGTGGCAGGCTCTAATTGGTCTCTCTTTCGAATGAATGGCTACGATCAATCCAAGCAACATCGATGGTCCTAATCAGTTCATAACCCCTATAAAAATGACCCTAGACTCAACCTAATCTATTCATTCAAAAATAAGAACAAGGCCATCATGTTGCTGAGGAACGACTAAGAGTAGCCACCAATTGGAGAGAGGATTAGGAGGCAAATTCTAAAGCATAAAGCAACTTAATCAAATCAAATCAACAAGGAATCGCATCTCCAAATTCCTAAATTGGAGAATTCGTCACACAATTGTAAGTAGAGTATTATTTTGGTATGAACAAATAATTGTGTTGGTTTGTATACTTGATTGTGGTGATAAAGTAATTCATATTTGTGCGTTACTATGATTCTTATCGATTTGGAATATTGTATACGTTTGGATATTCGCAAAGCATGTTATTTATTATAAAAACTACATATTTGCGGTAGTTTTATGCAAGTATACGTTTGGAATATTCGCAAATTATGTAATCCATGTTGAAGCTACATGTATGTAGTTGTTTAATTGAAACTCACGCAAGTTTGGGGTTTTGCTACTATGCCATCATAATGTGTATTTTTATACAAAAATCATTTTTGTGAGTAATTGGAGCAAATTTGGGTTATTAAAATCCATATGAAATTATGTTGAAAATTTGTCATCATGATCTATGTATTAAGCCATACTTTTGTACTAGAAAACCTCTTTGCGAACTTATGAATATGACTAGGCTATGATTGATATTTTGTGTAATTGAAATCCATGTTAGGTCTATATTGTTAACAAGAATTATATGATGACATATGTGGTACATAGCTAGGTTAGATTCAAAATCCCCTTTGCAAGTTTCCATGACTAAAGCAAAAATCCTGATTTCATGTTAGAAATATTTATGCCATGGTTAGGTGAATAGATTTAAAATCATGATTAAGTTGAACTATACTTTTGTGTTAGTAACAAAAGTAAGCACCTTTGTAAACATGTAGTAATCTTATGAACATGATTTGCTTATGTTTGACATTATGCCTGAATAAAAATATAGGTTTATGTTGTAGTTAAGCCTATGTGTCAATAGTGATATTCTTAACTTAACTACAAGTTTACATGGTTTGATTCATGTCACTTATGCTTTATGACCAAAGTATATGTTACCACTATGCAAGTACACCAGTTTCTATTTTGTAGTCCCAACGTCACGTTGCAAGTTCATGCGTTCACATTCCCCTTTTTGTGTATGTAATCACGCTTTAAGCCTCCCCTTTTTCTCATGGCTAAGTTGGGCTTAAAAAGGCTAAGCCCAACATATATATAATAAACGGACGTGTTAAACGGGGGAAAATAACATTGGGTTAAATTTATTAATAAATGAAAATATAAGGTAGAAGGGCCCAAATTCAAGTATGGGTTGGGCCCATGATTGGTGTAACCTTTACACCATTAACTTAATAATGGGCCGCAAATATTTACATATAAGAAAATAAAGAAGAAAGACAAAATATGTAAATGTAGAGCATACGATGTGTTTAACCCGAGGTTGGATTGAGTTGTGATGTAAACCTGCCCGGAACCGCCCGGCTGTCCAGTAGTCACAACAATACCTATCCAATGTGGGTGGTTAAACATGGAGCCCAATAAGGACCCGAGGTTAGACTGAGTTGTGGCGTAAGACTGCCCGGAACCAACCGACAACAGGCAGCCACAACAATACCTGTCTAATGTGAGAGGTCAAGGCTTTAATAAGACAATTAAGGCTGAGTCAGGATTGTTAGGATTAAGTGAACTAAAGACTTAATCAAAATGGAACATGCTAAACTAAACGGACTGGTGGGGGTTAGGTTAGAAAACACTTAACCAACTTAGCATGTTGGCTAGAGATAGAAAACCTAGTAACGGGGGACCCTTTTCAGCAGTAACCCTATAAGGTGTATCATGATACCCTGAAACTAGGCAGGGTGGGGCACGATTACTGGGCTGATTGTAAGAGGTCAAATCGACGGCGGTGGTGTAGCAGTGTAGGTTCTAATGGGGTGCGGGCGTGCACACACTCCGGCGCAGAAAAATAAGGCACTGGACACCAGTAGCATACCTGTGCATTCTAGGATTGTGTCGGGCCGCCACCATGGGACTTGATACACCCCATGGTGGGACCAGCATAGGTAACTACAACATCGGGGGCCGTAAGACACATGTAACTATGCGAGTAGGAGCCGATCATCATAGAACGGATCACATCACCCTGATTATGGGGTGCCAGTTGGAAACTAGTTTATATGGGTTCAGAGATTAATATGGGGTACGATAGTATATTCGACCCTAGACAACTTAACCAAGTTTATAGTGCTTTCCCACTTCTTGTTTATACTTATCATACCCAGTTCTTTATTCATAGACAGAATAGTCCTAGACTTACTCAGGCTTTATGTCTGACTCTACTTTTCTTTCGTCTTCTTTTCTTCCGTTCCCCCCCCCCCCCCCCCCCAGGTCCACAGGGAGGGAACACTGCAGCTTGACCAGCCTTAACATCCAACTTGAAGAGGAGAAATGTATTGCTTGGACCTTTTCGTTTTGAACTATGGCTTTGGACAACCACTATGGGGCTTTTGCAGTTTATCTATGTTTTCTTTATGCTTCTTTAAATAATGTAATCAAGACAGATTATGAAAGTGTTATGTTATGTTTTTGGAAAGGATGTAAGACAATCATGGTGATGTTGTTGTAACACGTATTTGCTTTTGTGAAATAAAAGTTGTTGTTTTTCCGCTGTTTACAAATATGTGTTCTTATATCTGTCTTGTATATCTGTGACTTATACTTATAAACCTCCACCAAAATTAGGGCATTCCCTTTGAGAGTGACCCTAACGGAGGTGGGGTGTTTCATACCATATTTTTGAATATTAAAAGAGTTAGAAGTTTTAATTTAACAAAAGTAAATCAGTTTGTTAAAGGCCAAGTGATGCTGAATACTGAACCAGTGAACTCATTGGAGTGTCATGGTTGAAACACTGTTTATTTTGATAGTTAAAACACCGACTATCAAATCTGACCAATACGATTGTTGGTACGGAAAGACCGGGATCGAATTTATATTCGAAAACCATTCCGACCAACAAATACGTGAAGATCTCAGAAGATGATCGGGTTGGAGCATTGAAGACCGTGGATTTTCATAAACGGAAGAACCACTAATATTCTCTACCTGGCAAGCAGAGATAAGATGTGATTCAGTCATGGTTGGATTCTACGGGTTGCAAGGACTTCTTGCTACTGATCCATGGGGCGATTCCTATATTGGATGCAGTAGGAGAATGCCTTCGGTTCATCCTATTCCTGGATGACTTGTATGGACGGATGTCTGACAGAGTATTTCCAAAGGGTCACGTTCGTTGATTTCTTCAAACGTGCTATAAATGTTGGCGGAGAATTGCCGTTCTCTTAGCTTCTAACTAGAGTATTTTTGTGGACGTCAATTAGTGATATCTGACGGATATGACGATGTGGCATTCAAAGTGAATGGTGGTCAAATGTTCAAAAATAAACTCTGACCTCAAGCCTCATCAACCGGGAGATGACAAAAATCGGGCAGTCGGCTTGGCTATGTGGGTCGCTCCCATTAGGGTGTATAATCACCTATCTAGAGAAAATCCTATTTGCTTCTTTAATCCATGTTTCGATGTTGTCCCTTGTCAGTAGACGGTTGCTGATCCCAACCGTCTGTGATATACATTCGATACACTCAAGCGAAATGAGTGGTCGGTCATGTGAGGGTCGGGTTGCAAGACGTTCTTGTTGAACCCAGTGTATTCGTCTTTAGAGATATACTGTCGGCAGGTGGTCCCATACCTTGTCATAGTCGGAATCCAATCTCCAATAAGTACCCGCGGTTTTGTTTGTATACTATATATGTGGAGCGTGAGATGCAAGCGTTCCACTAGATTGTTATTTACTTGTATTTAGACATTATTATAATATCAGAAAAGATGCTGGTTTCAAAACTGTTGTGGGTTATCGTGAGGTAAAAACCATCTGTGTTTATGTGTGGATTTGGTCTTACGATTATCCTTTTCTTTTGAAAGGAATTTAAACTTTAAAATCATGATTGGATGATTTACCCTAAATACTGTGCGAGTTTATCTCACTCTGGTTCACCAGACTGACCCGGTGTTTTGTAAATGCTCGGGTTAGCCCGGGGTGTATAGGTTCAGGTTATCGAATGTTGTGAAGTCCAGAGACGAGCTGGAGTTGTTCAGATGTATGATATTATATAGCTACTATTCCGCTGTGTGTTGTATCTGAGGACAGGTTATTATAACTGTCCAGATATGTGATGTACTCTGACATGTAAGTATTTCAAAAGTTCTTAGTAAAGATTTATTTCAGTATTATATTTTGTTCCGCTGCGATGTGAGACTCTGCGTTGTGTTGTTTCTTCTTCTTCTTCTATTCTTAATTTCTTTCTTATCTCACCCTCTAATTTCTTTCTAATAACTATCCAGTGTTTCGGTGCTTGGAGGATCGACATGAGTTACGGTAAAGGTATTTATGTCGATTTTCATGGTCGAAACCGCTGGGTCGTTACAGTGGTATCAGAGCTGAAGGTTAAGTGATTACCTTCGCTCTATGGCGTGACTCAATAGAGATGGGGTTAGCAATACCCTAGATTGAGTTTGAGAGTATATATATGTGTGTGTATTTGTTATTTAATATAAGAATTGTTTTATATTGTGGAGATTTATTGTTTGAGTTGTTTATGAGTTCTGGTCGATCAGTTTGATCCACTCTATCGATAGGAGTTTCTAAACACTCAAATACGACAAACCGATGCAGTATGTTTTGAAAGAGGGTAAATAAAATAATTTACCCAAATTATATTTTGATATAAAGGAGATATATATTTTGGAAATATTATAATATATTGGATGAGTTGTTTGTTATTATAATCGAATGGGATTATAATTGAAATGGTTATATAAATAACCAATTAGAATTCATATAATATAAAAGCAGATTTATTAAATCTGAAATTAAAATCTGAATTTGGAATTAAAATTCCCAAAAGTGGGAAAGGTGATTGTAAATGAACTTGGATTGAATATATGAGAATTTTAAAATCCTGGGAGATTTTAAAAAAAAATTACGAGCATTGTGTTTGGTATTTTGAAATGATTTCAAAATGAAAATGTTTGAATATGGTTTTGAAGTGATATAGTATTGAACTCACTTTGATAGCTGGGAAATAACTCTAATGATGTTGGCCACATCATTAGTGTTCATTTCCAAGTTCTAAGTGACGGATTACTACCAAAGATTTTGTTTTGAATTGCTTTGAGAAAAACAAGTTGTTTTGAATCCTGAAAAGGAATATTTGATTTTTGAAAAAGCTGAACTGTTTAAAAAATCCTAGGGAAACTGTTTGAACAAAAAAAAATTAATCGAAATTTGTGAAAACAAATATGAATTGAATTGAGACCAATTTACCGGAAATTGAATCGGGAGATAATATATCAAGCAGAATCAGATTTTGAATTTGTGAGACAGGAATCTGGAATGGTGTTGGACTGATAAGTTAAGAATTGGAATTGATAACGGATGGAAATTGGGTTAAGAATGGGATTTTGCTTGGGCGCGTGAAGGACTTGGTTTTGAGGATAAAATTGGAATTTTATTTGGGAATGCATTTGTATATGCTGACAGGGTAGCAGATTGTAAGGATATGCCCGACAAAAAGGTACACGTTTATTTTTATATGGGTTTGGTGATTTATGGGCCTATTTGGCTAGCCGCTTGGCTGTTTTATTTTCTTTTGGATTGGAGAAGGCCTAGAAAGGTGAGTTGTAGTTGTACCGATTGAGCCGTACAGAGGAGGTGCTGGCGAATTTTTTCAGAAATTTAAGGTGTTAGAAAATTTCAATTTTTATTTTTTTTTGAAAATATTTATTTACGATATTGAATTTATTTTCGATTTATAATAAAATTGGATTTAAAAATTAATGGGTCTGTAATGTGCTTTCTTACCTTAGCAATTTCGAGGACGAAATTATATTAAGGGGGGAGAATGTAACGACCCGTGTTTTTAGCAGTCAAATATTTAATTTAATTTATTGTTTTAAATATTGATTTGGGATTTTTAAATGGATTTAAAATATATATATTCGTTTATATAGTGAAATTTTAACGTTAATTTATTTATAGTATAAATCGAGCTCGAAATGGCGCTGTAGTTCGTAAAATAGAGTTTTGAACTTCAAATGGGTATACAGGGTCCGATATAAGTCGGATTTCTGTGAAACAAGAAACGTTAGAACCGTATTGACGATAATTTTCGTATGAAAGAGAAAAATTCAGATTTCATATTATAAATAGTAAGTTATGGCTAAAACAAAATTGGAAATAGTCGCTATGGAAAATCGTTATTTAAATATAGGCCTTTAAAATAGTCGTTTTGCAAACGGACTCAAATTTCGACGAAATCGGTTTCATTGGAACCGTATCGTCAAATTATTGTTAGAAAATCAAACTGCGTGGCAAACCGATGTTGTATGTGACCACGGCAGCTGTAAACGCCCAACCAAATTCTATAGCGCGTAATTAAATTAATGAAGGGATAATTGGGCACAACTTGAACCGACGATCGAATTAAGACACAAAACCAGTCCCGTTGAGTTCGTATCGTCGATTAGAGTCAGGATAGGTATATAGTTTGTTATTTTTAGAGACCGGGTAATTTGGCATTAAAAAGGGCATTGCGTTGCGCGGTAAAAATAGCCTACCAGGGAAACAGTCTCAGAATGCGACGAAACTAGTGCCGTTGGGTTCGTATCAACAAATGATTGCAAGATTTCAAGGTTTCAAGTTGATTTGATTTATCTGGTGATCGTGAAAAAATTAAACGCGAGTTTATTTCTGGTTGTATAAGGGAAATTTTTTCAAACGATATCGGATTTCGACGAAACTTGTCCCATTGGGTCCGGAATACCTTTTTACACTAAGATTAGTTTTTTTATCAGTAGAAAAAGATCATTTATAGGGGTTTTTATCAACTACTTTACGGTGAAGTTTCGTAAAAATATAAACTAATATTAAAACCATCCACTCTTCACTATATGTACCATCAGCTTGTGTTTTCGTTGGTCAAAGACCTAGTTTCGGGTCAACCACTTTTCGCCTCCATCTGATAAATTCGAATGGTCAAAAAGAATCCTCCTTCACCTCGTTTTTTCTTCCAAACAATTCATCAACTTCAAACCGTTCTACTACCAAGTAATAGAGCTCGGCAAGAGCTATGTTTTCAACGGTCGTGATCTAGAATCTCGATCTGTGGAGGCCAGAAATGGTACCTAAAGATGGCGCGGTTCGTGGAGTTTCTAGAAGGGTTAGGGAAACCAAATTGGAAACTTCTTCTAGCGTTCGTCGAGGGCACTTAGGGCGCGAGTTGGAGGTCTTTGGATCGGGGATCGGTGGACTATTCTGGTGCGGTGTCGGAATTTGTGGGTGACATCGGAAGTTCCAGGGGAAGTACAAAGGACATATGCGTGAAACAGGAAGTACTTCAGTCCGAATATCAAATGCCTACTGTATAATATAATTGGTTGATTAAAAACTTAATTAAATGATGATTAAAGCTATCGTGTTGTGGATTCAGGAGAGGAAATTGAAAAGGGAAGGGATACCGCGAGTTCAAGGGATTAGCCCAGAAATGTGAAAACGAAAAGTATTGGCTTTGTTTTGTTGGTAAAACGTGAACTGTCTGCCGTATTTCAAAGTCATTTAGGTGTCTTTAACTTGTAATTTATGATCAACTAACTAGGTAATTTAAACCAATGCAGAATAGAAACAAAACGAAGGACAAAAAGGAAGAAACCAGGATGCAGGAGGTGACCTTATTAATGCAAACATAATATAATTTATTAATTCGATAATTAAGGAAATTATTATTTTTGATTACAATCGTATAATTATAAAATTGTATAACTTGTGTTTACACTATCAGAATGGAACAAAACAAACGACATGGGACTCATCTCAACGAGCACTACACTTTGGAACCGAACTGGACGCACTTGGGATCAACGGATATTTTGATTAAATTAAACACCTGTTTAATTTAATTAAACAAATCATTTAGACAGAATCAAATCAAGGTGAGTTAACCTCACTCAGTATTTTTCCCATTTATATTTTATATAAATTGGGTTTTTATTTTGTGTGCTCTGCTTGCTGATGGTTGCCTGTTTGCTAGTTATACATTGTTTGTTGATTTAACTGATGAAATTAAACTGTGTCTAATTTCGATAAAATACCAAATCGTTATTTTTAACGACTGATTCCAATAAAGGTAACTTACCTTATTGGTCACGTTTATTTATAAACGTGTTTAAATTGTTGAACTGTTTGAATTGCTTGTGGTCGAGGTTAAATGATCGTTGTTTAGTGTTATCAGTTAAATGAAACTGAATGGTCTGATTTGAGATAACCATTTAGAATACAGGGCAGAACAGGTTGGAGGGATCCAACCGGATTTCTCAAATATATTATTTAATTATTTTCATATTATCATATATGAACTGTCCTGTTTGGGGGATTGATTTGATTGTTGATTTTTGAATATTCAACATCTGTTTGTTTGAACCAATGGGCGGTATTGGTTGGGTAATTGGCAGCGTATGGCCTATGAAATCAATTGTTTTATAAATATTTATTCACCGTTTGGTGAATCAATAGAGATGAAGTTATAAAATTTATTTTATAACTGGAGTTAGATTTTGAAAAATATTATTTTGAATAAGAGTTATTAAAGAGAAATAAATATTTTATTTATTTAAGACTTTGGTTTGTTATTAATTTATTTTATAAAGTAAATGCTAATGTTAATCAGATTTACAAGTATGAGAATAAGGAATGAATCGAATGGTTAGACTTTGATATTTGATTCGTAAAGAAAAACAATTAATGGAATTATTTAAATTAATTATATTTTTTAATTAATTTAAAGTGAGAACTAATTGAAATCGATTAGCGAGATAATCGAGTTTGAATTAATTAAATAGATCATTTTGAATTGGCATTGATTATCAAATTGATGTGCTTCGACTAAAATAGTTAATGAATATGGTTTGAATTTAAATAAAGTTTAAAAAGGGATTTACTATTTAATTTAGTTAATAAAGGAATTAACTATTGAAATAGTTAATGATTGAAGCAAGTTATTTTTGATGATTTGGAAACTTACTTTTTAAATGGGAATGCAATTAAAAGTGATCGATGGTGAAATATAATCAAAGTGAATGGTGAAAGGAATTTATGAATGGGGTTTATATTTAAAACCCGAATTTTTATAACAAAGTTATAAAGAGAATGGTAAGCGAATACGAGGGCTTAATTTAAAGGATACTTGGATTAAGAAAAGGATAGAAAGGTGGGAAGGGTTTTTAATAAGCCATAATTTTATTAATGTGGTTTAAAAGAGTAAAGGCGTTAATTTTACATTAACGTTACTTGACAATGAGATCAAGCGAAAAGGGCAATATGAAATAAGATTTCAAAAGTGGGAAATGGTGGAATAGATTTGAAAGGAGATTGGTAAAAAGTGTATTTGAGATAAAGAAGTGGGTCGTAGGGTTGTATAACCAAAACCAAGTTATAATGGGATGTGTTTTGAGACTAAAATGGAAATATTGATTTTTTGTGGTTACAACTTATATTTATCTGAGGATTAGAACGTTGTTGATCAAGGTCTGAGAGGTAATTAAAATACCCCAACTTGAACAACATCGGGATTATCTGAAGATGATATTAGTTGGTAATCGTAAAGAGGTTCGTGATAATATAACAAATGTTTTTGAAAGGAGAGTTGAGTGGGAATTATATATGGTTATAAGTTATTTTACTAAGTATTATAACGTAATAGTTCTGAGGACACTAGTATATAAGAATATAGTTATTCGAGATAGAATTAGTCAAACATAGTTATTCAGGATGAGTGCCATTTCGTACGACTGCTAGCGTAATTCGCAGGGCTGCAGATAGCCTACGACGGTCGGATGTTTCCTGAGGGAATCAGGCGTAACCATTGTGATCGCTGCGATCTAGAGTCAAGCGAATGGAGTTAAGTCTAATGTTAGTTAATCGATAGGAGTTAAATAATTCGAGTTAGTCAGTTGGAATAAATCTGTTAGAGTTAACCAGTTAGAGTTAATCGATTAGAGTTAAATCGAATTAGAGGTATTCAAATACCATATTTTTGAATATTAAAAGAGTTAGAAGTTTTAATTTAACAAAATTAAATCAGTTTGTTAAAGGCCAAGTGATGCTGAGTACTGAACCAGTGAACTCATTGGAGTGCCATGGTTGAAACACTGTTTATTTTGATAGTTAAAACACCGACTATCAAATCTGGCCAATACGATTGTTGTTACGGAATGACCGGGATCGAATTTATATTCGAAAACCATTCCGACCAACAAATACGTGAAGATCTCAGAAGATGATCGGGTTGGAGCATTGAAGACCGTGGATTTTCATAAACGGAAGAACCACTAATATTCTCTGCCTGGCAAACAGAGATAAGCCTTGATTCTGTCGTGGTTGGATTCTACGGGTTGCAAGGACTTCTCGCTACTGATCCATGGGGTGATTCCTATATTGGATGCAGTAGGAGAATGCCTTCGGTTCATCCTGTTCCTGGATGACTTGTATGGACGGATGTTTGACAGAGTATTTCCAAAGGGTCACGTACGTTGATTTCTTCAAACGTGCTATAGTTATTGGCGAAGAATTGTCGTTCTCTTAGCTTCTAACTAGAGTATTTTTGTGGACGTCAATTAGTGGTATCTGACGGATCTGACGATGTGGCATTCAAAGTGAATGGTGATCAAATGTTCAAAAATAAACTCTGACCTCAAGCCTCATCAACTAGGAGATGACAAAAATCGGGCAGGCAGCATGGGTATGTGGGTCGCTCCCATAAGGGTGTATAATCACCTATCTAGAGAAAATCCTATTTGCTTCTTTAATCTATGTTTCGATGTTGTCCCTTGTCAGGAGACAGTTGCTGATCCCAATCGTCGGTGATATACATTCGATACACTCAAGCGAAATGAGTGGTCGGTCATGTGAGGGCCGGGTTGCAAGACGTTCTTGTTGAACCCAGTGTATTCGTCTCTAGAGATATACTATCGACAGGTGGTCCCATACCTTGTCATAGTCGGAATCCAATCTCCAATAATTACACGCGGTTTTGTTTGTATACTATATATGTGGAGCGTGAGATGCAAGCGTTCTACTAGATTGTTATTTACTTGTATTTAGACATTATTATAATATCAGAAAAGATATTGGTTTCAAAACTGTTTTGGGTTATCGTAAGGTAAAAACCGTTCGTGTTTATGTGTGGATTTTGTCTTATGATTATCCTTTTCTTTTGAAAGGAATTTGAACTTTAAAATCATGATTGGATTATTTACCCTAAATACTGTGCGAGTTTATCTCACTCTGGTTCACCAGACTGACCCGGTGTTTTGTAAATGCTCGGGTTAGCCCGGGGTGTACAGGTTCAGGTTATCGAATGATGTGAAGTCCAGAGACGAGCTGGAGATGTTCAGACGTATGATATTATATAGCTACTATTCCGCTGTGTGTTGTATCTGAGGACAGGTTATTATAACTGTCCAGATATGTGATGTACTCTGATATGTAAGTATTTCAAAAGTTCTTAGTAAAGATTTATTTCAGTATTATATTTTGTTCCGCTGCGATGTGAGACTCTGCGTTGTGTTGTTTCTTCTTCTTCTATTCTAAATTTCTTTCTTTCTTATCTCACCCTCTAATTTCTTTCTAATAACTATCTAGTGTTTCGGTGCTTGGAGGATCGGCATGAGTTACGGTAAAGGTATTTATGTCAATTTTCGGGGCCGAAACCGCTGGGTCATTACACATATGGAAAAATGATGATGTAATGACTGATTATTATGTGTTATTCTGCTGTGCTCATTCTAGGACATTACTAATCCTATCTCTAATGAGCTACTTGTAACACCCCGTATTTTCTGAGAATATTAAAATAACAAATTAAAGAATAATTTATTTGAAAAAGAGGAATGATAAAAGAATGATGTTTAGCATTGTTCTAAGGTTTGTAAGCAAAAGACTTAGTAGCTCATTTGGTTAGAACATGTGACTTGCATACAAGAGGTACTGAGTTCGATCCCTGCCAGTGCCATATTTTTGTTTTAGGGGAATGACTAAAAAGTGGCTTAGTGTGAACGCAGTTCAAAAAGTGGTTTAGTGTGAAAATGGTTAATTATGAAGAAGTTATTAACCCATGAAGTTTGTATGCATATAAGAGAAATATATATATATATATATATATATATATATATATATATAAAAATTAAATAAATAAATATTCGAAAAAAGTTCAAAGCAGCGAATCGGGAGGAGGAATAGCCGAACCGCACCATTTTTGGAGTCTACCCGAGCCTGCTGGGTCGACTAGAGGTCAATCCCGGGTGTTTTTAGCTGCCAACCCGTGGCCCGATTCGCCCTAAGGGCTGATATGGCATCTGAGTGGTCCAGATCAGTTCTAGGGTTAATCCTAAGGACTAAATAACTTCCTACACCTATATATACACCCTAAGACCTAACCCTAATTCATAAATATTATCTATGACACCATTATGCTGTCAAATTCTCTATTAAACCCTAGCCGCCGCCTCTAAATCAAATCTCAAGTGTTCAACTTCAACTCAAATTAAAGATTAGAGCTTCTACAACAATTCAAGAAGATAAATAAGCAACACCGCTATGTTTCTACACCAATTTCAGTGCATAATTATATTCTTTAACCACGAAAGGTAAGTACGGTGATTTTCACAATATAATAGGATAAAAAGTAACATGATGAAGTTGTAAAGAGGATTCATATGTATGTATGTAATTTAAATCTCATCCAAGTCTTCACCTTTTTTATTCATGCCATCATATGCATATGTTTCTATGTAAAGTTCATACCTTTATCAGTTTATTCGTGTTGAATCTGTCATTATGCCTCTATACCAGTTTACATGCCCCTTTATTTCATGATGTTGTGTTAATTCCAATTTTCTGTGATTTGATTCTCTGTTCTTATCCCTATTCCTTTTATTTTTGGATCTAGGCTACCTTCGAGCCTATGTTAAAAATATGCGCTAATGCAAATACGTGGGAACGATGGGAATATGTGAAATAGGGAAAATTGGATATTATTGGATATTTTGGATAATTGGGTAATATGTGAAATTGACATATTTCGGTATGAATTACATGGAATTGATGAAATTGCCTATAATTGTAAATTTGTAATTGAGCTAATTAATATGTAATTAGTGACAATTTGGAATAGGCAATATTATAAACATGATTATATGTTTAATTGGATATACATGACATGAAAATTGGGTATGGGTGAAATACGATTATTAATAAACCTTTGACACGAGGTTAGGCGCAATTATGGCGTAAGACTGGCCGGAACCGCCTGGCAAATCCAGTTGCCACAATTGGACGTCTAATGTGAGAGGTCAAAGGAATGAATTGTAGGTGCAACGTTTAATGACACGAGGTTAGACCCGATTTGGGCGTAAGACAGCCCGGAACCGCTCGGCAAATCCAGCGGCCACAAAGCGTTCGGTCTAATGTGGGAGGTCATGAACCGTTCGTCATGAGGAATGAATCAAAGAATACTAACCATAATAAGACATGGGTATGGTTAGAGGGTTAAGTGGGGTGACATGTAAATTATGACAGTAAATATGGACTTAACCGGTATAAGATAAGACATGTAAATTATGACATGTAAGTATGGACTTAACCATAGCATGTGTAAGACATGGACATTTAAATTAAAATGGTAAAGTGGGAGAAAAAACTATTGGGGACCAAGCATAGGTGGGAGGCTTGTGTCGGATGGGGGGCCCGTTTCAACCTGTAACCCGTTTGAGTATCTATTTGGGCTCGGTACTAGGCCGTGGTTGGGGCACGCTTATTGGACTTGAATATAAGAGGTCAAAACATGAATAGCAGTGGCAACGCAAGTCCAACGGGTTCATGTGCGTGCATGGGTCCGGGCTGGTAGGTAAGACATTGTTGCATCGTGTAGGTATGGTCGTGCATTTTATGTTGGTATCAGGGTTGCCAGTTTGGGGAGTGATACACCCCACTGTGGGGCCAGCACGGGTGCCTATGGGGTTTAGGGAGCCGATCGAATGGGTAGGGTAAGGGTACCTTAGCGGTGTAGGAGCAAGCCGGCACCTACGATAACAGCTAGGTACAAGTAACTACCAAGTTTGTCATGTGGGTATAGTTAAGGTACCCTTACCTATGTTACAACCATATCATGATGCCTATTTATGTCTTGATCATTTACCTTACCTATTATTTGTTAAAATTATTGGACTCGCCAGACTTTATGTCTGACCCGTTTTGTTTCCACCTCTTTTCTTTCCTTCCCCCCCCCCCCTCAGGTTTGCAAGGAGGGAATACTACAGCTTAGTGGCGAATTCTTTCAGTTGCTTGAAAAGAATAGATGTATCGCTTTGGACTCTCTCATCTTTATGGCTTTGCTTATGCTCAGTGGGGATTTATGCATTTATGTTATTTAAGTATTTGCTTCTTTATGTACTTTGAAGTTTTTGGAAAAGACAATTGATCCTGTTGTAATGGTTTTTGGAGACTACTTATGTAAGCTTGTTTTAAAGTTATGATGCTATGAAATAAGTTTTATCTTCCGCTGTGTTTTATTTATTTATTCTTGTAATTTATCTGTTCTATACTATTATAACGCTTCATGACATTAATGCATTCCCTTTGTGAGTGACATTAATGGCCATGGGGTGTTACACTACTCGTCTTAGAATACTATTGATTCTATCTAGACGAATTGATTTAAATATGTTATACTCCGAAGCTAAGGTTAACCATTAGCATGGATACCAACTGTGATGACCCCAAACTCCCGTAGTACCAAAGCAAGGATAATCATTGGAATATAACATATTTATCACAATAGCAGATTATCGATAATAACATAACACATTAAATCATAGCAACGGAAATTAGAAATGTCATCAACAACACAACATCAGAGTGGCACAGTTACAGGATGCAACATAGCACATAAAAAGTCTCAGCAAATAGAAATAAGTCTAAAACATCATCAAGTACAACATGGATAAATGATGTCTAAATGTTCCAAAATAGAAATAAAAGATAGAGGTAATCTTCATCTTTTGCCCAAGAGCATACTCCACTTTGGTACATATCCAAAATAACCTACTACCTGTCACTTGGCTGCCCATGTAAAAATAAGGGCACCCGAGTTTGCAAGTGAAAACAAACTACGAGTCAGTCATGGGACTGGTATGAGAAATCTTTCTTAATTATCTAACAATAAGGCTAATCACAGGACCACGCCACTAACGCGGAACGGGTTTACTTCATTGGATTGCCAATGCATAAAATAAGTAAATCTTTAAAACGGGGCAATGCTTTTTAGAAAAATGAAACCATTATAATACTCAAGTCCCATCACACAATGCAACGCAAACCGGAGGATAGAGTTTTACCTTATAATGATCAAACATGATTGATACGTATAAAACAATAGTTATTTGATATTATTATTAGTGTCTAGTCAATTTTAAAACACTTTCAAAATAAATGAATCAATCCTGGACGGCGTAGCTATCATATACTATGTCACCATATATAGGTTTATAATCAAATTCGTAATGTTGTATTGGAAATTGGGTTTCCATCATGAGTCAAGGCTAGGGATGATCTCCTTACCGATTCGAGACACTCCTGCAAATGTCTCAGGATCCCCCGTAGTGAACCCTTGGATCCTGCAGGGCCGGTCCACAAATATACCTTAGTGGATTGGCAATTCTTGAACACACGTTTTTCGATCCTATTGGACCTATCATTTGGCCAGTAGCGACCAATAAATCGAGGCCTCGCAAACTATCATCCACATAAGTAAAAATGTCTGGGCTCCATACTATGATACCACTTTTAGCTAGAAAGAAACGTCATGCACTCCCTACGTTCCCGTATCCTGTTTCTGACTCTTACCGGGGTGTGAGGCTCGCGAAGTAATGCTATACACAAATCTATGCCTAAACAAGTTGTGCTTGATCATCAAACTCAAGGCTCTGCTTTTCAACAAAAGCTTTGATCATTTACATCTTAGCACGCCACATTGACAATTCATGCCATGTAACTGATGTCTACCGATATATAACCTCTGAGCTCGTACGTCTCAGAGAAGGGTGTTAAGCAAGAGAATAAATTCTCTGCCACCAAACAGATATATATTTAATAGAAATCAATTAACATAAAACGAAATCCAATGTCAGACACACATCCATTTACAAGTTCGTTCTGGGTCTAAACGAAACCGGAGACACCTTATTCCTTGTCCCGTATGTCCAATACGGAAAAGAGGTTCTCGCATATTCGGACAATCAACAAGTACGTCTGGACAACTACCACTGTAACCCTTTACTGGGAGCTAACCAATGCAGGGCATCAGTAGTCATCCATTCTATGTGAAGATCGCCAGTCTTCAAATGTCGTCTTCAATATCTTCGATTTAACTCGTCGTATAATTATTTGAAATGAGATTGAACTCGGTATTTACAAATAATTCTCGAATATATATAATTTATATCATTTCATATCATTAAAATTATTTTATAATGATTTATTGCTATTTTTATTTATATAAAAATTGCCCAATTTAATTTAACGACGCTTCAGATCAATAGGCGTCCCTAGCGTTGTTTTTATCCAAATTTGAATTAAACATTTCTCGAAATCTAACCATTGAATTTTAACAAACTTAACATCTTTGGAAAGATCTTCCCAAAGTGAACCTAAAGGTTCCAGTTTTGGGAAAATCCGATGGTCGGATCTTTCGATATAATCGTTTAAAGTTGTGATTCCGAAACGCAAACTATCACGCGTGATTCGTTTAATTTTAATTATATATATATATATATATATATATATATATATCATTTGACGATTCCACTGACATGTTTAAAGTGATGTTTTTAACAAAACGAAACATATCTTAACATATAAACATTTTCTTATTTTACTATCATGTAAATTGTAACATTTTAATTACAAATCCTAGTTTAACCCATAATTCTTTTTTATCTAAATGTACATGTAAAATGTAACATTTTTAATGAAACTAAATAAACATTAAAATGTACCTTTTTATCTCTAAACAATTTCCAATGTACATGTTATTTTTATTAATGGGTCATTTTATACATTAAAAATGTTTGTTTTGAATGCTTACATAATTTTGACAATAAACATGTCACTACAAATAATAAATCATTTTATACATTAAAAATGTTTTTTTTAATGTTTATAAAATGTACTAATAGACATGTGACTCTGAATAATGAATCATTTTATACATTAAAAATGTTTCTTTTTCTAATGTTTACACAATTTTGACAATTCCTATGTCCACATATATACAATAAAAGAAAGTTTTATCGTCTACACAATTTCTACATTTCATATGTATAAATAAAAAGAATATTTTATTTACGCAACAATTTCTATGTTTAGCATGACAAATAAAAAGGAATTTTTATTTGTATACAATTCCTATATTTCATACGCATAAATAAAAAGAATATTTTATTTATACAAATAAAAAGAATATTTTATTATCTACACAATTACTACATTTCATATGTATGCATTAAAAGAATGTTTTATTGTTTTACACAAATTCTACATTTCCTATGTATACAATAAAAAGAATGTTTTATTTGTTTTACACAAATTCTACATTTCCTATGTGTACAATAAAAAGAATGTTTTACTGTTTTACACAAATTCTACATTTCCTATGTGTACAATAAAAAGAATATCTTACTGTTTTACATAAATTCTACATTTCCTATGTGTACAATAAAAAGAATGTTTTATTTGTTTTACACAAATTCTACATTTTCTATTTATACAATACAAAGAATGTTTTACTGTTTTACACAAATTCTACGTTTCCTATGTATACAATAAAAGAATGTTTTACTGTTTTACACAAATTCTACATTTCCTATGTGTATAATAAAAAGAATGTTTTACTTGTTTCTAATGATGAAAAAAAATTGTCTACATGTTTTCAGTGTTTCTAATGACAAATAAAAA
Organism: Allium sativum; assembly: GCA_030737875.1. NCBI lineage: Eukaryota > Viridiplantae > Streptophyta > Magnoliopsida > Asparagales > Amaryllidaceae > Allium > Allium sativum. Next base: position 44,098,413 of record CM060926.1, read on the forward strand.
AAAGAATATTTTATTTGTCTACATGTTTCAATGTTTCTAATGACAAATAAAAAAAAGAATATTTTATTTGTCTACATGTTTTCAATGTTTCTAATGACAAATAAAAAAAATTGTCTACATGTTTTCAATGAATAACAAATAAATTTTTTATTTGTCTACATGTTTTCAATGTTTCTAATGACAAATAAAAAAAAAGAATATTTTATTTGTCTACATGTTTTCAATGTTTCTAATGACAAATAAAAAAGAAAGAATATTTTATTTGTCAACATGTTTTATGCATTTTATATGACAAATAAAAAGAGAATTTTATTTTCTACACAATTCTATATTATATATGTATAAAATAAAAGAATGTTTTATTTGTATAACAACTTCTTTATTTAACATGACAAAAAAAATGAATTTTTATTTGTACACAAATTCCTATATATAACATGACAAATAAAAATTAATTTTTTTTATTTGTACACAAACTTCTATATTTTAACATGACAAATAAAAATGAATTTTTATTTGTATAACAAATTTCTATGTTTAACATGACAAATAAAAAATGAATGTTTATTTGTGTACAAATTTCCATATTAAACATGACAAATAAAAATGAATTTTTTTATTTTTATACAAATTTCAACAACTCCATTATATTCAATTAAATCAAACAGATCACCACAAACAACATCAACCAATTCAAATCAAATAGTGTACAACAGCCAACTGAATTTAACAGCGCATATGTAAGAATTTCTCAATGCGATAATAATTAATTAATTTTAATTATTTAAATAAGAAATCTCACAGTGCTTTTGATTTTCCAAAAAAAAATTGATCGATCTAAATTCTCTCTGGTCGCTTCTAAAACGAAGTAGACTCCGCCACGATCCAAACAATTCCTGTTTCACGCGATTCCAATAATGTATGAATAAGTTACGAATTTATTTGTATTGATAATATTTTTAAATTAATTAGTTAAATAATTTAATTAGAAAATTACCTTTCTTCTTCCTCCTAAAAACCACGGTCGCACCTTTCTGTTTTAGTTCAAACCTAGGGTTTAATTTCCCGATCTACCCGTTCAGCTTCGTCACAATCAAACCACACCACGTCGAAGAGAAAGGAGGCACGCTTAAAGGGGGCCCCACGCGGTCGAGCTCGATCATCCTAGGGAGGTGGTGCGGCGACGCAAACGACGGGTCTTTCTGGGGTTGGTGCAATCAGAATATGCAATTTAGGTAGTATTATCCGTATGAATGTGGAGATTGAAAAGAGTACTACAATTTTGTCAAAAGGAGTGAGAGATTTCACTGGATGGAAGGAGAGTTATTGGAAGAGAAAGGTTCGAAGGTTTCTGGCCATGGAATAACGACGGCGGCGGCTCTATTTCTTAATTAGAGTTTTAGGATAATGTATACTTATAATAAAATATTATTAAATTCTCTAGTTTACAAAAAAAAACCGTTAATTCCTAATAACTCCAAATCCAGCCCAACGAATGTTTCCCCTAGCCAAATACCCCTATTCCAGACACAATGGACGAGGTCTCATTAGTCCATTTGATCGTTTCAGCCCATTTTTCTGTAATTTAAAATATAAATCATTTAATTATTTGATTTGATCGTACATTTTAATATACCGGGGCCACATACTGACTCCAAAAATCCCCGAAAAATAAATGTAGCTAAGTTTTGACGATACGGTCCTAACAAAATTAATTTCGTCGAATTTGGAGAACATTTGAAAAATAGCCTTTTTAAAAGTTGATCTAATTCAACAAAAATTATCGAACATATTTTAATTTACCACGCTCACATATTAATTCCAAAAATTATGGAAATTTAATCTTAGCAATAATTTGACATTCTAGATCCAACAAAAATGGTTTCATCGAAAACGGAGGTCGTTTGCAAAATGGCTATTTTTAATAGCTTTAATACTATTTAAAAATGGAAATTTTAAATTATGGCACATTTTCTGTCAAAATTCTTAAAATTAATTTTTTAAATTGGTTCTGATTTTCTGTGTTGTTACATTCAGCTTATATTATCTTGCCTATTTTATATCACCTTATGTTATTATAATATTTTTTTCCATACGCTGTGAGATATACGGTTAGTTATTTGGGTTACTTATCTTGTTTCAACCTTGATGATCGCCTTGCATTGGTCGAACACCACTATAGTGCACTACTTAGGTGTTGCTAGTGCAGGGCGGTCGTCACCGATCACCATTGTTTAAGGATCCTTCAAACTATTTACGTATAATGAAGTACACTATTATAATAATGTATAAGGTACTCATACTATTGGAAATAGCTTTAATGCATTACATTTTTATCCTTAAAACATTTTATAATCATTACATTCTACACAGTATCATGAATTCATCACAGTTGTGTTTTCATAGGGCACTCCATAGGAAACAACACCAAATCAAAATCGTATTAGGCGCAATCATGATAATATGATAAGGCACACAAGGCTATACTCATGACAGAATTCTACCGGATTGCGAAATTGAGTTATTGGTAATGCATAGCCATAGCCACCTGGGACGACCCCGAACCCCGTACTGACGTGGCAAGGGTAATCTTTGGAATATAACACATAAACAGATAATAGCAGAACAGAATTAAATAAATACACCAGATAATGTACAAATAATACACTGAATAAACGTAATCATCAGAGTTACACAGTATATAGGATCATACTTAGTAAAAATACAGTTCAGCTATACATAAATGTCTACAGCGGAAAACAAACATAATGTACAATAGGAGCTGAACAGCATAAAAAGAGATAAATGATAGAATCCATCTTCAGCTCCAGCTATCCAGAGAAAGCCAGCTAAAACCTGAATACAAGGCTGCCCGTGTAGAAAAAGGGGCACCCGAGTTTGAAAGTGAAACAAATTATGAGTCAGTCACGGGACTGGTATGAGAAATCTACTTAACACATTTAAATGATGGCTAATCATAGGACCACGCCAATTTCGTGGAACGGGTTTACTCCATCGGATTGCCAGTGCTTTAAAACAAATAATTCTTTTAAACATCGCAATGCTTTTTATAAAAATGAAGCCAATATAAGACTCAGTTCCCATCACACAATGCAACGCAAACCGGAGGATAGAGTTTTTACCTTATAATGGCCAAAATATGCTTGATACGAATAAAACAAAAGCATTTGATACTACTACTAGTGTTTATATGTTTCAAAAGCAATTTCAAATCATAAGTATCAATCATAGACAGCATTAATGCCCTATACCACTATGTCGCCATATATAGGTATACAATCAAAACCGCACAGTCACGTATTTGGAAATTGGATTTCTGTCATGAACCAAGGCAAAAGATAGTCCTTACTGAATTCGAGACTGCCCAGCCCGAGCCTCGGGAACAGCCGCAACTGCCCCTTGGATCGTCAGGGCTGGTACACCGATGTGGATTAAAATTCCTGGACACTGCATTTCCCCGCCCTTTGGGGCGTAAATGAGCCAACGAATGACTCCATCGGTCCCGGATCGACCGATATAACCGAGGCGCCTCGCAACAGCAACAACCACATAAGTCAAACTCGTTAGGGTGTGTAAAACCACTGACGCCACTTCTAGCTAGGAAGAAACGCGTGCCCTCCCTGATGTCCTCTCCCGTTTCTGGTTAATACCGGGGTGTGAGGTTCGCGAATTCACGTTATACACAAAGGTACGCCACACAGGCGGGGCTTTGATCATCACCACAAGACTTTGCTTTTCAACAGAAGCCCTGATCACTGCATCTTAGCATGCCACACAGGCAATTCACGTCATGTAACTGATGGCTATCAATCACACAGAATAAATTCCAATGTCAGACATACCGTCCATTTACAAGTCCGTTCTGGGTCTGAACGAAACCGGAGGCACTATATACCTCGCAAACCCATCGATCTCCACGTACGTCTGGACGATCACCACTCATTATCCATATTTCGGGATGCCTCCCAATCAGGACATCAGTTACCATCCAAACGAGGTGAAGATTTCCGGTCTTCAACCACCGTCTTCATCTTCGATTTCTTATCGTCGATTCAGTTATTCAGAATGGGATAAACCCGGTCTTTCTAAGCAACTCGCGTATATAATAAACACATGCTACACAAACACTACATACGCATCATTTCAATTCATTAGTCACTAACCGTCAATCAGTAAGAGAACGATTTCCCAAATATTAACCACGAAGGCCGAAACCAACATCATATCAAAATCCAGGAAACCATTCGACTTAGCCAACCTTCAGTTAGTTTCTAAATTTCACATCCATATCGTTTATAATATTTTATAACGATTTATCACTATTTTTATTTATTTTAAAATAGCCAATTTATTCAAAACGATGCTTCCGGCCATAACGCGGCCGTGGCGCTGTTTTTCTTCAGATTTTATTTACACATATCTGAAAATCTAACAGTTGGATCTTCACAAAATTTACATCATTAGAAATATCTTTTCAAAACAAATCCAACGGTTCCAGTTTCGGGAAAATTCGACGGTCGGATCTCCCGGTACAATCGTTTGAAGTTTTGATTTCAAAATACGAACTGCAACGTCGTTATTCGATTAAATATAATTATATTTATATATATAAAAATATAATCGATTCTGGCGCTGTTTTTCTTCAGATTTGAATTAAACATTCCAGACAATCCAACCGTTGGATTTTTACAAAGTTGGTGCCGTTGGAAAGATATTTCCAAAGCGAACCCAACGGTTGCGGTTTCGGGAAAATCCGATGGTCGGATCTCCCGCACTAATCGTTTGAAATCACAGTTTCAAAATATGAACTGCAGCTTCGTTATTCGATATATTTCAATTCTATTTATGTATATATATATATATATATCGATTCTTCGATTTCAAAACTATATGATTTTCATACTTTTGATAAAAATGATATTTTTATCTAACTGTCTTCTATTTCAACACTTCACTATTTTTAACAATTCATGCATATAATAAAAATGTGATTTTTAATGTAAAACAATTTATTTCAAAACACGTCTATTTCATACAGTTCATATAGATGATAAAAATATGATTTTTATTATGAAACAATTTATTTCAAAATAGGAATACCATTCAACACATGAATTTCAATTCAACGAATGAATTTCGACTCAACACATGAAGGTTTTCTATATTTTATATATATAGATAAAAAGGTGATTTTTATATTTAAAACACGAATACCATTAAACACATGAATTTCAATTCAACACATGAAGGTTTTCTATAATTTGTATATATCGATAAAAAGGTGATTTTTATATTTAAAGCATGAATACCATTCAACACATGAATTTCAATTCAACGAATGAATTTCAATTCAACACATGAAGGTTTTCTATAGTTTGTATATATCGATAAAAAGGTGATTTTTATATTTAAAACACGAATACCATTCAACACATGAATTTCTATTCAACAAATGAATTGCAATTCAACACATGAAGGTTTTCTATAATTTGTATATATAGATAAAAAGGTGATTTTTATATTTAAAACACGAATACCATTCAACACATGAATTTCTATTCAACGAATGAATTTCAATTCAACACATGAAGGTTTTCTATAATTTGTATATATAGATAAAAAAGGTGATTTTTATATTTAAAACACGAATACCATTCAACACATGAATTTCTATTCAACGAATGAATTTCTATTCAACACATGAAGGTTTTCTATTCAACAGACGAATATAGTTTCAACACAGGAAAATAATTCTAACACATGAATATTATTCAAAATTTCGGCAGCATAACGGCAGGGTAGTTAAAACCGGGACCGTCCCTAGTAAGGCTCCTCGCTCTACCTTAAAGCCTCGCAGCTTTTGACAATGGGGAATCATGCATCTAGTTCGCACGCAGGCGGCATGTTTTTTTTTTTCATTTCCACAAACTAATCCTATGTCGTTTCAACCAAATATTTCTCAACCACAAACGGGTATTTCTCAACCACAATCAATCAATTTCAACCACAAACAATTTCAATCAACCATTCGCTATCAATCAATTTTCACACCAATCACAACCAATAAATATCGTCCATGGTTTGTGGACGAGGGGCGTGTATATATATATATATATATATAAGCATTTCACTTCTATTCAACTCATATATAATTTTTACAATGTATATTTATCTTATACATCGAACGTACAACTTATACAACGCTTATACATGAGGTGTACAACGCTTATAAAACCCATACATCGACTATATAATTTATACATCGTCGTTTCCCATATCGTTTATAATTTAGAAATCTCACATTGGGTTCCACTCCACCAAAAATAGCAGAAGTCTCAGAAAAATATGTGATCTCTTCTAGAATGTAGAAGACGTCCACACGAGTCCACTGTCTCTTGTTTCACTAAATTTCATCAACACATGAAAAAGATATGATTTTTCAAAGTTTTCAATGGTTTAAAGGTGTTAAAACAGTTGAAAATAAACAAAGCCGTATACCTTTCAATATGGTTCAAAACTAGGTTTTCACATTTCTTGAAATCCGCGCAACGATACGTCGATCGGCCTTCGCCACGAGGAAGAGGGAGGAGAGGCGCACCAGGCGCTGGTGGTGCGGCGGCGCTCGATGATCGGAGGAAGCGGCGGCGTGGTTTCAATACCCGAACTTTTGAAGCTCGATTCTCCCTCAACACTCAACGAAAAATCTCACAACTTATATGGATTTGAAGGTGGAAGAAAACTCTACAAAAACTTCCAAAGGAGCATGCGGTTTTATTGCGTGGATTGATCAGAAAATGAACGGGAAAGGAGGAAGGGCTAATCGGCGTCGATCTGGAGGGTTTTCGGGGAGAGAGAAAAGTGATTAGCCAATAGGGTTTTTTATTAATTTATATATTTTTAAATTTCTAAAATACCCTCTTTCACATGCGAACACCAACTCAAACCCAACGACTGTTGTCCCTAGCATTTTACCCCCATTCCGAACACAATGGGATATGTTTCGTAGGCCCATTCAACTATTTCAGTCAGTTTTCATTCAGATTAAAATATAAAACATTCAATTTTTGATTTGAACGTACATTTCAATTTGCCAGGGCCACAAACTGATTCGAAAAATTCCAGAAAAATAAATCCAGCTATGTTTTGACGATACGGTCCCAACAAAACTAGTTTCGTCGAATTCTGAGACCGTTTGAAAAATGGCCCATTTCTGGTCGATCCAATTTAACTGTAATTGACCGAAACACGTTTTCCTTTTCCACGCTCACATACTAGCTTCAAAAATTATGAAATTTGAAACCTAGCAATAACTTCACATCCCGGATCCAACAAAAGTGGTTTCGTCGAATTCCGAGGTCGTTTGCAAAATGGCCATTTTCACGGGCTATATTAATTCCATAGCGACCTTTCTGAAAATTCATTTGGCCATAACTTTTGCTTTCCGCTATGAAACTTCAATTTTTCAGATTCGTTAGAAAGGTATTCACTAACAGATTTAAATATATTTGGTTTCACTCAAATCCGTTTTGTTTTGCACCCGGTACAGTCAGTCCAAGTTTGAATTCAAATTTTGAAACTACCGCGCCATTTTAGGCCTTTTTTTAAATTAAAATTAATTATATTTATTTTCAAACGTCGATTCAAACTCACTTTTCATTGCTATTATTTAAAATATTTATTTTAAATATTTAAAATCCACTATTTTAGCCAATTTAAAATTTTTAAATTGGTTCACATTTTCCGGGTCGTTACACCACCGCCCATCTTGAAATAACACTCTCATAATCAAAGGGCGCCCAATCAATCACATCTTAAATGATATAGTTTCGAAGAAGCATATCCGATTGGGGGACCACCTCACTTGACCCGGCTATGGCTCTTGTTTTAGTAATTTTAATTATGCCCTGAAGGTCAAGACTGTCCTTTATCGTTCTCTTACGTCATTCCAGCTGCATCTTCTAAATCACTTTCTAATCTCTTAAGCCTTAAACGAGTTAAATGAATTCCCTAAAAACAAATAAAAATCTCCATAAATATTTTCTTCCCATTCTCTACAAAATCCGCAAAGAAATTATCTTTAATGGAATTTTGAAGGGAGATCTCAATTTTCAAGATAGCAAGTTGATGGGTTTTAGCGATGTGGAATTTGGTTTGGAGAAGAAGAGATGAGTTGGATGATTCTCATATATAATTATTGTACTTTACTTCATTAATTCCTTTGACTATAATTATGAAGTATTATGGAATGATTTGGAGATGTATATGTTGACGTTTATGCTTGTATTCATGTTGCAAACATGTTTCCCCAACTAATTAATTGTTTAGGATCTTAATACTGTGTGTTAAAGATAGTTATTTGCCTGTAACGTTATTGTGTGATTTAGGGTTAATTACATAGTCTAATGTTGTGCTTGTCATTAGCATAAACTACTTGATCTATTTAAATCGAATTATAAAACATAAATAAACTAATTAAGGAACTTGGGAGTTCTACACCTGCCACAAAAACAATTAGAGATGTTTCACTCCCATTAGAAAGATTAGTTAGTGAAAGTAATACTTGACCAAGTAATGGTTAATTCCCTTATTTGAATGTATATACGTGCACGAGCAGGTATACATGTATGTTCATTTGGAGTAAAATGACAATTGAAACCATGTTAGATTGTAGTTAAAATTATTGTGTATTTGCTTATTTATATAGCTATATAATTGTCTGATTGTCTAAATGTATATTGAATGCAAGATCATTGCGAGTGTTTCATGTAGCCATAGCGACCTCCATATGCGCAAAGTTGTATGAGAGTCCACTGGATCGAGTAGTTGCTCTGGTGAGTCTGAAATGTGAGTTGTTAAGCATTTGGTTTTTGGTTGTGAAACTGATCTATTTCCGAAAGATCATTCTGATGAGCGTAATCAAGCATATAGCTCTTTCTTTATCAGATGATCCATAACAATGGCATAAATCCATATCGAAAGTGTCTGTAGATTGTATCCCATAGCATAATACCATACATCGAAGATACTGTGGTTAACGACCAATTTGTGTTCGTTTTGAGTTTCAAAATGATTCATCGAATTACAATCATCGACATTCATTCTATAACGAACTTGATGATATGAGCTCTACTACGAGCGAATATGGTGTGTTGTTATGTTGTCAAGTTACCATGTGGAGAAGTGTGTCGGGAAATGACCAAAGTTCTATCCTCACAATGCATCTCGATTATATGGGGTTGTGTATTAAAGAAATTTATAGGGACATCTGTTTCAAAAACTGACCAAATTTGTGATTTGAAGACTCTAGATTATATAGAATTTTGTCATGATTGCAATGGAAAGAATGACAAGTCATTAGGAGCTGTAGGTCAAAAGTTATGATCACTTGAAGGTTAGAAGTGCATATGGGCATCTTCAAAGCAGCCAGACATTTGAATTTTACATCCAGACGTTTAGCCAGGCTCAGGAAAAACTCCATAAACTTTGGTCAGACATCAGACTTGATAGGTCAGATGTCTGGTTGAGTTTCGGACGTCTTAGGTCAGATGTCTTGTTGGGTTTCAAACGTTTGCTTCTGTACGTCTAACCTATCGATGTCAGTCATCCTGTTCAGTTGAAAATTCAAAACGTGGTAGCTTTCGCATACAGAGTCAGATTAATGCACAATTCAAATCATTGTTCACCATTTTCCGAGGGCTACAACTTGGAAATTTTAGTTGATTTTTGAGTACTTTGATTTTGGAGCTCACAAGAGGCCCACCACGGCACATATTCCAACATCGTAGATTTTGAGGTAGATGGGAGATTATACCAGAAGAGTATTATGACACTAGGTCAAGCATTCAATTTGGAATGCAATCTAAATTAGTATGGAGTTTCTTTAGAGTCATCATATGGGTTTTAGCCGTGACAACTGGAGCCATGCACGGCGATCATATGCGATTTATAGATAGCAAACTGAGACATGAAGTTCCTTAGTAGCGAGTCAAGCGCGTTTAGATGACAGCATAGGACATTGTGTTACCTACGAATGTGTCATCTATGATTGTGAAGATAGTGCTGAGACATTGCATTCCTCAGTAGCGAATCATCTAGGATTTTGGTGATAGCGGTTGAGACGTAGAGTTCCTCGGTAGCGAGTTATTTATGACTTCAATGATATGCGGTTGAGACATGGTGTTCTCTAGTAGCGAGTCATCTATTATTTGGTCTTATAGTAGTGACCGTACGCGTTCTGGCATATCTATTCAGCTTTGGCTGTAGTGACTGTATGCATTGAGGTGTATCTCATCGATCTTAAAGGTAGTGACCGTTGTTTTGGGATCACGAGTTGATCAATGTATGTCACTACTATGTTATTAGTTGTTTGAGCTAGTACAGTGCAATAAGATATATGGTGCTACCTTGTTGCTATAGGAGAATAACATGTTATGGTATGATCTCCTACCTTTGAGATGAATTTATTATACTTATTTATACGCAGTTTGGATTTCTCCTAAGCCACATTTATGGAGAAGGTTAACTATGATTTCATGAATCTGGTTAATTTATATATAATTTTAATATACAATATTTTGAATAGTCCTCCTCACGCCATGCTTTATGTTCGAACTGCGTTTTGTCTTTATCTGTTTATGTCATGACAACTCTTCGGAACTCGATTGAGTAGTTCAAGCGTTTTAGGTGCTTTTGAAGAAATGCTATTAGAGTGTGCAACTAGAGCATTCTGGAGGCATAGAATCGATGCTTTGAGTATTATACTTTATTTTATTGTATATGCCAGATATGTATTATTTGTATTCGAGAATGTTGCATCGGATTGTTTATAACTCTGTGTAATTTGAAGTTGATGTATGCAGACTATCCTGTATTGATACTCATTTTTTAGTTTTTCAGCTAGTGTAATCTTTTATATATAGTTATTCTATTTCTGTTCATGTATATTTTGTATATTATATGTTGTCATTTTGTTGTGAGATCTTATTGAAGTCTTGGTTTGGTGTTTTATTCTTATTTAACCTGACAACATGCATTTGATGGTATTTGAAAGTAATGTGATGTTTTAAGGCATCGACTTTTAGGTATCATAAAGGGTGAGTCATTACACGTAACAAGCAACTTATGTTGTACAGTAATTTGGTTTATATAGTATGATAATTCAGTGTGTTTTGTCCTATTTTGCATTGAACATTTGTACTATGGATTAATGAACTATGATATGTTGGAGTATTCTAATTTGTGTAATTAAATATATTGAAATATTGCCAACTATGAAACAACTTCCAAGCAAAGGAAAAAAACATCAAATAGTAGATAACATTACAAATACGTCTAATAACAATTAATACTACAACTAAGTGTGTTAGAATAATTTCTCAAACAAATACATCTAATAACAGCACGAACAAAAAAAATTAAGTCAAGTTGTTGAAGTATAATGTCCCCTTTTATGGTCGTGGAATCAAATTTGATGCATTTATTTGCCTTAGAAGCTTGCATCTTGTCCATAATACCTTTAGTTCTTGACAACCTAGGCCTTTTGAATGCTCATTGTGATGTTGGAGCCAGAATAATTAGGCTTTCTCTTATAAATTTAGTTGTTGGTTGATTGTTCGACTCTGTATCAATATCATGTGCTGAAAAGCCGCAAAATAAATACATATATTTGAATAGGATTGTAAAGTGTAACATTTTACATGAACATTACCAATCGTGATGTACTTTTGACTTACGTGGTATAGTTAGGATGGTATAAGTTGTATCGGATAAGACCTACGACTGTTTGATGGTCGAAAAACGTTTTATGTCAGCAGAATATAGTTGTATATGAAATAAATTTTGGATATCATATTAACTGCAATGGACGATATACTATTTCAGAAATTCAACAAATATGTCTTGCCTTTGAGTCGTGCATACTAAACTATCATATGTTGGGTATGGATGACAAAGTTATACGTTTTGTTGAAAATTCATGAAAGAAGTATATAATGAACATATGTTGCTTCCCATGTTGTGCTACATTCTTAGGTGGATTACTATAACTAGGAGACAAAATTACTTGTTAAGTATAGTTCGCAGCAGATGAAACTACACTTTGTTCCGCAACCAACCTTTTGTTTTTCTCCAATAAATAACTCTATCGATTTACAGACGGCAGAAAATATTAGTTCAATATTGTCGCCATCAACGTTTTAATTGTTTTGGATCTAGAATAGCTTAGTTAATTGCAAATTGAATCAACGTCAAACTCGTCTGATTTAATCTTAGTTGCTTTGTAATTTGACTATTATAGTTGTTCTAAGTTCGATCCTTTACAAACTTTGACCAATTTGTAAGAACTACCAACATATATTCTACACATTTGATCATCAACAAATCAATTCACTATCATGATAGCATGTAGTTGGAATAAAATTAGGAGTCATTTACGATAATAACAAATTTAGCATTAATCATTTTCATTTGCAAATCTACCTAAGAATGAAGATTCCAAAATTCATACCTTGATTGATTCGTAGCAAAAGGATGCTTTCTTGAAGTACATCTCTTAGGACAATAGTTTTTATTTAATATAATGTAATGATAATAAATTTTACAACCTATGCGAAGAGTTTAGTGTTTTTTTTTTTTTTTTGAGAAGTCGGTATTGTGTGAAATGAAAGAGACGAAAGAGTTGTTGTCTTTAAGTTCAGACAACTGAACGAAATAATATCCATTGCTGATATTTCAAATGTGATCTAGTTGTTTTTCTTTCTTAAAAATAAGTATGCATGTCATCTCAAATAACGTCAATATATCGCTTAAAATTATGTACTAGCAGATGTTTTTTCTCTTGCAAATTCAAAATGTTATTTCATATATATTATCAAACTTGGTATCACTTAAACATAGGTCTAGTTTATAACACGAGCAAAATTTCAAACTAATAAATAAATAATTGCAAATTAGAAATAATAATTTAAACCACGTACTATTGATTACAATATAAGAAGGGGTATGTTATTGACACTTCAATTTATGTTAAAGGGGGAGGGGGAATTTTAAGGACACTCCACTTTTTTTAAATTGTTAAGAAAGGTCAATGTAGGTAGCTAATTTTTTTAACTTCTTACACTATTACCCTTGCTTTTAAAAACTTATGCACCGTAAAATCATCAAATCCCTAAATCAAAAAACCCTAAATCGTTTAACTACAAATAACGTCAGGTAATAGTTGATACCATATGCATATGATTTAATAAACTTAAATTAGATCTTAACCCTAATAACATGTGCATACGGTTTAATAAACTATACATTTTACCATCTCATCACTTTGATCAATTCCAACATAACGCTCACTCTCCTATGTTGCTTTCAAAAAATACCATATTGTTTTCTTTTTCGATCATGTTTTCTGTTTAGAATTTGATTTCTCTACAACTAATGGTGTTGATTAACCGATAAAAATTAGATTAATGAACAAAAGAGCGAAAATAAGCCTAAATGGGTAATAAGGTAAAATTACCTTTATTTGTTAAGGGGTTGCTTCCCTCACTAGTGCTCCCCTTAACAATTTAAAAAAAAAGAGAAATTGGCTTCTCGCTTAACAATATTTGGAATGTCAATGACAATGCCCTAAAAGAACATCGGTTAATAATTATAAAAATAATTTTTTTTGGTACATATAATTTTGGCAAATTTTATTCATACACTTGTAATTTCTTAACATACACCACTGTTTTAATATGAAAATTACGACTATTTTACCTTGTCTTTAATTACATTTTTAGTCCTTTTCTTATAATGCATCTAACTAATACTTTAAAATAAAAAATATTTGATCCAATCCATAGATTTTATAAAGTTAATAAAACATAAAATATTAATTACGATGACTTTTGCAACTAAATGTTTCAATTTCAATATGTTCAATCATCCAAAATTAAAGCTCATTTTTAAAATAAAAACAAATGAATAATGTAACACCCCGTATTTCTATTAACACTAAAGTTCACAAATTAAAGAATAACTAATCTCATATGTGAGAATTAAGGGAAACGGGTTGCGCCATTGTGTTCGTCTTGGAATTCTGGTTGAGATAGAGTCTAAGTTTGCGTGAATTGGACTTCGTATGAAGAAGTTATGGCCATCGGAAGTTTCAGAAAATTCAAAACAGATTTCAAAAATTCAAATTTCAGAGTCAGAATGGGTCAGGCGGGAAATTTCCGCCAGGGCCAGGTTGACCATAGGGTCGACCTGGGGGTCGACCTACCCTGACCAGGTCGACCATAGGGTCGACCTTCCCTCCCCCCCCCCCCCTCGGGCAGATTTGTTTAGTGACCATTTTATGATTGTGTGTTGACTCATTAGGGTTTCTGATCTGCTCTGATTGGCTGGGATTAATTCTGGGTTGATCCGACGGCCTAAACTAATCCTACACTCTATAAAAAGACATGTAGACTCAAATCCTAAAATCATATTAAAATTAGATCCATGGCCTCCATGCCGTCACTTAGCAACCTAGAATAGCCACCACCAATTGGAGAGGAAGAAAGCTAATCAAATTCAAATCTATTCAACTCTAACAAAGAATCTACTTCAAAGGAAAGCTAATTCAACTTCAGAACTCAGATTTCAGAACTCAAGACCTTCTTAGAGTTGTGAGTTCGATTTCTTTAATAAAATAATTAACAATTTAATTGGATTAAGCTATGATGCGGATTATATGGTTGTGTTGTGAATTATTGACTGCATGTTATCATCTATGTTGTAAAATTCTGATGTTATCATTTATGTTGTAAATTCTATGATGTTATCATCTATGTTGTAAAGTTGTGATGTTATCATCCATGTCATAATTCTATGATTATGTATAATCAATTCATTATGATGTTTCATATGCTAGTTTGGTTATGTTGTTGGAACTAATTCATATGATAAATCACATGTATGAATGCAAGTTAGGATGTTAGGTGAGATATAGATCATATGCAAGTTAGTGAAAATTTTATGCATAACTTTACATGTTTCATGACATCTATTTTAGATCTAAAGTTAGGCTATGACATCTATGAGTTATATGCTAAATTTTACATGCTAGTTTATATGTTTAGATGTAAGTTTACACCATCGTTATGTTGCATAAATCATATATGCAAGTTTATATAAATATATGTGTTTGGAGTATGAATCATGTTATGTAAGTTTGTTGTTACTGCCTATGCAAGTTTACACCTTTAGATATAGATCTATGACATACATGATTTATGCAAGTTTATGACTATTACCTAAACAAGTTCACACCTTTAGATTTGGATCTATGACATATGTAGTTTTATGCAAGTTTGTAACTTTGGCCTATGCAAGTTTTAGATGTAGAACCTCATTCACACATGCAAGTTCACCCCTTATGTTTAGATCTAGTTTTATCTATATGTATGTTGTGATGTTTTCTCTTTATTCCATAAGTTAGACTATTCGAGTCTAACGTATATTTTACGTTAAACGAACGAAAGTACAACGTGGGGGTAATGGGATAATATTAAAAGATTTAATATTGAGAATTGGCATAAGTGTCTTAAATGACATAGAATTAATTTGTAATGAAAATTGGTATGATTTTGCATACCATAAATAGATGGACATAATTGAGTCAATTATGGCCATAGTTAAATTTGGAATTGATTGATAATTTAAATAAGGAAATTAATTCAAATTGGGGAATAATTAATTTTGTGTAATTAATCGTCTAAGACACGAGGTTAGGCTCTTTTGTGGTGTAAGACTGCCTGGACCCTCCCAGCAAATCCAACTGCCACAAATGTCAGTCTAATGTGGGAGGTCTTAGGCATAAATTAAATGCGTAACAGTTGTAAAGACACGAGGTTAGGCTCGTTTGTGGTGTAAGACTGCCCTGACCCGCCTGGCAAATCTAGCTACCACAAATACCAGCCTAATGTGGGAGGTCTTTATAAGGTTACGGTCTTAATGAATTAAGAAACACTTAACCAGATAAATATGTGGTAGGGCATAGGGGTTAAGTGGGTGCCTTGGGTGGCATGTGGAATTTAGTGGTGCCTTGGGTGGCATTTGAAATACGATTAGAAACACTTAACCAAAATTGAAATATGTAAGTGAACATGAATAAGAAGAGGGTTAAGTGGGATGTACTAGAGGGGACCAAGCTTAGGTGGATAGCTTATGTCAAGTTGTAACGACCCGGGTTTTCCGGTCAATTAATTTTAAATATTTAATATGGATTTAAATATTTAGGTGATATAATAAATGGAATTTTATATTATGTTATTAGTTTAATAATCAATTTCGATTTAAAATCGAATGTATTAAATAACAGAATACGAAAATGGATTTAGTTGAATTTAAATTTTAATTTGAATTAAATACAGGTCAATTAATTAATGAGAAATTTCATTTGAATGTATAACGATAATAATATTAATTTATTATCGCAGAATTTAAATGATTTGAAATTTAATTTATATCAATATAAATTAATATCTTCCACAGACAATCGAACAGGACTTCGTGACCTATCCCAGTGTGTCCGGAATAGGGGTATTACCCTAAGATTGACAGTTGTTGGGTTCAGAAAGGAGTTCGGCATCATAGGTAATTTAAATTAAAGGATATCAGTTTAAATTAAATTTAAATTAAAAACAAAATATTCGGTGTTGGTGGACCAGAACAAAACCCGTCCCTCCTACCCGTGCCCTCCTGTATTTCCACAAACTTAAAACAGCCCCGTGCTTCTTCTTTAACCGCGAACTAAACCAAACCCCTCTCCTTTATAAAACCGTCGGCCCTCATCTTTTCGTTTTTTTTTACTTCATCCGTTCACGATGAAACCAAAGCAAGCAAAGAAAAAATCGAAACCCACCAAATCAAATCCAAATCGAGTTCGTTTCTGGTGCAATCATCGAGCGAGGGACGTGGTGATTTAGGCGTTGGTTCTGGTAAACAATGAAGTTCGAGAGGTTTCAACTGGCGGCGTGGGATCTAGGAAGAACAGCTCTGGTGGGACTCGTGGATCTCGAGGGTTAGTTCGAAGTCGCGGTTGGTCCTGACAACAAGGAGTTGAAGTCGCGACAGTCATGAGGCGATGGGTGTTGCGCGATAGTGGTTGCGATGTCCAGATGTTCGGTGGTTGTACCACGGGGTCAGTTCGATTGTAGATGGAGTTGGATGTCGATCTGGAGTGGGTAAGTGATTAAGGTGCTGAGGTGTTTTAAGGATCCGACAGAAGTATTTTTGAGGAGTTGGAGCACTGTAGACCTGATTCAAGAGGGTGGTGCTCAGTTTGGTGGTACTGTCTGAGAAGGAGGGTCGAGGTCAACAAGTTGGGGAAGTTGAAGCTGCTGTTGAGTTGCTCGACGAAATGTCCGAGTGAGATGTAGGTAATTTATTTAATAGTTGTCATTAATTTAATTAGAAAAAGTGTCATTAGAGAATTAGTTTGTCATTTATTTAAAGAAAATTAATTTATAAAATCAGTTACATAAGAAATTAATTGGTATAGAAATAAAATAAAATATGTAGACAAATAGTTGAGCATACAAAATAATGTTTAATTTGATTTGAAAAGGTAGGGTTATCATTTTTGGATTTATACCAGGTTTTAATCAGGGTTTAGATAATTGATCTAAAATAATTTGTGATGATTTAATTAAATGAAAAAGA
The DNA here is from genome assembly GCA_030737875.1 of Allium sativum. Lineage (NCBI taxonomy): Eukaryota > Viridiplantae > Streptophyta > Magnoliopsida > Asparagales > Amaryllidaceae > Allium > Allium sativum. Next base: position 44,116,116 of record CM060926.1, read on the forward strand.
AATTTATACATATATAAGGAATTTATTTATTCATAAATAAATAAATGTTAATCATTAAGTAAAACGTAGGTAAAAAGGAGGAATACATTCGAGTAGATACATTGACGCAACAGCCTGGGAGATAAACAAGATTTTCCGCAGAAATAAAATCTGGTGAGTAAATCTCACTCACCTTTAATTTAGAATTTATTTTTATATAGTTAAAAATAATTGTCTGTGCTTGTTTGAATATTGTTTGGTTGATTTAAAATATATATTAGTTATTTAGGACTATTATATATATATATATATATATATATATATATATATATATTGGGTTGATTGATTGGTTGGATTCCCGTAGTCTCATTAGCGGATGCCCGCAGTTTCATAGCGGATGATTACCCTATACGCCCCACGCTATGATTAGTGGATGACCTTCTATACCGCGATATCCTGCCTCGAAGCAGGATGGGTATTACTATGTTGACTAACGTCTGTGGATGCAGGGAAACAGGTTGGAGGAATCCAACTGGATTCCTCAAAAATATATTATCTGTTTGTTGTTTGTTTGATTTCATATATATATTCCTATATGACGTGTTAAAATCAAATAAATGAAAATTGGTTGATTGATTGTTTAAAATATCACTGGGGCTTGGGATATGGATTTTTAAAAAAATATCAAAAAGGGTATTTAAAATTTAAAAGGGGAATTCTATTTTTTTTTTAAATAGAATTTGAATTTTAAATGAGGTATAGAAACATTAACTTGTTTTGAATATATATAAACAAGTAATTCCATTTATAAAGTTGTTTATAAATGAAAGGATGGAATTTGAATCGAATTTATAACGTTGTTTATAAATGAAAGGATGGAATTTGAATCGAATTTATAAAGTTGTTTATAAATGGAAAGGTGGGATTTGAATTGAAGTTATAAACGTTGTTTATAAATAATGTCGAGGATTCAAATGGACTTTGAATATAAGGAATTAAACAATAGAATTTGAATATAGAAATTCAAATGGACCTTAAACTATATATTTGAATATAGAAATTCAAATGGACCTTAAACTATATATTTGAATATAGAAATTCAAATGGACCTTAAACTATATATTTGAATATAGAAATTCAAATGGACATTAAACTATATATTTGAATATAGAAATTCAAATGGACTTTAAACTATAGAATTTGAATTCAAAGGAATTCAAATGAAGTTTAAATAAAGAGAATTCAAATAGAATTGAATTGGAATTTGAATAGAGAAGTCGAGAAGGAAACAAGACTATGAGTATAATTAGAATTTGTTAATATGCAGTTAAAAATATATTTGAACATGTCATGTTCAAATATGACGGTGAAATAGACTGAAAAGTTAAGTAACAGATTTAATTAACAAATTGAGTTAAAACGATTGGTATAGTTAAATAGATTGGGCAGGTATAGATACAGGAGACAGGTTTGGAATAAAGTATAGAAGTGAAATAAATAGAATGCCCGACAAAAAGGTACGTATTTAATTCATATATGAGATTTTATGCGCCGTATCGGCAAGCCGCTTGGCTTTTTTCTTTTTCTTTTTGAGATAAGAAGGACCGGGAAAGCCATTTGAAATTTCCCGATGCTCCCGGTACAAAGGAGGTTATGGCGAATTTTTCCGGGAATTTAAGGAGATAGAATATTTTTTAAGATAATTTGATAGTTAGAAATCAACGTATCAAAATATATAGAAGTCGATAAGAAAACGAACTTAGAAATAGAATAGTATAATAAAAAAAGGAAGTATAAGAATAAAATCTAATAAGAATAGAAAAGGGAAGTGTATACGTGTTTAAAAGTAAATCAGTAGTGGTATGGTATTGGTTATTCGAGTAAGTAGTCTTGTCTGTTTTGACGTTAAATGTTATTCAGTCAAGGTCTGAGAGGTAATTATACCCCAACTTGGTTGATTTCATGATATACCGATAAGTAGCAAGATTCAGGCTCGAAGATCAATGTGGAATGAGAATTAGTTAAATACTGTATTTGGGTTGTCGTAACGATGTTTTACACAACATCTGTTTTAACCCAAATATGTGCAAAGCTTGGAAATAGAATAATGAATATTTCTAAAGCTAGAAATTTAAGGAAGGCGATATATGGAAATGTTTTCCAAATAACGTAAAATGCCAATATGGTTATTGAAAATATTTGGTTAACAAATATTGATAAGAAATAGAGAAGAGATTTAATTAATCGAATATTAATTAAAGGTTCAGTGATTGTTGGATGTTTGGATGAACACTTGTTTTATTCGATAGTTAAATCATCGACTATCGAAACACTTGTTTTTATTCGATAGTTAAATCACAGACTATCGAAGTTTTGACCATCGTTGTCAATATGGAGAGACCAGTTGGATTATTATCCGAACCACTCCGTATTGGCAGTAGCGTGCGAATCAGATTATATAAAGATAATCGAAGACGGAGTAGAGTGCAAGGACTTTTTCTATTAATAGAAATAGTGCCTTCAGTTCATCCTGTTCCTGGGTGACTTGTATGGATGAATGTCTGACAGAGTATTTTCAGAAAGGTCACGTACATTGATTTCTCCAATCGTACCAAGAGTGGAAGCGGAGAAGGAAACTTCTTTTAGCTAACACGTAATGTACTATTGAGGACGTCAATCGGTGATTTGATGGATTTGACGATGTGACATTCGAAGTGAATATGGCGTGATGATAAAGCGTAGCTTCTAGCCTCATCATCCGATAAATGACAGAAATCGGGCAAGTAGCATGGCTATGTAGGTCGCACCTATTAGGGTGTATAATAACCTGATCTAGAGTTTCATTTACTTCTAAAAATCTATTGTCAATGCTGACCCATTCGGGAAACGGTTGCTGATCCCAATCGTTGGTGATATACATTCGATACACTCAAGCGAAATGAGTGGTCGGTCATGTGTGGCTGAGTTGCAAGATGTTCTTGTTGAACTCGGTGTATTCTCCTCTAGAGATATACCAGCGGAAGGTGATTCCATACCTTGTCATAGTTGGAAATCCATTACCCAATACGTGCTTGCGGTTTTGATTTGTATATTACATATGTGGAACGTGAGATGCAAACGTTCCACTAGATTGTTATCTACTTGATTTAGACATTATTATAATATCAAAAGAGCTTTGATATAAAGATAAGTCAAGTGTTTGGATTCTCATAAGGGAAAAAACCCGTTCCGTGTTATACGGCGTGGTCTTATGAGATATCATTTAGTTTCTGAAACTGTTTTAAACTGTTTACTCATACCAGTCCCATGACTGACCTGGAGTTTATTTGTTTTGTTCTACCTAAACTCTTGGGTGCCTAAATTTGTACGGGCAGTCAAGTAGTTCAGGATTTTTCAGATATATCTAAAGGAGCTTGGAGCAGGAGGCTTCAGCGTTATCTAGTTATAGTTTGTTCCGCTATGTTGTAAGTGTTGTACTCTGATAAGTGTATGTTATACAGTTAAGATTTTGTATTTCAAAGATGTGATATATTATATTTTTTTCCGCTGCGATGTGAGATTCTGTGTTGTTATTTCCGTTCTTCTTCAACCTCTTTCTTCTAAAAAAAAATGTCTCGTATTTTCATGATATTTGGGTTGGACGTATGATGTATATAGTCAACTCCGATGTTATGGAAATCTGGGTCATTACAGTTGGTATCAGAGCTTAGGTTGAGCGAATACCTAGGCTGTGTGGAAATGTGCTCATTAGAGATAGGATCAGTAGTATCCTAGAATGAGTTGAGTGTATATATACACGAGAGAGCGTATTTGTTATTTGATATAAAAACTGTTTTATATTGTGTTGACTAGTCTGTTGAGTGGATTATAAATTTTGGTCGAATCGTGGGACGCCACGATGTCGATAGGAGTTTATAAACACTTGAACAGAAGATTGGACACGATATTGTTTTCAAATAGTTAAGTTGATTGTTAGGATTATAATCGAATTAGATTATAAAACAGAAATAGTTATATATATAACCAATGGAATTTGTATACGAAATCAAATATACAAATGTGATAAATTGAAATTGAATTCCAACCAGAATTAAGAATTTAAAATCCTGGGAGTTTGGAAAATATTTTTCTAAATGGATTTTGAAAGAAATAAAGCACTGAACTCATTCAGTAGCTGGGAAATAATACTGATGATGGTCGCAACATCACCAGTGTTCATTTTCGAGTTTCTAAGTGATAAAATGCTGCCTTAGAAAAAGTTTTGATGGAAAATTGTTTGAAAAAGAAACAAGTTGTTGAAAATTCAAATGGTTTGAATTTGGGATAGGTATAAATATATGTATATATTTATATAACTTCAAAGGAATTTTGAAATGTGAAATTGAAATATAGATTTCAAATAGAAGTAAATTAAAGGAATTTGAATATATATATATAATTCAAATAGAAGTGAAATAGAATTTGAATTCAAAGGAATTCAAATGAGTTTGAATAAAGGAAAAATTCAAATAGAAATTGTATAAGAAAGATTGAAATGGAATTTGAATTCAAAAGGAATTCAAAGGAATTCAGATAGAAATATATGGCTTTGTTGTTGTTGTTGTTGAATTTGAATTCAAAGGAATTCAAATGGATTTGAATAAAGAAAATTCAAATAGAGATTTGAATATTAGAATCCAAATGGAGAATGGTTAAATAGAATTCAAAGAAAACAAAAGGAGTTAAAATAGAATTTAAATTCAAAGGATTTCAAATAGGAATTTGAATAAGGAATTTAAAATAGAAATTGAATAAAGGATTTCAAATGGAATTTGAATAAGGGATTTGAAATGGATTTTGAATAAAGGATTTCAAATAGGAATTGAAAATAAGAAATTCAAATAGAAATTGAATAGAAGGAAATTCAAATATAGAGTTTGAATAAAGAGATTCAAATGGAATTTGAATATTGTAAATATATAGGATTTGAATATCAGAAGTAAAATAGATCGGGAATATTATGTTGAAATGGATTGGATATATATTAAAAATATATCAGAATGAAGTTGAAATTATTATAAACAAAGTTAGAACGTTTATATTTAAATATAATTAAAATGAGCTCGCCATAGCGCGGCAGTTCGTAAATTGGCAATTCGAACTTCAATTTAGTATACAGAACTCAATTGAAGTCGGAATTCTGTGAAACAAGAATCGTCGGGACCGGTTGAATAATAGTTTTCTAATGAAAGAGAAAAATCAGGATTTCGTCGTATAGATTTTGAGTTATGTCAAAATCAAATTTTTAGAAAAGCAGCGCCAGAAACCATTAAAAACCACAATGGTTTATATATATAAGTAAAGGGATTTTTAAAGTAAATAAAATCCGAATGGCCATGAGGAAAATATAGACTTGAGTTATAAAATAAATATGAACTCCAGTGAAGTAAGTGAAATGATTTTTAAGACAAAAATCATATTTTAAATGGTTAAATGGAATTAACTAAATGGGAGAATAATTAGTTAAAGGAAATTTGAATCGAAACTGGGTTTTTGATAAGTGAAAGAGATTGAGAATTTATATTCGAAATCGAATATATAACTCGAGTTGAAAATATAATTAGATTAGTTTATAATTAAGTTGACATATATTTGAACAAGTTATATTCAAATAAAAAGGGTGAAATAGGCAAAACGGTTAATTAGCAACTAGTTAATGGGAATTTGAACGATTGAAATTGAATTTAACTTAAGTAAGTTAAATGGACCGAAATGAATAAATTGAGTAAAATCAATGTGAATGAAATATGAATTTGGTGTGAATAAAGGAAAAACCAAAAGAGTTAAAAGGAAATATATTTGTAACACAAATACAAAGGAAGTTATGTGCAAACAAATAGAAGGAGAGATATTTGTAAAAACATTTGCAAATAGAATTTAAACAGGGAATATTTGTAAAACATTTACAAATAGATTAAATGTAAATATTTATTTATAGAAAATAAATAGAATGTTATAGATGAGATATTTATTTGCTAAATAAATAGAATTTAATCAAAGGAATATTCAGAAGATGAATAGAAAATGGAAATCTGTTTTTAACAGATAAATAGAGAAGATTGATTTACAAATAATAGTTTATAAATTTAATTAAATATTTATCATTGGATAAATGGAATATATAAGTCTGAACTTATATAGAGAAGAGATATTGGTTTTTAACACCAATAGTTTTAAATAGAAGGGGTGCACAACACTTGTATAAGTGAAGTAACGTTATTAAAGAGAACATTTATAAAGTGAAGAACCGTTACTAAAAGTAAATCTTTATAAATGAATAAACGTTATCCAATAGGAGTTATTCGAATAGGAGAAGTCGATTAGAGTTGGAAATAATCGATTAGAGTTGGAATAAGTCGATTAGAGTAAGAATTAACCAGTTAGAGTTAATCAGTTAGGGTAAATCCGTAGAGTTAATTGAATATTCGTTATTCAATTAGAATTTATCGAATATTTGTTATTCAAAATAAGAGTTAACCAGATAGAGTTAATTGAACGTAGTTAATCGAACTAGGATTTAATTGAATGTTAGTTATTCAATTAAAGTTGATCGAATATAGTTATTGAGATAGGGTTAGTCAACCATAGTTACTCAGGATAAGTTGCCATTTTGTACGACTGCTAGCGTAATTCGCAGGGCTGCAGATAGCCTAGGGCGGTCGGATGTTTCCTGGGGGAAATCGGGCGTAACCATTGTGATCGCTGCGATCTAGAGTCAAGCGAATATAGTTAAATCAAATATTAGTTTATTCGAATAGAATTAAAGGAGTTATCGATTATTAGTAAATCGAAGGAGTTATCGATTATTTGTTAATCGAATTGAGTTATCGATTATAGTTTAATCGAAAAGAGTTATCGATTAGTTTAATCGAAGTGAGTTATATAATATTGGTTATTCGAAGGAGTTATCGAATTTAGTTAATTCGATGGAGTTAATCGAAAAGAGTTAAATCCAATAGAGTTAAATTGAATAGAGTAAATCGAATATAGTTTATTCGAAGAAAGATTTTCGAATCTAGTTATTCGAAAGATAGATTATCGAATATAGTTATTCGAAGGGAGGAGTTATCGAATAAGGATTTATTTGAAAGAGAGTTACGTAAGGAAGTTTGAAATGTTGAGTATCAACATAAATAAGTTTTGAAAAGATAAATGGGGTTGTAGCACTTTTTCTACCTTAGCAATTTCGAGGACGAAATTATTTTAAGTAGGAAAGATTGTAACGACCCGGGTTTTCCGGTCAATTAATTTTAAATATTTAATATGGATTTAAATATTTAGGTGATATAATAAATGGAATTTTATATTATGTTATTAGTTTAATAATCAATTTCGATTTAAAATCGAATGTATTAAATAACAGAATACGAAAATGGATTTAGTTGAATTTAAATTTAAATTTGAATTAAATACAGGTCAATTAATTAATGAGAAATTTCATTTGAATGTATAACGATAATAATATTAATTTATTATCGCAGAATTTAAATGATTTGAAATTTAATTTATATCAATATAAATTAATATCTTCCACAGACAATCGAACAGGACTTCGTGACCTATCCCAGTGTGTCCGGAATAGGGGTATTACCCTAAGATTGACAGTTGTTGGGTTCAAAAAGGAGTTCGGCATCATAGGTAATTTAAATTAAAGGATATCAGTTTAAATTAAATTTAAATTAAAAACAAAATATTCAGTGTTGGTGGACCAGAACAAAACCCGTCCCTCCTACCCGTGCCCTCCTGTATTTCCACAAACTTAAAACAACCCCGTGCTTCTTCTTTAACCGCGAACTAAACCAAACCCCTCTCCTTTATAAAACCGTAGGCCCTCATCTTTTCGTTTTTTTTTACTTCATCCGTTCACGATGAAACCAAAGCAAGCAAAGAAAAAATCGAAACCCACCAAATCAAATCCAAATCGAGTTCGTTTCTGGTGCAATCATCGAGCGAGGGACGTGGTGATTTAGGCGTTGGTTCTGGTAAACAATGAAGTTCGAGAGGTTTCAACTGGCGGCGTGGGATCTAGGAAGAACAGCTCTGGTGGGACTCGTGGATCTCGAGGGTTAGTTCGAAGTCGCGGTTGGTCCTGACAACAAGGAGTTGAAGTCGCGACAGTCATGAGGCGATGGGTGTTGCGCGATAGTGGTTGCGATGTCCAGATGTTCGGTGGTTGTACCATGGGGTCAGTTCGATTGTAGATGGAGTTGGATGTCGATCTGGAGTGGGTAAGTGATTAAGGTGCTGAGGTGTTTTAAGGATCCGACAGAAGTATTTTTGAGGAGTTGGAGCACTGTAGACCTGATTCAAGAGGGTGGTGCTCAGTTTGGTGGTACTGTCTGAGAAGGAGGGTTGAGGTCAACAAGTTGGGGAAGTTGAAGCTGCTGTTGAGTTGCTCGACGAAATGTCCGAGTGAGATGTAGGTAATTTATTTAATAGTTGTCATTAATTTAATTAGAAAACGTGTCATTAGAGAATTAGTTTGTCATTTATTTAAAGAAAATTAATTTATAAAATCAGTTACATAAGAAATTAATTGGTATAGAAATAAAATAAAATATGTAGACAAATAGTTGAGCATACAAAATAATGTTTAATTTGATTTGAAAAGGTAGGGTTATCATTTTTGGATTTATACCAGGTTTTAATCAGGGTTTAGATAATTGATCTAAAATAATTTGTGATGATTTAATTAAATGAAAAAGAAATTTATACATATATAAGGAATTTATTTATTCATAAATAAATAAATGTTAATCATTAAATAAAACGTAGGTAAAAAGGAGGAATACATTCGAGTAGATACATTGATGCAACAGCCTGGGAGATAAACAAGATTTTCCGCAGAAATAAAATCTGGTGAGTAAATCTCACTCACCTTTAATTTAGAATTTATTTTTATATAGTTAAAAATAATTGTCTGTGCTTGTTTGAATATTGTTTGGTTGATTTAAAATATATATTAGTTATTTAGGACTATTATATATATATATATATTGGGTTGATTGATTGGTTGGATTCCCGCAGTCTCATTAGCAGATGCCCGCAGTTTCATAGCGGATGATTACCCTATACGCCCCACGCTATGATTAGTGGATGACCTTCTATACCGCGATATCCTGCCTCGAAGCAGGATGGGTATTACTATGTTGACTAATGTCTGTGGATGCAGGGAAACAGGTTGGAGGAATCCAACTGGATTCCTCAAAAATATATTATCTGTTTGTTGTTTGTTTGATTTCATATATATATTCCTATATGATGTGTTAAAATCAAATAAATGAAAATTGGTTGATTGATTGTTTAAAATATCACTGGGGCTTGGGATATGGATTTTTAAAAAAATATCAAATAGGGTATTTAAAATTTAAAAGGGGAATTCTATTTTTTTTTTTTAAATAGAATTTGAATTTTAAATGAGGTATAGAAACATTAACTTGTTTTGAATATATATAAACAAGTAATTCCATTTATAAAGTTGTTTATAAATGAAAGGATGGAATTTGAATCGAATTTATAATGTTGTTTATAAATGAAAGGATGGAATTTGAATCGAATTTATAAAGTTGTTTATAAATGGAAAGGTGGGATTTGAATTGAAGTTATAAACGTTGTTTATAAATAATGTCGAGGATTCAAATGGACTTTGAATATAAGGAATTAAACAATAAAATTTGAATATAGAAATTCAAATGGACCTTAAACTATATATTTGAATATAGAAATTCAAATGGACCTTAAACTATATATTTGAATATAGAAATTCAAATGGACCTTAAACTATATATTTGAATATAGAAATTCAAATGTACTTTAAACTATAGAATTTGAATTCAAAGGAATTCAAATGAAGTTTAAATAAAGAGAATTCAAATAGAATTGAATTGGAATTTGAATAGAGAAGTCGATAAGGAAACAAGAGTATGAGTATAATTAGAATTTGTTAATATGCAGTTAAAAATATATTTGAACATGTCATGTTCAAATATGACGGTGAAATAGACTGAAAAGTTAAGTAACAGATTTAATTAACAAATTGAGTTAAAACGATTGGTATAGTTAAATAGATTGGGCAGGTATAGATACAGGAGACAGGTTTGGAATAAAGTATAGAAGTGAAATAAATAGAATGCCCGACAAAAAGGTACGTATTTAATTCATATATGAGATTTTATGCGCCGTATCGGCAAGCCGCTTGGCTTTTTTCTTTTTCTTTTTGAGATAAGAAGGACCGGGAAAGCCATTTGAAATTTCCCGATGCTCCCGGTACAAAGGAGGTTATGGCGAATTTTTCCGGGAATTTAAGGAGATAGAATATTTTTTAAGATAATTTGATAGTTAGAAATCAACGTATCAAAATATATAGAAGTCGATAAGAAAACGAACTTAGAAATAGAATAGTATAATAAAAAAAGGAAGTATAAGAATAAAATCTAATAAGAATAGAAAAGGGAAGTGTATACGTGTTTAAAAGTAAATCAGTAGTGGTATGGTATTGGTTATTCGAGTAAGTAGTCTTGTCTGTTTTGACGTTAAATGTTATTCAGTCATGGTCTGAGAGGTAATTATACCCCAACTTGGTTGATTTCATGATATACCGATAAGTAGCAAGATTCAGGCTCGAAGATCAATGTGGAATGAGAATTAGTTAAATACTGTATTTGGGTTGTCGTAACGATGTTTTACACAACATCTGTTTTAACCCAAATATGTGCAAAGCTTGGAAATAGAATAATGAATATTTCTAAAGCTAGAAATTTAAGGAAGGCGATATATGGAAATGTTTTCCAAATAACGTAAAATGCCAATATGGTTATTGAAAATATTTGGTTAACAAATATTGATAAGAAATAGAGAAGAGATTTAATTAATGGAATATTAATTAAAGGTTCAGTGATTGTTGGATGTTTGGATGAACACTTGTTTTATTCGATAGTTAAATCATCGACTATCGAAACACTTGTTTTTATTCGATAGTTAAATCACAGACTATCGAAGTTTTGACCATCGTTGTCAATATGGAGAGACCGGTTGGATTATTATCCGAAGAACCACTCCGTATTGGCAGTAGCGTGCGAATCAGATTATATAAAGATAATCGAAGACGGAGTAGAGTGCAAGGACTTTTTCTATTAATAGAAATAGTGCCTTCAGTTCATCCTGTTCCTGGGTGACTTGTATGGATGAATGTCTAACGGAGTATTTTCAGAAAGGTCACGTACATTGATTTCTCCAATCGTACCAAGAGTGGAAGCGGAGAAGGAAACTTCTTTTAGCTAACACGTAATGTACTGTTGAGGACGTCAATCGGTGATTTGATGGATTTGACGATGTGACATTCGAAGTGAATATGGCGTGATGATAAAGCGTAGCTTCTAGCCTCATCATCCGGTAAATGACAGAAATCGGGCAAGTAGCATGGCTATGTAGGTCGCACCTATTAGGGTGTATAATCACCTGATCAAGAGTTTCATTTACTTCTAAAAATCTATTGTCGATGCTGACCCATTCGGGAAACGGTTGCTGATCCCAATCGTTGGTGATATACATTCGATACACTCAAGCGAAATGAGTGGTCGGTCATGTGTGGCTGAGTTGCAAGATGTTCTTGTTGAACTCGGTGTATTCTCCTCTAGAGATATACCAGCGGAAGGTGATTCCATACCTTGTCATAGTTGGAAATCCATTACCCAATACGTGCTTGCGGTTTTGATTTGTATATTACATATGTGGAACGTGAGATGCAAACGTTCCACTAGATTGTTATCTACTTGATTTAGACATTATTATAATATCAAAAGAGCTTTGATATAAAGATAAGTCAAGTGTTTGGATTCTCATAAGGGAAAAAACCCGTTCCGTGTTATACGGCGTGGTCTTATGAGATATCATTTAGTTTCTGAAACTGTTTTAAACTGTTTACTCATACCAGTCCCATGACTGACCCGGAGTTTATTTGTTTTGTTCTACCTAAACTCTTGGGTGCCTAAATTTGTACGGGCAGTCAAGTAGTTCAGGATTTTTCAGATATATCTAAAGGAGCTTGGAGCAGGAGGCTTCAGCGTTATCTAGTTATAGTTTGTTCTGCTATGTTGTAAGTGTTGTACTTTGATAAGTGTATGTTATACAGTTAAGATTTTGTATTTCAAAGATGTGATATATTATATTTTTTTCCGCTGCGATGTGAGATTCTGTGTTGTTATTTCCGTTCTTCTTCTACCTCTTTCTTCTAAAAAAAAATGTCTCGTATTTTCGTGATATTTGGGTTGGACGTATGATGTATATAGTCTACTCCGATGTTATGGAAATCTGGGTCATTACACAAGTAATGGGGGCCCGTTTCAACCAGTAACCCATAAGTATCTCTGTGGGCTCGACCCAAGTCGAGGGCGGGACACGCGTACTAGGCTTGACTGTAAGAGGCCAAAACGGGTTAGCGGTGGCAACACAAGTCCAACGGGTTCATATGCGTGTGTGGGCCCGGGCTGGTAGGTAAGACGTTGTTGCATCGTGTTGGTATAAGCCGTGCATCATTGGTTGTATTGGGTTGCCACTTTGGGGAGTGATACACCCCCACTGCGGGGCCAGCACGGGTATCTATGAGTTAGGGAGCCGATCGCTTAGGGCTAGTGGGTACACCTAGTGGAGATAGGGGCAGGCGGCACCTATGAAGGCAACTAGGGGTGCACGAAACTACCATTATCATTGTTAAGTTTTGTAGGCGGGATCAACCTTAGGGTGACTAGTGGTGGTGCAGTATAGTAATTATCTTATAGTGGTTTAGGTGTGCCTTTAACGTTATCTTTGTTCATCTTATTTCCTTGTTTACTCTGCCATACTCAATTGTTCACAGTCATTTCCTTATTTTCCAACTTATGTCTTAGCCTAGTTATTTTGGTAATTATATTGTTAAAGTTATCGCACTCGCCAGACTTTATGTCTGACCCCCTTTGTTTCCACCCCTTTTCTTCCTCTCCCCCCCCCCCCCCCCCAGGTGCTCAGGTTGGAACTAGCAGCAGTGGAGCTTGATTTTGGACAGTTATATCTGTGCTTTTAGAAGTTTCTTGGATCGCTGAAGTAAAGTTCAGCCTCTCTTATTTATGGCCATTTTGTACTAGGGTTATGTCTTTCAATTTATGTACTTTGATTTAGTCAAGATGGATATTATGTACTTTGACTCTGGTTTTTGATGACGTAATCAAACTTATGTGTTTACCACTGTAATGAATAAAGTTTTAAATTTTTAAGTAATGTTTATATCTGTCTTGTTGTTAAGTTTCTATTCTATACACACTTAAAACGCTCCATAGAAGTTAATGCATTCCCTTTGTGAGTGACATTAATGGACGTGGGGTGTTACACGTGGTATCAGAGCTGAAGGTTACCAGAACAGATATGAATTTTGAAAAAACTTTTTTTCAAATGCACTTTTATAAAGAAGTACCTTCAAAAGTATGTTTTAAGGAAAGTATTTTCAAGAGAAAAGCTTATTTAGAAAGCATAACCCCAAGAGCCATATATCTTTCCTTCGGTTCTTTTGTATTGAATCTTTCCTTTTTCATTTCAGCATGTCTGGAATTCCCAAGATACCCAAGGGAATACCGATACCAGGATGGTTTAGGAGGTATTTGGAGACCAGGGCCACCACCGCAGGTCCAGCAAATGCTCCTCCTCCTCGTGTCGATACTTCTGCTAAGAAATGTAAGGACTTTCGAGCAATGAGTGGAAAACCTTTTCACGGGACGGAGACATTTATTGAAGCACGAAATTGGCTAAAGGAGGTGGAAGAATTGTTTGGGATCCTTGAAGTGGAAGATGGAAGAAAGGTCCAGCTAGCTGCCTGGCTAATGAAGGATGAGGCCTCGTTTTGGTGGGAGGTCACTAATGGAGAGCGTCCAGTTGATACATGGCCAAATTTCAGGCGGAGGTTTGAGGCAAAGTTTCTCTCACGAGCTGAAGAGAGTCTATACATGGAAAGATATTTGGCGTTAAAGCTGGGGAATCTATCGGTGAAAGAATACGTCAACAAATTCAATCAGTTGGCGAGATTTGGCTTGGACTTGGTGAATACACCAGAAAAGAAGTCCCTGAGATTTGTTAAGGGTTTGAACGAGCTGCTTCATGGGTTAGCTATGACCCACATCCCCATGGAGGCTACCTTTGAGAGACTAGTTGACATGGCGCCTATGCATGAAAAGGAGAAGGGCGCCAATGCTAATAAGGCACCCGAGAAGAAAGGGGATCAAAAGAAACCACAACAGCAACAACAGAACAAGAAAGGTGGTAAAGGAAACAATGGTAAGGGAAAGAAAAGATGCTTTAACTGTGGGACACCAGGCCATCTAAGCAAAGATTGTAGGAAGAAAAAGAAGACTGGTTGTTTCCACTGTGGCGAAGCGGGACATCTGATTAAGGACTGCCCAAGGAAAGGGCAGAGGGCAGGGTCTACCTCGGGAGGACAGGTGTAGGCTCTTATGGCACCAGGGCAGGCAAGGGGGCAAGTTCAGGCTCTCGTGGTCCCACCACTGCAAGAACGAGGTAGAGCAATTTCCGTTGAAAGTTTAATTTTTCTATTTGATCATCATGTCCGTACTTTATTCGATTCTGGCGCATCACATTCGTTTATCTCTACATCATTAGTTGAAACACTGCACCTAGATACTATTCTAGTTACAGATCCCTTAGTAGTCTCAAATCCTATTGGTGGTTCGGCTCATCTTTCTATGATTTTTCGGGATTTGAGAGTTTTTATCTTGGGTGTTGGGTTTGAATGTAATGCCTTTGTTCTTGGCTCCATGGGCTATGGCTTGATTCTAGGTATGGATTGGCTAACTAGATACGGGGCCATCCTAGATTGTGAAAGAAGGGTAGTTAAATTGATGACTTATTGTGGAAAGACCCTTGATATTTCTTGTGACCCTAATGGTCCAGTAATGCTTAGCTACCTAGAATCCCTTGACGCATCCGATGATGATTTACATTATGTTCGTATAGTCCGTGAATATGTTGATGTCTTTGATGAGGTGACGGGTTTACCCCTAAAACGTGAGATAAAGTTTCGAATATATCTAGTAGATAATGCAAAGCCAGTTGCGTTGCCAGTGCGCCACATGGCTCCAAGAGAGAGAACAGAACTCAGTAAGAAAGTGAAAGAATTGCTTGAGAAGGGGTTCATAAGACGTAGTATATCGGAGTAGGGTGCTCTAGTAGTATTTTCCATGAAGGCAGATGGGTCCCTTAGACTTTGTGTGGACTATAGAGAACTTAATCTTACTAAGAAGAATAAGCACCCACTGCCGAGGATAGACGATCTCTTCAATCAATTAGTTGGCACCTCAGTGTTTCCGTAGTTGGACTTAGCCACTGGTTTCCATCAGTTGAGAGTGGCTAAGGATAGTTTAGATAAGACTGCCTTTAGGACTCCGAACGGCTTCTTCGAGTGGCTTGTGATGCCTTTCGGTTTGACAAACGCCACCGCATATTTTGTTGACTTGATGAGTTGGGTGTTTAGGGAGTACCTTAATAAATTCGTGGTAGTCTTTGTGGACGACATCTTGGTCTTTTGTAAAAACGAGGAAGAGCATGCCCTACATCTTAGGGAAGTGTTGGAGACTCTTCGAGCGCATAGCCTCAAAGTTAAATTTTCAAAATGTCACTTTTGGAGGAAGGAAGTGTGATTCTTAGGGCATGTGGTTTCCAAAGAAGGGATAGCTTTGGATCCCGCGAAGGTAGTGGCCATCCAAGATTGGAAGGTCCCTAAAAATGCTACCGAGGTGAGGAGTTTCTTAGGGTTGGCTGGCTACTATAGGAAGCTTATCAAAGACTTCGCAAAAATATCAGCCCCATTAACACGCTTGACGAAGAACAACCTAGTTTTCACATGGGATGTAGGTTGTGATGATGCATTCCAATGTTTAAAGAGAGCTTTGACCACAGCCCCAGTCTTAGTGTTGCCAGATGGGAGTAAGCCATTTACCGTTTATACCGATGCTTGTAGGACAGGACTAGGCGCAGTCTTAATGCAAGAGGGAAGGGTAATAGCCTATGGTGGAAGGCAGTTGAGAGTGCATGTGAAAATTTACCTTGCGCATGACCTAGAGTTGGCTGCTATTGTTTTCGCGCTTAAGTCTTGGCGCCATTATCTTCTTGGCGAAAAATTCGAATTGTTCACTGACCACAAATCGCTAAAATATTTGTTCTCTCAGAAGGACTTGAACTTAAGGCAGCAAAGGTGAATGGAATTCTTAGCATCCTATGACTTAGAGATAGCATATACCCCTGGCAAGGGTAACGTGGTGGCAGACGCATTAAGTAGGAAAAGGTTGTCCATGAGTCCGTTGTTTGTTGAGCGGCGAAGCTTAGAGTTCATCTCTACGTTTGACTTTAGACCTTCCATTGACTTTGTACCCAGTTTGCTAGCATCCTTAGAGGTCAGACTTACGCTTTTGGGACGGACTGGTGAGGCACAGCGAGATGACCCACAGTTGGTTGAGTTAGTAGAGAAGCTCAAAAGAGGGGAGTCATCGAGCCATCTCCGTAGGTATACCCTAGATGATAAGGGTTGGTTACGTAGGGACGGCAGACTTTGTGTACCACGGGACGAGAATTTAAGGAAGACCATTCTTGACGATGCACATCGTTCGAAGATGACCATCCATCCCGGCGGGGACAAGATGTACATGGACATGATACGAGTTTACTTTTGGGCCGGCATGAAGAGGGATGTGGCTGAGTTTGTCCCTAGATACTTGGTGTGTCAACAAGTAAAAGCACAGCAAAAGAAGCCCGGTGGGTTGCTTCACCCATTGGAGGTCCCACAATGGAAGTGGGAAAGTGTCTCGGTAGACTTTATTGATGGGTTACCGAGGTCGAGGAAGGGTAATACGGGGATTTGGGTCGTGGTAGACAGACTTACTAAGAGTGCCCATTTCATTCGTGTGAAGAGTAAGAGGATTGCTCCATGGTTAGCCTCCGTATACATTCGAGAAATAGTTCGTTTGCACGGTGTTCCTTCTAGCATAGTGAGCGACCGTGATCCCATCTTTACTAGCAAGTTTTGGAAGAGCTTGCAAGAGGCAGTAGGGACTCAGTTATGTTTGAGCACCGCATATCATCCTCAGACGGGCGGCCAGACCGAGAGGGTGAATCGTGTTCTAGAGGACCTATTGAGGTTGTGTTTCTTAGACTTCGGAGGTACATGGGAGGAACATCTTCCGTTGGTGGAGTTCGCATATAATAATAGCTTTCAGTCTAGCATTGGCATGGCACCGTTCGAGTCTCTTTATGGACGGTCGTGTCGTTCGCCTACATGCTGGTGGGAATCTACAGATAAGATCTTGCTTGGGCCCGATATGATTAGAGAGACTTCGGAAAAGTTCGATTTGATTCGAAGGAGGATGAAGACGGCGCAAGACAGGCAGAAATCTTATGCTAACAAGAGGAGGACAAATCTTGAGTTTGATATTGGGGACATGGTCTTTGTCAAGGTGCCTCCATTAAGGAATGTTGTTCGCTTTGGGTCCGTTGGGAAGTTAGCACCAAGGTTCGTAGGGCCGTTTCCTATTAAGGAGAGGATTGGAAAGATGGCGTATAGAGTGGAGTTGCCCGAGAGACTTAGTGGTGTACACGATGTATTCCATGTATCACACTTGAGGAAGTGCTTGCATGAGACCGCGGAAGTGGTAGAGCTGAGCTTGCTTAGATAGGTGGAGATAGAGCGTGATGCGATGATTCGACGAGCTCCTGCGTGCATTCTTGGGTCGGAGATTAAGAAGTTGAGAAATCGAGAGGTCAGGCTAGTCAAAGTGCAATGGGGAGATGATGAGAGCAACGCTACTTGGGAGACGGAAGAGAAGATGCGTTAATTGTACCCTTTTATTTTTAAGGGTATGTCTTTTAATTTCCCCTTTATCGCTTAGCTTGTACTTGTTTTATCTTTAGTATGTCCTCTCGCTAGTATCTTTGACCTTTGGATAGGGTAGTCCTATGGTTGAAACATGTTTTTGAGACATATTATGTATGATGGATGTATGTGGATGCTAGTGGTTGCTCGTCGATGCATATACACACACTTTAGGCACTAGATCGGCTCAGTCACTTCATATTGCATATTACATATAAATGTGTGTACATATTTAAGTAATGGATGTATAATGGTTGTACTATCATATGGATGCTGCATTTTGGTGAATGGTTGTGCACACATGAAGAAATAATATGTATCGATAGGATTCTTTCGCATACATAACGGACGCAAGGCACTATCATGGTTTGCATTAAGGAGGTCAACTGAATCAGTACACCGCCTGATTTTACATTAGATAGAGAGCATATACACACACTTCTTGCATATGTTCATACAGCATTAGGAATTTTATAAGGACAATGGATGTCGGTGCTTGATGGTTGAGTAGATGGTTGTTTGGATGTTAGGATATGCATTCTCCTTAACTTGGAGATTTCGGGGGCGAAATCCTTTAAGGAGGGGAGAATGTAACACCCCATATTTCTATTAACACTAAAGTTCACAAATTAAAGAATAAATAATCTCAGATGTGAGAATTAAAAGAAACGGGTTCTGCCATTGTGTTCGTCTCAGAATTCTGGTTGAGATAGAGTCCAAGTTTGCGTGAATTGGACTTCGTATGAAGAAGTTATGGCCATCGGAAGTTTCAGAAAATTCAAAACAGATTTCAAAAATTCAAATTTCAGAGTCAGAATGGGTCAGGCGGGAAATTTCCCGCCGGGGCCAGGTCGACCTACCCTGACTAGGTCGACCATAGGGTCGACCTGCCCCACCTCCCCCCCCCCCCCCCCCGGGCAGATTTGTTTGGTGACCATAGGCTACGGCTGTAATAAGTTTTGAAACTAGGCTAAATGTGTTATAAGTTTTGAAACTAGGCTAAATGCTTTGAGTATCATACTATTATTTTATTGTATATGCCAGATATGTATTATTTGTATTCGAGAATGTTGCATCGGATTGTTTATAACTCTGTGTAATTTGAAGTTGATGTATTCTGACTATCCTGTATTGAATAGTTTTTCAGCTTGTGTAATCTTTTATATATAGTTATTCTATTTTTGTTCATGTATATTTTGTATATTATATGGTGTCATTTTGTTGTGAGATCTTATCGAAGTCTTGGTTTGGTGTTTTATTCTAATTTTACCGGACAACATGCATTTGATGGTATTTGAAAGTAATGTGATGTTGTAAGGCATCGACTTTTAGGTATCATAAAGGCTAAGTCAATACACATAACAAGTAACTTATGTTGTACGGTAATTTGGTTTATGTAGTATGATCACTAAGTGTGTTTTGTCCTATTTTGGATTAATGAATTATGATATGTTGGAGTATTCTAATTTGTGTAATTTAATATATTGAAATATTGCCAACTATGAAACAACTTCCAAGCAAAGGAAAAAAACACATCAAACAGTAGATAACATTACAAATACGTCTAATAACAAATAATACTACAACTGAGTGTGTTAGAATAAGTTCTCAAACAAATACATCTAATAATAGCACGAACAAAAAAAAAAGTTGAGTTGTTGAAGTATAGTGTCTCCTTTTATGGTCGTGGAATCAACATTTGATGCATCTATTTGCCTTAGAAGCTTGCATCTTGTCCATAATACCTTTAGTTCTTGACGATCTAGGCCTTTCGAATGCTCATTATGATGTTAGAGCCAGAATAATTAGGCTTTCTCTTATGAATTTAGTTGTTGGTTGATTGTTCGACTCTATATCAATATCATGTGCTGAAAAGCTACAATATAAATACATATAATTTTGAATAGGATTGTAAAGTATAACATTTTACATGAACATTACCAATCGTGATGTACTTTTGACTTACGTGTTATAATTAGGATGGTATAAGTTGTATCGGATAAGATCTACGACTGTTTGATGGTCGAAAAACGTTTTATGTCAACAGAATATAGTTGTATATGAAATAAAATTTGGATATCATATTAACTGCAACGGACGATATACTATTTCAAAAATTCAACAAATATGTCTTGCCTTTGAGTTGTGCATACTAAACTATCATATGTCGGGTATGGATGACAAAGTTATACGTTTTGTTGAAAATTCATGAAAGAAGTATATAAAACACATATGTTGCTTCCCACGTTGTGCTACATTCTTAGGTGGATTACTATAACTAGGAGACAAAATTACTTGTTAAGTATAGTTCGCAGCGGATGAAACTACAATTTGTTCTACAACCAACCTTTTGTTTTTCTCCAATAAATAACTCTACTGATTTAGAGACGGCAGAAAATATTAGTTCAACATTGTCGCCATCAACGTTTTAATTGTTTTGGATCTAGAATAGCTTTAGTCAATTGCAAATTGAATCAACGTCATACTCATCTGATTTATCTTAGTTGATGTGTAATTTGACTATTTTAGTTGTGTAACCCCCCGGAAAAATGCGATCTTGGTTATCCGATATACAACACATATCGAACATCCAAGGATCGAAAATACCGGTAGTTAATGAAAGAAATTAGAGGGTGAGAATAGATAAGATAGAAACTTAGAATATAAGAAGAAGAAGAACACAACATCAGAGTGACACGAACCTCACAGCGGAATGAACAACATATAACATATGTAACATAACTTGAAATATATATCTGTATTTGAATATACATATCATTTCAAAGTATAGCACTTACAACACAGCGGAAATACACTATAGCTATATGATCCTGAAGCCTCCTGCTCCAGCTCTTCAAGTATCTGTAAATCCTGACTACTTGACTGCTCGTACAAAATTGGACACCCAAGAGTTTAAGGAGAACAAAACAAAATAAACTCTGGGTCAGTCATGGGACTAGTATGAGTAAAACAATTTAAACAGTTTGAACAAGTAAACGATATCTCATAAGACAACGCCGTATAATGGAACGGGTTTTTCCCTTATGAGAATCCAAAATATCTTTACATCAAAAATCTTTTGATATTATAATAATGTCTATCAAGCACAATATAATAATCATCTAGCAGAAACGCTTTCATCTCACGTTCTACATACATAGTATACAATCAAAACCGCAAGCACATATTGGGTAATGGATGGATTTCCAATTATGATAAGGTATGGAACCACCTTTCGCTAGTGTACCTCTAGAGAGGAATACACTGGGTTCAACAAGAACATCTTGCAACCCGGCCACACATGACCGACCACTCATTTCGCTTGAGTGTATCGAATGTATATCACCAACGGTTGGGATCAGCAACCGTTTCCCGAATGGGACAACATCAACAATAGATTTTCTTGAAGTAAATGAAAATCTAGATCAGGTGATTATACACCCTAATAGGTGCGACCAACATAGCCATGCTACCTGCCCGATTTTTGTCATTTACCGGTTGATGAGGCTTGAGGTTACGCTTTATCATCACATCAGATTCACTTCGAATGCCACATTGTCAGATCCATCGAAAATCACTAATTGACGTCTACAACAGTACATTATGTGTTAGCTAAAGAAGTTTCCTTCTCCGCTTCCACTCTTGGTACGGTTTAAGAAATCAATGTACGTGACCTTTCTGGAAATACTCTATCAGACATTCATCCATACAAGTCATCCAGGAACAGGATGAACCGAAGGTACTATTCAGTATATCCATCTTAGGCACTGTTATCTAAGACTTATGCAATAGCCCTTGCACTTTACTCCGTCTTCAATTATCTTTGGCATATATGATTCGCAATGCTTATGCCAATACAGAGTGGCTCTTTAGATAATAATCCAACCGGTCTCTCCATATTAACAACATTAAAATGGTCAAAACTTCGATAGTCTGTGATTTAACCATCAAAGAAAAACATGTGTACAAACAACGATATTATTTCCAGATGGAAATTCTATCAATAAATCATCAATCATATATATACATATATTCATATTTCCTTATTTTCTATGTTTAGAAAATATACTTTAACACTGGAAAACATTTCCATTTCTAATCCATATTTCCAATTTCAATATTTGATTACGTTTCTGATTCTATTTGGAAAATATTTCCAAATCTTCTTTACTTGGATTTAAACAGATGTTTAAATCAACATCGCGACGACAACTCAAACCACTATACTTATTTACTAAAATCACTTAACCACTTTCACTCTCGAACCTTAACCATTTCTAAATTAAAAACGAAGTCAATCAAGTTGGGGTATAACTACCTCTCAGACCTTAACTGAACAACATTTCAAATCTCGAAATAGGGTAAGTTCATCTTTATAACTCTTTAACACTTCCTTACGAACCCTTGGATTCTATTTACGAACCCCCTTCTTTTACAAGTTTACGTGATTATAACAATGGTGTTATAATCTCCTGCATCCGAAATATATTATCTTTAATATGACTTTTTATTTCTTAACTCGAATAATATAACGACAACTAATTTATTTACTCCTATTTGGTTAACTCTAATCTATAACTCTTATTTGAATAACTCCAACCTAATAACTCTTACTGGATTATCTCTTATTCGAATAACTTATATTCGATTTGCTTACTTTCGAATACTTATATTCGATAATCTCTTTCTTCGAATAAATCTTATTCGATTTAACTTCTGTCGAATAACTAGATTCAGTTATCTCACTTCGAATATCTCTGATTCGATTCACTTCCTCGAATAACTAAATTCGATTAACTCATTTCAACTCTATTTGAATAAACTAAATTCGATTAACTCCATTTGAATAACTCTAGTTCGATTTAACTCTATTTAATAACTCTAGTTCGATTTAACTCTATTAATTACTCTAGTTCGATTTAACTCTATCGATTAACTGTAATTCGATTTAACTCTAAATGATTTAACTCTACGGTTTAACCTAACTGGTTAACCCTAATGGCTTTACTCTAACTAGTTAACCCTAATGGTTTTACTCTAACTAGTTAACCCTAACTAATTAACCCTTTGTCCTTATTCAGTTTCAAACATCGATGTTGAAATCGATTCTTACTTCTTTATATAAGTCCTGACTTATATATTCTATTTATCCAAATGATAAATATTTAACTTAATTTATAAATATCATTTATAAATCAATCTTCTCCTTTTATCAGTTTACTTCTTCATATATAAGTTCAGACTTCTATATATATATATATATATATATATATATCCAAGGATAAATATTTCCTTTATAATCTATTTGTAAATGGTTTTACAAATATTCTCTTTTATAAACCTTTTTGTTTTCTTGAACAAATATTTCCCTTTTTATTTTATTTGCAAATAGTTTGCAAATATTCCCTTTATAATCTCTTATTTATTCCTTAATAAATATCTTCTTTAATGACTTAGTTCTAAGTGTTTCCTTTATTACCTTATTTATTTATTCTAAGTATTTCCTCTAAAAATATCTTATTTAAAACTTATTCAATTTCCTAAGTCAATATCCTTGTTTAACTTATTCAATCCCTAAGTTAATATCCTTTGTTTAACTTATTCAATTACAAAGTTAATATCCTTTGTTTAACTTAGTAAATATCTAAGCTAATATCTCTTTATCTTAACCTATTACCTTAGCAAATAAATAATCCATTAATCGTATCTTATTTATTTAACAAATAAATATCTCATTATCTTATCCTATTTATTTTCTAAGTAAGTAATCCACTTTATAAATATTCTATTTATAAAAATTTCCTTCATTTATAATTCCCACTTAAACTATTTATAAATATTTCATTTATAAATATTCCTATTTATAAATATTCTATTTATAAATATTCTCTTTTATAAAATCCTCTAATTTTATAAATATTCTCTTTTTAGTATTCACTTTGACAAATTCCCCTTTTCTCCAAATCCCGGTATGTTATGGTGTTTAACATATCAAATTACGATGTCCAATATCGTCCATACACACACAATCAACAACAGGTTATAATTCACATCATATATCAAAATATATGAAAAACAATAAAATAACTGTTGAGGAATCCAGTCGGATTCCTCCAACTTTTTTCCCTCCATCCACAGATGTTACACAATAAAATCAACATTTACTTTCAGTTCCGTATGATATATTCTGCTAAACAGAATCAATATAGAAATTCAACTAACTGTAAAAATACAATATGAAAATATAAACTGTTCAGAGTTTGTGAGATTTACTCGCATTGGACGATCATCGTTAATAACGATAACCATCGCCTGATTCAGACGGCAATTTATTTTTCCATAAATTGTAACGAGCTTCGATTCACTCCCAGTAAGTTCCACGGTGTAGCCACCGTCCATACGATCCCAACGCAACTTATGATTCGTCAATCTGATATCGTATGATCAAGTTATTGAATTTACAAGATGGTATAGTATTTAATATAATTTAGACTAAATTTTCCTTTATATTTACTTGGGCTTTACCTCAAGTTCCCGGCCCACCATACCCAAACAAAGCCCACCCGCTCCACACCTTTAACTCCATCTTCCTCAACAACACACGACCACTACTCCAGATCCAAACGTAGCCATTTTGATTCACTTCTCCACCATTTCTCCTTCCATTCATCCACTTAAAAATCAAACAAAAATCACTTTAATACTCCTCATACAAATCCGCAACTCTCTAACCCAATTTTGTGCAATTCGATCCCTCCTCGACACTTGCGTCGAACAGCTCAGATCCATGAAAAAAATGTAGACATCGACATCGATACCCATGCAATCACCTCAAAATTCTCCAAACGATGTTAAACCTTGATCTAAACCCATAGACGACACGCACACCCTGAATTTCCACATCGATTCACAATGAAATCGAACCCTAGTTTTCGCGACTTAGGAAATGGACGTTCCAGACTAACGTCGAACTCAGGAAATTTTACAAGATTGTGAAGAGCATATACTCTTGAATTCAAACATATATCATTCTCGATTTATAGATTTTTTTTCTAATTGTTGTTGAATTTTTGAAGACTAAACTCATTCACTGGAAGAGAAAGAATGTTGGCGGCTCATGAAGACGATTATATAAGGGGACAGAATTTTTCTTATGGTTGAAAAAGAAAGGATGTGGCTTGGTTTTGTTCACAAACACTTATATTTTAGTTTTTATATATTCATTTTTCCTTCTAAAAATCCGTGTGATCACACACGATATTCAAAAATCGCGAAAATGGTCATGTAGCTACAGTCCGACATTACGATCCCAACGAAACTGGTTTCGACGAATTCCGACTCTGTTTGCTCACACAGCGTACTTTTAATGGTAAAAATACTGATTGTTCTTCACGTTAAAATCTCGTACGGCCACATACTAACTTCAAAAATCATGAAACTTGACATCTAACAATAATTCAACATTGCGGATCCAACAAAATTAGTTTCGTCGAACTCTGAGGTCGTTTGCAAAACTGGCTATTTTTAAAGCTCTGAATGACCCATTTAAATATATAAATATATTTAAATATAATTAAATTAAATATAAATAAATTTATATTATCGTATATACTCACAGTGGAATACCATACAACTCTTACTGGGATTTATAACTTGATATTTCAATTCCTGATTAAATTGATATTCGATTTCAAATGAAATTCCTTTTTAAAAATATAAATAATTCCTTTATAAATTATAAAGGAATTCCACAGCGACTTTTCTAAAATTTGATTTGGACGTAAATCAAAATCTACCTGACGAAATCCAGATTTTTCTCTCTTGCTAGAAAGATATACTCCACCAGCTCCACACGTTTCTTGTTTCACAGAAATCTGGCTTAAAACGAATCCTGTACATTCAGTTGAAGTTCAAATCGCCAAATTACGAACTGCAGCGCCATTTCAAGCTCGATTTTAATTATAATATAATTATACATTCACAATTTCGTTCAAATAATATATTTGTTATTCTAATTCAATTCTAAACTGAATTAAATATCACAGATGATCCAGTTCACACCATATCGCCATTTCAGCCCATTCTGATTATTTCAGAATTAAATATATTATTTAATTATTATTTTAATTAAATATTCACTATTATTTTATTAACGACCATATAATTCTCTAATCACTATTTAAATAATTAAATTAATTAATTATTATATCGCTGGAAAATGCGGGTCATTACATTCTTCCCCACTTAAAGTAATTTCGTCCTCGAAATTGCTAAGGTAGAAAACAACTCTATTAACTGGTTATAACTTATTTGTTCACTTCTCAACTTCAGTTTCCACTGGATAAATTTAATTTTAATTAAATTATTAATTCAATTCTATTAACGAATATTTTCAAAAATACTGAAAATTTTCTAACACCCGAAATTTCTGAAAAATTTCGCCTGCACCTCCTTTGTACTGGTCAATAGGTCAAACTCCAACTCGCCTCTCTGGGCCTTCTCCAACCCAAAAGAAAATCAAACAGCCAAGCGGCTTGCCAATTTGGCTCATCAAAATCTCAAACAATATGAAATATAAACTTGTACTTTTTTGTCGGGCATATCAACTCTATCACTTCCATATGCTATCAACTCAACATACACCAATGTTATCCCAATCAAATTTCTGAAATCACTTTTATCTCCAACACAACCATTTGCTTTTTACCAAGCCAAATTCTCATTTCAAACTCAAGTTTCGTTCTTGATCCCGAATCCTTAACTCATCAACACAATATCATTTCAAATCAATTTCTATTACCACTTAACTGGCTTTACTTAAATTCCAATTCGCTTTTACAAATTCCTATTTAATTTGTCTTAAATTAACTAAACCAAATTCTGGGAGTTCTAAACAGCTTACCATATCAAAATCAAACTTCCCTTTCAGGATTCAAAACAACTCATTTTCCCAAAACAATTCGAAATCAATATCTTTGGTGGTAATCCGTCACTTACAGCTCGAAAATGAATACTGATGATGCAGCTGTCATCATCAGAATCTATTTTCCAGTGATCGAAGTGAGTTCAATACTATAAAACCATTTCTGAACATTTCCACTTTGAAATTCATTCCAAAATATAATTCACACTGCTTGTAAAACAATTTAAAATCTCCTAGGATCTTAAATTTACCTATATTTAATCCAAGTCTATTTACAAACACTTATCCAATTTTCCAGAATTTTAATTTAATTTCTGGTTTAAATGTCAAATTTAACTCATCTGATTTCACGTATTTCACTTATATGAATTCTGATTGGTTATTTACATAACCATTTAATTTATAATCTTACTTGATTATAATAACAACCAATATAACCACTATATTATAATTTCGATATATATATCTTCTCTATATCAAGATATACCTTGGGTAAACTTATTTTAATTTACCCTCTTTTCAAAACATATCGTGTCGACCCATCGTATTCGAGAGTTTATAAACTCCTACTGATACAGTGGATCAAACTGATCGACCAGAACCCATTAACAACTCAACCAATAAATCTCCAAAATATAAAATCATTTTATATTGAATAACAAATACGTTCACTCGTATATATACACTCAAACTCAATCTAGGGCATTACTAACCGTATCTCTACCGAGTCACGCCACAGAGCCAAGGTAATTCACTTAACCTTATGCTTTGATACCAACTGTAACGACCCGGAAAAATGTTGAGTAGGTTTTGCAACCATCTTCTCTAATCCCCAAAGCAGCAAGGTAATACCCCACTATGGCTTACATTGGTACCCCAGCACCATGTTTTATGGCCAACCTTTCGACTTCACAACCAACCCTCATTTTCGGGACATGTAGGGGTAAGAGTCTCCCTTCGCCACCTAACGAAAAGCGAGAACCCCCTATCATGCGACACATGCACCAAGCACGCAACATGGACTGGTATGAGTAAAACAGTTTAAACAGTTTGAACATGTAATGACCGCCAATTTCGCTCGATCCGAATCAGTCGCTAAACCGACCAAGACCGTTCGAAACGCCTGATTGTTTTGAGAACACGACAAACCAGAATGCAGACAGAAGAACATATCATTGTATATTACAACAATTCATCAGAATACAAGAATATACAGAGTATTAACAAATAAAATACATTCGATAAATATCAGAGATTACAATAAATTACATAGCAACGGAAAATAATACAAAACACAACTGAAGGAGATATACGGATACAGAGCTTTCCGGATATCATTCCAGCTGTAAATCAGGATCCTATGAATATAAATTTGCAAAACCAAAACTACTAGCTGCCCATGTCAAAATAAGGGCACCCAGATTTTAGGTTAAAACAATAAACTCCAAGGTCAGTCATGTGACTTGTGTGAGAACTAAAACAGTAATTAATCTTTATTTTAAAGTTAGGTAAATCAAGGGACCACGCCGTATAACACGGAACGGGTTTCCTCCCAAGAATACCGGTGCATAAAACAACAGCGCAATGCTAAATAAAGAACAATGAAGCTATTATAAGACCCAGGTCCCATCACACATGCAACACAAGCCGGAGGATAGGGTTTTAACTTATAATAGCCAAAGAATGCTTGATACGCTAAATTTCATCTTTTATTATTACTATAAGTGAAGAAATCAATTTCAGTCATATGCGGCATGGGTACCATATATCATGTCTCTATACTAGGCTCTACAATCAAAACCGAATTATCACATATTGGAAATTGGATTTCCGTCTGTGAACCGAGGCCAGGGATCGTTCTCTACCGATTCGAGACAATCTAGCCTACCATGTCTCAGGCAAGTACTCAGTCAAGCCTTGGATCGTCAGGGCTGGTCCACCGATGTGGATTAAAATGCCTGAACAATACGTCTCCCCGCCCTATGGGGTGCAAATGAACCAACGAATGACTCCATCGGCTTCACATAGTCACCGATATATCCGAGGCGCCTCGCAATAGCAACAACCACATAAGTCAAACTCGTCAGGGCGTGTAAAACCACTGACGCCACTTCTAGCTAGAAAGAAACGCATGTCCTCCCTGAAGTCCTCTCCCATTTCTGGTTCACAACCGGGGTGTGAGGCTCGCGAATCTATGCTACACAAAGCTATGCCACACAGGTCGTGCTTTAATCATCAACCACAAGACTCTGTTTTTCAACAGAAGCCTTAATCATTTGCATCTCAGTATGCCACACAGGCAATTCACGCTATGCAACCGATATCAATCACACAGAATGAAACCCGATGTCAGACACACATCCATTTACAAGTCCGTTCTGGGTCTGAATGAAACCGGAGGCACCTAGTACCTCGCATATCCATCGATCTCCAAGTACGTCTAGACGACCACTAACTGATTCCTTCCTCTTGGGTGTACGACCCAATCAAGATCATCAGTAACCACCCAAACGACGTGAAGACCTCTGGTCTTCGACCACCGTCTTCATCTTCGACTCATCATTGAATCAGTTATTCAAAATGGGATAAACCCGGTCATTCTGAATAATTCGCGTATATAATAAACAAGTGTTACATAAACACAACATACGCCTCATTCCAATTCATCAGTCACTAATCGTAAATTAGTAAGAGATCAATTCCCCAAATATTAACCCCGAAGGCCGAAACCAACATCAGATCAATACCCAGGAAACCGTTCTGCTTAGCTAACCTACAGTTAGTTTCTAAATTTCACATTCTTAGGGAAAGGTTCTCATTAATTTTATCAAAGAACAAGTAAACGATATCTCATAAGACCACGCCGTATAACGGAACGGATTTTTTCCTTATAAGGATCCAAAATGTCTTTATATCAAAAACCTTTTGATATTATAATAATGTCTATCAACCACAATAATAATCATCTAGCAGAAACGCTTTCATCTCACATTCTACATACATGGTATACAATCAAAACCGCAAGCATGTATTGGGTAATGGGTTTCCAAATATGACAAGGTATGGAACCACCTTTCACTAGTGTACCTCTAGAGAGGAATACACTGGGTTCAAAAAGAACATCTTGCAACCCGGCCACACATGACCGACCACTCATTTCGCTTGAGTGTATCGAATGTATATCACCAATGGTTGGGATCAGCAACCGTTTCCCGAATGGGACAGCATCAACAACAGATTTTTTGAAGTAAATGAAACTCTAGATCAGGTGATTATACACCCTAATAGATGCGACCTACATAGCCATGCTACCTGCCCAATTTTTGTCATTTACCGGTTGATGAGGCTTGAGGTTACGCTTTATCATCACATCAGATTCACTTCGAATGCCACATTGTCAGATCCATTGAAAATCACTAATTGACGTCTACAACAGTACATTATGTGTTAGCTAAAGAAGTTTCCTTCTTCGCTTCCACTCTTGGTACGGTTGAAGAAATCAATGTACGTGACCTTTCTAGAAATACTCTGTCAGACATTCATCCATACAAGTCATCCAGGAACAGGATGAATCGAAGGTACTATTCAGTATATACATCTTAGGCACTGTTATCTAAGACTTATACAATAGCCCTTGCACTTTACTCCGTCTTCAATTATCTTTGGCATATATGATTCGCAACGCTTATGCCAATACAGAGTGGTTCTTCATATAATAATCCAACTGGTCTCTCCATATTAACAACGTTAAAATGGTCAAAACTTCGATAGTCTGTGATTTAACCATCAAAGTAAAGCACGTATGCAAACAACGATATTATTTCTAGATGGAAATTCTATCAATCAATCATCAATCATATATATATATTCATATTTCCTTATTTTCTATGTTTAGAAAATATACGTTAACACTGGAAAACATTTCCATTTCTAATCCATATTTCCAATTTCAATATTTGATTACGTTTCTGATTCTATTTGGAAAACATTTCCAAATCTTCTTTACTTGGATTTAAACAGATGTTTAAATCAACATCGTGACGACAACTCAAACCACTATACTTATTTACTAAAATCACTTAACCACTTTCACTCTCGAACCTTAACCATTTCTAAATTAAAAACGAAGTCAATCAAGTTGGGGTATAACTATAACACCCCACCTCCGCTATGGTCACTTACAAAGGGAATGCACTAGCTTTGGTGGAGTATTATCTAGGTAAACATACACAGAAATATTACAAGACCGAACATAAATAAAACAGCGGAAGGAAAACCCAAATTTCATTGCTTCAAAATCTAGTAAGGTCCAAAGCCCTTTACATCAAAATGCTATTAAGTCAATTACATCGAAATCTATCTTGCAATAGTAAAGAAGCATAAAACCACAGTTATAAATCATTCCCCAATAAAGCAAAGCAAGCCATAGCCAAGAGAAATCCAAGTCGTACATGAAAGAGCTTTGGAGCTTGGTAAGATCTGAACTAAGCTGTATTCCCACCCTGCGAACCTGGGGGGAGAAACGGAAGAAAAAGAGGCGAAACAAAACGGGTCAGTCATAAAGACTGAGTAAGTCCTAGTGACTTTCAGCATAAAAACAGGTAAAGATAACAATGCATGAATAAACTGAAAGTAAACATAAGCATGATGACAAGATAAGCTACAGGAAAGATAACTAAGAATAACCTCATATGGTTTTTGTCAAGTATAACTGTTAGATCAAAATTTGGACCTAACACCCAAATTGTTCTGATTCGTAAAGAATTAAAACTGGAGAATGAAGAAAAAGCAGAAAACACACAGAATTTATAGTGGTTCGGCGTTAACGAGCCTACGTCCACTTTATATGTTATCGATTATACTTTGAATGCTAGTACAATCAATGATTTCTCTCAAACTCACTCTTGCAATTATGATTTCTCTCAGTAATCTCGAAGTAAAACTGATGAGAAATAGTGGTATGACAACAATGGTGGAATCAGTGCTCAATACTGCCAAAAGATCCTGAAAAATGCCAGTCTCTGGGCTATTTATAGCTGATTCTATCAGGCGGTTCGCGGTTACACGTGGTGCAGATCCCGAGAAAATCAGATCGGATCGAGCTTTGAGGAGGAATTGGTCAATATGACAGTTGTGGACAGGTGTCGCTGGATCCACGTATTTCGGATCGCTGAAGACCAGTTCGTGGTTGAACAAGTCAGGAGTTTCACCACGTAGCAGGGGATCGGATCGGAGTGAGGTGGTGACATAAGTGCGGATCGGGTCATGCTCCCACGGACGGATCGAGTCGTGCTCCCATGGGCGGATCTGGTCGTGCTCTACGCTGGCGATCCGAAGGGCGCGATCCGTGTGTGCGATCCGATCTTTGAGGAATGTAGTTCCATACTTTCTTCTTGTGTGTGAACCTTGGTGGCTTGGACAAAAAGCTAGCCAACATTTTGCCCCCTCGAAGTATGTTTTATCGAGGATGGAATATGCTTCGAAATTGCGAACTTATCTTTTCACGGAACGGTGTGAATTAGTAGTCATGTTTGTTTGAAAAGTCATGTTGCTTCGGAAAGTTGTGTCCCTTTGATTTGTATAAATATCGGGTGGATCTTCAATCATTTCTCCATTTATCGGACAATTCTCATTTCTGAAATTTTTCTTGGAGACCTCGTTGTTGAGTATATCAGGTAAGCTTCTCGACTTTTCCTCTCCCCTTTTCTCTCTCTTTTTTTTTACAAGTATTTCTGGAGGTTCGCTTCTTTTCATCCTTGGTCGGTTCGGTTCGCAGCGACGCGCCATGGTTCGCGGGAGCATTCTTTGTCATGGTCCAGTGAGACGAGATGCTCGTCTCGTTCCAGCCTTCGTGTGGGTCTTAGGTATGGTGGCCCATCCTTGGTAACGAGTCGATCTAGGGATCGGCCTCTTTCTTCTCTGCTGGGCCCAATGGGCTTGCCCCTACGATCCACCGAAGCCCACGGTTCGTGTGGGACAAAAAAGGGGAGGTCAACGGTCACCGTTTTCTCTATATAAATCGAACCGAACTTCACTTTTCTCCTTCTTCTTCTTCCTTCAGCAACGCGCCGCCAAGTCTTTTCGAGAAAAACCCTAATTTTTTCTTCCAAAAAACCCGATTGTTCTTCCCAATTGAAGAAAGGTAATCTCGTCGAAATCATTCTCATGCAATTTCTCACTCGTTTTTCTGGAATTTAAGAAGAAAAAATGGGAAAACTGGTGATGTTTGAGACCGCATCCGCGATGGATGATGGGTTCAGGTGCTCACGTGATGGAGCAAGGAGGGGTGATGAAGAAGAGGCGAGGGAGAAGAAGAAGGACGAATCAGATCGGATAGGAGCATCGGTTCGTGGTGATGCGAGGTTCAGGGGGGAAGTCATGGTGTGGAATCCGATATTGGACCGGATCGTGTCCGAGGTCAGGGAGCGGATCGTGGTGATGGCAAGAGTACGGTTCGCTATGAGCTTACGGCGATCCGAACGGATACATTCTCATGAGTTAGCGTTTCAGCTACGGATTCATATTTGCCTCGCGACCCTCGAATATGCCACGATCCGAACCCCAACGTGCGATCCGAAAGGGTACCACGAACTAGATAATGAACAATCCAACGAACTTGTATAGTAAGTAGTGCAACTTAATTCCAGTACATCAATGGACAGTTAGGTTAGAGCCTTTGAGACGAACTTTCTGGACTGACCAAATGCATAATTTAACAGCGAACAACGATAGACATCTTGATGATCTCGTTGACTTTTATGTTTTTCTTTAATGCATGCACAGGCACACACCGACACTTGCACACACAGGGGGGATGGGTAATTATAATCTTATTTCTCATGTTACTCGCCTAAACAGTAATATTGGATAATCATTCCCCTTCAAGATCTGATACAAAGACGGATCCCGAGGTGTATGAGCATCTCAACCCCGAGGTTCTTCCATCTAATCCAGAGGGTGCGGATTCTGGATCCGAATATGAGGCAGAAACAGAATCGAATCCGTCTGAGAGTACCTCGCTTGATGAAGAATCAGAGGTAGGTGGCTGAGCTCCCGACGAAGTCCCCAGTGCAATAGAAATAGAGAAATTCACAGACTCTCTAGCTTCCAAACTCGATGACATAAAGCTTAAGAGAATTTACTTGAGACATGGGATCCCCTGGGATGATGTGAGGACACCCGGCAGCGAAGATAGACCTCAGTTAGCTCCGGAAGGATATATGACAGTTAGCCGACTCATGTGCTGGGTAGGAGCTATTCCTCTGTTTCCTCCAATCGTCATTGAGACCTTAAAATGATTGGGTATTGCTCTGATGCAGCTTCATCCCAATGCCTATGCGGCTCTATACACTCTATATATCGCATACGCGGGAATCCTGCATACCGAGCTCACATTTAAAGATTTAAAATTCTTTTATCTTTTCAAGCATCGCTCCTCGGCAACCCCAAATCTCTCTTTCTTCGAATCGGTAGCAAATAGGAAGGTTCTGTCTGACGGATATAGCAACATAGGGGATCCCAAGGCCGATTGGTTCTATATAAAGAGACAGGCTGGGTGTTCAAGAAGATGGCTTAAATCAAGTAAACTTTTAACTTTTAACTGAATAACTTATTTAAGAAATCGAAGCATTAACATGCCCCTTCTTTTTTTTCTCTAAGCAGATCACACCTTTCCCAAGACGGAAGGCTTGGTATACAATAATCGACTGTCTCTTCTTCTACAAAGGAAATCCGATTTTCTAAAGATCAAGAAGTGCATTACTGATGAGAACCTTCACAAGCATCGCCTTCTGGATATAAGGTTTGGACTTGGTGCAGGCGGCAAACCCTACAAGTACGTGCCCCCAACGGAGGGAGAAGGAACGTCACGGGCAGCAGAAACAATTAAATTTCGTAAGAGTCCTTCCCCGATAATCATCCAAGATGACGAGGACCTAAACATATATAGAGGAGATGAGGCCCGTAGTGATAATTCTAAGGAAATCCCAGTTTCTCCGGGGGTTTCCCCTCAAGGGCCTCTCTTTCGATTGAACCTGCTGCTCCCGATGATTTAACAGAAGAACAACTATTTAAAGAGCTGAGCAAAATTCCTTTGCCTGATGATGTATACACACAGGGAGACTTTGAAGGGGAGCCATTTTTCCCTGTTTCTGAGGAAACAACTGTTCCAGTTGGAGAATGAGAAACTACTCAGATGAGCCTGACTTCGGGCCCTGGTCTGTTAGTGGGGAATTATATGGGATGCACAAATCACACGCACTGCCTGACTCCACACTTTTATATCAACAGTATTCAGGGTTTTAATATGCTCTTTTTTTCTTTTGCAGGGAAGATGTCTCACATGCGATCTTATTCCTATCGCTCTCTTCGTGAAGGCACACCTAGCCTTCATCCAAATCCTAAGCGTGCTCGTGGCCTTTCTCACAAGCCTACTTCTTCACAATCCCGGTCTCCATCAAAACCAACCTCTGGCAAGCTTCCCAGTTATTCGGTGCCACCTACAGGGGGAAAAAACTTCCCAAAGAATTAACCCCTCCGAAGAGTGCACCCTCTCACAGCAGGTCATCAAAAAGACACTACGAGCCCAAGGATAAAAGCAGGAATCCAATCAAGGATTCTAAAAAGGAGAAAATTGACATTGTCCCTTCTAGCCAACAAGATTTGGTTGCCCCCGGGTCACGAGATTACATCCATGGTCTTGAGACTCAGGCTAAGCTGGAAAAGTTGCGAGAACACTTCCCTAACATCTTCTTCAAAAGGATGATGTTTGTTCCAGCCTTGGAACCAGTCCCTAGGAAGTGGGATACTGAGGTCATCGGGCACATCCGCCATGCAGCCCGGCAGTATAAAATGATGAAGAAACATGCTGTTAATCTTTCAGAGGTCATCCGAACGCTTGAGATGGAAGCGCACAGATCCAAAGTGAAGATAGACAGCAATGAATGGGCCAGGACAAAAATGGAGAAGGACTTAGAGGATGCACAATCCCTGCTTGCCTTGGCCCAACGAGACGCTAAAGATTACAAAACAGAACTGGAGGAGGCCAGGCAACGTTTCCATAATGAGCTTGATTCTAATAGCAAAGAACGAGTGTTATTGAAACAAGAGGTGGAAGATCTCAGGATGGCCAACTCCGAATTGAAAACAGCACAGGATCACTTCGAGACCGAAAGAGCTGCTTGGGAGAAAGAAAAGGCGAGTTTGAAGGAGAGTTTAGCTTTGGCCGAAGGAGAGAAAGTAATTCTGAATGAGCAAGTCGCGGATGCAGAGAGGCATGCGGCTCTCGCTGAAAAGAATGTAGAAAGTGCCATTGAAATGGCTACTACTTCTAACAATAAGCTCCTCGAGAGAGAAAAGGATATCGAAGGGTTTGAAGAGACGATATTTGACTTCCTCGGCCATGTCCTCAAAACCCGTAACATCTCGTGGATCCCGGACTACCACGTCACTTTAGCCAACATATGGGATGCCATCGTCGAGGGTGAAAAGCGGAGATTAGGAGTTGAAGAGATTGACGAAGATGAACTAATGAGGACCATTCTGAGGGATAACGAGCCCGAGGATCTGGCAGAAGGCCGGCGCCTAATTCAAGAAGAAATGGAGAAGGAGAGGACCCTGGCTAAGAGCAAAAACAAGATTGACGAAGGCTCGAGCTCAGCTGTAGAGCCCAAGGCCTCCGGAGTTAAGGAATACAACCCTGATGATCCATTAATTCCTTTGGGCCTGACTCCTGTGGTTGTCGGAGCTTCTGCAGCTAGCCTGGATGGAGGATCAGCGGAAGGTATCTCCCTTTTTTCCCCACAATTTGTCAAAGCAATTGTGAGTTGTCGTCGTCTGGTGGAGCAACCAATCGAATTAATAACATGTGTTCCTCATAATACACGTGGCGGGCCCGTCGACAAGGATGTCGAGAAGAGGACAGAGGCGGAGAAGATTGACGTCTCGCCTAGCGCCGGTGTTGATATACTGAAGCAGGCTGAAGGTACAACAGCGGAGAAGGGCGTCCTGGCACCCAGTGCTAATGCTCCCAAGGATGATGAAACCATCGATGCCTTGAAAGATATGGACGGGCGCCATGTAGATGATGAGGAGGATATCATTAGTACCAAAGAAGTCGAAGGTGATGACGACGAAACTTTGGCTAAAAGAAAGGCTAGGCAGGAAAAACATTTGGCTTTAAAGAAGGTGGGACAAGAGCCTTTGAACGTAACTCCTATCTCGGAGTTTGACCCCAAAACTGGGATGGTTCTGAAACTCCAGCCCAAATCGATCACTAAACAGCTTCATTTTGAGAATCCCGATGATTTCCCAACTTCCCTTACTGATAAAAGAAAGAGAAAGAAGGATGAGGAGGAGTCTTCGGATGAACCTTCAGCTCCTCTCATAGACAAAAGGAAGAGAAAGAAGGATGATCAATCTGATACTAACAAGGCGGAGCTGGAAAAGCAGAAGAAGGAGAAAAAGTCCAAACGTAAATAGGATACTGTCGCTTGTCTATGTTTTGTTTTTAAGATTCCCACTGGCCATGAAATGTAGTTGTGAGACTGGCCCTCACTTTTGTTTTAGGTTGCCTTTTACGTTTAGGCTTGCATTTCATGAATGAAAGTTTATTTCTTTTGCATCATCGTGTACCTGCATTTAATAAACTTTTCATGTTCAGTCATAAATTATTTACTTATTACCACAAATCATTCAAGCAACAAAAAGACTTTAACAGCATTGTATCGCATCAAGATACACCTATGCATATATCTATCCCCAATCAATCGTTAAAGATTGATTTGAGTTGCATGCACGTTGCCCCCTGTTTCTGAACATGGGGGACTTGGAAATTTTTGTAGGGTTAGAGTTCTTGCGGTGCCCGGCTTTTGGCAATTCGGTACTCTCCCGATCCATCTGCGGGTCAGAGTTCGAACTCGTGTCATAGTCTACGCACCGATCCTTCAGCGGGATAGAGATCCTGTGGGCGTTGAGTCTCCAGCAGTATTCTCAGCGCTTAATCATAGACGCCTTTATACTCTCCTAGCAGTCGCCGAGGTTAGAGTTCGAGCTCAGTAGTTATGTCGCTCCCCGATCCTTCAGCGGGGTAAGAGCTCTTTCTCAGCGCTCAGTCGAAGACGCTTTTATACTCTCCTGGCAGTCGCTGAGGTTAGAGTTCGAGCTCAGCAGTTCTGTCGCTCCCCGATCCTTCAGCGGGGTAAGAGCTCTTTCTCAGCGCTCAGTCGGAGATACTTTTATACTCTCCTGGCAGTTGTCGAGGTTAGAGTTCCGTCAAGGCGGTTCCGATCATGGTACACCGCCATGACTTATGGACATCGCCTTCATGTCCGTTATGCTCTCTCTCTCGGCTATGGAGAGTTAGAGCGCTATCAATGATATGATTTACTTTATCACACTCTCAGAGTTTTGACTGGCGATTGCATTCCATTCTGATGGAAGACACCTATAATTATATGCTTCTGTGATCGTTGCATGGTTCACAGCAATTTCCATAAAAATAGAAAGGCAGATAAATAATAGTACAATAAAGGTAAACGACACACAATATTTTTATAGTGGTTCGGTCGAATCATGACCTACGTCCACTTTATAAATTTTTTTGCTTAAGAAATCAGACTATTCTAGGCAAGTTGTGCCTTGTACATGGTCCTTAATAAAGCGAAAGAACAGATCTGACATGTTTACGTTAGATACGGCCGTAAATGTTGGGCATTCAACACTCTGGGGATTTCCTTTCCATCTACGGTTGCTAGCTTGAAGGTTCCATTATCAAAGCCTGCACAGAATGGAGTACGGTCCTTCCCACTTCGCACCCATATGAGTTGGGGCTGGAAAGACACGCTTCAGAACCAAGTCTCCGGGTTCAAAGGTTCGAGGTCGAACCTTTTTGTTGTAGTATCGGGCAACCTGTTGCTTGCATCTCAAAGCACGCAGGTCTACTTCGTCCCTCTTTTCTTCGATCATATCCAGGGATTCAAGGAGCAATTCGTTATTAGTCATCGGATCGTAATAAGTCACTCGGTGAGAAGGTACTTTTATCTCAACCGGGATGACCTCTTCTGCTCCAAAAGCAAGGGAGAAGGGGGTATGGCCTGTTGCCGATTTATATGTTGTCCTGTAGGCCCATAGTGCTAAGGGTAATTCATCAACCCACATGGCTCTGGCCCATTTCAGTCTTCTTTTCAGAATGGACTTAATCACTTTATTTGCCGCTTCGACCTGTCCGTTTGACTGCGGATGCGCCACAGAGGTGTACCGTTTCTTAATGTGGTATTTCTGGCAGAAGTCTCTGAATTCAGTGCTATCGAACTGAGTTCCGTTGTCAGTTATAACGATCTTTGGAATCCTAAATCGACAGATGATGTTCCTAACGACGAAGTTGATCACTCGTTTGGTTGTGATTGTAGTCAATGGCTCAGCCTCGACCCACTTAGTGAAATAGTCTACAGCTACAATAGCGAACTTCGCTCCGCCCTTAGCTATGGGGAGACTTCCGATGATATCAATTCCCCACATAGCGAAAGGCCATGGGCTTGTCATAGTTTTTAACTGACTAGGAGGTGCCCTAGGTATTTTTGAAAATCTTTGGCATGCATCACACCGTCGTGCGTACTTCGCCGCATCTTTGTTTATGGCAGGCCAGAAATAACCATGCCGCAACACTTTTTTCGCCAATGTTTGCCCTCCAGTGTGATCTCCGCATTCACCTTCACGTACCTCCTACAGCACACGCTTGATGTCGTCATGAGCTATACACTGGAGAAGGGGCATCGAAAATCCCTGTCTGTAAAGAACTCCGCCTTGCAGAACGTATCGGGCAGCTTTACGAATTACTTTACGCCTCTCTCTTTTCTTGGTCGGAAGCATTCCATTCATCAAGAAATTCTTTAGAGGGATCATCCATGACTCCCTTTCTTGTTCCGTCTCTAGTACCGGATCAATTTCCATCTGATCTATACTAGGAGACCGAAGTACTTCAACTGGGGCTAGCCCGGTCTCTTCAGGACCGTCGGAACTAGCCATCTTTGCCAACTTATCCGCCTGTTGATTCTCTGACCGCGGAATATGAGATATGCTGTAGTGATCGAAGCCGTTCAGCAACTCCTTTACTTTCTCCAAGTATAAAATCAATCTTGGGCTTTTGGCTTGGAATTTTCTAGTGACCTGGTTTACAATTAACTTGGAGTCATAAAAGATGTCCAGCTTTGTGATTTCCAACTCCTTTGCGATCCTTAGCCCGGCTATCAGGGCTTCATATTCGGAGTCATTGTTAGTGGCGTGAAACTCCATCCGGATAGCATAGGATATCAGCCGTTTCTCAGGAGTTTCAAGCACTACTCCAGCGCCAGATCTCTTGTCATTCCTAGCGCCATCAGTGTACAATCTCCAGGCACTGGGATCGAGAAGTAACTTTGAGGGGTCAGCTTCTTCGTTCACTATATCTTCCTCTGGGATAGTAAACTCTGCTATGAAATCGGCTATCACTTGCCCCCGTATTGACCGCTGGGGCTGAAAGTTCAGATCAAATTGACTCAACTCAATGTTCCATTTGAGTAGTCTTCCAGACGCTTCTAGTCTCTGTAGAACTTGCTTGAGTGGATGATCAGTGTACACGGTAATGGGATGAGCCTGAAAATAATGTCGAAGCTTTCTAGAGGCAATCAACAAACTGTATGCCAACTTTTCTATCCTTGGATAATTACGCTCTGTTGCCGCCAATTTTTTGCTCACGTAATACACTGGTCTTTGAACTTTATCTTCTTCTCTCACCAATGCTGAGCTGATCGCGTGGGACGACACTACCAAGTACACGAATAAGTCCTCGTGATCCACCGGCTTAGATAATATCGGAGGTTTCTCCAGGTGACTCAGCAAGTTCTGAAACGCTTCTATGCAGTCAGGCATCCATTTGAAGTGGCGTTTTCCTCGCTTTATTAATTCGAAGAATGGGATGCATTTGTCTGTAGCCCTGGAGATGAATCTGCTTAGTGCGGCTACTTTCCCTGCAAGGCTTTGCACATCTTTAATCTGCCTAGGCTCCTGAATGTCTCTGATTGCTGCGATCTGGTCTGGATTAATCTCAATCCCACGAGAACTGACGATGAATCCCAAGAATTTTCCGGAGGCGACCCCGAATGAACATTTTGCTGGGTTGAGTTTCATCCCGTACTTTCGAAGAATGCCAAACATCTCTGCCAAGTCTGTAGTGTGATTGGAGGATTGCCTGGACTTAACCAACATGTCGTCGATGTATACTTCCATTGTTTTCCCAATCTGGTTATAGAACATTCTGTTCACTAACCGTTGATACGTAGCACTTGCGTTCTTCAAGCCAAAGGGCATTACCATATAGCAGTATAATCCCAGATCCGTAATGAAGCTAGTGTGTTCTTGATCTGGAACATGCATTGGAATCTGGTTATATCCTGAATAAGCATCCATAAAGGAGAGAAGTTCATGACCCGCCGTTGAGTCCACCAACTGATCGATCCTGGGTAATGGAAAACTGTCTTTTGGGCAGGCTTTATTCAAATCCAAGAAATCGATACACGTTCGCCACTTCCCGTTAGCCTTCTTTACCAGGACTGGATTTGAAATCCAGTCTGGATAGGTTGAATCTCTGATAAATCCATTACTCTTTAGCTTTCCAACTTCTTCTTTCAAGGCAGCGGACCTCTCTGGGCCCAGCATTCGCCTTTTTTGTTTTACCGGAGGATGCTTAGGGTTAATGCTTAATGAATGGCTCATGATTGATGGAGATATCTCGCACATGTCTGCGTGGGTCCAAGCAAATACATCCAAATTATCTTTAAAGAAATCCGTCAGTTCTTTAGCTAAATTCGGATTTAACTGGGATCCAATCTTAAGGACCTTCTATGGGTCACTATCATCGATCGGTATATCCACAGTTGTCTCGTTGGGAGTCGCCATTCTGCCCCCAGGTTCTTTGTCCTCTCTGGGATCTATATCCTCGGGAAACTCTCTGGGCGACTCTCCTACGGTTATCTTCTTTAATTAATATGAGGTCTCTGCCCTTGTGGGGGGAGAAGCGCCCTTGGTTTCTATGTCTCCTCTGTTGCGGAGTAGTTTTAGCTCTGCAATATAACATGCTCGTGCGGCAACCTGATCTCCTCTGACAATACCAATACCAGCTTCTGTAGGAAACTTCAATAACAAGCACTAGGGGGCTATACAGGCTCTAAACTTTGCGAGGGCTGGTCGGCCCAAGAAGGCATTATAGGGTGATTCAATACCCAAAACCACGAAGGGAAGAATTCTCACTCTCTTGCGTTCTCCTTCCCCAAGTGTAACTGGTAGCTCTACATAACCCATTGGAGCGGTGGATGCTCCGTTAAATCCACGGATCCATCCTTTACAGGGCTTCAAGTCTTTTAACTCGAGATTCATCTGGTCGAATGTCTTTTTGAAAAGGATGTTGACGGAACTCCCGTTATCTACCAAGACTTTATGAACAGTTGCCGGGCCAATAGGAACTGTGATTACAAATGGATCTTCGGTCGGAGCATGGACTCCAACGCTTTCTCGTTCGCGGAAAATGACGTCGTTGGACATCATCTTTTGTTGCTTTACCGGGACGTTGTCCTCGGGGTTGCTACACTCCCCTACCCCAAGGTGCTGCTTGGCTGCATTGACATACTGATCCAATGCCTTGGAACCGTGCCCGGCGAGATAAAGCCCTCCGATTATGGTATTGATAACAAGGTCCTTTCCCTTTTGCTGCGCTGTTGGCATGACAGCAGGTTGATTCTAGTTCTGATTTGGGGCCTGTACGGCTTGCCCCCTGTCTCTGGGTGTCACTCTGTATTCATCCAATTTTCCTTCTCGGAGAAGCCTCTCGACCACATCTCTTAGATGACGGCATTCATTTGTCGAATGGCCATGAATCTGATGGAAGAGACAAAACTTCCCCGTCCGTCGACTCTCTGGGAGGAGGCCTTTTATTTTGGAGGACGTTGTACGAATCCATGAAGATATTTTCCAAAGTATCGTTTATTGGCGTATAACTTTCAAAAGACCTGGGACTAGTCCTTCTTTGGGAATCGTTCCCTCGATTCCTCTTCCGGTTATTGCCATTACTGTTATTACCATTGTTTCCTGACTGGCGACCACCCTGGTTCCGGTTTCCGACATTAACTTCAACCTTCCTCGAGCTGTCTTCTGTCTGCTTAATGGCGACATTGCTCTGGATTTCCTCCTTATCGGTCATTTTTGCCTTTCAGTTAGCATATACCTCCTCCTGGCGTAAGTGCACGTTAGCTTTTTCGTAGAATAATTCTCTAGTATGAGGTGGCTTGCCGGCCAGGTATCTCCCAAATTCGGTGTCTTTATCTACCCCAATAATTAGGGCTGCCACAACAGTTGTCTCATGAGGATCTTTAACTTCAGTAGCGGCTAGGTTGAAATGGTCTAGATACACCCTCAAACTCTCGCCTGGTCGTTGCTTGACAAGGAACAAGTCAATCACACTCTTCGTCTTTTGTGCATAGATGCGGAACTGTTCCACAAACCTTTCACTCAACTCCCTGAAGCTGGAAATTGATCTTGCTGGTAAGCGACTAAACCATAATAACGCTACATCCTCCAGGAATATGGGAAATGCTTTGCACTTGACAGCGTTAGAAGCTGCGGCAGCGGTCATTGACCAAGAATATCTCATCAGATGTTGGACGGGATCAGATCTACCCGCGTAACGATTCATCTGCGGCATGTTGAAGCGCCTCGGGAACATCGCATCTAAAATGTCATCAATGAAAGGGGTGTGACTGTGGTCAATTCCCCAA
The DNA here is from genome assembly GCA_030737875.1 of Allium sativum. NCBI lineage: Eukaryota > Viridiplantae > Streptophyta > Magnoliopsida > Asparagales > Amaryllidaceae > Allium > Allium sativum. The sequence goes on from CM060926.1 coordinate 44,159,761, forward strand.
TCTTCATTCCGTTGTCCTCGGCTATCTGCCAGAATTTGATGGATCATAGCTGCAACATTTGCACTGGTCAGCGGAGGCTCAGGGTCAGCGCTTCTTGCTCGGTGGAATTCTCTAATCTCCCTTCTAGGAGCGGCCATGAAATCCGGGGTTCGGATTGGGCTTCGCTGCCCCCTGTTACCATGAGCATTTGTACGGCGAAGGGGCTGAGGTAGTCTATTCTGAATAGCATTGTCCACACCTCGAGCTCTGGGAGTTACGGCACGATCATTCACATTGCGGTTTGAGGGCCCTGCACCCAGTGCCTCTTCTTCCCGTGATGGCAGGGTTCCAAATCGAAGTTGCTCTATGTTTTCAGGCCTCTCATATGGTCGCCGCAAAGGTCTTGGCGATTCCCCTGACGAAGAAGAGTACTCTGGGGTGAGCGGACGAACTGGGGGCGTCCTTTGCCTTGCGAGATCATTGAGCCTTCTATCCATAGCAGTCAAGTTCTGTCGCAGCACGGAGCTCTCTTGCCTTTGAGCAACCAATTCATCAAACATCCTCTCCCACATTTCAGAAAAGCGAGAAAGATCTCCCTCAGTAACGGGAGCAGAAGGGTCATATTGATCATCATCATTTTCTCTTATGCGAAAAGAGCTTGAGCCAGGTCGAGCAGAGGGGCCAGGATGGTAGGAGCGAGCCATAGGCTCCTTTCCAGGTCGAGACGTAATCTGGTCATCACTTCGGATCGTGGTGGATCGGTGCCTGTGATTCGGTGCGCCCCTCTGGGGTTGGTTCGTGGTCACGGTATGCCTAGGATTCGGGGCGTTATCACGGGATCGAGTAACAACCCCTCCAGCTTCTCGATTCGCAGCACCTCCCTCAAGTCGGATCGTGGCGCCTCCATCAGACCGGTTCGTTACACCCTGATTGGTTCGGGTCACCCCCTGTCCTCGCGATCTGCGGCCCCCTCGACGACCTGTTCGTGTGCACTTTCGCCAACAACTTCATTCACGACTTCATTCGCTTGCAAAGCTCGCACTTCCTTAGACTTCTTTCTAGCCATGATATCAGATGTCGCTGGAATCTTCAGAAATCTGAATAGTGAAGTTTTGGTACTGTTTTCTTCGGACTTTCAAATCCAAATAGTAGAATAGCAATCCGGTAGGTTGAGAATTCACCTCTCAATGAAAGCACCAAAATGTTAGATCAAAATTTGGACCTAACACCCAAATTGTTCTGATTCGTAAAGAATTAAAACTGGAGAATGAAGAAAACACACAGAATTTATAGTGGTTCGGCGTTAACGAGCCTACGTCCACTTTATATGTTATCGATTATACTTTGAATGCTAGTACAATCAATGATTTCTCTCAAACTCACTCTTGCAATTATGATTTCTCTCAGTAATCTCGAAGTAAAACTGATGAGAAATAGTAGTATGACAGCAATGGTGGAATCAGTGCTCAATACTGCCAAAAGATCCTGAAAAATGCCAGTCTCTGGGCTATTTATAGCTGATTCTATCAGGCGGTTCGCGGTCACACGTGGTGCAGATCCCGAGAAAATCGGATCGGATCGAGCTTTGAGGAGGAATTGGTCAATATGACAGTTGTGGACAGGTGTCGCTGGATCCATGTATTTCGGATCGCTGAAGACCAGTTCGTGGTTGAACAAGTCAGGAGTTTCGCCACGTAGCAGGGGATCGGATCGGAGTGAGGTGGTGACATAAGTGCGGATCGGGTCGTGCTCCCACGGACGGATCGAGTCGTGCTCCCATGGGCGGATCGAGTCGTGCTCCCATGGGCGGATCGGGTCGTGCTCTGCGCTGGCGATCCGAAGGGCGCGATACGCGTGTGCGATCCGATCTTTGAGGAATGTAGTTCCATACTTTCTTCTTGTGTGTGAACCTTGGTGGCTTGGTCAAAAAGCTAGCCAACAATAACATTGCCAGGTTTCCATTCAAGATAAACTAAGTATAATTTCGCAAGATTTCTATCAAGCATCGCAAGATTTCTCTGCCTTACCATTAAAATATTTCTATGATATCTATTTGCTCTGCACCAACCGTACTAGTATCCCAACCCGTGTCATGTGTTGACTATAAAATGATCCCTTGCCCAATGTCATGAAATGATCCATTACTTGGTCTCACGAAACGATCTATTAATCGAACGGCTCCCTACAAGTCCTATCTCGTTCGTGTGTCTGTGTCATACGGACCTATCACGAATGTAGTCACCTGTGCTAGGTCCACCATAGGGTGTATCAAGCCCTAGGGTGCCAACCACCGACATGAATCAAGTACGCACAGCGTAAACCTACTGGTGCCCAATGCCTGCTTTTTCAACTCCGGACAACGTGCACGACCATAGTCCGCCTGAACCTACAATGGCGCACCAACTCAGCCGTCGTTCTGGTCGCTTACAATCAGCCCAGTAATCGTGCCTCACCCTGTCTAGTTCCAGGGTACCATGATACATCTAGTGGGTTACTACTGAAAAGGACCGCGTAACTAGGGTTTCCATCCAGCAGGTTAAGTGTTGTCAATTAAATTCGAGACTTAACCCCATCAGTCTAGCATGTCAAGTTGGTTAAGTGTGGTCATTCAAGTTCGTGACTTAACCCGTCTACGTGTCATGTCAAATTGGCTAAGTGTTGTCGTTCAAGTTCATGACTTAGCCCTACGAATCGTGTGTCAAGTTGGTTAAGTATGTTCAAGCGGTTCGTGACTTAACCCTATCAAGTCATCGTGTCAAATTGGTTAAGTATATTCAAGCGGTTCATGACTTAACCCTATCAAGTCATCGTGTCAAATTGGTTAAGTATATTCAAGCGGTTCATGACTTAACCCTATCAAGTCATCGTGTCAAATTGGTTAAGTATATTCAAGCGGTTCGTGACAAAACCCTATCGAGTCATCATGTCAAATTGGTTAAGTATATTCAAGCGGTTCGTGACTTAACCCTATCAAGTCATTAATTCATTTATGAACCCCAACCTCTCACATCATACCTGTTGTTGTGGTCACTGGATATGTCGGGCGGTTCCGGGCAGAATTACACCACAACTCAGTCTGACCTCGGGTTTTCAAGTGCGATATGACCAACTACCCACATTGGATCCTATTGTTTGCAGTAACTGGATTTGCCGGGCGGTTCCGGGCAGAATTACACTGCAAACTCAACCCAACCTCGAGTTGGCCATTTTCTAGTTCATTCTAAATGTCATGTCCATGTTCAAGTTTCATGTCAAGTTTGTGTCTAGTTTCATGGCGAGTTTCATGTCAAGTTTCATGTTTTCACTTATGCCTATTATCAAGTTAATGATTCATATTCATAACCAATTCATGTTTCAAGTTCATAAGCATGTTTACGTGCCTTCTAGATGTCCAATACATACCAACTACCCAGAACCCAACTTAGGCGCGTTCATATTAAACTTTCTCCAAGTCATAAATTATCATATATGTTTCTACTCCAAATTTTACAAAATTAACATATGCCCAAGTCCTAGGTTACATGTCAGTTCTTACATATGCCCAATTCATACCAGATTTACATATGTTCAATTCATGTCGTTTTACATATGTCAAGATTCATGACTTGCATGTTTACAAAGCTATGCTCAATTTACATAGATCCAGTTTTATACCCAAAATTACATGTATAACATGTTTACACCAATTTACCCATAATGAGTTCTAGCCAAATTATATATATCAAGATCCATGTCATATTACATATATCAAAATCCATGTCAAATTATATATGCCAATCCCCATTCTTGCAATTACTCTTATAATGATAATACCCAAATATTTAATTTTTATGTTACGCTATCAATTCCACCAAACACATATATCCAAATAGGTATTATCCCAAGATTCCCCCGTATTCAATCGTACGCAAATCGCGGTTTAGGCCTAGATCCGAAATTGATCTAGGTTCATAAAAGAAAATAAATAGGGGAAGGTAGAATTTGTATAACAATAGGTATAGAGAGGAAACTGGCATAAAAACGTCATCTCAGGCATAAAAGATAGATCTTGAGAATAACATTAACATGAACTGATTTACAACAGGCTGAATAGATAATGAACTTGACAAAAGAATAAAGATAGAAAAGCCCAAAACTCAAGACTCAAGAGGAAACAGAAATAGACTTGAACCGATGAACATGCTTACATCCAATTACACTTTATTTCACGGCCATATTATAATTAAGCATTTCAATCTAAAAAGTAACTAGAACTTACATTGATTGGCTAAGAGAGGACAAATCGATTCGTTGTTGCGTTGAAATGTCTAACTTGATTAATCTTCTGATTTGATTCAATATGGTCTAGGCGTCGTTGCTTGAAGCCTTAATCTCTAGTTTGAATTGAGTTGCTTAGGTTGATGTTGATTAGCTTCTAGTTTTGATTCCAGCAGAGTAGCGACACCATTTTTATTTTTATTTAGAACAGAGGCAGAGTAGAAGCAGAATAGAATTGTGTGTAGAGAAGTCTAGGTTTGGGGCTGTTTAAATAGGTTTAGGCAGATGAATCTGGATAGAAATCGGACTAGATACATCAGAACGAATACTGGCCCAAAAATGGGCTCGGGGACCAGGTCGACACCCAAGTCGACTGCGCAGTCGACCTGGTCCTGGGGGTGTTGACTGCCCAGTCGACTCCCCAGTCGACCTGGGGAGGGTGTCGACTGCCCAGTCGACTCCCTAGTCGACCTGGGGTGCTGGGCGGGAAATTTCCTGCCCAGTCTGTCTGGGTTTTGAAATTCGAATTTGAACTCGAATTCGAACTGTTTTGAACTCTGAAAATTTCTGAAACTTTGGGGAGCCATAACTTGGTCATACGGACTCCGATTTTCGAAAACTCAGACTCGATTTTATGTAGAATTCCGAGACGAACGCAATGGCGCAACCCGTTTCCCTTGGTTCTTACTTTAAAATTTAATTTTGCCTAGATTTCTTGTTTTAACATGTTATAAAAATTCGGGTTGTTACATTCTCCACTCCTTAAAGGATTTCGTCCCCAAAATCTTCAAGTTAAGGAGAATGTGTCCTACCATCCAATCATCCATCTACTCAATCATCAATCACAGGCATCCATCGTCCTTAATAGATTTCTAATGCTGTATGAACATATGCAGAAAGTGTGTGTATATGTTCCTTGTCTAATGCAAATGATCAGGCCTGATTGATCTTTCTAATGCAAAATATGTTAAGTGTCATGAATCCATATGTATGCAAATAATCCTAGTCACGTAAACACTATATGTGTGCACAACCATTCATCCATATGCAACATTCACATGATAACACATTCAAACTCATCCATAAACAAGTATAAACACTCATGCATATGCAATATGGAAAGGTGACTGAGCCGATCTAGTGCCTAATGTGTAAATGCATCCACGAGCAACCACTAGCAACCACTTGCAACCATCTATCATAACATGTCTCAAACACATGTTTACACCCAATTGTTCTTACCTAAAGGTATAACCGAATGATAGAAGCAAGTAAAAGCTCTGTGCCCATTAGGCAATGTCGGAACTGGAAATCTACGTCACATATATACTGATTAGGAGAAGAACTTCCTAAGCACCAGCCCCAAAGACCGAAATCAACATTAGACTGACACCCAATGAATTTCTCAACCCAACCAATATATATGTTTCTCGGAAACTAAGCATGATGGACTCCTTTTACGTCACAACGGAATCCCTTCCTAAAACCAACCCGTATCCTATAGAACCCAAAGAGTTTAGTCAACCCAACGGACACCTTCAAGCCCTAAAATGTATTACTAATAGACGAGTCATGCTCCCTATGAGGTTTCTAACAGAAATGGGATTGAGAATAGGACCGAGAGGATATACTTGAAAGAAAGCATGCAAATAAGCTCTACAGGAAAAGAGGGATCAAGACTATACTCTTAAAAAGAGATATGATACGTGTGTCTAGTCTTAAATCTTCTGAGTCGCATTTCCTTGAGCTTAACTCCATTGTGCTTTGACCGTCTTTAACTTCACAATTCCGTAGCTTCTTAATTCTTGTTTCCAAAATATGAGTTGGAACTCATTCGACTGTTGCCTCTCGTTCCACTTTTACTTATTCTTCTTCTAGTATATTCGGCTTAATCATAACTGCGTACTCATGGTTTCATGCAAGCTCTCCAAAATTCACTAGTGAATCTTGGATCTCGTTCACTTACTAGGAGGTATTTCACACAGATGAATTATCTCTTGAAAATAACAAATATCAACCATGTTGCCAAAGGTACTTACTAAGGCGATTTTCTATAACTCATGCATAAGTGAAATGAACCATCCGCCTTAGTGGCGAACACTACTCGAGTGGATCAATAAATTACCAATAAATGTGTCAAGAGATTATAGGTAACAAATCCTGATAGAACCCTAAAGGTTACACGCGACTTCGAGGGTATTGCCGAGGCAAGTCAAGGGTCTAACTACCCTCCTTTCAAAACCGAGAATGGCACCTTTACTGGGTAACCACTCCGTCCCTAGAATCAACCCATAGCCCGAAAACATAAGCATTACTTCATAGACATTCTCAAATCCAAACAAGTCATGAATAAATGAGCTGATTTCCCTATAGGATTTGAGACAAAAGAAAAATGGGATCCTTTACTAGTACTAAGGTGCAGAGACTCAACTATCGAAGCAGAATTAAAAGGATGTAATGTTCAAAAACAGAGTCCTAACGGGATGATAGAAAAGAAAAACTAAACCTTTAACAGCAACGTTACCACCCCTTTTAGGTACGCTAGTAGCGAGAGCATACAATTGCCCTCTCGATGATCTTGTCCTTTGCCCTTGTGCTTGTCCTATAACACTTAACTACATGTCCCTTTTTACTATACTAACGATACTCTTTCTTGTCATGGGTTTTATTATTCTTTCACTTTGGCCTCTTTCCTTTCACCTTTTTCCTCCTTCGTGGATTAAGCCATTTCAACAAGTTTCTCATTCTTAGGATTGTGTTCTTTATGTTCCTACTATCCTTGTATAGCTTGTTGACAAGTCTCTCGAAAGCTACCTCCATCGCACGACAACCCTACAAAGCTTGAAATAAGATTACACGTAGATGGAACTACTGCAGCTACAGATGGAGGTTGGGCACTTCTTTGCCCTTCGACATATGTTGGATGTCTAGAAACTATGGTGAAAAGAGGGAGAAGAGATTTCAAGGGAGAATCAAAAGATAGTGCATATGGCTTTGGGGAATATGTCTTTTAATCAAAACAAAATTTTCTTGAAAATTTGCTTCTTTGTAAACATTTTGAAAATAATTTCAGAAGGTTTTTGAAAACTTTTTCCCAGTCTGGTAACTTTCTGCTCTAATACCAAATTGTAACACCCCACCTCCGCTAGGGTCACTCACAAAGGGAATGCACTAACTTTGGTGGAGTATTATCTAGGTAAACATACACAGAAATATTACAAGACAGAACATAAATAAAACAGCGGATAGAAAACCCAAATTTCATTGCTTCAAAATCTAGTAAGGTTTAAAGCCTTTTACATCAAAATGCTATTAAGTCAATTACATCGAAATCTGTCTTGCAATAGTAAAGAAGCATAAAACCATAGTTATAAATCATTCCCCAATAAAGCAAAGCAAGACATAGCCAAGAGAAATCCAAGCCGTACATGAAAGAGCTTTGGAGCTTGGTAAGATCCGAACTAAGCTGTATTCCCACCCTGCGAACCTGGGGGGAGAAACGGAAGAAAAAGAGGCGAAACAAAACGGGTCAGTCATAAAGACTGAGTAAGTCCTAGTGACTTTCAGCATAAAAACAGGTAAAGATAACATGGCATGAATAAACTGAAAGTAAACATAAGCATGATGACAAGATAAGCTACAAGAAAGATAACTAAGAATAACCTCATATGGTTTTTGTCAAGTATAACATTGCCAGGTTTCCATTCAAGATAAACTAAGTATAATTTCGCAAGATTTCTATCAAGCATCGCAAGATTTCTCTGCCTTACCATTAAAATATTTCTATGATATCTATTTGCTCTGCACCAACCGTACTAGTATCCCAACCCGTGTCATGTGTTGACTGTAAAATGATCCCTTGCCCAATGTCATGAAATGATCCATTACTTGGTCTCACGAAACGATCTATTAATCGATCGGCTCCCTACAAGTCCTATCTCGTTCATGTGTCTGTGTCATACGGCCCTATCACGAATGTAGTCACCTGTGCTAGGTACACCATAGGGTGTATCAAGCCCTAGGGTGCCAACCACCGACACGAATCAAGCACGCACAATGTAAACCTACTGGTGCCCAATGCCTTCTTTTTCAACTTCGGACTACGTGCACGACCGTAGTCCGCCTGAACCTACAATGGCGCACCAACTCAGCCGTCGTTCTGGTCGCTTACAATCATCCCAGTAATCATGCACCACCCTGCCTAGTTCCAGGGTACCATGATACATCTAGTGGGTTACTGCTGAAAAGGACCGCGTAACTAGGGTTTCCGTCCAGCAGGTTAAGTGTTGTCATTTAAATTCGAGACTTAACCCCATCAGTCTAGCATGTCAAGTTGGTTAAGGGTGGTCATTCAAGTTCGTGACTTAACCCGTCTACGTGTCATGTCAAATTGGCTAAGTGTTGTCATTCAAGTTCATGACTTAGCCCTATGAATCATGTGTCAAGTTGGTTTAGTATGTTCAAGCGGTTCGTGACTTAACCCTATCAAGTCATCGTGTCAAATTGGTTAAGTATATTCAAGCGGTTCATGACTTAACCCTATCAAGTCATCGTGTCAAATTGGTTAAGTATATTCAAGAGGTTCATAACTTAACCCTATCAAGTCATCGTGTCAAATTGGTTAAGTATACTCAAGCGGTTCGTGACTTGACCTTATCGAGTCATCGTGTCAAATTGGTTAAGTATATTCAAGCGGTTCGTGACTTAACCCTATCAAGTCATTAATTCATTTATGCACCCAAACCTCTCACATCAGACCTGTTGTTGTGGTCACTGGATATGACGGGCGGTTCCGGGCAGAATTACACCACAACTCAGTCTGACCTCAGGTTTTCAAGTGCGATATGACCAACTACCCACATTGGATCCTATTGTTTGCAGTAACTGGATTTGCCGAGCGGTTCCGGGCAGAATTACACTGCAAACTCAACCCAACCTCGAGTTGGCCATTTTCTAGTTCATTCTAAATGTCATGTCCATGTTCAAGTTTCATGTCAAGTTCGTGTCTAGTTTCATAGCGAGTTTCATGTCAAGTTTCATGTTTTCACTTATGCCTATTATCAAGTTAATGATTCATATTCATAACCAATTCATGTTTCAAGTTCATAAGCATGTTTACGTGCCTTCTAGATGTCCAATACATACCAACTACCCAGAACCCAACTTAGGCGCGTTCATATTAAACTTTCTCCAAGTCATAAATTATCATATATGTTTCTACTCCAAATTTTACATAATTAACATATGCCCAAGTCCTAGGTTACATGTCAGTTCTTACATATGCCCAATTCATACCAGATTTACATATGTTCAATTCATGTCGTTTTACATATGTCAAGATTCATGACTTGCATGTTTACAAAGCTATGCTCAATTTACATAGATCCAGTTTTATACCCAAAATTACATGTATAACATGTTTACACCAATTTACCCATAACGAGTTCTAGCCAAATTACATATATCAAGATCCATGTCATATTACATATATCAAAATCCATGTCAAATTATATATGCCAATCCCCATTCTTGCAATTACTCTTATAATGATACTACCCAAATATTCAATTTTTATGTTACGCCATCAATTCCACTAAACACATATATCCAAATAGGTATTATCCCAACATTCCCCCGTATTCAATCGTACGCAAATCTAGAATTTGTATAACAATAGGTATAGAGAGGAAACTGGCATAAAAACGTCATCTCAGGCATAAAAGATAGATCTTGAGAATAACATTAACATGAACTGATTTACAACAGGCTGAATAGATCATGAACTTGACAAAAGAATAAAGATAGAAAAGCCCAAAACTCAAGATTCAAGAGGAAACAGAAATAGACTTGAACCGATGAACATGCTTACATCCAATTACATTTTATTCCACGGCCATATTATAATTAAGCATTTCAATCTAAAAAGTAACTAGAACTTACATTGATTGGCTAAGAGAGGACAAATCGATTCGTTGTTGCGTTGAAACGTCTAACTTGATTAATCTTCTGATTTGATTCAATATGGTCTAGGCGTCGTTGCTGGAAGCCTTAATCTCTAGTTTGAATAGAGTTGCTTAGGTTGATGTTGATTAGCTTCTAGTTTTGATTCCAGCAGAGTAGCGACGCCATTTTATTTTTATTTAGAGCAGAGGCAGAGTAGAAGCAGAATAGAATTGTGTGTAGAGAAGGCTAGGTTTGGGGCTGCTTTAATAGGTTTAGGCAGATGAATCTGGACAGAAATCGGACTAGATACATCAGAACGAATACTGGCCCAAAAATGGGCTAGGGGACCAGGTCGACACCCAACTCGACTGCGCAGTCGACCTGGTCCTGGGGGTGTCGACTGCCTAGTCGACTCCCCAGTCGACCTGGGGGGGGGTGTCGACTGCCCAGTCGACTCCCCAGTCGACCTGGGGTGCTGGGCGGGAAATTTCCCGCCCAGTCTGTCTGGGTTTTGAAATTCGAATTTGAACTGTTTTGAACTCTGAAAATTTCTGAAACTTTGGGGAGCCATAACTTGGTCATACGGACTCCGATTTTCGAAAACTCGGACTCGATTTCATGCAGAATTACGAGATGAACGCAATGGCACAACCTGTTTCCCTTGGTTCTTATTTTAAAATTTAATTCTGCCTAGATTTCTTGTTTTAACATGTTATAAAAATTCGGGTTGTTACATTCTCCCCTCCTTAAAGGATTTCGTCCCCGAAATCTTCAAGTTAAGGAGAATGTGTCCTACCATCCAATCATCCATCTACTCAATCATCAATCACAGGCATCCATCGTCCTTAATAGATTTCTAATGCTGTATGAACATATGCAGAAAGTGTGTGTATATGTTCCTTGTCTAATGCAAATGATCAGGCCTGAATGATCTTTCTAATGCAAAATATGTTAAGTGCCATGAATCAATATGTATGCAAATAATCCTAGTCACGTAAAGACTATATGTGTGCACAACCATTCATCCATATGCAACATTCACATGATAACACATTCAAACTCATCCATAAACAAGTATAAACACTCATGCATATGCAATATGGAAAGGTGACTGAGCCGATCTAGTGCCTAATGTGTAAATGCATCCACAAACAACCACTAGCAACCACTTGCAACCATCAATCATAACATGTCTCAAACACATGTTTACACCCAATTGTTCTTACCTAACGGTATAACCGAATGATAGAAGCAAGTGAAAGCTCTGTGCCCATTAGGCAATGTCGGAACTGGAAATCTACGTCACATATATACTGATTAGGAGAAGAACTTCCTAAGCACCAGCCCCGAAGACCGAAATCAACATCAGACTGACACCCAATGAATTTCTCAACCCAACCAATATATATGTTTCTAGGAAACTAAGCATGATGGACTCCTTTTAGGTCACAAGGGAATCCCTTCCTAAAACCAACCCGTATCCTATAAAACCCAAAGAGTTTAGTCAACCCAACGGACACCTTCAAGCCCCAAAATGTATTACTAATAGACGACTCATGCTCCCTATAAGGTTTCTAACAGAAATGGGATTGAGAATAGGACCGAGAGGATATACTTGAAAGATAGCATGCAAATAAGCTCTATAGGAAAAGAGGGATCAAGGCTATACTCTTAAAAAGAGATATGATACGTGTATCTAGTCTTAAATCTTCTGAGTCACATTTCCTTGAGCTTAACTCCATTGTGCTTTGACCGTCTTTAACTTCACAATTCCGTAGCTTCTTAATTCTTGTTTCCAAAATATGAGTTGGAACTCATTCCACTGTTGCCTCTCGTTCCACTTTTACTTATTCTTCTTCTAGTATATTCGGTTTAATCATAACTGCGTACTCATGGTTTCATGCAAGCTCTCCAAAATTCACTAGTGAATCTTGGATCTCGTTCACTTACTAGAAGGTATTTTACACAGATGAATTATCTCTTGATAATAACAAATATCAACCATGTTGCCAAAGGTACTTACTAAGGCGATTTTCTATAACTCATGCATAAGCGAAATGAACCATCCGCCTTAGTGGCGAACACTACTCGAGAGGATCAATAAATTACCAATAAATGTGTCAAGAGATTCCAGGTAACAAATCCTGATAGAACCCTAAAGGTTACACGCGACTTCGAGGGTATTACCGAGGCAAGTCAAGGGTCTAACTACCCTCCTTTCAAAACCGAGAATGGCACCTTTACTGGGTAACCACTCCGTCCCTAGAATCAACCCATAGCCCGAAAACATAAGCATTACTTCATAGACATTCTCAAATCCAAACAAGTCATGAATAAATGAGCCGATTTCCCTATAGGATTTGAGACAAAAGAAAAATGGGATCCTTTACTAGTACTAAGGTGCAGAGACTCAACTATCGAAGCAGAGTTAAAAGGATGCAATGTTCAAAAACAGAGTCCTAACGGGATGATAGAAAAGAAAAACTAAACCTTTAACAGCAACGTTACCACCCCTCTTAGGTACGCTAGTAGCGAGAGCATACAATTGCCCTCTCGATGATCTTGTCCTTTGCCCTTGTGCTTGTCCTATAACACTTAACTACATGTCCCTTTTTACTATACTAACGATACTCTTTCTTGTCATGGGTTTTATTATTCTTTCACTTTGGCCTCTTTCCTTTCACCTTTTACCTCCTTCGTGGATTAAGCCATTTCAACAAGTTTCTCATTCTTAGGATTGTGTTCTTTATGTTCCTACTATCCTTGTATAGCTTGTTGACAAGTCTCTCGAAAGCTACCTCCATCGCATGGCAACCCTACAAATCTTGAAATAAGATTAGACGCAGATGGAACTACTGCGGCCACAGATGGAGGTTGGGCACTTCTTTGCCCTCCGACATATGTTGGATGCCTAGAAACTATGGCGAAAAGAGAGAGAAGAGATTTCAAGGGAGAATCAAAAGATAGTGCATATGGCTTTGGGGAATATGTCTTTTAATCAAAACAAAATTTTCTTGAAAATTTGCTTCTTTGTAAACGTTTTGAAAATAATTTTAGAAGGTTTTTGAAAACTTTTGCCCAGTCTGGTAACTTTCTGCTCTGATACCAAATTGTAACACCCCACCTCCGCTAGGGTCACTCACAAAGGGAATGCACTAGCTTTGGTGGAGTATTATCTAGGTAAACATACCCAGAAATATTACAAGACAGAACATAAATAAAACAGCGGAAGGAAAACCCAAATTTCATTGCTTCAAAATCTAGTAAGGTTTAAAGCCTTTTAGATCAAAATGATATTAAGTCAATTACATCAAAATTTGTCTTGCAATAGTAAAGAAGCATAAAACCATAGTTATAAATCATTCCCCAATAAAGCAAAGCAAGCCATAGCCAAGAGAAATCCAAGCCGTACATGAAAGAGCTTTGGAGCTTGGTAAGATCCGAACTAAGCTGTATTCCCACCCTGCGAACCTGGGGGGAGAAACGGAAGAAAAAGAGGCGAAACAAAACGGGTCAGTCATAAAGACTGAGTAAGTCCTAGTGACTTTCAGCATAAAAACAGGTAAAGATAACATGGCATGAATAAACTGAAAGTAAACATAAGCATGATGACAAGATAAGCTACAAGAAAGATAACTAAGAATAACCTCATATGGTTTTTGTCAAGTATAACATTGCCAGGTTTCCATTCAAGATAAACTAAGTATAATTTCGCAAGATTTCTATCAAGCATCGCAAGATTTCTATGCCTTACCATTAAAATATTTCTATGATATCTATTTGCTCTGCATCAACCGTACTAGTATCCCAACCCATGTCATGTGTTGACTATAAAATGATCCCTTGCCAAATGTCATGAAATGATCCATTACTTGGTCTCACGAAACGATCTATTAATCGATCGGCTCCCTACAAGTCCTATCTCGTTCATGTGTTTGTGTCATGCGGCCCTATCACGAATGTAGTCACCTGTGCTAGGTCCACCATAGGGTGTATCAAGCCCTAGGATGCCAACCACCAACACGAATCAAGCACGCACAATGTAAACCTACTGGTGCCCAATGCCTGCTTTTTCAACTTCGGACTACGTGCACGACCGTAGTCCGCCTGAACCTACAATGGCGCACCAACTCAGCCGTCGTTCTGGTCGCTTACAATCAGCCCAGTAATCGTGTCCCACCCTGCCTAGTTCCAGGGTACCATGATACATCTAGTGGGTTACTGCTGAAAAGGACCGCGTAACTAGGGTTTTCGTCCAGTAGGTTAAGTGTTGTCAATTAAATTCGAGACTTAACCCCATCAGTCTAGCATGTCAAGTTGGTTAAGTGTGGTCATTCAAGTTCGTGACTTAACCCGTCTACGTGTCATGTCAAATTGGCTAAGTGTTGTTGTTCAAGTTCATGGCTTAGACCTACGAATCATGTGTCAAGTTGGTTAAGTATGTTCAAGCGGTTCGTGACTTAACCCTATCAAGTCATCGTGTCAAATTGGTTAAGTATATTCAAGCGGTTCGTGACTTAACCCTATCGAGTCATCGGGTCAAATTGGTTAAGTATATTCAAGCGGTTCGTGACTTAACCCTATCAAGTCATCGTGTCAAATTGGTTAAGTATATTCAAGCGGTTCGTGACTTAACCCTATCGAGTCATCGGGTCAAATTGGTTAAGTATATTCAAGCGGTTCGTGACTTAACCCTATCAAGTCATTAATTCATTTATGCACCCCAACCTCTCACATCAGACCTGTTGTTGTGGTCACTGGATATGTCGGGCGGTTCCGTGCAGAATTACACCACAACTCAGTCTGACATCGGGTTTTCAAGTGCGATATGACCAACTACCCACATTGGATCCTATTGTTTGCAGTAACTGGATTTGCTGGGCGGTTCCCGGAAGAATTACACTACAAACTCAACCCAACCTCGAGTTGGCCATTTTCTAGTTCATTCTAAATGTCATGTCCATGTTCAAGTTTCATGTCAAGTTCGTGTCTAGTTTCATAGCGAGTTTCATGTCAAGTTTCATGTTTTCACTTATGCCTATTATCAAGTTAATGATTCATATTCATAACCAATTCATGTTTCAAGTTCATAAGCATGTTTACGTGCCTTCTAGATGTCCAATACATACCAACTACCCAGAACCCAACTTAGGCGCGTTCATATTAAACTTTCTCCAAGTCATAAATTATCATATATGTTTCTACTCCAAATTTTACACAATTAACATATGCCCAAGTCCTAGGTTACATGTCAGTTCTTACATATGCCCAATTCATACCAGATTTACATATGTTCAATTCATGTCGTTTTACATATGTCAAGATTCATGACTTGCATGTTTACAAAGCTATGATCAATTTACATAGATCCAGTTTTATACCCAAAATTACATGTATAACATGTTTACACCAATTTACCCATAACGAGTTCTAGCCAAATTACATATATCAAGATCCATGTCATATTACATATATCAAAATCCATGTCAAATTATATATGCCAATCCCCATTCTGGCAATTACTCTTATAATGATACTACCCAAATATTCAATTTTTATGTTACGCCATTAATTCCACCAAACACATATATCCAAATAGGTATTATCCCAAGATTCCCCCGTATTCAATCGTACGCAAATCGCGGTTTATGCCTAGATCCGAAATTGATCTAGGTTCATAAAAGAAAATAAATAGGGGAAGGTAGAATTTGTATAACAATAGGTATAGAGAGGAAACTGGCATAAAAACGTCATCTCAGGCATAAAAGATAGATCTTGAGAATAACATTAATATGAACTGATTTACAACAGGCTGGATAGATCATGAACTTGACAAAAGAATAAAGATAGAAAAGCCCAAAACTCAAGATTCAAGAGGAAACAGAAATAGACTTGAACCGATGAACATGCTTACATCCAATTACACTTTATTCCACGGCCATATTATAATTAAGCATTTCAATCTAAAAGTAACTAGAACTTACATTGATTGGCTAAGAGAGGACAAATCGATTCGTAGTTGCGTTGAAACGTCTAACTTGATTAATCTTCTGATTTGATTCAATATGGTCCAGGCGTCGTTGCTTGAAGCCTTAATCTCTAGTTTGAATTGAGTTGCTTAGGTTGATGTTGATTAGCTTCTAGTTTTGATTCCAGCAGAGTAGCGACGCCATTTTTATTTTTATTTAGAACAGAGGCAGAGTAGAAGCAGAATAGAATTATGTGTAGAGAAGACTAGGTTTGGGGCTGTTTAAATAGGTTTAGGCAGATGAATCTGGACAAAAATCGGACTAGATACATCAGAACGAATACTGGCCCAAAAATGGGCTCGGGGACCAGGTCGACACCAAAGTCGACTGCGCAATCGACCTGGTCCTGGGGGTGTCGACTGCCCAGTCGACTCCCCAGTCGACCTGGGGGGGTGTCGACTGCCCAGTCGACTCCCCAATCGACCTGGGGTGTTTGGCGGGAAATTTCCCGCTCAGTCTGTCTGGGTTTTTAAAATTCGAATTTGAACTCGAATTCGAACTATTTTGAACTCTGAAAATTTCTGACACTTTGGGGAGCCATAACTTGGTCATACGGACTCCGATTTTCGAAAACTCAGACTCGATTTCATGCAGAATTCCGAGACGAACGCAATGGCGCTACCCGTTTCCCTTGGTTCTTATTTTTAAATTTAATTCTGCCTAGATTTCTTGTTTTAACATGTTATAAAAATTCGGGTTGTTAGAATAACTACCTCTCAGACCTTAACTGAACAACATTTCAAATCTCGAAATAGGGTAAGTTCATCTTTTTAACTCTTTAACACTTCCTTATGAACCCTCGGATTCTATTTACAAACACCCTTCTTTTACAAGTTTACGTGATTATAACAATGGTGTTATAATCTCCTACATCCGAAATATATTATCTTTAATATGACTTTTTATTTCCTAACTCAAATAATATAACGACAACTAATTTATTTACTCCTATTCGGTTAACTCTAATCTATAACTCTTATTTGAATAACTCCAACCTAATAACTCTTACTGGATTAACTCCTATTCGAATAACTTATATTCGATTTGCTTACTTTCGAATACTTATATTCGATAATCTCTTTCTTCGAATAAATCTTATTCGATTTAACTCCTGTTGAATAACTAGATTCGATTATCTCACTTCGAATATCTCTAATTCAATTCACTTCCTTGAATAACTAAATTCGATTAACCCATTTCAACTCTATTTGAATAAACTAAATTCGATTAACTCCATTTGAATAATTATAGTTTGATTTAACTCTATTCAATAACTCTAGTTCGATTTAACTCTATCGATTAACTGTAATTCGATTTAACTCTATCGATTAACTGTAACTGATTTAACTCTACGTTTTAACCTAACTGGTTAACCCTAATGGCTTTACTCTAACTGGTTAACCCTAATGGTTTTACTCTAACTGGTTAACCCTAACTGATTAACCCTTTGTCCTTATTCAGTTTCAAACATCGATGTTGAAATCGATTCTTACTTCTTTATATAAATCATGACTTATATATTCTATTTATCCAAATGATAAATATTTAACTTAATTTAATAAAATCATTTATAAATCAATCTGCTCCTTTTATCTGTTTACTTCTTCATATATAAGTTCAGACTTATATATATATATATATATATATATATATATATCCAAGGATAAATATTTCCTTTATAATCTATTTGTAAATGGTTTTACAAATATTCTCTTTTATAACCCTATTTGTTTTCTTGAAGAAATATTTCCCTTTTTATTTTATTTGCAAATAGTTTGCAATTATTCCCTTTATAATCTCTTATTTATTCCTTAATAAATATCTTCTTTAATGACTTAGTTCTAAGTGTTTCCTTTATTACCTTATTTATTTATTCTAAGTATTTCCTCTAAAAATATCTTATTTAAAACTTATTCAATTTCCTAAGTCAATATCCTTGTTTAACTTATTCAATCCCTAAGTTAATATCCTTTGTTTAACTTATTCAATTCCTAAGTTAAAATCCTTTGTTTAACTTAGTAAATTTCTAAGCTAATATCACTTTATCTTAACCTATTACTTTAACAAATAAATAATCCATTAATCGTATCTTATTTATTTAACAAATAAATATCTCATTATCTTATCCTATTAATTTTCTAAGTAAGTAATCCACTTTATAAATATTCTATTTATAAAAATTTCCTTCATTTATAATTCCCACTTAAACTATTTATAAATATTTCATTTATAAATACTCCTATTTATAATAATTCTATTTATAAATATTCTCTTTTATAAAATCCTCTGATTTTATAAATATTCTCTTTTCAGAATTCACTTTGACAAATTCCCCTTTTCTCCAAATCCCGGTATGTTATGGTGTTTAACATATCAAATTACGATGTCCAATATCGTCCATACACACACAATCAACAATAGGTTATAATTCACATCATATATCAAAATATATGAAAAACAATAAAATAACTGTTGAGGAATCCAGTCGGATTCCTCCAACCTGTTTCCCTGCATCCACAGATGTTACACAATAAAATCAACATTTACTTTCAGTTTCGTATGATATATTCTGTTAAACAGAATCAATACAGAAATTCAACTAACTGACTAGCAGTTCAATCAAACAGTCAACACACAGTCAATCAGCCAATATTTAACAGTGCTAAAAATAAAACATGAAAATATAAACTGTTCAGAGTTTGTGAGATTTACTCACATTGGACGATCATCGTTAATAACGATAACCATCGCCTGATTCAGACGGACAATTTATTTTTCTATAAATTGTAACGAGCTTCGATTCACTCCAAGTAAGTTCCATGGTGTAGCCACCGTCCATACGATCCCAACGCAACTTACGATTCGTCAATCTGATATCGTATAATCAAGTTATTGAATTTACAAGATGGTATAGTATTTAATATAATTTAGACTAAATTTTCCTTTATATTTACTTGGGCTTTACCTCAAGTACCCGGCCCACCATACCCAAACAAAGCCCACTCGCTCCACACCTTTAACTCCATCTTCCTCAACAACACATGGCCACTACTCCAGATCCAAACGTAGCCATTTCGATTCACTTCTCCACCATTTCTCCTTCCATTCATACACTTAAAAATCAAACAAAAATCACTTTAATACTCCTCATACAAATCCGCTACTCTCTAACCCAATTTTGTGCAATTCGATCCCTCCTCAACACTTGCGTCGAACAGCTCAGATCCACGAAAAAAATGTAGACATCGACATCGATACCCACGCAATCACCTCAAAATTCTCCAAACGATGTTAAACCTTGATCTAAACCCAAAGATGACACCCATACCCTGAATTTCCACATCGATTCACAATGAATCCGAACCCTAGTTTTCGCGACTTAGGAAATGGACGTTCCAGACTAACGTCGAACTCAGGAAATTTTATAAGATTGTGAAGAGCATGTACTCTTGAATTCAAACATATATCATTCTCGATTTATAGATTTTTTTCTAATTTTTGTTGAATTTTTGAAGGCTAAACTCATTCACTGAAAGAGAAAGAATGTTGGCGGCTCATGAAGACAATTATATAAGGGGACAAAATTTTTCTTGTGGTTGAAAAAGAAAGGATGTGGCTTGATTTTGTTCACAAACATTTATATTTTAGTTTTTTATATATTCATTTCGCCTTCAAAAATCCGTGTGATCACACACGATATTCAAAAATCGCGAAAATGGTCATGTAGCTACAGTCTGACACTACGATCCCAACGAAACTGGTTTCGTCGAATTCCGACTTCGTTTGCTCACACAGCGTATTTTTAAAGGTCAAAATAATGATTGTTCTTTACGTTAAAATCATGTACGGCCACATACTGACTTCAAAAATCACGAAACTTGACATCTAACAATAATTCAACATTGCGGATCCAACAAAATTAGTTTCGTCGAATTCTGAGGTCGTTTGCAAAACTGGCTATTTTTAAAGCTCTGAATGACCCATTTAAATATATAAATATAATTAAATTAAATATAAATAAATTTATATTATCGTATATACTCACAGTGGAATACCATACAGCTCTTACTGGGATTTATAACTTGATATTTCAATTCCCGATTAAATCGATATTCGATTTAAAATGAAATTCCTTTTTAAAAATATAAATAATTCCTTTATAAATTATAAAGGAATTCAACAGCGACTTTTCTAAAATTTGATTTGGACGTAAATCAAAATCTACCCAACGAAATCCAGATTTTTCTCTTTCACTAGAAAGATATACTTCACCAGCTCCACACGTTTCATGTTTCACAGAAATCCAGCTTAAAACGAATCCTCTACATTCAGTTGAAGTTCAAATCGCCAAATTACGAACTGCAGCGCCATTTCAAGCTCGATTTTAATTATAATATAATTGTACATTCAAACTATCGTTCAAATAATATATTCGTTATTCTAATTCAATTCTAAACTGAATTAAATATCACAGATGATCCAGTTCACTTCATATCGCCATTTCAACCCATTCTGATTATTTCAGAATTAAATATATTATTTAATTATTATTTTAATTAAATATTCACTATTATTTAATTAACGACCATTTAATTCTCTAATCACTATTTAAATAATTAAATAAATTAATTATTATATCGCTGGAAAATGCGGGTCATTACAAGTTGTTCTAAGTTTGATCCTTTACAAACTTTGACCAATTTGTAAGAACTACCAACATATATTCTACACATTCGATCATCAACAAATCAATTCACTATAATGATAACATGTAGTTGGAATAAAATTAGGAGTCATTTACGATAATAACAAATTTGGCATTAATCATTTTCATTTGCAAATCTACCTAAGAATGAAGATTCCAAAATTCATACCTTGATTGATTTGAAGCAAAAAGACGCTTTCTTGAAGTACATCTCTTAAACACTAGTTTTTATTTAATATATTGTAATGATAATAATTTTTACAACCTATGCGAAGAGTTTAGTGTTTTTTTTTTTTTTTTTTTGAGAAGTCGGTATAGTGTGAAATGAAAGAGACGAAAGGGTTGCTGTCTTTAAGTTCAGACAACTGAACGGAATAATAGCCATTGCCGATATTTCAAATGTGATCCGGTAGTTTTTCTTTCTTAAAAATAAGTATACACGTCATCTCAAATAACATTAGTATATCGCTTAAAATTATGTACTAGCAGATATTTTTTCTCTTGCAAATTCAAAATGTTATTTCATATATATTATCAAACTTGGTATCATTTAAACATAGGTCTAGTTAATAACACGAGCAAAATTTCAAACTAATAAATAAATAATTGCAATTTAGAAATAAGAATTTAAACCACGTACTACTGATGACAATATAAGAAGGGGTACGTTATTGACACTACAATTTATGTTAAAGGGCAGGGTGGGGGGGGTTTTAAGGACACTCCACTTTTTTTAAATTGTTAAGAAAGGTCAATATAGGTAGATAATTTTTTTAACTTCTTACACTATTACCCTTGCTTTTAAAAACTTACGCACCGTAAAATCATCAAATCCCTAAATCAAAAAACCCTAAATCGTTTAGCTACAAATAACGTCAGGTAATAGTTGATACCATATGCATACGATTTAATAAACTTAAATTAGATCTTAACCCTAACAACATGTGCATACAGTTTAATAAACTAAAATTAGATTTTACCATCTCATCACTCTGATCAACTCCAACATAACGCTCACTCTCCTATGTCAATATCATATTGTTTTCTGATTCGATCATGTTTTTTGGTTAAAGTTTGATTTATCCACAACTAATGGTGTTGATTAACCGTTAAAAATTAGATTAATGAACAAAAGAGCGAAAATAAGCCTAAATGGGTAATAAGGTAAATTACCTTTATTTGTTAAGGGGTTGCTTCCCTTGTTAGTACTCCCCTTGACAATTTAAAGAAAAAAGAAATTGGCTTCTCGCTTAACAATATTTGGAATGTCAATGACAATGCCCTAAAAGAACATCGGTTAATAGTTATAAAAATAATTTTTTTTTGGTACACATAATTTTGGCAAATTCTATTTATACACTCGTAATTTCTTAACATACACCACTGTTTTAATATGAAAATTATGACTATGTTACCTTGTCTTTAATCACATTTTTAGTCCTTTTCTTATAATGCATCTAACTAATACTTTTAAATAAAAAATATCTGATCCAATCTATAGATTTTATAAAGTTAATAAAACATAAAATATCAATTAAGACAACTTTTGCAACTAAATATTTCAATTTCAATATGTTCAATAATCCAAAATTAAAGCTCATTTTTAAAATAAAAACAATCGAATAACATATGATGTTAGTGTACAAAATCAAAGTTTTTTTTTGAATTTTGGGTAAATTTATTGCAAATAATTCTTAGTTTTTTGTAACTTAGTTTTAAGGTTAAAGAGGGAAGATGATGAAAATATAAAAGCGTAATTTTCGGAAAGGCATGGTGTATGAAAAGAAATATTGGAAAATTCTATTTGAACACCTTAGAATTCTTTATATACACCGGTCTTCTTTTTAAAATCATATACACCATTTTTGCTTAGTATACACCATGCATATTACTAAACTATCCTCAAGCCTGAATAGAACAAAATAAGTTTCTCATTTAGTAGTTTTCTCACGTGTATTGAATGAACTAAGGAATATTGATTTCTAAAATCAATGAATTCACTTTAGCAACTAAAATTCAAATCTTTAATTGGATTTATATTTATTTAATTATTTATATATTAGAATTTAACTTTAAATTTTGAATAACAAAATATTAATCTACTTAAATTTTGATTTTAAATTAAAGACCAATTTAAATATAGTAAAAAATTGAGAACTTAGTACACAGTGAACCATATTAATTTTAGCACATCATTTATAAATTTATTTTTGTGACTAATTTGAAATGCATAATGTTAGAACTGATTATACATGACTATAACAAGAAAGAATATGAGTAAAATTTAATGCTTCAATATAAGTTAAATTAAACTCACTTGCTAACACACAGAAATTTCAATTATTTTATAAAAGAATTTTAACGATTATGTATGATGTAGACATATGAAATTTTTATTATTTATTTTTATTTCTTTTTAATAAGGGTATTTTTGTCTTTAATTTAATTTTTTTAATGGTGTAGGTAAAGTAATTTACGGTGTATAAATAGAATTTGCCAGAAATATTTGGTGTATGCTATATCTTTACTAATAATAGGAATATCTTTACTAATAATCGGAATATCTTCTTTACTAATAATCAGAATAGTTTTGGTGTCACACTTTTTTGGTGTATACCTGAACTAACGAAAATGCCATTTACTTAATTATCCTTCCACAATTAAAAGGAAGGGGCAATGAATGTCATTTAACTACCTTAACATTTCCTAAAACTGTTACATTTATGTTCAAAACCCATATTCAGCATAAATTTATTCATTTTGGCATTCAATGTTCATTGGAATTGAAATTGTTATTATTTTGGAAGATATTACATCATCATTAATTAACTAACCAACAAAAATTGTTATTATTTTGGTGAAAACGCGAAAGTATTCAAATTATTTCAACTTTACAATTTGTATATTCACACCATTGATTCTCATATTTATGCGGACCACAATATTCAAATTTTCCACTGAACGTTTCATTGCTTATTTTATTTGTCGCCGACATAAAATTGATTGTTATCTTATTTATTGTCATTGTTATATTTAATGTTAATTGAGATATTGCAAATTTTTCTTAATAATTTTCATTGAATGTTTCACTGCTTATTTTATTAGCCATAAACATAAAACCTTGATGATTGATACTATTCATTTTCATCAGTTAATTTATGAAGGAAATAAATTATTACACTTTAAGATTCACTCACTAATTCAATCAAACTCTTTAATCTTTCATCTCTTTTATGGTTAGTCTATGACTTTTTATATTAACATTACCAATATTATTCACTGCTATATATTACCCTCTAATTAAAATTATTTTGAAAAAAAATGCGTTTATAAATAAGTGTTGTAACGTTTTTAAACATGCAATTAATATAATTAGATTGCCCTTTCCATATTCATCGACAATTTGAATAGGCATTTAAATTTGAATAAGACATTTATTTATTATTACGCATTACGATATAAATTAACAATTAATAAATAGTAGAACGTGCTACTGGGACATTTAAATATCCCATAAATATTGCATTCTAGAGCGTACTACAGGGACATTTAAACATCTACTCATTCATGTTATCTCATTCACGCTTCTTCTATTCATCTCCCTTCTATTATTGATCTCCACGTTTGCTTGAAAATGACCCTTCTTCTCCTTTACCTGCTTCGCCTGTAAGGTAGATATCGTGATGCATTTTTTATAATGTAGTTATGGATCTCTCAACCAAAAACGTATACATTCTTTTATTCAATTTTTTTTCATTTTACCAATCCATTTGAATAAAGACTCTTTATGCACAACTTGCATGAATCTGGATATTTAGATCAAGGCGTTGGTTTCCCTTGCTTTTGATTGAATTTTTTTTGTTTGAATTGTTAACTCGATGCCTTTTAAAATGAAAACTATCAATTAACAGTAAATTTTCAGTTGTTTTCCATTATTTTTTCCACTTCTCCTCTTTATCTATTTTTTTCATCTGTTTTATTTACTAAATTTACTAAAAAAGTTCATTTGAATTTATTTATATTGTTTACTATTTTTTCATTACGATGTGACAATTTATTGATCATGTAATATTAGTATAAATAATTTTTCCTTTCATATATAAGATACACAATGTTCGATGAATAACAATCCACGCGCGAAGTGCGTATCATGGTCACGTGCGAAGTGGGTGCCATGACCACCTGCGAAGCGCGGGCCATCACCACGTGTGAAGTGCGTGCCATTATGCTCGAGCTAAGGGCATCTCCAACAGATGCTTGGAAATCAGAATTTCTGAAATCCGCACCTGTTTTTGCCTCCAAGAGTGGTTGGAAATGTCTCTCTGATCTAAAATCGGGGAGAATAGTTCCGGAATCCCCAAACTTGTTACGCGGTTGTTGAACCACCGCGCAGACCTAAGCGATTGTTCAACAAGCGCGTAAAGCACAACGACTTTATTCCCTACGCGCTTGTTGAACAGTCGCGTAGAGCGTTTCCAACGTCTCAATTTGGTAACGGTTATATTTTTAACCTTAGAAATACACAACCCCTCTATTTTCATCCACACCAACTCATCTTCTACCCTATCTTCTTCCACATCAGCTCATCTTCAACCACTTCTATTTAAAAAAATGATTACTGATTTTGATGTCGATGCCGCAAGAATGAGCTTTGAAACTTTTGATTTACAAGATCTAGGCCAACCGTTTGGTGGAATGCTAACTACTTCAAGTTGGAGTGCTAATGAAGACTATGATCTTTGCTACATCTACCGTTCACTTTCGCTAGATCCTGTCCGTGGTGCCGATCAAAGTGGGGAAACATTTTGGGATAGAATCACTAATGCATACAACAGGAAGAACATGGATCGGAATAGAAGTGTAGCTTCCATCAAAGGTCGTTATTGTAAGATTAATCGTCAAACGCAATGCTTTGATTCGCAAATGTTCAGGCTGAAGCAGAGTAACCCAAGCTGATTTGGAAGTGACACTCATATGGTAAAAAGTGTGTATTAAATTTTTTTTTTGTACTTTACATTTTAGCGTTGTAGTAAAAGCTTCATATTATTGATGCAGAGATTGTCCGCAAACAAGTTATTCAAACAAATATATAGACCAGATAGTAAACAAGGACCTCATTTCTATCAGTTCATGCATGTGTATGACCTACTGGTTAATCATGTGAAATGGAAATCTTCACTTCAGAAAACAGTCCAAAACGTCCAATCAAGCAGAAGTCATGCGAAAGCTACAAGATTTGGAGACAGTTGTAGTCCGAGAGATTTGCAGGACAGTGCAACTATGGGTTTAGAAGAAGATGATCACCTTACTGCTGACCGATATGATAGGCCCGAAGGATCCAAGGCAGCAAAGAAAAAACAAGTGGCAGGAGCGAATGAAGGCGAAATCAGAAAACTATTAAAGGAGTCTAACGATATGTATATGAGCGCACTCCAGAGCAGAAGCATTCAACACCAAGAAAGGCTTGATGCAATTCATCAACTTGTTGAGACAAAACGACGAAAGGAAGAAGATGCAGTCATGTTTACGGATATTTCGCAGATGGATGACGTGCAACGCGAGTATACGGAGTATCAGAGATTTGAGATAATGAGGCCAAAAAGAGAAGGAGGTGCGTGAATGTAGATAACTTGGATGTAAACTTTAGTTGACTTTGTATGCGCCAGTTTGGTGTAAGTTTGCATTTTGTTTATGTAGCGTAGGAATGGAGTTTGAAATTTAGTTTGGTGTAAGCTGCATTTTGTTTATGTAATGGAGTTTGAAATTATGAAATGGTGTTTGAAATTTAAAATGGCGTTTGAAATGGCGTTTGAAAATGGCGTACTGATAATGGCGTTTGAAAATGGCGTTTGAAAATAGCGTTTGAAATTTAAAATTCCAATTTAAAATTTAAAATTCCTATTTTAAAATTATAATTTAAATTTATAATTTAAAATTTTAAATGCCGTTTGAAATTTAAAATGGCGTTCTAAAACGACGTTTGAAATTTAAAATTCCAATTTGAAATGGCGTTTGAATTTTAAAATGGAGTTTGAAATTCCATAGCGACCTTTTTAAATTTTAAATTGTACATAACTTTCAATTTATATTATGAAATCTGAATTTTTCACATTCGTTGGAAAGATATAATTAAACATATTCAAATGTTTTTGGTTTTACTAAAATCCGAATTATATTGAATCCTACACATTCAATTGAAATTTAAAATGTAATTTTCAAACTGCCGCCTCATTTTTAACTCCATTTTAAATTAAAATAAATCATACCAAAATCCATTTTTAATTAAAATAAATCATACCAAATGACCTTTTTTAATTCAAACTCCATTTCAAACTCATTTTTAAAATTCAAACTCCCTTTCAAACTCCATTTCAAACTCCTTTTCAAACTCCTTTTTAAAATTCAAACTCCCTTTCAAACTCCTTTTCAAACTCCTTTTTAAAATTCAAAATCCATTTCAAAATCCTTTTTAAACTCCTTTTTAAAATTCAAACTCCTTTTCAAAATCCTTTTTAAAATTCAAAATCCATTTCAAAATCCTTTTCAAACTCCTTTTTAAAATTCAAACTCCTTTTCAAAATCCTTTTTAAACTCCTTTTTAAAATTCAAACTCCTTTTCAAACTCCATTTCAAACTCCTTTTTAAAATTCTAAATCCATTTCAAAATCCTTTTCATATTCCTTTTTAAAATTCAAACTCCCTTTCAAACTCCATTTCAAACTCCTTTTTAAAATTCAAAATCCTTTATAAACCCCTTTTTAAAATTCAAACTCCAATTCAAACTCCATTTTAAACTCCTTTTTAAAATTCGAAATCCATTTCAAAATCCTTTTCAAACTCCTTTTTAAAATTCAAAATCCATTTCGAACACTATTTCAAACTCCTTTTTAAAATTCAAACTACATTTCAAACACCATTTTAAATCACATGACATAAAATACAATAACATACAACAATGCCATCATCAACATATCGTCGGTCATAAAAAAAACATCAACAATGTCATCATCAAAAACACATGTAATATAAAACCTGTAAGTCATAACAAAAACATACAACCATGACGCTGCATGAACCATCAGTCAATATGCATAGAAGCGCTATTTGCCCCACTGGAACTGTCATCACTAACGTCGTCATGAACGTCATCCAAATCATCATCCATATGTGCTCCATCACCAGAACCCTGCTGCTGTAACTGAGTCTGTAGGGAAGCAATCTGGGCCTCGTAATGAGACTGATGTTGTGCCAAAGCTCCGTGTACGCTCTGGTACATCAACTATGTGTACTCCAACGTAATATGCTCAAAAGCAGCCAATATACGTCTATCATGGTCCATGTATAGCGAGTACTGTTAATGAGACAACTTGTGTTATACAAATGAAGTTTTTATAATGAAATCGTACATGTATAGCGAGTATTGTATTACTCTTACGTACTTGATGTGAATGATACAGACTGGCTGACGTTACTCCGGGAGGGTCAACAGGTGGATACTGCAACGGAATCTATACAATCTGACCCTGTACGTCATACGCCCTAAAAATGTGTGGCGGAGGGCCCAAAGCACCACTCTGCATGAACTGAGACGATATAGGCGCAAAGGTAGGGGGATGCACCGGGAATCTGCCTGCTACTGAAGATGGCCCAATATGTTCGGAGTTCAAACCCTGAATATAGTCTCGTAAAGCATAAGCGCGTGGCGCAACTCGAGCCCAATAGGTATCAAAATCTCCGGGCACTGTAAAAGGCTCACCGTCCACCCAGCCTGCAACCCTCATACCCTCAATATATGCCAATCCTACCTATATATCCCCGAACATCTGATCCCATGGGAGTGGACCGGAGTAGCTAACACCACTCCCCCAAATACCAAATGAAAGGGCATGTAGGCACCTGGAAGCATACCCTACGCCTCGAAAGACTAGAATTGAAAATGAGCGGGTGTTCATGCTGAGGAGCCAGAAAATCTAAGTACGTCTTCCATGGACATCGAACAATGCCATCCCGCTCCCTCATATTATTCTACGTGCGCGCCTCCATAAGCTCGTAATGCACACCCTGTGCAGAACGAGCAAGATGCATATCAGGACCCCATCGTCGTAATCTCAGAAAGTATATGTACGGTGTACTGATGGCCTCATCAATAAGTCGGGGGTGCATGTTCACCATGTACTCATAATACCAAAATGAGATAATATACCAGAAACCGTACAGCTGCTTGCAGCGCTGTACGGCGTAGAGATCCAAAGCTACATACAAATAGCCTAATATCGTTGTACTCCAATCGAACGAATGCAACCGCTCTATGTCTACAAGGCTAGCCAAAAAACCAAGTCTAATAGTCCCCCTGTTGTTGCTAAAAAAGGCGGAACCAAATAGGTATAATAGAAAGGCCCTGATAACGGGGGTGTGCATAGCCACAGTGGTCCGATGTGTAGTGACATTGACATACAGAGTAGGTAGGCTAACGGCTCCTGAAGAAACGACATGAGGATCTAAACCCGGTAACTACTCTGAAAAACTATCAAACTCCTCAAATGATACATCAAAGGGAATGGGGTGACGACCTGGACGACCAATCTCGATGTCCGTGAGGACGTAAAAATCCAAAGGAGTAAGCCTAACTCAAAATCAGCAAAGTGAAATGTGTGTGTAGTATGCCACCATCGCTCACTAATAGCCTCTACAAGGCATCGGTCAACATGAGCAAACCTAGGTAAATCTAAAAAGTCGCCAAATGGTGTATCACGGAGTCTAAGTGATATAGGCTCAGGTAACTGCTCAAAAAGTGTCGTACAACGTGACCAACTATCTCACATAGTGTAACACCCCGTGTATTCTATAACTGTGGAATTAACAAATTAAAGTATAATTAATTTGAAATCAAAGAACTAAGGGAAACGGGATACGCCATTGCGTTCGTCTCGGAAAAATACGCGAAATAGAGTCCAAGTTTTCGAAAAACGGAGTCCGTATGAAGAAGATATAGCCTCTGGAAGTTTCTGAATTAAGTTTAAAATTCGAACAGCTCAGAAAACAAGTTTAAAATTAAAAATCGGGCCCAATTGGCCAGGGCGGGAAAATTCCCGCCTAAGGCACCCAGGTCGACTGGGCTGTCGACCTGGTCTAGCCAGGTCGACAGGGCTGTCGACAGGGCTGTCGACCTGGTCCAGACCCAGGTCGAACCCAGTCCACCCTGGCTGGCCTATTCTATGTTGGTCGATTTTCTGTGGTCTGCTTTGTCATTAGGGCTAGGTGGCAGGCTCTAATTGGTCCCTCTTGCGAATGAATGGCTACGATCAATCCAAGCAACATCGATGGTCCTAATCAGTTCATAAACTCTATAAAATGACCCTAGACTCTACCTAGGTTTCTTACACAATTCTCTAGCCTCCATTGCTCTCTTCTTCTAATTAAAAATAAAAATGGCGTCTCTGCTCTGCTGGAATTAAAACTAGAAGATAATCAACATCAGCCTAAGCAACTCAATTCAAACTAGAGATTAAAGTTTCTGCAAAGATTCTACAACAAGCTAAAGTTCTTTCTTTAATCCAATCAAGGCAAGTACATTTATTCTCCGCTATAAACGTTAATTATAATTTTGATATGCATTTAAAACTGAGTTTGAGGTTGTATATATATATTCTCTTCTGTTGGATCTGTTTTCTGTGATTGTTCTGTATTCCTTTCTTCTTTTCTGTTTCTATAGCCAGGCTACCACGAGCCTGTGCCCAATCTCATAAAGAGATTAACGTATGAACGCGAAATTTGGGACAATTAATGAATGATGCGAAATTTGACAAGACTAAATTGAATGTATGACTTTAGGTCTGAGGCATAAAATATATTGGACATGTGACTTGGGATTGGATGCATAAATTTGACTATGAACATGTAATTTATGCATGTTGTATGCATAGTTATGTTGTAATTTAGATCTGTAATTAATTAGGAAAATAAGCATATGTTATAAACTAGTTTTAGACCTATGCATATTCTGTGGTAAAAGAAGAAGAGGAACCACTGTAAGATTACATATGATTTGAGACTTTGAACAAAATGCATATAAAAGTCAAGATTTGATTTTTAGAAGATATGATTTAAAGATTTAGATTGTTGGGTATAATTTGCATAATGATTCATGACTTAAAAAGAAGAAGATATGGAAGCTTAGGTGTAAAAGATTTGCATTAATTAGGATATCTATTATTGTGATTACACCTAAATAGGGATTTTTGGATATATGGCATGCATTGGAATTAATGGTTATATTTGGTATAATTTATATGTGAATCTGCTGTAAAATGCTAGTTTAACAAAAATTGGAACATATGTTATAGGGTAAATTATGTCCATATTCTGCGCTATGTAAATGTATGCAAACATGGAAGTATATGATCATATTGTGAATCATGACATTATTTAGGCATATGAACTTAGGCCTAATTTATGGTTAGGCAAGGCATGTAAATAGAACCTTTAGAAATATTAAATTTGCTAAATCTGCTAATTTGCCAAGTTGCCTAAACTACTAGTTTTGTTATATTGCCTAGACTGCTAATTAGATTGAAATGCCTAATCTGTTAAATTTGTCGGTTGAAATGCCTAACCTGTTATATGCCAAAATCTGCTAAGTTGCTAAATCTGTTAAATCCGTTAAGTCATATAAAATCTGTTATCTGCTATGTTGATATAATCATCCTGTTATTGATATAATCTGAATTGGCATATATATTGGGCGTGCGCATAAACGGTAAATTATTAATTAATTGGCCGCAAAGATAAACATGGCTAACTCGAGGTTAGAATGAGTTTGCGGCGTAAATCTGCCCGGAACCGCCCGGCACATCCAGTGGCCGCAAACAATAGGTTCTAATGTGAGAAGTTAGTCATAACATGCGTAAGACACGAGGTTAGGTCTGGCTTGTGGCAGAAGTCTGCCCGGAACCGCCCGGCATATCCAGCGGCCACAAGCTACCGACCTAATGTGAGAGGTCTGTGCATTAATAATTAATTAATGCAAATCTAAGATAAGAATGACGTCTAAAACGTATTGGGGAAAATAGGGTTAAACAAAAGGGATTAATAGATGTAGTAAAACCCGTCCATGAATCTGTAGGCCCAATACAAAGTTAGACAAATCTGAAAAATCTGTACATCTGACCTGTTAGTCTGAGAACTTGTTAACTTAATTTGTGAATTAGTAAACTTGAATTCTGTATGTCTGAACTTGTAAACAAGTTAATATGAAATCTGTTAGTCTGGGGACACAAGGTTAGGAGGGGAATTACTTGTGTCATCTGTTTGGGACCCATATTAGTCAGTAACCCTTTCTGGTATCAAAACTTTGACCCAACAGTAGGTAGGGTCCGGGCACGCTTACTGAACTAATTATAAGTGGTTCATTCTGATAATGGCGAGGGGTGTTGATGGTGCGTTCCAACCGGGTCATGTGCGTGCATGGATCCCGGTCTGCCTCTGAGGATGTAAGACGCCGTGACATCTGTAAATAGGTCTGTGCCAATTGGTTGTCACTTTAGGGAGTGATACACCCTACTGTGGGGCCGATACAGGATATTTATGTATTAGGGAGCCGATCGCTTGGGGTAGGGTTTTAGGGTACGCTTAGTTCTGTCTGTTTCTGTTGGTACCGTCTGTTTCTGTTAGGTGGTAACACCTGTCTGTTTCTGTGTGGTACCGTCTGTTCGGGTGGTAAAGGCCCATTACTAGTGTACACCTAATTCCACATTCTGTCTCCATAGGGATAAATCTGTTTCTTCTTCTGTCTGTTTCTGATCGGGTAGTAAAGGCCCATTATTAGCATTCTGTTTCTGTTAAAGTATTATGTACCCGTTCCTGCTTCAATTTAGACATTAGGGTAACACCTAATTCTGCTATACTAGTATTAGTGCAGAGAAGTGTAAAACAATAGTTTATATCATTCTGTTTTTCTATTATATCTGCTACACCTGTTATAGTTATCTCACATCCAGTTTTATGTTCATATCATATTATTATTATCTGTTCATATGCTGAAAGTCACTGGACTTGCCAGACTTTTTGTCTGACCCTTGTTGTTTCGCCTCCTTTCTTCCGTTCCCCCCCAGGTTATCCAAGGAGGGAAATACTTTAGCTTCATCCGGATTTCTCTTTGCTTGAAGTGCTTAAAGTATGGCTTGGCTCTGTATAGCTTCCGTTCCATGGGGATTATGATTTTAAACTATGCATTTTGAAGGCTTTTGTACAAGACTGATATTTTGTACTTGAATTCTGAAATTGAAAGGATGTAACCATATTAATTTTCTGTTTCCGCTGTAATAAAGTTAAAAATTTTCAAGTACTGTTTTATCTGTCTTGTAAGTTTCTGTTCTGTTTACTAAAATGCTCCACCAAAGTTAAGGCATTCCCTTTGTGAGTGACCTTAACGGAGGTGGGGTGTTACACTTGGTATCAGAGCTGAAGGTTACCAGATTTGATAAAAAGTTTTGAAAACTATTTTCAAAAAGGATTTAAAAAGGAAGTATTTTCAAAAGTAAAGCTTATTTTGAAAAAAAAAAAACATGATCCCCAAGAGCCATATATCTTTCTTTCAGTCCTTTTTGTATTGAATCTTTCCTTTTTCGTTCCAGCATGTCTGAAGCATCTGAGATACTAGAGGGTGTTCATGTACCCGGTTGGTTTCGTCAATATCTTGAGGCTAGGACCGCCGCTGCAGGTCCAGCAAATGATCCCCCTCCTCCACCCCCTCCTCGTGCAATTGTTTTCTCAAAGATCTGTAGAGATTTTAGGGCCATGGGTGGGAAGGATTTCAAAGGAACTGAATCATTCGTAGAAGCAAGGAATTGGCTCAAAGAAACTGAGGATCTGTTCGTTATCTTCGAGGTGGACGATAGGCAGAAGGTACAGTTGGCAGTATGGCTGCTCAAAGACGAAGCTTCCTACTGGTGGGAAGTCACTAACGCCGAGAGGCCGGTTGAGACATGGATGGATTTCAGAACAAGGTTTGAGACAAAATTCCTCTCGCAAGCTGAACGAAGTTTACAATTGGAAAAGTTCTTGTCTCTTAAGCAAGGAAGTATGACGGTCAAGGAATACGTCAACCAGTTCAACCAACTAGCAAGATTCGGATTGGATTTAGTCAACACTCAGCATAAAAAGGCTCTCCGCTTTGTTAAAGGATTGAATGAGCCACTGCACAGCCTAGCCATGACCCATGTACCCATGGGAGCAACTTACGAGAAGTTGGTGGATATGGCACTACTGCACGAGGAAGACAAGGGCCCGAAAGAGACAAAGAAGGAAGAACCACAGAATAAGAAAGCGGGGCCCAAAAAGGAAACACAAAAGAAGGATGAGAAGTCTGAAGATAAGAAGGGGAAAAAGTGCTTTACTTGTGGGAGCTCAACTCATCTGAACAAGGATTGCAGAAAAAGGAAGGGCGCTTGCTTCAACTGTGGGGAGATGGGACACTTCACTAGGGACTGCCCGAAGAGACGAGGACAAGGAGGGCAGGCAAACACTCTTGAGGCTAGTGGCTAGGATAGAAATAGGAAAATTTCTATAGTAGGTTTAATTTCTTTATCTGATTATGGAGTTAAGACTTTTTCTGATTCTGGTATTTTGATTTTGTAATCGATACTCTGCACTTTAATACTAGTATTATTTCTGAATTCCGCTGTAGGCTCAGACCCATAAGGGTTATGGCCCATCTGTTTGAGATTAAGGTTTGAGGGATATCTGTGTTAGGCGTCAAATATGACGCATATATTCTGAGTTTTTGTGGGATATGATTTTATCATGCTTAGCTTCCTAAGAATCATTAGGGAACCTGATCTGTATCAGTAGTATGTAAATATCTGAATAATTATGATTTCCAGTTTTGACATTGTCTAAAGAAGGTAATCCTCTGAGTGTCAATCTGATATTGATTTCGGTCTTTGGGGTTGATACTTAGGGGAATTATTTTCTCAACCAATGTCTAATGGGAACCAAGTCTTCATTTTATCTGTACTCGCTTCCATCACTAGACTCTATCCTATCGATCGAGTGTTCAACTTATAGATAGGAATCCTAATGGGTGTAAACATGTGTTTGAGACATGTTATGTTTGATGGTTGCAAGTGGATGCAAGTGGTTGCTAGTGGTTGCTCGTGGACGCATATACACACACTAGGCACTAGATCGGCTCGAAAACACTCTCATGCTGCATATGGATGTGTGAGCATTTTCAATTCTTGTGGATGCAAAATGGTTGATTCAGCACATGGATGTTGCATTTGAGTGAATGGTTGTGCACTCATATAGAAATAATATATATCATCAGAATTCTATTGCATACATGTTGGACTCATGGCACTGACATAATTCGCATTAAGGAGGCCAACTGAATCAGTAGACCGCCTGATTTTGCATTAGATAAGGAACATATACACACACTTTAGCATATGTTCATACAACATTAGAAGTTTTCTAAGGACAATGGATGCTTGTGGATGATGGTTGAGTAGATGGGTGATTGGATGGTAGGACGCATTCTTCTTAACTTGAAGATTTCGGGGACGAAATCCTTTTAAGTGGGGGAGAATGTAACACCCCGTGTATTCTATAACTGTGGAATTAACAAATTAAAGTATAATTAATTTGAAATCAAAGAACTAAGGGAAACGGGATACGCCATTGCGTTCGTCTCGGAAAAATACGCGAAATAGAGTCCAAGTTTTCGAAAAACGGAGTCCGTATGAAGAAGATATAGCCTCCGGAAGTTTCTGAATTAAGTTTAAAATTCGAACAGCTCAGAAAACAAGTTTAAAATTAAAAATCGGGCCCAATTGGCCAGGGCGGGAAAATTCCCGCCTAAGGCACCCAGGTCGACTGGGCTGTCGACCTGGTCTAGCCAGGTCGACAGGGCTGTCGACAGGGCTGTCGACAGGGATGTCGACCTGGTCCAGACCCAGGTCGAACCCAATCCACCCTGGCTGGCCTATTCTATGTTGGTCGATTTTCTGTGGTCTGCTTTGTCATTAGGGCTAGGTGGCAGGCTCTAATTGGTCCCTCTTGCGAATGAATGGCTACGATCAATCCAAGCAACATCGATGGTCCTAATCAGTTCATAAACTCTATAAAATGACCCTAGACTCTACCTAGGTTTCTTACACAATTCTCTAGCCTCCATTGCTCTCTTCTTCTAATTAAAAATAAAAATGGCGTCTCTGCTCTGCTGGAATTAAAACTAGAAGATAATCAACATCAGCCTAAGCAACTCAATTCAAACTAGAGATTAAAGTTTCTGCAAAGATTCTACAACAAGTTAAAGTTCTTTCTTTAATCCAATCAAGGCAAGTACAGTTATTCTCCGCTATAAACGTTAATTATAATTTTGATATGCATTTAAAACTGAGTTTGAGGTTGTATATATATATTCTCTTCTGTTGGATCTGTTTTCTGTGACTGTTCTGTATTCCTTTCTTCTTTTCTGTTTCTATAGCCAGGCTACCACGAGCCTGTGCCCAATCTCATAAAGAGATTAACGTATGAACGCGAAATTTGGGACAATTAATGAATGATGCGAAATTTGACAAGACTAAATTGAATGTATGACTTTAGGTCTGAGGCATAAAATATATTGGACATGTGACTTGGGATTGGATGCATAAATTTGACTATGAACATGTAATTTATGCATGTTGTATGCATAGTTATGTTGTAATTTAGATCTGTAATTAATTAGGAAAATAAGAATATGTTATAAACTAGTTTTAGACCTATGCATATTCTGTGGTAAAAGAAGAAGAGGAACCACTGTAAGATTACATATGATTTGAGACTTTGAACAAAATGCATATAAAAGTAAAGATTTGATTTTTAGAAGATATGATTTAAAAATTTAGATTGTTGGGTATAATTTGCATAATGATTCATGACTTAAAAAGAAGAAGATATGGAAGCTTAGGTGTAAAAGATTTGCATTAATTAGGATATCTATTATTGTGATTACACCTAAATAGGGATTTTTGGATATATGGCATGCATTGGAATTAATGGTTATATTTGGTATAATTTATATGTGAATCTGCTGTAAAATGCTAGTTTAACAAAAATTGGAACATATGTTATAGGGTAAATTATGTCCATATTCTGCGCTATGTAAATGTATGCAAACATGGAAGTATATGATCATATTGTGAATCATGACATTATTTAGGCATATGAACTTAGGCCTAATTTATGGTTAGGCAAGGCATGTAAATAGAACCTTTAGAAATATTAAATTTGCTAAATCTGCTAATTTGCCAAGTTGCCTAAACTACTAGTTTTGTTATATTGCCTAGACTGCTAATTAGATTGAAATGCCTAATCTGTTAAATTTGTCGGTTGAAATGCCTAACCTGTTATATGCCAAAATCTGCTAAGTTGCTAAATCTGTTAAATCCGTTAAGTCATATAAAATATGTTATCTGCTATGTTGATATAATCATCCTGTTATTGATATAATCTGAATTGGCATATATATTGGGCGTGCGCATAAACGGTAAATTATTAATTAATTGGCCGCAAAGATAAACATGGCTAACTCGAGGTTAGAATGAGTTTGCGGCGTAAATCTGCCCGGAACCGCCCGGCACATCCAGTGGCCGCAAACAATAGGTTCTAATGTGAGAAGTTAGTCATAACATGCGTAAGACACGAGGTTAGGTCTGGCTTGTGGCAGAAGTCTGCCCGGAACCGCCCGGCATATCCAGCGGCCACAAGCTACCGACATAATGTGAGAGGTCTGTGCATTAATAATTAATTAATGCAAATCTAAGATAAGAATGACGTCTAAAACGTATTGGGGAAAATAGGGTTAAACAAAAGGGATTAATAGATGTAGTAAAACCCGTCCATGAATCTGTAGGCCCAATACAAAGTTAGACAAATCTGAAAAATCTGTACATCTGACCTGTTAGTCTGAGAACTTGTTAACTTAATTTGTGAATTAGTAAACCTGAATTCTGTATGTCTGAACTTGTAAACAAGTTAATCTGAAATCTGTTAGTCTGGGGACACAAGGTTAGGAGGGGAATTACTTGTGTCATCTGTTTGGGACCCATATTAGTCAGTAACCCTTTCTGGTATCAAAACTTTGACCCAACAGTAGGTAGGGTCCGAGCACGCTTACTGAACTAATTATAAGTGGTTCATTCTGATAATGGCGAGGGGTGTTGATGGTGCGTTCCAACCGGGTCATGTGCGTGCATGGATCCCGGTCTGCCTCTGAGGATGTAAGACGCCGTGACATCTGTAAATAAGTCTGTGCCAATTGGTTGTCACTTTAGGGAGTGATACACCCTACTGTGGGGCCGACACGGGATATTTATGTATTAGGGAGCCG
This sequence comes from Allium sativum, assembly GCA_030737875.1. NCBI lineage: Eukaryota > Viridiplantae > Streptophyta > Magnoliopsida > Asparagales > Amaryllidaceae > Allium > Allium sativum. Next base: position 44,198,048 of record CM060926.1, read on the forward strand.
ATCGCTTGGGGTAGGGTTTTAGGGTACGCTTAGTTCTGTCTGTTTCTGTTGGTACCGTCTGTTTCTGTTGGGTGGTAACACCTGTCTGTTTCTGTGTGGTACCGTCTGTTCGGGTGGTAAAGGCCCATTACTAGTGTACACCTAATTCCACATTCTGTCTCCATAGGGATAAATCTGTTTCTTCTTCTGTCTGTTTCTGATCGGGTAGTAAATGCCCATTATTAGCATTCTGTTTCTGTTAAAGTATTCTGTACCCGTTCCTGCTTCAATTTAGACATTAGGGTAACACCTAATTCTGCTATACTAGTATTAGTGCAGAGAAGTGTAAAACAATAGTTTATATCATTCCGTTTTTCTGTTATATCTGCTACACCTGTTATAGTTATCTCACATCCAGTTTTATGTTCATATCATATTATTATTATCTGTTCATATGCTGAAAGTCACTGGACTTGCCAGACTTTTTGTCTGACCCTTGTTGTTTCGCCTCCTTTCTTCCGTCCCCCCCAGGTTATCCAAGGAAGGAAATACTTTAGCTTGATCCGGATTTCTCTTTGCTTGAAGTGCTTAAAGTATGGCTTGGCTCTGTATAGCTTCCGTTCCATGGGGATTATGATTTTAAACTATGCATTTTGAAGGCTTTTGTACAAGACTGATATTTTGTACTTGAATTCTGAAATTGAAAGGATGTAACCATATTAATTTTCTGTTTCCGCTGTAATAAAGTTAAATTTTTTCAAGTACTGTTTTATCTGTCTTGTAAGTTTCTGTTCTGTTTACTAAAATGCTCCACCAAAGTTAAGGCATTCCCTTTGTGAGTGACCTTAACGGAGGTGGGGTGTTACACATAGCAATATGTCGAACCTAAACGTATGTAAATTTGTTGTAAACATGTAACATTAAACAACATTTATGAATAGTAAAAAGGTTATACGTAACAAAGTTATAAAATTATACCTGAGGTGTCGCAACAGCAACAGACACTCAGTGTGTAAATGTCGCAGGCAGATCGTGCAATACTCTAAGGCTCGCAGCAGTCACGGTGGCATCTGGTGCGGCATGTACTGGTCCGACATTAGGATCTATCGGAGGATGGCTAACCCGTCTATCAGACTTAACTTTACGGGGCAGCATTTCGTCGTAGATATTAATAAACAAAATTAAAAGGAGGGAAATTAAAAAAAATTATGAATTGAAAAATGAGCATTTCCACCTGATATAGACGGAAATATTCAAGCGGTTGTTGAACAACCACGTAGGCTCTACGCGGTTGTTCAACAAACGCGCGCTTTTTTCTTGACGAGCAATTTTTAAAAAAGTCACGCGTTTGTTGAACAACCGCGTAGTCACACGCGGTTGTTGAACAACCGCCTGGACCTAAAAACTGTTGTGATTCCTCAATTTCCGAAGTGTGGATAATCGAAATACAAAAATCCACACTTCGGAACAGTTGGAGATGCTCTAACAATTCAAATATTGCTAAAAGGCAAAATAATTAAATGATATTTTGTGATTATTACATTTGAATTTATTTACATTGCTTAAATTTTTTTTTTTTTGAAGTGTTATTTTATTGATCATGCACAATATTAGTACAAGTTATTTTTTCTATGTAAAATACATAACATACGAGGAATAAAAAACCATATGTTAATGAATAGAATTAGCCTGTCATTTTTGAGATAGAAAAGAAGAGAAGGAAAAGGAAAACGGTTCCTCAATGTTAAAAATAGCGCTGTAGCTTCTTACCTTGGGCCTTGGTCCTAATTTCTGCGCTAGGGTTTTACGGTTACAAAATTATTTATCTATCAGTTTCTTGCTAATTCGATCTACTATCCTAAAAATCATTCAATATTTGAAAATGGGCGACGTTGGCCATGTATCGGAGGACTGCTCAATAGTCCAAGAGGGGGAAGCACGGATTCTCATGCATTCAAAAAACACTGTGTTTTACAATAAGGCGCAGGTTAAGAATTTGTCCAAATTTGCTTTTTGATTAGATATTTGGCTTTTAGGTAATTTAATTTGATTCGGTTTTGATGGAAATGGTTTTTATTTTAATGGGCGATAAACCGTAGTGCTAAATTCTTAAGTGATTAACTTGAGCTTATTTGATTGGATATTTGGCTTTTTAATTCTTAAGTGTTTATTTTAAAAGTTGTATATCCATTGTGTTTGACAGTGCATTTCAGTGAAACTTGAGCTGGATTTGGTTGTTACAAAGGTCATGCTCAGCTATGAAAAGCCTAATGTGATGCAGTTCAAAATGACTTGACGGGAGATTTCCGTTTTCATTAACATACATTAGGCTGAAGCTAATGAAGACAGTCTATATTTCTATACTTTTCAATAGAATCACAAATACGGATCTTTCAGAATGGTCTAACTTTGTAGGCTCATACAACGAATATACATCAGTATAAACACAAAGCTCACCAGCAATTACATTGTACAATTAACATAAAGAACACAATACAAATGAAGTCAGGAAAGGAAAGTTTCACTGATGCGCAACTAAAATTTTCTTTTCATTCAAAACAAATCATTTATTTGAATTGAGGTTTTCAATTTTTTTTAAGAATAATTATTTTTCAGAAATGCAAGTTCTCGAAGGAAAATTTGAAATTTCTAAAAAAACAAATAAGTTGAGTTTTCTTGAAAATTCTAATTGTTAAAAAATTTAAACTGGACCAAAATCTATCCTTTTTCCATTGTATTAAAGCTTTATCACGCTGGCTCAAAATCGAAAAAGTAATTAAGTTTTTCCGAAATGTCCACTCTTCTATGGGACATTAAATTTGTTTTGAAAGATCTGAGCTCCCAAGAAATTTGAGAACTCTCAAATTTCAAACTGTTTGGAAAGGTAAAATTTTCCTCAGAGAAAATTCATGTTTTTACATTATTTTTAAGTTGTAAAAAAAAGGTGGAACCTAGACTACAAAATAAAAATAAATAAAACAAAATTAAAAAATTTAACAGTTTATCATGAAACTCAGATTCAATCAAACAAAATCAAAGTTTATCAAGTAATTTAATTTTTTTGGTGTTACATTTTGTTATAAAACATTTTGCTCAAAAAACCATCTTGCTAAAAATTCATCACATAAACTTCTGTATTTTTTTTTATTTTTTTTTGGTTTCAAAACTTAAAAACTTTACATGTCAAATTTCAAATGAATTAACTTTTCAGAATTAACAAAACTTCAGAAATTAATAACTATTTTAAGGAGTTGACACTTTACCCTAAAAATCCAATGAACTCTAATTACAATTTAAAAATATTCAGTCGGTCGAGTTATGAAACCTTTAAATGTGCATTTTATACTTCTCATGCTATTGGGCTAAGGAGTTTAAAGTCCCCAAAAAAAAAATCAAATTTATTTAAATCAACTATTTGACAAAAGATTTGAGAAAATCAAAATTGTTGACGTCAAAAGTTGGTATAATGACGATCAACGCCAACGTGCATTAACCACATACGAAAAATAATCATAGAAGTACGAGAAAATGTAAATGAACACATGAGACACAAAATTTTTATAGTGGTTTGGCTTGATCCAAGTCTACGTCTACTTATAATCCTTGTTTATACTGTCGATTATCGGTTACAGTGATTTTTCAGTAAAGAAAAATAGAGAAAGGAGAGATCTTTTCTACGGAATACTTGCGTTAGTCATACTTTCTTTGGATCGGATAGAAGTCTTAGAGTAGTGAAATTCAGACATACTTGAGGTGGATCCGAGTAGAACAGAATGCCCTTCCACTTCGGGAAAGGTTTGTATTTATAGGCAAGTCAGTGGCCACATTTGCATGCGGCGTGACATACATTTTTTTGGGGCTTTAACACGTGAAGCTCGATCCCGTAGAATAGTTGTAGGCGGTGGGACTCAGTATATTGCTCATGAACAGTTCTTACTCGAAATATGCGGAATACGTGGAACTGAGTACTTGGCGTATAAAAAGAAGTGCTAGTCAGGGCTTATCCACTGCGTCCGCCTTGGGAATAGGACTTCATTTGATAGCATATTACTTGTTTGCTGATTCGATATTGTAGGAGATAATTTTACTTGAATACTTCTACTTCGGTATTCCAACTCGATCCGATCTTTTAGGTACAAGTCGATCGACTGATTAATGACTCAATCGATTAATTTGTTTTCTGTCTTTGGAAGAGTGCCGACTTAGGAAGACGAGCTTCTACGCACTGCGGGGTTGTTTTGGGTCGACCAATGATCGGTCGACCTAACGTGAAAATTTTCTCTTACGTCCTGGAATGGGCTGATATCTTATGATAGGCTTCGACTTCAGGTTATGACGATTTTTTTTGCCAAAAAGCTAGTCAACACTTTACCCTCCAGAACACGACTTTTTTGGAAAGGAAGATGTAATCTGGATCTTCCAAAGAACGTCGAACAACAAGAGTCCAGAAAGCCATGGTTGCGCCGAACCATATTAAGGCCGGAAAACCGACGATCGATGACTGTATAAGACCGAAAAACCGACTACCGCTAAGGATGGTATTAAGATTAGAAAACCGACAATCATCTGAATGGTCGTATTAAACCCAAAAGCTTGTGAATGTATGAAAAACAAGTCGACCCTTTTAAGTCGATTTTGGTAGAAGCAGAAGAATCGGGATCCCGCCTATTAAATGATACCTGCAAAGAACTGGGGTACGAGCGTAAACCATGCTCGTTTTTATAAAGTGGGATATAAGCCATATTCAGAGGACAAGGTATAAACCATACTCGGTTTTGCTTGGTAAGACAGTATAGCCTTTTGTACCAAGGTTTTTAAGGTCGAACATTAACCATGTTCATGGAATGATCAGAGGATTTGAGCATAAACCATGCTCATACTGGGAGAAAGGAGTCTGTCGTGTCCCGACAGTTGGAACATAAGTGCTGGTATTAACCATACCTGAAGAACGAGCATAAACCATGCTTGGTTTAGGGAGTTGGCGAGCATAAACCATGCTCAGCTTAGTAAAGTTGGCAAGTATTAATCATACTTAGCTTAAGGAGGTTGGCGATCATTAACCATACTTGACTTCAGAGAGTGGCAAGCATAAACCATACTCAGCTTAGTAAAGTGGCATAGGTATGATGGCAGGCGTTGACCATGCTCGGTTTGGAGATGGTGGCTAGCACTGCTCATACTGGGTTTGGTGAATATTAACCATGTTCGTCTTAGATTGAGGATCCTGCCAAATCCTGATAAGATGCTTAGATCGATCAAACATAATCCATGTTTGAGAAAGAAAGTTTATTGCGGCTAAGGAGCTACTACAAAAAAAAATCTATCTGGTTTGTAGTTGAATCCAAAACACGTCTAGGGATTAAATCCTAACCTTGTACGTGTGTACTTCAATACACCACATTATTGAATAAATAACAAAAATTCATTTCTTATATCCTAAGAAATGGGGAATATCTACGATCTTATTCAGATCAGTTGATGATGATGTCGGAATTGCTGGGCTCAGGGCCCTTTCCGTTTCGAGGAGCTTGGGGACTGACCCGAGGAGCTTGGGCAGAAGGTTGTGGCGGCATGGCTTGTACAGATTTTTTAACATATTCGGGTAGCTTTCCACGTCTGATCCTTTCTTCGATGTGATCACGCAAATGCCTGCATTCATTGGTGCCGTCACCTGCCACATTATGGTACATGCAGTGCTTTCCGGACTCGAGCTCTCTCTGAGTCGGCTCCTTCCTGAGAGGCTTTGGAAAAGGTAGAGATCCTCGGACGTCGATGTAGATGTCTAGCAGGGAGGAGTTGAGCTCGGTGTATCGGTCGTACTTGTCTTCTCTCCTGGATCGTATGTTTCGATCGTTCCTTTTCGAGGCTTTTCCTTTCCTTTTGTTCTGCCATTGGTATTGGATGAGCCTCCGTCTTTGGTGGTAAGCATTTCGAGATTTTCCATCTCGATGTTAGCGTCTTCTTGACGGAGGAATCTATCTGCTTCTGCATAAAAGTCTTCGATATCTTGGGGGGATCTCGAGTTAAAACGATTCTGAATTTAGATCGGCTTTGAACACCAGCTATGGCGGCTATAAGCACCATCGCTCGGGTCGAATGACTGATGTTTCGGTCGATCGACTGATGTTACGGTCGCGTTGAATCTTTCTAAGAAGGAGCGTAGGGGTTCGTCGGACCGCTGCTTGATAGCGGTAAGAAACATGACGCTCTTTGGTAGAGAGATATGAATTCTGAACTACGCAATGAAGCGAGTGAGAAGCATGTTTCGGCTGTTGATTGATTCAGTTGTTAACTGCCGAAACCACATGCCGGCTATGTCGGTGAGAAAGAGAGGGAAGCACTTGGCCATGACATTGGTCGATGCAGAAAATACTTCCATGTGACACATGTATCACATGAAATGTATGGTCGGGTCGGTCCTGCCGTTGTAGGGCTTCAGGACCGGAAGCTTGAAGTCTGGTGGATTGCGGTAATTTCTGGTCTCTCGTGTGAACGGACCATGGTGGATGTTATCCACATCCTGTTAAGAATTGGTGTCTCTGGTGAAGCGTTTGATGATACTTGCAATTTGACTTCCATCCTCGAGGAGTTGTTGCCATGAATCTTGCACTGAGACAGTAGTGAGAACCCCAGTACTAGGCCTGGGTGCAAACATGCCCCGAGCCCCTGTGGTCGACTCGGCTCGACTTCCGAGAGTTGAGTGAAGGTGGTCCCCCGCCACGGGAACTGGTCCAAGTATAGCTAAAGTCGCTTGGTTATTATTTGACTGAATCATACCTATGGCAGTGGGAATGAGCCGGTTCAGGTGAGTGGTATCCATCCGGGGTTCGGTATTGCCTTCGCCCGGAGCGATGTTAGAGTAGTTTACAGTAGCGTTTTCCTCCGTCGCGTTGGGGACTGGTATGGTAGAGAGGTTTTGGTGACACGGAGGGTTGCTGCCCCAACTTGGTCTGGATCGGCAAGCTGAGAAGGTTGCAGACGAGGCTGCATAAGATGGGTTTGCAGTCTAACGTTGGGTTGATCCGGATGTTGCAACGTTTCTGGTTCTGGTCGACCCAAAGGTTGCACTGTTTCGGGAACTGTTTGTCCAAGGAGTTGAGTCGAACCCTGGAATGGCGGCAAAACGGTCGACCGGTCCCGAACATGACCACGACTGGCCTGAGAATTTGCTGTTGCCAAAGCTCCGTTTAGCGTTGGCAATGATGATCCTAGCATTGGCCGATCGGGAAGTGAAGTTGAAGCAGGAGAAAGCAAAGGTGTGGACCAACTTTTTGGCAAAAAAAGGTCCTAACCCGAAGTCAAAGCCTATCACCAGATATTAGCTCATTCCAGGACTTAAGAGAAAATTTTCATCTTAGGCCGACTGATCAAAGCAACCCCGCAGCGGGTAGAAGCTCGTCTTCCTAAGTTAGTACTCTTCCAAAGACATAAGACGAATTACTCGATCGAGTCATTAATCAGTCGATCGACTTGTCCTTAAAAGATCGGATCGGGCTGGAATATCGAACTAAAAGTATTCAAGTAAAATTATCTCCTATAATATCAGATCAACAAGCAAGTAATATGCTATCAGACGAAGTCCTGTTCCCAAGGCGGGAGCAGCGGATAAGCTTTGACCAACACTTCTTTTTATATGCCAAGTACTCAGTTCCTCGTATTCCGCATATTTTGAGGAAGAACTGTTCATGAGCAGTATACCGGGTCCCGCCGCCTACAACTATTCTATGGGATCGAGCTCCACGTGTTAAAACCCCAGAAAAATATATGCCACGCCGCATGCAAATGTGACCCACTGGCTCGTCTATAAATACAAATCTTTCCCGAAGTGGAGGGCATTCTATTCTACTCGGATCCACCTCAAGTATATCTGAAATTCACTACTCTGAGTCTTCTATCTGATCTAAAGATAGTATGACTAACGCAAGTATTCTGTAGAAAAGTTATCTCCTTTCTCTACTTTTCTTTTTTGAAAAATCACTGTAACCGATAATCGACAGTATAAACAAGGATTATAAGTGGACGTAGGCTTGGATCAAGCCAAACCACTGTAAAAATATTGTGTCTCCTGTGTTCAATGACATTTTCTCGTATTTTTGTGATTATTTTTCGTGTGTGGTTAACGTACGTTTGGGTTTAATCGTCATTAGACCAACTTTTGATGTCAGCAAAAATATTTTCATAAAATTGAAAATTGAGTCTTAAACAAACTTTTTTGGAAAAAAATAAGATTTCCAAAACATATTTAAAATTAACGTAGGAACTTTAGGCCTTTTTTTTTCAAAACATTTGAATATGTTTAGAAACTCAATTGGTATTTTTTAAAAAGATTAATCGTCATATGAATTATTTTATTCACTTTTAACAACAATAAATTATTATGTTAAAAAAAAGTTGTTTGTGACTGTTTTTTTTAATTGTTTGCTAAACTTGTACTTGCATGTGTTTTAATGCGGTGGATTGAATAACAAAGAAACTATCGATTGGTTGGTTCCCAGCTTACCATGTTACTACTAGCGTAGTAGTTGGACATTCAATTTTCAATCCTTTTGGGGGATTTGTTAAGGTTATGTATATATTGACAGTGTTATCATTGGCGCGAGCGCTATAGCTATAGGCAGTGCGTCACTTGTGCTATTTTACTTGTAATAGCATAAGGGTTCCTGTAGCACAAAAAAAGACTCTATTTTATCAAAGTGGAAAATAGGATATAGCTCTAAGTAGCACGCTATTTTATTTTATTTTTGTTTCTAAAGGTTTGGACATTGATTAAAGCCCTTTCTGGTGCTCATGGAATCTTGCAGCTTTCTATCTAGAGCAAAAATGTTTCTTCCACAAATTGATATCAACTATTGAAAAGATGAAGCCGACCTAATTAAATCCATATGTTTGTTTATTCACTTGGTTTCTTATTTGGTTTTTCTTTTTGATTACACTTCTCAAATCTGAAGTTCTGAATCATCCATCATTATTTAAGTATTGATTCCTGATACATACATACACATATGTATGTATATTCTAAATCATACTTTGATATAGTTTCCACTTTCTAATAACACTAGGAGTGAAGATTGAATTATGAATTTCCCTCAAATTTAATGTCGTTTCTGTGATAAAATATTTTTATATTTGCTACTAAGTGAACAAGCAAATTGTTTTGCTGAACAACTTGAAAGTCTATACTATTTACCTTAATCAGCTTCTTCATTTTATTTTCTAATTTCACTTTCAGTAGATTAATATGTTGTCTTAACATTGTTTTAATTTGTTTGGATGAATCTCAGCCAAGTCAAACAATTCAGTAAAAATCCATAAAAAATTAAGTTAAATTTCAATTAGGCATAATATATTTGATTAGTGGAAAAAAATGCAAAATATAAAGAATCAAATAGCACACGCTATATCGCATACCGCAAAATAGCACAAGCCTTGCGTTACTTTGCGCTATTTACTATTGTCTACACTGTATATAGGTTTATTGCATGTATAGGAAAACAATTTATACAACAACAACAAAGCCATATATCTCAAACAAGTTGGGGTTGTCTAGATATGGAACCCAAAATTAAAATAAAATAAGGTAAATAATAATGATAATATATATATAAGGTTCAATAAAAGTAAAAAGTTTTTTTTTAAATATTAATAATAAAAAAAAAAGTAAAAAGGTTCAACAAAAGTGAAATAAAGTCTAAAATAGTAATAAAAAAAGTAAAAAGATTCAATAAAAGTGAAATATAAAGTCTAAACTAATTAAATAGATTTTTTTAAGAAAAAAAAACCCTAAGGTTCTGGTACATGGATTGCCAACTTCCATGCACTCCTATCTACTGCCAGCTCTTCAAATATACTCCAATTACTTAAATTTCTCTTTATTATCTCCTCCCATGTCATTTTAGGTCGACCTCTACCTCTTTTTGGACCTTCGGCACGGCCTATAATTCCAACGTGCACAGATGCATCGTATGGTCTACGTTGGATATGTCCAAACCATCTCAAGCGGTGTTGGACTAACTTCTCTTCAATATGTGTAACTCCAAGTTTTTCTCGAATATCCTCATTTCTAATCCGATCTCATCTGGTATGCACACAGCTCCCTCGCAGCATTCACATCTCTGCTACATTTATCTTTCGGACGTTAGGCCAACATTCTGCACCATATAACATTGCAGGCTTGATTGCTGTCCTATAGAACTTTCTTTTAAGCTTCTGAAGAATCTTCCTATCACGAGAATGCCAGATGTTAGTCGTCAATTCACTCATCCTGCTTGAATTCTAAAACTAACATCCTTATCAATCTCCCCATCAAACTGCAACATAGATCCTAAGTATCGAAATGATTTCTTCTTGGGTATTACTCTACCGGCCAGGGTGACCTCTCCGTCATCTGAGCTGACACCGCTAAACTCACACTTCATATACTGTTTTAGTTCTGCTAAGCTTGAAACCCTTTGATTCCAAGGTCTCCCTCCACAACTCCAGTTGTCGATTAACCCTTATTCTACTTTCATCAATCAGCACAACGTCATCGGCAAAGAGCATACACCAAAGAATCTCCCTTTGTATATCTTTTGTGATTTCATCCATCACTAACGCAAAAATATAGGGACTCGATGCTGAACATTAATGTAACCCTATGTTAATTGGAAAGTCTCTGGTCTCACCATCGCATGCCCTGACATTAGTCACAACCTCCTCGTACATATCCTTGATAAGGCTAATATACTTTGATGACACTCGCTTCCTTTCTAGCGCCCACCGCATAACCCTCCTTGGCACTCTGTCATAAGCTTTCTCCAAGTCAATAAAAACCATGTGGAGATCTTTCTTCTGCTCCATGTATCTCTCCATAAGTTGTCTAACCAAGAAAATCGCCTCAATGGTTGATCTTTCAGGTATAAAACCAAATTGATTCCTAGAGACACTTGTCAACCTCCTTAAACGCTGCTTGCAAACTCTCTCCCAAGCTTCATTGTATGACTCATAAGCTTAATTCCTCTATAGTTTGTGCAACTTTGAATATCTCCTTTATTCTTGAAGATTGGAACTAAAATGCTTCTCCTCCACTCATCTGACATTTTGTTTAATTTGAAATTATTATTAAACAACTTAGTTAGCCATGTTATCCCTGCATCTCCAAAGTATCTCCACACCTCAATAGGAATGTCATCAGGCCCTAGCGACTTGCCTGATTTCATCCGTTTCAACGCCCCTTTGTCTCAGCTTCTTGAAATCTCCGCACAAAATGTCTATTGGTGCTGTCGGCAAAGTCTTCCAACTCGATCGAAGAGCTGTCATTTTCTTCGTTGAAAAGCTTATCAAAGTATTCTTTCCTCCTATTCTTTATCTCATCGTCCTTCACAAAAAGTCTATCATTCTCGTCCTTAATGCATTTAACCTGATTGAAGTTTCTTGTCCTCCTCTCGCGTAGTCTAGTTATTCTGTAAATGTCTTTTTCACCCTCCTTTATATTTAGCCTTTGATACAAATCTTCGTACGCTCGTCCCCTTGCTTCACTCATTGCTCTCTTTGCAATCTTCTTTGTCACTTTGTACTTGTGCATGTTCTCTTCGCTTCTATGATGGTGCATGCATTTGTAGCATTCCTTCTTCTCTTTGATAGCCTTTTGCACCTTGTCGTTCCACCACCACGAATCCTTGGGTTCTCGCTTGCTTCCTCTTGGTATCCCAAATACCTCAGTAGCAACTCTCCGAATGCAAGTTGTCATCGCATTCCACATGACATTTGTTTCTCCTTCTACATTCCAAGCCCCTTCTCCCATCACTCTATCTTTAAACACCCGTGAAGCATTTTCTTTGAGTTTCCACCATTTCGTCTTGCTAATCTTCGCTCTCTTATCCTTCACCACCCAAAGACGAAACACGCATACCAAGAGCTGGTGTTGTGAGACGACACATTCTCTAGGTATGGCCTTGCAATCAACACAATCTCGTTTACTGTCTCTTCTAGTTAGGACAAAGTCAATCTAGCTAGCCTGTTGGCCGCTACTGAAGGTGATCAGATGTGATTGCCTCTTTCTAAAGAATGTATTAGCAATCATGAGATCAAAACAGAGAGCGAAATTCAATATATCTTCACCCTCTTGGTTCCTACTGCCAAAGCCAAAACCACCATGCACTGGCTCAAAACCCCCGCTAGATGAGCCAATATGGTCATTGAAGTCTCCTCCTATAAAAAGTTTCTTGTTACTATGCACATTTCTAAGCATGACATCCAAGTCTTCCCAGAGTTTCCTTTTGGCTTCTTCACTTAGACCTACCTGTGGGGCATATGCACTAATGACATTTAAAACCCTATCACCAACTACTAGCTTAACTAGGATGATCCTATTCCCCGTCTTCTAACGTCGACCACTTTGTTCTGAAGGTTCTTGTCAATCAATATGCCTACCCCTTTTTTGTTACGTGCTTCTCCCGTGTACCACAATTTGAAGCCAGTGTTCTCCACCTCCTTCGCCTTCTGACTCATCCATTTAGTCTCTTGAACGCACAAGATGTTAACACATCTCCTGATCATAGTATCCACTGTCTCTCTTAATTTTCCTGTTAAGGACCCCACATTCCAACTAGCTAACCAAACTCTACTATCGTCGACTGGCTTCCTTGCCCCTCGCATCCGCCGAGAAAAATGCGAGGACCCTTGCTCATTTATCATTACACTGGGGCATCGGTGTAGCGCGCCACTAAGAGAATGGCGGTCCAGCCCTTGCATATTTAACATCATAACTGAGCCTCGATATAGCGCGTCGCTAAGAGGGTTATGCCCCCAACGAAATATCATAAGGTTCCATATCCATAAGAGAGACTAAGTTTTTACGTTGGTTCGCCAAGTCTATCACAACCCTCTTCCTTTACCCTGGTTTGGGACAGGCTGCATAGAAAACTACACATGCGGAGTTAGGAAAACAATTTATAAATGTCTTAAAATCATAAACTCTAACCTTACTTTCCTTGATTGTATCCCCTACTTGTTTGAATTATAATTCGAATGTTGAATATGTGAAAAATATTTTTTTGATATAAATTTTTATCTAGACCATTGTCACCTATTTTTATTTTCATTTTATTACATATGCTGTATGTGTATCTTTCGAAATCATACGGAATGTAACTTAACCTTGAAAATAAATCTTAATTTGTGTTAAGCTACAAAAATATTATGTTTCGAAAAAAAGGCACTGGGTCATCTGGATTGATTAATTGATCATTGTGGATTTTATATAGACAAGTAGTTCTTCACTTATTTGTTTATATCTTTACATGGATTTATTTGTTTACAGTTATATTTCCATAGATTTTTGCAATCGTTATACTTTAATATTGAACTTAAATATTAGTCGTTTCGCTTAGAAAGATCAGTCACGTGCAGTGTATTATCATGGGTTTAATTCAATAATATTTTGTATACATTTGAAATATGAATTCGATATATTTGCAATTTTAAAGTTGGATCAAAAATAAAGGTAACCAGATCATCAGACAAAGGAAATATAAATTAATGATAAGAAAGTTCTGGACATGCGGGAATAAATAGGAATAGGGAAGCCACAAAGTATGAACTGGACAAAATTTTGTTAGCTCGTCTATGGCAATAATCTTTTTCTGCCGATTTTTTGACTAGTGAGTGGATTTGGTGGGGATCTTGTAATCATGTTATATCTCATTTTATCGTTCATTTTGGGGGCTTTTTTTATCTAGTTTTGTAGATGTAGTCATGCTACATTTTGCTTTGGTGTAACAATGGATGATTTTATAATTTACATATGATCATATGAATAAGATGATTTCATTAGATGAGGCACACTCAACTGCATTGAGTTTTCTGATATCGTTGAATGCGGCACAGCTGCGTAGTTGCGTCGTACGTGCAAATTTCGATTCTTTCATATCAAAATACAATCACGGAGTTTGCTTCTTCTTGTATAATTAGGTCAACAATAGAGACATGTCTATTGCTGTTCTCAGAACATTTATTGAAAAACGCAAGGAAGAATGTCCTGCCAGTCTGAACGAAAAATGCAGGGAAGGACATGCTGTCATGCTGAAAAATATGCAAAATTCAGAAGATTTAATTTCTGAGTCTGCTAAGAAAGCTATTGTTACTCGGGGTGAAGCAGAAAATAGAGACAACGAAATCGATTCACATCAGTCCACTACGGAACAAGTGAAAAACTCGAAACAACTAATTTATCATGCTTCTTGGAAAAACAAGAGCAAACTGAGAGCACCAAAAGTACTTGAGGTACTAATCTTATTTCCAGTAAGGCGTAGATTTGTTTACATAGGCATGAGATGTAGTTTATCTGTATATTCATTGGACACTTTAAGGAGAACATCTTATGTTATCTACCACAAAACCACGGTGGATTATTTTACTTATGATTTCTTATTGTTTTACCTTGAGTCTCTCATGTGTTGTTTCTGCCAGGATTTACAAACCAATGTTTTGTTGGCATGAAATATTTTCGGTGTTATTGTAGCAGTTTTTAGTAATAATACTTTTATTGGCATTTTTTTTATTGATTTTTTCTTTTCTTTCTCACTTCTTCACTCTTCCCTTTAATTCTAAGCTTAGACTTTATGGCATTTGATTATTTATCAAAATTCCTTTGTTAAAACGCCTGTTATTAATTGTCAGGCTTTAGCTGCTTCTGGTCTTAGAGCACTTCGATATGCTCTAGAAATTGAAGGTATTGGTCAAGTTGTAGCAGTGGACAATGATAAAGGTACATTAATAGTTGTATAAAAATATATATTACTTTTTTATTAACGATTCATAATTCACTTGTTGGGTAAGTATTTGTTACTTTGTTTCCTTGTAGTTTCGGTTGAAGCTTGCAAAAAAAACATACAATCCAATGGATCTTTGGCATGCGCCAAGGTGGAAGCTCATCGTGCTGATGCACGGATTTATATGCTTACCCATGAGAAAGAATTTGATGCCGTAACTACTTATCCATGCTGTTACTTTCTAAGCATTACTAATGACAACAATCAACAATTTGACTTCCCCATTCTGGAAGGAAATAAAAAGTGCTGTCTCAGACAACTTTAAAAGATGCACTGTTAATGTTTATACATTTATAAATTATGCTAAATATGATTTATGCTTAGGCTTTTCCATATCCAGTATGCCAATCCTAGGAACATGCATCCAAAAATGTATTTTTTGATTGCCATTTAGGAGAAATACAACATGAATACTGGGACCCTATAATTAAAAATAGTTGACTGGACAATTGCTAAATGAAATTAAATTTGTTCTCTTTTCAGGTTGATCTTGATCCTTATGGAACACCGTCTATATTCTTGGACTCTGCTGTACAGTCTGTTGCAGATGGTGGCTTGTTAATGTGCACAGCTACTGATATGGGAGTTCTGTGTGGAAACAATGGAGAGGTCTGCTACTCCAAGTGAGAACTTTTTGCTCAATCATATTTTTTGGATATCAAAGTAGACTAACAGTTATGTGTGGGATATAGGTATGGTTCCTATCCTTTAAAAGGAAAATACTGCCATGAGATGGCCCTTAGGATTCTTCTTGCGTGTATTGAGGTAAATGAACATGAACAATCATACATTGCCAGTTGTTTACCAATATTCAGCTTACCACCTTAGTTTTTATCTTAATCTTTCTACAGAGCCATGCTAATCGTTATAAGCGGTACATAGTTCCTATCCTTTCTGTACACATGGACTTTTACGTTAGGGTTTTTGTTCGTATATACAGGTTTGGACACTTGCTTCTTCTGTTGTATATTTTAGATTCTTAAATGTTAAGGCTCCCTCTCAAACCTTGGCACTTGCTCTCCATTCCATATGTTTTCCCATTTTCTTGAACAATGGCCAACTTTGGTTTTCCGTTATAGTAGGACAAATTTTGCTTACAGGCTACAGGCACAAGCCCTCCCCCCCCCCCCCCCCCCTCCTTTCTCTTCCTCTCCTTTTCTTTTTTTAGGCCTCAAACAAAAGTTATTGCAAAAATATGTATAGTTTTTGCTAAGTCAGGATTTGCATTTGCGCAAATTTGGATTGTGCAAGTCTATTTTTCTTTAAAAAAAAATGTGCTTGTGCAAGTGTACTTAACAAAAAAAAAAAAAAAAAAAAAAAAAAAAAAAAAAAAAAAAAAAACCAAACAAACAAACAAACAAACTTGGATTGCGCAAGTGTTTTTGTCTAACAAAAAAATTTTGTGCCGTATATCGGATTACGTGAGTGTAAAATGCTGTTATATGAAACAGGAGGCATATTTTTACATTAAGTTTTGAACGAGGCCTAAAGTTGAATTCGGTTTTTTCTCGAACCTATAAGCAGAATTTGTCTGTAATAATATACAGAATGCCATGATTCGATAAGCGCACGAGTAGGACAAAATGAGGGGATTGCTAGCAGTTTAGTCATTATAGTTGTGCATATACTAATCTGTGCGTATGTATAATGCTCTTAATGAACAGTTCTGCATGTGAAATTAAGAATACTCCCATGAAGCTCTCTTATGTATATCAATGTGTTGGTTGTGATTCCTTTCATCTTCAAAGTCTTGGAAGAGCAATAACTAAGGTATACCTTTGAATTTATGACAATAACCTCTCCCTTTAAAATCAAATATATTTATAGTTTCTATTTTTGTTATTATTCTAGAACACCAGCGTAAAATATTTGCCAGGATATGGTCCAGTTGTCTCACAAGAATGCAGTGACTGTGGAAAGAAATACAATATGGGTGGGCCTATATGGTCAGCTCCAATGCATGATCAGGACTGGGTGCTTTCCATATTAGCAGATGTCAAAGCTATGCAGGATAAATATCCTGCGTACAACAAAATTTTGTCTGTTTTAACAAATGTATCTGAGGTATAGAGCTTTCAGATTCCTTTTCAGTTTATTCATTCAGAGCAAGCAGTTATATTTTAGAAATTTTGCTTCATATCGCTTGTTTTGACAAGCTAATAGACTTGCCTAAACCGATAGGTCCGATACACAATTTATAAAATGTGAGGTGTTTTCTTTTCGTTTTTACCTTGGTTAACAAGTAATACAGCTATTATACTGCCGATGGACCTTTTTTCTTCTTCCTTACATGCAAGCTTTCTTCTTAAATCACCTTCGCTTAAATTATGAGAATAGAATTAGGCTGCAAAATAAAAATAAAAATAATCAACTGCTGATCTTCATTATCCGCAGCATTTTTCTTTCCAATTTTTTATTTTTGAAGATCTACTTTAGGCTAGATATTAGCAAGCTTACCAAGTTAGTGAAAGAAAAAAAAAACTGTGAAGACCGAGCTGTTGTACTCATGTTTTCGCTTGTCGTATAAAATATGTAATTCACCTGTTATTGTTTTATTGCTAATACCGAAGTAATTGTCTGGGTCATGAGACCTTTATTTTACCAACCTTGGCTCTCTCATGAAACAGCAAACTGTTTGTATCTAACTTATCATTGTTATTCAGTTTCAGATGTGAATTGACTATCCAATCTAAGCCTTAGCCTGGCCAAAAAATACGTAACATATGGCAATGTTTTTATGTTTTTGATCTTATCATCGTTGTATCTTTATTATCCATATCAAGTCATTACTAGTTTTAAATTTTGAATACATGCAAAACTTTATTTCCTTTGCAGTTAATTGCAAATATAACAGGCTAGATATTTTATTTGGCTAATGTCTATGCCGATATTTTTTAATTTGTTTAGTACATCAGAGTTGTGTTTTTTCTTTGCATCAGTTTCCAATGCTAATGTTTTGATTGTCATGCAGGAACTGCATGATGTCCCTCTGTTTGTCAGTCTACACAGCTTATGCAGCACATTGACCTGTACTTCTCCATCTGCTGTTATATTCCGTTCTGCAGTTATTAATGCTGGATATCGCATATCGGGAACTCATGTCAATCCACTTGGCCTCAAAACTGATGCTCCTATGCAAGTCATTTGGGATATCATGCGCTGCTGG
The DNA here is from genome assembly GCA_030737875.1 of Allium sativum. Taxonomy (NCBI): domain Eukaryota; kingdom Viridiplantae; phylum Streptophyta; class Magnoliopsida; order Asparagales; family Amaryllidaceae; genus Allium; species Allium sativum. The sequence goes on from CM060926.1 coordinate 44,216,000, forward strand.
GTACTCATCTTCTCTTAAATATTTTCAGTGTTTTACATCATTGCTTTATCTCTGTTACTCCTGTATCTCATTGGCCTACTTCATGAACATCTCCCGACTCATAATCACTTGAAATTTGTGCCTCTTCAATGGATGGTAAAACATAATTATTTTATTTTCTTATTGTAATTTTTAAGTATTTCGTTTTGGCACAAAAATTGCCACCTCATTAAAATCTAATAAAGAACCTTTTTTTCAAGGGATAGGGAAAAGGGTAGTTTCAATTATAAAATTATTACTTAGTATATTCTGATACAGTTTAAACTTTTATTGACGTGTTGAGATTAATTAAGAGGATAGTTTGCGGATGTAACTCTTCACTTTTATACATACGACGAGTTCTCCTTTTGTTTTGTATGACGAAAGAGTTTATAATGTTTCTTCTGAATTGTAGGTGAAGAGCCATCCTGTTAAAGTGCGTCATTCCGATCAGTCAGAAACTTCAGGAACTGTTATTCTTTCAAAAGAACCAACTCTTCAAGTCGGTATTTACTCTCTAGTGTACTCTTTGTTATTTTGGTTTTCCCTTCTGGTGCAGAAGTTTGTTTACAATTTTTGTTTTTAGTCGATATAAAGTTGATGCTTGCTTCAATTATCAGCTTTTAGCTCACCATCTATAATGATAGGTATTAGGTAGTCAATTTATACTGAATTGGGTGAATTATAGTCAATTTATATTAAACGAGCATTACGGCACGTTGGTCGCACGTGAGATGTTTTTCTTCAAATTGTATATAATTAACACGTTCAAGAGAAAATGATTTGCATAAATATTTAATCATATTTAGTTAGTTTGAATGTTTATTTCTGGGTTGCAATATCTATTTTTATTTTTATTTTAATTTGAATTTTTATTCCTATTATTAATTAACAAAGATGAAAGGCATTTTGAATTTGTAATAAAAATTTACCTGTCAAATCCTATTTTTAAGTTATACTAAGATATGGTGATATCTGTAGAGGACATTTTTGGTGGTTCACGCCGACATAGAAAGTGTGGACGTCAAATGTATTACAACTTTTATTAAAGATTAGGTGAATCATATTCAATTTATATTGAATTATGTGAATTCACAGTAGGAGAAAACAGAATCTTGTGGCTGCGCTATCTTTGGTGATGGCTGTAATACAAGAAGCACATCTAATACAAGAAGCACATCACAATATATTTGTTCTAAAGTGAACTCTCCAAAATGTCTATCTTCACGTATGAGCTCGCAAGTTCGAATTCCAAACTTGATGAAAGTACACCTTTATTGTTTATGAGGTTAGGAGTTCGAATCTCAATCTAAACAAAAATATCCCTTGTATTACATACATTATGATTTCAAATAGAGTACGAGGTTCTGGCCGAACCATGGGATTCCGGCTAACCGAACCTGAATAGGGTCAGAAATCCGGTTCAGGCTATTGATTTAACGTTTCTTCTTTCAAAAGCAGAAATTAGAGCCACAAATTAGAAAGATTTGCTGAACTCAAAATTTAGAGGGAAAAAGGCTACAAAATCACAAGAAAGTTGATTTTTCTTCTTATAAAAGCGATAAACTTCTTTCTAATTTTTTTTGGGTGATTGTGCAAAAGCATAAATAAATAAAAAAATTGTGTGTGCAAATTTGGATTACGCGAGTTTAAATTTGAAAAACAACTATGCTTGCACAAATTTGGATTGCAAGGTGTAAATTTCCAAAAAGAACCATGCTTGCGCAAAATTGGACTGCATCAGTATGCTGTTTTATGAAAAAAATAGGCATATTTTTGTAATAAGTTTTGAACGAGGTCAAAAGTTGAAATATGTTTTTATTCCCTCGAGGATATAAGCAAAATTTGTCCATGTCAATAATACTTCCTTTCTAATGTTGAAAATTTGATTTTAATTACTTTACAATTTTAAAATGTTAAACTTGAAAAGTTTAGAAGTTATTTCAAACTGTATATTTTCTGTATTATTATTTTACAAAATAAAGGTGGATACCCAGTGCCAAAGGCTCCCGTACTCAAGCGCGAGAGGACTTCCCAGGTCAGTCTCCCATCCTAGTACTATTCTCACGGCTTTCCAGGCTCTGGGGGTGGTCGATTAGTGCCAAAGTCTTTCCCTCACATATGTGAAGAGACTGGGACTCAAACCTGCGCGCTCCAGATTACCAGCCGGGTAACCTTACCGTTGCGCCAGGCACCACCTTTATTATTTATTATTTTACAAAATAAATATAAAAAAAGCCAACGTAAAATGATGGGTGAAATGGTTTTGGCTATTTTAGCTCAATAACATTGAGTATGTTCTTAAAATATTTTCTTGAATTAAACAGATGAACTCTATATCGATTTTTTTTTATAGAACAATAACCACTTTAATATTAATTTCACTAAGGAAGTTATTTAAATTAACATTATAATTGATTTCATAGAAAAAAAATTACCGTTTAATTTGTTATTTATAGTTCAAAACTATTTGGCTATTATTCGTTCGAAATAATCTCTAATTTACATAAGAAATATAATTTTTGGTTTTAAATTCTTTTATTATTTGGAATCCAACATTTTGAACAATAAGTATTGTGTCTTTAATGATTTTGTGTGAAATAAATGCATAGTTTTGCAAATTAGACATTATTTATTTGCTTTTCCCCGGCAGGCCAACTTTTCCAGAGCTGGGGCATCACTTAGCAAGGCACAAGTGAAGAAAGTGGCCCGCTTTCTCCCAAATCCAGAGAGGCATTGGGGTCCAAAGGTCAGAGCAGGCCGACGGATTACAGGCAAACATGTTTCCCTTTTGGGTTCAGAAGCTCTCAATGCAATCAAGGCCTGTGAAAAAGATAGCATGAATTCAGATGTTGCAGAGAACAGTGAGCATTTTGATGCCGATTCACCTGCTGCTAAGCGTCAGAAAATTGATGATTTTCCAACTCAGTCATGATAATTAAATTTTCATTTTTTGCACATTATATTTATTTTTTAGAGCCATTTAGTTTACTTATAGCAAGAAGTGCGAGTGCGTATCTATTCGGGAAAATGCTTCCAGTAGATATCAGAATTTTGCTTTGTACTTGTAATTATTTGGAACAAAAAATAATAATGTGATGTTGCTGTAGCAATATTGTTTGGAAATGTTCAGTAGAATAATGTGGTTCCACATCAGAGAGGAAAATAAATGTTATTATTGAGGCTGTAATGATATTTTTTGTCTAAAATTGTTGAATACTGAAGGCTGAAGCTACCCAATGATGAAAATGTGATCATATGCATATTTGGTAGCGACTCATTAATATTTGATCCTCTTGTAGTTGGAGTGTTTCAAGTGAGATTGTTAAAAATTTGATTTTGTGTTGAAGCTTGGGTCGTTGTGTTAATAACAACATGCATGCAGGGCTATCTTGAGCAATGTGAGATCATAGGTCAAATTCATGTAACACAATGGCAGTTGGGAAAAAGAATAATGCATATGCCTTGCCATCGAGCTTAAGACCTTCACTTGCAAGCCTTAACCACTCTGCTACTCACATCTTTGAAAATATTTGAGGTCCTCTACCAGAGTCAGGGCTGGGCCTTCATACATATAGATGGTCATGATATTGGCATTGACATAATGGATTGAAATAAATGTCTTCAGATGAGAAACAATTGAAACTTGGTCTTTTTCTAAATCATTTAGGCATCTTTCGGAAACTTGTAACGCTAATAGACTTGTTTCAGAATTATCTAGATACACAGCCTCCTTTTGAGCACAACGCCATGCGGCAAATTCTACCAGGTGTGATATCATATTATGCCTATTTTACGTTTGGCGAATAGTGATGTGTTGATGCACTTGAAAAATGGACGTTGCAATGCTTTTAACAAAGAAATCACATAATTGCTCCTAGGGTACAGTACCCCCTAGCTCAATTAGCAAGAAATTATAAGTTTAATGAAGATATATATGCAACCCCCACTGGGTCTGTCTAAAGCAAATCGGTTGTCCTAAAGGAGTCAATTGTATTATTATTGCCTTACAATCACCTTTAATGAAAGTCCATGAATTACTTCCATTGAGAAAGTGTGGCCATATCATTTTCCTCTTCTCGTGCTAGATGGTAAATTCAACGATGAAATCTACCAATGCTCGTCCTCTTATTATCTTCCGTAGATAGTAAGTGTTTCTATGCCAGCTCATTTCAACATTCCACCTCAACAACGTTTTCAAAGTTTCGGATCCATGCAATGCTTGCTTCTTGGGCTGATCCGTCAACCCCTTTATCGAGTGAGTTGGAAGTATGGTTGCAACTTCTTCGATGCTATCAACATGCAGTAAACGAGAATTTCTAGCTTTGAATAATTCTTATTAGCTCAAATAAATCGTTGATGGGTAGTATATTGGATTACGTTTCCTTGGCTCATTGCGTATGAATGTTGCACTTATGCATGAGTTGAAACCACCAAACAGATCTTCCCCATCTAAAAGCATTGATAGGATTGTATCCTTTTCATGTGCTTAACCAATTTCTCGAAACTCTTTTGGCATTCCTTCATCCAAAAAAACTTTCCCTTATCCTTTTTGAGGGTGTAAAAAACAGTATACACTTATCGCTTGTCTTTGAGATGAACCTACTGCTAGGGCAGCCATCCATTTCAAGCTCTGCATCTTTCTCCACACGGTTGGGAAACTTACATATTTCTAGGCGTAAATTCTCTAACACCCCACGCCCCTTAACGTCACCCGTATGAGGATTTCACTAAGGAATATGAAGCATATAAGTACAAAATAACATTACAGAGACTAAAATTCACAAGACATCATGTGAAAACACAACTCAATTTAATTTTTTTATTAAAAGCAGAGCATAAATGTTATTACATCATAAAATGTATTTCATCATAAATCCACAACCGTCTCATGAAAAAGCAACATAATCAAAGTGCTAAATAAAATCCCTTTCAACGTCAAATATAAAAGCAAGTCAAACGTGGAATAATACATAAACTAGCAAAAAGTAAGTCAAGCAGAATCTTCAATAAACTAAGCTAGACCAAAAACTATATCAGTTCTGAGATCCTCTACCCTGAGAACCGGCGGGGGGGGGGGGGGGGGGGGGGAGAGGGGGGGGGGGGGGAGGAAGAGAGAAGGAAAGAAAACTAGTTAGACATAAAGCCTGGTAAGTTCTGTAATCACCAGCATGAGTGATAAAAGAGGAAATCTAGTCAGGACATAACGTTACATCACCTTATTTTCTCCAATCGGCGCAATGCACGCTCACCAACCCGCCAGAACGCGTCCGTACCCACCTCGTTTGGACCTCTTACTACCCAATACAGTAAAGCGTGCCCCTGCCTCCTCGTAAGACCTCTATATAGTATGTTAAAAGGGATACTGTCTGATACGAGTCCCTAACCAAAAATGCAATTTGATCCAAGTCACCCCTAGAATTAGTTCACAATTTAATTTGTTATCGCCAAGGCCACCACAGAATTATTGTTGACCACTTAGCCACCTTAGGCCCTCATAGAATTGTCAACAAACGCCAAAACCACTAAATTAGTTTAATTGGTCACTTATTTTTCCTAATCATCCTCCCCTGCTGCCGGAACGAACCACAACTACAAACCACTTATTTTCCCCAATCAGTCGTCGTTGCCAAAATGGACTCCCACTATACGCTTTCTAATATATCACTTATTTTCCATAATCAGCTTATGCTACCGGTACAGACCCCTATTCATGCTTATTAATTTATTCATATTAAACCTAAAGCTCTTTTTAAGTTTATTAATAAGCCTACTTATTGAAAGTGTCTGTTATGGTTTTTAAATCGATTTTGCAGCAGAATTGATATTAAATTAAGCCCTAAAATAGGATCTAATACGAAAAATATTAGATCGAGTTAGAAGCATATCAAATTAAACCTGGTAAGTTCTGTAATCACCAGCATGAGTGATAAAAGAGGAAATCTAGTCAAGACATAGCATTAATCTCAAGCGTTACATCACCTTATTTTCTCCAATCAGCGCAATGCACGCTCACCAACCCGCCAGAACGCGTTCGTACCCACCTCATTTGGACCTCTTACTACCCAATACAGTAAAGTGTGCCCCTGCCTCCTCGTAAGACCTCTATATAGTATGTTAAAAGGGATACTGTCTGATATGAGTCCCTAACCAAAAATGCAATTTGATCCAAGTCACCCCTAGACTTAGTTCACAATTTAATTTGTTATCGCCAAGGCCACCACATAATTATAGTTGACCACTTAGCCACCTTAGACCCTCATAGAATTGTCAACAAACGTCAAAACCACTAAATTAGTTTAATTGATCACTTATTTTTCCTAATCATCCACCCCTGCTGCCGGAACGAATCACGAATACAAACCACTTATTTTCCCCAATCAGTCGTCATTGCCGAAATGGACTCCCACTATACGCTTTCTAATATATCACTTATTTTCCATAATCAGCTTATGCTACCGGTACAGACCCCTATTCATGCTTATTAATTTATTCATATTAAACCTAAAACTCTTTTTAAGTTTATTAATAAGCCTACTTATTGAAAGTGTCTGTTAGGGTTTTTAAATCGATTTTGCAGCAGAATTGATATTAAATTAAGCCCTAAAATAGGATCTAATATGAAAAATATTAGTTCGAGTTAGAAGCATATCAAATTAAACCTTGTAGATATCAAGTGATTGAAAATCCCTAAATTTGTTCGAATCTGGAGCATCGCTAGTTATGACACTTCTACTTAGTCCACGAACGTCGCCTTTGATTTCGTCTGACGAGATCTAGGAAGAAGGAGCTACGATACTAGCCATACTCGTGAATTCCTCCTGTTTTAACCATTTTACTTTGGATATAGGGTTTTCTGCCTCTCTTTGAAAATAGGTCTACATACCAAACATATAATGAGAAGACCCGAAAATAAAATGATAAAATCGGAATGCATGTTTATACCAATTCAAAAGGAAATAAAATATTCAAAAGGAAATAAAATATCAACGTCTGATATTTCCTATTTTCTTATGAACGGTTCTCCCTTTTAAAACGTTCCAATTGTTGGACATCCTAGGTTATTGCAATATTGACAATAATTTTAAATCATATTTAAAATTATAAACAGTGAGTGACATCTGGTAATACGCCGTTGTTATCCAAGTTATGATAATATCAACGATTCGATACAACATTTTCTATTATCAGTGTTTCAATGTAATTTAATCCTTTTAACCAATATATTCAAGATTAAACTCAAGGCATGGAACGTATCATCCTCTTTATAATTTAATCCCTTTATCTTGATCAGTGAGCAGACTAAAGAAAACAAATCAATATTTGAGCAAGACCATGCATTTCATAGTCTCACACAATCAAGATACCATGGATATCACTACTTATATTATAGGGTTAAATTCCACCTAGTTCATTCATAATTTTCAACCGATTCGAGATGTATCCAATAATCGCCTTTATCGTCTACTCGGTTAAAAGTAACTTTTAATGATATCAAAACAAAAATGTCCTCGAATAAAATTATAATGATTTCAGGTCTGAAGGCCAAACATCACTGTCACTTTGAAAATTACTTATGATACTGTTAATTATATTCCATGAAGTTTTCTCATATTGGGTCAGCCCAATGGGCTATTCTCTAATACATATCTATGAATTGACATTAATATCACATATATTAATGTTCAATGGAATATGATCATCAGTCAATCGACATATTAGTCTCAATGTTTTATTGTTGTCCTATTTACAGTAAAACTTTATTAGGGTCATATAAGGATTATAATACTTATTATATTATATAATTTCATCTTCAGGTCACTTACTTGAAACTACATAATTATGTATTATAATTCTAAGGACTTCTATTATGTTAATATTTATATTACGTAGTAAATATAACATAAAAGAATCTTTTATTCAAAATAAAATTATAACATCAATAGTGTTAATAATTACATCAAATGGATTGCCTGTAGGGCATAAACTCTAACAATATCCTTCTTGCACTAGAGTCAAGCAATCATGTATCGTATACCCATGAGAGCAGTGTGACTATCATTCTTTTGCTGCGACAGAGTTTTAGTCAGTGGGTCTGCAACATTACTATCTATAAGTACTTTGCAGATATGAGTATTTCCTCTACGAACAATTTCACAGATGAAATTATATTTCTTAAATATGTGTTTGGATCGATAATAAGATCAAGGTTTCAAGGCTTGATCAGTAGCTCATTGTTATCACAATGTAAAACCATTGGATCAAATGAATATAGCTAAATTCAATGATGAACTTCTTAATCCAAACATCCTCCTTTGTAGAATCAGTATCTATTTCTTGTTTTAAAATAACATCATTCCCAATAAGTAATATGTTATCAATATATAACATTAGTATTATTGTGTTACTCCCACTAAATTCCTTGTCCTCACAAGGTTCAGTGGTATTTTGTGGTTTCCAAGACGTTTCGTGTTCTATTTTATTCTCATCAGTATTTCAGAGACTAGTTTCCCCTTTAAAAAACGTCGCAATAAACATTTTTATTCTCATAAGGATTGTAGAATTAATATCCTCTTGCTTATTTCGGATATTCCACAAAATAACACTTATCAAATTTAGGTCCAAGCTTGTCAGAGGCAAGACATTTAACAAACGCCTCACTTCCCGAATTTTCATAAAAGACATACTAGGACATTTCCTAGTCCATAGCTTATATGGTTTCCTCAGATTTATCTTAGTAGGATTACAATTAAATATGAATGCAATTTGTTTCAAGCGGATAACCCCAAAATTTATTGGAAGATCTATATGACTTATCATTAATCGTACTGTATCTTGTAAGGTGCGACTTCTCCTTTCGGACATACTAGTCCTGTGGTGTTCTTGGTGGAGTGATTTGTGAGATAATTTCACACTCTTTTAAATATTCATTAAATTATTGGCTTAATTATTCTCCCGATATGTCCGAAGAGTCTTTATATTCTTTCAAAATTGGTCTTGAACTTCAATTTTTGAATTCTTTGAACTTTTCTAAAGATTCTTATTTGTGTTTCATAAGATACACACATTCATATCTACTAACATCATCATTAAATGTAATGAAGTAATAAAATCTACCTCTACCCTATGTATTCATTAGTCTACATACACCATTATATATAAGGCCTAATACTTACTACCCTATTCACTATATCAAGTGAAAGGTGATTTAGTTATTTTGCTTAATAAACAAGATTTACATTCTTCGTATGATTCAAAATCAAAAGAATTCAAAATCAAATCATTATGGAGTTTTGATATGTGTTTCTATTTATATAGTCTAAATGAAAATGTCAAAGGTATGATCGATTTAAATCTTTGGATTTAATCCTCTCAGTATTTATATTATTAACAAGCACATTAAAGTTAAGGATGTATAAAAGGAAATCGTTAACTAATTGTACATTTCCATAAGATATTCCATTTAAATAAAATGAACAACAATTATCCCTTTTATTATAGATGAAATTCAAACTCGTCTAACAAGATATAGAATAACATTTATTTTAAATGGAAATTTCATAAGAATAATATTTAAACCTTCAATTAAGACAGTGTTGAGAATAAGAAGCATCTTCCTGTAGATAATGCAACAACATTTGCTTTATTTCCATATGTAAGTCCACTTCTCCTTTTATTAGATTTCTAGTTCTTTTGCAATTCCTGCAAATTCACATATATATATGTGATCCATATATAGTATCTAATACCAGAAATGTATGAGTAGATAAATTTAACATTTATACCTTACTCGGTTGAAGTCATACTTCAAAATTCCCTTTTTAGATCTTCAATATTTGTAGAACAATTATGTTTCAATTTTTGTTTGAGATGTTAGTCAGGAAATTTGATTTGATTAAGTTTATCCTTTTCAAGGATCAATTTTAGTAATAAATTATCGGAGTTGTTAGCAATTTAATGTCTACTGTATATAATGAATCATAAAATAATGATAAATGTTTTACAATATATATATATATAAAGAAACACAAATTTTGACAATCAAAAATTATATTAATATAAATGTATAAATATACTCCTAATCAAATATATATCAGTATACATATTTATTAGTGATTCAAGATCCATATCTAATCATGCCTTAAGTTAGCTTTGACTAATCCCCAAAACACAATCTTTTAGGTAGACATCTTATGTCAATTATATCTCATATATAATTCTTGGATAGCATGATGAACAATTTTGTTCATTTAAATTATTAAAAATTTCACGCTCTTTGTCTCTAAGCCTGTAACCTTATTGTGGCAGCCTAGTCAAGTCAGACCCAATTATACAGTTGAGTATCACATTTACTCTATCACATATAACCAAAATAAACAATGTACTAATGCTTTGTCATTACCCACATCTATTGATTCTGACATTGATGAGTGTATTTATTGGAAGACTCACCATGACTTGATATAAATGATTAGTTTAAAGGGATTTTAAAATTCGAAGTGGTGAATCATATTAATGACCTTTACACATTTCAAAAATGTGCATTTCACATTGCTAACTCAAAATATATATTCATGTGTTATATGTTGAGTTTGTAAAACATCTCATATGTATGCCTACTAGAGTCGTTTTTGTACATTTTAATTATGGTCATTATAGAATTACACAATTTTTTGTTAATCTAAGTCATTGAAATGTTATCCATATATCTTGGTAAGTTTCATATCAGATAGTAATAATAAAGGACCTTTTCATCATATGAAAATTGCATCCAGCCTTTTCCTATTTTATACAATCTAAATGTAATTTTTATGGAAAAGCTAACAACCCATTTGAGTATCTATATACTACAGGCCCATTTAATTCTAACAGATTTCCATGCCTTATAAATATCCCGATCATATATGTTTCATGGATGCATATGAAAACTTATATACACACACACACACACATACACACATTAATACATGCATCTGGTCAGGCATGAATATAAATATGTCAACTGCATATCTCAAGTAATCAATAAATCAATATATACATAGATAACCTAGAAGTTTTATATACAACACATTAATAAAATAATGTATTCATTTATACATTTCAGAAGTCTATTCTCATAACATCACAAACATACAATACGCAAATTCAGTTTGTTACAAGTATTCAGACAAACATTTTTCATAAAAATAATTTGATCCTCATATTTACATATATCATCCGAGATGCAAGTCATACTTGCCCCCTTTCACTTTATTTTTAGAAATTATCTCCATTAAGAATCATCATGAATGATAAGCTTCCTATTTGTGACAATCACACACAGATGGATATATACAAACATTTCATATTTATGAAGCTGAGCATATAGATAAATGCATACCTTATGTAGTAGCTGCAAATCATATTTGCATCAAGATATTGAAATGCACATAGCATAATCTATTTGCAAATTTGTAGGATTATGCATGCAACAAAATATATATCTCTACCTTCAAAGCAATTCAGTATCCGGTTTGGATACATTTGCGCATAAGGATTATGTAAATATTACCAGATTATACTTGGTGTTTTCTCAAAACATATTTGATGCATGTATCAATATACATATAATTCAAGTACATATATATATGTCACACACACACACACACACACACACACACACACATATTTATGTATGTATGTATGTATGTATATAAGCAACATGTCACAAATGATCCATCTTGCCAGTACACTATACATGACAATCATGCATGTATTGTGATTCACTTAACTATCAAGAGCAAGTCAATAAAGTGTATGCAGTAATACACCAACCAGGCGAGGTCCATATTCTTATTTATATATGTGTGTGTATATATATATATATATACACACTTTTTTCCTTTCTAAAAGTGGCGGACAATATCCCGCCTAAACCTCCTTCTAATCCATATCAAAATCGACAACCTAATCAATTGGAGCCTTTTAACTCAGATCAGATTAACGATACTTCCCAAAATCGATCGATTGAAGATTGTTTCTCTCCACTTTGTTCAACTGACAGAGAATTGTGTTTTTACTCTTGAAGAATCATTTAAAGCTTCAGCTGAGTCATGGAGAAATATTGTTGCTCTTCATCCAGCGGATTTTAAGCTACCAGTGATCAAGTTGAAGGATTATATTGCAAAGATATGGAAGCTTAAAGGTAGCTTTAGAGTTCATATTACTCCTGGATTTAACTATACAGTTCGACTTGAGGAAGCGTTTGATGTTTTGTCTGTGCTTCGAACTTCAACTTATTCATATTTTGAAAGGTTATTAATGGGTTTTAAATGGTTTCCTAGGTATTAATTGGGGAATTTTAATGCCAGTAGGGTTCAGATCTAGATAAAGTTATTGAATCTAGACATGGAAATGTGAACTAATACAGCTTTTTCAGATTGCTAGCTATGTTGTGGATCCTGTTCGATCCGATAATAATACTGCTAGTAAGAGAGTAACAAAATATGCTAGAATTCATGGTGGTATTGATTTGGAATCTAAGTTGGTAGAGAAAATTCCTATTAAATTGCATAATGGTCTTATGAAGGAAGTATCAGTTGAATATGAATATATTCCTCACCGATGATGTAATGTCCCGGGTTTTGATAGAGTTTGTAATATAGTTGATTATGGATAATTCGGTAATTGATTTAAAATAGTAACTTGTGAATAATAAATATTAGGAAAACTTTTAGAAATAATATATTTAAATGGCTTAAAATATTTTTACCAATGTGAAATAAGCAGGAAATGTTCTCTTGTTATGTTTTGTATTTTTATATCTTGTTTTAACTCTTGAAAATATATAAAAATAAATTAGATTTAATTATTAGAGAAGATTTAATGATCTTTTTATTTAAAATTCTATATGGATATACTTATATTGTGTAACCCCGTAACAAGTTAATATATATGTGTATATACTAGTATATAGTATCTTGTATATTTTGTGTTTATAATGGTTTAAAACTTATGTAGCTTACAAATAAACATCACTTAAGAGATTTAAAATAAATAACCCAAGTAAAATATGAAGTTTACTTCATTTGAAAGGAAGATTTCATTTAAAAAAGATATAGCCTTGGACCTTGGTGTACTAAAGATTCGACAATGCAATGCAGGAATATACCATTTAATACAAGAACATTTAATAAGCTAAATGCTTGGCAACTAAGATTTTATTTTTATAATGTATTTAGTTCATGGTAGTACAAAAATATGTACATCAAATAAGAAACTTGTCGTGCATCTTTTTCTAGGAAAAGAAGAACCAAATAAATAACCTAAACTAACCATTGTCAATTAACTACATTATGCATAGCTAATATAATAGCTCCATTTCTTTAAAAACACACTAGATGGACAGCTAGGAACATGGCTATAGTACTGCATTTTCAAGCATTGTCGTCTCGACTTAAATAGTACCACAGTTACTACTCTTACACATGCTAGCTGCATTGTTCTGAAGGAAAATATAGGACCAAATAACCTTTATAAGCAACATTCTTCTTTCAATCAATTCACAATAGCTACAGCTATGTTATTTCCCATCTAACAGCTATATAACATAGCTCTTCTTCAATTCAAAATTTATGCATAGCTACGAGACTTAGATGTATTCTTTTCAAACCGAAATACACATGCACAACTAACAGCTACACATAGCTACATCATTTCCATCACCAAGAGCAGCAGCTAGCTACAAGTATATGCACTTCATTGTAGGGTTGCATTGCCTTGTCATATAAAGAGGTATAGGACCAGCTCACCATTTTAAGCAAATTCCTATTCAATCAAATACAATAGCTAGTAACATTCCATCAATTTATACACATAAGCTATCAGAACAAAGCTATACATATATGTAGGCTGCCATGAATCTATATTTGAAGCTAGTAGAAGTATAGCTTTATTTCAATCAACTACACATTTCACATAACTATAAACTATAGCTTCACTCTTTCCAATAGCAGCTAAGAACATCTCATTAGACAGTATGTTTCATTTCCCATGTAACTCATTAAATGCCCCAATATTTTAACATTTCCTTGCTTCTATAAATGCACTAGTCATTGCATGAATTCATGGATCATTCGAACTGAAAACTGTTATTAAAAATGGTGGCAAACTTGTGCATGAAAAATCTGAAACAGAGGGCTTAGAAAGATGGAAAACTGGCAATTGAGACTGAAGAGAAAACCATAGGAAAAACATAAGAAAATAGCTAGAACATAGAACTAAGAAAGGTGAGTAAACTCCCCCCTTATTTGCATACTGATTGATTTATAATGATGCCATTTAGATGCATATATATTATGTTTATATAATTTGATTTCCCTAAAAACTGAACAAGAACAAAAAGGAAATGCAAGGACCTTGAATATGTAAAACAGTAAACCTTACTGTTATCTCTCCATTTTGAATCACTACCTGACTAATATACTGATCATTACATAATTCTGCTTGTTAATGATATTTGGTATCAATATAATGCGATCACTTGAGATTTGGAGCTCTGCCACCATTGAAAATCATCTGTGTTGAAAACTGGGTAAAACATACTCCTCTATGACTTATATAATCCCCAATTTTTATTCTAGAAGGTTATAGGATACAAGCTGTTCATGAATGTTATGTGTATTGATTTATAGCGTAGAGTAAAAATATTACAGCCTATATAATATTATATTTAAATGTATATTAATAAAAATACAGTAAGAGGCTGGGAAATTCAAAAATTCAAGCATCGTAATTTCGAAATTCAGGCATGTGAATGGATTCATACTTACAAATGATAATTTTCAAAACCAAAATCATGAATTTTAATGGCATATATATTGCGCTAGGATGTATTAACGGATTTGGGTATAAAAATCAAAATCTTGAATCTCGGTGATGGGAATTAAAAACTGTACATATGGGAGCTGCTATGAGAGTATACGACTGTGTGGATAATTTTTCATGGTTTTCGGTTGTCTGAGGAGGGTAGACGAAGTAATTTAAGTTTTGGGGTAAGATTTTTAGGTCCGGTTTTGAATTGAATCATGCGGAAAAAAGGGGTGATCAAGTGAAACAATACTAGGATGGAAGGAGCGCATAGATGGGGGGTTTGATGCGGTTGAAGTGGTAGTTTGTCAAGTGGACAGAGTTGGCCTGGGAGGAGGGTTCGTGGTTGTGAGCTGGTATGGTATCATGGATTTTAAATACCGGAGACGTGATTTCGGGGAAGAAGGAGTTTGAGGTCAGGGTGGATTGTAACAACCCGCATTCTACGCATCGGAGGATCGTAGAATATTTCTTTCTTTCTTATATGAAGGCGTATGGTCATGTAACTTTGGGAAACGATTATTAGAGTCATTCCCCATGTTCATGATTTTTGCCAATTTTTGAATGACCGTTTTGCCCCTAGCTAATACTGTTTTGGCCATAACTTTTGACTGGGAAGGAATTTTGACCTAAAACCACTTCCATTAGATTCGTTTGATGGTTTACCTTTTCATAGAGTGGTCAGAATAGCTAAACGGACTGACATTTAGGAGATATGGCTGAAATAAGGTTTGGAAGGTGAAAAACTGCCTAACCGGGCCAAATAGGTTGATTAGTGAATGGGCCCATAACCCATTTCGGGATTAGGGTTATGGGGAGGCTGAAAAGAGTTAGTGATTCATTCCATTTCAGTTTTCTAGCCTCCACTTACCTCTTAGAAACCCTAAAAATGGTCTCCAACCTCTAAATCACCTCCAAATCACTTTCTAATCAAGGATTAAGCTTAGCAACATCAAATCAAGGGAGATCTTCACCAAATCAAGATTAGAGCTGCTGGTTTGCATTATTATTCGCGCCCAAACAGAGATTTATTGCAGATCTAAGGTTTATTTGTGGCTAAGGTGAGTGATTTGTATAGTTCCTCACTAATTAAGGGTAATTAGTGAAAATTAGCGAATTTATACATTAATAAATTCTGGAAAAATATTTAAAAATTCTTAAATAATGTTTTAGACCTTTGATATGAATTTGAGTTAATTTCGTTAAGTTTTGCTAATCACATCGTTAGTTTTTCCTATACATGCTTAAGGGAAAGTATGTGATTTTGGGTAGGTTTGATCCAAATTACATGCTATGGTTGTTGTTTTGATGCATATGGTTGATTCCCTATGTTGCTATGACTGTATGGTATGTTTTGTGATTGATTAGAACTGTTAGATTGGTGGAAAACTTCGTCGTATGGCGTAAAACAGTCGCTGGAAAGTCACAGGAAATATGCAGGGTTCCGAATCGGATCGGATAATTGGGCTTGGATCGGATAGGAGAACTGGGCAAGAGGACTCGATTCGGATTGGAACTTAGCATAAGAGGTTTGGCGAGAAGGAAGGCCATTTGCTTAGAATTGGAGTTGGGCAGGGGATCGGACCGGAGAGAAACTAAAGGGGATCAGAGAGAAACCAAAGGGGATCGGATCGAAGGACCTAGCTTGGAGATGGAGTTGGAGCGAAGCACCGGATCGGATCGGGACATCTAGGAGGGAGCAACCACCGAGCCAGACACAGGGCATCTGAACCGAACCGATGGAGCAAGATCACACCGAACCGAACCAGGCTAGAAGGGGAACACCGAACTGAACCGTACATATGCTATTACTACTACGCGACAACTCTTTTGAAGACCAACTCCAATTCAAACAAAATCTGAGATGCAAAGGAAGTCCAAATGAGGAGCTTTGACTTAGGATCCAGTTGGGAACCAATGAGTGGGCTTCATGAGTCGGGATTTGCTGCGGGACGTGTGCTAAGGGGTTGTCGATGTCCGTAACTTGGGATCACTATGTATAGGAAGTACGTGAACAGATTCAGTGCCATAGTGGCCTAGGTACGACTAAAGTGCTATAGACCAATGAAGTGGGGTCATTTGTAAAGATTTGGTCATGACTCCATGTGGTAAGCTTGGTAATAGCAGTAGTTGTACAAGTCGAACTCCGTCACTACTTCGATGGGTCTAGTGATTGACAGTGGTGGACATCGTAGGCTTTATGCACTGAGTGAGAGATGTGAGGATGGCTGCTATGTTTGATTTGTTTGCCATTACTATGACATGCACACCCCCACCCCCGTATGCTAGTACACCATATGCTAGTGGCACCTTAGAGTGTTGTACAATATGTAGTGCTAACTCTTTGGTTGCAGGTCCAGGTTCAGGTATAGCTTAGTATGCCTGTTATTGTTCTGTTTAGCTGCTTATTGCTCATAGCAGACTTTTTGTCTGACCGAGAGTTTTATGTCTCTTCTTATTACTCTGGGTGCTCACACGAGCAGACTAGAGACAAGTTAGCTGGTGATGCGTGAGTAGCGGATTCGGAGGCGAGCAGGAGGCTTCCACGTATGATATGTATAGATATTCTCCCTGTGTCGTTGCTGGTCACTACTTTGGGCATTAGTAGTGTACCTTTCTTGTTTAACTCTTGAGACAGTTTTAAAAGTTGTAATAATGTTGGCTTTGGATCATAAGCTGTACTTTGGATTTTCTTCTGCTATGATAGTTTGTTTTCAGCTTATGCACTGTCTCATCTGTTTTATGTCAAGTATGTTATTATTATTATATTTTGTTCCATGCGTTGTGAGACATTCTACAGGTTCCTTGTTGATTCTTCATCTTCTTTCTTTCCTTCTGACGACCGTCCCGTGCTAACTGGACATGTGTATAGTGCACTTTTGGAGCAAATGTCAGTTGGTGCGGGGAGGGTTGTCACATTTGGTATCAGAGCTCTAGGTTGCGTAGTTAACCTAGGGAAGTTATCAAGGAGAAATAGTTCGTATATGAGAGAGCATATTTGTGATTACTTTGGTTTTCAAAAGCTATACATATATTATTAGTATAGCTAAGGATGAAGTCGCACTGCACTAGCACCACTATGAAGTGGTTAATCGTTTCTCTTTACAGATTGAACAATGGGCCGATACGCAAGAGGTGCTGGTAGAGGAGCCAATAATGGGAATGCTGCTGACATGAGGGCGATGTTTACTGACCTCATGAGAGACCTGCTTAGGGATGTGCAAGGGGAAGCTCGCAATGCTGGTAATGGTGGTGGTCCAATAGTGCAGGCGCCTAGGGTCGATTTTGCCAAGTTATGCAAGAACTACACTAGCCTTGGTGGGAAGCCGTTCCACGGAACGGAGTCGGCCACGGATGTTCAGGATTGGTTTGATAGTTGTGATCATATCTTCGATGACTTGGGTATCGAGGATGCGATGAAGATAAGGTTAGCGTCTCGTCAGCTGCAAGGGCGAGCGATGAATTGGTGGAATGCTATTAAGACAGCCACTCCAGAGGATCAGATTACTTGGGAGCAGTTTAAGGCTCGCTTTAGTGAGAAGTTCATTCCAGCTGCTCAGAAATCAGTGTTGTTTAAGAAATTTTTGGAGCTCAAGCAGAATGGCAGAGCTGTCTCGGAGTATATTGCTGAATTCAACACTTTGTCGAAATATGGGTAATCTCTTATTGATATCGCCAAGAAGAAGAACGAGAAGTTCATAACTGGATTGGACCAGTACTTGGGGGAAAGGCTCGTTAACCACATCAATGAGACTTTTGAATCAATTGTTGGGAAAGCTTTGAGATCAGAGAGTCTTTACCCTAATTCAAAGACTGAGGTTGCATTTGCAGAGGAGACAAAACCACAAGCAAGTGGTGGAGGCAAGAGTGGTTCTCAGAATAAGAGGAAGCAGAACCAGAACAAGGATGGCCAGAAAAAGAATAAGAAAGATGTTGATTGCTTCAGCTGTGGTACGAAGGGCCATTATGCTAGTAATTGTCGGGCCAATCCAGGAGATAGGAAGTGATTCAATTGTGGCCAAGTGGGACATCACAAGAACAAGTGTCCGCAACCCCCTAAAGAAAAGCAGATGGTGAAAGCATATGCCCTTAATGCTATTCCTTCTTCATCGAATGCCCCAACCGCGGCGGAGAAGGGAAAGAATGTCGTCATTCAAGGTATGCTTTCTGTTTATGATGTTTCAATAAGAGTTTTGTTTGATACCAGGGCTTCCAGTTCTTTCATATCTAGTGACCTAGTAGATAGGTTGGGATTGGAACCCGAGATTGTCGATAGACCATTAGTAGTGACGAACCCGATTGGTGGTTCGACTAGTCTTAGCATGATTTGTCGTAGTATGGTCTTATTGAGTCATGGATGCATGTTTGTTTGTGATTGCTTTGTTTTGGGCTTTACTGGGTTTGTCATTATTTTGGGAGTCGATTGGCTCCAAAGATACGGGGTGGTGGTAGACTGTGAGGGCTTTTTGGTGATGGCTAGGGCGGATGATGGGCAGAGGGTAGTGTTTGATGGTCTACTCAGTGATGGGGTAATGGCTAGTTTTCTAAATTCCCTCGACATCCCGCATAGTGAGTTGTCAGGTTTGCCCGTGGATGGCCAGTATCCGGACGTTTTCGAGGAAGTGACCGGGCTTCCACCACACCGATAGATTGAGTTCCGTATCGATTTAATGAAAGATGCCAGACCTATAGTGATGCCACTTCGTCGTATGGCACCAAGGGAGCAGCGAGAGCTCGGAGTGCAAGTCAGCAATCTTTTGAAGAAGGGATTTATCAGAAGGTGTGTTTCTGAATGGGGAGCACCAGTTGTGTTTGCTACCAAGGCGGATGGTTCCCTCGTTTGTGTGTAGACTACCACGAGTTGAATAAAGTGACGAGGAAGAACAAGTATCCTCTACCGCGGATAGATGATTTGTTTGATCAGTTGAGTGGTGCGCGAGTATTTTCTCAGTTGGATCTCGCGACAGGCTTTCATCAGCTTAGAGTGGAAGCTGAGAGCATAGCTAAAACGACATTTCGGACGCCGTCTGGGTTTTATGAGTGGTTGGTCATGCCATTCGGGCTGACCAATGCCCCAGCATATTTTGTGGATCTTATGAATAGGGTATTCAGAGATCAGTTGAATATGTTTGTCCTTGTGTTCGTTGATGACATTTTGGTCTATTCGAGGATAGAGGAAGAACACAAGGAACATTTAAGAATAGTGATGGAGGTGTTGAGAAAACACCAGTTGAAAGCAAAGTTTTCTAAGTGTCACTTCTGGAGGAGGGAAGTGAGATTCTTGGGCCATGTTGTTTCAGAGAATGGTATTGCCATGGACCCTACAAAGGTGGCTACGGTACAGGATTGGCCAACGCCCAAGAATGCAACAGACGTAAGAAGCTTCTTGGGGTTAGCTGGATATTATCGTAAGTTTATTCAGAACTTCTCCAAGATAGCAGCACCGTTGACTCAGTTGACTAAGAAGAATCAAGCCTTCGTCTGGGACGGAATGTGTGAGAATGCATTCAAGAGTCTAAAAGAAAAGTTGTCGCGTGTGCCAGTGTTAGTCATTCCTAGAGGGAATGAAGAAATGACGGTATACACGGATGCTTGTGGTACCGGACTAGGTGCTGTATTGATGCAAGGAGGTAGGGTTATAGCTTATGCTAGTCGGCAACTAAAGCCGCATGAGAAGAAGTACCCTACCCATGATTTGGAACTGGCAGCGATTGTGTTCGCATTGAAGATGTGGAGACATTATCTCTTGGGAGAGAGATTTGAGTTGTTTACCGGTCATAAATCGTTAAAGTATCACTTCTCTCAGAAGGATCTGAATCTCCGTTAGCAGAGATGGTTAGAGTTCTTGGCTTCGTATGATTTTGATATCGCATATACCCCTGGGACAGGCAATGCGGTAGCCGATGCCTTGAGTAGGAGACATGCCAGTTTAGGGGCTTTGTTTCTTGAATGAAAGCAACTGGAGTATATCGCAAGGTATGATTTCAGACCAAAGTGCGATGGATCCAGAGATGTTAGCTAGTTTGACGATCAGACCCACCTTGATTGAGCGGATTGGTTCCAGTCAGAGGGACGATCCTAATCTATTGGAAATCATCTCCAAGTTAGAGATGAACATCGACGGTGAGGAGATGGATTTGTATGGGCTTGATCGAGAAGGATGGCTTCGAAAGAATGGAAGACTTGTTGTACCCAACGTGAATGGTTTGAGAGATGAAGTGCTTAGGGAATGTCATCACTCAAAACTGACTATACACCCCGGTGGTGATAAGATGTATCGAGACATGAAGCAGACTTACTACTGGGAAGGGATGAAAAGAGAAGTTGGGAAGTTTATATCCAAGTGCATGAATTGCCAGCTAGTTAAAACCGAGCAAAAGAAGCCTAGTAGTCTGTTACAACCATTAGAAATTCCAGAATGGAATTGGGAGCAAGTCTCAATGGATTTCATTTATGGTTTACCAAGGACTAGATCGGGAGATGATAGCATTTAGGTAATTATGGATCGATTGACTAAGAGAGCAAGATTTATACCAGTCGGATCGACCAGAACGGCAGCTAAGTTAGCAGAATTGTATATGAAGTGGGTAGTGAGATTTCATGGAGTACCTAAAAGCATTGTGAGTGACCGAGACCCGTTGTTTACTAGTGGGTTTTGGAAGAGCTTACAAGAGGCTCTAGCGTCAGAAGTACATCTCAGTACCGCGTATCATCCTTAAACGGATGGTCAGACAGAGAGGGTGAATCGTATATTGGAAGATCTCTTGAGAGCTTGTATATTGGATTTTGGTGGATCATGGGATGACTATTTACATCTAGTATAGTTTGCATGTAATAATAGCTACCAATCCAGTATTGGTATGGCTCCATATGAAGCTTTGTACGGAAGACCGTGCAACTCACCATTATGTTGGATAGAGATTGGCGAGAAGTTTATGCTTGGACCAGATGTGGTGAGGGAAACTTCAGATAAGATTAAGATCATTCAACAACGGATGAAGGCTGCCCAGGATAGGAAGAAGAGTTATGCTGACAAGAGGAGAAAAGACTTAAAATTCTCCATTGACTTGGTGTTTGTCAAGGTTTCTCCGTTGAAGAGCGTAATACGATTTGGCAGGAGAGGCAAGTTGGCACCAAGATTTGTTGGCCCATTCCCAGTTCTCGAGCAAGTTGGGAATTTGGCGTATAGAGTTGACTTACCCGAAAAGATGGCGGGAGTTCATAACATATTTCATGTTTCCCAGCTAAAGAAGTTCATGCATGACCCAGATATGACTACACCTGATCAGTTAGAGGACTTTGAAGTGGAACCCGAGGCAGTTGGGAACCGCAAGCCAACTCGTATTGTTGAGCACGATACGAAGCGACTTCGAAGGAAGGCGGTGAAGCTAGTCAAGGTTCAGTGGGACGAGAACGAGAACGACTGTACTTGGGAGACAGAGGAGAGCATTAGGAAAACGTATCCAGAACTCTTTGCCTGGTAAGATTTACTTTGCAATTTAGTTATTCCGCATGCTAGGATAGACTTGTTTTGCATGTTTGATTGTTGTTTTGTGGCTGATAGGCATGCGGGACCCTTTTGTGTGTTTTAGTTAGGGAATTTCGAGGACGAAGTTTCTTATGGTGGGGGGGGGGGGGGGGGAGAATGTAACAACCCACATTCTACGCATCGCAGGATTGTTGAATATTTATTTCTTTCTTATATGAAGGCCTATGGTCATGTAACTTTGGGAAACGACTATTGGGGTCATTCCCCATGTTCACGTTTTTTGCCGATTTTTAAATGACCGTTTTGCCCCTAGCTGATACTATTTTGGCCATAACTTTTGAGTGGAAAGGAATTTTGACCTGAAACCACATCCATTAGATTCGTTTGATGGTTTACCTTTCCGTAGAGTGGTCATAGTAGCTAAACGGACTTACCGTTTAGGAGATATGGCTGAAATAAGGTTTGGAAGGTGAAAAACTGCTTAACCGGGCCAAATAGGGTGATTAGTGAATGGGCCCATAACCCATTTCGGGATTAGGGTTATGGGGAGGCTGAAAAGAGTTAGCGATTCATTCCATTTCAGTTTTCTAGCCTCCACTTACCTCTTAGTAACCCTAAAAATGGACTCTAACCTCTAAATCACCTCCAAACCACTTTCTAATCAAGGATTAAGCTTAGTAACATCAAATCAAGGGAGATCTTCACCAAATCAAGATTAGAGCTGCTGGTTTGGATTGTTATTCGCGCCCAAACAGAGATTTATTGCAGATCTAAGGTTTATTTGTGGCTAAGGTGAGTGATTTGCATAGTTTCTCACTAATTAAGGTTAATTAGTGAAGATTAGCGAATTTATACATTAATAATTTCTGGAAAATATTTATAAATTCTTAAATAATGTTTTAGACCTCTGATATGAATTTGAGTTAATTTCGTTAAGTTTTGCTAATCACATCGTTAGTTTTGCCTAAACATGCTTAAGGGAAAATATGGGATTTTGGGTAGGTTTGATCTAAATTACATGCTATGGTTGTTGTTTTGATGTCTATGGTTGATTCCCTATGTTGCTCTGACTGTATGGTATGTTTTGTGATTGATTAGAACTGTTAGATTGGTCGAAAACTTCGCCGTATGGCATAGAACAGTCGCTGGAAAGTCACAGGAAATATGCAGGGTTCCGAACCGGATCGGATCGGATAATTTGGCTCGGATCGGATAGGAGAACTGGGCAAGAGGACTCGATTCAGATTGGAACTTAGCATAAGAGGCTTGGCGAGAAGGAAGGCCATTTGCTTAGAATTGGGGTGGGCGGGGATCGGATTGGAGAGAAACCAAAGGGGATCAGATCGAAGGACCTAGCTTGGAGCTGGAGTTGGAGCGAAGCAACAGATCGGATTGGGACATCTAGGAGGGAGCAACCACCGAGCCAGACACAGGGCATCCAAACCGAACCGATGGAGCAAGAGCACACCGAACCGAACCAGGCTAGAAGGGGAACACCGAACCGAACCGTACATATGCTATTACTACTACGCGACGACTCTTTTGAAGACCAACCCCAATTCGAACAAAACCCGAGATGCAAAGGAAGTCCAAATGAGGTGCTTTGACTCAGGATCCAGTTGGGAACCAATGAGTGGGCTTCATGAGTCGGGCTTTGTGGCGGGACGTGTGCTAAGGGGTTGTCGATGTCCGTAACTTGGGATCACTATGTGTAGGAAGTACGTGAACGGATTCAGGGCCATAGTGGCCAAGGTACGACTAAAGGGCTATAGACCAATGAAGTGGGGTCATTTGTAAAGATTTGGTCATGACTCCATGTAGTAAGCTTGGTAGTAGCAGTAGTTGTACAAGTCGAACTCCGTCACTACTTCGATGGGTCTAGTGATTGACAGTGGTGGGCATCGTAGTCTTTATGCACTGAGTGAGAGATGTGAGGATGGCTGCTATGTTTGATTTGTTTGCCATCACTATGACATTTACACCCCTACCCCCATATGCTAGTATACCATATGCTAGTGGCACCTTAGAGTGTTGTACAGTATGTAGTGCTAACTCTTTGGTTGTAGGTCCAGGTTCAGGTATGGCTTAGTATGCCTGTTATTATTCTGTTTAGCTGCTTATCGCTCATACCAGACTTTTTGTCTGACCCAGAGTTTTATGTATCTTCTTATTACTCTAGGTGCTCTGTAAGAACCCGTAACTTCCCCGTGAAGGAAAGAGCGGATGCTTTGAGAACAACACACAAATGAACGCTGACGGAAGAACATTTCATTGCTATTACAACAATTCCATCAGATACAAGAATATACAGAGTATAAATGAATAAATTACATTCGATAAATATCAGAGATTACAATAAATTACATAGCAACGGATAATAATACAAAGCACAACTGAAGGTGATATACGGATATAGAGCTTTCCGGATATCATTCCAGCTGTAAACCAGGATCCTATGAATATAAATCTGCAAAACCAATACTACTAGCTGCCCGTGCGGAAAATAGGGGCACCCAGAGTTTAGGTTAAAACAATAAACTCCAGGTCAGTCATGTGACTGGTGTGATAACTAAAACAGTTATTTAATTCAATTTTAAAAGAGAGTAATTCAAGGGACCACGCCGTATAACACGGAACGGGTTTTCTCCCAAGAATACCAGTGCATAGAATAAACAACGCAATGCTTTTTCGAAAAATGAAGCTATTATAAGACCCAGGTCCCATTACACAATGCAACGCAAGCCGGCGGATAGGGTTTTCCCTTATAATAGCCAAACATGCTTGGTACGTTTAAAACAAATCATTTGATACTATAATAAGTGTATAGTGTAAAAACAATTTCAATCATAAATATAAATCATAGACGGCATGGGTACCATATATCATGTCGCCATACTAGTTCTACAATTAAAACCGCGATACATATATTCAATTTAAACACACATTTCAATTTACCAGGGTCACATACTAATTCGAAAAATTCCCAAAAAATATTTTCTAGCTTCGTATTGACGATACGGTCCTAACAAGACTAGTTTCGTCGAATTCTGAGACCGTTTGAAAAATGGCCATTTTCCAGTCGATTAAAATCCACTGAAACTGGTCAAACGCGTTTTCCTTTGCCACGCTCACATATTGATTCGAAAAATTATGAAATTTGGAATCTAGAAATAATTTGACATCACGGACCCAACAAAACTAGTTTCGTCGAAATCCGAGGTCGTTTGCAAAATTCCCATTTTTGAGGGCCTGAATTCCATAGCGACTATTCAGAATTTTCAACTGGACATATCTTTAGATTTCCATTATGAAATCTCGATTTTTCGGATTCGTTGGAAAGATATTACCAATTAGATCCTAATGTTTTTGGTTTCACTAAAATCCGGTTTGTTTTGCACCTGGTATGTTCAATTGAAGTTTGAAATCGAATTATCGAACTACCGCGCCATTTTCAATTCTATTTATAATTATATATATAATTATATTCTAACGACGATGCGTATAATATATACGTTCTAAATATATTCAAAATAAATTTTTTCGTCGTTTTTATTTAAAATAATCTGTTTTAAATATTCAAAATTTGATAAAATTGCCAAAATAAAAATTTTAAACTGGTTCAGAATTTCCGGGTTATTACAATCTCCCCCACTTAAAACTTTTCGTCCCCGAAAAGGAACAAAGTCGAAAGTGGTTTGATTAATCATCTCTACGTTCGATCTGCCTTCCATTCTCCAACTGCTCAGTTTCTGAGAATTTTCAAAATTTCAAAAATTTGGCTAACACCCTAAATTTTCAAAAAATTTCGCCATAACCTCCCCTGCACCGGGAGCCACGGGAAAATCCCGAAATTGCCATATAGGCCTTCTGATCTCAAAAAGAAAAAGAAAAAGCCAAGCGGCTATCCAATAGGCTCATAAAATCATCATCACCCAAACAAAACAGTAAATTATGTAGTAAACATGTACCTATTTGTCGGGCAAACAAATTTTATTCTCTGCTCTAGCCTCCTTGCTATGACCTGTTCAATGTAAGTACATGTATATGCAAGCAAATGCAACCAATTTTCAATACAGTTCAAAATTTGATTCAATTAGGCTAAATGGTTCAAAATTATCAAACAAATAAACAAACAACACAAACATCAATCAATTAGTGAATTAGAGTTTCAAATTCATAATTTTGATATATATACTGAAAATCATGTTTTTGATGTCAATTCACAACAATGTGTTCTAGCTATATAATTTTTGGTTCTCACACCAGTCGATGGAAATATATAGATATCATACCTTCGAAACACGAACACAAATTCTGATGATGATATATCAATCATCAGAATCATCTCCGGGTGCCTAGAATGTGATCCTATATCTATCCAGTATATTAAAACTTCGAATATACGTTCATGACGCGTATATGTAAAATCTTTATATACTAGATTGTCCAAATTCAATATAAATAAATTACTCAAATACGTGTAAAACAATTTAAATTTTCAAAACAAAATCTGTTTCATTTGGAAAATATACTCTTCACACTCGTTCTAGGATACTACTGATCCTATCTCTAACAAGTCATTCTAATTGGATATTACTAATCCAATATCTGATGAATTCTTTCGTATGATTCTAATGTGTCTTGTTCTCGAGCTCTGTAAACCAAAGCTCTGATACCACTGTAAGAACCCGTAACTTCCCCATGAAGGAAAGAGCGGATGCTTTGAGAACAACACACAAATGAACGCAGACGGAAGAACATTTCATTGCTATTACAACAATTCCATCAGATACAAGAATATACAGAGTATAAATGAATAAATTACATTCGATAAATATCAGCGATTACAATAAATTACATAGCAGCGGAAAATAATACAAAGCACAACTGAAGGTGATATACGGATACAGAGCTTTCTGGATATCATTCCAGCTGTAAACCAGGATCCTGTGAATATAAATCTGCAAAACCAAAACTACTAGCTGCCCGTGCGGAAAATAGGGGCACCCACAGTTTAGGTTAAAACAATAAACTCCAGGTCAGTCATGTGACTGGTGTGAGAACTAAAACAGTTATTTAATTCAATTTTAAAAGAGAGTAATTCAAGGGACCACGCCGTATAACACGGAACGGGTTTTCTCCCAAGAATACCAGTGCATAGAATAAACAGCGCAATGCTTTTTCGAAAAATGAAGCTATTATAAGACCCAGGTCCCATCACACAATGCAACGCAAGCCGGAGGATAGGGTTTTCCCTTATAATAGGCAAACATGCTTGGTACGTTTAAAACAAATCATTTGATACTATAATAAGTGTATAGTGTCAAAACAATTTCAATCATAAATATAAATCATAGACGGCATGGGTACCATATATCATGTCGCCATACTAGTTCTACAATTAAAACCACGATACACGTATTGGAAATTGGATTTTCGTCATGAGTCGAGGCAAGGGGCAAGCTCCTCTCCGCGTTCGAGACACTCTAGCAAATGTCCCAGGGCTACGCACTCTGGGCAACCCCTGGATGCTTCAGGGCCGGTCCTCACTTACGTTAGAGGATTAATTATGCCTGAACACACGTTTCCCGGTCCTTACAGACCTATAATCGAGGCGCCTCATTCCAACAACCACATAGGTGAAAAGTATATAAATGTCAGGGCTGGTAAGTCACTGACACCACCAAAGCTAGAAAGAAACGTCGTGCTCTCCCTGCAGTCCTTATCCCGTTTTTAACTCATACCGAGGTGTGAGGCTCGCGAATTCACGCTATACACAAAGCTGCCACGTAGGCTGTGCTTTGATCATCAACCACAGGACTTTGCTTTTCAACAGAAGCCTTGATCATTGCATCTTAGCGTGCCACGCAGGCAATTCATGCCATGCGACTGATGTCCATCGATATACAACCTCTGAGCTCGTACGTCTCAGAGAAGGGCGTTAAGCAAAAGATTAAATTCTCCGCCGCCAAACAGATGTATATTTAATAGAAATCAATCAACACAGAATAAATCCAATGTCAGACACACAATCCATTTACAAGTCCGTTCTGGGTCTGAACGAAACCGGAGGCACTTTCCTCGCATATCCACCCATCTCCAAGTACGTCTGGACGACCACCAACTATTTCCATCCTCTTGGGTGTACATCCCAATCAGGATCGTCAGTAATTATCCAAACGATGTGAAGACTTCCGGTCTTCGACCACCGTCTTCATCTTCGACTTATCGTTGAATCGGTTATTCAGAATGGGTATAAACCCGGCCTTTCCGAACAACCAGCGTATATTAAAAACAAATGTTAAACAAACACAACATACGCCTCATTCCAATTCAGAATATTCTTTTATTCACAAAATCACATTTTTAGGGAAAGGTTCCCATTAATTTTATCCAAGATAAATCCTTTCAAATTTATCCTTTAATCTTCCTTTGGATGTCATTTCAAACCAAATTATGGTTTTTCAAACTAGTCGAGATTAGCGAACCACATCGAAGTGATTATTTATTTTATTTCCCAATCCCAACCTATTCATCCCATGAAGCAAAACTGGTAATACTCCATATCTAACACCATGGTGTTATCGGTAAAATTAATTACCATTTCACGTTCAAATCTAATTAAAGATTTAACTATCGCTTTGGAGCAAAACTGGTGATACTCCATGTCTTGCTCATTTTCTAAATTTGATAATTTAGATTATCAATGCACATTTCAATATAATTGCAGATTCATTTAAAACTCCTTTTACTGGGTTAAAGAACTGATGTTATTTAAAACACAGTTCACGACAAACCCAAATCACATTCTATTTATTATCGAGTTAAAGAACTAGTGTTATTTAAAGCACTGTTCACGATAAACCCACAAATCAATTCTAATTCAATTTAAATCAAATATATTAGGAATTCCGATTATTTAAAACCCCTTTTTAAATCTAATTTATTTATTTAAAAATAATTGGGTTTTAAATTTAGTTCAAACTAGTTCAATTCGATAAAAATCTATTTTTATCTTTTCAAATATGGAGTTTTTCACCCCAATTTTTCCCAAATCATTCCTTATGATTTTACACAAATTATTACTATTTTTAATAATTTTATCAAGGCCCGTACAGTCGATTTCCAACAACGGCCATCGAACTGCACTTACAGCGACCTTTTTCAAATTTGATTTGGATGTATCTCCAAATCCAACCGTTAGATTTCAAATTTCTAATATTCGTTAGAAAGCTCTTTTCGATACGAACCCAACGGTTCCAGTTTTAGGAGAATCCGACGGTCGGATCTCCCGTAATGTCCGTTTGAAATAAATGGTCGAAATTCACGAACTGCCGCGGCGCGGCGCGTTCTATTCAGGCCATTATATTATATATATAATATATGTAATATATATTTCGTCGATTTCTATTCAAAACGAATTTTATAAATAGTTTTGAATTCGTTTCAGAAGCAATTTCAACCTTTATTTCAAATTCAAATCAAAATTGAATATCCCATTTTAAATCCTTTTTACTTTCATTTCTACTTGATTTCAATTCAAATCGATTTTAATTCGATTCGAATTCAATTCGTTTACTATTCAATTCAATTCGAAATCGTTTTATATTCAATTCATTTCGAAATCGTTTTATATTCAATTCATTTCGAAACCGTTTTATATTCAATTCATTTCGAAATCGTTTTATATTCAATTCATTTCGAAATCGTTTTATATTCAATTCATTTCGAAATCGTTTTATATTCAATTCATTTCATTTCAAAATATTCAATTTCAAAATTACTTTTCAATATTCATTTTAAATTGAATAAAATCGATATAAATATCGTTCACGTCAAAATGGCGTCAATCTAATCAACACGGCTTCATATATTCCTTTACTCTATTCAACAAATGAATATTTATTTTTGTCAACACACGACTAATCTCAACGAATGAGTACTGCCCACGTGTGACTATTTTTGTTAAATTATTTCGTTCAACACATGACTAATCTCAACGGATGAGTACAGTCAACACATGAACCTTTATTTAATAGTGATAAAGATATAAAATTTATTGTTAAAATATTACGTTCAACACATGACTAATCTCACGAATGAGTACAGTCAACACATGAACCTTTATATTATATTGATAAAGATGTAAATTTTATTATTAAAATATTTCGTTCAACGCATGACTAATCTCAACGGATGAGTACAGTCAACACATGAACCTTTATATTATAATATTCTTTATTTTCTAAATTGGAATAAGGCCCAATCAATTACCATATAGCGTTAACTATATGGATTCCATACCACACATGCATATAATAGCATTCAAAAATAATCAACCATCAACCAAAGTGCACTACACTGTATAAGCATCAAATATAGATATCTAACGCTTATAACAGCCTGTCAATCAATCAATCGACATATTTAATCATTCAGGATGAGTGAACTTCAAATTTCATCCCAACACCCGTGTGGGGTTTCAAACCATCAAACACACATTTTTGTTGTGCAGTCGGGCGATGTGTAAAATTTATCGTCCCAATCAATGTCATTCAAATAGGTGTACATAAACAAACCGTCCGGTTTGTAAATGAATATTTATTTATTCGCATTCACTATATTCATATTCACGTTAAAAATTATATTTTTAACGATAAAACATTTTATTTTAACATATGAATTTCTATTCAGTTCATTCTTTAAATAAAATGATATTTTTATTTTTCTAACTCATTTTAGAAAATTTCGACGGCATAACGGCACGATACTAGAAACGGGACGAGGCCTAGCCTTATCCCCAGTCTAGTGAAGGCCCACGCCATTCACACATCAATCAAAATCACCAAACAACCAAATTCAATCAAATCATCTAACTAATCTATGCAACCAAACAAACAAGTCCATGGTCTGTGGACGATTGTGTCGGGTGCTACTAAGTACCGTCTGCATCCTAGTATGTAAATATAACTAGAAAAGAAATTGAAAGGTGAGAAATTCTCACCGATAGCTATCCAATCATCTTGACTCTTCTTTGACAGAAATCTTCAACGTTATCGCATTTTTGTCATCTTCGTTGCTGTAGCCACTACATATGTAAAAATCGAATTTTTACTTCGCTATTCAATATATAAAAGTCAAATTTTTACTTTGTTATTCAATATATAAAAATCGAATTTTTACCTTGTTATTCAATATATAAAAATCGAATTTTTACTACGATGTCATATAGATAAAAATTCCATTTCAAAAATGTAGATTTCGCCTCTATAAAAATAAAGATTTGCCTTTCTATAATATAAAATTTATATTTTTCTCGAAGTAAAAATCATATTTTTACTTCACTACTCATCTCAAAATATCGTCTTTTCATGATCGAAAATCGTATCTTTCCTTAATTAAAATCGAATCTTTTTATAAAGGAAAAATCAGATCTTTTTTTTATAATAGAAAAATCAAATCTTTTCTTAACATAAAAGAAAAAAAAAGGAAAAAACATATTTAAAAGCAACATTTATTTTTAAAACTGAACAAGAAATGAAAAATGTGTTTAACCTTAATCATGAAATTAGGCCGCACCTTAATCATCTTCTCCGGGTCCTGGGTTTTCAGTTCCAGGTGAAAAGCTTCACCGTTGACCTCAAAACTCACTCACGCACGCTTCACGAGGGGGGGGGGGCTGCTGCGGTTGAGGAGGCGTCGGTTCATGGAGGTGCGGGTCGGCTGGGGTTTGGGCGCGACTGTTGGGGGTTCGAGGTGGTAGGGGTTCGCTATTTAAGGAGGGAGAGAAGAGAGCGAGGGGAGGAGAGAAGGGGGTGGCGGCGCAGAGGGCGGAGGGGGATGAAGAGGCGGCGGCTGCGGCATAGGGGGGGGGCGCGGTGAGATCGTTCAACGTTTTTTTTTCTTCCTATTTTCTTTTTATCAGGTTCAGATCTGAATTGGGGTGAGGAGGGTTTGACTGTGAATGAGGAGACAAGGAGGGGGTTTATATAAAATTTAATTATATTATTTAATTTTCAACTCCAAAAAGTTAGTTTTAAATCCGAACTCGAAATCAAGCCCACTGATTATCGCCCCTAGCGTAATACTCCTATTCCGAACACAATGGGATATGTTTCGTAACCCAATTCAGTTGTTTCGATCAATTTCTGTCAAATTTAAAATATAAATCTTTATATATTCAATTTAAACACACATTTCAATTTACCGGGGTCACATACTAATTCGAAAAATTCCCAAAAAATATTTTCTAGCTTCGTATTGACGATACGGTCCTAACAAGACTAGTTTCCTCGAATTCTGAGACCGTTTGAAAAATGGCCATTTTCCAGTCGATTAAAATCCACTGAAACTGGTCAAACGCGTTTTCCTTTGCCACGCTCACATATTGATTCGAAAAATTATGAAATTTGGAATCTAGCAATAATTTGACATCACGGACCCAACAAAACTGGTTTCGTCGAAATCCGAGGTCGTTTGCAAAATTCCCATTTTTAAGGGCCTGAATTCCATAGCGACTATTCAGAATTTTCAACTGGACATATCTTTTGATTCCCATTATGAAATCTCGATTTTTCGGATTCGTTGGAAAGATATTACCAATTAGATCCTAATGTTTTTGGTTTCACTAAAATCCGGTTTGTTTTGCATCCGGTATGTTCAATTGAAGTTTGAAATCGAATTATCGAACTACCGCGCCATTTTCAATTCTATTTATAATTATATATATAATTATATTCTAACGACGATGCGTATAATATATACGTTCTAAATATATTCAAAATAATTTTTTTCATCGTTTTTATTTAAAATAATCTATTTTATATATTCAAAATTCGATGAAATTGCCAAAATAAAAATTTTAAACTGGTTCAGAATTTCCATGTTATTACATGCTCACACGAGCAGACTAGAGACAGGTTAGCTGGTGATGTGCGAGTAGCGGATTCGGAGGCGAGCAGGAGGCTTCCACGTATGATATGTATAGATATTCTCCCTGTGTCGTTGCTGGTCACTACTTTGGGCATTAGTAGTGTACCTTTCTTGTTTAACTCTTGAGACAGTTTTAAAAGTTGTAATAATGTTGGCTTTGGATCATAAGTTGTGCTTTGGATTTTCAGCTGCTATGATAGTTTGTTTTCAGCTTATGCACCATCTCACCTGTTTTATGTCAAGTATGTTATTATTATTATATTTTGTTCCATGTGCTGTAGGACATTCTACAAGTTCCTTGTTGATTCTTCGTCTTCTTTCTTTCCTTCTGACGACCGTCCCGTGCTAACTGGACATGTGTTCAGTGCACTTTTGGAATAAATGTCGGTTGGTGCGCGTCGGGTTGTCACGTGGATGGTCGTAGGAGATGTTGGGACGCATTGTGGCTTGTGAGCAGCGGTGCGGTGGTCTCGTGGTGGCCAGAGGAAGGGTACACGTGCACAAGGTGCACTAATATAGAGGAGAAACATAAGAAAGTAAAGGGTAGTAGAGAAATGGATAGGAGAACAACTGTAGAAAGAAATAAAAGTTAAAAGACGCAGAACTTGTTCGTTTCTGGTATAGGACAGATGGGCAGTGAAAAGGGGTTCGTTCCAGTTTTTATATTGAGAGAAAAATTTGAGAGAAGAAAGATGTAAAGAAGCAAGTAAGGAAAAGGAATAACAGAATGGAGGGGAAAGAGAGAATGGTTGGCAAAATTGTCTGCTTGGAAGAAAACTGGCGCGTTCGTCATTATTAGATTTTGGGCTCTGGGCTTTTGAGTCTGGACCCATTTAAAAAAAGTGTTTTAATTTAAGTTTAATAATAAATATATGTTTATAGAATGGCAAATATATGGTGTAAGTGTAAGTGGGTTGTTTCCATTGGGCTTGGTCCATTTCAATAATAAAAGAAGAAATTTTTAAGTTAAAATACAAGGGAAATTATTATATAAATATTTATATAATCTATACACATATATATTGGTGTGTATAAATATATGCTGAGATCAAGAAGAGATGATTGAATAGTTTTGGTCCATGTATGGGCGGTTGTATCAAACCGATGATGTATACAAGTGATCCAATGTAACTATCAAGTTTTAAACAACTCAGTTTAAACTAAATTCATTTATTTAGGAATTAAAAGTGCTTGTAATACTAAACATCATATAAAATTAATCAAACGTAGATTTAGTCGTGAAGTAAACTAGTACGTAAACTATTACGAATTGATTTGAATAAATAATGAATTTTTGTTCAATTATTTATTTAATTATTTAAGTTGTGTTTAAATTACGTTGACTGTAATTATATTTTATGTATTGACATCCGCTAATAGAAACAAACACTGTTCCACTATAACATTGTATTGACTGAATTGTTTGGACACCCTATTAGCAGAAATCAAGACCGTTCTGTTATTATATTAGTTTGACATATTTTTACCATTAAATATATGTTGATTAATGAATTGATAATATAGTTTACATTGGTTATTTGTGTAAACTGGTTAACGATACGGATGTCATCTAAAGGAACTGTTAGATGTTATTAGGACTGCCAAGCTATAATTTTTGTAAAATAAATTGGAAATTTTACTTAAGTTGTCAACAGTTTGAGTAATTGTTTTAAGAAAAATAAAGGGTGATTATTTCAAATTAATTATATTATAAGTAAATTTAAAGGGAAAGATTAATCAATTAATCATATTGCTTTTAGTTTGATTTAAATCAACAAGTTTAATGGAAATTGATTATTTAATTTGTTTAATAGAATAGTTTTTAACAAGTATTGTTAAAACATAGAAATGTTATTTTTAATTTAACAGATTAGAGTAAGATGGTTGTACAACTAAATAGAAAAGTAAAAATGTGATAATTTATCCAAGATGATATTTTTAACTTAATTAATATCTTAATGAAATTAGTGTTAAAGATGATCTAATTATTGAAAGAAAAAGGAATTATGTCGATTCATTTGATTTAAATTCCTTGGTTTTAAACATTTAAGTTAATCGAGTTAACTTAACGAATGTTTTCAAAACAAAAACATTGTTTTGAAATTGGTTTAATATTTGGAAATCAAATGGATTGCAAATTCATGTATATCGAATATTTTGCATATCGAACTTCTACAAATCTTAACGATAACAATGATTTCGATTCAAGGTATGAGAGGTAACTAAAATACCCGAACTTGAACGATTTCACCATTATCCAATAGATAGCATTAGTTCATATTCGAAATGAGTGTTAGAGTGGAATACCGCTTTCAGCTTTGAAACTTATATTCAAGAGTAAGTTTATCACGAAAGATTTATTATAAGAATTTTCTAAGTTAAGAAATACTTATGTTTTCGGATGAATATAAACAAAGTTAATATTTGAATTTAAATAACTGAAGATTATTTAAACGAGGCATAGCAGATCCAATAGAAATAAACCTATTCATTTTGTTTTATATTTGATGGTTAAATCACCGACTATCAAATCTTGACCTTTTACGTTGTCGTTTCGAAGAGTACGAAATTCAATTCCACTTCAATTCGATTTATATGTTTCAAGTCAGAGATTATTGAAGATGGAGTTTATGCAAGGGTTGTTCTGTTTACAAAATAGTGCCTTCGGTTTGTCCAGTCCCAGGACAACTTGTATGGACGAATGTCTGACGAAGTATACCTAACAGATCGCGTAAGTTGATCTCTTCAAAACTATGTTTGGTGGCGGAGGAATTTGTTTCTCTTAGCTTTTTACCCGTGGTTTTGGGGAAATCAATTTTTGATTTGACGGGTTTGAAGATGTGCCATTCAAAGTACATAAAGATGTGTTGTTACAAACGGTAAGTTCTGACCTCAAGCCTCACAACCGAAAAATGACAAAAATCGGGTAGGTAGTATGGCTATGTGGGTTGCTCCCATCAGGGTATAATGTCACCTATCTAGAGAATACTCATTTTGTTACTACTTTCGCTTCTGTATCTTCGGATAACTGTTACGTGGCCCAACCGTTGGTGACAATATGTTCGATACACTCAAGAGAAATGAGTGGTCGGTCATGTGTGGGCCGGGTTGCAAGACGTTCTTGTTGAACCCAGTGTATTCCCCTCTAGAGATACACTATTGGAAGGTGGTTCCATACCTTGTCATAATCGGAATCCAATCTCCAATAACTGCCCACGGTTTTGTTTGTATACTATATATGTGGAGCATGAGATGCAAGCGTTCCGCTAGATGGATATTTATTTTTATGTAGACAATATTATTATATCAGAAGATATATATGATTTCAAAATGCTTTGGATATCGTAAGGTAAAAATCAATCTATGTTAAAATTGTTTACTCGCACCAGTCCCATGACTGACCCAGAGTTTATTTTTCTATGTTTTCCCTAAACTCTTGGGTGCCCAAATTTGTACGGGCCGTCAATTATTTTAGGATTTTATAGATTTTCTGGAGGAGCTTGGAGCAGGAGGCTTCAGCGTAAGATATATAGAGTTTATTTCTGCTATAATGTGTATGTGTTATACTCTGATGATGTATGTAAGTTAAAATCCAGTTTGTATTTCAAAATTGATTATATATCTATTATATTTTATCCGTTCTACTGTGAGATTCATGTTTACTCTGATTCTGTTGTTGTAATCTCCTTTTCTTCTATTCTAAAATTTCTATCTTATCCTTTCCCATCCTCTAATTTCTTTCTTCGACATCTGGGTTTTAGTATTATTTGAGTCGGCTTGTGTTGTTTTTGGTCGACTCAAAATGTTTTGAAATCTGAGTCGTCACATTTGGTATCAGAGCTTAAGGTTGGGTGATAACCTTGAATCTATGGCGTAACTCGATAAAGATGGGGTTAATAATTCCCTAAATTGAGTTTGAATGTATATATGAGAGCTTGATATAAAAACTATTTTATATTGCGTTGATTGGTTTGTCGAGTGATTTATAAATTCTGGTCGATTAGTCTGATCAACTGTATCAATAGTTCTTTCTAAACAATTGAACAGAGTAATTCGATGTTGTATTGTTTTAAAAGATGAGTAAATGAAATAATTTTACTGAAAATTTATATTTTGGTATATAAAGAATAATTTTCTGAAATTATATATTTTGGTATATAATGAATAATTTTCTGAAATTATTATATATGTGTCGATTTTTGTTAAAATCAAAGAAGGTTGTAAGAATTTAAATGGTTATATATACATAACCAAATTAAAATTGTAAGAGAATAAGATACACAAATACGCAAACTGGAAATTTGTTTAAGTAAAACAAGATGTTTTAGGAAAATTCAAATTTTTTGAAGTTATAATGGAATTGGGATAGGTGATTTCAAACAAGTTTGGAATAAAAACTGTGGATTTGGGTTTTGGAAATTTAACTGAAGCAAGTTAAATCAAATTGGAGTTTTAAACAAGGAGACTTTAAGAACGGAGAATATGTCTGAACAAGTTTTATTCAAATTAATGAAGTAAATGATTTTGGAATTATTTTCTAAATGTAATCAAGGATAGTTTCTGAATTAGAAAATGGGTAATATAACTTGATACGAAGTTAAGATATGGAATTAGAACCTAACTGGGGATTGGTGGAGTTAAGTGATTTTCTGAATGTTGATCTGATGTCGATTTCGGTCTTCGGGGCTGTAACACCGCGTGTATTCTATAACCGTGAAATTCATAAATTAAAGTATAATTAATTTCAAATCAAAGAATTAAGGGAAACAGGATACGCCATTGAGTTCGTCTCGGAAAAATACGCGAAATAGAGTCCGAGTTTTCGAAAATCGGAGTCCGTATGACCAAGATATGGCCTCCGGAAGTTTCAGAATTAGGTTTAAAATTCGAACAGACGAAAACAGCTCAGAAAAACTAATTCAAAATTCAAAATCGGGCCCAATTGGCCAAGGAGGGAAAATTCCCACCCAAAGCAGCCAGGTCGACTTGGCAGTCGACCTAGGGCTAGCCAGGTCGACTGGGCAGTCGACCTGGGTAACCCGTGTCGACTGCCAAGTCGACACGGTGTCGACTGGGGTGTCAACCTGGCCCCTGAGCCAGGTCGAACCCAGCCCACCCTGGCTGGCCAGGTCTATGTTTGGTCGATTTTCTGAGCCTTGCCTTGTCACTAGGGCTAGGTGTCAGCTCCTGGTTGGTCTCTCCTTCAAACGAATGGCTATTATTGAACCAAGCTTCATCGACGGTCTAAATCAACTCACAAACTCTATAAAAAGGACCTAAGGCTAACCCTAATTCACATAAACTAAAATGGAGATGAGACCGTCATGCTGCTGAGGAGAGACTGAAGATAGCCGTCAGAAATAGAGAGACAACTAGGAGATAATTCAAAGCTTAAAGCAACGTTAATCAAATCAAAGCAACGCCTACAACAACGGACAGCATCTCCAAATTCAGAATTCAGATTTCTGAATTGAAGATTCGCCATACGCTGTAAGTAGAGCGCTATTCCGATATGAATTAAATAATTGTGTTGATTTGTGTAATGTAAGAAATGGAATTGTGACGATAATAATTTATATTTGTATGTTGCTTTGATGCAAAACGATTTGGGAATATTATGGTATACGATTGGATATTTGCAAGTACGCAATTTGCGTTGGAAATGAAATGGAATTGTGGCGATAATGACTTATATTTGTATGTAATTTTGATTCTAATGATTTGGCAATACTATGGTGTACGATTGGATTCATACAAGTATATGATTTATGTTGACAACCACATGTTGTGGAATTTTAATTGGGATTCATGCAAGCATATGATTCATATTGAAAACTACATGTTTGTGGTAGTTATTTACAACACCTATTTGATCATTGCAAGTATATGATTCATGTTGAAAGTAACAACTATATGTTGTAATAGTTTATTTAAGATTCATGCAAGTATATGATTCATGTTAACAACTATATGTTATGATATTTTAATTGGAATTCATGCAAGTATATGATTCGTTATTATGCTAATATGATGTACATACTTTTATGACCACTTTTAGTGTGTAATTGAACCGACTAAGTACTATGATTTATATGAATCTATGTTGAAAATTGGCAAATCATACTTTTGTGTTAGAAACAAAAGTAAGCACCTTTATGAACATGACTAAACTATGTTCGTTATTATGCCCAATTGAAAAACATGTTTTTAGGCTCATGTTGTTATCATAAGTTACATTAGAATTACATTCCTCTTGCAAGTTTACATAGATAAAAATGAAAACCATGATGTAAGTTTAGATATGTTTATGCTATAATTTTATAAATGGATTAAAAACCATGATTCATATAAGAATTAGGTTGGGATAATTCTAGTTGAACCATACTTTTGTATTAGTTACAAAAGTAAGTACCTTTTGTTAACATATAGTGAATTTATGAACATGATTAGTTTATATTATGCCTAAATAAAACTATAGACTTATATTTCTAGTGAAGACCCCGTTCCAATAATAATGATATCTAATTTAGTTAGATTCTTAATTTCAAGTTTACATGGTTAGTTGAACCTATGATTCATGTTTAAGTTTATGCCATTATCATATGACTAGAATAATCCATGTTTAAGTACTGCTTATGCCATAATCATATGAGTAAAATAATTCATGATTAAGTATTGTCTATGGATTGACCATATGAATAGAATGATTTATGTTTAAGTATTGTTTATGCTATGATTATATGGATAAAACGATTCATGTTATGCCATGATTATATGATGTTAAAATTGCAAGTTCACATGTGCCTATTTTATGATTAATTGAATCGTTCGTTGCAAGTTCATGCGTTCACACTCCCCTTTTTCATGTTATCTTATAAACATCATGTTATAAGCCTCCCCTTTTCACTTGGCTCAATTGGGTTTAAGTATTAAACCCAACACACCTTACGTTGGAGCGAACGTATAATACAGGGGTAATGACGTTTGGGCTAAAATATAGAACATATGTGTTGGCATGTTTAATGCATGCCAACAACCTTGAAAGAACAATTAAGTGGCATAAGTGAAATTTAACCAATAAAGATGAATTTGAATAATGGGCCGCAAATATTTACATATAAAAAGAAGAAAGACAAAATATGTAAATGTAGAAAATACGATGTGTTTAACCCGAGGTTGGATTGAGTTGTGATGTAAACCTGCCCGGAACCGCCCGGCTGTCCAGTAGTCACAACAATACCTATCCAATGTGGGTGGTTAAACATGGAGCCCAATAAGGACCCGAGGTTAGACTGAGTTGTGGCGTAAGACTGCCCGGACCCAACCGGCAACAGGTAGCCACAACAATACATGTCTAATGTGAGAGGTCAAGGCTTTAATAAGACAATTAAGGCTGAGTCAGGATTGATAGGATTAAGTAAATTATATTAATACTTAATCAAGATGGAACATGCTAAACTAAACAGACTGATTGTGGGTTAGGTTTATAACACACTTAACCAACTTAGCATGTTGGCTAGAAATAGAAAAACCTAGTAGCGGGGGACCCTTTTCTGCAGTAACCCTATAAGGTATCATGATACCCTGAAACTAGGCAGGGTGGGGCACGATTACTGGGCTGACTGTAAGAGGTCAAATCGACGGCGGTGGTGCAGCAGTGTGGGTTCTAACGGGGTGCGGGCGTGCACACACTCCGGCGCAGAAAAATAAGGCACTGGGCACCAGTAGCATACCTGTGCATTCTAGGATTGTGTCGGGCCGCCACCATGGGACTTGATACACCCCATGGTGGGACAACATAGGTAACTACAACATTGGGGGCCATAAGACACATGTAACTATGCGAGTAGGAGCCGATCACCATAAAATGGATCACTTCACCCTGATTATGGGGTGCCTGTTGGGAACTAGTTTATATGGGTACAGAGATTAATATGGGGTACGATAGTATATTCGACCCTAGACAACTTAACTAAGTTTATGGTGCTTTCCCATTTCTAGTTTATACTTATCATACCCAATTCTTTATTCATAGACTGAATAGTCCTAGACTTACTCAGGCTTTATGTCTGACTCTACTTTTCTTTCGTCTTCTTTCCTTCCGTTTCCCCCCTAGGTCCACAGGGAGGGAATACCGCAGCTTGACCAGCCTTCATATCCAGCTTGAAGAGAAAGAATGTATTGCTTGGATCTTTTCGTTTTGGACTATGGCTTTGGACAACAATTATGGGACTTTTGCTGTTTATTTATGTTTTCTTTATGCTTCTTTAAATAATGTAATCAAGACAGTTATGAAGATGTTATGTTTTTTGGAAGTATTGTAAAACAAATTATGGCATGGATTGTGTAACACATATGTTAATGAAATAAAAGTTGTTGTTT
This sequence comes from Allium sativum, assembly GCA_030737875.1. Classification (NCBI taxonomy): domain Eukaryota; kingdom Viridiplantae; phylum Streptophyta; class Magnoliopsida; order Asparagales; family Amaryllidaceae; genus Allium; species Allium sativum. The sequence goes on from CM060926.1 coordinate 44,257,668, forward strand.
TCCGCTGTTCAAAAATATGTGTTCTTATATCTGTCTTGTATATCTGTGACTTATACTTATAAACCTCCACCAAAATTAGGGCATTCCCTTTGAGAGTGACCCTGATGGAGGTGGGGTGTTTCACTTGGTATCAGAGCATAGGTTTACCAGATAAGATAAAAAGTTTTGAAAATTTATTTTCAAAAAAAAAAAAAAAAAAATTTAAAGAAGCATTTTAAAAAGAATTTTTTTTTTAAAAAAAGGCAAAGTCCCCCCAAAGCCATAGGTACTATCTCTTATCCTTCGTTTTGAATCTATCCTTTTTTTTTCAGCATGTCCGAAGAACTTAACTTGCCAGAGGGTGTACCAATACCTGGTTGGTTTAGGCGGTTCTTAGAAGCAAGGGCCACTCAGCCAGGTCCTACCGTTCCTCCTCCCCCAGCTGCAGGAAATCATCCAGCTGCAGCAACACCTCTTCCTCCACCTCCTCCACGGGGAAACACGTTTGCTAAGATATGTAAAGATTTTAAAGCTATGGGAGGAAAGGATTTTCATGGAACTGAGTCCTTCGTGGCAGCTAGAAATTGGCTGAAAGAAACCGAGGACTTATTCATCATCTTTGAGGTAGAAGATAGACAGAAAGTACAACTGGCAGTATGACTACTAAAAGGTGAGGCTTCCTACTGGTGGGAAGTCACTAATGCAGAAAGACCAGTGGAAACATGGGAGGACTTTAGGGCAAGGTTTGAGGCTAAATTTCTCTCAGACGCGGAAAGGAGTTTGCAGTTGGAAAAATTCTTATTTCTTAAGCAAGGGAACAAGACAGTCAAAGAATATGTTAATCAGTTCGATGAGCTGGCTAGGTTCGGACTGGACCTAGTCAACACCCCGCACAAGAAGGCTCTCCGTTTTTTCAAAGGGTTAAATGAGCCATTACACAGTTTGGCCATGACCCATATACCCATGGGAGCTACGTATGAAAGATTGGTACAGATGGCATTGCTGAACGAAGAGGATAAGGGCAAGAAGGAGACAAAGGCAGAAAGCTCTCAAGGGAAGAAAGAGGGTTTACAGCCTAAGAAGACAGACTTTAAAAAGGGCGGGAAAGACAACAAAGAGAAAAGAAAGGGTAATTTCTATGGAAAAGTGGGGCACTTAGTGAAAGATTGCCGGAAAAAGAAGGCCAAGGAGAATGGTGGGTGCTTTTCTTGCGGTGAGACAGGCCACATGGCTAAGGACTGCCCAAAGAAACGAGGACAGGGGCAGAGGGCTGGATCCACCTCAGGGGCACAAGTTCATGTGCTAGAAGCGCCACCTCTACAACAGCGAGGTATAAATACTTCTGTAGAAAGTGTAGTTTATCTTTATGATCACCCCGTTCGCACTTTATTTGATTCTGGCGCATCACACTCCTTTATCTCGTCTGCTTTAGTAGAATCTCTGCACCTAAAAACTAGTATGGTAGAGGACCCCTTAATTGTTTCAAACCCAATTGGGGGCCCAGCTCATTTGTCTATGATCTGTTTGGGATTGAAAATTTCTATTCTAAGCGTAGAATTTAAATGTAGTGCCTTTGTTTTGGGCTTTTCGGGATATGGTTTGATTTTGGGCATGGATTGGCTATCCAGTAATGGGGCCATCCTTGATGGTGAGAAAAGGGTTGTTAGGCTCCTAACCCAGCTCGGTAATACTTTGGAAATTTCTTATAATCCCTCGTATGCGGTTATGCTTAGTTACCTTGAATCGCTAGATGCCTCTATTGAAAATTTGCAATCAATTAGAGTGGTCCGGGAATATCCGGATGTCTTTGAAGAGGTGAAGGGCTTGCCTCCGAAGCGGGAGATAGACTTCCGTATACATCTTGTAGATAATACAAAGCCCGTTGTGTCGCCCGTTAGACACATGGCTCCACGGGAAAGGAAAGAGCTCAGTAAACAGATTAAAGAGCTTCTAGAAAAGGGGTTCATTAGGAGGAGCATTTCAGAATGGGGCGCTCCAGTAGTGTTCGCCACTAAGGCAGAAGGTTCATTTCGCTTATGCATGAGTTGTGGAGAATCACCTTAGTAAGTACATTTGGCAACATAGCTGGCATTTATTTCCAAGAGATAGTTCTGCTACGTGAAATACCTGATAGTAAGTGGACGAGATCTAAAATTCACTAGTGAATTTTGGAGAGCTTGCATGAAACCATGAGTACGCCGTTATGTTTGAGCCGAGTATACTAGAAGTAGAGTAAGTGAAAGAGGAACGAGAGGCAACAGTGAAATAGGTTCCAACTCATATTTTGGAAACAAGAATTAAGAAGCTACGAAAATTGTGAAGTTAAAGACGGACAAAGCATAATGGAGTTAAGCTCAAGGAAATGCGACTTAGAAGATTGAAGACTAGATTCGTGCATCATATCTCTTCTTAAGAGTATATCCTTGATCCCTCTCTCCCTGTAGAGCTTACTCGCATGCTATCTTTTGTATATATCCTCTCGGTCCCATACTCAATCCAATTTCTATTGCAAACCCCATAGGGAGTATGACTCATCTTTTAGTAACACATGTTGGGGCTCGAGGGTGTTCGTTGGTTTGACTAAACTTTTTGGGTTTTATAGGATACGGGTTGGTCTTAGGAAGGGATTCCCTTGTGACCTAAAAGGAGTCCATCATGCTTAGTTTCCTAGAATCATATATAGTGGTTGGGCTGAGTAATTCTTTGGGTGTCAGTCTAATGTTGATTTCGGTCTTCGGGGCTGATGCTTAGAGAATTCTTCTCCTAGTCAATATATATATGGCATAGATTTCCAGTTTTGACATTGCCTAATGGGCACAAAGTTTTTACTTGCTTCATTCGACTATACCTTTAGATAGGAACAATTGGGAAAATGTCCTATAGATTAGAGCTACCCGAAAGATTGGTCGGAGTTCACAACGCCTTTCACTTTTCACATCTCCGAAAATGTCTACATGAGTCTGCTGTAGTGGTAGAGCCAAATATCCTAGAAGAAGCTGAAGTGGAACGCAAAGCAACCGTGAGGAAAGTTCCAACCCGCATATTAGGAACAGAAGTGAAGAAGCTACGCAACAGCGAAGTCAAGTTCGTCAAAAGTTCAGTGGAGCGACGCCGAGGGAGACGCAACTTGGGAAACTGAAGCTAGAATACGCGCTGCCTACCTTTTTTTTTTCGAGGATACATCCTTGATCTTTCTTTTTCCTTAAGTTGCGCTTTTATCTATCTTTTTTTTAGGTATATCTCCTCGACCCTATCTTTTAGGTAGAAACTCTTTGGATGAAAACATGTAGTTGAAACATGTTATGGATGATTGTAATGGCGCGTTTTGTTAGCTGTCGAATAATTAATTTATTTAATTATTAAATATCGATTGGGCGATATCGATGACTTGAATTAAATAATATTGAATATTTAATTAAAGTGTATAATATAATAATATATTATAATGTCGAAATAATTGGAAATCACAATATTCTGTGAACGGGGTCGTCCCTTAGATTTAATTCAGCTTGGAGTTGAATTATATTGACATATATATTCAATCGACGACAGTTTGAACGTATAATTATATTATAATTAAAATCGAGCTCGAAATGGCGCTGCAGTTCGTAAATTGGCGATTCGAGCTTCAACTGAATATACAGGATTCGTTTTAAATCGGATTTCTGTGAAACAAGAAACGTGTGGAGCTGGTGGAGTATATCTTTCTAGTAGAAGAGAAAAATAGGGATTTTGTCGGGTAGATTTTGAGTTATGTCCAAATCAAATTTCAGAAAAGTCGCTATGGAATTCCTTTATAATTTGCGACGCTTTATATACGTTATAAATCGATTTTTCGATACGAACTGAATATCGGGATAATCTGGAGTCTGGAAATCAAGTCATAAAATCTGAGGTGATATTCTGGAGCCGGACGACATTGTATATGGATATATACGATAATATTAATTTATTAATATTTAATTTAATAATATTTAAATATATTTATATATTTAAATGGGTCATCCAGAGCTTTAAAAATACGCAGTTTGAGCAGAAGAAGTCAGAATTCGACGAAACTAATTTTGTTGGATCCGGAATGTCGAATACTTGTTAGAGTACCAGTTTGGTGATTTTTGGATATCATATATGGCCGTACGTGATTTTTGACTGAGAAACAGACGAGAAATCGACCTTTAAATATATGCAGTTTGAACATACGGAGTCGGAATTCGACGAAACCAGTTTCGTTAGGACCGTAATGTCGAACTCTAGCTACACGTCCAGTTTGGTGATTTTTGGGTATCATATGCGGTCGCAGTGATTTTTAAGGACCACGAAGAGTATAAAAGCAAAGAAATAAAAATAAAGAAAATAAAAATAAAAATATCTCATCATTTTTGTGGACAATAGGAAGACCACGCACCCTTGTATTTCAGCCACATACATTACCAACCTCAACACAGCTCTATATAACCACATAATCAACACATCAAGACAATTTCCCAAAAGAAAAACCTCAAACAAAATGAAGAAAAATCCTAAAATCATTACACATATATTTCTGGATTCGCTGGAGCATTCTCTTCGATCCCGTATAGATTTTGTATAGTTCGACGTCAGCTTCCATTCGCTGGAAATGGTGAGCGAACTAGGGTTCGCAACCGTCGGAGATTGAGGCGACGAGGGGAGGTCGTGTGGGTGTAGCTGAGTTCGTAGGGTCGAGGCGCAGCTGGCAAGGTGGGTTGGACGGACTCCGATGGTCATGGGTGAAATGCGACATGGGGGTTGCAGGCTCCAGGACGCATTCGATTTTGGGGCACCAGAATTTGTTTTGAGGGTCGCTGGCACGGAGAGAATCATGTGGCGAGGTCAATGATGAGGGAGGCGCCGGAGATGTGATGGCCGACGAGGTGTGTGGGTCTGTCGAAGTAAGGAGGAGCGGGTTTGGGGTATTTTCTGGAGTTCGTGATTTTTAATTTGGGGGAGAAGACAAACGAAGCGGGTCTGGTATGTTTAAAGGGGTGACGGGCAAAGAATATAAGGTGTTGGTGGGCCGGGTATTTGTGTAGGTAAGGCCCAAATTAATTAAATCAAGTTATATTTTTATTTAAAAGGTATGCAAACTTTAAAAATACGTATCTTATTCATACGGAGTCAGATTGACGAACCGTAAGTTGTGTTGGGATCGTGGGGACGAGCACTCCACAATGGAACTGACCGCGACTCGATTGGAGTCCGTCACAATTTATAGCCAAATAAATTGTCCAGCTGATCAAGCAATGGTTATCGTCATTGACGATGACTGTCCAATGTGAGTAAAACTCACCAACTCTATACAGTTCTATTTTTACAACGTGTTCTTAGAACTGTTAATTATCTGTTGTTTGACTGTGTGTTGACTGTTTGATTGAACTGCTAGTCAGTTAGTAGAAATTATATATATATATGTATATATATATATAAACTGTTAAATATTTATATGTTGATTCTGCTTAACAGAATATTTTACTGGTGTTGTCTAACATCTGTGGTGCAGGGAAACAGGTCGGAGGAATCCGACTGGATTCCTCAACAGTTATTTTACTGTGATTTATATGTTGTGATGTAAAATGTGATGTATATAATCTGTTGTGATTATGTGTGTTTGGACGATATTTATCGTTGTCATATGGTGTGTCAAATACCATAAGAAATACCAAAATGTAGAACAAGAGATTTTCAAAGTATATTTTGAAACCATTTATTTATATAAAATCGATAGATTTTATATATATATATATATATAAGGAAAAGGGATTTGAAATCAAATATAAAGGAAATATATTTGAAAACCAAATATAAAGGAAATATATTTGAAAACCAAATATAAAGGAAATATATTTGAAAACCAAATATAAAGGAAATATATTTGAAAGCAAATATATAGGAAATATATTTAAAAGCAAATATAAAAGGAATTATTTATTCAGGGAATAAATAAAGGATTAAAAGAAATTATTTATGTAGGGAATAAATAAAGGATTAAAGGAATTATTTATTTAGGAAATAAATGAAGAGTTAAAAGTATTTATTTAGGGAATAAATAAAAGTATAAAGGAATATTTATTTGATAAATAGATAGAATTAAACTAAAGGAGAAATTTATTTGTTAAAAGAATAGGAGTTAATCCAAGTAATTGGTTAGGTTAACCAAAGCAAGTTAGTCGAGTTAAACAAAGAAATTGGTTAGGTTAACCAAAGAAGTTAGTCGAGTTAAACAAAGAAATTGGTTAGGTTAACCAAAGCAAGTTAGTGGAGTTAAACAAAGAAATTGGTTAGGTTAACCAAAGCAAGTTAGTGGAGTTAAACAAAGAAATTGGTTAGGTTAACCAAAGCAAGTTAGTCGAGTTAAACAAAGAAATTGGTTAGGTTAACCAAAGCGAGTTAGTCGAGTAAATCAAAGTAATTGGTTAAGTTAACCAAAGTGAATTAGTTAAGTTAAACTAAGTGATTAGTTAAGTAAATCAAGTTAAGACAATCAAGTTGGATTGTCGGGTTAAGATAATCGAGATAAGTAATTGAGTTAAGGTAACCGAGTTAAGTTATCAAGGTAAGATTTTCAAGTTAAGTTATCAAGTTAGAGATAATCGAAAGAGAGTATAAGTCGAATTCGATTATATCGAATTCGGGAAAGTACTATTTACTTTCCAAGGTTTAAATCAAGATTTATTTATTGATTTAGAAATTTGGTATCTATTTAATTATTGAGTTAGAATATAAAGTTATAATGTAGGATAGATATTTTAGAAGTAGGAATTATAACGGTATAGTTAAAATCAAACGTTTCATATAAGAAGTAGATTCGTAACCTGAATCCGAGAATTTGCGTAACAGAGGGTTGTAAAAAGTGAGTGTTGAGCTTCATCTATTTCACAGTAAAGGACGTTGTTCAATTAAGGTCTGAGAGGTATTTATACCCCAACTTGATTGACTTCAGAATTGACAAAGGAATAGTTGTGGTTCAATCTAAAAGGTTGAGTAGAAATATAGTTTATTCGAATAGTGTTGGAGGAGTAAATAGAATATAGTTTATTTGAGTGGAGAAATCAAATGTTATTTATTTGAGAAGAGTTATCGAATATTAATTATCCAAAGAGGAGTTATCGAATATTGGTTATTCGAAGAGTTAATCCAATAGAGTTAGCCGAATGAGTAAATCGAATATAGATTATTCAAATAGTGTTGGAGGAGTAAATCGAATATAGTTTATTCGAACAACATTGGAAGAGTTAATCCGAAGGAGTTAGGTCAATAGAGTTGATCCAATAGGGTCAGTCCAATTGAGTTAAATTGAAAGGATTTAAACGAGTATAGTTACTCGAAAGGATGGTTAAGTGAATGTAGAAATTCAAGGAAATGGAAATGTTTTCCAGTGTTAATAAATATATTTTCTAAATCTAGAAAATAGCAAATGTTGAATATAGGGAAACAAGAGATAAGTGAGTTAAAGAGATTAATGTTAAATGATGTTTGTTCGATATAATTTCCATATGGAAATAATATCGTTAGTCGCACACTTGTTTTTCTTTGATAGTTAACTCACAGACTATCGAAGTTTGACCATTTTAACGTTGTTAATATGGAGAGACCGGTTGGATTTATTTTCCAAAGAGCCACTCTGTATTGGCATACGCATTTCGAATCATATATGCCAAGGATAATTGAAGACAGAGAAAAGTGCAAGGGCTGTTGTATAAGTCTTAGATAACAAGGACTAAGATGGATATACTGAATAGTGCCTTCGGTTTGTCCAGTCCCAGGACAACGTATATGGAAGAAGGTCTGACAGAGTATATCCAATGGATCGCGTAAGTTGATCTGTTCAAACGTATTCACGTTTGGTGGCGGAGGAATTCGTTTCTCTTAGCCGTATACCCGTGTTATTTTTGGACAAGTCAATTTGTGATTTGGCGGGTATGACGATGTGACATTCTAAGTGAATGAAGATGGATGTCTGACAGAGTATTTCCAAAAAGGTCACGTACCTTGATTTCTTCGACTGTACCAAGAGTGGAAGCGGAGAAGGAAACTTCTCTTAGCTAACACATAATGTATGGTTGTAGACGTCAAATTAGTGATCTCGATGGATCTGACAATGTGGCATTCGAAGTGAATCTGATGTGATGATAAAGCGTAACTTCTAGCCTCACACCAGGAAGTAACAAAAGTTGGGCTAGGCAGCATGGCTAGTTGGGTCATCCCCAAGCAAGGTGTATTGTCACCGATCTAGAGAATATTCATATTTATACTTCTTTTTGATTCTGTATCTTCGGATGAAGGTTTGATGGCCTATAACCGTGGTGGCAATATATTCGCGACACTCAAGCTAATGAGTGAGCGGTCATGTGTGGCCGGGTTGCAAGACGTTCTTGTTGAACCCTGAGTGTATCACCTCTAGAGTACACTATTCAGAAGGTGCTCCCATACCTTGTCTGTTGGAATCCATTCTCCGATAAACGCCCTGCGGTTTATGATTTTATACTATGTATGTAGAACGTGAGATGCAATCGTTTCTGCTAGATTGATACCTATTTGTACTTAGACATTATTATAATATCACAATGATATTGCTTGTCAAAGTTGTTTAGATACTCATAAGGAAAAACCCGTTCCGTATTCACGGCGTGGTCTTATGAGATATCCTATACCTGTTTTAAACTATTTTACTCATACCAGTCCCATGACTGACCCGGAGTTTACTTTGTTGTTTTCCCTAAACTCTTGGGTGCCTAAATTTGTACGGGCAGTCAAGTAGTCGGGATTTACAGATATACTTGGAGAGCTTGGAGCAGGAGACTTCAAGATTCTATAGCTATAGTTATTTCCGCTGTGTTGTAAGTGTCGTACTCTGATAAGTGCTATTGTATATATATAACTGTTTACTTCAAAGTTATGTTATATATTATATGTTATTCGTTCCGCTGTGAGATTCGTGTTACTCTGATGATTTTGATGTTCTTCTTCTTCTTCTATTCTATTAGTTCTATCTTTTCTTTCTCACCTTCTAAATTCTTTCACTAACGTCTCGGAATTTCCGACTCTCGAGGAGTCGGAAATTTCCAGTCGTTACAGTTGGTATCAGAGCCAGGTTAAGTGATTACCTTGGCTCTGTGGCATAACTCGATAGAGATGGGATTAGTAATATCCTAGATTGAGTTTGAGTGTATATATACGAGTGCGTATTTGTATTTGATATAAAATGGTTTTATATTGTGGAGATTCATTGGCTGAGTTGTTTATGAGTTCTGGTCGATCAGTTTGATCCACTGTATCGGTAGGAGTAAATAAACACTTGAATACGATGGGTCGTCATGATATGTTTTGAAAAAGGGTAAGTGAATTTAACATTACCCAAAGTATATTTTGATATAGAAATATATATATATATATATATATCAAAATTTTAATATATTAGATATATTGGTTGTTATTATAATCGAGTAAGATTATAAATTAAATGGTTATATATATAACAAATAATAATTCCTATAAGTAAAATACGTGGAATCAGTCGAATTAAAATCTGAAATTAAATCAGAATTGGAATTAAAATAAGGAAATTTTAAGTTCCTGGGAGATTTTGAAAATGTTTTTCAATTCAAAATAAATATAGTATTGAACTCACCTGGATGACGGGAAAATAATTCCGAGGATGGATCGATACATCGTCGGTGTAATTTTCGAGTTTCTAAGTGGCGGATTACTACCAATGGTTCTGTTTTCAAATGGTGTTGAGGAAAACAAGTTGTTCAGAAATTCAAAAGTTTTGAATTGGTGTTAGGATTTGAACTTTGATTTGAAATAAATCCCAGGAATTTAAATCTTGAAATTTAAAATTTAACTTGTTAAGTTGAATGAATCAAGATGGTAAAAACAAATAGTAAATTAAAATTTAACTTGAACCAAATTAAATAAATCGGGATTCGGTTAGAGAATAATCTGGATTGGAATTAAGTTGATGGGTTAAGAGTTTGAAATCTGATATTGGAGTTTGAATAGAATTTGACTTGGATAGAACCAAGTGTTTGAGTTGAAGGTTGGATTGAGATGACATTGGTATATGTTGGGTTGATAACAGGTGAAAGTGATAAGAGTTGATATGCCCGACAAAAAGGTACAAGTTTATTTTTGATATAAGCATGAGATTTATGAGCCGAATTGGCAAGCCGCTTGGCTGTTTGATTTTCTTTTGGATTGGAGATGGCCTAGAGAGGCGAGTTGTGGTTTTACCGATAGGGCTGTACAAAGGAGGTTATGGCGAAATTTTCCGAAAATTTAAAGTGTTAGAAAATTTTCAGAATTTTTGAAAATTTTAGTTAGTCGGAAGAATAAATATTTCAGTCGTTATTAATTGGTTCGGTTGAAATCAGAAATAAGGGGTAAACCAATCTTAGGAGTTCCAATATATAGGGTCATCCTCTAACTTAGCAATTTCGAGGGCGAAATTTATTTTAAGTGGGGAAGTCTGTAATGGCGCGTTTTGTTAGCTGTCGAATAATTAATTTATTTAATTATTAAATATCGATTGGGCGATATCGATGACTTGAATTAAATAATATTGAATATTTAATTAAAGTGTATAATATAATAATATATTATAATGTCGAAATAATTGGAAATCACAATATTCTGTGAACGGGGTCGTCCCTTAGATTTAATTCAGCTTGGAGTTGAATTATATTGACATATATATTCAATCGACGACAGTTTGAACGTATAATTATATTATAATTAAAATCGAGCTCGAAATGGCGCTGCAGTTCGTAAATTGGCGATTCGAGCTTCAACTGAATATACAGGATTCGTTTTAAATCGGATTTCTGTGAAACAAGAAACGTGTGGAGCTGGTGGAGTATATCTTTCTAGTAGAAGAGAAAAATAGGGATTTCGTCGGGTAGATTTTGAGTTATGTCCAAATCAAATTTCAGAAAAGTCGCTATGGAATTCCTTTATAATTTGCGACGCTTTATATACGTTATAAATCGATTTTTCGATACGAACTGAATATCGGGATAATCTGGAGTCTGGAAATCAAGTCATAAAATCTGAGGTGATATTCTGGAGCCGGACGACATTGTATATGGATATATACGATAATATTAATTTATTAATATTTAATTTAATAATATTTAAATATATTTATATATTTAAATGGGTCATCCAGAGCTTTAAAAATACGCAGTTTGAGCAGACGAAGTCAGAATTCGACGAAACTAATTTTGTTGGATCCGGAATGTCGAATACTTGTTAGAGTACCAGTTTGGTGATTTTTGGATATCATATATGGCCGTACGTGATTTTTGACTGAGAAACAGACGAGAAATCGACCTTTAAATATATGCAGTTTGAACATACGGAGTCGGAATTCGACGAAACCAGTTTCGTTAGGACCGTAATGTCGAACTCTAGCTACACGTCCAGTTTGGTGATTTTTGGGTATCATATGCGGTCGCAGTGATTTTTAAGGACCACGAAGAGTATAAAAGCAAAGAAATAAAAATAAAGAAAATAAAAATAAAAATATCTCATCATTTTTGTGGACAATAGGAAGACCACGCACCCTTGTATTTCAGCCACATACATTACCAACCTCAACACAGCTCTATATAACCACATAATCAACACATCAAGACAATTTCCCAAAAGAAAAACCTCAAACAAAATGAAGAAAAATCCTAAAATCATTACATATATATTTCTGGATTCGCTGGAGCATTCTCTTCGATCCCGTATAGATTTTGTATGGTTCGACGTCAGCTTCCATTCGCTGGAAATGGTGAGCGAACTAGGGTTCGCAACCGTCGGAGATTGAGGCGACGAGGGGAGGTCGTGTGGGTGTAGCTGAGTTCGTAGGGTCGAGGCGCAGCTGGCAAGGTGGGTTGGACGGACTCCGATGGTCATGGGTGAAATGCGACATGGGGGTTGCAGGCTCCAGGACGCATTCGATTTTGGGGCACCAGAATTTGTTTTGAGGATCGCTGGCACGGAGAGAATCATGTGGCGAGGTCAATGATGAGGGAGGCGCCGGAGATGTGATGGCCGACGAGGTGTGTGGGTCTGTCGAAGTAAGGAGGAGCGGGTTTGGGGTATTTTCTGGAGTTCGTGATTTTTAATTTGGGGGAGAAGACAAACGAAGCGGGTCTGGTATGTTTAAAGGGGTGACGGGCAAAGAATATAAGGTGTTGGTGGGCCGGGTATTTGTGTAGGTAAGGCCCAAATTAATTAAATCAAGTTATATTTTTATTTAAAAGGTATGCAAACTTTAAAAATACGTATCTTATTCATACGGAGTCAGATTGACGAACCGTAAGTTGTGTTGGGATCGTGGGGACGAGCACTCCACAATGGAACTGACCGCGACTCGATTGGAGTCCGTCACAATTTATAGCCAAATAAATTGTCCAGCTGATCAAGCAATGGTTATCGTCATTGACGATGACCGTCCAATGTGAGTAAAACTCACCAACTCTATACAGTTCTATTTTTACAACGTGTTCTTAGAACTGTTAATTATCTGTTGTTTGACTGTGTGTTGACTGTTTGATTGAACTGCTAGTCAGTTAGTAGAAATTATATATATATATGTATATATATATATAAACTGTTAAATATTTATATGTTGATTCTGCTTAACAGAATATTTTACTGGTGTTGTCTAACATCTGTGGTGCAGGGAAACAGGTCGGAGGAATCCGACTGGATTCCTCAACAGTTATTTTACTGTGATTTATATGTTGTGATGTAAAATGTGATGTATATAATCTGTTGTGATTATGTGTGTTTGGACGATATTTATCGTTGTCATATGGTGTGTCAAATACCATAAGAAATACCAAAATGTAGAACAAGAGATTTTCAAAGTATATTTTGAAACCATTTATTTATATAAAATCGATAGATTTTATATATATATATATATAAAGAAAAGGGATTTGAAATCAAATATAAAGGAAATATATTTGAAAACCAAATATAAAGGAAATATATTTGAAAACCAAGTATAAAGGAAATATATTTGAAAACCAAATATAAAGGAAATATATTTGAAAGCAAATATATAGGAAATATATTTAAAAGCAAATATAAAAGGAATTATTTATTCAGGGAATAAATAAAGGATTAAAAGAAATTATTTATGTAGGGAATAAATAAAGGATTAAAGGAATTATTTATTTAGGAAATAAATGAAGAGTTAAAAGTATTTATTTAGGGAATAAATAAAAGTATAAAGGAATATTTATTTGATAAATAGATAGAATTAAACTAAAGGAGAAATTTATTTGTTAAAAGAATAGGAGTTAATCCAAGTAATTGGTTAGGTTAACCAAAGCAAGTTAGTCGAGTTAAACAAAGAAATTGGTTAGGTTAACCAAAGAAGTTAGTCGAGTTAAACAAAGAAATTGGTTAGGTTAACCAAAGCAAGTTAGTGGAGTTAAACAAAGAAATTGGTTAGGTTAACCAAAGCAAGTTAGTGGAGTTAAACAAAGAAATTGGTTAGGTTAACCAAAGCAAGTTAGTCGAGTTAAACAAAGAAATTGGTTAGGTTAACCAAAGCGAGTTAGTCGAGTAAATCAAAGTAATTGGTTAAGTTAACCAAAGTGAATTAGTTAAGTTAAACTAAGTGATTAGTTAAGTAAATCAAGTTAAGACAATCAAGTTGGATTGTCGGGTTAAGATAATCGAGATAAGTAATTGAGTTAAGGTAACCGAGTTAAGTTATCAAGGTAAGATTTTCAAGTTAAGTTATCAAGTTAGAGATAATCGAAAGAGAGTATAAGTCGAATTCGATTATATCGAATTCGGGAAAGTACTATTTACTTTCCAAGGTTTAAATCAAGATTTATTTATTGATTTAGAAATTTGGTATCTATTTAATTATTGAGTTAGAATATAAAGTTATAATGTAGGATAGATATTTTAGAAGTAGGAATTATAACGGTATAGTTAAAATCAAACGTTTCATATAAGAAGTAGATTCGTAACCTGAATCCGAGAATTTGCGTAACAGAGGGTTGTAAAAAGTGAGTGTTGAGCTTCATCTATTTCACAGTAAAGGACGTTGTTCAATTAAGGTCTGAGAGGTATTTATACCCCAACTTGATTGACTTCAGAATTGACAAAGGAATAGTTGTGGTTCAATCTAAAAGGTTGAGTAGAAATATAGTTTATTCGAATAGTGTTGGAGGAGTAAATAGAATATAGTTTATTTGAGTGGAGAAATCAAATGTTATTTATTTGAGAAGAGTTATCGAATATTAATTATCCAAAGAGGAGTTATCGAATATTGGTTATTCGAAGAGTTAATCCAATAGAGTTAGCCAAATGAGTAAATCGAATATAGATTATTCAAATAGTGTTGGAGGAGTAAATCGAATATAGTTTATTCGAACAGCATTGGAAGAGTTAATCCGAAGGAGTTAGGTCAATAGAGTTGATCCAATAGGGTCAGTCCAATTGAGTTAAATTGAAAGGATTTAAACGAGTATAGTTACTCGAAAGGATGGTTAAGTGAATGTAGAAATTCAAGGAAATGGAAATGTTTTCCAGTGTTAATAAATATATTTTCTAAATCTAGAAAATAGCAAATGTTGAATATAGGGAAACAGGAGATAAGTGAGTTAAAGAGATTAATGTTAAATGATGTTTGTTCGATATAATTTTTATCTGGAAATAATATCGTTGGTTGCACACTTGTTTTTCTTTGATAGTTAACTCACAGACTATCGAAGTTTGACCATTTTAACGTTGTTAATATGGAGAGACCGGTTGGATTTATTTTCCAAAGAGCCACTCTGTATTGGCATACGCATTTCGAATCATATATGCCAAGGATAATTGAAGACAGAGAAAAGTGCAAGGGCTGTTGTATAAGTCTTAGATAACAAGGACTAAGATGGATATACTGAATAGTGCCTTCGGTTTGTCCAGTCCCAGGACAACGTATATGGAAGAAGGTCTGACAGAGTATATCCAATGGATCGCGTAAGTTGATCTGTTCAAACGTATTCACGTTTGGTGGCGGAGGAATTCGTTTCTCTTAGCTGTATACCCGTGTTATTTTTGGACAAGTCAATTTGTGATTTGGCGGGTATGACGATGTGACATTCTAAGTGAATGAAGATGGATGTCTGACAGAGTATTTCCAAAAAGGTCACGTACCTTGATTTCTTCGACTGTACCAAGAGTGGAAGCGGAGAAGGAAACTTCTCTTAGCTAACACATAATGTATGGTTGTAGACGTCAAATTAGTGATCTCGATGGATCTGACAATGTGGCATTCGAAGTGAATCTGATGTGATGATAAAGCGTAACTTCTAGCCTCACACCAGGAAGTAACAAAAGTTGGGCTAGGCAGCATGGCTAGTTGGGTCATCCCCAAGCAGGGTGTATTGTCACCGATCTAGAGAATATTCATATTTATACTTCTTTTTGATTCTGTATCTTCGGATGACGGTTTGATGGCCTATAACCGTGGTGGCAATATATTCGCGACACTCAAGCTAATGAGTGAGCGGTCATGTGTGGCCGGGTTGCAAGACGTTCTTGTTGAACCCTGAGTGTATCACCTCTAGAGTACACTATTCAGAAGGTGCTCCCATACCTTGTCTGTTGGAATCCATTCTCCGATAAACGCCCTGCGGTTTATGATTTTATACTAAGTATGTAGAACGTGAGATGCAAGCGTTTCTGCTAGATTGATACCTATTTGTACTTAGACATTATTATAATATCACAATGATATTGCTTGTCAAAGTTGTTTAGATACTCATAAGGAAAAACCCGTTCCGTATTCACGGCGTGGTCTTATGAGATATCCTATACCTGTTTTAAACTATTTTACTCATACCAGTCCCATGACTGACCCGGAGTTTACTTTGTTGTTTTCCCTAAACTCTTGGGTGCCTAAATTTGTACGGGCAGTCAAGTAGTCGGGATTTACAGATATACTTGGAGAGCTTGGAGCAGGAGACTTCAAGATTCTATAGCTATAGTTATTTCCGCTGTGTTGTAAGTGTCGTACTCTGATAAGTGCTATTGTATATATATAACTGTTTACTTCAAAATTATGTTATATATTATATGTTATTCGTTCCGCTGTGAGATTCGTGTTACTCTGATGATTTTGATGTTCTTCTTCTTCTTCTATTCTATTAGTTCTATCTTTTCTTTCTCACCTTCTAAATTCTTTCACTAACGTCTCGGAATTTCCGACTCTCGAGGAGTCGGAAATTTCCAGTCGTTACAATGATGGTTGCAAGTGGTTGCAAGTGATTGCTAGTGGTTGCTCGTGGTTGCATATACACACACAATCTAGGTTTTAGATCGGCTCAGTCACTTCATATTGCATATGCATATATGTTTGCACTCGTATATGGTTGAACTTTAATGTGTTGTCATATGGATGTTGCATTTGTATGAATGATTTTGCACTCATGTAGAATCATGAATAGGGGGATTTGCATTCATAATGGATTCATGGCACTTACATAATTCGCATTAAGGAGGTCAACTGAATCAGTAGACCGCCTGATTTTGCATTAGATAAGTACATGTACACGCACACTTCGCATATGATCATGAAGCATTAGAAGTCTTTTAAGGACAATGGATGCTCGTGTTTGATGGATGAGTAGATGGATGTTTGGATGTTAGGATATACATTCTTCCTAACTTGAAGATTTCGGGGACGAAATCCTTTTAAGTGGGGTAGAATGTAACACCCCGTGTATTCTATAACCGTGAAATTCATAAATTAAAGTATAATTAATTTCAAATCAAAGAATTAAGGGAAACGGATACACCATTTCGTTCGTCTCGGAAAAATACGCGAAATAGAGTCCGAGTTTTCGAAAATCGGAGTCCGTATGACCAAGATATGGCCTCCGGAAGTTTCAGAATTAGGTTTAAAATTCGAACAGACGAAAACAGCTCAGAAAAACTAATTCAAAATTCAAAATCGGGCCCAATTGGCCAAGGCGGGAAAATTCCCGCCCAAAGCACCCAGGTCGACTTGGCAGTCGACCTGGGGCTAGCCAGGTCGACTGGGCAGTCGACCTGGGTAACCCGTGTCGACTGCCAAGTCGACACGGTGTCGACTGGGGTGTCGACCTGGCCCCTGAGCCAGGTCGAACCCAGCCCACCCTGGCTGGCCAGGTCTGTGTTTGGTCGATTTTCTGAGCCTTTCCTTGTCACTAGGGCTAGGTGTCATCTCCTGGTTGGTCTCTCCTTCAAACGAACGGCTATTATTGAACCAAGCTTCATCGACGGTCTAAATCAACTCACAAACTCTATGAAAAGGACCTAAGGCTAACCCTAATTCACATAAACTAAAATGGAGATGAGACCGTCATGCTGCTGAGGAGAGACTGAAGATAGCCGTCAGAAATAGAGAGACAACTAGGAGATAATTCAAAGCTTAAAGCAACGTTAATCAAATCAAAGCAACGCCTACAACAAAGGATAGCATCTCCAAATTCAGAATTCAGATTTCTGAATTGAAGATTCGCCATACGCTGTAAGTAGAGTGCTATTCCGATATGAATTAAATAATTGTGTTGATTTGTGTAATGTAAGAAATGGGATTGTGGCGATAATAATCTATATTTGTATGTTGCTTGGATGCAAAACGATTTGGGAATATTATGGTATACGATTGGATATTTGCAAGTACGCAATTTGCGTTGGAAACGAAATGGAATTGTGGCGATAATGACTTATATTTGTATGTTATTTTGATTCTAACGATTTGGCAATACTATGGTGTACGATTGGATTCATACAAGTATATGATTTATGTTGACAACCACATGTTGTGGAATTTTAATTGGGATTCATGCAAGCATATGATTCATATTGAAAACTACATGTTTGTGGTAGTTATTTACAGCACCCATTTGATCATTGCAAGTATATGATTCATGTTGAAAGTAACAACTATATGTTGTAATTGTTTATTTAAGATTCATGCAAGTATATGATTCATGTTAACAACTATATGTTATGATATTTTAATTGGAATTCATGCAAGTATATGATTCGTTATTATGCTAATATGATGTACATACTTTTATGACCACTTTTAGTGTGTAATTGAACCGACTAAGTACTATGATTTATATGAATCTATGTTGAAAATTGGCAAATCATACTAAGCACCTTTATGAACATGACTAAACTATGTTCGTTATTATGCCCAATTGAAAAACATGTTTTTAGGCTCATGTTGTTATCATAAGTTACATTAGAATTACATTAGAATTACATTCCTCTTGCAAGTTTACATAGATAAAAATGAAAACCATGATGTAAGTTTAGATATGTTTATGCTATAATTTTATAAATGGATTAAAAACCATGATTCATATAAGAATTAGGTTGGGATAATTCTAATTGAACCATACTTTTGTATTAGTTACAAAAGTAAGTACCTTTTGTTAACATATAGTGATTTTATGAACATGATTAGTTTATATTATGCCTAAATAAAAATATAGACTTATATTTCTAGTCAAGACCCCGTTCCAATAATAATGATATCTAATTTAGTTAGATTCTTAATTTCAAGTTTACATGGTTAGTTGAACCTATGATTCATGTTTAAGTTTATGCCATTATCATATGACTAGAATAATCCATGTTTAAGTACTGCTTATGCCATAATCATATGAGTAAAATAATTCATGATTAAGTATTGTCTATGCATTAACCATATGAATAGAATGATTTATGTTTAAGTATTGTTTATGCTATGATTATATGGATAAAACGATTCATGTTATGCCATGATTATATGATGTTAAAATTGCAAGTTCACATGTGCCTATTTTATGATTAATTGAATCGTTCGTTGCAAGTTCATGCGTTCACACTCCTCTTTTTCATGTTATCTTATAAACATCATGTTATAAGCCTCCCCTTTTCACTTGGCTAAATTGGGTTTAAGTATTAAACCCAACACACCTTATGTTGGAGCGAACGTATAATACGGGGGTAATGATGTTTGGGCTAAAATATAGAACATATGTGTTGGCATGTTTAACGCATGCCAACAACCTTGAAAGAACAATTAAGTGGCATGCATGAAATTTAACCAATAAATATGAATTTGAATAATGGGCCGCAAATATTTACATATAAAAAGAAGAAAGACAAAATATGTAAATGTAGAAAATACGATGTGTTTAACCCGAGGTTGGATTGAGTTGTGATGTAAACCTGCCCGGAACCGCCCGGCTGTCCAGTAGTCACAACAATACCTATCCAATGTGGGTGGTTAAACATGGAGCCCAATAAGGACCCGAGGTTAGACTGAGTTGTGGCGTAAGACTGCCCGGACCCAACCGGCAACAGGCAGCCACAACAATACCTGTCTAATGTGAGAGGTCAAGGCTTTAATAAGACAATTAAGGCTGAGTCAGGATTGATAGGATTAAGTAAATTATATTAATACTTAATCAAGATGGAACATGCTAAACTAAACAGACTGATTGGGGGTTAGGTTTATAACACACTTAACCAACTTAGCATGTTGGCTAGAAATAGAAAAACCTAGTAGCGGGGGACCCTTTTCAGCAGTAACCCTATAAGGTATCATGATACCCTGAAACTAGGCAGGGTGGGGCACGATTACTGGGCTGACTGTAAGAGGTCAAATCGACGGCGGTGGTGCAGCAGTGTAGGTTCGAACGGGGTGCGGGCGTGCACACACTCCGGCGCAGAAAAATAAGGCACTGGGCACCAGTAGCATACTTGTGCATTCTAGGATTGTGTCGGGCCGCCACCATGGGACTTGATACACCTCACGGTGGGACCAGCATAGGTAACTACAACATTGGGGGCCGTAAGACACATGTAACTATGCGAGTAGGAGCCGATCACCATAAAATGGATCACTTCACCCTGATTATGGGGTGCCTATTGGGAACTAGTTTATATGGGTACAGAGATTAATATGGGGTACGATAGTATATTCGACCCTAGACAACTTAACTAAGTTTATGGTGCTTTCCCATTTCTAGTTTATACTTATCATACCCAGTTCTTTATTCATAGACTGAATAGTCCTAGACTTACTCAGGCTTTATGTCCGACTCTACTTTTCTTTCGTCTTTTTTCCTTCCGTTCCCCCCCCCCCAGGTCCACAGGGAGGGAATACCGCAGCTTGACCAGCCTTCATATCCAGCTTGAAGAGAAAGAATGTATTGCTTGGATCTTTTCGTTTTGGACTATGGCTTTGGACAGCAATTATGGGACTTTTGCAGTTTATTTATGTTTTCTTTATGCTTCTTTAAATAATGTAATCAAGACAGTTATGAAGATGTTATGTTTTTTGGAAGTATTGTAAAACAAATTATGGCATGGATTGTGTAACACATATGTTAATGAAATAAAAGTTGTTTTCCGCTGTTCAAAAATATGTGTTCTTATATCTGTCTTGTATATCTGTGACTTATACTTATAAACCTCCACCAAAATTAGGGCATTCCCTTTGAGAGTGACCGTGATGGAGGTGGGGTGTTTCAGGGGCTGACGCTTAGAAGATTATTTTCTTACCAATTTACATTCAGGGACTAATGAATGTGTTTCTATTGTATGTTTTGATCGCTGTGAATGTAGTGGTAGGTAACCTGTGTGTTTTGATGCCTTATTTGTAGAAATTGATCGGGAATGGCCCATGTACGAATATATATATGAGTCTATAACTTTGAATATAACTAAAATTTCCTCATTTCTCTTTAATTTCGGGGACGAAATTCTTTTAAG
Source organism: Allium sativum (assembly GCA_030737875.1). Classification (NCBI taxonomy): domain Eukaryota; kingdom Viridiplantae; phylum Streptophyta; class Magnoliopsida; order Asparagales; family Amaryllidaceae; genus Allium; species Allium sativum. The sequence goes on from CM060926.1 coordinate 44,278,431, forward strand.
GGGGGTAGATTGTAATGTCCCGGGTTTTGACAGAGTTTGTAATACAGTTGATTATGGATAATTCGGTGATCGATTTAAAATAGTAACTTATGAATAATAAATATTGGCAATTTTTTTTAGGAATAATATATTTAAATGGTATTTTACCAATGTGAATTAAGCAGGAAATGTTTTCTTTTTTTGTTTTGTATTTTTATATTTTGTCTTAACTCTTGAAAATATATAAAAATAAATTAGATTTAATTATTCGAGAGGATTTAATGATCTTTTTATTTAACATTCTATATGTATATACTTATAGTGTGTAACCCCGTAACAAGTTAATATATATGTGTATATACTAGTATATAGTATCTTGTATATTTTGTGTTTATAATGGTTTAAAACTTATGTAGCTTACAAATAAACATCACTTAAGAGATTTAAAATAAATAACTCAAGTATAATATGAAGTTTACTTCATTTGAAATGAAGATTTCATTTATAAAAGATATAGCCTTAGACCTTGGTGTACTAAAAATTCGACAATGCAATGCAGGAATATACCATTTAATACAAGAACATTTAATAAGCTAAATGCTTGGAAACTAAGATTTTATTTTTATAATGTATTTAGTTCATGGTTGTACAAAAATATGTATATCAAACAAGAAACTTGTCGTGCATCGTTTCTAGGAAAAGAAGAACCAAATAAATAACCTAAACTGGCCATTGTCAATTAACTACACTATGCACAGCTAATATAATAGCTCCATTCCTTTAAAAACACACTAGATAGATAGCTAGGAACATGGCTATATGTACTGCATTTTCAAGCATTGTCATCTCGACTTAAATAATACAGCAGCTACTACTCTTACACATGCTAGCCGCATTGTTCTGAAGGAAAATATAGGACCAGATAACCTTCATATGCAACATTCTTCTTTCAATCAATTCACAATAGCTACAGCTATGTTATTTCCCTTCTAACAACTATATAACATAGCTCTTCTTCAATTCAAAATCTATGCGTAGCTATGAGACTTAGCGGTTTTCTTTTCAAACCGAAATACACATGGATAACTAACAGCTACACATAGCTGCATCATTTCCATCACCAAGAGCAGCAGCTAGCTACAAGTATAAGTACTTCATTGTACGGTTGCATTGCCTTGTCATATAAAGAGGTATAGGACTAGCTCACCATTTTAAGCAAATTCCTATTCAATCAAATACAATAGCTAGTAACATTCCATCAATTTATACATACAAGCTATCAGAACAAAACTATACATATATGTAGGCTGCCATGAATCTGTATTTGACGCTAGTAGAAGTATAGCTTTCTTTCAATCAACTAGACATTTCACCCAGTTATATACTATAGCTGCACTCTTTCCAATAGCAGCTAAGAACATCCCATTAGACAGTATGTTTCATTTCCCATGTAACTCATTAATGCCCCATTATTTTAACATTTCCTTGCTTCCATAAATACACTAGTCATTGCATGAATTCATGGATCATTCGAACTGAAAACTGGTATTAAAAATGGTAGCAAACTAGTGCATGAAAAATCTGAACAGAGGGCTTAGAAAGATGGAAAATAGGCAATGAAACTGGAAAGAAAATCATAAGCAAAACATAAGAAAATAGATAGAACAGAGCACTAAGAAAGGTGAGTAAACTCCACCTTTATTTACGTACTAATCGATTTATAATGATGCCATTTAGATGCATATATACTGTGTTTATATATTTTGATTTCCCTAAAAACTGAACAAGAATAAAAAGGAAATGTAAGGACCTTGAATGTGTAAAACAGTAAACCTTATTGTTTTCTCCCCACTTTGAATCACTACCTGACTAATATACTGATCATTACATAATTTTGCTTGTTAATGATATTTGGTATCAATATAATGCAATCACTTGAGATTTGGAGTTATGCCACCATTGAAAATCATCTGTGTTAAAAACTGGGTAAAACATACTCCTCTATGACTTATAAAATCCCCAACTTTGATTCTAGAAGGTTATAGGATACAAGCTGTTCATGAATGTTGTGCGTATTGATTTGTAGCGTAGAGTAAGAATATTACAACCTATATAATATTATATTTAAACATATATTAATAAAAATACAGTAAGAGACTGGGAAACTCAAAAATTTAAACACCGTAATTTCGAAATTCAGGCATGTGAATGGATTCATACTTACGAATGATAATTTTTAAAACAAAAATCATGAATTTTAATGTCATATATATTGCGCTAGGATGTATCGATGGATTTGGGTATAAAAATAAAAATCTTGAATCTCAATGATGGGAATTAAAAACTGTACATATGGGAGCTGCTGTGGGGGTACGAAAGTGTGGATAATTTTTCATGGTTTTTGGTTGTGAGGGTAGGCAAAGTAATTTAAGTTTTGGGGTAAGATTTTTGGGTCCAGTTTTGAATTGAATGACGCATGAAAAAGGGGTGATCGAGTGAAACAATATTGGGATGGAAGGAGCGTATGCGTGGGGCCTTTGATGCGTCTGAAGTAGTGGTTTGTCAGGTGGAAGAAGTTGGCCTGGGGAGGAGGGTTCGTGATTGCGAGCTGGTACAATATTATGGGTTTTAAATACTGGAGAAGTGATTTTGGGAAGAAGGAGTTTGAGGTCTGGGTGGATGGTCATAAGAGATGCTGGGATGCATTGTATCTTGTGAGCAACAGTGTAGTGGTCTCATGGTGGCCAGAGGAAGGGTACATGTAGGGCTGTAAATTTTGTTCGAATGTCCGACGTCCGTTCGTGTCCGTGACCGAAATACGTCCGTCCGAGTCTGTCCGATTTTCATTTAGGACACGAGTTAGGACAACAAAATTTGTACGATAAAAAAATCATGTCCGAATTCGTCCGAATTACTTGTAATTCGACATATAGTTGAGAAAATATCTAGTAAAATGTACAAAATGTGATATAAATAGCCATGTCCGACCGAGTCCGATCGGTCCGAACATGTCCGTGTCCGACCGATTTTATTTAGGACACGAATTAGGACAACGAAATTTGTCCGAGAATTTTTTTGGTCCGGTCCGTGTTCGGTCCGATTTTTTTTAGGACAGAAACTGAACACACCTCCGTCCGGTCCGGTCCAACCGATTTACACCCCTAGGTACATGTGCACAAAGTGCACTGATATACGGGAGGAACAGAAGAAAGTAAAAGGTAGTAGAGAAATGGATAGGAGAACAACTGTAGGAGGAAATAAAAGTTAGAAGACATACAACTTGTTCGTTTCTGGTATAGGACGGATGGACGGTGAAAAGGGCTTCGTTCCAGTTTTTATATTGAGAGAAAAATTTGAGAAAAGAAAGAAGTAAAGAAGTATGTAAGGAAAAGGAATAACTAAATGGAGGGGAAAGAGAGAATGGTCGGAAAAATTGTTTGCCTGGAAGAAAACTGGCGCGTGCGTCAGTATTAGATTTTAGGCTCTGGGCTTTTGGTTCTGGACACTTTTGAAAAAAGTTTTTTAATTTATTAAAAATAAATATACGTTTATAAATTGGCAAATATATGGTGTAAGTGTAAGTAGGTTGTTTCCATTGAGCTCGGTCCATTTCAATAATAAAAGAAGAAAATTTTAAGTTAAAATACAAGGGAAATTATTATATAACTATTTATATAATCTATACACCTATATATATTGGTGTGTATAAATATATGCTGAAATCAAGAAGAGTCGATTGAATAGTTTTGGTCCGTGTATGGGCAATTGTATCAAAGCGATGATGTATGTAAGTGATCTGATGTAACTATCAAGTTTTAAATAATTCAGTTTAAACTAAATTAATTTTTAAGAAACTAAAAGTGGTTGTAATACTAAATATCATATAAAATTAATCAAACTTAGATTTAGTCGTGAAGTAAATTAATACGTAAACTATTACGAATTGATTTGAATAAATACTGAATTGTTGTTCAATTATTTATTTAATTATTTAAGTTGTGTTTAAATTACGTTGACTGTAATTATATTTTATGTATTGACAACCGCTAGTAGAAACTGACACTGTTTGGACACCCTGTTGGCAGAAATCAACACCGTTTTGTTATTATATTAGTCTGACATATTTTTACCAGTAAATATATGTTGACTTATGAATTGATAATATAGTTTACATTGATTATTTGTGTAAACTGGTTAATGATATGGATGTCATCAAAAAGAAATGTTACACGCTGTTGGGACTGCTAAGCTATAAGTTTTGTAAAATAAATTGGAAAATTTACTTAAGTTGTCAATAGTTTGAGTAATTATTTTATGAAAAACAAAGGGTGATTATTTCAAATAAATTATATTATAAATAAATTTAAAGGGAAAGATTAATCAATTAATCATATGGCTTTTAGGTTGATTTAAATCAACTAGTTTAATGGAAATTGAATATTTAATTTGTTTAATAGAATAGTTTTTAACAAGTATTGTTAAAACATAGATTTTTTTTTAAATTAACAAATTAGGGTAAGATGGTTGTACAACTAGATGGAGGAGTTAAAATGTGATAATTTATTCAAGATGATATTTTTAACTTAATTAATCTCTTAATTAAGTTAGTGTTAAAGATAATCTAATTATCGAAAGAAAAAGGAATTAAGTCGATTCATTTGATTTAAATTCCTTGGTTTTAAACATTTAAGTTAATCGAGTTAACTTAACAAATGTTTTCAAAACAAAAACATTGTTTTGAAATTGGTTTAAGATTTGGAAATTAAATAGATTACAAATTCTTGTTTATCGAAAATTTTGCATATCTAACTTCTACAAATCTTAACAATAAGAATGATTTCGATTCAAGGTATAAGTGGTAACTAGAATACCCTAACTTGAAAGATTTCACCATTATGCGATAGATAGCATTAATTCGTATTCGAAATGAGTGTTAGAGTGGAATATCGCTTTCAACTTTGAAACCTATATTCAAGAGTGAGTTTATCACGAAAGATTTATGATAAGCGTTTTCTAAGTTAAGAAATACTTATGTTTTCAGATGAATATAAACAAAATTAATATTTCAATTTAAATAACTAAAGATTATTTCAACGAGGCTTAGCAGATCCAATAGAAATAAACCTATTCATTTTGTTTTATATTTGATGGTTAAATCATCGACTATCAAATATTGACCTTTTACATTGTCGTTTCGAAGAGTCCGATCGGCTATGATTCGATTTATACGTTTCAAGTCAGAGAAATTGAAGAGGGAGTTTATGCAAGGGTTGTTCTGTTTACAGAATAGTGCCTTCGGTTTGTCCAGTCTTAGGACAACTTGTGTGGATGAATGTCTGACAAAGTATACCTAACAGATCGTGTAAGTTGATCTCCTCAAAACTATGTTTGGTAGCGGAGGAATTAGTTTCTCCTAGCTTCTTTCCCATGGTTTTGGGGAAATCAATTTGTGATTTGACAGGTTTGACGATATGCCTTTCAAAGTAAATAAAGATGTGCTATTAAAAACGGTAAGTTCTGACCTTAAGCCTCACAACCGGAAAATGACAAAAATCAGGCAGGCAGCATGGCTATGTGGGTCGCTCCCATTAGGGTGTATTGTAACATATCTAGAGAATATTCATTTTGTTACTCCTTTTGCTTACGTATCTTCGGATAATGGTTATGTGGCCCAACCATTAGTGACAATATATTCAATACACTCAAGAGAACTGAGTGGTCGGTCATGTGTGGGCCGGGTTGTAAGACGTTCTTTTTGAACCCGGTGTATTCCCTTCTAGAGATACACTATCGGAAGGTGGTTCCATACCTTGTCATAGTCGGAATCCAATCTCCAATAAGTTCTCGTGGTTTTGTTTGTATACTATATACGTGGAGCGTGAGATGCAAGCATTCCGCTAGATGGCTATTTATTTGTATGTAGACACTATTATAATATCAGAAGATATATATGATTTCAAAATTCTTTGGATATCGTAAGGTAAAAACCATTCGTATTTATGTGTGGATTGGTCTTACGATTATCTTTTCTTTCAAAAGGTTTTCAAAAGTTAAAATCAGCCTATGTTAAAATTGTTTACTCACACCAGTCCCATGACTGACCCAGAGTTTTATTTTCTATGTTTTCCCTAAACTCTTGGGTGCTCGAATTTTTACTAGCAGTCAAGTAGTTCGGGATTTTACGGTTTTTCTGGAGGTTCTTGGACTTGGAGGCTTCAGCGTTAGATATATAGAGTTTATTTCCGCTGTATTGTGTATGTGTTATGCTCTGATGATGTATGTATGTTCAAATCCAATTTGTATTTCAAAAGTGATTATATATCTATTATGTTTTATACGTTCCGCCGTGAGATTCGTGTTTACTCTGATTATGTTGTTGTAAGCTATTTTTCTTCTATTCTAAAATTTATGTCTTATCCTTTCCCATCCTCTAATTTCTTTCTTCGACAACTGGGTTTTAGTATTATTTGAGTGAGCTTGTGTTGTTTTTGGTCGACTCAAAATGTACTGAAATTTGGGTCGTCACAGATGTGATAAGTGTAAGAAGTTTGGTTATAGAGCATTAATTCACGAGCTATCTAAAGAGCCAACATGGACTTCTAAGCAGTCAGATCCTATGTGGAATGCAAGGTCTACTTCAAATCTGGCTAGTTCCTATGTAAATGTTGACAACTCTGATGAAGTTAATATTCAATCCCATATCCCTAAAGATGATATAAACAGTGCTAAAGCTAATCTGGATTTTCTAAACTCTGAATTTCCCACAAACTTAATGCCTAATATATTAAATCAAGTGGCAGATAATTTGAATAAAGTTCTTCCTCAAAATGAACATCATGATGTATCAAATAGTATTACAAAGAATGATGAATATCTTGCAGATATAAAAGGTAAGAAAAATATTTCTTCTATTGCTCCTCCTAAAAGGCCAATAAGGAGCAACACTTCAATTATATGACGATAATGGCATGGAATGTCATAGGGATGAACACAACGGATCGTATGAGTGATGTGTTATCCTTGTTGACAAAATAAAAACCAACAATTATTGGTTTGGTGGAAATAAGCTTAATAAAAATATTTTGCAAGTTTTTAGTAGATTAATACCTAATAAATGGGATCTTATGCCTTGTATGGATACACAATATACTAGAAGAATTTTACTTTTGTGGAATTCAGATTTTTGGTCTATTGTTGAAATTTCTTCTTCAAATCAGCATCTAACTGTTCAAGCTAAGAATACAGGCGGTCTTTCTACCATATATGCAACCAATAGTTTTAATGAGAGACAACTACTTAGCAACATATTATTTAAGAGTTTGGATATATTAATGGTGAATGGGTACTGATTGGGGATTTTCACAACTCAACTTCTCATTTAGATAAGATAGGAGGGTTACCCATACCTTTTTAACATATTGGAGCTCTTAATAATTGCCTTACACAGTTTAGGTTGATTGAGATTAAGGCTATGGTTTTAATTTCACTTGGAGAGATAGGGGGGCGGAAAATAATATTGATAATTTTTTTGTGAATCACCTATGTCTTCAAAAATTTACTGACATGAAAGCACTTTCCCTATCTCATCTATCAAGTGATCACAGTTCTCTCCTTTTAGATCTCATAATTCCTGGTACATCAAAATGATTCCCTTTTAGATATTCGAATGAGTGGCATTTAAAGGAAGGATACGATGAATGTGTTAACAAAGGACTTCAGGTTAATGGATGGGGTTTTGCCAGTTATATCTTTTTGCAGAAATTATATGCTTGCAAATCGGAGTTGAGAAAATGGAATAGAAAAAGACCAAAATATAATGAATTAATTATGGAAGCTGAAGCTTTATTTAAAGATAGAGAATCTACGAGTGATCTAGACCTTGGAAATCTGACTTTGTATGAAAGCATGCTTGAAGCAAAACAAGCTTTCTTTGTTCAGAAACATATTAAGATGTGGAGTTATATACAAATGAAAAGGTTTCATGGTTACAAGATGGAGACACTAACTCAGTATGTTTTCACTCTAAAATGTCTACTCCTTGACATGTAAATAATCTGAAAGCCTTGTTTAAGGCTGATGGTACTCTCTTGTATAAATCTGAAGAAGTTGCAAAAGAAAAAATAAACTATTTCAATAGTTTATTTAATGGCAATGATGAAATAGAGATTCCTTCATTCCTACCGATTGCTACTATTAATGTTCAAGGTCAATAACTACTGCTTCAACTTATTTCTTTAAAGGAAGTGAAAATGGAAGTTGATTCAGTTCACAGTGACTCGAGTCCTGAAGTAGATGGGCTTAACTCAAAAAAATTTAAGCTGCATTGGGAGGTAATCAAATTTGAACTTCTAGTTGCTATGCAAGATATTTTTTACTTTGGAAAATTGCCAAAAGGTAGCAATCACACATTTATAATGTTAATCCCTAAAGTGGAAAGGCCTACTGAAATATCACAATATCGTTTAATATCATGTTACAAAACGTTTAACAAAAAAATTAGTAAAATATTATGTAACAGGATAAAATGGTGTATGCCTCATCTCATTTCTCAAAATTAGCGTGCATTTATTCCTCATAGACATATAGGAGATAATATTGTTTTAACACACAAATTATTGCGGGATTTTAAGAAACGAGGAGTAAATAATTTTGTGTGAAGGTGGACTTACATAAGGCATATGATATGATAAATAAGAGATTCATTTGTCATATAATGCTAAAGATGGGATGTCCTATTCATCTCATAAATATCATATATGAGTTCATATCAACTCCAAACTTCTCAATATTGATCCAAGGAACTCTAAAAGATTTTATATCATCTAATAGAGGTCTTCGACAAGGTGATGCTCTCTCCCCTTATCTCTTTTCTATTACAGTGAAGTATTTTACCTATTGTATAAATGAGGTTGTTAGTCTGAATAAGTTTATTCCAGTGCATAAATTCGGAGCAGTAGTGTCTCATTTGATGTACGCGGATTACTTGATGATTTTTGGTAAATGTTCTCAACAATGTGCAACTTCTTTGAATAACATTTTTGACAGATTAAATAGATATAGTGGTCTTACGGTTAGTGTCCTCAAATCATAGATATATTTCAGTTTGCAAGCAAGACATAAAAATGAAATATCATCTTTATTAGGCTTTCAGGTTGATCATCTACCAGTAAGATATTTGGGTGTGCCACTATCTTCAAATTATATTCATTATAGTGATTGCCAGCCTTTTCTTCATAAAATTCCATTGAAAATTCAGTCATAGGATGTTATCTTTCTCTGCTCCGTTGGTCGAGCAGAATTAATTCTATCAGTTGTAACTCCTACCATCTTATACTAGTTATCAGTTTATCAGTTACCAGAGAATATTATTTCTAAATTTCATTCTATATGTACTGATTTTTTCTAGGGAGGATCTTCTCAAAAAATCAATAGGGAAAAACTTTGTTTAACGAAGTCTGAAGGTGGAATCGACCTCAAATTATTATCTGATTTGAAGAAAGCAGCACGTATAAAGCTCATGTGGAAATTCTTATCTAGTTCATCATTGTGGAGTTAATGGATGAAGAGAAAATACTGTAATGGAATTTTTTTTAGAGAATTCGTGCTGACAATAATTCATCTTGCACATGGAAATCAATTCCGACATTAAGAACCAATGGTAAGTAGTTGTTTAATAAGGTAATAGCTTCTGGGAACAATACTTTACTCTGGTTCGAACCTTGGATAAACAGTAAGTGTTTAGTTGATATTTTCTGCTTTTCTAGATTCAATAGTATTGACAGAAATGAAGAATATGTTTTCTCTATCATTGTTGATGGGGAAATTAATGGTAATATACATGTTGCGACAAGAGAAATTCAACAGGAAGTTAATTCAATACTTGTGAATCGTGTTTCAGGAGAGAATTTTTATGTATGGAGTGATAGTGAAAAGTTTTCCTTTCATAATGCTTGGAATAGTGTGAGAAATAAGCAGTAGGGAAATCCATGTTTTAAAGTAGTATGGCATTCAAAAAATGTAAAGTGAATGTCATTCGTATCATACCTAGCTGTTATTGACAGATTGTCTACTAAAGATAGATTGATGAGATTTGGTTTGGCAGAAGAAAAGGTATGTGTTTTATGTGGTAAACATGAAGAAACAGTGGGGCATTTATTCTTAACATGCGAATATTCTAATTATATTTGGATGCTGATATTATTGAAACTGGGTTTATCACTTGATAGTATGAGTATGAAGCAGAGAAAATGTTGAATGTGTTTAGAGATAAATACCAAACTTTAGATTTGGCTTGTGCTTCTTTTTACTACCATTGCGTTTCAAATTTGGAAAGAAAGAAACTTGAGGATATTTAGTAATAGGAAAACTGCAAAGGTGATACGTTTGAAGATGATTGAAAAAGATGTTCTCTGGCTAGTGAAGAATAATGGAAGCACTTATATCCATTCGCAGATGAAGACAGTTTTAACGCAGAGATAGGGGATTAAACATTTTGACTCTGGTTAATTTAGTGATGTATGTTTGTTATGTTGAGAGAGTCTGTTTGGTGTGAGCGAGTTATATGGTGATGTATGTTGTTTTTGCTTTGTATTGTTAATATATGGCGTTTATATGTGCTCTTTTCCCTTATGTTGCACCCATCTAGGTTAGTGGGGACATAAGGTTTTGATGAGGCATATAAACAAAGTATATGATTGGTATAACAATAAAGAGTACTAATTTAATATATATATATATATATATATATATAGGGAATTTTATTGCATCAATATGCAAACGTAATCACTTATACATGCATGTCATTAGTTATGCTGGCTGATCAGGACTTATCATCTATATGCTATCATGTTTCAAACAATAAAATTCCAGTTCAAAACTAATTCTTGTAAATATACATGTATAGGAATAATTTGTAACGACCCGGCTTTTTGCTCGGTTTTCGCCGGTAATTAAACCAACTTAAACCGTTCATAAAGATGGATTGTTAGGAGCAATTACACATTTGCACAAAATAAAAACAACTTTTCCATTATCATTAAAATAATATTACATCAGAGTGACAAGAGGTACATCAGAGTACATCGGTCACACAACGGAAAAGATACTAAACTCAGCGAATGAATGCAAATGCTCCAAACATAATAGCTCAAGTTAGACCAGAATCCTGCTCCAACTAACTCCAATGCTAAATCTGCGAACCAAACTACTAGGTTGCCCGTGTAAAAATTATGGGCACCCAGAGTTTAGGTGTGGGAACAATAAACTCCAAGTCAGTCATGGGACTGGTGTGTGAACTCAAAACAGTTGCCTTTAGGTTTATTTTAAAGTTAGGTAATTCACCAGACCATGCCGCCAATGCGGAATGGGTTTACTTCATGTGAATACCAGTGCATAGAAATCCGCAATGACTTTTTGAAAAAATGAAGCTATCATAAGCTCGTCGCACATCACACAATGCAAGTGCACACCAAATGGGCGAGTTTTGCCTTATGATAACTAAAAATGCCTTCATACGTCAAAATCCTCTTTTACTACTATATATAATGTGAAAAACCTTTTCGTAAATAAATGTATTAATCCTAGCCAACATAATGCCCCATCCCATTATACGGACAATCCTGCCGGTAACCAGTAGGCTATACAATCAAAATAGTACGGGTTCGTAGTGGGGATTGGGTTTCTAACATGATGGTTCTTGGTACATAAGATCATTTGTGGGCTCACAAACTTTCCTGCGCGCATCATCCCAGTACTCGCGGATAACATCCAGACTCGGACTCCGTTATACTAACCCACTATACATGAATCACATTACCCAACAAATATCATCCCAGACTGGGGACTTCGCAGTACCCTTTCATCATCACATCCCGGTGCACCGAACATACGAAACGAACATAAAAATCTGACCACCAGTTTACCATCAATCCGGGGTGTGAGGTTCATCGATATACACAAAGCTACGCTTAAATAAGCCATGCTTTGATTATCCATAGCTCATCACATAACTTAGGTATGCCACATTGTCCATTCACTAGGCATCACTGATTTCTATCAATATATAACATCTAAGCTCACACGTCTTAGAGAAGGGTGTTAAGCAAGAGAATAAATTCTCCCCCACCAAACAGATATATATTAATAAAGATCAGTGCTACGCAGTCAATTACAATGTCAGACACACAATCCATACATGTCCGTTCTGGGTCTGAACGGAACAACAATCCGGAATTCCTTCACATACGTTCAGGCTTCTTGCCACTTAACTGATATATAAAATCCATCTGCGAATGGGAGCCAGCCATTCGAGACATTCAACAAGTCGCCCTTACGACACAAAGGGTCCCGGTCTTCAATGCCGCCTCCAATGTCTTCAATTGCTCCACAACATCGTATTATTACTTGGAATGGTTTTCAGACATAATTCCGATCCCGATCTTCCCAAATAATAAGCGCAATTAAAAACACAATCACGGAACACACAGGCTTTCTACAAAATCTCCTTGCATTTTGGATTTCGTTAAATTAAACTTCTTTAAATCTATTCTCAAATTATCTTTAACAAAATCCATATTTAACCCTTCTTCTTTAAAACTCATCCCTTAAATCCAAGATAATCTCGCCCCAAAGCCTTAATTAATTTTCCGTTTGATAACTCATTATCAAAAATCTAGTTTCCTTTGAAAACCCTTACCCCACATTTCAACCCTAGTTTCCAATTAAATTGATTTTCCAACATTCCATTCTTTAATCTTAACTAAAAGATTTTACTTTCTTTCCAATTCCTCACTTTTAATTTCCTCAAATCAAAGATCCAATTAAATCCTCAAATTACGATATGAATTTCCATAACTCAATCTCATTGGGTTTCAAGAATGATATTATTGAAGATATGATTCTCGACAAAACCTAAATCAATTGATATTGAACATAAGTTACACAGAAATTGTATCTACTTATATTCGATATCAATTCTCGTAATCAATGAATACTATAAGTGAAATAACGATATAATAATATCTTCCAAATTCCTCAAATAATATACATTTACACCACAGAATTTCATATCAAATATCTGAAGATTATTTCTATCCAACTTATCCCAGTCAACTTAGGAAACTCGTATCTTAATTAAAAGATTTATTCAAATCTTTGACATTAGATCTGGTATAGAAATACCATCAACTTATACTCAATATTAATCTCGATATCCAACTCACACTATAAGCGGAATAATGGTGAACTACCTTTTAAATTCCTCAAATAGTAAGAATCATCATCTACCGGATTAATATCAAATATCCGAAGATTTATCTCCAACCATATCCAATTATTTAAAATTGAAAACCCATATTAAAATCAATTTAAACTCCATATAAAATATTTCCAATACTTTTGAACCTTTGAAAACATTCCACAAATCATTTAAAAATGATTACTTGTAGTTCGGAAAATAGTTTGCGGGTTAAAAACTTCAAAATAGATTGTTTTCGAAGAAAGCGTTACAATAGCATTTCAAAGGTATTACAAAAGCGTTACAAAACAGTTATCTTAACTATTTTGATTAAAATACCGTTTATCTTAGCCAAAACTTAAACTTTACAATTCAAAACACCTTTCCATAGTTTGTAATGATTTTACAATTTTTTTTCTTCATATTTTTAAAACATTTTAAAATAGCTGTTTATAGTTATGGTCAACAATTGTTCTTATATTGACCTTTTCAAAAACGGTTTCAAACATAACTTGAAAATTATAACTCAAATTTAAAATCTGCTTTCACTCATTTAAAAGCTCTTGTTAATAAAAATCAAATGTTTTTTGTTTCATGGAAATCCGATTTAGATTGCAAAAGTTATTAACGTTTAAAGTTTGCATCTAAAATAAGTAAATTGTCGTTATGCGACAAGCTCTATTTTGACCATAATAACCATTATTCTATGATACTTCAAAATATCTTAGAAAACCATTATATCCTTATATAACCCTTTTAAAATCATTTAAATTTACTTTATTATTTTGGATCTAAAATTCAACTTTCATAAATTCCAATTCATTTCAAAATTCAGATAACTTCAAATTAACCTTCTCATTCGTCGGATCGGTTAGGGATAGCCAGGGAGAGTAGGAAACTTTGTTTCCAAACCCAAGCCTTGACACTATCCTCTCTGTCATCCTAGAATGTTCCAGTATTTATTTATTCATTTAAAGAACTTTAACAATATATATGAATCCATACATATGGTCTTTTCCAATTATTAACCTTCAATTTCAATAATGATATTGCTTTTAATTATGAAGGAGATTTGTCGATCACCAATGTGATACCATAATTGTTGTGTCATAGTGTGTGCAAAACAACATTAACAACCATTTAAACGTCCATAGGAACCATCATCAACACGATTCAATAAATCATAATTGTGCACAAGCGTTATAACACTAACGCTTAATAATGTGTGTTCTAAACTTCGCACCCATCATCCATCACAACAAATATCAATCATTATTAACCAATAATAATTCATCACTATATTTAAATTAGTCTAGCTACTAATTAAATATATAAACCGTGGTTAAAGAGTTCTCACCAAACAGCTTTCCAAATCTTTACGGTAGGCGAGCCTAGCTAAGCGAACCGTCGGACAGTATTTTAGCGCAACGTCTTCTTCACCAAAATATATATAATATACACTAATCTCTCTTTATATTATGAGAGGAGGAGAAGAATGACGAACTTTGGTAAGGTGGTGGTGGAAAAAAAGGAAGACTTATACCATGAAAACCATGGCCGTAAGCTTTAAGAAGAAGGTGGAAAGGAGGAAATGGAAATGGAATGGTAAAAAATGGAGAAAGAGCCTCCTTATATAGGAAAGGAGAAGTAAGGAGGTAAAGACACATAAGGGGGCAAGTGGAAATCATGCATGAAAGGGAGCATGCATAAAGACATGTGTCTTAACGCTTGTCTTAAGAAGAAAAAAGAACTTTTGGTAGCACTCTCTTTTAAATGTTATGAAAACTAAAGGCAACACTTAATTCTAACACTACTAATTCGTGTTATGGTTTGACAAATCCGATCGAACAATAAATAGTATCAATAAATCCAAACTCATTAATAATCATTCTCATTTATAATTCAAGTAAAATCTATCATATAACTTATCAAAATTATTAAATACTCTTAAACATATATATTTATATCAAATTCAAATTTAAATTCAAATTAAGTAATAAAAATTCCAATTTTAAATTGGTTAAAATTTTGTATCGTTACATAATTGCATGCTAAGGCAATCAATAAGTCATAATGACTTGTATGTTAATAAGTGTATATTAAAAAGGATGTGCTCATGGGGATACATATATATATATATCAATATAAATAAATAAATATATATATACATATGCATATGTATGTATATATATACGTTTACATGAAAATCATTCATTAATGTTCATTAATGTTCATAGACCAAATTAGCAGTTTATGAATTAATTTAAAATTAATTCATATATATATATATATATATATATATGTTTGCACATACAATGTAAAAGAAAATATCAATCTAAATTCGCTGAACTTTTAAATGTAATTTGCATTATATATATTTATCAACATAAATATACAAACAACTCATCAATATCATAGTCTATTAAATATGATATGTCATGTATATGCAGTAAGGTATAAGTTACAAATTAGTCTTTTAAATCCAATTCATGTCTGGGTACATATATGTATATGCAGGCAGTCTATAAATCAATATTTATAATACTGTTCAATACCCAGATTCATCGTGTACATGAAAACAATAAAATAAGTCACACTTGTCTTATATATTAAGACATATTAGCAACATTCATTATTATGAACACCACTGGCTTACTATATAAATTAGAAACAACATATACTCAAATTTAAACAAAATTCATGCTACAGTCTATCAGTTATAGGAGGCGATAAACAAATAATTTTAACAATTCAATACAAATGTCTTATATCCATTGTCTAGTGCGCATGAGTTTATTTCAAATATATGATCAAATGAATCCTTCTTTTGAAATGGTGCAATGTTCTTCAACAAATCATTTTTGCATTATAAAGGCATGGTGTCACATATAGCACCAAATTAAAGTATACATTACATCTTATGTACATAGCATGTCTTAAGTGTTGTATACATCAATTTAATGACATTAATTAGTATTAACCTGAAAAACATTATATATACATATATGGGTCTGATCAAACATGTATTCTCAAAACAAATATCTAATATATATTTCTAGATGTTCATGGAACACACACACACACACACACACACACATATCTAAACATTTATACTACATGTCTTAGGTATACTATACACCTTAATATGAACAGTTCATATTACCAAAAAATGCAAACTAACAAATATCTATTTGCTTCAAAATGTATACAACTTAATATTCATACTGACCCATGTTCTATTGAGTCAGTTTTTCAAACAACTCAACAAGCGCATGCGCGCGCGCACACACACATACACACACACACACACACACACACATATATATATATATATATATATATGTAATGTTAAATGTATCAAAACAAACAATAATAACATATAGGATCAAAAGCACACATATGTTACTGTATGATCCTATCAGACATTTCTAGGCAATATTAAAACTATGCTTGGCAAACAAGCATACAGTGAGGTCAAAAGATATGAATATATCAAGGTATTGTAGAGTATATTCAATTACCTGTATATATTATATTGCCTACACATATTATGACAGTCCAGTCAAGTAACATTTGCATAATTGTGCATGAAAGTGAAAACATCCTAATGTTTATGTTAGATTGACTGAATCTACAAACAATTTTATAGTACAATAAAATATTGTACACTGATCTGAACAACAAAATCATATTGTTGTTCCATAGTGTACAATATTTAGTGTAATTTTCACAGGATCAACCGTATACAGTATTAGCAATCCATATTGATCAATACTGTAAGTATGTGAATTTTAAAGAGTTGTATTAAAAATATTCACAAAGTTTATAAACACATAAATACAATTAAAATTTACTGATTTAGATATTAAAAAAACTATTTCATCATTATGGTCATTACCCTAACTAAGATAAAATGAGCAACTATTTCACATTCACTAATGTTTAAACTCAAATTTGAACATTCAACGAGCATGCATAATATCATTAAACAATCTTCAGTTAATACTGTGAATAGGTTTAGTTTTAATGTTATTAACATCAATCCAGATTCAATAATAAAACGATTCATGTAAGAAACATTACAAGATAAACTCAATCAATTATTTTCGTAAACCCTACTCTAGTACCATTGAAAGTGTCTGCTAGGGTTTTCAAATCGATTTTGCATCAGAATTGATATTAAATTAAACCCTAAAATAGGATCTAATACGAAAAATAATAGATCGAGTTAAAAGCTTACCAAATTAAACCTTGTAGATATCAAGTGATTGAAAATAACTAAATCCGTTCGAATCTGGAGCGTCGCTAGTTACGGCGCCTCTACTTAGACCATGAACGTCGCCCTTGATTTCGTCTGACAAGATCTAGGAAGAAGTAGCTACGGTACTAGCCATACTCATGAATTACTCCTGTTTTGTAACACCCCACCTCCGTCATGGTCACTCAAAAAGGGAATGCCTTAACTTTGATGGAGCGTTTTAGTAGACAGAACAGAATATTACAAGAACAGATACATAAAGCAGTACTAGAAAAATTTACAACTTTATTACAGCGGAAAACAGAAATCAATTTGGTTACATCCTTCCAAATCACTTTACCAAAACTCAAGTATATATATATATATCAGCCCTTTTCAAAAGCCCTTAGAGTACAAAACTTTAAAATCATAATCCCCACAGAAGCTGCCATAAGGAGTCAAGCCATACTTTAAGCACTTTAAGTACTTCAAGCAGAAGAAATCCGGATCAAGCTAAAGTATTCCCTGCTTGGAAACGGGGGGGGGGGGGGGGAGGGGGAACGAAAAGAAAAGGGGCGAAAAACAAACGAGGTCAGACATAAAGTCTGGCGAGTCCAGTGATTTCCAACATATGAACAGATAATAATAATCATGGCATGCAAATAAAACCGGATGCGAGATAACAGTAACAGGAGTAGCAGATATACTTAGGTTAAACAGAAGAAACAGAATGATGTAAGCTATTACTTTTCACTTCTCTGCACTAATACTAGTATAACAGGATTAGGTGTTACCCTAATATCTAAACAGAAACAAAATAATGGGCCTTTACCACCCGAACAGAAGGTACGGGAACAGAAACAGAATAATCTTTACGGAAACAGAATGTTAGAATTAAGTGTACACTAGTAAATGGGCCTTTACCACCCCAATAGACGGTACCGCGTAGAAACAGACAGGTGTTACCACCCAACAAAAACATACGGTATCCCACAGAACAGACAGAACTAAGTGTAACCTAAATCCTACCCCACGCGATCGGCTCCCTAATACATAAATACCCTGTGCCAGCCCCACAAAAGGGTGTATCATTCCATAAAGTGGCAACCTTTGAATGACACAGACCTATTTACATATGTCAAGGTGTCTTATATCCTCAGAGGCAGACCGCGATCCATGCACGCAAATGACCCGGTTGGAACGCACCATCAACACCCCTCGCCATTACCAGAATGAACCGCTTATAATTAGTTCAGTAAGCGTGCCCGGAACCTACCTACTGTTGGGTCATAGTTTTGATACCAGAAAGGGTTACTGACTAATATGGGTCCCAAACAACAGATGACACAAGTATTTTCCCTCCTAACCTTGTGTCCCCAGACTAACAGATTTCAGATTAACTTGTTTACAAGTTTTCAGACATATAGAGTTCAAGTCAACTAGTTCACAGATCAGAAAATCAGGTTAACAGGTTTATTAATTCTTCAGTCCAGTTGGTTTAGCCCTATCCACCCAACACTTTTTAGACATTATATTTGTCTCAGTTTTGCATTAATTAAATATTAATGCACAAACCTCTCACATTAGGTCGGTAGCTTGTGGCCGCTGGATATGCCGGGCGGTTCCGGGAAGACTTCTGCCACAAGCCAGACCTAACCTCGTGTCTAAGCATATTTTAGTTATGCCTACGACCTCTCACATTAGACTAGCAGTTTGCGGTTGCTGATTAAGCCGGTTGGGTCCGGGCAGGCTTCTACCGCAAACATGAGTCTAACCTCGTGTCTCAACATTTTTATTGTAACCCATTTATTCCATTACAAATTATACAACTATCAGACTAATTCTATTAATTTTACAGATTTGACTTCCTTTCAAGTCGCAGCAGAAAATAAATTAACATGTTTTACACAATCTTAAATCGAGCCTACACAAATTACAATTGTTCAGCTTTTCAATAGATTTAACATCTCAGACGGTACAACAGATTTAGCATATTAGGCAACTCAACAGATTTAGCAAATTAGGCATAATAAGCAGATTAGGTGATTCAACATATTTAACAGTTTAGGCAATTAAACAAGTAACAGATTTAGCAGATTAGGCAAATTTAACATATTAGATAGCAGATTTAAACATTTCTCAAAGTCTTATTCACATATCTTGCCTAATCATGGAGTGAGCCTAAACTTACATGCCTAAGTTATGGTCATAATTTACCATAAAACATATGTTCTAAGTTTTGGGTAAACTTGCATAGTTCAGAATATTATCAAAAAAGCTTACATATAAATTATGCCAAATATAGCCATTGATTACAATGCATGTCACATACCCAAAAAAACCACTTTAAGGTGTGTTCACATTAATGGTTATCCTATTTAATATAGGTCCTTACGCCTAAGTTATACACAAAATAATCCTCCTTCTTCTGAATTGCAGACTATAATATATAAAGTATGTTTAGATCTAGAATTACATCTTATGTCCTTTATATTCTAAGTCATAAACAATCTCATATAATATGCCTCCAACTTATGTCCTGAATTACAACATGTGCTATGTATCTAAATCAATTGCTTATTTACAGTTAAATCTTTACGCCCAAATCCTAAGTCATATGTCCAATATTCTTCTATGCCTCAAGTCATATGTTCAATACACTTTATGTTTCAAACATGTCCAGCCATATGTCCCAGATTTATGTTCTAGCTACAGCCTATATTCTTTCCTCAAATCAGTCACAGATCAGTCATGCCCAATTTATGCATCATTCATTATTTCCCCCCAAAAGTTTGGCATTCGTGCGTCAATCTCTTATGAGATTTGGCTCAGGCTCGTGGTAGCCTAGCTATAGAACAGAAAGAAGAGAGATACAAAATAGTTACAATAGGATAGATCTAAACAGAACAGAATATGTGTAGCCTCATATTCAGATTTAGAATCCATGTCATGATCATAATTAAAATTGATATCTAAAAATAACTGTGCTTGCCTTGGTTGGATTATAAAAGAAGAGTTGCAGTTGTTCTCTTTTTAATCTTATTCGATTTTGGAAGAAGTTGCACTATTTCTAGTTTTGATTCCAGCAGAGTAGCGACGCCATTATTTTATTTATTTATAATATTTCAGAGGCAGCATAAGGAGAGAATAAAATAAAATGGTGTAAAGAGAATGAGGCTAGGAGGCTGTTTATATAGGATTAGGCGGACGAATCAAGACATAAAACGTGACCATATACATCAAAGTGAACCCAGGGTCAGAACTAGGTTCTGTCACCAGGTCGACCCCCAGGTCGACCTGGTCCCTGGGAGGTCGACCATAGTGTCGACCCCCAGGTCGACCTGGTCCTGGGCGGGAAAATTCCCGCCCTGTCTACGCTGGCATTTGAATTCGAATTTCGAATTCGAATTTCGAGCTATTTTCGGTTCTGAAAATTCCTGAAACTTCGGAGGGTCATGTGAAACACCCCACCTCCGTTAGGGTCACTCTCAAAGGGAATGCCCTAATTTTGGTGGAGGTTTATAAGTACAAGTCACAGATATACAAGACAGATATAGGAACACATATTTGTAAACAGCGGAAGAACAACAAACTTTATAAAGTCAAATACGTGTTACAAAACATCACCATAATTGTCTTACATCCTTTCCAAAAACATAACATAACTTTTTTCATAATCTGTCTTGAGTACATTATTTAAAGAAGCATAAATAAAACGTAGATAAACTGCAAAAGCCCCATAGTGGATTGTCCAAAGCCATAGTTCAAAACAGGAAAGTCCAAGCAATACATTTCTCTTCTTCAAGCTGGATGTCAAGGCTGATCAAGCTGCTGTGTTCCCTCCCTGTGGACCTGGGGGGGGGGGGGGAAACGGAAGAAAGAAGACGAAAGAAAAGTAGAGTCAGACATAAAGCCTGAGTAAGTCTAGTACTATTTTGTCTATGAATAAAGAACTGAGTATGATAAGTATAAACAGGAAGTGGGCATGCACAATAAACTTGGTTAAGTTGTCTAGGGTCGAATATACTATCGTACCCCATGTTAATCTCTGAACCCATATAAACTAGTTTCCAACTGGCACCCCATAATCAGGGTGATGTGATCCATTCAATGATGATCGGCTCCTACTCGCATAGTTACATGTGTCTTACGGCCCCCGATGTTGTAGTTACCTATGCTGGTCCCACCATGGGGTGTATCAAGTCCCATAGTGGCAACCCGACACAACCTTAGAGTGCACAGGTATGCTACTGGTGTCCAGTGCCTTATTTTTCTACACCGGAGTGTGTGCACGCCCGCACTCCGTTAGAACCTACACTGCTACACCACCGCCGTCGCTTTGACCTCTTACAATCAGCCCAGTAATCGTGCCCCACCCTGCCTAGTTTCAGGGTATCCTGATACACCTTCTAGGGTTACTGCTGAAAAGGGTCCCCCGTTACTAGGTTTTCTATCTCTAGCCAACATGCTAAGTTGGTTAAGTGTTTCCTAACCTAACCCCCACCAGTCCGTTTTGTTTAGCATGTTCCATTTTGATTAAGTCTTTAGTTCACTTAATCCTATCAATCCTGACTCAGCCTTAATTGTCTTATTAAGGCCCTGACCTCTCACATTAGACAGGTATTGTTGTGGCTGCCTGTTGCCGGTTGGTTCCGGGCAGTCTTACGCCACAACTCAGTCTAACCTCGGGTCCTTGCTGGGCTCCATGTTTAACCTCCCACATTGGATAGGTATTGTTGTGACTACTGGACAGCCGGGCGGTTCCGGGCAGGTTTACATCACAACTCAATCCAACCTCGGGTTAAACACATCGTATGTTCTACATTTACATATTTTGTCATTCTTCTTTATTTCTTATATGTAAATATTTGCGGCCCATTATTAAGTTAATGGTGTAAAGGTTACACCAATCATGGGCCCAACCCATACTTGAACTTGGGCCCTTCTATTTTATATTTTCATTCATTAATTAATTTTAACCCAACGTCATTTTCCCCCATTTTACACGTCCGTTTATATATATTGGGCTTAGCCTTTTAAAGCCCAACTTAGCCATGCGACAAGGGGAGGCTTGAAGCGTGATTACATACACAAAAAGGGGAAGGTGAGCGTATGAACTTGCAATATGACGTTGGGAATACAGAATAGAAACTGGTGTACTTGCATAGTAGTGACATATACTTTGGTCATAAAGCATAGGTGATATGAATCAAGGCATGTAAACTTGCATAGGCTTAACTACAACATGAACCTATATTTTTATTTAGGCATAATGTCAAACATAAGCATGGCATAATATCAAACATAAGCATGACATAAGTATAGTTAAATTTGTTCACATAACCATGGCATAAATATTTCTAACATGAAATCATGATTCTTACTTTAGTCATGTAAACTTACAAAAAGGGACCTTTTGAACCTAACCTAGCCATGTACCACATATGTCGTCATATAATTCTTTTAAACAAGGTAGACTAAATCATGGATTTTAATTATGCCAAATATTATTCATAGCCTAGCCATATTCATAAATTTGCAAATAGGTTTTCTAGTACAAAAGCATGGCTTAATACATGATGCCAAAATTCTCAACATAATTTCCTATGGATTATAATAACCAAACTTGTTCTAATTACTTACAAAATGATTTATGCACAAAAATATACATCATGATGGCATAGAAGCAAAACCCCAAACTTGCATGAATTTAAATCAACTACATACATGTAGTTTCAACATGGATTACATAATTTGCGAAATATTCCAAACGTATACTTGCATAGAACTACCGCATGTAGTTCTTTATAACATGAATAACATATTTCAAGAATACCCAAACGTATATAATATTTCAAATTGATAAGAACGCACAAATATGAATAACTCTATTGCCACAATTCAAGCATACAAACCAACACAACTGTTTATTCATATCAAAGTAATACTCTACTTACAATGGTGTGATGAATTCTCTAATTTAGGGATTGAAGACGCACATTCCTTTGTTGAATTTATTTGTTTAGGTTGCTTTAAGCTTTAGAATCTTCCTCCTAAACCTCTCTTTAGTTGGCGGCTACTCTTAGTCGTTCCTCAGCAACATGGCGGCTATGTTCTTAATTTTGAATGAATAGATTAGGGTTTAGTCTAGGGTTGTTTATATAGAGGTTAGGAACTGATTAGGACCATTGATGTTGCCTGGATTGATCGTAGCCATTCATTCGATAGAGAGACCAATTAAAACTTGCCACCTAGCCCTAGTGACAAAGCAGACCACAGAAAATCGGCCAAACACAGACCTGGCCAGCCAGG
Source organism: Allium sativum (assembly GCA_030737875.1). NCBI lineage: Eukaryota > Viridiplantae > Streptophyta > Magnoliopsida > Asparagales > Amaryllidaceae > Allium > Allium sativum. Next base: position 44,302,193 of record CM060926.1, read on the forward strand.
TTGGCTGGGCTCGACCAGGTCGACACCCCTGTCGACAGGGCTGTCGACAGCCCTGTCGACATGGGTAGCCCAGGTCGACAGCCCAGTCGACCTGGGTTGCCTAGGCGGGTGTTTATCCGCCCTGGCCCATTGGGCCCGATTTTATTCTGTTTGAATTTTAAATTTAATTCAAAACTTCCGAAGGCCATATCTTCTTCATACGGACTCCGTTTTTCGAAAACTCGGACTCTATTTCGCGTATTTCTCCGAGATGAACGCAATGGCGTATCCCGTTTCCCTTAGTTCTTTGATTTCAAATTAATTATTTGTTAATTTCATAGTTATAGAATTTTCGGGGTGTTACATTCTCCCCCACTTAAAAGGATTTCGTCCCCGAAATCTTCAAGTTAGGAGGAATGTATATCCTAACATCCAATCATCCATCTACTCATCCATCAAACACGAGCATCCATTGTCCTTAAAAGACTTCTAATGCTTCATGATCATATGCGAAGTGTGTGTGTACATGTACTTATCTAATGCAAAATCAGGCGGTCTACTGATTCAGTTGACCTCCTTAATGCGAATTATGTAGGTGCCATGAATCCATTATGTATGCAAATTTTCCTATTCTTGATTTTACATGAGTGCACAATCATTCATTACAAATGCAACATCCATATGACAACACATTAAAGTTCAACCATATACGAATGCAAACATATATGCATATGCAATATGAAGTGACTGAGCCGATCTAAAACCTAGATTGTGTGTGTATATGCAACCACGAGCAACCACTAGCAATCACTTGCAACCACTTACAATCATCATCCATAACATGTTTCAACTACATGTTTCCATCCAAAAAGATTCTATCTAAAAGGTACGGTCGAGGAAATATACCTAAAAAGATAGATAAAAGTGCAACTTAAGGAAAAGGAAAGATCAAGGATGTACCCTCGAACAGAAAAGGGTAGGCAGTACGTATTCTAACTTCAGTTTCCCAAGTCGCGTCTCCCTCGGCGTCGCTCCACTGAACTTTGACGAGCTTGACTTCGCGGTTGCGTAGCTTCTTCACTTCCGTTCCTAAGATGCGGGTTGGAACCTTTCTTATGGTTGCTTCGCGTTCCACTTCGGCCTCTTCGAGGATATTTGGCTCTACAACTTCAGCAGACTCATGCAGACATTTTCGGAGATGTGAAACGTGAAAAACGTTGTGGACTCCAGCCAACTTCTCGGGTAGCTCTAATCTATAGGCCATTTTCCCAATTTTCTCGATAATAGGGAATGGCCCTACGAACCTTGGTGCTAGCTTTCCTGTGGTTCCAAAACGAACAACGTTCCTTAGCGGTGATACCTTGAGAAAAACTCTGTCTCCAACTTCAAATTCAAGGTCGGTCCTCCTCTTGTCGGCGTAGGACTTTTGTCTGTCTTGGGCCGTCTTCATCCTTCTTCGTATTAAGTCTACTTTCTCTGAGGTCTCTCGGATCATATCTGGTCCAAGTATGAGCTTATCCGTCAACTCCCACCAACAAGTGGGCGATCGGCACGGTCTTTCATATAAAGCTTCGAAGGGCGCCATTCCGATGGTTGCTTGATAGCTGTTGTTGTAGGCGAATTCTACCAAAGGAAGGTGGTCTTCCCATGTCCCTCCGAAGTCGAGGACGCATAGCCTTAAAAGGTCCTCCAAAACTCTGTTCACTCTCTCTGTTTGGCCGTCGGTTTGGGGATGATAGGCTGTGCTCAAGCATAACTGCGTTCCTACTGCTTCTTGCAGACTCCGCCAAAACTCGCTGGTGAAGATGGGGTCTCGGTCACTAACGATGCTAGATGGTATTCCATGGAGTCGAACGATTTCCTTAAGGTAGAGTGATGCTAGCGATGAGGCAGTTCTCTTACTTTTGACAGGTAAAAAGTGGGCGCTTTTAGTAAGCCTATCCACTATTACCCAAATGCTAGTGTTGCCTCTCCTAGACCTAGGCAGCCCATCGATGAAGTCCATTGAGATGCTATCCCACTTCCACTGCGGGACCTCCAGAGGATGTAGTAGTCCGCCGGGCTTTTTCTGTTCCGCCTTAACCTGTTGGCACACCATACACTTAGAAACGAACTCTGCAACGTCCTTTTTCATGCCGTTCCAGAAGAAAGTTCTTTTTATATCTTTGTACATTTTATCTCCGCCTGGGTGTATCGTCATCTTGGAGTGATGTGCTTCCTCTAGAACCTTCTTTACTAAATCTTTTGTCTGTGGGACACATAGTCTTCCGTCTCGCCTTAGCAAACCCTTATCGTCAATGGAGTATCTGTTGAGGTGACTTGAAGTCTCACCCCTAATTAGCCTATCAATCATTTCCACAAGCTTAGGGTCTTCGCGTTGTGCTGCCCCTACTGAATCCACTAAAGTCGGGCGCACTTCGAGAGATGCAAGCAAGCCCGGTACGAAATCGGAGGAAGGCCTAAAGTCGAAGCTGGCTATAAACTCTAGGCTTTGTCTTTCAACAAACAACGGGCTTAGGGTCAATTTCTTTCGGCTCAACGCGTCTGCCACTACGTTGCATTTGCCCGGAGTGTAGGAGATTTCGAAATCGTACGAGGCAAGAAACTCCATCCATCTTTGTTGCCTCAAGTTAAGATCCTTCTGCGAGAAAAGATATTTCAACGATTTATGGTCAGTGTAAAGTTCGAACTTCTCACCTAGGAGATAGTGTCGCCAAGACTTGAGTGCAAAGACGATGGCGGCTAACTCAAGATCGTGGGTTGGGTAGTTCTTTTCGTGCACCTTCAATTGCCTCCCGCCATAAGCTACTACCCTTCCTTCTTGCATTAAGACGGCGCCTAGCCCTGTCCCACATGCATCCGTATAAACAGTGAACATTTTGCTCCCATCTGGTAGCGTCAAAACTGGGGCTGTTGTAAGAGCCCTTTTTAGTCGTTGGAAAGCAAACTCGCAATCCAAGTCCCAATTGAACACTAGATTCTTCTTAGTTAATTTCGTGAGCGGAGCTGAGATTTTCGCAAAATCCTTTATGAACTTTCGATAGAAACCTGCTAATCCTAGAAAGCTTCGGACCTCAGTCGCATTCCTTGGTGTCTTCCAGTCCTGTACCGCCACTACCTTAGCAGGGTCCACTGCTAACCCTTGTTTAGATACTATGTGCCCAAGGAACCTCACCTCTTCTCTCCAAAAGTGGCATTTGGAGAATTTGGCTTTTAATTGATGGGCTCGCAAAGTTTCCATGATTGCCCTTAAGTGCTGAGCATGTTCCTCTTCACTCTTTGAGAAGATAAGGATATCATCTACGAAGACCACTACGAATTTGTTGAGGAAATCTCTAAATACCCTACTCATCAGGTCCACGAAGTAAGCAGGTGCATTTGTCAAGCCGAAAGGCATGACAAGCCATTCAAAGAAGCCGTCTGGGGTTCTGAACGCCGTTTTATCGATGCTATCTTCAGCCACCCTTAGCTGATGAAAACCGGTTGCTAAATCGAGTTGGGAGAAAACAGACGCCCCTACAAGCTGGTCAAATAAATCGTCAATTCTAGGGAGAGGGTGCCTATTCTTTTTCGTTAGCTTGTTGAGCTCCCTATAGTCAACACATAGACGGAGTGAACCATCCGCCTTTGTAGCGAACACCACTGGAGCGCCCCATTCTGAAATGCTCCTCCTAATGAACCCCTTTTCTAGAAGCTCTTTAATCTGTCTACTGAGCTCTTTCCTTTCTCGTGGAGCCATGTGTCTAACGGGCAACGCAACGGGCTTTGCATTATCTACAAGATATATACGGAAGTCTATTTCCCGCTTCGGAGGCAAGCCCTTCACCTCTTCGAAGACATCCGGATATTCCCGGACCACTCTAACTGATTGCAAATTTTCAACAGAGGCATCTAGCGATTCAAGATAACTAAGCATAACCGCGGATGAGGGATTACAAGAAATTTCCAAAGTATTACCGAGCTGGGTTAGGAGCCTAACAACCCTTTTCTCACAATCAAGGATGGCCCCATTACTGGATAGCCAATCCATACCCAAAATCAAACCATAACCCGAAAAGCCCAAAATAAAGGCACTACATTGAAATTCTACGCTTAGAATAGAAATTTTCAATCCTACACAGATCATAGACAAATGAGCTGGGCCCCCAATTGGGTTTGAAACAATTAAGGGGTCCTCTACCATACTAGTTTTTAGGTGCAGAGATTCTACTAAAGCAGACGAGATAAAGGAGTGTGATGCGCCAGAATCAAATAAAGTGCGAACGGGGTGATCATAAAGATAAACTACACTTTCTACAGAAGTATTTATACCTCGCTGTTGCAGAGGTGGCGCTTCCAGCACATGAACCTGTGCCCCTGGGGTGGATCCAGTCCTCTGCCCCTGTCCTCGTTTCTTTGGGCAGTCCTTAGCCCTGTGGCCTGTCTCACCGCAAGAAAAGCACCCACCATTCTCCTTGGCCTTCTTTTTCCGGCAGTCCTTTACTAAGTGCCCCACTTTGCCATAGAAATTGCACTTCCTCTTCTCTTTGTTGCCTTTCCCGCCCTTCTTAAAGTTTGTCTTCTTAGGCTGCAAACCCTCTTTCTTCCCTTGAGAGCTTTCTGCCTTTGTCTCCTTCTTGCCCTTATCCTCTTCATTCAGCAATGCCATTTGCACCAATCTTTCATACGTGACTCCCATGGGTATATGGGTCATGGCCAAGCTGTGTAATGGCTCATTCAACCCTTTGACGAAACGGAGAGCCTTCTTGTGCGGGGTGTTGACTAGGTCAAGCCCAAACCTAGCCAGCTCATCGAACTGATTCACATACTCTCTGACTGTCTTGTCCCCTTGCTTAAGAAATAAGAATTTTTCCAACTGCAAACTTCTTTCCGCATCTGAGAGAAATTTAGTCTCAAACCTTGCCCTAAAGTCCTCCCATGTCTCCACTGGTCTTTCAGCATTAGTGACTTCCCACCAGTAAGAAGCCTCGCCCTTCAATAGCCACACTGCCAACTGTACTTTTTGTCTATCTTCTACCTCAAAGATGATGAATAGGTCCTCTGTTTCTTTCAGCCAATTTCTAGCTGCCACGAAGGACTCAGTTCCATGGAAATCCCTTCCTCCCATAGCTTTAAAATCTTTACATATCTTAGCAAACGTGTTTCCCCGTGGAGGAGGTGGAGGAAAAGGTGCCGCTGCAGCTGGATGATTTCCGGCAGCTGGGGGAGGAGGAACGGTAGGACCTGGCTGAGTGGCCCTTGCCTCTAAGAACCGTCTAAACCAACCAGGTATTGGCACCCCTTCCGGCAAGTTAAGTTCTTGGGACATGCTAAAACAAAAAGGATAGATTCAAAACGAAGGATAAGAGATAGTTCCTATGGCTTTGGGGGGTGGACTTTGCCTTTTTAAAATAAAATAATATTTTTCTTTTAAAAATGCTTCTTTAAATTTCCTTTTTGCAAATAATTTTTCAAAACTTTTTATCTTATCTGGTAAACCTATGCTCTGATACCAAGTGAAACACCCCACCTCCGTTAGGGTCACTCTCAAAGGGAATGCCCTAATTTTGGTGGAGGTTTATAAGTACAAGTCACAGATATACAAGACAGATATAGGAACACATATTTGTAAACAGCGGAAGAACAACAAACTTTATAAAGTCAAATACGTGTTACAAAACATCACCATAATTGTCTTACATCCTTTCCAAAAACATAACATAACTTTTTTCATAATCTGTCTTGAGTACATTATTTAAAGAAGCATAAATAAAACGTAGATAAACTGCAAAAGCCCCATAGTGGATTGTCCAAAGCCATAGTTCAAAACAGGAAAGTCCAAGCAATACATTTCTCTTCTTCAAGCTGGATGTCAAGGCTGATCAAGCTGCTGTGTTCCCTCCCTGTGGACCTGGGGGGGGGGGAAACGGAAGAAAGAAGACGAAAGAAAAGTAGAGTCAGACATAAAGCCTGAGTAAGTCTAGTACTATTTTGTCTATGAATAAAGAACTGAGTATGATAAGTATAAACAGGAAGTGGGCATGCACAATAAACTTGGTTAAGTTGTCTAGGGTCGAATATACTATCGTACCCCATGTTAATCTCTGAACCCATATAAACTAGTTTCCAACTGGCACCCCATAATCAGGGTGATGTGATCCATTCAATGATGATCGGCTCCTACTCGCATAGTTACATGTGTCTTACGGCCCCCGATGTTGTAGTTACCTATGCTGGTCCCACCATGGGGTGTATCAAGTCCCATAGTGGCAACCCGACACAACCTTAGAGTGCACAGGTATGCTACTGGTGTCCAGTGCCTTATTTTTCTGCACCGGAGTGTGTGCACGCCCACACTCCGTTAGAACCTACACTGCTACACCACCGCCGTCGCTTTGACCTCTTACAATCAGCCCAGTAATCGTGCCCCACCCTGCCTAGTTTCAGGGTATCCTGATACACCTTCTAGGGTTACTGCTGAAAAGGGTCCCCCGTTACTAGGTTTTCTATCTCTAGCCAACATGCTAAGTTGGTTAAGTGTTTCCTAACCTAACCCCCACCAGTCCGTTTTGTTTAGCATGTTCCATTTTGATTAAGTCTTTAGTTCACTTAATCCTATCAATCCCGACTCAGCCTTAATTGTCTTATTAAGGCCCTGACCTCTCACATTAGACAGGTATTGTTGTGGCTGCCTGTTGCCGGTTGGTTCCGGGCAGTCTTACGCCACAACTCAGTCTAACCTCGGGTCCTTGCTGGGCTCCATGTTTAACCTCCCACATTGGATAGGTATTGTTGTGACTACTGGACAGCCGGGCGGTTCCGGGCAGGTTTACATCACAACTCAATCCAACCTCGGGTTAAACACATCGTATGTTCTACATTTACATATTTTGTCATTCTTCTTTATTTCTTATATGTAAATATTTGCGGCCCATTATTAAGTTAATGGTGTAAAGGTTACACCAATCATGGGCCCAACCCATACTTGAACTTGGGCCCTTCTATTTTATATTTTCATTCATTAATTAATTTTAACCCAACGTCATTTTCCCCCGTTTTACACGTCCGTTTATATATATTGGGCTTAGCCTTTTAAAGCCCAACTTAGCCATGCGACAAGGGGAGGCTTGAAGCGTGATTACATACACAAAAAGGGGAAGGTGAGCGTATGAACTTGCAATATGACGTTGGGAATACAGAATAGAAACTGGTGTACTTGCATAGTAGTGACATATACTTTGGTCATAAAGCATAGGTGATATGAATCAAGGCATGTAAACTTGCATAGGCTTAACTACAACATGAACCTATATTTTTATTTAGGCATAATGTCAAACATAAGCATGGCATAATATCAAACATAAGCATGGCATAAGTATAGTTAAATTTGTTCACATAACCATGGCATAAATATTTCTATCATGAAATCATGATTCTTACTTTAGTCATGTAAACTTACAAAAAGGGACCTTTTGAACCTAACCTAGCCATGTACCACATATGTCGTCATATAATTCTTTTAAACAAGGTAGACTAAATCATGGATTTTAATTATGCCAAATATTATTCATAGCCTAGCCATATTCATAAATTTGCAAATAGGTTTTCTAGTACAAAAGCATGGCTTAATACATGATGCCAAAATTCTCAACATAATTTCCTATGGATTATAATAACCAAACTTGTTCTAATTACTTACAAAATGATTTATGCACAAAAATATACATCATGATGGCATAGAAGCAAAACCCCAAACTTGCATGAATTTAAATCAACTACATACATGTAGTTTCAACATGGATTACATAATTTGCGAAATATTCCAAACGTATACTTGCATAGAACTACCGCATGTAGTTCTTTATAACATGAATAACATATTTCAAGAATACCCAAACGTATATAATATTTCAAATTGATAAGAACGCACAAATATGAATAACTCTATTGCCACAATTCAAGCATACAAACCAACACAACTGTTTATTCATATCAAAGTAATACTCTACTTACAATGGTGTGATGAATTCTCTAATTTAGGGATTGAAGACGCAAATTCCTTTGTTGAATTGATTTGTTTAGGTTGCTTTAAGCTTTAGAATCTTCCTCCTAAACCTCTCTTTAGTTGGCGGCTACTCTTAGTCGTTCCTCAGCAACATGGCGGCTATGTTCTTAATTTTGAATGAATAGATTAGGGTTTAGTCTAGGGTTGTTTATATAGAGGTTAGGAACTGATTAGGACCATTGATGTTGCCTGGATTGATCGTAGCCATTCATTCGATAGAGAGACCAATTAAAACTTGCCACCTAGCCCTAGTGACAAAGCAGACCACAGAAAATCGGCCAAACACAGACCTGGCCAGCCAGGTTGGCTGAGCTCGACCAGGTCGACACCCCTGTCGACAGGGCTGTCGACAGCCCTGTCGACATGGGTAGCCCAGGTCGACAACCCAGTCGACCTGGGTGGCCTAGGCGGGTGTTTATCCGCCCTGGCCCATTGGGCCCGATTTTATTCTGTTTGAATTTTAAATTTAATTCAAAACTTCCGAAGGCCATATCTTCTTCATACGGACTCCGTTTTTCGAAAACTCGGACTCTATTTCGCGTATTTCTCCGAGACGAACGCAATGGTGTATCCCGTTTCCCTTAGTTCTTTGATTTCAAATTAATTATTTGTTAATTTCATAGTTATAGAATTTTCGGGGTGTTACATCATATCTCCCTCATACGGACTCCGTTTCTCGAAAACTCAGACTCGTTTCCAAGAAGAATTTCGAGAAGAATGCAATGGCTAACCCGTTTCCCTTGATTCTTATTTTAAAAATTAATTATTCTCTAATTTTTTACTTATACGTTCATATAAAATACGAGGTGTTACATTCTCTCCTCCTTAAAGGATTTCATCCCCGAAATCTTCAAGTTAAGAAGAATGCATCCTATCATCCAATCATCCATCTACTCAAACATCATCCACAAGCAACCATTGTCCTTAAAAAAACTTCTAATGTTGTATGAACATATGCAAAAGTGTGTGTATATGTTCCTTATCTAATGCAAAGATCAGGCGGTCCACTGATTCAGTTGACCTCCTTAATGCGAATTATGTCAGTGCCATGAGTCCAACGTGTATGCAATTTTCCTATTTGATCCATATCATTCTTGTATGAGTGAAAACCATTCATTCATATGCAACATCCATGTGATGAGTCAGTCATTTTACATCCACAAAAATTGAGAATGCTCACACATCCATATGCAGTATGAGAGTGTTTTCGAGCCGATCTAGTGCCTATTGTGTGTATATGCATCCACGAGTAACCACTAGCAACCACTTGCATCCACTTGCAACCGTCAAACATAACATGCCTTAAACACATGTTTACATCCATAGGATTTCTGTCTATAGGTTGAAGACTCGATCGATAGGATACAGTCGAGTGATGGGAGCGAGTGCAGATAAACAAAAACTTGGTTTCCATTAGACATTGGTTGAGAGACTAATTCCCCTAAGTATCAACCCCTAAGACCGAAATCAACATCAGATTAACACCCAGAGGATTACCCTCTTTAGACAATGTCAAAACTGGAAATCTTAACCTTATAAGAAATATTCAGATATTTACAGATTACTGGTATAGATCAGATTACTAAATGATTCTTAGGAAACTAAGCATGATAAAAACCCAGAATGTATGCATCATAGTCAACTTAACGCTCAACACATATACCCAACTTATCACAATTTCATAACCCTTATGGGTCTGAGTCTACAGCGGAATCAGAAACAATACTAGTATTAAAGTGCAGAGTATCGATTACAGAATCAAAATGCCAGAATCAGAAAAGAGTTTTAACTCAACAATCAGATAAAGAAATTAGACCTCCTACATAAAGTTTTCCTATTTTTATCGTATCCACTAGCCTTGAGAGTGTTCGTCTGCCCCCCCAGAAGTTGGTCCTGTCAGTCCCTAGTGAAGTGTCCCATCTCACCACAGTTGAAGCAAGTGCCCTTTCTTTTTCTGCAATCCTTGTTCAGATGAGTCGAGCTTCCATAAGTAAAGCACTTTTTCTCCTTCTTATCTTCAGACTTCTCATCCTTCTTTTGTGTTTCCTTTTTGCGCCATGCTTTCTTGTTCTGTGGTTCTTCCTTCTTTGCCTCTTTCTTGCCGTTGTCTTCCTCGTGCAATAGTGCCATGTCCACCAATCTCTCATAAGTCGCTCCCATGGGTACATGGGTCATGGCTAGGCTGTGCAGTGGCTTGTTCAATCCTTTAACAAAGTGAAGAGCCTTTTTATGCTGAGTGTTGACTAAATACAGTCCGAACCTAGCCAGTTGGTTGATCTGGTTGACGTATTCCTTGACCGTCATGCTCCCTTGCTTAAGAGATAAGAACTTCTCCACCTGCAGACTTCGCCCATCTTGTGAGAGGAATCTCATCTCAAATCTCATCCTGAAATCCTCCCAAGTTTCCACCGGTCTCTTAGCATGGGTAACCTCCCACCAATAAGAAGCTTCGTCTTTAAGCAACCACACTGCCAACTGTACCTTTTGCCTGTCGTCCACCTCGAAAATGACGAACAAATCTTCGGTCTCCTTCAGCCAGTTCCTTGCTACCACGAAGGATTCAGTTCCATAGAAGTCTTTTCCACCTATAGCCTTGAAGTCTCTACACGTCTTTGCGAGAGCATTTCCATGAGGAGGAGGAGGAGGGGGTGGTACCGCTGCCACTGGGGGAGGAATATCTACTGCGCCTGTACCATTGGCCCTAGCCTCTAAGTACCTCCTGAACCAGCCATGTATTGGCACACCCTCTGGAAGGTTAAGATTCCCAGACATGCTGAAACGAAAGAAAAAGGATTCAAAATGGAGAACTAAAAAGATAGATATATGGCTTTCGGGGATTATGTTTTTCAAAATAAGTTTTATTTTTGAAAAATACTTTCTTTTAAAACCTATTTGAAAATAGTTTTCAAAAACTTTACCCAATCTGATAACCTTTAGCTCTGATACCAAGTGTAACACCCCACCTCCGTCAAGGTCACTCAAAAAGGGAATGCCTTAACTTTGATGGAGCGTTTTAGTAGACAGAACAGAATATTACAAGAACAGATACATAAAGCAGTACTAGAAAAATTTACAATTTTATTACAGCGGAAAACAGAAATCAGTTTGGTTACATCCTTCCAAATCAATTTACCAAAACTCAAGTACATATATATATATATATATATATATATATCAACCCTTTTCAAAAGACCTTAGAGTACAAAACTTTAAAATCACAATCCCCACAGAAGCTGCCATAAGGAGTCAAGCCATACTTTAAGAACTTTAAGTACTTCAAGCAGAAGAAATCCGGATCAAGCTAAAGTATTCCCTCCTTGGAAACCGGGAGGGGGGGGGGGACGGAAATAAAAGGGGCGAAAAACAAACGAGGTCAGACATAAAGTCTGGCGAGTCCAGTAATTTCCAGCATATGAACAGATGATAATAATCATGGCATGCAAATAAAACTGGATGCGAGATAACAGTAACAGGAGTAGCAAATATACTTAGGTTAAACAGAAGAAACAGAATGATGTAAGCTATTACTTTTCACTTCTCTACACTAATACTAGTATAACAGGATTAGGTGTTATCCTAATGTCTAAACAGAAACAGAATAATGGGGCTTTACCACCCGAACAGAAGGTACAGGAACAAAAACAAAATAATCCTTACGGAAATAGAATGTTAGAATTAGGTGTACACTAGTAAATGGGCCTTTACCACCCCAACAGACGGTACCACACAGAAACAGACAGGTGTTACCACCCAACAGAAACAGACGGTACCCCACAGAACAGACAAAACTAAGTGTACCCTAAATCCTACCCCACGCGATCGGCTCCCTAATACATAAATACCCTATGCCAGCCCCACAAAAGGGTGTATCATTTCCTAAAGTGGCAACCTTTGAATGACACAGACCTATTTACAGATGTCACGGCGTCTTACATCCTCAGAGGCAGACTGGGATCCATGCACGCGCATGACCCAGTTGGAACGCACCATCAACACCCCTCACCATTATCAGAATGAACCGCTTATAATTAGTTCAGTAAGCGTACCCGGACCCTACCTACTATTGGGTCATAGTTTTGATACCAGAAAGGGTTACTGACTAATTTGGGTCCCAAATAACAGATGACACAAGTATTTTCCCTCCTAACCTTGTATCCCCAGACTAACAGATTTCAGATTAACTTGTTTACAAGTTTTCAGACATACAGAGTTCAAGTCAACTTGTTCACAGATCAGAAAATCAGGTTAACAAGTTTATTAATTCATCAGTCCAGTTGGTTTAGCCCTATCCACCCAACACTTTTTAGACATCATATTTGTCTCAGGTTTGCATTAATTAAATATTAATGCACAGACCTCTCACATTAGGTCGGTAGCTTGTGGCTGCTGGATATGCCGGGCGGTTCCGGGCAGACTTCTTCCACAAGCCAGACCTAACCTCGTGTATAAGAATATTTTAGTTATGCCTACGACCTCTCACATTAGACTAGCAGTTTGCGGTTGCTGGTTAAGCCGGTTGGGTCCGGGCAGGCTTCTACCGCAAACATGAGTCTAATCTCGTGTCTCAGCATTTTTATTATAACCCATTTATTCCATTACAATTTATACAACTATCAGACTAATTCTATTAATTTTACAGATTTGACTTCCTTTCAAGTCGCAGCAGAAAATAAATTAACATGTTTTAAACAATCCTAAATCGAGCCTACACAAATTACAATCATTCAGCTTTTCAACAGATTTAACAGCTCCGACGGTACAACAGATTTAGCAGATTAGGCAACTCAACAGATTTAGCAAATTAGGCATAACTAGCAGATTAGGTGATTCAACATATTTAACAATTTAGGCAATTAACCAAGTAACAGATTTAGCAGATAAGGAAAATTTAACATATTAAGCAGATAGCAGATTTAAACATTTCTCAAAATCTTATTCACATATCTTGCCTAATCATGGAGTGAGCCTAAACTTACATGCCTAAGTTATGGTCATAATTTACCATATAACATATGTCCTAAGTTTTGGTTAAACTTGCATAGTTCAGAATATTCTCGAAAAAGCTTACATATAAATTATGCCAAAATATAGCCATTGATTACAATGCATGTCACATACCAAAAAAAACCACTTTGAGGTGTGTTCACATCAATGGTTATCCTATTTAATATAGGTCTTTACGCCTAAGTTATACACAAAATAATCCTCCTTCTTCTAAATTACAAACTATAATATATAAAGTATGTCTAGATCTAGAATTACAACTTATGTCCTTTATATTCTAAGTCATAAACAATCTCATATAATATGCCTCCAACTTATGTCCTGAATTACATCATGTGCTATGTATCTAAATCAATTGCTTATTTACAGTTAAATCTTTACGCCTAATCCTAAGTCATATGTCCAATATTCTTCTATGCCTCAAGTCATATGTTCAATACACTTTATGTTTCAAACATGTCCAGCCATATGTCCCAGATTTATGTTCTAGCTACAGCCTATATTTTTTCCTCAAATCAGTCACAGATCAGTCATGCCCAATTTATGCATCATTCATTATTTGCCCCCAAAAGTTTGGCATTCTTGTGTCAATCTCTTATGAGATTTGGCTTAGGCTCGTGGTAGCCTGGCTATAGAACAGAAAGAAGAGAGATACATAATAGTTACAATAGTATAGATCTAAACAGAACAGAATATGCATAACCTCAGATTCAGATTTACTATCCATGTCACGATCATAATTAAAATTCATATATAAAAATAACTATGCTTGCCTTGGTTGGATTATAGAAGATGAGTTGCAGTTGTTCTCTTTTTAATCTTATTCGGATTTGGAAGAAGTTGCACTATTTCTAGTTTAGATTCCAGTAGAGTAGCGACACCATTATTTTATTTATTTATAATATTTCAAAGGCAACATAAGGAGAGAATAAAATGGTGTAAAGAGAATGAGGCTAGGAGGATGTTTATATAGGATTAGGTGGACGAATCTAGACAGAAAACGTGACCATATACATCAGAGTGAACCAAGGCTCAGAACTGGGTTCTGTCACCAGGTCGACCATAGGGTCGACCAGGTCCCTGGGAGGTCGTCCATAGTGTCGACCCCCAGGTTGACCTGGTCCTAGGTGGGAAAATTCCCACCCAGTCTGCGCTGGCATTTGAATTCGAATTTCGAATTCGAATTTCGAGCTGTTTTCGGTTCTGAAAATTCCTGAAACTTCAGAGGGTCATAACTCCCTCATACGGACTCCGTTTTTCGAAAACTCGGACTCGTTTCCAAGCAGAATTTCAAGTCGAACGCAATGGCACAACCCGTTTCCCTTGATTCTTATTTTAAAAATTAATTATTCTCTGATTTGTTACTTATACATTCACAGAAAATACGGGGTGTTACATGTTTTAACTATTTTACTTTGGATATAGGGTTTTCTGCCTCTATCTGAAAAGCGGTCGGCATACTGAATATACAATGAGAAGAACCGAAAATAAAATGATAAAATCGGAATGCACGTTTATACCAACTCAAAAGGAAATAAAATATCAATGTTTGATATTTCCTATTTTCTTATGAACGGTTTTCCCCTTTTAAAACATTCTAATTGTGTGACCTCATAGGTTATTACAACATTGGCAATAATTTTAAATCAAACTTTAAACAGTGAGCGACATCTAGTAATAGATCGCTGCTACTGAAGTTATAATAATATCAAAGGTTCAATACAACATTTTCTATGACTAGTGTTTCAATGTAATTTAATCCTTTTAACTAATATATCCAAGATTAAACCGAGGCATGGAATGTATCATCATCTTTATAATTTAATCCTTTTATCTTGATCAATGAGTAGACTATATAAAACAAATCAATATTTGAGCACGACCATGCATTTCATAGTCTCACCCAATGAAGAGACTCATGAACATCACTACTTATATTTCAGGGTTAAAATCAATCTAGATCATTCATAATTTTCAATCGATTCGAGATGTATCCGATAATCACCTTTATCGTCTACTCAGTTAAATTATTTTTTGACACAAATATCCTCGAATAAAATTATAAGGATTTCAGGTCTGAGGACTGTTACATCACTTGCACTATGGGAATTACTTGTGATACTATTAATTATATTCCATGAAGTTTTCTCATGTTGGGTCAGCCCAATACGATATTCTTTAATAAATATATATGAATTAACATTAATATTACATATATTAATGACCAATGAGATATAATCATCAGTCAATCGACATACTAGTCTCAATGTCTTATTTTTGTCCTATTTACAGTAAAACTTGACTAGGGACATTTAAGAATTATAATACTTGTCATATTATATAATCTCATATTCAGGTTACTTACTTGAAACTATATAATTATGTATTATAATATAAGGACTTCTATAATGTTAATATTTATATAACATAGTAAACATAACATAACAAAATCTTTTATTCATAATAAAATTATAACATCAACAGTGTTATTAATCACATCAAATGGATTGCCTCTAAGGCATAAAATCTAACATTTATTTTGAAACGACCCAAACTCACCCTTACAGGAAATTCCGGATTGAGTTGAGAACCCTAACTCAAACGAAAGAACACTTCATTTGTAACAACCCGAAAATCTGGGCTAGTTTAATTTTTTTTATTTTGGCAATTTTAGCGAATTTTGAATATTTAAAATGAATTATTTTAAATAATATCGACGAGAAATTTATTTTGAATATATTTAGAACGTATATATTATATACGTCGTCGTTAGAATATAAATAATTATATATAATTATAAATAGGAATTGAAAATGGCGCGGTAGTTCGATAATTCGATTTCAAACTTCAATTGAATGTACCGGGTGCAAAATAAACCGGATTTTAGTGAAACCAAAAATAATGGAATCTAATTCAGAATATCTTTCCAACGAATCCGAAAAATCGAGATTTCATAGTGGGAATCAAAAGATATGTCCAGTTGAAAATTCTGAATAGTCGCTATGGAATTCAGGCCCTTAAAAATGGGAATTTTGCAAACGACCTCGGATTTTGACGAAACCATTTTTGTTGGGTCCATGATGCCAAGTTATTGCTAGATTCCAAATTTCATAATTTTTCGAATCAATATGTGAGCGTGGCATAGGAAAAGGTGTTTGACCAGTTTCAGTTGATTTTAATCGACTGGAAAATGGCCATTTTTCTAACGATCTCAGAATTCGACGAAACTAGTTTTGTTAGGACCGTATCATCAATACGAAGCTAGAAAATATTTTCTGGGATTTATAGAGTTAGTATGTGACCCCGGTAAATTGAAATGCGCGTTCAAATTCAATATATAGAATTATATGTTGATTTTAATGGAAACTGATCGAAACGATCGAATCAGCTTGCAATACATATCCCATTGTGTTCGGAATGGGGGTAATTAGCTATGGACGACAGGCGGTGGGCCTCATTTCGAGGTCGAAATAAAAAGTCAACTTTTTGAATTAAATTAATTAATTAAATAATATATTTTCCCCTTCCCTCTTCCTTTATCTATCTCCTCAGCCCCCCCCCCCCGGTTAAAAATTGATTTCGAAATAAAAGAAAAGAAAAGGAGAAGAAGGCGCAGCCGCGCCCTGGCGATCGCCGCCCGCCCCCCCCCCCCGGTTCTGACCTTCGCCCCTCCCCTTCTTCTTCCCTCTTCCTCCTGCTCCCTCTTCTCCTTCCCTCCCCCTTTCCTGAATGCAAACCCGAGCCCCAGCCGACGCCGAGACCACCGCCCTCCATCCCCGAACCCTCCCTCTGTCACGCCGCCTCTTCTTCTCCTCCTCTTCGCCTGCTAACCGACGCAGCCCCCCCTCTCGACCAATTACTGTGAGTTTTTCCTTTTCATTTCTTATTATTTAATTTCTTTAGTTAGATTAATGTGAAAAATCTGATTTTTGATATTAGAAAGTCTATATTTTTAGAATGTTAAAGTTTATATTTTTATTCGCTAAAGTTCATAAGGAAGGTTTCATTTTTAACGCTGAGAAGATTAGATTTTTGATAAATATATAGAAGTGATTTTTATAAATATATAGAAGTGATTTTTATAAATATATAGGATAGAGAATAAAAAATATCATCTTCGTATATGTAGCGAAATAAAAATCTGATTTTTATTATATATACGTTGAAATAAAATGGTGATTTGTATAGTGATGAAATAAAAAGGCGAAATCTTTATATAGTGAATAGAGGTATAAAAATAGGATTTTTATATATTGAATAGCGAAGTAAGAATTCGATTTTTATATATTGAGTAGCGAAGTAAAATGCGATTTTTATATATTGAATAGCGAAGTAAAAATGCGATTTTTATATATTGAATAGCGAAGTAAAAATGCGATTTTTATATATTGAATAGCAAAGTAAAAATTCAATTTTTATATATTGAATAGCGAAGTAAAAATGCGATTTTTATATATTGAATAGCGAAGTAAAAATGCGATTTTTATATATTGAATAGCGAAGTAAAAATTCAATTTTTATATATTGAATAGCGAAGTAAAAATTCGATTTTTATATATTGAGTAGCGAAGTAAAAATGGGATTTTTATATATTGAATAGCGGAGTAAAAATGAGATTTTTATATATTGAATAGCGAAGTAAAAATTCGATTTTTATATATGTAGTGGCTACGGGCAACGAAAGTGACAAAAGGCGAGAACAACGATGATTTCTACATATGAAGAGTCGTGGTATTGGATTAGCTAGTCGGTGAGAACTTCTCACTCTAAATTTCTTTTTCTAGTTATATATATATACACACTAGGATGCAGACGGTGTTTAGTAGCACCCGACACCCGTCATCCACAGACCATGGATGGCTTGTTTGTTTAATTGATGTGTTATGGAAATTGTTTGTGATGTTGATGTGAAATAGATAATAAAATATATTCATAGGTTGAATGAAATAATTTGGTCATTAAAAATAAAAATTTTAACGTAAATGTGAATAAATAAATAATCATTTACAAACCGGACGGTTTGTTTATGTACACCTATTTGAAGGACATTGATTGGGACGATAAATTTTACACATCGCCCAACTGCACAAATAAAATCTGTGTTTGATTGTTTGAAACCCCACACGGGTATTATGATAAAATACGACATACACTAATCACAATAATTGATTGTATGTCGATCGATGGATCGACAGGCTGTTATAAGCGTTAGATATCTATATTTGATGCTTATACAGTGTAGTGCACTTTGGATGATGGTTGATTATTTATCGTTGTTATTATATACATGTGTGTATGGAACCCATATAATTAACTTTATATGGTAATTGATTGGGCCTCATTCCAATTTAGAAAATAAAGAATATTATAAAATAAAGGTTCATGTGTTGACCGTACTCATCCGTTGATATTAGTCATGTGTTGAACAGAATATTTTAATAATAAAATTTACATCTTTAATATTATAAAATAAAGGTTCATGTGTTGACCGTACTCATCCGTTGAGATTAGTCATGTGTTGAACGAAATATTTTAATAATAAAATTTACATCTTTATCATTATAAAATAAAGGTTCATGTGTTGATCGTACTCATCCGTTGAGATTAGTCATGTGTTGAACGAAATATTTTAACAATAAAATTTACATCTTTATCATATATAAAATTAGAAATTAACTGGAAAATAGATGAGATGAGTGGTCTCCTGGGTATTGATCTGATGTTGGTTTCGGCATTCGGGGTTAACATTCAGGGAATCGTTCTCTTACTAATTTACAGTTGGAGTCTAATTTGAAATTTAACGATAGATACCATAATTTTTATAAAGTATATTAAATAATAAAAATAGTCACACGTGGACAGTACTCATTCATTAAGATTAGTCTTGTGTTGACAAAAATATAGATTCATGTATTGAATAGGATAAATATTCATTTGTTGAATAGGATAACGGAATTATTGAAATATATAAAGCCGTGTTGATTAGAGATGCGCTATTTTGACGCGAACGATATTTATATCGATTATATTCGTTTTTATAGAATTGAATTGAATATAAAACGAATTCGAATTGGATTGAATATAAAACGAATTCGAATTGAATTGAATAGAAAACGAATTCGAATTGAATTGAATAGAAAACGAATTTAATTTGAGTTGAATAGAAAACGAAATTAATTTGAATTGAATAGAAAACGAATTTAATTTGAATTGAATAGAAAACGAATTTAATTTGAATTGAATAGAAAACGAATTTAATTTGAATTGAATAGAAAACGAATTTAATTTGAATTGAATAGATAACGAATTCGAATTGAATTGAATATAAAACGAATTTGAATTGAATTGAATATAAAACGAATTTGAACTAAATTGAATATAAAACGAATTCGAATTGAATTGAATATAAAACGAATTCGAATTGGATTGAATATAAAACGAATTTGAATTGAATTGAATATAAAAAGAATTTGAACTAAATTGAATAGAAAACGAATTCGAAATGAATTGAAATCGATTTGAATTGAAATCAAATAGAAATGAAGGTAAAACGAATTTATAAGGAAAAAAAATTCAATTTTGATTTGACTTGGAAAGGGAGGTTGAAATTGTTTTTGAAACGAATTTAAAACTATTTATAAAATTTGTTTTAAATAAAAATCGACGAAATATATATAATATAATGGCCTGAATAGAACGCGCCGCGCCGCGGCAGTTCATAAATTTCGACCATTGACTTCGAACGGACATTACGGGAGATCCGACCGTCGGATTCTCCTAAAACCGGAACCGTTGGGTTCGTATCGAAAAGATCTTTCTAACGAATATTAGAAATTTGAAATCTAACGGTTGGATTTGGAGATACGTCCAAATCAAATTTGGAAAAGGTCGCCGTAAGTGCAGTTCGATGGCCGTTGATGGAAATCGACTGTACGGGCCTTGATAAAATTATTAAAAATATCAATAATTTGTGTAAAATCATAAGAAATGATTTGGGAAAAATTAGGATGAAAAACTCCATATTTGAAAAGATAAAAATAGATTTTTATCGAAATGAACTAGTTTTGAACTAAAATTAAAACCCATTTATTTTTAAATAAATAAATTGGATTTGAAATGGGTTGTAAATAGAATTGATTTGTGGGTTTATCGTGAAGGGTGTTTTAGATAAAACTTGTTCTTTAACCCGATAATAAATAGAATGTGATTTGGGTTTATTGTGAACCGTGTTTTAAATGACATTAGTTCTTTAACCCAGTAAAAGGAGTTTTAATGAATCTGCAATTAGATTGAAATGTGAATTGATAATCTAAATTATCAAATTTGGCAAATGAGCGAGAATGGAGTATCACCAGTTTTGCTCCAGAGCGATAGTTAAATCTTTAATTAGATTTGAACGTGAAATGGTAATTAATTTTACCGATAACACCGTGGTGTTAGATATGGAGTATGACCAGTTTTGTTTCATGGGATGAATAGGTTGGGATTGGGAAATAAAATAAATAATTACTTCGGTGTGGTTCGCTAATCTCGACTAGTTTGAAAAACCATAATTTGGTTTAAAATGATATCCAAAGGAAGATTAAAGGATAAATTTTAAAGAATTTATCTTGGATAAAATTAATGGGAATCTTTCCCTAAGAATATGAAATTTAGAAACTAGCTGTAGGTTAGTTAAGAAGAATGGTTTCCTGGGTATTGATCTGATGTTGGTTTCGGCCTTCGGGGTTAATATTTGGGGAATTGTTCTCTTGCTAATTTACGGTTAGTGACTAATGAATTGGAATGAGGCATATGTTGCGTTTGTGTAACATTTGTTTTTAATATACGCGGGTTGTTCGGAAAGGCCGGGTTTATACCCATTCTGAATAACCGATTCGGCGATATGTCGAAGATGAAGACGGTGGTTGAAGACCGAAAGTCTTCACATCGTTTGGGTGATTACTGATGATCTTGATTGGGCTGTACACCCAAGATGAGGGAATCAGTTGGTGGTCGTCCAGACGTACATGGAGATCGATGGATATGCGAGGAAAGTGCCTCCGGTTTCGTTCAGACCCGGAACGAACTAGTAAATGGATTGTGTGTTTGACATTGGACTTTATTCTGTGTTGATTGATCTCTATTAAATATACATCTGTTTGGCGGTGGAGAATTTATTCTCTTGCTTAACGCCCTTCTCTGAGACGTACGAGCTCAGAGATTGTATATCGATGGACATCAGTCGCATGGCATGAATTGCCTGTGTGGCATGCTGAGTTGCATGGATCAAGGCTTCTGTTGAAAAGCAAAGTCTTGTGGTTGATGATCAAAGCACAACTTACATGGCAGCTTTGTGTATAACGTGAATTCGCGAGCCTCACACCTCGGTATGAGTTAAAAACGGGATAAGGACTGCAGGGAGAGCACGACGTTTCTTTCTAGCTTTGGTAGTGTCAGTGACTTACCAGCCCTGACATTTATATACTTTTCACCTATGTGGTTGTTGGATGAGGCGCCTCGATTTTAGGTCTGTAAGGACCGGGAAACGTGTGTTCAGGAATAAGTAATCCTCAAACGTAAGAGAGGACCGGCCCTGAAGATCTAAGGGTTACCCAGAGTGTGTAGTCCCGAGGCATTTGCTAGAGTGTCTCGAAGCGGAGAGGAGCTTGCCCCTTTCCTCGACTCATGACGGAAATCCAATTTCCAATACGAGTATTTCGGTTTTAATTATAGAACTAGTATGGCGACATGATATATGGTACCCATGCCGTCTATGATTGATATTTATGATTGAAATTGTTTTAACACTATACACTTATAATAGTATCAAATGATTTGTTTTAAATGTACTGTAATGTCCCGGATTTTCTAGCCATTTATTTGAAATATTTTATTTATTTAAAATATTTATCTGAGTTTAAGTAATGGGATTTGACCATTTTAAATTGAATATTTAATTTATATTAATAATATAATAATAATTTATTTTATCAGATTTGTTTTGGGTCAATTATATATTAAATATTATAGTTATAAGCATACGAACATAAATTCATAACATAAAAACATGGACACTACCAAAACATGTGAACTTGATCCACTGAATATGGTGCCCTTGTCAAAGGGAATATATTCTTATTAAAATACTCTTGAATAGTTGGTTTAAACATTTAGCATAATAAGCAACACATTCCATTTAAAATTTACCAACTGTAATGACAAAACCTTTGGTGATATACATAATAAGGTGATTAAATGGACGTTATAATGGTAAGTGATTTGGCGTTAAGATGGCACAATACCAAATCTAACATCAATTAGGCAGACTGTGTTATTTAATCAAAATAAATAAAAGTAACCGAACAGTAGAGAAACAGCAACACATTTTTATATATATGATTCTCAAGTACAAATCCTGTTCGACCATACATATACATCATAATTTCAAAATTTTCAAATGGAATAGACAATTCCATGACAATACTTTCAAAACAAACTTGAACAAGAAATTTGAGCAGACCATGTATGATACTTAAAAATCTACACCAGCGCAGCCATCACTTCAGGGCATCACTGTCCTGGAAGGATAAAAAGAAAGAAAACAGCTATTAGTAGCTAATAGGAAAATATATGTCAAGCTATAAAGAAGAGAAAATGAGAGACAGTGAAATAACAGATATGGAAACATTGATTCAACAACTCATGAAACAGTAAGATAACAGCTATAGAGGCTAAAAGATAATAGGATGACAATATCTCCATTAAAAATAGTGAAGCTACAGCTAGAAATCAGAAATTGATACATCCAATCCTCAAAGATATAGTGGTGTATACAAGTACGAACAGACAATGGACAGGATGAACTGACAATACAATTCGAATGGATAATTCGAACACAACGATGGACAATTCACATAGGAACAACTATAAAAAAATTTATACTATAAATTTATACAATCAAAACAGATGATATGTCCACATATATGCTCAGAAAATGACATATACAAAACCGGATATGCCTTACATACTTTGTCACAAACAACTAAAGGGATTACAATGTGGATTGACAATAAACAATTCATAGGTTAGGCCAAATCTAATAGGAACTGTTCGGTTGGTACATTTTGAGCAGAAATTTCACATGGAAAACCAACACCGATCGGCATTCATGGTCCTGTAAACATCATACATCCATCACAAAACCGAACTGTTCACTGTCAAAACCGACGCAAAGATCAAACATCAATCACACACACAGTTCGACAATTCATGGCAGAGCCGAAATGAAGAAGTAAACGCCTAAAAATCTAGTAACAGCTCAAGCTAAAAGCTAGGATGTAACAATTCATGAATCACTGTAACCCTTTCTACTATAAATACAGGGTGCGAGTTCAACACGGTTGGAAGTAAAACCGAATTCAAACCCACAAACAAACACAAAAATAAATACACCAAAATAGAAAATAATTTGAGTAAAATACTTAGCTTTTGGAATTGGGGGGTGGCGCCGTGGTTGCTGGAAGCGGTCGGGGATGCAGGGTTGTGGCGAAGCAACCGAAGGTGGAAGCCAGGGGGGAATTTCGATAAGGAAGGAGTTTAGGCATAAAGGGGTTTGCCATTTTTTTTCTTTTTCCTATCCGATGTTGTGGCGGCGGACGAAGTGGTAAAGTGGAAATGAGGGTTTGGATCGATGATTTTAGGGTTAAAAAGAAAAGGAGCGGGTTTGATTATCTTCCTATTGGGCTGGACCGAGAGAGGTAAGGCCCAATCTCCTTTCTTATTTATTTAATTAGGGTTTGCTTAGTTTAAAATTCATATAAATTTCAAAAATTAATATCAAATGCAAACTTAATCAGATTTCGACGAAACGAAAAACGTTGGGACCGTGAAAACGAGTACTACGCGATGGATGAGAACCAGGCAGGGCAGGCAGCAGCTGGATTTTTCAGAAAAATAAAACGTCGTTGAATTCAATTGAAAACAAGCTGATTTATCGTCGAAATCAAATCAAAGGTGAGTTAAACTCACTCAGTATTTCTCGCTTATATTTTATAAGTTGGGTTTTTATTTTTGTGTGTTATGGTTGCTAGTGTTTTGATTGGTTGATGATAAATATTCATATATTGTTTGAACTGCTGAAATTAAACGTCGTTTAATTTCAGTAAATCCAAATCGTTATTTTTAACGATTGGTTCCAATTGAGGTAAGTTACCTCATTGGTCACGTTTATATAATAAACGCGTTTTTAATAAATGAATTGTTTGATTGGTTGTTGTGGTCGACCTTGAATTGTTATTATAAACTGTTATAAGACCATTATTGAATTGTTTAATGGTTGAATATTGACCTGATGATTTACCATTTGTTGGTTTAACCAATGGGTATTATTGGTTGAGTGGTTGGCAGTACATGGCCTGTGAATTTACCGTTTTATAAATATCGATCTACCGTCAGGTAAATCGACGAGATAAGTTATAAAATTTATTTTATAACTGGAAATAGATTTTTAAATCTATTATTTGAATTAATGTTGTAAAAAGGAAATAAATATTTATTATTTACGAATTGAGTTATAATTGGTTTTTAAATGATTTTATAAAGAAAAGTGATAAAAGAAGGGTTTATAGAAGTTTGGCAGCAGAGAAAAACCCAAGGTTTTACCTACGGGTTGGTTACTTAGACAATTTGTTTTAAACAATTGAAAGTTGATTTTTATCAATTAAGTTATTTGTTAAATTTAAGGAAAGAGAAATGACAAAAGGGAATTCAGTTAACTGTTAACTGATACATATGGTTGGTAAAATCCACCGTTTCGAGAAAAATGGACAAAGGGATAGATATTGATTTAAATATTCGTTAAAGTGTAACGAGTAGAGTTAGATATTAGTTAATCTTCGATTAACTAAAACCTAAAGAGAATATTGAACTGGTTATTGTTAATAACCTAAATTATTTTCGAGTAAGCTTGTAAAAGTAATAATAACCCTATTTTTGGTTTGGGCAAAGTTAACTATATTTTGATATGGTTAATGGTAAAACTAATTATCCTTTTAATTTAAAATGATTTAAAGAAATGAATTCAATGTAAAGTCGAGTAAGAAATAATAAGTGGAGACAAAATTCGATTAAGAGATCATAGAGTGTTTTATGACCCAAATGTTCGACGAACTCGGTAAATGAAGTTGGTAGGCAAGTATAAAGATTTAAAAGGAGGATTTTACTTAATGCTTCAAATTAAGTAAGGCAAAATCCGAATTGGAATGATACTTTAAAGAGGTTAAGTGATGAGATGTTCGAACAAGGGTTTCAAATATAAGAAAGGTTAAATAACCCAGATTTGAAATCAAAATTTGAAATGAGATTTAGTATCGATAGTTATGTGATAAGCTAATATTATTCTGAGGTAAGAACGGGTCGATCAAGGTCTGAGAGGTAACTAAAATACCCCAACTTGGTTGGCCTCACTATTATCAAGGGAGGGTATTAGTTTGGTGTGAGTAAAGGTGAACTATTGGTTTTATCTTATACTAGAAATACTGAACTCTAATGCAAGGATTTGGCAAATTAAGGAATATTGCAATATTGGTTTAAAAAGGAATAAGAATATTGATTTCAAATTTATATCGAACATTTGTTATTTAATTAGAGTTGATCGAATAAAGTAGAGTTAGTCAAACGTAGTTAGTCAGAAAGAGTTGTCATTGCGTACGACTGCTAGCGTAATTCACAGGGTTGCAGATAGCCTACGGCGGTCGGATGTTTCCTGAGGGAACCAGACGTAATCATTGTGATCGCTGCGATCTAGAGCTAAGCGAATAGAGTTAAGTCGAATATTAGAATTGATTAACGATGTTGTTAAATTTATTTTTAAAAGGCCAAGTCATGCCAAGTACTGAATCAGTGAAATCATTTTTGACACATGTGTTATTTGATAGTTAAGTCACCGACTATCAAAATCTGACCAATTCGCTTGTTGGTGTGGAAAGACCGGGATCGAATTTATATTCGAAAACCATTCTGATCAACAAATACGTGAAGAGATTAGAAGATGATCGAGATGGAGCATTGAAGACCGTGGATCTTCATAAGCGGAAGGACTGCTACTAATCTTTGGTGAGCTCCTAGAGATAAACTGTGGTTCGGTCGTGGTTGGAATCCACGGGTTGCAAGGACTTCTCGCTACTGATCCATGGGGTGATTCCTATTTGAGATGCAGTAGGAGAGTGCCTTCGGTTCATCCTGTTCCTAGATGACTTGTATGGACGGATGTCTGACAGAGTATTTCCAAAGGAATTACATGAGTTGATTTCTCCAAACGTACCATAGTTGATGGCGGAGAAATGGTTTTCTCTAGCCAAATAACTAGAGTATTTTTATGGACGTCAATTAGTGATATCCAGAGGATCTGACGATGTGGCATTCAAAGTGTATGATAACCAGATGTGTTCTGACCTCAAGCCTCATCAGTCGGGAGATGAAAAAAATCGGGCAGGCAGCATGGCTATGTGGGTCGCTCCCATTAGGGTGTATAATCACTTATCTAGAGAAATTCCTTTTGTTTCTTATTCTATCGATTCTTCCCATTCGGGAACGGTGAGTCCATCCGTTGGTGATATACATTCGATACACTCAAGCGAAATGAGTGGTCGGTCATGTGAGGGTCGGGTTGCAAGATGTTTTTGTTTAACCCTGTGTATTCGCCTCTAGAGATACACGTGCGGAAGGTGGTCCCATACCTTGTCAAGTTGGAAATCCAATATCCAATAAGCGCCCGCGGTTTTCGATTGTATACTATATACAGGGAGCGTGAGATGCAAGTGTTCCTCTAGATTTGCTAATTATTTGTATTTAGACATTATTATAATATCAGAAAAGATATTTATTTCGAAAACTGATTTGGGTTATCGTAAGGTAAAAACCGTCTGTGTTTATGTGTGGATCGGTCTTACGATTATCTTTTTCTTTCGAAAGGATTTAACTTTAAAAATCAAGTTGTGTGATACCTTAATGCTGTGCGAGTTTTTTTCTCACTCTGGTCCACCAGACTGACCCGGTGTTTTGTAAATGCTCGGGTTAGACCGAGGTGTACAGGTTATCAGGTACTGAGAAGTCCAGAGACAAGCTGAAGAGGTTCAGATGAATGATATTCCGCTGTGTGATTATATATATGAGGACAGATTATCAAAACTATCCAGATGTGTGTTGTACTCTGATATTGTAAGTATTTTCCAAAGCTCTCAATAAAGATTTATTTCAGTATTTTATTTTGTTCCGCTGCGATGTGAGACTCTGTGTTGATTCTTCTCCTTCTTCTATTCTATTTTTTCTTTCTTTCTTATCTCACCCTCTAAATTCTTTCTAAACGTTCCAGTGTTTCCGGTTCTTGGAGGATCGACATGAGATACGATAAAGGTATTTATGACGATTTTCGAGGCTGAAAACCGCTGGGTCGTTACACGTACCAAGCATGTTTGGCTATTATAAGGGAAAACCCTATCCTCCGGCTTGCGTTGCATTGTGTGATGGGACCTGGGTCTTATAATAGCTTAATTTTTCGAAAAAGCATTGCGTTGTTTATCCTATGCACTGGTATTCTTGGGAGGAAACCCGTTCCGTGTTATACGGTGCGGTCCCTTGAATTACTCTCTTTTAAAGTAAAGTTTTAAATAACTGTTTTAGTTCTCACACCAGTCACATGACTGACCTGGAGTTTATTGTTTTAACCTAAACTCTGGATGCCCTTATTTTCGACACAGGCAGCTAGTAGTTTTGGTTTTGTAGATTTATATTCACAGGATCCTGGTTTATAGCTGAAATGATGCTCGGAAAGCTCTGTATCCGTATATCACCTTCAGTTGTGTTTTGTATTATTTTTCCGCTGCAGTACTGTATTTAAATCTCTGATATTTATCGAATGTAATTTATTCATTTATACTCTGTATATTCTTGTATCTGATGGAATTGTTGTAATAGCAATGAAATGTTCTTCCGTCTGCATTCTGATTTGTCCTGTTCTCAAACTATCAGGGGTTTCGAACGGTCTAGATCGGTTTAACGACCGATTCGGATCGAGCGAAATTCCCGGCCGTCATATTTGGTATCAGAGCTTTGGTTTACAGAGCTCGAGAACATGACACATTAGAACCATACGAAAGAATTCATCAGATATTGGATTAGTAATATCCAATTAGAATGACTCGTTAGAGATAGGATCAGTAGTATCCTAGAACGAGTGTGAAGAGTATATTTTTCAAATGAAAACAATTTTGTTTTGAAATTTAAATCGTTTTACACGTATTTGAATAATTTATTTATATTGATTTGGACAATCCGATATATAAAGATTTTTCATATACGTGTCTTGAACGTATATTCGAAGTTTTAATATACCGGATTGATATAGAACCGCACTCTAGTAGCCCGGAGATGTTCTGATGGTGGTTCGAAACATCATCAACATTTATTTTCGTGTTTCAAAGGTGTGGTTTCTATATATTTCCATTAGACTGGTGTGAGAACCAAAACTAATATAGCTAGAATACATTGTTGTGAATTGGCATCAAAAACGTGATTTTTTGTTTATATATATCAAATTATGAATTTGAAACGTTAATCCTCTAATTGATTGATGTTTGTGTTGTTTGTTTATTTGTTTGATAATTTTGAACCATTAAGCCTAATTGAACCGAATATTGAATTGTATTGAAATTTGGTCACATTTGCTTGCATATACAAATACTTACATTGAACAGGTCATAGCAAGGAGGCTAGAGCAGAGAATAAAATTTGTTTGCCCGACAAATAGGTACATGTTTACTATATAATTTACTGTTTTGTTTGGGTGATGATGATTTTATGAGCCTATTGGCTAGCCGCTTGGCTTTTTCTTTTTCTTTTTGAGATCAGAAGGCCTGTATTGCAATTTCGGGATTTTCCCGTGGCTCCCGGTGCAGGGGAGGTTATGGCGAAATTTTTCGAAAATTTAGGGTGTTAGCCAAATTTTTGAAAATTTGAAAATTCTCAGAAACTGAAAAGTTGGAGAATGAAAGCCAGATCGAACGTAGAGCTGATTAATCAACCCACTTTCGGCTTCGTTCCTTTTCGGGGACGAAAAGTTTTAAGTGGGGGAGATTGTAATAACCCGGAAATGCGAGCCAGTTTAAAATTTTTATTTTGGCAATTTTAGTGAATTTTGAATAATTAAAATAGATTATTTTAAATAATATCGACGAGAAATTTATTTTGAATATAATTAGAACGTATATATTTATATAGATCGTCGTTAGAATATAAATAATTATATATAATTATAAAAGGAATTGAAAATGGCGTGGTAGTTCGATAATTCGATTTCAAACTTCAATTGAACATACCGGGTGCAAAATAAACCGGATTTTAGTGAAACCAAAAATATTTGAATCTAATTGATAATATCTTTCCAACGAATCCAAAAAATCGAAATTTCATAGCGGGGATAAAAAGATATGTCCAGTTGAAATTTCAGAATAGTCGCCATGGAATTTCGGCCCTTAAAAATAGCCATTTTGCAAACGACCTCGGATTTCGACGAAACCACTTTTGTTGGATCCGCGATGTCAAGTTATTGCTAGATTCCAAATTTCATAATTTTTCGAATCAATATGTGAGCGTGGCGAAGGAAAACGCGTTTGACCAGTTTCAGTTGATTTTAATCGACTGGAAAATGGCCATTTTTCAAACGGTCTTAGAATTCAACGAAATTA
This sequence comes from Allium sativum, assembly GCA_030737875.1. Taxonomy (NCBI): domain Eukaryota; kingdom Viridiplantae; phylum Streptophyta; class Magnoliopsida; order Asparagales; family Amaryllidaceae; genus Allium; species Allium sativum. The sequence continues at coordinate 44,331,944 of CM060926.1, forward strand.
GTTTTGTTAGGACCGTATCGTCAATACGAAGCTAGAAAATATTTTTCTAGAATTTTTCGGGTTAGTATGTGACCCCGATAAATTGAAATGCGCATTCAAATTCTATATATAGAGTTATATGTTGATTTTGACGAAAACTGATCGCAACAATCGAATCAGCTTACGATACATATCCCATTGTGTTCGAAATGGGGGTAATTAGCTGTGGGCGACAGGCGGTGGGTTCGATTTCGAGTTCGAAAATAAAAGTACCTTTTTGGAAATAAATAATTAAATAATAAAATATAAAATCCTTTACATAAGCCCCCCGCGTTTAGTTTTCGTTCAAACCTCTTCTTCCCCCAAATCAAAAGAAAATCCCTCTGCCGCCCCTAGCCCTATGCCACCACGTCGGAACCCCGCCTCCACCCTCCTCCAGGCGTCGCGCGCCGCTTCACTTCCTCCCCCCTCCTCTCGCGCGTTTCTCTCTCTTCTCCTTGTCTGAACCAGGCGCCCTAGCTCCAATCCGCCATAATGGGTCCCGCTGCCACCTCAGAACCGTCTGACCACCTTCCTCCGTCGTCGGCTGTCCACGTACCCCCCAGCCACTAACCCGACCGCGCACCCCTCCTCCTTATAAAAATCCGATTTTTATTGTCTTCGGTGTTTGCATTTCATTCCCCGGCTTATTTTAGCCCTTCTCCGAGCCTCCTCCGCCACTCGACAACGCCGGTGAGCTTTTACTTCAACTTCATTCATATATACGATTAAAAATATGATTTTTACTTACGATTTTAATCCAAAATGTGATCTTTCTTATACATGAAAGGAGTATATGGAATGTACGATTTTCATATACATAATATCGGTATAAAAATATAGTTTTTATAGATATAATGTAGGAAAATATAAACATTGTCTTTGAAAAGAACATAACCTTGTTTTTGAAATTTAAGATGGGGTCTTCAATGAAGAAGACTTTATATTTTTAGTTATGAAAAGTTTATATTTTTAATTTGAAAGGTTTAGGTTTTTATATAAAGAAACGATTTTTATAATGAAGTTAGAAAAGTAAAGTTTGAATCTACATAAGTTAAAGATTTTTTTTTAAATATGAAGTTAACAAATGGAAAATATAATTTTTTATATAAGCAAGAGGTTCAAAATATAATTTTTATATAGAGAGGAGCGTTATAAAAATATAATCTTTATTATATGAACATCGATGTAAAAATATAATTTTTATCTATATAGTAGCGTTGTAAAAATAGAATTTTTATCTATATAGTAGCATTGTAAAAATAGAATTTTTATCTATATAGTAGCGATATAAAAATGTGATTTTTATATATGTAGTGACTACGTGCAGCGAAAGTGACAAAAGGCGAGAACGGCGAAGACTTCTACTTAAGAAGAGTCGTGGCGTTTGGATTAGCTATTGGTGAGAACTTCTCACCTTTTAAATTTTCTTTTTCTAGTTATATTATAATATATACTAGGATGCAGACGGTGTTTAGTAGCACCCGACACCACTGTCTACAGACCATGGACTTGTTTGTTTGGTTGCATAAATTAGTTAAATTATTTGATTTGGAGTTGGTTGTTTGGTGACCTGAAATTGATTTGATTGATATGTGTATGGCGTGGGCCATCACTAGACCGGGGATAAGGCTAGGCCTTGTCCCGTTTCTAGTATCATGCCGTTATGCCGTCGAAATTTTCACTATTATATAGACAAAAATTCTATTTTTACATTGCTACTATATAGATAAAAATTCTATTTTTACATTGAATAGCGAAGTAAAGATATGATTTTTATATACATGGCAACAATATAAAAATGTGATTTTTATATAAACATGGCAACAATATAAAAATGTGATTTTTATATATGTAGTGGCTACGGGCAACGAAAGTGAAAAAAGGCGAGAACGACGATGATTCCCTACATAAGAAGAGTCGTGGAGTTGGATTAGCTTTGGTGAGAATTTCTCACTCTTCAATCTCTTTTTCTAGTTATACATATATACTAGGATGCAGACGGTGTTTAATAGCACCCGACACCCGTCATCCACAGACCATGGATGGCTTGTTTGTTTAATTGATGTGTTGTGAAATTGTTTGTGTTATTGATGTGAAATCGATAATATAAATTAAAGAGTTGAAATAAATTAATTATCGTTAAAAATATAATTTTTAACGTGAAAGTGAATAAATAAATATTTTAACAATAAAATTAACGTCTTTATCATTATAAAATAAAGGTTCATGTGTTGACAGTACTCATCCATTGAGATTAGTCATGTGTTGAACGAAATATTTTAATAATAAAATTTACAACTTTATCATATATGACATACAACTAATTATTGGGATTAGTGTATACCGTATTTTATCCTAATACCCGTGTGGGGTTTCAAATCAACAAACATAGATTTTTATTTGTGCAGTTGGGCGATGTGTAAAATTTATCATCCCAATCAATATCAGTCAAATCAGTGTAACGGCCGGGAATTTCGCTCGATCCGAATCAGTCGTTAAACCAATCTAGATCGTTCGAAACCCCTGATCGTTTTGAGAACACGACAAATAGAACGCAGACGGAAGAACATTTCATTGATATTACAACAATTCCATCAGATACAAGAATATACAGAGTATAAATGAATAAATATACATTCGATAAATATCAGAGATTACAATAAATTACATAGCAGCGGAAAAATAATATAAAACACAACTGAAAGTAATGCTCGGATACACCACATGTAAGGACCCGTTACTTCCCAATCCCAACCTATTCATCCCATGAAGCAAAACTGGTAATACTCCATATCTAACACCACGGTGTTATCGGTAAAATTAATTACCATTTCACGTTCAAATCTAATTAAAGAGTTAACTATCGCTCTGGAGCAAAACTGGTGATACTCCATTCTCGCTCATTTGCCAAATTTGATAATTTAGATTATCAATTCACATTTCAATCTAATTGCAGATTCATTAAAACTCCTTTTACTGGGTTAAAGAACTAATGTCATTTAAAACACAGTTCACGATAAACCCAAATCACATTCTATTTATTATCGGGTTAAAGAACAAGTGTTTTTACAATTACATCAGAGTACAAGAATATAATAGAGTATGAATAAATAATATATATCAGGAAAATATCAGAGATTAAAATACGTTACATAGCAGTTGAAAAATAATACATAACACAACTGAAAGAGATACACGGATACAAAGCTTTTCGAATATAGGTCCAGCTGTAAATCTAGAATCCTGGAAAAAGAAATATCTGCAGAACCAAAACTACAAGCTTCCTGTATGGAAAGTTGAGGCACTGTGGCGACCCAAACTTCCCCGGTAAGGAAAGCCCAAATTGCTTCGAGAACACGACAAATCAGAACACAAACAGAAGAACATTTCATTGCTTATTACAACAATTCCATCAGAATACAAGAATATAATAGAGTATGAATAAATATTACACAGAAAATATCAGAGATTTAAATTACATTTAAATACATTGCAGCAGAAATAATACAAAACACAACTAAAAGAGATATACGGATACAGAGCTTTCCGGATATCGTTCCAGCAGTAAATCAGGATCCTGTGAATATAAATCTGCAAAAACAAAACTACTAGCTGCCCGTGCGGAAAATAGGGGCACCCAAAGTTTAGGTTAAAACAATAAACTCCAGGTCAGTCATGTGACTGGTATGATAACTAAAACAATTATTAATCTTTGTTTTTAAAGTTAGGTAAATCAAGGGACCACGCCGTATAACACGGAACGGGTTTCCTCCCAAGAATACCAGTGCATAAAACAAACAGCGCAATGCTAAATAAAGAACAATGAAGTTATTATAAGACCCAGGTCCCATCACACAATGCAACGCAAGCCAGAGGATAGGGTTTTCCCTTATAATAGCCAAATATGCTTGATACGTGAAATTTCATCTTATATAATTACTATAAGTGAGGAAAACAACTTCAAATATAAATGTATCAATCAAATACGGCATGGGTACCATATATCATGTCGCCAATACTAGGCTCTACAATCAAAACGGCAAAATGTCATATTTGGAAATTGGATTTCCATCATGGTGGCTCCTGATTCTAAAGATCGATCGCGTAGTGCCATCCACAATGGTTACGTCTCAGCGAGAGAAAACACCGTAATGCACATCCGCACTTTTTGGAAATTGAGTATCACTGCGGCTTACGTCTCGGCGAGAGAAAACACCGCTTACTCTATCCCTCTGAGCACTAAGCTCAATCTCGGTTTACCGAATCCACGACACCACTAAAGAGCCCATCCTCTAAAAAGCATACTGATCAAACCATCAGTTTACCACCATACCGGGTTGTGAGGCTCGCGAATCAACGCTATACATAAAGCGGCGCTGTATTAAAGCTGTACTTTGATCATCAACCACAAGACTTTGCTTTTCAACAGAAGCCTTGATCATTTTCCACTTAGCCATGCCACACAGGCAATTCAAGCCATGCGATTGATATCCATCTATATATAACCTCTGAGCTCGTACGTCTCAGAGAAGGGCGTTAAGCAAGAGAATAAATTCTCCGCCGCCAAACAGATATATATTTAATAGAAATCAATCACATAGAATAAAATCCCATGTCAGACACACAGTCCATTTACAAGTTTGTTCTGGTTCTGAATGAAACCGGAGGCACTTTCCTCGCATATCCGTCGACCTCCAAGCACGTCCGGATGACTACCACTTTAGTCCCCTTCAAGGTAGCTACTCCCATCGTGAGCATCAGTAGCACCCATCCATTCGATGTGAAGATCGTCGGTCTTGCGCCGTCTTCAATCTCTTCGACTCATCGTCGAATCAGTTATTCAGAATGGGTTATACCCGGACTTTCTGAATAACTCGCGTATCTTAATCAACAAGTGCTATAAAACACAATATACGCCTCATTCCAATTCAGAATATTCTTTTATTCAGATATTCACACTCCTAGGGAAAGGTTCCCATTAATTTTATCAAAGATAAATTCTTTTAAATTTATTCTTTAATCTTCCTTTGGATATCATTTCAAACCATATTATGGTTTTCCAAACTAGTCGGGATTAGCGAACCACACCGAAGTAATTATTTATTTTATTTCCCAATCCCAACCTATTTATCCCATGGAGAAAAACTAGTAATACTCCATATCTAACACCACGGTGTTATCGGTAAAGTTAATTACCATTTCACGTTCAAATCTAATTAAAGATTTTAACTATCGCTTTGGAGCAAAACTGGTAATACTCCATTCTCGATCATTTCAATCTAATTAAAGATTCATTAAAACTCCACTTAGTTTTAATCTTCTCAAAAATCGATATCCTATCTTTAACTGGGTTAAAGAACCAATGTCACCTAAAACACGATTCACGATAAACCCAAAATCACTTTCTATTGTTAATCGGGTTAAAGAGCAGGTGTCATTCAAAATACCGCTCACGATAAACCCAAAAACCAATTTAAATTCAATTCCAATTAAATACCAAATTAACTGGACAATTTCACTAAATCTTAATTAAAAGATTTATTCTTTTCTAAACTGGGTTCAAGAACAGTGTTATTTAAGACACCATTCACGATGAACCTAAAATCCCATTTGATATTAAATGTAAGGCTCTGAATAGAAAATATATCGGCTTATATTCAATATCAAATTCTGAAACCAACAAATATCGTATTGGAAATAGCGATATAAATATATCTTTCAAATTCCCGCAACCATATCTGTATAATCACGAAATCCAACATCGAAATATTCCAAAAATAATTTCGATTCAAACCATTCCAATTCGTATATTGGAAGTTCTTATTATTTTCAAAACCATTTCAAATCTAGTTCAAAACTAGTTCATTTCGATAAAAATATATTTTTATCCTTTCAAATGTGGAATTTTTCATTCCAGTTATTTCTAATTCATAAATTATGATTTTACACAAATTATTAATATTTTTAATAATTTTATCAAGGCCTGTACAGTCGGTTTTAAATAACAGCCACCGAACTGCACTTGCAACGACCTTTTACAAATTTGATTTGGACATAATTCCAAATCCAACAGTTAGATTTCAAATTTCTAATATTCATTGGAAAATTCTTTCTGATACGAACCTAACGGTTCCGGTATCAGGAGAATCCAACGGTCGGATCTACCATAACGTCAATTCGAATTCAATGGTCGAAATTCGCGAACTGCCGCGGCGCAGCGCATTCTATTCAGGCCATTTAATGTATATAATATATATATTTCATCGATTTCAATTCAAAACGTATTTTATAATTCGTTTTAAATTCGTTTTAAAAATGATTTCAACTTCATATTCAATTTTGAATCAAAATTGAATATTCCATATCATTAATATATAAATGATAATATTTTCAAAATATTAGATTTTGAAATCACTTCCTTTTCTATATTCAAATAAAATCGAAATAAATATCGTTCGCGTCAAATTGGCGCATATCTAATCAACACGGCTTTATATATATTTCAATAAATTCGTTATTCTATTCAACAAATGAATATTTTCTCCTATTCAATACATGAATCTATATTTCTTTCAACACATGAATATTCTCAACACATGAGCACCGTCAACACATGACTATTTTTGTTATTTAATATGTTTTATAAAATTATGATAAAGATGTAAATTTTATTGTTTAAATTATTTTACTCAACATGTGAATATCTTCAACACATGAATATATATTTTATTCGACACATAAATGTATCTTTCTTCTATTCAACACACGAATATATATTTATTCAATTCTTTATTTTCCCAATTGGAATGAGGCCCAATCAATTACCATATAATGTTAATTATACGGATTCCATACAACACATGTATATAATAACAATGACTAATAATCAACCATCATTAAAAGTGCACTACACGACTACATAAGCATTAAATATAAATATTTAACGCTTACACAGCCTGTCAATCAAACGATCGACATATCACTAAACAATCGGGATTAGTGTACGTCAAATATCATCCCAACACCCATGTGGAGTTTCAAATCAACAAACACATATTTTTATTCATACACACGTTAAAAATAATATTTTTAACGATCAAATATTTTTAACTATATAAATCTTTTATTTCATTTCACACCACACAATCAATTTTCACCACAACAAACAATCAAACATACAAGCCATCCATGGTCTGTGGACGACGGGTGTCGGGTGCTACTAAGCACGGTCTTTATCCTAGTATATATTTTAACTAGAAATTTAAAATAAAAGTGAGCAGTTCTCACCTTGGGGTTCCACTCCGCCATTTCATTTCTGAACTGTCTGAATTCCCTTTTGATTTCTATCCGTTCCATCTCACTTCTTTTCACGCTGTTCATAGCAAAAATCATATTTTTAATATGATGTTCATTTTAAAAATCATGTTTTTATAATGGCACTTTATATATAAAAATTATATATTCTTACAACGCTTCCTTTTATATAAAGATTATATTTTTACATTGCTACTTCATTTATAAAAATCGAATTTTCATTTTCTTTGTCTTTTAAAAATCATATTTTTATTATCGCCACTATAAAAATCATATTTTTTTTCTATTCAAATCATTTGTATATTTTCTATTCAAATCGTTTGTATATTTTCTTCAAATCCAAGTATTTTATATTTTTAAAACAAAGTATTGTAATTTTCAAATCAAAGTATTTTATTTTCAAAAATAATGCTATTTTTATTTCTCAATCTATGCTATTTATATTTTTTTTCCAATGCTTAAATATTCAATTCATTAAACATGTTAATTACATTAATTAATAAAATTAATCACTTCATAATCCAATGTTAACCTTTCTATGTAAATCGCTCACCCCCATCAATGTGCATTTCTGAAGCCAAGAACCCATTTCGTCGATGGAAGAAAGTCCATCGTCGCTCCTCCACCAGGCGCCTGAACGCCGATCGATCACCACCGCCAGACAACCCCTCGCGATGCCAAACAGCTCCGGCAAACCCTCGTCACTCGGACTTCCCACCCACGTGGAAAACCTGTTCAAACTCCGGCTTTTCATGGCCAAGACTCCGCCGCCACGGTGAACGGAACACCTTCTTACTTAGATCACTTTGGAGAGCACACTTAGCTCTTTAAATTTCCTCTTAGATCGAAGTTCTGATTTGAATTGTGTGCGGTGCGATTTGGTTTTTTTTGTTTGGAGCGTTTGGACCCTCAATTGGAGTTGTGGCGGCTGCAGCTCAAATGGCCAGGGTTAGGGATTTTTAAGGGATTATATATATATTTAATAATTATAATTTAATCCATTTAATTCTAAAAATATCCATGTGTTGATACGAACTCCAAATCAAACCAAACGACTGATGCCCCTAGCTAAATACCCCCGTTCCGAACACAATGGAATATGTTTCGTAACCCGATTCAGCTGTTACGATAGGTTTCCATCAAAATCAAAATATAACTCTATATATTGAATTTGAACGCGCATTTCAATTTACCGGGGCCACATACGAACTTTAAAAATTCCAGAAAAATATTTTCTAGCTTCGTATTGACGATACGGTCCTATCAAAATAGTTTCGTCAAATTCCGAGACCGTTTGAAAAATGGTCATTTTCGAGTCGATTAAAATCAACTGAAACTGGTCAAATGCATTTTCCTTTTCCACGCTCACATATTGATTCGAAAAATTACGAATTTTGAAACCTGGCAATAATTTGACACTGCGGATCCAACAAAAGTGGTTTTGTCGAAAACCGAGGTTGTTTGCAAAATGACTATTTTCAAGGGCCTGAATTCCATAGCGATTATTCTGAATTTTCAACTGGACGTATCTTTTGATTCCCGCTAAGAAATTTTGATTTCCCGAATTCGTTAGAAAGATATTCATAAACAGATTTAAATATTTTTAGTTTCACTAAAATCCGGTTTATTTTGAATCCTGTACATTCATTTGAACTTTGAAATCGAATTATCGAACTACCTCGCCATTTTCAATTCCTTTTATAATTTAAAATAAATATTTATATTCTAGCGACGATCTATATAAATATATACATTCTAATTCTATTCAAAATAAATTTTTCGTCCTTATTATTTAATAATAATTCATTTTAAATATTCAAATTCCGCTAAAATTGCCAAAATAAATTTTTTAAATTGGCTTGGATTTCTGGGTTGTTACAATCTCCCCTACTTTAAACTTTTCGTCCCCGAAAAGGAATGAAGCGGAAAATTGTTTAACTAATCAACTCAACTTTCATTATTTTCAGTACGGCTAAAGTTCTTTAACTTTTCAGTTTCCAAGAACTTTTCAAATTTTTCAAAAATTTGGCTAACACCCTAAATTTTCGAAAAATTCCTCCATAAACTCCCCTGCACCGGGGACTTCGGGATATTTCATATAGCCTCCCATGGCCTTCTTCAATCCAAAAGAAAAAGAAAAATCCAAGCGGCTAGCCAATCGGCTCATAAAATCATCATCACCCAAACAAAACAGTTAATTATGGTAAACATGTACCTATTTGTCGGGCAAACAATTTTATCCTTCTGCTCTAGCCTCCTTGCAATGACCTGTTCAATGTAAGTACATGTATATGCAAGAAAATGCAATAAATTTTCAATACAATTTACTATTTGGTTCAAATTGGCTATAATGGTTCAAATTTGCTATAATGGTTCAAATTTGCTGTAACTGTTCAAATTTTGATTACTTAACCAATAATCAAACAACATAACCAGCAATCAATTAGTTGATTAGCTTTTCAAATTCATAATTTTGATATATAGTCCAAAAACCAGATTTTTGATGTCAAATCACAACAGTAAGCCCTATCTAATTTTGGTTCTCACACCAGTCAATTTGAAATATATAGAAATCCCACTTTCGTCACTCTAACACAACACTGATGATGCCATGGTCATTATCAGCATCATCTCCAAGCAACTAGAGTGTGATTCTATATCTACCCAGTATATTAAAACTCTGAATATCCATGGATCAGACGTATATGCAAACTCTATATATACTGGATTGTCCAAATTCAATACAAATAAATATTCAAATACGTATAAAACGATTTAAATTTCAAAATAAAATTTGTTTCATTTTTGAAAATATACTCTTCACACTAGTTCTAGGATGCTACTGATCCCATCTCTAACGAGTTATTCCCATTGGATATTACTAATCCAATTTCTGATGAATTCTTTCGTATGGTTCTAATGTGTCTTGTTCTCCGAACTCTGTAAACCAAAGCTCTGGTACCAAATGTGGCGACCCAAACTTCCCTGGTAAGGAAAGCCCGGATTGCTTTGAGAACACGACAAATCAGAACATAAACAGAAGAACATTTCATTGCTTATTACAACAATTCCATCAGAATACAAGAATATAACAGAGTATAAATAAATATTACACAGAAAATATCAGAGATTTAAATTACATTTAAATACATTGCAGCGGAAATAATACAAAACACAACTAAAAGAGATATACGGATACAGAGCTTTCCGGATATCGTTCCAGCTGTAAATCAGGATCTTGTGAATACAAATCTGCAAAACCAAAACTACTAGCTGCCCGTACGGAAAATAGGGGCACCTAGAGTTTAGGTTAAAACAATAAACTCTAGGTCAGTCATGTGACTGGTATGAGAACTAAAACAGTTATTAATCGTTGTTTTTAAAGTTAATTAAATCAAGGGACCACGCCGTATAACACGGAACGGGTTTCCTCCCAAGAATACCAGTGCATAAAATAAATAGCGCAATGCTAAATAAAGAACAATGAAGCTATTATAAGACCCAGGTCCCATCACACAATGCAATGCAAGCCAGAGGATAGGGTTTTCCCTTATAATAGCCAAATATGCTTGATATGTGAAATTTCATCTTATATAATTACTATAAGTGAGGAAAACAACTTCAAATATAAATGTATCAATCAAAGACGGCATGGGTACCATATATCATGTCGCCAATACTAGGCTCTACAATCAAAACCGCAAAATGTCATATTTGGAAATTGGATTACCATCATGGTGGCTGCTGATTCGAAAGATCGATCGCGTAGTGCCATCCACAATGGCTTACGTCTCAACGAGAGAAAATTCCGTAATGCACATCCGCATTTTTGGGAAATCGAGTATCACTGCGGCTTACGTCTCGGCGAGAGAAAACACTGCTTACTCTATCCCCTTGAGCACTAAGCTCAATCTCGGTCGACCGAATCCACGACACCACTAAGGTGCCCATCCTCTAAAAAGCATACTGATCAAACCATCACTTTACCACCATACCGGGGTGTGAGGCTCGCGAATCAACGCTATACATAAAGCGGCGCTGTATTAAAGCTGTACTTTGATCATCAACCACAAGACTTTGCTTTTCAACAGAAGCCTTGATCATTTGCCACTTAGGCATGCCACACAGGCAATTCATGCCATGCGATTGATATCCGTCAATATATAACATCTGAGCTCGTACATCTCAGAGAAGGGCGTTAAGAAAGAGAATAAATTCTCCGCCGCTAAACATATATATATATATATATATATATATATATATATTTAATAGAAATCAATCACACAGAATAAAATCCCATGTCAGACACACAGTCCATTTACAATTTTGTTCTGGGTTTGAACGAAATCGGAGGCACTTTCCTCGCATATCCGTCGACCTCCAAGCACCTCCGAACGGCTACCACTTTAGCCCCCTTCAAGGTAGCTACTCCCATCGTGAGCATCAGTAGCACCCATCCATTTGATGTGAAGATCGTCGGTCTTGCGCCGTCCTCAATCTCTTCGACTCATCGTCGAATCAGTTATTCAGAATGGGTTATACCCGGACTTTCTGAATAACTCGCGTATCTTAATCAACAAGTGCTATAAAACACAATATACGCCTCATTCCAATTTAGAATATTCTTTTATTCAGATATTCACACTTCTAGGGAAAGGTTCCCATTAATTTTATCAAAGATAAATTCTTTTAAATTTATTCTTTAATCTTCCTTTGGATATCATTTCAAACCATATTATGGTTTTCCAAACTTGTCGGGATTAGCGAACCACACCAAAGTAATTATTTATTTTATTTCCCAATCCCAACCTATTTATCTCATGGAGCAAAATTGGTAATACTCCATATCTAACACCACGGTGCTATCGATAAAGTTAATTACCATTTCACGTTCAAATCTAATTAAAGATTTTAACTATCGCTTTGGAGCAAAACTGGTAATACTCCATTCTCGATCATTTCAATCTAATTAAAGATTCATTAAAACTCCACTTAGTTTTAATCTTCTCAAAAATCGATATCCTGTCTTTAACTGGGTTAAAGAACCAATGTCACCTAAAACACGATTCACGATAAACCCAAAATCACTTTCTATTGTTAATCGGGTTAAAGAGGAGGTGTCATTCAAAACACCACTCACGATAAACCCAAAAACCAATTTAAATTCAATTACAATTAAATACCAAATTAACTGGAAAATTTCACTGAATCTTAATTAAAAGATTTATTCTTTTCTAAACTGGGTTCAAGAACAGTGTTATTTAAGACACCATTCACGACGAACCCAAAATCCCATTTGATATTAAATATAAGGTTCTGAATAGAAAATATATCGGCTTATATTCAATATCAAATTCTGAAAACAACAAATATCGTATTGGAAATAGCGATATAAATATATCTTTCAAATTCTCGCAACCATATTTGTATAATCACGAAATCCAACATTGAAATATTCCGAAAATAATTTTGATTCAAATCCATTCCAATTCGTATATTGGATGTTCTTATTATTTTCAAAACCATTTCAAATCTAGTTCAAAACTAGTTCATTTCGATAAAAATATATTTTTATCCTTTCAAATGTGGAATTTTTCATCCCAGTTCTTTCCAATTCATATATTATGATTTTACACAAATTATTAATATTTTTAATAATTTTATCAAGGCCTGTACCGTCGGTTTTCAATAACGACCATCGAACTGCACTTACAACGACCTTTTCCAAATTTGATTTGGACATAATTTCAAATACAACCATTAGATTTCAAATTTCTAATATTCATTGGAAAGCTCTTTCCGATACGAGCCCAACGTTTCCGGTTTCAGGAGAATCCGACGATTGAATCTCCCGTAACGTCAATTTGAAGTCAATGGTCGAAATTCACGAACTGCCGCGGCGCGGCGCGTTCTATTCTGGCCATTTAACATATATAATATATATTATATATATTTCGTCGATTTCAATTCAAAACGTATTTTATAATTCATTTTAAATTCATTTTAAAAATGATTTCAACTTCATATTCAATTTTAAATCAAAATTGAATAATCCATATCATTAATATATAAATGATAATATTTTCAAAATATTAGATTTTGAAATCACTTCCTTTTCTATATTCAAATAAAATCAAAATTAATATCGTTCGCATCAAAATGGCGCATGTCTAATCAACACGACTTTATATATATTTCAATAACTTCGTTATTCTATTCAACAAATGAATATTTTCTCCTATTCAATACATGAATCTATATTTCTTTCAATACATGAATATTCTCAACACATGAGCACCGTCAACACATGACTATTTTTGTTATTTAATATGTTTTATAAAATTATGATAAAGATGTAAATTTTATTGTTTAAAATATTTTACTCAACACATGAATATCTTCAACACATGAATATATATTTTATTAAACACATAAATATATCTTTCTTCTATTCAACACACGAATATATATTTATTCAATTCTTTATTTTCCCAATTGGAATGAGGCCCAATCAATTACCATATAATGTTAATTATACGGATTCCATACAACACATGTATATAATAACAATGACTAATAATCAACCATCATTCAAAGTGCACTACACGACTACATAAGCATTAAATATAAATATTTAATGTTTACACAGCCTGTCAATCAAACGATCGACATATCACTAAACAATCGGGATTAGTGTACGTCAAATATCATCCCAACACCCGTGTGGAGTTTCAAATCAACAAACACATATTTTTATTCCCACACACGTTAAAAATAATATTTTTAACGATCAAATATTTTTAACTATATAAATCTTTTATTTCATTTCACACCACACAATAAATTTTCACCACAACAAACAATCAAACATACAAGCCATCCATGGTCTGTGGACGACGGGTGTCGGGTGCTACTAAGCACCGTCTGCATCCTAGTATATATTTTAACTAGAAATTTAAAATAAAAGTGAGGAGTTCTCACCTTGGGGTTCCACTCCGCCATTTCATTTCTGAACTGTCTGAATTCCCTTTTGATTTCTATCCGTTCCATTTCACTTCTTTTCACGCTGTTCATAGCAAAAATCATATTTTTAATATGATGTTCATTTTAAAAATCACGTTTTTATAATGGCACTTTATATATAAAAATTATATATTCTTACAACGCTTCCTTTTATATAAAGATTAAATTTTAAAATTGCTACTTCATTTATAAAAATCGAATTTTTATTTTTTCTGTCTTTTAAAAATCATATTTTTATTATCGCCACTATAAAAATCATATTTTTTTCTATTCAAATCATTTGTATATTTTCTATTCAAATCATTTTTATATTTTCTTCAAATCCAAGTATTTTATATTTTTAAAACAAAGTATTGTAATTTTCAAATCAAAGTATTTTATTTTCAAAAATAATGCTATTTTTATTTCTCAATCTATGCTATTTATATATTTTTCCAATGCTTAAACATTCAAATCATTAAACAAGTTAATTACATTAATTAATAAAATTAATCACTTTATAATCCAATGTTAACCTTTCTCTGTAAATCGCTCACCCCCATCAACGTGCATTTCTGAAGCCAAGAACCCATTTCGTCGATGGAAGAAAGTCCATCGTCGCTCCTCCACCAGGCGCCTGAACGTGATCGATCACCACCGCCAGACAGCCCTTGGCGATGCCAAACAGCTCCAGCAAACCCTCGTCACTCGGACCCCCCACCCACGTGGAAAACCTGTACAAACTCCGGCTGTTCATGGCCAAGACTCCGCCGCCACGGTGAACGAAACACCTTCTTACTTAGATCACTTTGGAGAGCACACTTAGCTCTTTAAATTTCCTCTTAGAATGAAGTTCTGATTTGAATTGTGTGCGGTGCGATTTGGGGTTTTTTTGTTGGAGCGTTTGGACCCTCGATTGGAGTTGTGGCGGCTGTAGCCCAAATGGCTAGGGTTAGGGCTTTTTAAGGGATTATATATATGTAACAACCCGCATTCTACACATCGGAGGATCGTAGAATATTTATTTCTTTCCCATATGAAGTCGTATGGTCATGTAACTTTGGGAAACAACCATTAGACTCATTTCCCATGTTCATGATTTTTGTCGATTTTTAAATTACCGTTTTGCCCCTAGATGATCTTGTTTCGGCCATAACTTTTAATTGGAAAGGAATTTTGACCTGAAACCACTTCCATTAGATTCGTTTGATGGATTACCTTTCCGTAGAGTGGTCACATGTGAAAAACAGACTTACTGTTTGGGAGATATGGCTGAAATAAGGTTTGGAAGGTGAAAAACTGCTTAATCGGGCCAAATAGGGTGATTAGTGAATAGGCCCATAACCCATTTCGGGATTAGGGTTATGGGGGGGGGCTGAAAGGAGTTAGAGAATCATTCCATTTCAGTTTTCTAGCCCCCACTTACCTCTAAGAAACCCTAAAAATGGCCTCCAACCTCTAAATCACCTCCAAATCATCTTCTAATCAAGGATTAAGCTTAGCAACATCAAATCAAGGGAGATCTACACCAAATCAATGTTAGAGCTATTGTTTAGCATCGGGATTCGCACCAAATCAGAGATCTATTTCAGATCTAAAGTTTATTTGTGGCTAAGGTGAGTGATTTGCATAGTTCCTCACTAATTATGGCTAATTAAGGGTAATTAGTGTTAATTAGCGAATTTAAACATGATAAAATTCTGGAAAAATATTTATAAAATTCGAAATGATATTTTAGACCTCTGATATGAATTTGGGTTAATCTGGTTAAGTTTTGCTAATCATATCATTAGTTTCACCTAAACATGCTTAAGGGGAAATATGGGGTTTTGGGTAAGTTTGATCCATTTTAACCTATTATATTGTTGTTTTGATGTTTGTGGTTGATTATGCTTGTTGCTATGACTGTATGGTATGCTTTGTGATTGATTAGAATAGTCGAAAACGCCGTCGAGTGGCGTAAAACTGCTTACTGGAAAAGTGCAGAAAACAGACCGATCCGGATCGAAACGGAGGGAGGACCCGATCCGCTCCCACACTTCATTCTTCGATCTATTCGCTCTTCTCGTGGCATGGATCGTCCCACCCGATCCGCCATGGTACTCCGACCCGAACCAATGAACTACGACGAGGCTAGGAGACTACGACCAGACCCGGGGTGATGAGAAGGACCCGATCCGAACTATGACACATTGGAGGATCCCGACCCGAACCAGTGATGGCGACTGAACGTGGAGACCCGACCCGATCCGCTGAGGCGATGATGACCCGATCCGATCTAGCGAAGGAGGAGCACTCCGATCCGATCCGAACTGATGGCTAAGAGGGGATCCGAACCGATCCGGTGATGACCAATAACCCGAGATGCAAAGGTAGTCCAAATGGAAGTTAGAGCTCAGGATCCAGTTGGGAACCAATGAGTTCACTTCATGGTTGGGCTTTGCTGCGGAATGTGTGCTAAGGAGTTGTTGACGTTTATAACTTCGATTCACCACTGAAAATGGATGATGGGCTACTTATCAGTGCAGTAGAGTCATTATGACTCGAGGGGCAAGGTGATGGTAGCAAGACTACGTTATCAGTGCAGTAGAGTCATTATGACTTGAGGGGCAAAGTGATGCATAATAGGACTATGAGCCAGTTCAGTGGGGTCATTGTGACTCCATGGGGCAAAGTGGACATAGTAAAGGATTAGTAAGGCTATGAGCCAGTGAATTGGGGTCATTGCGACTCCATGGGGAAAAGTGGACATAGCGAAAGATTTGTAGCTATGTATCAGTGCAGTGAGGCCATTTATGACTTCATGGGGCAAAGTGATCATAGCAAGGTATGTAGGGTGATCGAAGTGGTGAATATCGTATGCTTTATGCACTGAGTGAGAAATGTGAGGACGGTTGTTATGTTTGATTGTTTGCCATCACTATGACATGCACACCCCCACCCCCATTATCTTTACACCATTTGAAATGGCACCTTAGAGTGTTGTACAGTATGTAGTGCTAACTCTTTGGTTGCAGGTCCAGGTTCAGGTATGTTTTAGTCAACCTGTTATTGTTCTGTTTAGATGCTTATCGCTCATACCAGGCGTTATGTCTGACCCAGAGTTTTATGTCTCCTCTTATTACTCTGGTTGCTCACACGAGCAGACTAGAGACAGGTTAGCTTGTGATGCGCGAGTAGCTGATTCGGAGGCGAGCAGGAGGCTTCCACGTATGATATATAGATATTCTCCCTGTGTCGTTGGTGGTCGCTACTTGGGCATTAGTAGTGTACCTCCTTTATCTTGCTTTTGTTTTTGAGACAGTTTGAAAAGTTGTAATAATGTTTAACTTTGGATCATAAGCTGTACTTGGATTTTCCGCTGCTATGTTAGTTGTGTCAGCTTATGCACTGTCTCACTTGTTTTATGTCAAGTATGTTATTATTATATTTTGTTCTATGCGCTGTGAGGCATTCTACAAGCTCCTTGTTAGTCCATTTTCCCCTTCCCTTTTCCTTCTGACGGCCGTCCCTTGCTGACTGGACATGTGTACAACGCACTTTTGGAGCAAATGTCGGTTGGTGCGGGGCGGGCCATCACATTTGGTATCAGAGCTCTATGTTGCGTAGTTAACCTAGGGAAAGACACCAGGGAGAGATAGTACGTATATGAGAGCGCGTATTTGTGATTACTTTGGTTTTCAAAAGCTATATATATATACTGTTAGTAGTATAAGAATGAAGTCATACTGCACTAGCACCACTATGGGGTCGTTAATCGTTTCCCCTTTTACAGATTGACGATGAGCCGATATGCTAGAGGTGCTGGTAGGGGAGCCAATAATGGGAATGCTGCTGACATGAGGGCGATGTTTACTGACCTCATGAGAGACATGCTTAGGGAGGTGCAAGGGGCAGTTCCCAACCCCAAAATTGGTGGTGGTCCAGTAGAGCAGGCGCCTAGGGTCGATTTCGCCAAGTTGTGCAAGGATTACACTAACTTGGTGGGAAGCCGTTCCACTGAACGGAGTCGGCCACATATGTTCAGGATTGGTTGGATAGCTGTGATCGTATCTTCGACGACTTGGGTATCGAGGATGCGATGAAGAGAAGGCTAGCGTCTCGTCAGCTGCAAGGGCGAGCGATGAATTGGTGGAATGCCATTAGAATAGCTACTCCAGAAGATCAGGTTACTTGGGATCAGTTGAAGGCTCGCTTTAGCGAGAAGTTCATTCCAGCTGCCCAGAAGTCAGTGTTGTTTAAGACATTCTTGGAACTCAAGCAGAATGGTAGGGCAGTCTCGGACTATATTGCTGAATTCGACACTTTGTCGAAGTATGGACTATCTCTTATCGATACTCCTGAGAAGAAGAATGAGAATTTCATTATTGGGTTGGATGGATACTTGGGGGAAAGGCTTATCAACCACATCGATGTGACTTTTGAATCAATTGTGGGGAAAGTATTGAGATCAGAGAGTCTTTACCCTAAGTCATAGACTGAGGCTGCATCTGCAGAAGGGCTGAAGCCGCAAGTAGGCGGTGGAGGCAAGAATAGCTCTCAGAATAAGAGGAAGCAGAACCAATCTAAGGATGGCCAGAAAAAAGAGAAAGAAAGATGTTGAGTGCTTCAGCTGTGGTAAGAAGGGCCATTATGCTAAAGAATGTCGGGCCAAGCCAGCGGATAGGAAGTGCTACCACTGTGGCCAAGTGGGACATCATAAGGATAAGTGTCCACAACCTCTTAAGGAGAAGCATATTGTGAAAGAATATGCTATCGATGTTGTTCCTTCTTCGTCGAATGCCCTAACAGCGGCGGAGAAAGGAAAGAATGTTGTTATTCAAGGTATGCTTTCTACTTATGATGTACCAGTTCGAGTTTTGTTTGATACTGGGGCTTCCCGTTCCTTCATATCTAGTGACCTGGTAGATAGTTTGGGACTGGAACCCGAGATAGTCGATAGACCATTGGTTGTGACGAACCCGATTGGATGTTCGACTAGCCTTAGTATGATTTTCCGAAATTTGGTCTTATCGAGTCATGGATGTATGTTTGTTTGTGATTGCTTTGTTTTGGGCTTTACTGGGTATGGCATTATATTGGGGGTCGATTGGCTCCAAAGATACAGGGTGGTGGTAGACTGTGGGGGCTTTTTGGTGACAGTTAGGGCGGATGATGGGCGGAGGGTAGTGTTTGGTAGTCTACCTAGTGATGGGGTAATGGCTAGTTTTATAAATTCCCTCGACATCCCGCAGGATGAGTTGTCAGATGTGCCCGTGGTTGGCCAGTATTCGGACGTCTTCGAGGAGGTGACCGGCTTCCACCACACCGAGAGATTGAGTTCCGTATTGATTTAGTGAAAGATGCCAGACCTATAGTGATGCCACTTCGTCGTATGGCACCAAGGGAGCAGCGAGAGCTCGAGGTGCAAGTCAGCAATCTTTTGAAGAAGGGATTTATTAGAACAAGTGTCTCCGAGTGGGGAGCACCAGTTGTGTTTGCCACTAAGGCAGATGGTTCCCTTCGTTTGTGTGTGGACTATCGCGAGTTGAATAAGGTGACGAGGAAGAATAAGTATCCTCTACCGCGGATAGATGATTTGTTTAATCAACTGGAAGGAGCAAGAGTGTTCTCCCAGTTGGACCTCGCGACAGGATTTCATCAGCTCCGAGTAGCGGACGAGAGTGTCCGTCGGGATTCTATGAGTGGTTGGTCATGCCATTTGGGTTGACCAATGCACCAGCCTACTTTGTGGATCTTATGAATCGAGTATTCAGAGATCAGTTGAATAAGTCTGTTCTTGTGTTCGTAGACGATATCCTTGTTTACTCAAGGATAGAGGAGGAACACAAGGGACACTTGAGGATAGTGATGGAGGTGTTAAGGAAACACCAATTGAAAGAGAAATTCTCTAAGTGTCATTTCTGGAGAAGGGAAGTGAGATTCTTGGGCCATGTTGTTTCAGAGAATGGTATTGCCGTGGACCCTGTGAAGGTGGCTACGATACAGGATTAGCCTATGCCCAAGAATGCAACAGATGTAAGAAGTGTCTTGGGGTTAGCTGGATATTATCGTAAGTTTATCCAGGACTTCTCCAGGATAGCAGCACCGTTGACTCAGTTGACTAAGAAGAATCAGTCCTTCGTCTGGGATGGAGTGTGTGAGAATGCATTCAAGAGTCTAAAGGAAAAGTTGACGCGTGCGCCAGTATTAGTAATTCCTAAAGGGAATGAAGAAATGACGGTATACACGGATGCTTGTGGTACCGGATTAGGTGCTGTATTGATGCAAGGAGGTAGGGTTGTAGCTTATGCTAGTCGGCAGCTAAAGCCGCATGAGAAGAAGTATGCTACCCATGATTTGGAATTCGCAGCGATCGTGTTTGCGCTGAAGATGTGGAGACATTATCTCTTGGGAGAAAGATTTGAGTTGTTCACCGATCATAAATCGTTAAAGTATCTCTTCTCCCAGAAGGATCTAAATCTCTGTCAGCAGAGATGGTTAGAGTTCTTGGCTTCGTATGATTTTGATATCGCATACACACCTGGGAAAGGTAATGCAGTAGCCAATGCCTTGAGTAGGAGACATGCCAGTTTAGGGGCTATGTTTCTTGAATGGAAGCAACTGGCGTATATCGCGGGGTTTGATTTCAGACCAAAGTGCGAATTGGATCCAGGCATGCTAGCTAGTTTGGCGATCAGACCCACTTTGATAGAGCGGATTGGTTCCAGTCAAAGGGACGATCCTAATCTATTAGAAATCATCTCCAAGTTAGAGATGAACATCGACGGTGAGGAGATGAGTTTGTATGGACTTGATCGGGATGGATGGCTTAGAAGGAATAGAAGACTAGTTGTACCCAACATAAATGGTTTGAGAGATGAAGTGCTTAGAGAATGTCATCACTCAAAACTAACTATACATCCCGGTGGTAACAAGATGTATCGAGACATGAAGCAGACTTACTACTGGGAAGGAATTAAAAGAAATGTTTGGGAAGTTTATATCCAAATGCATGAATTGCCAGCTAGTTAAAGCCGAGCAAAAGAAGCCTAGTGGTTTGTTGCAACCATTAGAAATTCCCGAATGGAAATGGGAGCAAGTCTCGATGGATTTCATCGATGGTTTACCAAGGACTAGATCGGGACATGATAGCATTTGGGTAATTGTGGATCGATTGACTAAGAGCGCACGATTTATACCAGTCAAATCGACCAGAACAGCAACTAATTTAGCAGAATTGTATATGAAGTGGGTAGTGAGATTTTATGGAGTACCTAAAAGCATTGTGAGTGACCGAGACCCGTTGTTCACTAGTGGGTTTTGGAAGAGCTTACAAGGGGCTCTGGGGTCAGAACTACATCTCAGTACCGCATATCATCCTCAGACCGACGGTCAGTCGGAGAGGGTGAATCGTATATTGGAAGATCTCTTGAGAGCATGTATATTGGATTTTGGTGGAACATGGGATGACCATTTGCATCTAGTAGAGTTTGCATATAATAATAGCTACCAATCCAGTATCGGTATGGCTCCATATGAAGCTTTGTACGGAAGACCATGCACCTCACCATCATGTTGGATGGAGACTGGCGAGAAGTTTATGCTTGGACCAGATGTGGTGAGGGAAACTTCAGATAAGATTAAGACCATTCAACAACGAATGAAGGCTGCCCAAGATAGGCAGAAGAGTTATGCTGATAAGAAGAGAAGAGACTTAAAATTCTCTGTTGGTGACTTGGTGTTTGTCAAGATTTCTCCGTTGAAGAGCGTGATACGATTTGGCAGGAGAGGCAAATTGGCACCAAGATTTGTTGGCCCATTCCCTGTTCTTGAACTGGTCGGGAATTTGGCATATAGAGTTGGCTTACCAGAGAAGATGGCGGGAGTTCACAACGTATTTCATGTTTCCCAACTAAGGAAGTTCGTTCACGACCCAGGTATGACTATTTCACCTGATCAGTTAGAGGACTTCGAAGTAGAACCCGAGGCGGTTGGGAACCGCAAGCCGATTCGTATTGTCGAGCACAATACGAAGCAACTTCGAAGGAAGGCGGTGAAGCTAGTCAAAGTTCAGTGGGGCGAGAACGAGAATGACTGTACTTGGGAGACAGAGGAGAGCATTAAGAAGATGTATCCAGAACTCTTTGCCTGATAAGATTTACTTTGCAATTTAATTATTCCGCATGCTAGGATAGACTTGTCTTGCTTGTTTTGCATGTTTGATTATTGTTTTATGGTTGATAGGCATGCGGGACCCTTTGTGTGTTTTGGTTAGGGAATTTCGGGGGTGAAATTTCTTAAGGGGGGAGAATGTAACAACCCGCATTCTACGCATCCGAGGATCGTAGAATATTTATTTCTTTCCCATATGAAGTCGTATGGTCATGTAACTTTGGGAAACAACCATTAGACTCATTTCCCATATTCATGATTTTTGTCGATTTTTAAATGACCGTTTTGCCCCTAGTTGATCTTGTTTCGGCCATAACTTTTGATTGGAAAGGAATTTTGACCTGAAACCACTTCCATTAGATTCGTTTGATGGTTTACCTTTCCGTAGAGTGGTCACTTGTGAAAAACGGACATACCGTTTGGGAGATATGGCTGAAATAAGGTTTGGAAGGTGAAAAACTGCTTAAGCAGGCCAAATAGGGTGATTAGTGAATAGGCCCATAACCCATTTCGGGATTAGGGTTATGGGGGGGGGGGGGGCTAAAAGGAGTTAGAGAATAATTCCATTTTAGTTTTCTAGCCTCCACTTACCTCTAAGAAACCCTAAAAATGGCCTCCAACCTCTAAATCACCTCCAAATCATCTTCTAATCAAGGATTAAGCTTAGAAACATCAAATCAAGGGAGATCTACACCAAATCAACGTTAGAGCTGCTGTTTAGCATCGGGATTCACACCAAATCAGAGATCTATTTCAGATCTAAAGTTTATTTGTGGCTAAGGTGAGTGATTTGCATAGTTCCTCACTAATTATGGCTAATTAAGGGTAATTAGTGTTAATTAGCGAATTTAAACACGATAAAATTCTGGAAAAATATTTATAAAATTCGAAATGATATTTTAGACCTCTGATATGAATTTGGGTTAATTTGGTTAAGTTTTGCTAATCATATCATTAGTTTCACCTAAACATGCTTAAGGGGAAATATGAGGTTTTGGGTAAGTTTGATCCATTTTAACCTATTATATTATTATTTTGATGTTTGTGGTTGATTATGCATGTTGCTATGACTATATGGTATGCTTTGTGATTGATTAGAATAGTTGGAATAGTCGAAAATGCCGTCGAGTGGCGTAAAACTGCTTGCTGGAAAAGTGCAGAAAACAGACCGATCCGGATCGGAACGGAGGGAGGACCCGATCCGCTCCCACACTTCATTCTTCGATCTATTCGCTCTTCTCGTGGCATGCATCGTCTGATCCGATCCGCCATGGTACTCCGACCCGAACCAATAAACTACGACGAGGCTAGGAGACTACGACCAGACCCGGGTTGATGAGAAGGACCCGATCCGAACTATGACACATTGGAGGACCCCGACCCAAACCAGTGATGGCGAGTGGACGTGGAGACCCGACCCGATCCGATCCGCTGAGGCGATGATGACCCGATCCGATCCAGCGAAGGAGGAGCACTCCGATCCGAACCGAACTGATGGCTACGAGGGGATCCGAACCGATCCGGTGATGACCAATAACCCGAGATGCAAAGGTAGTCCAAATGGAAGTTAGAGCTCAGGATCCAGTTGGGAACCAATGAGTTCACTTCATGGTTGGGCTTTGCTACGGAACGTGTGCTAAGGAGTTGTCGACTTTCATAACTTCGATTCACCACTGAAAATGGATAATGGGCTACTTATCAGTGCAGTAGAGTCATTATGACTCGAGGGGCAAGGTGATGGTAGCAAGACTACATTATCAGTGCAGTAGAGTCATTATGACTTGAGGGGCAAAGTGATGCGTAGTAGGACTATGAGCCAGTGCAGTGGGGTCATTGTGACTCCATGGGGCAAAGTGGACATAGTAAAGGATTAGTAAGGCTATGAGCCAGTGCAGTGGGATCATTGCGACTCCATGGGGCAAAGTGCACATAGCGAAGGATTTGTGGCTATGTATCAGTGTAGTGAGGCCATTTATGACTTCATGGGGCAAAGTGATCATAACAAGGTATGTAGGGTGATTGAAGTGGTGAATATCGTATGCTTTATGCACTGAGTGAGAAATGTGAGGATGGTTGCTATGTTTGATTGTTTGCCATCACTATGATATGCACCCCCCCCCCCCCCCGCGTTATCTTTACACCATTTGAAATTGCACCTTAGAGTGTTGTACAATATGTAGTGCTAACTCTTTGGTTGCAGGTCCTGGTTCAGGTATGTTTTAGTCCACCTGTTATTGTTATGTTTAGATGCTTATCGCTCATACCAGGCGTTATGTCTGACCCAGAGTTTTATGTCTCCTCTTATTACTCTGGGTGCTCACACGAGCAGACTAGAGACAGGTTAGCTAGTGATGCGCGAGTAGCTGATTCGGAGGCGAGCAGGAGGCTTCCACGTATGATATATAGATATTCTCCCTGTGTCATTGGTGGTCGCTACTTGGGCATTAGTAGTGTACCTCCTTTATCTTGCTTTAGTTTTTGAGACAGTTTGAAAAGTTGTAATAATGCTTAACTTTGGATCATAAGCTGTACTTGGATTTTCCGCTGCTATGTTAGTTGTTTCAGCTTATGCACTGTCTCACCTGTTTTATGTCAAGTATGTTATTATTATATTTTGTTCTATGCGCTGTGAGACATTCTACAGGTTCCTTGTTAGTCCATTTCCCCCTTCCCTTTTCCTTCTGACGACCGTCCCGTCCTGACTGGACATGTGTACAACACACTTTTGGAGTAAATGTCGGTTGGTGCGGGGCGGGTCGTCACAATATATATTTAATAATTATAATTTAATCCATTTAATTCTAAAAATATCCATGTGTTGATACGAACTCCAAATCAAACCAAACGACTGACGCCCCTAGCTAAATACCTCCGTTCCGAACACAATGGAATAGGTTTCGTAATCCGATTCGGCTGTTACGGTAGGTTTCCATCAAAATCAAAATATAACTCTATATATTGAATTTGAACGCGCATTTCAATTTACCGGGGCCACATACGAACATTAAAAATTCCAGAAAAATATTTTCTAGCTTCGTATTGATGATACGGTCCTAACAAAAGTAGTTTCGTCATATTCCGAGACCGTTTGAAAAATGGCCATTTTCCAGTCAATTAAAATCAACTAAAACTGGTCAAATGCGTTTTCCTTTGCCACCCTCGCATATTGATTCGAAAAATTACGAATTTTGAAACCTGGCAATAATTTGACATTGCGGATCCAACAAAAGTGATTTCGTCGAAAACCGAGGTCGTTTGCAAAATGACTATTTTCAAGGGCCTGAATTACATAGCGACTATTCTGAATTTTCAACTGGACGTATCTTTTGATTCCCGCTATGAAATTTTGATTTCCCGGATTCGTTAGAAAGATATTCATAAACAGATTTAAATATTTTTAGTTCCACTAAAATCCGGTTTATTTTGAATCCTGTACATTCATTTTAACTTTGAAATCAAATTATCGAACTACCGCGCCATTTTCAATTCCTTTTATAATTTAAAATAAATATTTATATTCTAACGACGATCTATATAAATATATATGTTCTAATTCTATTCAAAATAAATTTTTCGTCGTTATATTTAATAATAATTCATTTTAAATATTAAAATTCCGCTAAAACTGCCAAAATAATTTTTTTAAATTGGCTCGGATTTCTGGGTTGTTACAGGCACCCAGATTTTAGGTTAAAACAATAAACTCCAGGTCAGTCATGGGATTGGTTTGAGAACTAAAAAAGTTATTTAAAACTTTCCCTTAAAAATAGAATAAATCAAGGGACCACGCCGTACAACACGGAACGGGTTTGCTCCCAAAAATACCTGTGCATATAAATAAATAGCTCAATTCTTTTTCAAAAAATGAGGCTGTTATAAGACGCAGGTGCCATCACACAATGCAAAGCAAGCCGAAGGATAGAGTTTTCCCTTATAATAGCCAAACATGCTTGGTACGTTTAAAACAAATCATTTTGATATTACTATAAATGTATAGTGTCAAAATCAACTTCACATAGAAATGTATCAATCATAGACGGCACGGGTACCATATATCATGTCGCCATACCAGGCTCTACAAGTAAAACTAAAATGTCACGTATTGGAAATTAGATTCCGTCTATGAGTCGAGTCCAAGGATGGATCCTCACCGATTCAAGTTACTCTAGCAAATGCCTCAGGTTGCGCCCTTAGCAACCTTGGATCTTCAGGGTCGGTCCTCTCTTACTTTTGAGGATTGATTATTCCTGAACACACGTTTCCCACTACTATCGGACCTATCCATCGGCCCCGTAGTGACCGATATAACCGAGGCTACTTGCTATCCATCATCCACATAGGTAAAAATATATAAATGTCTGGGCTCCATGCCATGACACTACCCATAGTTAGAAAGAAACGTCGTGCACTCCTTGCAGTCATGATCCTGTTTTTGACTCATACCGAGGTGTGAGGCTTGCGAATTAACACTATACAAAAAGCTATGCTATTTAAAGCCATGCTTTGATCATAAACCACAAGACTCTGCTTTTTAACAAAAGCCTTGATCATTTACATCTCAGCATGCCACACTGATAATTCACGCCATGCGACTGATGTCTATTGATATATAACCTCTAATTAAGCTCGCATGTCTCAGAGAAGGGTGTTAAGCAAGAGAATAAATTCTCCGCCACCAAACAGATATATATTTAATAAAAATCAATCAACATAGAATAAAATCCAATGTCAGACACACATCCATTTACTAGTCCATTCTGGGTATGAACGAAACCGGAGGCATCTCGTCCCATATGTCCAATAAAGGAGAGAGGTCCTCGTATATCCGGTCAATCTCCAAGTACGTCTGGACGATCACAACTTGTTACCTTGTCTTGGGTGTACAACCCAATCAAGACATCAGTAATCATCCAAACGATGTGGAGATTTCCGGTCTTCAACCAACGTCTTCATCGTTGACTGATCGTTGAATCAATTATTCAGAATGGGTATAAACCCGGCCTTTCTGAGTAGTTCATGTATCTTATAATCAAGTGCTATAAAAACACAACATACCCTCATTCCAATCCAGAATATTCTTTTATTCAAATGTTCACATCATTCGGGAAATGTGACGACCCGATTTCCCGTTCTCACGGAAACAAGGTTATCTTTGGAATATAACACAGAAACATATAATAGCAGAACAGAATTAAATAAATACACCAGAATGAACAACAAAATATACTGGATAAAAGTAATCATCAGAGTTACACAGTATACAGGATCTTACTTAGTACAAATACAGTTCAGCTATACATAAATGTCTACAGCGGAAATAAACAAAATATGTACAATAGGAGTTGAACAGCATAAAAAGAAATAAATGATAGAATCCATCTTCAGCTCCAGCTATCCAGAAAGAACCAGCTAAACCTGAATACAAGGCTGCCCGTGTAGAAAAAGGGGCACCCGAGTTTGAGAGTGAAACAAACTACGAGTCAGTCATGGGACTGGTATGAGAAATCCACTCAACACATATATATAATTGGCTAATCACAGGGCCACGCCACTTTCGTGGAACGGGTTTACTCCATTGGATTGCCAGTGCTTTAAAACAAATCTTTCTTTTAAACATCGCTATGTTTTTTTATAAAAATGAAGCCATTATAAGACTCAGTTCCCATCACACAATGCAACGCAAACCGGAGGATAGAGTTTTACCTTATAATGGCCAAAATATGATTGATACGAATAAATCAAAGGCATTTGATATTATTGCTAGTGTTTATATGTTTTGAAACAATTTCAAATCATAACTATCAATCATAGACGGCATGGGTACCATATATCATGTCGCCATATATATATACAATCAAAACCGCACGATCACGTATTTGGAAATTGGATTTCCGTCATGAACCAAGGCAAAAGATAGTCCTTACCGAATTCGAGACTGCCTAGCCCGAGTCTCAGGGTCAGAGCTCGAGTGACCCTAGGAGCGACAGGGCCGATCCACACGGAGTGGATTAAAATGCCTGAGCACTACGTTTCGCCGCCCTTTGGGGCGTAAGCGAGCCAACAAGTGACTCCATCGGACCCGGATCGTCCAATCTAACCGAGGCGCCTCGCAACAGCAACAACCACATAAGTCAAACTCGTCAGGGCGTGTAAAACCACTGACGCCACTTTTAGCTAGGAGGAAACGTAGGCCCTCCCTGAGGTCCTTTCTCCCGTTTCTGGTTCATACCGGGGTGTGAGGCTCGCGAATTCACGTTATACACAAAGCTACGCCACACAGGCGGTGCTTTGATCATCACCACAAGACTTTGCTTTTCAACAGGAGCCCTGATCACTGCATCTTAGCATGCCACACAGAATAAATCCTATGTCAGACACACAGTCCATTTACAAGTCCGTTCTGGGTCTGAACGAAACCGGAGGCACTAAATACCTCGCAAACCCTTTGATCAACACGTACGTCTGAACGATCACCACTCATTATCCATATTTCGGGATGCCTCCCAATCAGGACCTCGGTTACCATCCAAACGAGGTGAAGATCTCCGGTCTTCGACCACCATCTTCATCTTCGAATTTCAATCGTCGGTCGATTATTCGAAATGAGAATTAACTCGGCCTTTCCAAATAATTCACGTATATTTAGAATTTCAAATCGATTTATTTCAATGGTTAAATTATTCGACAACACCAATTGTGTTCTTTAATGTAATTTTCACACCAAACACATTCAACCATCAAAAGCCACGCAAATCAAGCAAATTCAGTTTATTTCTATTCCATATCGCTTATGATATTTTATAACTATTTATCGCTATTTTTATTTATTTTAAAATAGCCGTTTTATTCAAAACGACGCTTCGGGCCATAAGGCGGCCGTGGCGCTGTTTTTCTTCAGATTTGATTTACACATATCTGAAAATCTAACCGTTGGATCTTCACAAAATTTACATCATTTGAAAGGTCTTTTCAAAACGAACCCAACGGTTCCAGTTTCGGGAAAATCCGACGGTCGGATCTCCCGGTACAATCGTTTGAATTTTCGATTTCAAATTTCGAACTGCAGCGTCGTTATTCGATTAAATATAATTTTATTTATATATATAAATAAATATAATCATTTCTGGCGCTGTTTTTCTTCAGATTTGAATTAAACATTCCAGACAATCCAACCGTTGGATTTTTACAAGGTTGGTGCCGTTGGAAAGATTATTCCAAGGCGAACCCAACGGTTGAGGTTTCGGGAAAATCCAATGGTCGGATTTCCCGTACTAGTCGTTTGAAATCACGGTTTCAAAATACGAACTGCACGACTTCGTTTCGTTTTAATTTTATTTATATTTATATAGTTATATAAATATAGTTCATTCAACGATTTCAATATCGTTTTCACTTCAAAAAATTTTCTAACACCTTAAATTTTGGAAAAATTTCGCCATAACCTCCCCTGTACCGGGAGCGTCGGGAAATCGCAAATAGCGTCCCGGTCCTTCTAATCTCAAAAAGAAAAAGAAAAAGCCAAGCGGCTAGCCAACAGGCTCAAAATCATCACCCAAACAAATCAGTAAATGTGTACCTATTTGTCGGGCACAAATTTTATTCCTCTTCTCTAGCCCCTTTGCTATAACCTGTTCAATGAATATGCATGTACATATATATACAGTCCATATCATTTTTCATTTTCTATTCGACTTCATATTCGATTTCTATTTGGTTTAAAAACTCCATTCATTCTAATGTTACATAAATAGGTGCAAATCATTTCATTAGCTAATTAATGAATATTTCAACTCATATATGTTTATTTTGAACAAGTGGCTATTTTTAACCCTTCACATTTCAACGATTTATGCATACAATAAAAATGTGATTTTTATTGTAAAACAATTCATTTCAAAACACTATTTTTCTATATAGTTCATATAGTCGATAAAAGGTGATTTTTATTATCAAACAATTTATTTCAAAATATGAATTCCATTCAACACATGAATTTCTAAACAACGAATGAATATCAATTCAACACATGAATGTTTTCAATAGTTTTTATATATAGATAAAAATGTGATTTTTGTTATCGAACAATTTATTTCAAAATATGAATACCATTCAACACATGAATTTCTAAACAACGAATGAATATTAATTCAACACATGAATGTTTTCAATAGTTTTTATATATAGATAAAAATGTGATTTTTGTTATCGAACAATTTATTTCAAAATATGAATACCATTCAACACATGAATTTCTAAACAACGAATGAATATCAATTCAACACATGAATGTTTTCTATAGTTTTTATATATGGATAAAAATGTGATTTTTGTTATCGAACAATTTATTTCAAAATCTGAATACCATTCAACACATGAATTTCTAAACAACGAATGAATATCAATTCAACACATGAATGTTTTCTATAGTTTTTATATATAGATAAAAAATGTGATTTTTATTATCGCACAATTTATTTCAAAATCTGAATACCATTCAACACATGAATTTCTAAACAACGAATGAATATCAATTCAACACATGAATGTTTTCTATTCAATGAATAAATATAGTTTAAGCATATGAAAATAATTCAAACACACAAATATTATTCAAAATTTCGGCAGCATAACGGCAGGGTAGTTACACCGGCACCGTCCCTAGTACGGCTCCTCGCTCTACCTTAAAACCTCGCGGTTTTTGACAATGGGAATCATGCATCTAGTTCGCACGCAGGCGGCATGTATATATTTATTTCATTTCCACAAACTAATCCTATGTGGTTTCAACCAAATATTTCACAACCACAAATGGGTATTTTTCAACCACAATCAACCAATGTCAATCACAAACAATCCCAAACAACCATTCGCTATCAATCAAATTTTCACAACAATTTCAACCAATAAATATCGTCCATGGTTTGTGGACGAGGGGCGTATATATATATATATATATAGATATATAGATATTTATATATAGCTATTCACTTTCATTTTCAACTCATATATATATAAATTTTAAATCAGAAATCTCACCAATAGCTATCCAACTGCACGACACTTCCTAATAGAAATCTTCGCCTATTTGTCGCTTTCACCCGTATTCTCTGCATATGTAAAAATAGAATTTTTACCATGCTATTCAATAAATAAAAATATGATTTTTATTTTTGCTTTCAACATATAAAAATATGATTTTTATTTTTGCTTTCAACATATAAAAATATGATTTTTATTTCGCTTTTAAAATCAGTTTTTCCTGGCTTTTTAAAATCAGTTTTTATCTTAAAAACAAAATCAGTTTTTATGCTCTCTTTACAAAAATCCAGTTTTAAAAATTCTTTTATAATCAGTTTTATACTTTATAAAATAAATCAGTTTTATTTCTTTATTTTTAAAACAGTTTCAGTTTTTAAAATACTTTTAAAAATTCAGTTTTAAAGTTCTTTTAAAAATTCAGTTTTACTTCTATAAAAATTTCAGTTTTAAACTTTAACAAAATCGGTTTTTAAACTTTAAAAACAAAACAGTTTTATTTCTTTATTTTTAAAACAGTTTTTAATACTTTAAAAACAGAATCAGTTTTATACTTTTTTTTTTAAAAAAAAAAATTCAGTTTTTAATTTCTAAAACCAAAATCAGTTTTAAAAAATCTTTTCAAATCAGTTTTTACTTTTTATTAAAAAAACAGTTTTTTAACTGTATAAAAAAAAATTCAGTTTTTAATAGGCTAAAATAAAATCAGTTTATTATTTTTTTTCTGTTTTAAAATTCAAGTTTTTATACTTTTAATAAATCTCAGTTTTACAAGAATTCAAAAATAAAAATAAAAAAAATAAAAATGAAAATACTTACAGATAAAAAGGGGGGGTCTGCAGATCGTCGGAGGCGGGCTCTCGAGGGTGGCGGTCGGCGGTTCAGCGTTGTCAGCGAGGGAGGGGGGCTTCGTCGGCGTTCGAGGTTAGGGGGGGGGGCTTCGTCGGCGTTCGAGGTTAGGGGGGGCGGCTTCGTCTGCGTTCGAGGTTAGGGGGGCGGCTTCGTCGGCGTTCGAGGTTAGGGGGGGCGGCGGCTTCGATCTAGGTTTTCTTCCTTTTTTTTTTTTTTTTTTTTTTATTATCCGAACTGTTTCTGTTATGAAGTCGGGGGGCCAGGCAGGAGAATAAAGGGGAGGGGGGGAATTTTTTTTTTTTTTATTATTTAATTATTATTTTTGCAAATAGGTTGACTGTTACACTCGACCTCGAAACGAGGCCCACCGCCTGTCGCCCATAGCGTTTCACCCCCATTCTGAACACAATGGGATATGTATCGCAAGCTGATTTGATCGTTATAGTCAGTTTCCTTTTGAATTTTCATTTAAATCATTATATTGAATTTTAAACGCACATTTCAAATTACCGGGGTCACATACTAACTAGAAAAATTCCAGAAAAATATTTTCTAGCTTCGTATTGACGATACGGTCCTAACAAAACTAGTTTCGTCGAATTCTGAGACCGTTTGAAAAATGGCCCATTTCCAGTCGATTAAATTCAACAGAAACTGGTCAAACGCGTTTTCTTTTGCCACGCTCACATATTGATTCGAAAAATTATGAAATTTGAAATCTAGTAATAACTTGACACTGCGGATCTAACAAAAGTGGTTTCGTCGAAATCCGAGGTCATCTGCAAAATGTCCATTTTTAAGGGCCTGAATTCCATAGCGACTATTCAGAATCTTCAATTGGACATACCTTTTGATTCCCGCTATCAAATTTCGATTGGTCATATTCGTTAGAAAGATGTTCACTAACAGATTTAAATATTTTTGGTTTCACTAAAATCCGGATTGTTTTGCACCCGGTATATTCAATTGAAGTTTGAAATCGAATTATCGAACTACCGCGCCATTTTCTATTCTATATATAATTATAATTAATTATATTCGTTTTCAAATGTCGATTCAAACTCAGTTTTCATCGCCATTATTTAAAATATTTATTTTAAATATTTTAAATCCATTATTTTAGCCAATTTAAAAATTTTAAATTGGTTCAGATTTTCTGGGTCGTTACAGGAAAGTTTCCCATTAATGTTATCAAAGATAAATTCATTAAATTTATTCTTTAATCTTCCTTTGGATATCAGTTCAAACCTAATTAAGTTTTATCCAAGATAGTCGGGATTAGCGCACCTTACCGAAGTAGTCATTTGTTTTATTTCCCAGTCCCAACCTATTCATCCCATGGAGAAAAACTGGTAGCACTCCATATCTAACACCACGGTGTTATCGGTAAAATTAATTACCATTTCCCGTTCAAATCTAATTAAAGATTTAACTATCGCCTGGGGTAATAACTAGTGGTACTCCATTCTCGATCATTTTCCAAATTTAATAATTTAAATTATCGCATTCACATTTCAATCTAATTAAAGATTCATTAAAACTCTACTTAGTTTTAATCTTCCCAAAAATCAATATTAATGATTATTTAACTTTGGGAAATCAAACATGCTGCATCGACAATCTACACTGTACCATTGATTTCTGCCGATATATAACCTCGAAGCTCGTAAGTCTTAGAGAAGGGTGTTAAGCAAGAGAATAAATTCTTCACCACCAAACAGATATATATTTAGAAGGGATCAACAATACGGTTCGAAATATAATGTTAGAATGTAATTCTGTCTTTAACTTGGTTAAAGAACTAATGTAATTTAAAACGCAGTTCACGATAAACCCAAAATCACATTCCATTAATAATGGAATCTTCACGAAAAACAGATTAATATATAATCGATATCAATTTCCGTATCCGACTAATAATATAAATGGAATAATGGCAAAGCCTTTTGAATTCCATATATATTAACAGTCTTCCTCCATAGAAGTTCACTTCGATTATTACCAAATCAAATTCCATTCCATTCCAATTTAATATATTAAATTGAAAAACTTTACTTTGGAAAATTCCTATTAAATCTTAATAAAAGATTTGTATGTTCCAAATCACATTTCACTGTTAATCGGGTTAAAGAACGAATGTCGTTAAAAACACAGTTCATAATAAACCCAATTCAAATTCCATTTTTATTCCAATTATTAAATATAACTGGAAACTCCAATAATCTTAATTAAAAGATTTATTCTTTTCACATGGGGTTTAAGAACAGTGTTATTTAAGACACCATTCATGACAAACTCAAAATCCAATTCTTTTATTCAGTTCCAATTAAATATTAATTATATGGAAAACTTCACTAATAATTAAAATATTTATTCTTTTCTCAATTGGGTTTAAGAACAGTGTTATTTAAAAGACATCATTCACGACAAACCCAAAATTCAATTTAATATTAAATACAAGGATTTGAATAGAAATTATATCGGCTTATATTCAATATCAAATTCTGAAACTAACGGATATCATATTGGGAATAACGATATCTGTATCCTCCAAATTCCCATAACAATATCCATATAACCACGGAATCCAATATCGAAATATTCCAAAGATTATTTCCATTCCAATCCATTCCAATTTATTCATTATAAAATTTTGGTAATTTTTAAAACCATTTCAAATCCAATTTATTTCTTTAAAAATATTGGATTATTATTCTAGTTAATAACTAGTTCATTTAGATATAAATATATTTTTATCCTTACTGTGATGACCCCAAACCCCATGTCACGTAAGCAGGGATAATTAATGGAATATAACACATAAACAATAATAGCAGAACAGAAATATAGAATTACAACAGATAATGTACATCAAATTACACTGGAAATAATATATCATCAGAGTTACACAGCATAATAGGATCATACTTAGTACAGAATACAGTTTCAGCTTAATATAAAATGTCTGCAGCGGAATCAAACATAATGTACGAAATGAAGTCTGAACAGCATAATAGAAATGATAGGATCCATCTTCATCTCCATAGCTATCCAGAATGAGTCTGTTAAAACCCGAATACAAGGCTGTCTGTGTGGAAAGAGGGCACACTAGTTTGCAAAGCGAAACAAACTACGAGTCAGTCATGGGACTGGTATGAGAAATTTACTTAACCTATTTAATAATAAGGCTAATCACAGGACCACGCTGCTAACGTGGAACGAATTTACTCCATTGGATTGCCAGTGCATGAAATAAAGTAAATCGTTAAACAACGCAATGCTTTTTAGAAAAATGAAACCATTATAAGACTCAAGTCCCATCACACAATGCAACGCAAACCGGAGGATAGAGTTTTACCTTATAATGGTCAAAAATGCTTGATACGATAAAACAGATTTGATATTATTATTAGTGTATATATGTTTCAAAAACATTTCAATCATAATGTATCAATTATAGTTGGCATAACTACCATATACTATGCCGTCAAATATAGATTTACAATCAAAACCGCATGGGGTCGTATTGGAAGTTGGATTTCCATTATGAACCAAGACAAGGGATCGTCCTTACCGAATTCGAGACACTCTAGCTCGTGCCTCAGGACTCAGACTCAGGTGATCCCTTAGGAGCCACAGGGCCGGTCCACACATATGTTAGTGGATTATATAAAATTCCTGAACAATACGTCTCCCCGCCCTATGGGGCGTAAATAAAGAGCCACTAGGGATCCAATCCGAGGTATCTCGCTTTCCATCATCCACATAACTAAAAATGTCTAGGCTCCATACCATGACACCAATCCTAGATAGAAAGAAACGCATGTTCTCCCTGGATCCTTCTCCCATTTCTGGTTCATACCGGAGTGTAAGGCTCGCGAAGTAATGCTATACACAAAGCTATGCTAAATAAATCTATGCTTTGATCATCAACCACAAGACTTTGCATTTCAACAAAAGCCTTGATCGTTTGTATCTTGGCATGCCACACTGACAATTCACGCCATGCGACTGATGTCTATCAATATACAACCTGTGAGCTCGTACGTCTTAGAGAAGGATGTTAAGCAAGAGAATAAATTCTCCACCACCATACAGATATATATTTAATAGAAATCAATCATCACAGAATAAAATCCAATGTCATACACACATCCATTTACAAGTCCGTTCTAGGTCTGAACAAAACCGGAGACACCTTATTCCTCATTCCATATGTCTAATAAGGAAGAGAGGCTCTCGCATATTTGGACAATCAACAAGTACGTCCGGACAACTTCCAATATAACCCTTTCAAGGCGGCAACTCCAATCAAAGGCATCAGTAGTCATCCATTCGATGTGAAGATCGTCGGTCTTCAACCACCATCTTCAATCCGTCGACTTCTAGTCGTCGTATAATTATTTGAAATGAGATTTAACTCGGCCTTTTCAAACAATTCGCGAATATATATAATTCAAAATCATTTCATTTCATTTCATATCATTTATAACATTTTATAACGATTTATCGCTATTTTTATTTATATAAAAATAGTCATTTTTAAATAAACGACGCTTCATGTCATTACCTTGACCTGGCGCGGTTTTTATCAAAATTTGAATTACACAATTCTCAAAATCTAACCGTTGGATCTTAGCAAATTTTATATTGTTGGAAATACCTTTCCAAAGCGAACCCAACGGTTCTGATTTTGGGAAAATCCGACGGTCGGATCTCTCGGTATAATCGTTTAAAGTTACGATTCCAAATTAAGAACTACCGCGCGCGATTTGTTTAGTTATAATATATATATATATATATATATATATATATATATATATATATATATATATATATATATTAATTCGTTCAACGATTTCAACATCATTTCCTTTCTACCATATAGTTAACACCATTTTAATGAATCATAATTACATTAAAATGTAATTTTTAATGTTTCAACATTTTTATCAAACTATGAATATTTTTGAAGAAATCATAATTTCATTAGAAATGTAATTTTTAATGTTAAACCATTTTACCAAACTTGAATCTTTTTAATGATATCATCTTTACATTAAAAATGAATATTTAATGTCCAAAACACATTTTTATCAACATTGAATCTTTTTATATGAAATCATACATCACATTAAAAATGTAATTTTTAATGCCAAAAATATTTTCAATATCATTGAATCTTTTAAATGAAACCATACATTACATTAAAAATGTAATCATTAATCTTTCTTTTATTACATTAAAAATGTAATCTTTAATCTTTCTTTTATTACATTAAAAATGTAATCTTTAATCCTTCTTTTATTACATTAAAAAATGTAATCTTTAATATTTCTTTTATTGCATTAAAAAATGTAATCTTTTATTTTTCTTTTATTACATTAAAAAAATGTATTCTTTTATTTTTCTTTTATTTCATTAAAAAATGTAATCTTTTATTTTTCTTTTATTACATTAAAAAATGTAATCTTCTATTTTTCTTTTATTACATTAAAAAATGTAATCTTTTAATTTTCTTTTATTACATTACCAAATGTTATATTTTATTTTTCTATGTTAACACATTTTTCATTTCATATAATGATCATTTTTCATATTTCTACATACACAATAAAAGTGAAATTTTTATTGTTAATATATTTTCCTTTCCGAATAATAATCATTTTTAATCCTTTCTTATATACAATAAAATGTAAATTTTTATTGTCAATATATTTTCATTTCAAATCAATGAATATTTTTAAATCTTTTCTAATATACAATAAAATGTAAATTTTTATTGTCAATATATTTTCATTTCGAATCAATGAATATTTTTAATTCTTTTTTTATATACAATAAAACGTAAATTTTTATTATCAATATATTTTCATTTCAAATCAATGAATATTTCTAAATCTTTTCTTATATACAATAAAATGTAATTTTTTATTGTCAATATATTTTCATTTCAAATTAATGAATATTTTTAAATCTTTTACATTAAAGATTCATTTACATTAAAATGTAAATTTCAATGTAAAACGTATTTATTACAACCAATGACTCTTTTTTAAAGATTCCTTTATATTAAAATGTAAATTTCAATGTAAAACATTTTTATTATGCAATGACTCTTTTTTTTAAAGATTCCTTTACATTAAAATGTAAATTTCAATGTAAAACATTTTTATTACAACCAATGACTCTTTTTAAAGATTCCTTAACATTAAAATGTAAATTTCAATGTAAAACATTTTTATTACAACCAATGACTCTTTTTAAAGATTCCTTTACATTAAAATATAAATTTCAATGTAAAACATTTGTATTACAACCAATGACTCTTTTTAACTTACAATAAAAATATGCATTTTTATGTTAACATATAACGATTATTTTATACAAATAAAATAAAAATGTCTTTTTATTGTTAAACAATTTTTCTATTCATACTAAGATCATTTTCATATACAATAAAAATTGTATTTTAATTATTAAACAAATTTTCTATTCAAATATGATTATTTTACATAATTTATATACAATATAAAAATCTAATTTTTTTATTGTTCAACAATTTTATACCATAACATGAATATTTTGTAACACATGAATATTTCAGAAAAGTTCGACAGAATAACGGCAGGGTAATTAAAACCGGCACCGTCCCTATTACAGCTCCTCTGCTAACCTAGGCCTCACGGCGATACAAGGGTTTTATTTTCCTAATACAATTTTTTTCACTATACAATCCATTTTAACAATTTCAACCAATTTTGTTTCGATCACAATCAATCACCAAAAATCAACCAATTTCACACCACAAAACAATCAAGTCGTCCATGGTATGTGGACGACGATGTCGGGAGTTTCTAAACTTCGGTTGCAACCTAAAATAATTTTATTCAATTATTTTTGAATTCAAAAATCTCACTTTGCTTTTTAATCCGTCTAAAATTATAGAAAGCTCCAAAAATTCTCCGGTCAGTTCTGAAATGTAGATCTTGAATTTACAGTCCCAACGCTTCGTGTTTCATCGAATTTCATTATCATATAACAAAGATATGATTTTTATAATTAAATCGAATTTCGCCACACTTTTAAATGTTGTAAACAATTAAATTATATACCTCATCCTTTATCAGAAAACAGGCCGATGCTTGACCAATTTGTTCAAAGCTAGGTCGGGATTTCGTTTGCAATCCGCGCGGCTAGAAGGCAATCAGATTCCACCATGATGTAAGGCTACAGGCGGCGCACCACCTCCAGGGAGCAAGGTCAACTCGACGGCGGGTTTGAGGTGGATTTTGGTGCGAGGCGGAGCAAGTTTGGGGGCGTGATTCCCGGTGTATACACAACGAGGGAAGGCGAGGGTGGTACAGATTTAAAGAGGATAAGATCTTCTACAAATTTCCCTCAAGAAGCACTTGATTTCATTGTGAGGATTGGAAGTTATGGAGGAAGATTCGACTGAGCAATTATGGCCCTTTAAACTGAAATGGCGGCGGCTAGATTAGAATTAGGGTTTTGAAATTCTTATTATAATATTTTATTATTAAATTTTCTAAATTTCATAAAAAGCCCGTTAACTCACATGAACTCCAAATCCAGCCCAACAAACATTACCCCTAGCCAAATACCCCTATTCCGGACACAATGGACTAGGTATCATCAACCCATTTGATCGTTTCAGTCCATTTTTCTTTAAATTAGAATATAAAACATTTAATTATTAAATATGATCGTACATTTTAATTTGCTGAGGCCACATACTGGTTCTAAAAATTCCAAAAAAATAGATCTAGCTATGTTTCGATGATATGGTCCTAACAAAATTAATTTCGTCGAATTTGGGGATCATTTGAAAAATGGTCATTTTTGGTCGATCCAAATTGACTTAAATTGACAAAACATGTTTTGATTTACCACACTCACATATTAATTCCAAAAAATATGAAAATTGGAATCTTGCAATAATTTGACATTCCAGATTCAATCAAAGTGGTTCCGTCGAAAATGGAGGTCATTTGCAAAATGGTTATTTTTAAAGGCTATATATTATATTAAATCCCATAACGACTATTCTAAATATTCAACTGACCATAACTTTTTATTCTCGCTATAAAATTTCAAATTTTCACATTAGTTATATCTTTAAACAAAATTAAATATTTTTGGTTTTACTGAAATCCGATTTATTGAATCCTGTACATTTAGTCAAAGTTCAAATTCAAATTTTCAAACCACCGCGTTGTTTCTAACTCCTTTTTATAATTAAAATAAATTTATTCATTCTAACTTCGATTTAAATAAATTTTTAATCATTATTATTTAAAATAAATTATTTTAAATATTGAAATTTCATAAAAATAACCAAAATAAAAATTTTAAATTGGTTCTTATTTTCCGGGTTGTTACAATCTCCCCCACTTAAAATATTTTCGTCCCTGAAAAGGAAACAAAAGTAAAGTAGGAAACAAAACAGAAAATGTAAAATATTTTAAATGTACCTTGCCCCAGAGCTATTCAGAAATATCCACTCTACACTGGGGATAAGCCTGTTTAATGCTTTCTTCGATCTCCCATGTACAGTCTCT
This sequence comes from Allium sativum, assembly GCA_030737875.1. Taxonomy (NCBI): domain Eukaryota; kingdom Viridiplantae; phylum Streptophyta; class Magnoliopsida; order Asparagales; family Amaryllidaceae; genus Allium; species Allium sativum. The sequence goes on from CM060926.1 coordinate 44,372,905, forward strand.
AGGATCTCCGCTCCACTGCACTTTGATAGATGAATTCTCTTGTTTCTCAGAACTCGGGTTTCTTTGCCAATAATTTTCACTGGCTCTTCTCACTGCTAAGCTCGGGGTAATCTCCAATTCTTGTTGTGCTACTTCCTCCACATTCAAGTCTCAATCATGTACATGCTTTCGAAGTTGAGACACATGGAATACATCATGTACCCCTAGCAACCAGTCAGGCAACTGAACCCTATAAGCGAGAGTTCCAATCCTTTCGAGTATAAGAAATGAACCAATGAATCTAGGAGCCAACTTCCCAGACTTCCCAATAGGAACTACTCCTCTCAACGGGGAAACCCTCAAGTATACATAATCACCAACAAAAAATTCTAAATACCTTCTTCTTGAATCTGCATAGCTCTTCTGTCGGCTCTGAGAAGTTATCCGTCGCTTCTTAATAAAACCGACTTTATCCGAAGCTTCACGAATCATGTCGGGACCCAATACTAGTCTATTGCCTGGTTCTTCCCAACATGTAGGAGATCTACAAGGTCTACCATATAGTGCTTCGAATGGCGACATTTGCAATCTTTCTTGGTAACTGTTATTATAAGAGAACTCAACCAAATGCAAGTGATCTTCCCACAATCCACCAAAATCAAGAATGCATGCCCGCAACCAGTCTTCCAGTATACGATTCACCCTCTCATTCTGGCCATCTATTTGAGGATGATAAGCGGTGCTCATATTCAATTTTGTCCCCAGATCCTCTTAGAATGCTTCCCAGAATTTACTAGCAAATATCGGATCACGGTCACTAACAATATTGCTGGGAACTCATGTAGTCTAACGATTTCTCTGAAATAAATTTGCGCCAGACTTCGTGCTGTTCTGTTTGATCTGACAGGAATAAAATGGGCGGTCTTCGTGAAACAGTCTACGATCACCCATATACTGTCATTACCTTTCCTGGTTCGGGGCAAGCCATCGATGAAATCCATGGAGATTTGATCCCACTTGCAAATTGGAACCTCTAGTGGTTGTAACAAACCGGTAAGTTTCTGCTGATCACTTTTGACTTGTTGACAAGTGGAACACCTGCTAACATATATGGAAATGTCCCTTTTCATAGATTTCCACCAGAAAGTGCGCTTGAGATCATGATACATCTTACTCACCCCTGGATGAATACTAAGCTTGGACTTGTGTAATTCATCCATTACTTCTCTTCTGAGCTTAGGAATATTCGGGACACAAATTCGGCCTAATAACCTCAGAACTCCCTTGTTATCAATTTGGAAACTCAAGGGTTCGCCTTCCTAAACTCTTTTACTAATTCTATGAATAAATTCATCATCTTTCCGAAGAGAAAAGACTTGGTCAATCAATGAAGTTGTAATAATGAGATTAGCGTTAATGGCATTCTTCCTGTTAAGTGCATCTGCTACAACATTGGCTTTCCCTGGAGTATACAAAGTATTAAGATCGTATGTCGCAAGAAATTCTAACAAACGCTGCTGTCTCAAATTCAAGACCTTCTGGGTGAACAGATACTTCAATGATTTATGATCTGTACATAATTCGAACTTCTCATCCAAAAAATAGTGCCTCCATATTTTCAAAGCAAACACGATGGCTAACAACTCAAGATCATGAGTAGAATATCTTTTCTCATGCAGCTTCAACTGATGGCTAGCATAAGCAACGACTTTGCCTCTTTGCATTAATACCGCACCAGTACCTTCAATAGAATCATCTTCATAGACGGTCAAATCTTGATTGCCATCAATAATAGTCAACACTAGAGCTGTAGTCAACATTAATTTCAGTGTGTCCAATTAAACCTTGTATGCTTCTTACTAAGTTTCGTCAATGGACAAGATAGCTTCGAAAAATCCTCAATGAATTTCCAACAATATCCAGCAATTCCTAGAAAACTTCTGACTTTTGTAGGAGTGCTAGGCTGCTTCCAATCTTGAATGGCTGTGATCTAGCTTGGATTCACTACAATTCCTTCCTTCGATACTACATGACCGAGGATCTTTACTTCTTCTTGCTAGAATATACATATAGAAAATTTGACTTTTAAAATATTCTTTCTCAGAATTTCTAAAACTTCTTCCAAATTCTTCTCACGCTCGGCAGTTGACTTAGAGAAGATTAAGATATCGTCAATGCAAACCAGCACAAATTTATTTAAGACATCACGAAATACTCTGTTCATTAGATCGAAAAAATAAGCAGGAGCGTTACATAAGCCGAACAACATTACTAACCACTCATAAAATATGTCTGGACCTCTGAAAGCTGTCAAGGGAACACATTCTTCAGCAATCCGCAGTTGATGGAAACCTGCAGCTAGGTCCATTCTTGAAAATACCTTAGCTCCATTCAAACGATCCAATATATCATCTGTACAGGGCAATGGATATTTGTTCTTGAGCGTCTACTTGTTTAAATCTCCATAATCCACACATAATCTGAGAGTACCGTCTGATTTTGGAACAAAAACTACTGCTGCACCCCAATTCGAAAAGCTAGGCCTAATCAGACCTTTCCACAAAAGTTGTTTAGGTTGATTACCTAATTCCTCTTTCTCTTTCCATGTCACTCTTCGAATAGGATGCACAACTGGCCTTGCATTCGAAACTAAATCAATCCCGAAGTCAATTTCTCTTTGCGGAGGTAAGCTATCTACTTCTTCGAACACATCCGCATAATTCTTAACGACAGGAATATTTTCAATGGCAGTGGGAGAAACCTCAAGAGCAACCCAAAATTCTTTTCTATCTGAATCTGAGCTTACACAGGGTATAACAATATTGGACATCTTCGTTTTAATTCTAACAACTCCTTCTGCACATTTAACTTCAACTTCATATTTAGTTAGCCAATCCAACCCAAGAATGATGTCAAATTCAGATAAATCCATAACGATTAAGGTGCAAGAAAACAGATAATGGGAATAAGTGACGGGCACTTTACAATACAAACCAAGAACAAGAGAACCATTGATTGGATTATGAACTTTAATCAATTCTTTAAGATTCCTTAATTTTAGATTTAGCTTCTTGACTGTATTACTCGAAATGAAGCTTTGCGACGCGCCCGTATCAAATAATACTATAACAGGAATATTGTTGACAGTGAGAGTGCCTTCCAAAACATCTGGCCTTTGCTGACTAGCTGAAGGTGTTGGAGTTTCTGCTACTTCATTTACATGAGCTACTACAGACTCCTTTGATTGCTGGCAATTCTTCGCAATATGACCAGACTGGTGACACTTATGGCATTTTCTGCTCTCTTGAGACTTCTTATTGGATTTAGACCCATCCTTTCTTTTTTTCTTTAGAAGTCTGCAATTTATCGCCAAATGTCCTTGTCTATTGCAGTTAGAGCATGTGGCAGTCGTTAATGATTCTTCTTTAACCTTTTTCTTATCATCTTTAGGCTTCTTACTGACCTCTGACTTTGTACTTGCCTCAGGGCTATTAGTTTCAAACTTCCTTTTGTTGCTAGAACTGCCATCCTCTTCATCTTCCAAACCATGTTGTTTATGATATACTCACAGAGGTAAGCCATTTGTATCATTTCAGAAAAAAGAAGGTTCACATGTGCAAGTACTCTACCTTCGTATTTCTTATGAAGTCCACTGATAAATCTCAGATTCTTCCTTATAGGATCTCAAATTAGTTCTGGGGTAAAACGAGAAAGTTCATAGAATTTATTCTGATATTCCTGGATGGTCATATCTCCTTGTTTCAGATTATAAAACTCATCATATAGCCACTCAGTTGCTTCTAGAGGAATAAATCTTTCTTTGAAAATTTCTTTAAATCTATCCCAGGTAATATTACCTTCTGGATTTTCCACAGTAGTAGTTTCCCACCAGATTAGAGCTTCGTCTTTGAGTGCCCAAGATGCCAGTAATCTTTTCTTATCATATCTCAACTTTAAGCCTTCAAATATTCTCTCAGAAGAATGGATCCACACTTGTGTTTCAATAACAGATTCTTCGCCCGAGAATGGTACTCCACCCAGATTTCGATACTTCATTACTAGAGCTTCTAGATATGGTTCTGGCTACGGGAGCAAAATTGGCTCATTAGATTGCTGAACCATAAAATTACTTCTTCTGTTTTTGCCACTCATTTTCTGCTAAGTCTGCAAATAGCAAACAAAGAGTTAGGCCAATAGAAAAGATATTGTAAAGCATAGAGACATATGTAAATGAATCTATGGGGGTGTATTTTATTCTACTATACTCATTCTAGGACATTACTAATCCTATCTATGATGAGTTATTCGTCTTAGAATACTGTTGATTCTATTTCTGTCAAGTTTATTTATATGTTATATTCCGGAGCTAAGATTAACCAAAGCTCTGATACCAACTGTGATCACCCCATACCCCATGCCACGGAAGCAGGGATAATCATTGGAATATAACACATAAACAATAATAGCAGAACAGAAATATAGAATTACAGCAGATAACGCACATCAAATTACACTGGAAATATATATCATCAGAGTTACACAGCATAATAGGATCATACTTAGTACATAATACAGTTTCAGCTTAACATAAAATGTCTACAGCGGAATCAAACATAATATACTAAATGAAGTCTGAACGACATAATAGAAATGATAGGATCCATCTTCAGCTCCATAGCTATCCAGAATGAGTCTGCTAAAACCTGAATACAAGGCTGCCCATGTAGAAAGAAGGCACCCGAGTTTGCAAAGTGAAACAAACTACGAGTCAGTCATGGGACTGGTATGAGAAATCTACTCAACCTATTTAATAATAAGGCTAATCACAGGACCACGCCGCTGATGCGGAACGGGTTTACTCCATTGGATTGCCAGTGCATGAAATAAAGCAAATCGTTAAACAATGCAATGCTTTCTAGAAAAATGAAACCATTATAAGACTCAAGTCCCATCACACAATGCAACGCAAACCGGAGGATAGAGTTTTACCTTATAATGGACAAAATGTTTGATACGATAAAATGGATTTGATATTATTATTAGTGTATATATGTTTCAAAAACATTTCAATTATAATGTATCAATTATAGTTGGCATAACTACCATATACTATGTCGTCAAATATAGGTTTACAATCAAAACCGCATGGGGTCGTATTGGAAATTGAATTTCTATCATGAACCAAGGCAAGGGGTCATCCTTACCGAATTAGAGACACTTTAGCCCATGCCTGAGGACTCAGACTCAGGTGAGACCTTTGGAGCCACAGGACCGACCCATACATATGTTAGTGGATTATATTAAATTCCTGAACAATACGTCTCCCCGCCCTATGGGGTGTAAATAAAGAGCCACTAGGGACTCCAATCCGAGGTACCTCACTTTCCATCATCCACATAAGTAAAAATGTCTGGGTTCCATACCATGACACCACTCCTAGCTAGAAAGAAACACATGTTCTCCCTGGATCCTTCTCCTGTTTCTGGTTCATACCAGTGTGTGAGGCTCGCGAAGTAACGCTATACACAAAGCTATGCTAAATAAATATGTGCTTTGATCATCAACCACAAGACTCTGCTTTTTAACCAAAGCTTTGATCATTTGCATCTTGGCATGCCACACTGACAATTCACGCCATGCGACCGATGTCTATCAATATATAACCTCTGAGCTCGTACGTCTCAGAGAAGGGTGTTAAGCAAGAGAATAAATTCCCCGCCACCATACAGATATATACTTAATAGAAATCAATAATCACAGAATAAAATCCAATGTTAGACACACATCCATTTACAAGTCCATTCTAGGTCTGAACGAAACCGGAGACACCTTATTCCTCGTTCCATATGTCCAATACGGAAGAGAGGCTCTCGCATATCTAGAAAATCAACAAGTACGTCCGGACAACTAACACTGTAACCCTTTCAAGGCGGCAACTCCAATCAAAGGCATCAGTAGTCATTCATTTAATGTGAAGATCGCCGGTCTTCAACCACCGTCTTCAATTCTTCGACTTCTAGTCGTCGTATAATTATTTGAAATGAGATTTAACTCGGCCTTTTCAAATAATTCGCGAATATATATAATTAAAAATCATTTCTTTTCATCCCATATTGTTTATAACATTTTATAACGATTTATCGCTATTTTTATTTATATAAAATAGCCATTTTTAATTAAATGACGCTTCCGGTCATTACCTGGCCTTGGCGCTGTTTTTATCGAAATTTGAATTACACATTTCTCAAAATTTTACAGTTGGATCTTCGCAAATTTTATATCGTTGGAAAGACCTTTTCAAAGCGAACCCAACGGTTCCGATTTTGGTAAAGTCCGATGGTCGAATCTCTCGGTATAATCATTTAAAGTTACGATTCCAAATTGCGAACTACCGCACGTGATTTGATTTTAATATGTATGTATATATATATATATATATATATATATATATATATATATATATATATATATATATTAATTCAGTCAATGATTTCAATGACATTTCCTTTCTACCATATAGTTAACACCATTTTAATGAATCATAATTACATTAAAATGTAATATTTAATGTTTCAACATTTTTATCAAACTATGAATATTTTTAAAGAAATAATAATTTCATTAGAAATGTAATTTTTAATGTTAAACCATTTTACCAAACTTGAATCTTTTTAATGATATCATCTTTACGTTAAATATGAAATATTTAATGTCAAAAACACATTTTTATCAATATTGAATCTTTTTATATGAAATCATACATCACATTAAAAATGTAATTTTTAATGCCAAAAACATTTTCATTAACATTGAATCTTTTAAATGAAATCAAACATTACCTAAAAAATGTAATCTCTAATCTTTCTTTTATTACATTAAAAATGTAATCTTTAATCTTTCTTTTATTACATTAAAAAAATGTATTCTTTAATCTTTCTTTATTACATTAAAAGAATGTAATATTTTATTTTTCTTTTATTACATTAAAAAATGTAATCTTTTATTTTTCTTTTGTTACATTAAAAATGTAATCTTTTATTTTTTTATTACATTAAAAAATGTAATCTTTTATTTTTATTTTATTACATTAAAAAATGTAATCTTTTAATTTCTTTTATTACATTAAAAAATGTAATCTTTTATTTTTCTATGTTAATACATTTTTCATTTCATATAATGATCATTTTTCATATTTCTACATACATAATAAAAGTGAAAATTTTATTGTTAATATATTTTCCTTTCCCAATAATAATCATTTTTAATCCTTTCTTATATACAACAAAATGTAAAATTTTTATTGTCAATATATTTTCATTTCAAATCAATGAATATTTTCAAAAAAAATTTATATACAATAAATGTAAATTTTTATTATCAACATATTTTCATTTCAAATCAATGAATATTTTTAAATCTTTTCATATATACAATAAAATGTAAATTTTCATTGCCAATATATTTTCATTTCAAATCAATGAATATTTTTAAATCTTTTTTTATATACAATAAAATGTAAATTTTTATTGTCAATATATTTTCATTTCAAATCAATGAATATTTTTAAATCTTTTACATTAAAGATTCATTTACATTAAAATGTAAATTTCAATGTAAAACATTTTATTACAACCAATGACTCTTTTTTAAAGATTCCTTCACATTAAAATGTAAATTTCAATGTAAAACATTTTTATTACACAATGACTCTTTTTTTTTAAAGATTCCTTTACATTAAAATGTAAATTTCAATGTAAAACATTTTTATTATGACAATGACTCTTTTTAAAGATTCCTTTACATTAAAATGTAAATTTCAATGTAAAACATTTTTATTACAACCAATGACTCTTTTTAAAGATTCATTTACATTAAAATGTAAATTTCAATGTAAAACATTTTTATTACAACCAATGACTCTTTTTAACTTATAATAAAAATGAGCATTTTTATGTTAACATATAATGATTATTTTATATAAATAAAATAAAAATGTCTTTTTATTATTAAACAAATTTCTATTCATACTATGTTCATTTTCATATACAATAAAAATTGTATTTTAATTGTTAATCAATTTTTCTATTCAACTATGATTGTTTTACATTATTTATATATACAATAAAAATCTTTTTTTTATTATTCACTAATTTTATACCATAACATGAATATTTTATAACATATGAATATTTCATAAAATTTCGGTAGCATAACGGCAGGGTAATTAAAACCGGCACTGACCCTAGTACGGCTCCTCTGCTAACGTAGGCCTTGCAGCGAGACAAGGGTTTTATTTTCCTAATACAATTTTTTTCACCATACAATCCATTTCCATAATTTCAACCAATTTCGTTTCAACCACAATCAATCACCAAAAATCAACCAATTTCACATCACAAAACAATCAAGTCGTCCATGGTTTGTGGAAGACGGTGTCAGGAGTTTCTAAACTCCGTCTGCAACCTAAAATAATTTTATTCAATTATTTTTGAATTCAGAAATCTCACTTTGCTTTTTAATCCGTCTAAAATTGTAGAAAGCTCCAAAAATTCTCCGGTTAGTTCTGAAATGTAGATCTCGAATTTAGGGTCCCAACGCTTCCTGTTTCATCGAATTTCATTATCATATAACAAAGATATGATTTTTATAATTAAATGAACTTCGCCACGCTTGTAAATGTTATAAACGATTAGATTATATACCTCGTCCTTTATCTGAAAACAGGCTGACGCTTAACCAATTTGTTCAAAGCTAGGTCGGGATTTCGTTTGCAATCTACGCGGCTAGAAGGCAATCGGATTCCACCACGACGTAGGGCTACAGGCGGCGCACCACCTCCAGGGAGCAAGGTCAACTCGACGGCGGGTTTGGGGTAGATTTTGGTGTGAGGTGGAGCAAGTTTGGGGGCGCAATTCACGGTGTATACACAGCGAGGGAAGGCGAGAGTGGTACAGATTTAAAGAGGATAAGATCTTCTACAAATTTCCCTCAAGAAGCACTCGATTTCATTCTGAGGATTGGAAATTATAGAGGAAGATTCGATTGAGCAATTATGGCCCTTTAAACTGAAATGGCGGCGGCGGCTAAATTAGAATTAGGGTTTTGAAGTTCTTATATTAATAATATTTTATTATTAAATTCTCTAAATTTCATAAAAAGCCCGTTAACTCACACCAGCTCCAAATCCAGCCCAGCGAATGTTGCCCCTAGCCAAATACCCCTATTCCAGACACAATGGACTAGGTCTCATCAGCCCATTTGATTGTTTCAGTCCATTTTTCTTTAAATTAAAATATAAAACATTTAATTATTGAATTTGACCATACATTTTAATTTGCTGGGGCCAAATACTGACTCTAAAAATTCCCGAAAAATAAATCTAGCTATTTTTTGATGATACGGTCCTAACAAAATTAATTTCGTCGAATTTGGAGACCGTTTGAAAAATGGTCATTTTCTGGTCGATCCAAATTGACTGAAATTGTCAAAACACGTTTTGATTTACCACGCTCATATATTGATTCCAAAAATTATGAAAATTGGAATCTTGCAATAATCTGACATTCTAGATTCAACCCAAGTGGTTCCATTGAAATGGAGGTCATTTGCAAAATGGTTATTTTCAAAGGCTATATATTATATTAAATTCCGTAGCGACTATTCTGAATATTCGACTGACCATAACATTTTAGTTCCGCTATGAAATTTCAATTTTTCACATTCTTGGAAAGATATTTTTAAACAGATTTAAATATTTTTGGTTTTGCTGAAATCCGATTTAATTTGAATCATGTACATTCAGTCAAAGTTCAAATCCAAATTTTCAAACTACCATGCTATTTCTAACTCCTTTTTATAATTAAAATAAATTTATTCGTTCTAATTTTGATTTAAATAATTTTTTAATTATTATTATTTAAAATAAATTATTTTAAATATTGTAAATTCATAAAAATAACCAAAATAAAAATTTTAAATTAGTTCTGATTTTCCGGGTTGTTACATTTACAAATATGGAATTTTTCATTCTAATTCTTTCCAAATCTTTTGTTATGATTTTACACAAATTATTAATATTTTTAATAATTTTATTAAGGTCCTTTCAGTCGATTTCCATAAACGGTCATCAAACTGCACTTACAGCGATCTTTTCCAAATTTTATTTTAACGTAATTCCAAATCCAACCGTTAGATTTCAAATCTCTTACATTCGTTGGAAAGCTCTTTTCGATACAAACCCAACAGTTCGGGTTTTAGGAGAATTCGACGGTCGGATCTCCCGTAATGTCAATTTGAAGTCAATAATCGAAATTTGCGAATGGTCGCGGCGCGACGTGTTCTATTCAGGCCATTAAATATACATTATATATATTATACATATTTCATCGATTTCCATGTAAAACGTATTTTATAAATCGTTTATAAATTCGTTTTAAAACTATTTCCACTTTCATTTAAATTTTAAATCAAAATTTAATACTCCTTATCATTATAATATTTAAATGACAATATTTTCGAAATTTCAGATATTGAAATCATTTCCTATTCGATATTCATTATAAAAATGAATAAAATCAATATAAATATTGTTTGCATTAAAATGGCGCAAATCTAATCAACGCGACTTCATATATTTCAATATTTTCGTGTCCGTCCAAAATCGAACAACAAATTCACCTTTTAATCCTTTATTGAATATTATTTTAAAATATTCGTTATTCCTGAATTGGAGTCAAACACAGTCAATTACCATATAATTTTATTTATATGGATTTCATCCAACACATGTATACAACAACCATGATAAACAATGACCCATCATCAGAGTGCCTTCTACACCGTATAAGCATTAAAATAAATAATTAACGCTTACTACAGTTCATCAACCAATCAATTGACATACAACTAAACAATTGTATTAGCGTGCCCCAAATATCATCCCAATACCTGTATGGGGTTTCAACTAACAAATACTGAATATAATTTTTGCAGTTGGGTGATGTGTAAAATTTATCGTCCCAATCGATATCAGATAAATAAGTATAAATAAACAAATCATCCGATTTGTAAATGAATATTTATTTTCATTTCAGGAGAATTTTATGTCGTTCGCATATACATTAAATATTATATTTTTAACGTTAAACTATTTATTCCAACATACGAATATTTTATACAATTCATATATTCAGTAAAAATAATATTTTTATTGTTTAAACATTTTATTCGACACATGAATATTTTATACTATTCATATACACATTAAAAACGATATTTTTATTGTTTAAACATTTTATTCAACACATGAATATTTTATACTGTTCATATACACATTAAAAATGATATTTTTAATGAATAAATATTTATTTCAGAAAATTTCGGCATTATAACAGCGCGATATTAGAACCGGAGTAATGTCTAGCATTACCCCTCTCCTAATACTGGCTCACGCCATACACAATAATCACAACCAATTCAAAAAATCACACAATCAATTTTACAATCACAATCCAAATTTCCACAATTCAATCCAAACAACCAACTATGGTTTGTATAATAAATAGTGTCGGGGGCTTCTAAGCCCCATCTGCATCCTGGTATATATTTAACTGCAAAATAATTAGAGTGAGAAGGAGTTCTCACATTGGGTCCACTCTGCTGTGCTTTTCTGACGTTCTGAATTGCTTCTCTAATTCCAGAATTTGCAAGCGAGCTCCAATCTTCACACTTCCTTTTTTCTAGCTTAAGCGCGCCATTCCGGACAACTTTCGCGGCTTTTTCCCAAAACTGGTCCATTTCCCAGAATTCACGAAAAGACATAACCCGGAAGCAGACTTTGGATGCATTTTATGAACAACTCCGCAATCCAAAGTATGACTTCCATATAGCCAAATCGAAGAGAAAATCATTCACTTTGATTTTGGCACTATGGAGTTTTGGCCATAAGGGCTCGATTTGAGAGTTATTGGCCGAGGAAGCTCAGGGGCCGAATTGCAAATACAGAAATTAATAAAAATTGGATTTTTATTCATAAGAGGGCCCACAGTTGGCGCTGACGGGGCAGAGGAGGGCGGCATGTGGTTAGAGGTGGTCGGGAGGTGCGGTTGGTGGCCGACGGCTAGGGTTTTAGGGGCATGGCAGTGGATTTGAATGGATTTGTGGGGGGGGGCTATGACCTAAATTAGACGAGGTGGGAGAGAAGGAGGTCGGAGGAAGGAGGAGAGGGTGCCGGGGGACCGGAGGCTCAATGGCTTGGTGGACGCAGTGGCGCAGATCGCGATAGTGGGTCTTCGTCGTTTTTTAATCTCGTATTGAACGATGAAGAGAGAGTGAGGGGTGAGGTTGACTTTATATTTTAATTTAATTTATTATTTTAAATTCCAAAAGTTAAATTTTTATTCGAACTCCAAATCGAACCCAACAACTGTTGCCTCTAGCAAAATACCCCCATTCCGGACATGATGGGATATGTTTTGTAAGCTAATTCGACTGTTTCGATCAGTTTTCATCAAAATTAAAATATAAATCAGTATATATTGAATTTGAACATACATTTAAATTTACCAGGGCCACATATTGAATCCAAAAATTACAGGAAAATAAATCTAGCTATGTTTTGACGATACAGCCCTAACAAAACTAATTTCGTCAAATTTGGAGACCGTTTGAAAAATGGTCATTTCTAGTCGATTAAATTCAAACCGAAATTACCAAACGCATTTAAATTCACCACGCTCACATATTAACTCCAAAAATTATGAAAATTGGAATCTAGCAATAATTTGACATTCCGGATCCAACAAAAGTGGTTTCATCGAAAACGGAGGTTATTTGCAAAATGTCTATTTTTTAAGGCTATATATTATACTAAAAAATATATAAATTCCATAGCAAATATTTCAAATTTTTAACTAGACATAATTTTTAATTCCCGTTATGAAATATGAATTTTCCACATTCGTTAGAAAGATATAATTAAACTGATTCAAATATTTTTGGTTTTAATGAGATCCGATCTATTTTGAATTCTATATATTCGATTGAAATTTAAAATTGAATTTTCAAACTATCACGCCATTTCAAGCTCGTTTAATAATTAAAATAAATTTATACGTTCTAACTTTGATTTAAATAAAGTTTTAGTTGTTATTTTTAAAATAAATCATTTTAAATATTCAAAATACATTAAAATAGCTAAAATAAAAAAATTAAATTGGTTTTGAAAATCCGGGTTGTTACATATTTCATATAACTTCTTAGTATATCTTAGGTTGCATTTAAACATTATCGTGTTTACTTTGTACAACCCCATCCCTGTCACTTAGCATCTATTCAAATTTCACTACAACAGAATCACCTTTTAATAGGACGTGAAAAACGCTATAATAGGTTACCATAACATTAGTGACGACGCTATATATCAACATGTAATAATAGCCCTGTTATATCTTATAGCTCAAATCTAAATGCTATAGTATTATACATTTTATAGCGCAATTTCACTAGCATGAAATGTTTTCCATAGCGTTTAGACCTTGCAATTATATTTTCTTACTAAACTCTCAGATTATTTTTTTATAGCGTTATCAATAATTTCGTCGCACATATTCATTGCTATGAAAAATGTTTTCATTTTGTTTTCAAAAAAATTATGCTATTATTAGATTCCCCATTGATATGTAGCGTTCAAACGTTACTATGTTAAATACTTGCTTTCATTTATAGCATTATCATTGTTTTCATGGCTCATATTCAGTGATATGAAAAGTTTTCCACATGGATTACATTTTATATAGTATTTCACATTTTGATTTCATAAGTGGAGTTTTTCTCTATGAATATTTGTAGTATATGTAGTGTTATCAATGTTTTTGTAGCATACATTCAATGATATGAAAAGGCTTTTCACACTATTTAATTTTTTACACAACATTTCACCTTTTATTTGGATAAGTGCAATTTTTTGCTATTAATATTTTTAGTATGTACTACATATTTCAGCTATGATCTTTATATAGCATATCTCTTATTCAATTTGTACACGGTTCAAACAATTAAGCAGTAAATTCACAAGACAAAACTGTCAATAGCAAAAAATTAATACCAAAAGAATATTTGATTTCAATTACAAAGTCATAGTTAATACATCTACTAATAACTTTAAAAATAAGTCAACATACATGTTGTTCAAACATCGTTTCAAAACAAGATTACATGAAAAATCAATTAGTCTTTAGCTTGTAAGCTCTTCCAACTTCTAGAACCTACAATTTTGTAACAACCTGTATTTTTCGATTATTTAAAATATTGAATATAATATTATTTTTGAATATTGTATGGTTAAAAATAAAATTTAATGATTTAATTATGTAAATTTATGATGTAAGCTTAATTTAATTGATCAAGTAATGAAATTCGACCTGTTATAAGAATAATAACCTGCATTGATTGTAAATGAGATTTTGATTTGGTTTGTACTATTAAATATTGAAGTTTGAAATTTTGTATTTGAATAGTTGAATTGAGTTGATAAATTTATAATAAAAACTTAATTGTTTAATTTGGCATTTATATTGTGAACTTATATAATTGTTTAAATAATGGAATTCAAGCTACTATGACAATAGTAACCTGAATGTTGTTGCAAATCATTTATATTTATGAATATTGAAAGTTAAAACTTAAATATTAATTTTTTTGAATGAAATGGATTGAAAAATTTATAATTGAATGAATTTAGGTAATAGTCAAATTTGGAATTCAAAGTAATTGAAATTTTATTTGTAAAGTTATTATTGAATTATATTTGATTTGGAACATGGTTAATAAAATTTTGAATTCAATTTAAATTGAATAAACGAAAACTGAATATTTTAATATATACTTGAACCTGTTAGAATAACTATTTTGCAAACGATTGCAACTTAAACGTATATCGATTAACAGTTGAATAGAAAATAGCCATTTTTTCAAACGACCTTGGATTTCGATGAAACCAGTTTCAGTGAGTTTAGAATATTGAAATGTAGCAAAGTGTCAAGTTTTATGACGATTGAAGCTATGGTGTGATCGTGCGAGGTTAAAACGCTAGACATGATTTAAAATGAATATAAAACAAAAATAGGTCCAGTATAAATATCTCCTTTCATCTCAAACCTAATTTCCCACTCTCATTTTACTATAGTCGCCACTTCCATTCATCGTTCAGAAGGAAATGGCCGATACTTAGTTTTCAACTTCAAAAATCAAAATAAAATAATCCATCCATCCTAAAATCATGAAACCTTTCGTATCGTGTTCGTATCGACGGGAACTTCCACCCCATATCAAAAACATGAAACTTGAACCATGTCTTGGAGGCTGATGTGAATAATAGTAAAGCTAGGCTTCAGATTTTCCATGTATTTGGGGATTTATACACGTTTTGGTGATCGTATTTCAACTTATCGTATCAAGAAACACGTCATGGAAAAAGTTTTTGAAGTTTGGTTCTTGAAAGTGTCGAACCTGGACTGTTATTGGCGTGGGGGAGTTCGGCGAACGAAAATTTCCTAGGGGTGTCGAACTAGGGGAAATAGTGATGGGCATGTCCGATTTGTGACGAGAGATACATTGGGGAAGTCGGTTTGTTGAATGGAGAACCGAAGCTTGGTATCACCATATAATGTGCACGGTAGGATATGGGTTCATGTGTGTGTTTGGGTACTAGAGAGGAGCGATATAATTTGGGGAAGAAGCATACGCTTATGTGGTAGAATAATGGGTGAGTTTGTTCATTTATTATATATATATATATATATATATATATATTGAAATTCGAATAAGAAAAAGCTTATAACTTTTGCATACCAACTCGATTTAACTCACGGTTTGTTCCGCTAGGTTCGTATCAAAATTTCAGACAATATGAATTTGACGTGGATTGATTTGGAGACTGTTGATTTCTGGTGCTTATTTTGGATTTCAAACTCGTTTGAAACCAAAGGTGAGTGACTAAACCCACTCACGCTTAACTAAAATATTCGATTATTAGTTAGATTAAAATCATGTTATAGTATGATTGCATTGATTGTTGTTTGATTGTTAAAATTGTTTATTTGTGTCGAATTACATCGATTGTATAATTTAATTTAACTGATTATTTAAAACTGTACAGTTAGGTTAAGTCTGAAATTTGATTGCTAGTTTAAACCTGACATCTAATTACTAGTAAACAAATATTATATTGAACTGTTTGGATGGATTTGTTTGATGATGTCTTGAATTAACCTGTTTGATACAATGATATTGAATTTGTTGTTTGTATTGATTAATCCCAACCATTTACTCTATATGTTACGTGCATCAAATAAACCCGGGATTAGTCACTAAAATGAATTAAGAACGTAGGTTGAAATGATAAATAACTATGACCTAATTTGGATTGAAATGATATATATCCATTCCTGAAATACTAAAATTAAATTTTAAGTATCACTTGGCCATATGATAGAAAATTATGTACGAACATTGGTTGACTATATAAATTTATCATAACCCTAAATTTCAAATATTGTTTAAACAATATAATTGACATTTTATAAATGGATTTCGTTGGGATTTATACTTTGAAGACTTGGAATTTATAAGTTAAGGAAATTATTTAATATTGTGAAATGAAGCTAAATTTTGAAAATTTCACATGAATTGAATCGATTGAAATTTGAATAGTTTTGATGTTTAAATAATTATCCATCTTTAAATATTCACTTCAAATTTATTTAGTTTAAAGTGATATCCGAATTTAAGCTCAAAGTTATTAAAGATTGAAATAATTCCAAGTGAGAATATTGATTTAGAATTTCAAATATTCGAATCGAATTATTGAATTGAATTTAAAAATGGAAGTTGAACCGAATTGAAATATTGAAGTTGGTCGATTTGATTGAAACTTACTGTAAATTCAAGTTATTTGAAATTGGGAAGTAAACTATTCTAGTTGCAAATATAGTATTTTGAACCATTTTAAAACTATTTTATTTATACACCGTTTTCCTAATAAACTATTTTCCTAACAAACTATTTTATTTTACTTATATAACTATTATTTTAAATAAACTATTTTAGCAATCAACTACCAATTTTATAAGCTTCTTTAATATTTAATGATATATATATATATATATTACTAATTTTTTCTAAAATCGTATTTTAAACCCAAATTCTTTATGTAAAATTTTATCATCTTACTGTTTGTTTTTCAAAAGATTTCAAATATTATATCTTAACTGTTTTAATATGCTTTTCAACTATTTTAATATATAACTTATTATAGGAACGACAAGATTCTTGTGTGGTCTAAATAAGGATTTCAATACAAAAATGAATTTTATTTGAATATAAAATGTTTTGAAATAAAATATGATATTTTGACATGAAATATGAACCACTTGGAAATGTAAATTAACCAACCGGTGTGAAATAAGCGTTTGGTTATTAAAGAGAATGGTATCGGATATTGTCATACTCTCTACCAATACCCAAAACCACTTTAACAACTATGCATGTGGTGGAGAACCAGAATGAAATAGGTTGATTTGGAGGCGGTTACTGGATTTAAAGAAAGAGAACGATGATGGACGTCCTTAACCTTTGGTTCATAATTAAAATGACTAAAACAGGTGTTATATCGTGACCAAGTGGGGTTATCTACCCTTATCGGCAACACTTCTTCCTTTATTTATATAGTCCCTCGGTGATTGATTTGATTTGATGCGCATACTCAATTTGGGAGAGTTGTTCCTAGGTGGGCGGTAGCAGCAGCTATGCGTTACCATTAGCCCGGGCATGCAACCGGTAGATTCCTACCCCGGGTATTCCTCATGTATCTTGTCATATTTATCCTGATCGCGCCCACTACGATTTTGTTTTGCGTTGTACCTACGGAGTTCTCCCTGATTGTAATGACCCGTATTTTTTGCAGTCAAATATTTATTTTAATTTATTATTTTAAATATTTTATTTGGGATATTTATATATTTTAATATTTAATTCGTTATTTAAACGAAGTTTGAAAACTATAAATTATATATAATATAAATCGAGCTCGAAATGGCGTTGCAGTTCGTAATATGGAGTTTTGAACTTCAATTGGATATACAGAAACCGATATAAGTCGGATTTCTGTGAAATAAGAAATGTTGGGATCATGTTGACTATAATTTCCATATGAAAGAGAAAAATCTAGATTTCGTGTTATAGATTGTTAGTTATGACCAAATCAAATTTTGAAATAGTCGCTATGGAAATTGTTATTAAATTATAGGCCTTCAAAATAGCAATTTTGTAAATGGTCTCTGATTTCGATGAAATTAGTGTCATTGGAACCGTAACATTAAATTATTGCTTGGTATTAAATTGTGTAGCAAACATATGTCGTATGTGATCACGGCAGGCGTAAATGCCCAATCAAAATTTTATAGCGCGTAATTTAATTCAATAAAGAGATATTTGGGTATAACTTGAGCAGATGATTAAACTAAGCCACGAAACCAGTTCCATTGAGTTCATATCGTCGATTAGAGTCAGGATAGGTATATAATTTATTATTTTTGGAGACCGGATAATTTGGTGTCCAAAATGGCATTGCGGTGCGTGTAAGAATAACGTACCGGGAAACAGTCTCAGAATGCGACAAAACCAGTGCCGTTGGGTTCGTATTAATTAGTTACTGTAGAATTTTCAATTTCTGTGACAATCATACTTACCGTTAGAGCGTGATAACGATAAACGCCCAAATCAATTACATTATTTGGTCAATTCAGACAGGGGTAACTTTAAACGAACAAATGACTGGCCAAATGAACTCCGATTTGGATGAAACAAGATTCATTGGACCCATTAGAAAGAGGACTAGTCAAATGTCAAGACCTCAGATTTATTGGATTTTTTCTATAATTTTAGGAATTTTAAATGCTTGATTTTCCATTGATAATTATAAAGGGCTTTTCACAAACGATGTCGGAATTCGACGGAACCTGTCCCATCGGGTCCGGAATATTTTTCTATGCTAGAATTAGCATTTTTATCGAAGAACATAAGTCGTTTGTGGTTGTTTTAAGAGTTACTTCACTGCGAAGTTTCGCTGATTTGGGTACACTATATATACCCCTTTAACCAAGTCAAACCTTAAAATTTCTTTTGCGTAGTCAATGAAATCAGAAGCCGCCACTACTACTATTCTCCTAATGAGAAACGCAAGTTTAGAAATTTATAAAAAATTAGAGAAAAATCCTAAAATCACATCGTTAATTTCTTTGAATCCTCACGACCATGAACTTCACCCTCATAGTGTTTTCACTTGGTGCGATCATGGTCCGTGAAGCTCGGTTTTGACATGCCGCAGCTAGGGCTGCCATTTCCTCAGCGACGGTGTAATGGCCAAAACTATCAGTGCATGCATGTGCCTGTACCCGCGCTTATATTTTGAGTTGTATTTGCAGTTGGGCCTGGGTTGATAGATGTGTATTGTTGACATATTATATGGTGTGTTGGGCTTGATAACCGATGTGTATCATGTGTTTTGATGTATTGTTTAGGCTTGTTAAAGGGTTTCAATTACATGTATAAATAAGGGGCAGTATGCTGCCTGGAATGTATGATGAAAAGTGATCAAAATTATTGAGCAAAGTATCTTCGTTGTCAACAGGCCTAAACAATACATCAGAACACATGATACACGTCGGTTATCAAGCCCAACACACCATATAATATGTCAACAATACACATCTATCAACCCAGGCCCAACTGCAAATAAAACTCAAAATATAAGCGCGGGTACAGGCACACGCATGCACTGATAGTTTTGGCCATTACAGACGGTGGGATGTTGGGTTAAGCTTTGTGAAGAAGGCGGGTAGAGGAGAGGCTGCTCGATCCATTGACCGACTTTGGTGAGCTTCGATCACTGGAGGAAGGCGGAGCGAGGATTCCAACGCAAATAAACTTTGGGTTTTCTGGTGTCGGTCAGTCAACGTGAAGGGATAAGTTCATTGGTGACGTACGAGGAGGCATAGGTGGGGCCGGCGCTGATCTCTGATCGGGACCCGGGAGTCTAACAACAACGTAGCATTTGGATGAAGAAGTCAAGGCGTTCGAGAGCACTGGGAATGAAAACACGAGAGCAGGAAGGAATGAGGACATGTTGTAATCACTTGGAGCAAATCAAAACATAAATCGTGAATTAATTTAATAATTAATTAAGTTATTAATTAACCTTAAAATTAGGAGTTAATTTAATTATGCTAATGTGAGGCGTTTTTAATCAGTGCAGAAGTTGGGTGGGTTCCCATTGACAGTGAGCAAACGAAGAAGGCACATGAGTGGAAATGTAATCGGCCTTGTTTACTATTATAGAAGAATTCGATTAAAGTTATTAGGGTAAAATTAAGAAATTTAATTATAAATTTATTTCTAAATGCTGAACAGATTGGATAATTGCGGGGGTTTCAAATTCTGCAGTAAGTCAAAATGAGAAAGAAGCTTATATATGGTCTGGAAATCAATAAAGAACGGTATCGGTTCCGATTATCTCTAAGTTATTGAATCAACATATATTGAATTTATTAATTAAGGAGTTTTGAGCCTAATGTTTAATTAAACTATACTCCGGTAATGAGTTGCTGGACGAGGCAGCAAGGAAAAAAGTAGTGCGGTACTGTTTCGAAAGATGCACAAAGGAACGGAGAGAGGAATGGGTTTAATTAGACTGTTAACTAGTGTTAAAAAGAAATTAGAAGGATTAAAGATAAAAGCAAATCGGAGAAAGTTGGCCCATGAGCATTAACAAAAGATAACCAGCCTGGATGAGGAGTTAATTAAAGTAATTAACTTAATAGTTTATAATTAAAAGAATTTATAATTATAATTATAACTGTATACCTATACTATATTGTATAACTCTTGCATCTTTTAACAGAATTGAAAGAACAAAAATGCACTGGAACCATGGTTACGAAAACTTCACTCTAAAGCCAGCCCGGACAGTCCCAGAATGATCTGAGAATTCTAATTAAATTAAACACCGGTTTAATTTAACTAAACAAATCGCTCGACGACAAACAAAAAGCAAGGTGAGTTAAACTCACGCAGTTCTTCACATTTATATTTTATATAAATTGGGTTTTATTTTGTGTGCTCTGGTTGCTAATGGTTGACTGATTGCTAGTTATATATTTATTTGTTGACTTAGTCGATGAAATTAAACCGTTGTTTAATTTTAGTAAGATACCAAATCGTTATTTTAAAGATTGGATCCAATAGAGGTCATTTAACTTGTTGGTCACGCTTGTAAAATAAACGTATTTAACTGTTTGAATCATCTGAATTATTTTGTTGATTGGTTGATATTATACAGTCATTTTTTCCTGTTATAGAAATTTACAATTAAATTGAATTAATTGACTTGATTTGTGATAACCATTTGAATGCAGGGAAGAACATGTTGGAGGGATCCAACGGGATTCCTCAAATATATTATTTATTTTCATATTATCATATATGAACTATCATGATTGGTTTGATTTGTAATCATTGACTGAAAAGTCAACCTGTGTTTTATTTTAACCAATGGGCAATATTGCTTGAGTAATCAGCAGTAAATGGCCTAAGAGTAAATTGATTTGTTTATATCGATTTACCATCAGGAGAATCGATAGAACTGAAGTTATAAAATTTATTTTATAACTAGAGATATATATTTTTAAATATATTATTTTAAATATAAGTTTGTTTAAAGGAATTAAATATTTATTTATTTTATTTAAGTTTATAATTAATTATTAATTGATTTTATAAAGTCAATTCTGAGGTTAATCAGATCAATACACTTGTGAATAGAAATTAACCTAACCGTCAAGTTTGGATAATTGTATTGTTAAGGAACAATTAAATGGAATGATTTAAATCAATTATACTATTAATTAATTTAAAGGGAGAATGAAATGGGAATCGATTAATGAGATAACCGTGTTTTGAATTAACTAAATCGACCCTTTTAATTGGATTATTAAATTAGTGTATTTTGAATAAAATATTTTAACGAATATTTGTTATATTTTAATAAGATTTTAAAAATGAATTTAATATTTATTTTAGTTAATAAAGGAGTTAACTACTTTACGGTAGTTAATGATTAGAATAAATTATTATTTTAATTAATAATAATTTAGGAAATTACCTTTCTAATTGAGATTCATTTAAAGGTAAACGAAACTGAAATAAAATCTAGTTGTATGGTGAAAGGAGAGTATGTACGGGGTTTTATATTTAAAAACCGAATTTTTATAATAAAGATATTAAAAAAAATTCCAAGCGAATAAAAATAGCTGGAAATAAATGTTACTTAATTTTTTAATTAAGTCAAAGGAAATTAAGATAAAAGGGGTCTTTTGTAGATGTAACAATTGAGAATTTTGCTCGATACGAATTGATCGCTAAACCGACCAAGACCGTTCGAAACCCCTGATTGTTTTGAGAACAAGCCACATCGGGACACAAACAGAAGAACATTTCATTGTTAATTACAACAATTCCATCAGAATACAAGAATATACAGAGTATGAATAAATATTATACATCTGAGAAATATCATAGATTTAATTACACTACTGCAGCGGAAAATAATACAAAACACAAGTGAAAGAGATAAACGGATACAGAACTTTTCGAGTATCGTTCCAGTTGTAAATCAGGATCCTACGAATATAAATCTGCAAAACCAAAAACTACTAGCTGTCCGTGGAAAATAAGGGCACCCAGAGTTTAGGTTAAAACAATAAACTCCAGGTCAGTATTGTGACTGGTGTGAGAACTAAAACAGTTATTAATCTTTATTTTAAAGTTAGGTAAATCAAGGGACCATGTCGTTCCGTGTTTCCTCCCAAGAATACTAGTGCATAAAACAACAACTCAATGCTAAATAAAGAACAATGAAGCTATTATAAGAACCAGGTCCCATCACACAATGCAACACAAGTTAGAGGATAGGGTTTTACCTTATAATAGCCAAAGAATCCTTGATACGCTAAATTTCATCTTTTATTATTACTATAAGTGCATAGTGTCAAAACAATTTCAATCATAAGTATCAATCATAGACGGCATAAGTGCCCCATACCACTATGTCGCCATACTAGTGTAATAACCCGGAAATTCTGAACCAGTTTAAAAATTTTATTTTGGCAATTTTGACGAATTTTGAATATTTAAAATATATTATTTTAAATAAAATCGACGAGAAATTTATTTTGAATATAATTCGAACGTATATATTTATATACGTCGTCGTTAGAATATAAATAATTATATGTAATTATAAATAGAATTGAAAATGGCGCGGTAGTTCGATAATTCGATTTCAAACTTCAATTGAATGTACCGGGTGCAAAACAATCTGGATTTTAGTGAAACCAAAAATGATAGGATCTAATTGATAGTATCTTTCCAACGAATACGAAAAATCGAAATTTCATAGCGGGAATCAAAAGATATGTCCAGTTGAAAATTCTGAATAGTCGCTATGGAATTCAGGCCCTTAAAAATAGACATTTTGCAAACGACCTCGGATTTCGACGAAACCACTTTTGTTGGATCCGTGATGTCAAATTATTGCTAGGTTTTAAATTTCATAATTTTTCGATTCAATATGTGAGCGTGGCAAAGGAAAACGTGTTTGACCAGTTTTAGTTGATTTTAATCGACTGGAAAATGGCCATTTTTCCAACAGTCTCAGAATTCGACGAAACTAGTTTTGTTAGGACTGTATCGTCAATACAAAGCTAGAAAATATTTTTCTGGAATTTTTCTAGTTAGTATGTGACCTCGGTAATTTGAAATGCACGTTTAAAATTCAATATAGTGACTTAAATGTAAATTCAACGGAAACTGATCGAAACGATCGAATCAGCCTTCGATACATATCTCATTGTGTTCGGAATGGGGGTAAAACGCTATGGACGACAGTCAGTGGGTTTGATTTTGAGTTCGAATTAAAAGGTTGCTTTTAGAAATTTAAAAATTATTAAATATATATATTTTATATAAACTCCTTACCCTCTCTATTCTCTTTCCTCTGCTGATGTTTAAAAAAAAAGGGGGGGCAAACGCGATTGACTTCCACTCCTCCCCCATCGTGGAGCCGCCGCCGCCACCAAAGGGGCGCCACCTCCATCGGCCACCGCACCAAGCCCCCTCGACGCCTCCTACCTCGCGAAGCTCCCCCCTCTCGAATCCCTCTCGCGCCTTGATTCTCTCTCCTTCCACACGCACAGACCCCCCCGACCACCGGCAGCCCGCCGCCACCCTCTGACCACCTGCGACGCCTCCCACGCCCCACCTCCGACCAGCAGCCCCCCCTCAGTGTAAAAATCCGATTTTTATCGCCCCGGGTGTTCACATTTCAGGCTCCGAGCATCTCCCCTACCCCAAAAGCACCTGTAAGCTTTTTTTTTATTATTTATTTATCTTTATTTCGTTAATGTTTTAGTTTAGCTAAGATAAATAATTAGTGTAAAATAGTTTTTTTTATATAAATACAAAGATGTGATCTTTTTATTTACGAAAACATAGAAATAAAAATGGGATTTTTATTTAGAAGGTAGTAAATTAAAGATTTGATTTTTATTAAGTAAAAGGATTTGATGTAAAAATATAATCTTTTCATATAGAATAGCGATGTAAAAATATAATCTTTATAGTATAGAGATTATAAAAATACCATCTTTATATATGTATCGATATAAAAATATCATTTTTATATATTGAATAGCGAAATAAAAATATGATTTTTATTTTAAAGACATCAAAATATAAAAATGTGTGATTTTTATATATGTAGTGGCTACGGGCAACAAAGATGACAAAAAGGCGAGATTTTTATATACAACAAAGTAAAAATTCGATTTTTATATATTGAATAGCGAAGTAAAAATTCAATTTTACATATGTAGTGAATACGGGCAACGAAAGCGACAAAAGGCGGGAATGGCGAAGATTTCTATAAATGAAGAGTCGTGGTATTGGATAGTTTTCGATGAGAATTTCTCACTCTTTAATTTCTTTTCTAGTAATATATATATACTAGGATGCACACGGTGTTTAGTAGCACCCGACACAATCGTCCACAGACCATGGACTTATTTGTTTGGTTGCATAGATTAGTTAGATGATTTGATTTGAATTTGGTTGTTTGGTGAATTTGATAGATGTGTGAATGGCGTGGGCCTTCACTAGACCGGGGATAAGGCTAGGCCTCATCCCGTTTCTAGTATCGTGCCGTTATGCCGCCGAAATTTTCTAAAATATGTTAGAAAATTAAAAATATCATTTTATTTAATAAATGAACAGAATAGAATATTTTCATAGGTTGAATAAAATGTTTTATCGTTAAAAATATAATTTTTAACGTGAATGTGAATAAAATAAAATATTCATTTACAAACCGGACGGTTTGTTTATGTACACCGATTTGACTGACATTGATTGGGACGATAAATTTTACACATCGCCCAACTGCACAAATAAAATCTGTGTTTGATTGTTTGAAACCCCACACGGGTGTTGGGATGAAATTTTAAGTTCACTCATCCTGACTGATTAAATATGTCGATCGATTGATTGACAAGCTGTTATAAGCGTTATATATCTATATTTGATGCTTATACAGTGTAGTGCACTTTGGTTGATGGTTGATTATTTTTCAATGCTATTATATACATGTGTTGTATGGAATCCATATAATTAACTTTATATGGTAATTGATTGGGCCTCATTCCAATTTGAAAAATAAAGAATATTATAAAATAAAGGTTCATGGGTTGACTGTACTCATCCGTTGAGATTAGTCATGTGTTGAACGAAATATTTTAATAATAAAATTTACATCTTTATCAATATGATATAAAGGTTCATGTGTTGACTGTACTCATCCGTTGAGATTAGTCATGTGTTGAACGAGATATTTGAAATCGAAATTTTTGAAAAGGAAATATTTGAAATAGAATATTTGAAAATAGAAATATATGAAGCCGTGTTGATTAGATTGACGCCATTTTGACGTGAACGATATTTATATCGATTTGATTCATTTTGAAATGAATATTGAAAACGATTTCGAAATGAATTGAATATAAAACGAATTCGAATTGAAATGAATATAAAGTGATTTCGAAATGAATGGAATATATAACGAATTCGAAATGAATTGAATATAAAACGAATTCGAATTGAAATGAATATAAAGTGATTTCGAAATGAATTGAATATAAAACGAATTCGAAATGAATTGAATATAAAACGAATTCGAATTGAAATGAATATAAAGTGATTTCGAAATGAATTGAATATAAAACGAATTCGAAATGAATTGAATATAAAACGAATTCGAATTGAAATGAATATAAAGTGATTTCGAAATGAATTGAATATAAAATGAATTCGAATTGAATATAAAACGAATTCGAATTGAAATGAATATAAAGTGATTTCGAAATGAATTGAATATAAAATGAATTCGAATTGAAATGAATATAAAGAGATTTCGAAATGAATTGAATATAAAACGAATTCGAACTGAAATGAATATAAAGTGATTTCGAAATGAATTGAATATAAAATGAATTCGAATTGAAATGAATATAAAGTGATTTCGAAATGAATTGAATATAAAACGATTTCGAAATGAATTAAATATAAAACGATTTCGAAATGAATTGAATATAAAACGATTTCGAAATGAATTGAATAGAAAACGAAATGAATTCGAACTGAATAGAAAACGAAATGAATTCGAACTGAATAGAAAACAAAATGAATTCGAACTGAATAGAAAACGAAATGAATTCGAATGGAATAGAAAACGAATTTGATTTCAATTGAATATATAACGAATTTGATTTGAATTGAATAGAAAACCGAATTGAATTCAAATTGAATGGGAAACGAATTGAATTCAAATTGAATGGAAAACGAATTGAATTCGAATCGAATTAAAATCGATTTGAATTGAAATCAAATAGAAATGAAAGTAAAAAGGATTTAAAATAAGGAAAAATTCAATTTTGATTTGAATTGAAATGGAGGTTGAAATTGTTTTTGAAACGAATTCAAAACTATTTATAAAATTCGTTTTGAATAATAATCGACGAAATATATATTATATATATTATATATATATATATATATATATAATATAATGGCCTGAATAGAACGCGCCGCGCCGCGGCAGTTCGTGAATTCGACCATTTATTTCAAACGGACATTACGGGAGATCCGACCGTCGGATTCTCCTAAAACCAGAACCGTTGGGTTTGTATCGAAAAGAGCTTTCTCACGAATATTAGAAATTCAAAATCTAACGGTTGGATTTGGAGATACGTCCAAATCAAATTTGAAAAAGGTCGCTGTAAGTGCAGTTCGATGGTCGTTGATGGAAATAGACTGTACGGGCCTTGATAAAATTATTAAAAATATCAATAATTTGTGTAAAATCATAAGAAATGATTTGGGAAAATTTGGGGTGAAAAACTCCATATTTGAAAAGGTAAAAATAGATTTATATCAAAATGAACTAGTTTGAACTAAATTTAAAACCCGATTTGTTTTTAAATAAATAAATTAGATTTAAAAAGGGGTTTTAAATAATCGGAATTCCTAATATATTTGAATTGAATTGAACTAGAATTTATTTGTGGGTTTGTCGTGAACTGTGTTTTAAACAACACTGGTTCTTTAACCCGACGATAAATAGAATGTGATTTGGGTTTGTCGTGAACTGTGTTTTAAATAACACCTAGTTCTTTAACCCAGTAAAAGGAGTTTTAACGAATATGCAATTAGGTTGAAATGTAAATCTGTAATCTAAATTATCAAATTTAGAAATGAGCGAGAATGGAGTATCACCAGTTTTGCTCCAAAGCGATAGTTAAATCTTTAATTAGATTTGAATGTGAAATGGTAATTAATTTTACCGATAACACCATGGTGTTAGATATGTAGTATTACCAGTTTTGCTTCATGGGATGAATATGTTGGGATTGGGAAATAAAATAAATAATTACTTCGTTGTGGTTCGCTAATCTCGACTAGTTTAGAAAACCACAGTTTGGTTTGATAGATCATCCAAAGGAAGATTAAAGGATAAATTCTAAAGAATTTATCTTGGATAAAATTAATGGGAACCTTTCCCTAAGAATGTGATTTGGTGAATAAAAGAATATTCTGAATTGGAATGAGGCGTATGTTGAGTTTGTGTAACATTTGTTTTTAATATACGCGGGTTGTTCGGAAAATCCGGGTTTATACCCATTCTGAATAACCGATTCGACGATATGTCGAAGATGAAGACGGTGGTCGAAGACCGGAAGTTTTCACATCGTTTGGATAATTACTGACGATCCTGATTGGGATGTACACCCAAGAGGATGGAAATAGTTGGTGGTCGTCCAGACGTACTTGGAGATGGATGGATATGCGAGGAAAGTGCCTCCGGTTTCGTTCAGACCCAGAACGGACTTGAAAATGGATTGTGTGTCTGACATTGGATTTTATTCTGTGTTGATTGATTTCTATTAAATATACATCTGTTTGACGACGGAGAATTTATTCTTTTGCTTAACGCCCTTCTCTGAGACGTACGAGCTCAGAGGTTGTATATCGATGGACATCAGTCGCATGGCATGAATTGCCTGTGTGGCACGCTAAGATGCAATGATCAAGGCTTCTGTTGAAAAGCAAAGTCTTGTGGTTGATGATCAAAGCATGGCCTCTGTGGTGTAGCTTTGTGTATAACGTGAATTCGCGAGCCTCACACCTCGGTATGAGTTAAAAACGGGATGAGGACCCAAGGAGTGCACGACGTTTCTTTCTAGCTTTGGTGGTGTCAGTGACTTACCAGCCCTGACATTTATATACTTTTCACCTATGTGGTTGTTGGATGAGGCACCTCGATTATAGGTCTGTAAAGACCGGGAAACGTGTGTTCAGGAATAACTAATCCTCTAACGTAAGTGAGGACCGGCCTTGGAGGATCCGGGGTTGCCCAGAGTGCGTAACCCTGAGACATTTGCTAGAGTGTCTCAAACGCGGAGAGGAGCTTGCCACTTGCCTCGACTCATGACGGAAATCCAATTTCCAATACGTGTATTTCGGCTTTATTTGTAGAGCCTAGTATGGAGACACAGTGGGATGGGGCACTTATGCCGTCTATGATTTATATTTATGGTTGAAAATGTTTTGACACTATACACTTATTATAGTATCAAATGATTTGTTTTAAACGTACCAAGCATGTTTGGCTGTTATAAGGTAAAACCCTATCCTCCGGCTTGCGTTGCATTGTGTGATGGGACCTGGGTCTTATAATAGCTTCATTTTTCGAAAAAGCATTGCGCTGTTTATTCTATGCACTGTTATTCTTGGGAGCAAACCCGTTCCGTGTTATACGGCGTGGTCCCTTGATTTCCCTAACTTTAAAACCAATATTAATAACTGTTTTAGTTCTCACACTAGTCACATGACTGACCTGGAGTTTATTGTTTTAACCTAAACTCTGGGTGCCCCTATTTTCCGCACGGGCAGCTAGTAGTTTTGGTTTTGCAGATTTTTATTCACAGGATCCTGGTTTACAGCTGGAATGATATCCGGAAAGCTCTGTATCCATATATCACCTTCAGTTGTGCTTTGTATTATTTTCCGTTGCTATGTAATTTATTGTAATCTCTGATATTAATCGAATGTAATTTATTCATTTATACTCTGTATATTCTTGTATCTGATGGAATTGTTGAATAGCAATGAAATGTTCTTCCGTCTACGTTCAAATTTGTCCTGTTCTCAAAACGATCAGGGGTTTCGAACGGTCTAGATCGGTTTAACGACTGATTCGGATCGAGCGAAATTCCTTGCCGTCACATTTGGTATCAGAGCTTTGGTTTACAGAGCTCGAGAACAAGACACATTAGAACCATACGAAAGAATTCATCAGATATTGGATTAGTAATATCCAATTAGAATGACTCGTTAGAGATAGGATCAATAGCATCCTAGAACGAGTGTGAAGAGTATATTTTTCAAATGAAAACAATTTTGTTTTGAAAATTTGAATCGTTTTAAACGTATTTGATTATTTATTTATTTTGAATTTGGACAATCTAGTATATAAAGGTTTTGCATATACGCGTCATGAACGTATATTCGAAGTTTTAATATATTAGATAGATATAGAATCACATTCTAGTCGCCCGGACATGATTTTGATGATGGCGCGCCATCACCAGTATTTATTTTCGTGTTTCGAAGGTGTGATTTTTATATATTTCCATTAGACTGGTGTGAGAACCAAAACTAATATAGCTAGAACACATTGTTGTGAATTGGCATCACAAACATGATTTTCAGTATGTATATCAAATTTATGAATTTGAAAACTCTAATCCACTAATTGATTGATGATTGTGTTGTTTGTTTATTTGTTTGATAATTTTGAACCATTATGCCTAATTGAACCAAATATTGAACTATATTGAAAATTGGTCGCATTTGCTTGCATATACATATACCTACAATGAACAGGTCATAGCAAGGAGGCTAGAGCAGAGAATAAAATTTGTTTGCCCGACAAATAGGTACATGTTTACTATATAATTTACTGTTTTGTTTGGGTGATGATGATTTTATGAGCCGATTGGCTAGTTGCTTGGCTTTTTCTTTTTCTTTTTGAGATCAGAAGGCCTATATGGCAATTTCGGGATTTTCCCGTGGCTCCCGGTGCAGGGGAGGTTATGGCGATTTTTTTCGAAAATTTAGGGTGTTAGCCAAATTTTTGAAAATTTGAAAATTCTCAGAAACTAAAAAGTTGGAGGATGGATGCCAGACCAAACGTAGAGTTGATAAATCAAACCACTTTCGACTTTGTTCCTTTTCGGGGACGAAAAGTTTTAAGTGGGGGAGATTGTAATAACCCGGAAATTCTGAACCAGTTTAAAATTTTTATTTTGGCAATTTTGACGAATTTTGAATATTTAAAATATATTATTTTAAATAAAATCGACGAGAAATTTATTTTGAATATAATTTGAATGTATATATTTATATACGTCGTCGTTAGAATATAAATAATTATATATAATTATAAATAGAATTGAAAATGGCGCGGTAGTTCGATAATTCGATTTCAAACTTCAATTGAATGTACCGGGTGCAAAACAATCCGGATTTTAGTGAAACCAAAAATGATAGGATCTAATTGATAGTATCTTTCCAACGAATCCGAAAAATCGAAATTTCATAGCGGGAATCAAAAGATATGTCTAGTTGAAAATTCTGAATAGTCGCTATGGAATTCAGGCCCTTAAAAATAGACATTTTGCAAACGACCTCGGATTTCGACGAAACCACTTTTGTTGGATCCGTGATGTCAAATTATTGCTAGGTTTTAAATTTCATAATTTTTCGATTCAATATGTGAGCGTGGCAAAGGAAAACGCGTTTGACCAGTTTTAGTTGATTTTAATCGACTGGAAAATGGCCATTTTTCCAACGGTCTCAGAATTCGACGAAACTTGTTTTGTTAGGACCGTATCGTCAATACGAAGCTAGAAAATATTTTTTTGAAAATTTTCTAGTTAGTATGTGACCCCGGTAATTTGAAATGTACGTTTAAAATTCAATATAGTGACTTAAATGTAAATTCAACGGAAACTGATCGAAACGATCGAATCAGCCTTCGATACATATCTCATTGTGTTCGGAATGGGGGTAAAACGCTATGGACGACAGTCGGTGGGTTTGATTTTGAGTTCGAAATAAAAGGTTGCTTTTAGAAATTTAAAAATTATTAAATATATATTTTATATAAACTCCTTACCCTCTCTATTCTCTTTCCTCTGCTGATGTTTAAAAATAAAAAAAGGGGGGGGGGGCAAACGCGATTGACTTCCACTCCTCCCCCATCGTGGAGCCGCCGCCGCCACCAAAGGGGCGCCACCTCCATCGGCCACCGCACCAAGCCCCCTCGACGCCTCCTACCTCGCGAAGCTCCCCCCCTCTCGAATCCCTCTCGCGCCTCGATTTTCTCTCCTTCCCCACGCACAGACCCCCCCGACCACCAGCAGCCCGCCGCCACCCTCTGACCACCTGCGACGCCTCCCACGCCCCACCTCCGACCAGCAGCCCCCCCCCTCAATGTAAAAATCCGATTTTTATCGCCCCGGGTGTTCACATTTCAGGCTCCGAGCATCTCCCCTACCCCAAAAGCACCTGTAAGCTTTTTTATTATTATTTATTTATTTATCTTTATTTCGTTAATGATTTAGTTTAGCTAAGATAAATAATTAGTGTAAAATCGTTTTTTTAATATAAATACAAGGATGTGATCTTTTTATTTACGAAAACATAGAAATAAAAATGGGATTTTTATTTAGAAGGTAGTAAATTAAAGATTTGATTTTTATTAAGTAAAAGGATTTGATGTAAAAATATAATCTTTTCATATAGAATAGCGATGTAAAAATATAATCTTTATAGGATAGAGAATATAAAAATACCATCTTTATATATGTAGCGATATAAAAATATCATTTTTATATATTGAATAGCGAAATAAAAATATGATTTTTATTTTAAAGACATCAAAATATAAAAATGTGTGATTTTTATATATGTAGTGACTACGGGCAACAAAGATGACAAAAAGGCGAGATTTTTATATATTGAACAACAAAGTAAAAATTCGATTTTTATATATTGAATAGCAAAGTAAAAATTCAATTTTACATATGTAGTGAATATGGGCAACGAAAGCGACAAAAGGCGGGAATGGCGAAGATTTCTATAAATGAAGAGTCGTGGTATTGGATAGCTTTCAGTGAGAATTTCTCACTCTTTAATTTCTTTTCTAGTAATATATATATACTAGGATGCAGACGGTGTTTAGTAGCACCCGACACAATCGTCCACAGACCATGGACTTGTTTGTTTGGTTGCATAGATTAGTTAGATGATTTGAATTTGGTTGTTTGGTGAATTTGATAGATGTGTGAATGGCGTGGGCCTTCACTAGACTGGGGATAAGGCTAGGCCTCGTCCCGTTTCTAGTATCGTGCCGTTATGCCGCCGAAATTTTCTAAAATAAGTTAGAAAAATAAAAATATCATTTTATTTAATAAATGAACAGAATAGAATATTTTCATAGGTTGAATAAAATGTTTTATCGTTAAAAATATAATTTTTAACATGAATGTGAATAAAATAAAATATTCATTTACAAACCGGACGGTTTGTTTATGTACACCAATTTGACTGACATTGATTGGGACGATAAATTTTACATATCGCCCAACTGCACAAATAAAATCTGTGTTTGATTATTTGAAACCCCACACGGGTGCTGGGATGAAATTTGAAGTTCACTCATCCTGACTGATTAAATATGTCGATCGATTGATTGACAGGCTGTTATAAGCGTTATATATCTATATTTGATGCTTATACAGTGTAGTGCACTTTGGTTGATGGTTGATTATTTTTCAATGCTATTATATACATGTGTTGTATGGAATCCATATAATTAATTTTATATGGTAATTGATTGGGCCTCATTCCAATTTGAAAAATAAAGAATATTATAAAATAAAGGTTCATGTGTTGACTGTACTCATCCGTTGAGATTAGTCATGTGTTGAACGAAATATTTTAATAATAAAATTTACATCTTTATCAATATGATATAAAGGTTCATGTGTTGACTGTACTCATCCGTTGAGATTTGTCATGTGTTGAACGAGATATTTGAAATCGAAATATTTGAAAAGGAAATATTTGAAATAGAATATTTGAAAATAGAAATATATGAAGCCGTGTTGATTAGATTGACGCCATTTTGACGTGAACGATATTTATATCGATTTGATTCATTTTGAAATGAATATTGAAAACGATTTCGAAATGAATTGAATATAAAACGAATTCGAATTGAAATGAATATAAAGTGATTTCGAAATGAATTGAATATAAAACGAATTCGAAATGAATTGAATATAAAACGAATTCGAATTGAAATGAATATAAAGTGATTTCGAAATGAATTGAATATAAAACGAATTCGAAATGAATTGAATATAAAACGAATTTGAATTGAAATGAATATAAAGTGATTTCGAAATGAATTGAATATAAAACGAATTCGAAATGAATTGAATATAAAACGAATTCGAATCGAAATGAATATAAAGTGATTTCGAAATGAATTGAATATAAAACGAATTCGAATTGAATATAAAACGAATTCGAATTGAAATGAATATAAAGTGATTTCGAAATGAATTGAATATAAAACGAATTCGAATTGAATTGAATATAAAGTGATTTCGAAATGAATTGAATATAAAACGAATTCGAATTGAAATGAATAAAAAGTGATTTCGAAATGAGTTGAACATAAAACGAATTCGAATTGAAATGAATATAAAGTGATTTCGAAATGAATTGAATATAAAACGATTTCGAAATGAATTAAATATAAAACGATTTCGAAATGAATTGAATATAAAACAATTTCGAAATGAATTGAATAGAAAACGAAATGAATTCGAACTGAATAGAAAACGAAATGAATTCGAACTGAATAGAAAACGAAATGAATTCGAACTGAATAGAAAACGAAATGAATTTGAACTGAATAGAAAACGAAATGAATTCGAATGGAATTGAAAACGAATTTGATTTCAATTGAATATATAACGAATTTGATTTGAATTGAATAGAAAACCGAATTGAATTCAAATTGAATGGGAAACGAATTGAATTCAAATTGAGTGGAAAACGAATTGAATTCGAATCGAATTAAAATCGATTTGAATTGAAATCAAATAGAAATGAAAGCAAAAAGGATTTAAGATAAGGAAAAATTCAATTTTGATTTGAATTGAAATGGAGGTTGAAATTGTTTTTGAAACGAATTCAAAACTATTTATAAAATTCGTTTTGAATAATAATCGACGAAATATATATTATATATATAATATAATGGCCTGAATAGAACGCGCCGCGCCGCGACAGTTCGTGAATTTCGACCATTTATTTCAAACGGACATTACGGGAGATCCGACCGTCGGATTCTCCTAAAACCGGAACCGTTGGGTTCGTATCGAAAAGAGCTTTCTCACGAATATTAGAAATTCAAAATCTAACGGTTGGATTTGGAGATACGTCCAAATCAAATTTGAAAAAGGTCGCTGTAAGTGCAGTTCGATGGCCGCTGACGGAAATCGACTGTACGAGCCTTGATAAAATTATTAAAAATATCAATAATTTGTGTAAAATCATAAGAAATGATTTGGGAAAATTTGGGGTGAAAAACTCCATATTTGAAAAGGTAAAAATAGATTTTTATCAAAATGAACTAGTTTGAACTAAATTTAAAACCCGATTTGTTTTTAAATAAATAAATTAGATTTAAAAAGGGGTTTTAAATAATCGGAATTCCTAATATATTTGAATTGAATTGAACTAGAATTGATTTGTGGGTTTGTCGTGAACTGTGTTTTAAACAACACTAGTTCTTTAACCGGACGATAAATAGAATGTGATTTGGGTTTGTCGTGAACTGTGTTTTAAAAAACACCTAGTTCTTTAACCCAGTAAAAGGAGTTTTAACGAATCTGCAATTAGGTTGAAATGTAAATCTGTAATCTAAATTATCAAATTTAGAAATGAGCGAGAATGGAGTATCACCAGTTTTGCTCCAAAGCGATAGTTAAATCTTTAATTAGATTTGAACGTGAAATGGTAACTAATTTTACCGATAACACCATGGTGTTAGATATGGAGTATTACCAGTTTTGCTTCATGGGATGAATATGTTGGGATTGGGAAATAAAATAAATAATTACTTCGTTGTGGTTCGCTAGTCTCGACTAGTTTAGAAAACCATAGTTTGGTTTGATAGATCATCCGAAGGAAGATTAAAGGATAAATTCTAAAGAATTTATCTTGGATAAAATTAATGGGAAACTTTCCCTAAGAATGTGATTTGGTGAATAAAAGAATATTCTGAATTGGAATGAGGCGTATGTTGAGTTTGTGTAACATTTGTTTTTAATATACGCGGGCTGTTCGGAAAATTCGGGTTTATACCCATTCTGAATAACCGATTTGACGATATGTCGAAGATGAAGACGGTGGTCGAAGATCGGAAGTTTTCACATCGTTTGGATAATTACTGACGATCCTGATTGGGCTGTACACCCAAGAGGATGGAAATAGTTGGTGGTCGTCCAGACGTACTTAGAGATGGATGGATATGCGAGGAAAGTGCCTCCGGTTTCGTTCAGACCCAGAACGGACTTGAAAATGGATTGTGTGTCTGACATTGGATTTTATTCTGTGTTGATTGATTTCTATTAAATATACATCTGTTTGGCGATGGAGAATTTATTCTTTTGCTTAACGCCCTTCTATGAGACGTATGAGCTCAGAGGTTGTATATCGATGGACATCAGTCGCATGACATGAATTGCCTGTGTGGCACGCTAAGATGCAATGATCAAGGCTTCTGTTGAAAAGCAAAGTCTTGTGGTTGATGATCAAAGCACGGCCTCTGTGGTGTAGCTTTGTGTATAACGTGAATTCGCGAGCCTCACACCTCGGTATGAGTTAAAAACGGGATGAGGACCCAAGGAGTGCATGACGTTTCTTTCTAGCTTTGGTGGTGTCAGTGACTTACCAGCCCTGACATTTATATACTTTTCACCTATGTGGTTGTTGGATGAGGCGCCTCGATTATAGGTCTGTAAGGACCGGGAAACGTGTGTTCAGGAATAACTAATCCTCTAACGTAAGTGAGGACCGGCCTTGGAGGATCCGGGGTTGCCCAAAGTGCGTAACCCGGAGACATTTGCTAGAGTGTCTCGAATGCGGAGAGAAGCTTGCCCCTTGCCTCGACTCATGACGGAAATCCAATTTCCAATACGTGTATTTCGGCTTTATTTGTAGAGCCTAGTATGGCGACATAGTGGGATGGGACATTTAAGCCGTCTATGATTTATATTTATGATTGAAAATGTTTTGACACTATACACTTATTATAGTATCAAATGATTTGTTTTAAACGTACCAAGCATGTTTGGCTGTTATAAGGTAAAACCCTATCCTCCGGCTTGCGTTGCATTGTGTGATGGGACCTGGGTCTTATAATAGCTTCATTTTTCGAAAAAGCATTGCGCTGTTTATTCTATGCACTGGTATTCTTGGGAGCAAACCCGTTCCGTGTTATACGGCGTGGTCCCTTGATTTCCCTAACTTTAAAACCAATATTAATAACTGTTTTAGTTCTCACACCAGTCACATGACTGACCTGGAGTTTGTTGTTTTAACCTAAACTCTGGGTGCCCCTATTTTCCGCACGGGCAGCTAGTAGTTTTGGTTTTGCAGATTTATATTCACAGGATCCTGGTTTACAGCTGGAATGATATCCGGAAAGCTCTGTATCCGTATATCACCTTCAATTGTGCTTTGTATTATTTTCCGTTGCTATGTAATTTATTGTAATCTCTGATATTAATCGAATGTAATTTATTCATTTATACTCTGTATATTCTTGTATCTGATGGAATTGTTGAATAGCAATGAAATGTTCTTCCGTCTACGTTCAGATTTGTCCTGTTCTCAAAACGATCAGGGGTTTCGAACGGTCTAGATCGGTTTAACGACTGATTCGGATCGAGTGAAATTCCTTGCCGTCACAACTAGGCTCTACAAACAAAACCGCAAAGTCACATATTGGAAGTTGGATTTCCATCTGTGAACCGAGGCCAGGGATCGTCCTCAACGCTTTGAGACAATCTAGCCTACCATGTCTCAGGATCAGAGCTCGAGTGACACTTGGATCATCAGGGCCAGTCCATCGATGTGGATTAAAATGCCTGAACACTGCGTTTCCCCGCCCTTTGGGGCGTAAATGAGTCCTGTGACTCCATCGGCTCCACGTAGTCACCGACATATCCAAGGCGCCTCGCAATCCGACAACCACACAGGTGAAAATAATATAAATGTCAGGGCTGGTAGGTCACTGACACCACCCTAGCTAGAAAGAAACGCATGCCCTCCTTGAGGTCCTTTCCATTTCTGGTTCACAACCGGGGTGTGAGGCTCATGATATAACGCTACACAAAGCTATGCCACACAAGCGGTGCTTTGATCATCAACCTTAAGACTTTTTTTTTTAACAAAAGCCTTGATCATTTGCATCTTAGCATGCTACATAGGCAAACCACTCCATGCAACCGATATCCATCAATCACACAGATTGATATCCAATGTCAGACACACAGTCCATTTACAAGTCCGTTCTGGGTCTGAATGAAACTGAAGGCACCTTGTACCTCGCATATCCATCGATCTCCAAGTACGTCTGGACGATCACCAACTAATTCCCTCCTCTTGGGTGTACAGCCCAATCAAGATCATCAGTAATTATCCAAATGATGTGAAGACCTCCAGTCTTCGACCACCGTCTTCATCCTCGACACATCATAGAATCAGTTATTCAGAATGGGATAAACCCGGTCTTTCTGAATAACTCGCGTATATAATCAACAAGTGTTACACAAACACAACATACGCCTCATTCCAATTCAGAATATTCTTTTATTCAAATATTCTTATACTTTGGGAAAGGTTCCCATTAATTTTATCAAAGATAAATTCTTTACATTTATTCTTTAATCTTTTTTAGAATATCAATTCAAACCAAATTATGGTTTATCCAAACTATTCGGGATTAGCGAACCTTACCGAAGTAATCACTTTTTAAATTTCCCAACCCCAACCTATTCATCCCATGAAGTAAAACTGGTCGTACTTCATATCTAACACCACAGTGTTATCGGTAAATTCAATTACCATTTCACATTTAAGTCTAATTAAAGATTTAACTATCGCTTTGAGCAAAACTAGTGATACTCCATTCTCGATCATTTTCTGAATTTGATAATTTTAGTTATCAGATTCACCTTTCAATCTATTTAAAGATTCATTAAAACTCCAATTCAGTTTTAATTTCCAAAAATCATTACTTAATGATTATTCAAAGTTAATAAATAAATCTTATCTTTAACAGGGTTAAAGAACTAATGTCATTTAAAACACAGTTCACAATAAACCCAAAATCTCATTCCATTAACAATGGAATCTTCATGGAAAACAGATCAATATATATAATCGATATGAGCTTCCATATCCAACTAATAACATAAATGGAATAACGGCAAAGCCTTTTAAATTCCATAAATATTAGCAATCTTCCTCCATAGAAATTCACTTACACTATTACTAAATCGAATTCCATTCCATTCCAATTTATTTTATTAAATAGAAAAACTTTACTTTGGAAAATCTCCTTTAAATCTTAACAAAAGATTTATAAATTCCTAATCACATTTCACTGTAAATCGGGTTAAAGAACGAATGTCGTTAAAACACAGT
This sequence comes from Allium sativum, assembly GCA_030737875.1. Classification (NCBI taxonomy): domain Eukaryota; kingdom Viridiplantae; phylum Streptophyta; class Magnoliopsida; order Asparagales; family Amaryllidaceae; genus Allium; species Allium sativum. The sequence goes on from CM060926.1 coordinate 44,412,400, forward strand.
TCACGATAAGACCAATTCACATTCCATTAATTATCGGGTTAAAGAACAAGTGTTATTTAAAATACCATTCACGATAAACCCAAAAATCAACTCAAATTCAATTCCAATTAAATACCATTTAATTGGTATACTTCATTAAATCTAAATAAAAAGATTTAATCTTTTTTCTCAACTGGATTTAAGAACAGTGTTAATGAAGACACCATTCACGATAAACCCAAATCCCATTTGATATTAAATACAAGGCTCTGAATAGAAAATATATCGACTTATATTCAATATCAAATTCTACGAACAACAAATATCGTACTGGAAATAACGATATAAATATATCTTTCAAATTTCCATAACAATATCTGTATAATCACGAAATCCAACATCAAAATATTCCAAAGTCAATTTCGATTCAAATCCATTCCAATTCCATTATTGGAAATTATGGTTACTTTTAATACCATTTCAAATCCAATTTATTTATTTTAAAAATAATTGAATTATAATTCTAGTTCAAAACTAGTTCATTTCAATAAAAACCTGTTTTTATCTTTTCAAATATGGGATTTTTCATCCCAACTCTTTCCAAATCATTTTTTATGATTTTACACCAATTATTGATATTTTTGATAATTTTATCAAGGCCAGTACAGTAGATTTCCATCAACGGCCATCGAACTGCACTTACAACGGCCTTTTCTAAATTTGATTTGGACATAATTCCAAATCCAACCGTTAGATTTCTAATTTCTTATTTTCGTTAGAAATCTCTTTTCGATACAAACCCAGTGGTTCCGGTTTTAGGAGAATCTGACGGTCGAATATCCCGTAATATCCATTCGAAGTCAGTGGTCGAAATTTGCGAACTGCCGCAGCGCAGCGCGTTCTATTCAGGCCATTACATATATTATATTATATATATTTCGTCGATTTCCTTTAAAAACGTATTTTGTAAATCGTTTTAAAATTCGTTTTCAAAACGATTTCAACTTCATATTCAATTTCTAATCAAAATTGAATATTCCATATCATCGATATATAAATGATAGTATTTTCAAACCATTATATTTCAAAATCAATTCCTTTTCGATATTCATTATAAAAATGAATAAAATCGATATAAATATCATTCACGTCAAAATGGCGTCAATCTAATCGACACGGCTTTATATATTTCTATTTCAAATATTTGTTTTCAAATATTTCATTTCGAATATTTCTATTTCAAATATTTCTATTCAAAACTGGAATGAGGCCAAATCAATTACCATAGATTTTATTTCTATGGATTTCCATACAACACATGTATATATCAATAGTGATAAACAATCATCCAGAGTGCACTACTCAACTGCATAAGCATTGAATATAAATAATCAAAGAGCCTGTCAACCAATTGATCGACATACAACTAGACAATTGGGATTAGTGTAAATATCATCCCAAAACTTGTGTGGGGTTTCAATCAATCAAACACATATTTTATTTGTGCAGTTGGGCGATGTGTAAAATTTATCGTCCCTATCAATATCAGTCATATGGGTGTACATAAACAAATTGTCCGATTTTTTTATAAATATTTATTTCATTTTATATACACGTTAAAAATTATATTTTTGTCTATAAAATATTTATTTTCATTCCACATCACACAATCAACTTTCACAACAGATCAATCAAACATACAAGTCATCCATGGTCTGTGGACGACGGGTGTCGGGTGCTACTAAGCACCGTCTGCATCCTAGTATATATTTCAAACTAGAAAATAAAATTAAAAGTGAGGAATTCTTACCTTGGAGATCCACCCCGCCGTTATCTATTTCTGAACGGTTTGGATTTGCCCAAAATTCCAATGCGGTCTTTTCCTGCTGTTCATATATAAAATCACATTTTTACTTCAACATATATATAATAGAAATCAGATTTTTATTTCGCTACATATATAAAAATTATATTTTTATATTCTCTGTTATATAAAAATAATATTTTTATTATCTCTATAATATAAAAATCATATTTTTAATCTCTACCTTTTCATGTTTAAAAATATCGTCTTTTCTATTTTAAAAATCTCATCTTCTAAATTATATAAAAATCTAATATTTTTCCTTTCTAAAAATAATTTCTTTACACGATAAAATATCATATCTTCTTATGATGAAAAATCCTATTTTTACCTCACTAAAAATCATACCTTTATGTAATGAAAATTATATTTTCATGTTTAAAAATCATAACTTCATGTTAAAAATCCTAATTTTATGGTAACAACATATATATACAAATTATCCTTACACGGTATAAAAATTCGATTTTTATATCGTAATAACCTAAACAAATCACAATAAAACATAGAGGCGCGAATGGGGGTCCACTGGCCAGGGCTGGGTGGTGAAAGGCGGGACCTACTGGTGGCGCGAGGTAGCTAATGGCGGCCGCTGGTAATGGTTGGCGACGGGTATTTGCTTCAGGGCGTCACGGTTTGGTTTGAGGAAGGAGGAGGAGAGAGGGGGGCGGGGTAGCAGCGCCGAAGGTCTGGGGAGGGGCGCAACAGTGGAGGTGGACGAACTATGGTCGTCGTCGACCTAGGGCTGGAGCGCGGCTTTTATTTCTTTTTGATTTGGGGGAAAAGAAAATGACGGGGGGTTAATGAAAAGGGGAGGGCTTTTATATAATTATTTAACTTATTTTTTTATTTTCAAAAAGTTGACTTTTTATTCGATCACCAAACGAGACCCAACGACTGTCGCCCCTAGCTAATTACCCCGATTCCGAACACAATGAGATATGTATCGTAAGCTGATTCGATCGTTTCGATCAGTTTCCGTCAAAATTAAAATAAAAATCTATATATTGAATTTGAATGCACATTTCAATTTACTGGGGCCACATATGGACTCTAAAAATTCCCAAAAAATATTTTCTAGCTTCGTATTGACGAAACGGTTCTAACAAAACTAATTTCGTCAAATTCCGAGACAGTTAGAAAAATGGCTATTTTCTCATCGATCGAAATTGACTGAAATTGTCAAAACACGTTTTCTTTTGCCACGCTCACATATTAATTCAGAAATTATGAATTTTGGAATATAGCAATAACTTGACATCCCGGATCCAAAAAAAGTTGTTTTGTCGAAAACAGAGGTCGTTTGCAAAATTTCCAGTTTTAAGGGCCAAAATTGCATAGCGACTATTCTGAATTTTCAACTGGGCATAACTTTTTATCCCCCCTATGAAATTTCTATTTTTCGGATTCTTGGAAAGATATTCTCAAATAGATTCTAATATTTTTGGTTTCGCCAAAATCCGGTTTATTTTGAATCCTGTACATTCATTTGAACTTTGAAATCGAATTTTCGAACTACCGCACCATTTTCAATTCCTTTTATAATTTAAAATAAATATTTATATTCTAACGTCGATTCAAATAAATATATACGTTCTAATTCTATTCAAAATATATTTCTCGTCATAATTATTTAAAATAATTCATTTTAAATACTTAAAATTCGCTAAAATTGCCAAAATAAAAATTTTAAATTGGCTTGGATTTCCGGGTTATTGCAATCTCCCCCATTTAAAACTTTTCGTGCCCGAAAAGGAACGAAGCTGAAAGTTGTTTAACTAATCAACTCAACTTTCATTATTTTCATTATGGCTTAAGTTCTTCAATTTTCAGATTCTAAAAACTTTTCAAATTTTTCAAAAATTTGGCTAATACGCTAAATTTTCCAAAATTTCGCCATAACCTCGCCTGCACGAGAGCACCAGGAAAATCCCAAAATTGCCATTCAGGCCTTTCCAATCCAAAAGAAAAAGAAACAGCCAAGCGTCTCGTAAAATCAACAAAAACCCCCAAAAATACAATAAAAATGTACCTATTTGTCAGGCAAATAATTTTATTCCTCTTCTCTAGCCTCCTTGCTATGACCTGTTCAATGTATATACATGTATATGCATACAAATGCCATAAATTTTCAATACAATTCACTGTTCGGTTCAATTTGGCTATTGGTTCAAATTCTAATTAATCACAATAATAATCAAACAACATAATCTGCAATCAATTAGTTGATTAACATTTCAAATTCATAATTTTGATATATATACAAAAAATCATGTTTTTGATGCCAAGTCACAACAATATATTCTGACTATATTTTGGTTCTCACACCAGTCAATTGAAAATATATAGATATCCCACTTTTGAAACTCGAACAAAAATTCTGATAATGTGGCTACAATCATCCGAATCATCTCCAGGCGACTAGAGTGTGACTCCATCTCTATCCAGTATATTGAAACTTCAAATACACGGGGATCAGACGTATACGCAAAGTTTTATATACTTGATTTTCCAAATTCAATATAAAGTAAATAATCAAATACGAAAAATTGATTTAAATTTTCAAAACAAAAATTGTTTTCATTTTAAAAATATACTCTTTACACTCGTCCTAGGATACTATTGATCCCATCTCTAACGAGTCATTCCCATTGGATATTACTAATCCAATCTATGATGAACTCTTTTGTATGGTTCTAATGTGTCTTTTTCTCGAGCTTTGTAAACCGAAGCTCTGATACCACATGTAACAATTGAGAATTTCGCTCGATCCGAATCGATCGCTAAACCGACCAAGACCATTCGAAACCCCTGATTGTTTTGACAAAAAGCCACATTGGGACACAAACAGAAGAACATTTCATTGTTAATTACAACAATTCCATCAGAATACAAGAATATATAGAGTACGAATAAATATTATACATTAGAGTAATATCAGAGATTTAATTACATTACTACAGCGGAAAATAATACAAAACACAACTGAAAGAGATAAACAGATACAGAGCTTTCCGAGTATCGTTCCAGCTGTAAATCAAGATCCTGCGAATATAAATCTGCAAAACCAAAAACTACTAGCTGCCCATGGAAAATAAGGGCATCCAGAATTTAGGTTAAAACAATAAACTCCAGGTCAGTGTGACGACCCGTAACTTCCCCGGTAAGGAAAGCCCGGATTACCTTGAGAACACGACAAAATAGAACGCAGACAGAAGAACATTTCATTGTATATTACAACAATTCCATCAGATACAAGAATATACAGAGTATAAATGAATAAAATACATTCGATAAATATCAGAGATTACAATAAATTACATTGCAGCGGAAAAATAATACAAAACACAACTGAAAGTAATACACGGATACAGAGCTTTCTGAGCATTGTTCTAGCTGTAAATCAGGATCCTATGATTATAAATTTGCAAAAACAAAACTACTAGCTGCCCGTGTAGAAAATAGGGGCACCCAGAGTTTAGGCAAAACAATAAACCCCACTATGATCCATGGATCTTCAGGGCCGGTCCTCACCTAACTTTGGAGGATTAGTTATTCCTGAACACACATTTCCCAGTCCTAACAGACCTATATCCGATGCGTCTCGCATTCCAACAACCACACAGGTGTAAAGTATATAAATGTTAGCCAGTTTAAACACTGACACCGCCACTAGCTAGAAAGAAACGTCGTGCTCTCCCTGCAGTCACTATCCCATTTTTGACTCATACCGAGGTGTGAGGCTCGCGAATTGACGTTATACACAAAGCTGCGCCACACAGGCCGTGCTTTGATCATCAACCACAAGACTTTGCTTTTCAACAGAAGCCTTGATCATTTGCCACTTAGGCGTGCCACACAGGTAATTCACTCCATGCGACTGATGTCCATCGATATATAACCTCTGAGCTCGTACGTCTCAAACAAGGGCATTAAGAAAGAGAATAAATTCTCCGCCGCCAAACAGATGTATATTTAATAGAGATCAATCAACACAAAATAAAATCCAATGTCAGACACACAGTCCATTTACAAGTTCGTTCTGGGTCTAAACGAAACCGGAGGCACTTTCCTCGCATACCCTCCATCTCCAAGTACATCTGGACAATCACCAACTGATTCCCTCATCTTGGGTGTACAACCCAATCAAGATCATCAGTAATTACCCAAACGATGTGAAGACTTCCGGTCTTCAACCACCGTCTTCATCTTCGACATATCGTCGAATCGGTTATTCAGAATGGGTATAAACCTGGCCTTTCCGAATAACCCGCGTATATAATAAACACGTGTTACACAAACTCAACATACGCCTCATTCCAATTCAGAATATACTTTTATTCGAATTTTCACAATCCTAGGGAAAGGTTCTCATTAATTTTATCAAAGATAAATTCTTCTAAATTTATTCTTTAATCTTCCTTTGGATATCATTTCAAACCATATAATGGTTTTCCAAACAAGTCGGAATTAGCGAACCACACCGAAGTAATTATTTATTTTATTTCCCAATCCCAACCTATTCATCCCATGGAGCAAAACTGGTAATACTCCATATCTAACAGCATGGTGTTATCGGTAAAATTAATTACCATTTCACATTCAAATCTAATTAAAGATTTTACTATCGCTTTGGAGCAACACTGGCGATACTCCATTCTCGATCACTTTCCAAATTTGATAATCTAAATTATCAATTCACTTTTAATCTAATTAAAGATTCATTAAAATTCCACTTAGTTTTAATTTTCTCAAAAATCAATATCTTGTCTTTAACTGGGTTAAAGAACCAATGTCACCTAAAACACGATTCACGACAAACCCAAATCACATTTGATATTAAATACAAAGCTCTGAATAGAAAATATACCGTCTTATATTCAATATCAAATTCTGAAACCAACAAATATCGTATTGGAAATAACGATATAAATATATCTTTCAAATTCCCATAACAATATCTGTATAATCACGGAATCCAACATCGAAATATTCCAAAGACAATTTCGATTCAAATCCACTTCCACATTATATATATTGCGAATTCTGGTTATTTTCAAAACCAATTCAAATTCAATTTATTTATTTCAAAAATAAGTTGATTTTAATTCTAGTTCAAAATTAGTTCATTTCGATAAAAATATATTTTTATCTTTCAAATGTGGCATTTTTGATCCCAGTTCTTTCCAATTCACATAATATGATTTTACACAAATTATTGATATTTTTAATAATTTTATCAAGGCCCGTACAGTCGATTTCCATCAATGGCCATCGAACTGCACTTACAGCGACCTTTTCCAAATTTGATTTGGACATAATTCCAAATCCAACTGTTAGATTTCAAATTTCTAATATTTATTGGAAAGCTCTTTTCGATACGAACCCAACGATTCCGGTTTTAGGAGAATCCGACGGTCAGATCTCCCGCAACGTCAATTCGAAGTCAATGGTCGAAATTCACGAACTGCCGCGGCGCGGTGCGTTCTATTCAGGCCATTATATATTTAATATATATATTATATATTTCGTCGATTTCCTTTTCAAAACGTATTTTATAAATTGTTTTAAATTCGTTTTCAAAACCATTTCAACTCTGTATTCAATTTGAAATCAAAATTGAATATTTCATATCATTATTATATAAATGATAATATTTTCAAAACGTTATATTTTGAAATCACTAACTTTTTTATATTCATTATAAAAACGAATAAAATAGATATAAATATCGTTCGCGTCAGAATGGCGCATCTCTAATCAACACGACTTTATATATTTCAATAAATTCGTTATTCTATTCAACAAATGAATCTATATTTCTTTCAACACATGACTAATCTCAACACATGAGTACTATCAACACATGACTATTTTTGTTATGTAATATATTTTATAAAATTATGGTATCTATCATTTTATTTTTAATTAGACTCCAACCGTAAAGTAGGTTCTAATCTTAAATATGATAAAGATGTAAATTTTATTGTTAAAATATTTTACTCAACACATGAATAGTTTAAACACATGAATATTCTCAACACATGAGCATCGTCAACACATGACTATTTTTATATTCTAATATTCTTTATTTTCCCGATTGGAATGAGGTCCAATCAATTACCATATAATGTTAATTATATGGATTCCATACAACACATGTATATAATAGCAACGATAAACAATCAACCATCATCCAAAGTGCACCACACAACTGCATAAGCATCAAATATAAATAATTAACGCTTATACAACCTGTCGACCAATCGATCGACATACGATTAAATATTTGGGATTAGTGTACGCCAAATATCATCCCAACACCCATGTGGGGTTTCAAATCAACAAACACTGAATATTATTTGTGCAGTTGGGCGATGTGTAAAATTTATCATCCCAATCAATATCCTTCAAATAGGTGTACATAAACAAACCGTCCGGTTTGTAAATGAATATTTATTTATTCACATTCACGTTAACAATTATATTTTTTACGATAATTAATTTATTTCAACCACCTACATTTTATTATCGATTTCACATCAACATCACAAACAAATTTCACAACACATCAAACAAGCATACAAGCCGTCCATGGTCTGTGGACGACGGGTGTCGGGTGCTACTAAGCACCGTCTGCTTCCTAGTATATAATTTAAACTAGAAAAGGAAATTTAAAGTGAGAAATTCTCACAGAGGGTTCCACTCCGCCGTGCTTTGCTTTTGAACTGCTGAACCGTCTGGATCTGCTTGAAATTCTAATGCATTTCTTATCCCGCTGTTCATATATAAAAATTATATTTTTATCACTTCATTTCCATAAATAAAAATCATATTTTTATTTCTACTTCATATATTAAGATTGAATTTTTATCTATATAAAAATCTTAACTTATATTTTAAACAAAATCACTTCTTTATATTGTTAATTCACTGCTACACAAATAAAGATCGTGTTTTTATAATCTCTTTCATTAATAAAAATCATATTTTTATTACTCTACTTCAATGAAAATCCTATTTTTATCGAAAATCATATTTTACTTCACTAATTTATTAAATTTTTTATTTTTAACCTTTCTATATTATAAAGATTATATTTTTAGCTTCTAAAAATCATTTCCTTATCTAAATAAAAATCTCTACTTTGATATGGTAAAAATATGAACTTTGAGCGAATAAAAAAATAAATTTTAACAATATAAAAATATAGACTTTCTAATATCAAAAATCACACCTTTATCTTTTCAAATCGCTTTATATACCACAAAGATTATATTTTTATTTCATATCTAAACATAAAAATCATTCCTTTACTGAAAATGAAAAATAAAATCTATACTCTTCTATAGAAACAAAATTGTTTCTATTTAATAACTAATTGAATAAATATAAATTAGAAAAGCTTACATTTTTGATTAAAGGAGGACTGAGGGCTTGCTGAAGGGTCGGGGGAGGTATCTTGGGGTTCACGGTGGCTGTTTGAATCGAGCAAGGAGGGAGCGGAGGGGGTTTAGCGCGCTGGAGGGTGGTTGGAGGCGGCGCCGGGCTGCTGGCCATCGGAGGTGGACTCAGGGAAGGGGCGGCGGCCATCTTGGTCAGAGGAGGGGCCTAAGGTTTCGGGTAGTGGGTGTTTGTGGTTCACGCCGAGTAGAAGGAGGGAAGCGGGAAGGAGAAGTGGGAGGAGGAGGTGACGCCCCTCCTGGGTGATGGTGCATGGTGGGCAGCGACCTCGGTGAGGTGGAGGCACGGAACGACGGGCTCCGCCCTTTTTTGATTTTTTTTCTTTAGAATCGATTTACTGAGTGGAAGAGAAAGAGGGGGCCTAGGTTTTATATAATAATTTATATTTTAATTTATTTTAATTTCAAAAAGTAACTTTTTATTTCGAACTCGAAACGAGACCCACCGCCTGTCGTCCCTAGCTAATTACCCTCATTTCGAACACAATGGGATATGATTCGTAACCCAATTCGGCGGTTACTATCAGTTTTCTCTTAATTTAAATTATAAGTCTATATATTCTATTTTAAACGTACATTTCAATTTACCGGGGTCACATACAAACTCGAAAAATTCAATAAAAATATTTTCTAGCTTTGTATTGACGATACGGTCCTAACAAAACTTGTTTCGTCGAATTCTGAGACCGATTGAAAAATGACTATTTTCCAGTCGATTAAAATTAACTAAAACTGGTCAAACACGTTTTCCTATGCCGTGCTCACATATTGATTCGAAAAATTATGAAAATTGGAATCTAGCAATAACTTGACATCACAGACCCAACAAAAGTGGTTTTGTCGAAATCCGAGGTCGTTTGCAAAATTTCCATTTTTAAGGGCCATAATTCCATAGCGACTGTTCTGAATTTTCAACTGGACATATCTTTTGATTCCCGCTATGAATTTCAATTTTTCGGATTTGTTGGAAAGATATTGTCAAATGGATTCTAATATTTTTGGTTTCGTTAAAATCCAGTTTGTTTTGCACCCGGTATGTTCATTTGAAATTTGAAATCGAATTATCGAACTACCGCGCCATTTTCAATTCCTTTTATAATTTAAAATAAATATTTATATTCTAACGATGATTCATATAAATATATACGTTCTAATTCTATTCAAAATAAATTTCTCGTCGATATTATTTAAAATAATTTATTTTAAATATTCGAAATTCATCAAAATTGCCAAAATAAAAATTTTAAATTGGCTCGCATTTCTGGGATGTTACAATCTCCCCCACTTAAAACTTTTCGTCCCCGAAAAGGAACGAAGCCGAAAGTTGTTTAACTAATCAACTCAACTTTCGTTATTTTTATTACGGCTTAAGTTCTTCAACTTGTCAGTTTCTAGGAACTTTTCAAATTTTTCAAAAATTTGGCTAACACCCTAAATTTTCGAAAAATTTCGCCATAACCTCCCCTGCACCGGGGACTTTGGGATATTTCATATTGCCTCCCATGGTCTTCTTCAATCAAAAAGAAAAAGAAAAAGCCAAGCGGCTAGCCAATCAGCTCATACAATCATCATCACCCAAACAAAACAGTAAATTATGGTAAATATGTACCTATTTGTCGGGCAAACAATTTTATTTCTCTGCTCTAGCCTCCTTGCTATGACCTGTTCACACATATATATGTACATGCATGCAATTGCAAAAAAAATTCGATACAATTCAACATTTTATGCAATTAGGCATAATGGTTCAAAATTATCAAACAAATAAACAAACAACACAAACATCAATCAATTAGTGAATTAACGTTTCAAATTCATAATTTTGATATATATACAAAAATCACATTTTTGATGCCAATTCACAACAATGTATTCTAGCTATATTTTGGTTCTCAAACCAGTCTAATGGAAATATATAGAAATCACACCTTCGAAACATGAACATAAATACTGATGATGTCATGACAATTATCAGTACCATCTCCGAGCGACTAGAATGTGATTCTATATCTATCCAGTATATTAAAACTACGAATATACGTTCATGACGCGTATATGAAAAATCTTTATATATTGGATTGTCCAAATTCAATATAAGTAAATATTCAAATACGTATAAAACGATTTAAATTTCAAAACAAAATTTGTTTTATTTTAAAAAATATACTCTTTACACTCGTTCTAGGATACTACTGATCCTATCTCTAACGAGTTATTCTAATTGGATATTACTAATCCAATATCTGATGAATTCTTTCGTTTGGTTCTAATGTGTCTTGTTCTCTAGCTCTGTAAACCAAAGCTCTGATACCAATTGTGACGACCTGTAACTTCCCCGGTAAGGAAAGCCCAGATTACCTTGAGAACACGACAAAATATAACGCAGACAGAAGAACATTTCATTATAAATTACAACAATTTCATCAGGTACAAGAATATACAGAGTATAAATGAATAAAATACATTCGATAAATATCAGAGATTACAATAAATTACATTACAGCGGAAAAATAATACAAAACACAACTGAAAGTAATACATGGATACAGAGCTTTCCGAGCATCGTTCCAGGTGTAAATCAGGATCTTGTGATTATAAATCTGCAAAACCAAAACTACTAGCTGCCCGTGTAGAAAATAGGGGCACCCAGAGTTTAGGTTAAAACAATAAACACCAGGTCAGTCATGTGACTGGTGTGAGAACTAAAACAGTTATTTAAAACTTTACTTAAAAAAAAGAGTAATTCAAGGAACCACGCCGTATGACACGGAATGGGTTTCCTCCCAAGAATACTAGTGCATATAACAAAACAGCGCAATGCTCTTTGGAAAAATGAAGCTATTATAAGACCCAGGTCCCATCACACAATGCAACGCAAGCCGGAGGATAGGGTTTTCCCTTATAATAGCCAAACATGCTTGGTACATTTAAAACAAATCACCTGATACTATTATAGGTGTATAGTGTTAAAACAATTTCCATCATAAATATCAATCATAGGCGGCATGGGTACCATCTATCATGTCGCCATACTAGGCTCTACAAATAAAACCGCAATATCACGTATTGGAAATTGGATTTCCGTCATGAGTCGAGGCAAGCGGCAAGCCCCTCTCCGATTCGAGACACTCTAGAAAATGTCTCAGGACCCCACTATGATCCTTGGATCTTCAGGGTCGGTCCTCACTTAACTTTGGAGGATTAGTTATTCCTGAACACACGTTTCCCAGTCCTAACAGACCTATATCAGAGGCGCCTCGCATTCCAACAACCATACAGGTGAAAAGTATATAAATATCAGCCAGTTTAAGCACTGACACCACCATTAGCTAGAAAGAAACGTCGTGCTCTCCCTGCAGTCACTATCCCGTTTTTGACTCATACCGAGGTGTGATGCTCGCGAATTCAAGTTATACACAAAGCTGCGCCACACAAGCCGTGCTTTGATCATCAACCACAAGACTTTGCTTTTCAACAGAAGCCTTGATCATTTGCCACTTAGGCGTGCCACGCAGGCACTTCACTCCATGCGACTGATGTCCATCGATATACAACCTCTGAGCTCGTACGTCTCAGAGAAGGGCGTTAAGCAAGAGAATAAATTCTCCACCGCCAAACAGATGTATATTTAATAGATATCAATCAACATAGAATAAAATCCAATGTCAGACACACAGTCCATTTACAAGTTCGTTCTGGGTCTGAACGAAACCGGAGGCACTTTCCTTGCATACCCATCCATCTCCAAGTACGTCTGGACGATCACCAACTGATTCCCTCATCTTGGGTGTACAGCCCAATCAAGATCATCAGTAATCAACCAAACGATGTGAAGACTTCCGGTCTTCAACCACCGTCTTCATCTTTGACATATCGTCGAATCAGTTATTCAGAATGGGTATAAACCCGGCCTTTCCGAATAACCCGCGTATGTAATAAACACGTGTTACACAAACTCAACATACGCCTCATTCCAATTCAGAATATACTTTTATTCGAATTTTCACAATCCTAGGGAAAGGTTCTCATTAATTTTATCAAAGATAAATTCTTCTAAATTTATTTTTTAATCTTCCTTTGGATATCATTTCAAACCATATTATGGTTTTCCAAACTAGTCGGAATTAGCGAACCACACCGAAGTAATTATTTATTTTATTTCCCAATCCCAACCTATTCATCCCATGGAGCAAAACTAGTAATACTCCATATCTAACACCACGGTGTTATCGGTAAAATTAATTACCATTTCACGTTCAAATCTAATTAAAGATTTTACTATCGCTTTGGAGAAACACTGGCGATACTCCATTCTCGATCACTTTCCAAATTTGATAATCTAAATTATCAATTCACTTTTAATCTAATTAAAGATTCATTAAAACTCCACTAAGTTTTAATCTTCTTAACAATCAATATCCTGTCTTTAACTGGGTTAAAGAACCAATGTCACCTAAAACACGATTCACGACAAAACCAAATCACATTTGATATTAAATACAAGGCTCTGAATAGAAAATATACCGGCTTATATTCAATATCAAATTCTAAAACCAACAAATATCGTATTGGAAATAACGATATAAATATATCTTTCAAATTCCCATAACAATATCTGTATAATCACGGAATCCAACATCGAAATATTCCAAATACAATTTCGATTCAAATCCACTTCCACTTTATATATATTGCGAATTCTGGTTATTTACAAAACCAATTCAAATTCAATTTATTTATTTCAAAAATTAATTGATTTTAATTCTAGTTCAAAACTAGTTCATTTCGATAAAAATATATTTTTATCCTTTCAAATGTGGAATTTTTCATCCCAGTTCTTTCCAATTCACATATTATGATTTTACACAAATTATTGATATTTTTAATAATTTTATCAAGGCCCGTACAGTCGATTTCCATCAACGGCCATCGAACTGCACTTACAGCGACCTTTTCCAAATTTTATTTGGACGTAATTCCAAATCCAACCGTTAGATTTAAAATTTCTAATATTCATTGGAAAGCTCTTTTCGATACGAACCCAAGGTTTCGGTTTTAGGAGAATCCGACGGTCGGATCTCCCGCAACGTCAATTCGAAGTCAATGGTCGAAATTCACAAACTGCTGCGGCACATTCTGTTCAGGCCATCATATATTATATATATATTATATATTTCGTCGATTTCCTTTTCAAAACGTATTTTATAAATCGTTTTAAATTTGTTTTTAAAACCATTTCAACTCTATATTCAATTTCAAATCAAAATTGAATATTTCATATCATTACTATATAAATGATAATATTTTTCAAAACGTTATATTTTGAAATCACTACCTTTTCTATATTCATTATAAAAACGAATAAAATCAATATAAATATCGTTTGCGTCAGAATGGCGCATCTCTAATGAACACGGCTTTATATATTTCAATAAATTCGTTATTCTATTCAACAAATGAATCTATATTTCTTTCAACACATGAATAATCTCAACACAAGAGTACTGTCAACACATGACTATTTTTGTTATGTAATATATTTTATAAAATTATGGTATCTATCGTTTGATTTTTAATTAGACTCCAACCGTAAAGTAGGTTCTAATCTTAAATATGATAAAGATGTAAATTTTATGGTTAAAATATTTTACTCAACATATGAATAGTTTCAACACATGAATATTCTCAACACATGAGCATCGTCAACACATGACTATTTTTATATTCTAGTATTCTTTATTTTCCCGATTGGAATGAGGCCCAATCAATTACCATATAATGTTAATTATATGGATTCCATACAACACGTGTATATAATTGCAACGATAAACAATCAACCATCATCCAAAGTGCACCACACAACTGCATAAGCATCAAATATAAATAATTAACGCTTACACAGCCTGTCGACCAATCGATCGACATACAATTAAATATTTGGGATTAGTGTACGCCAAATATCATCCCAACACCCGTGTGGGGTTTCAAATCAACAAACACTGAATATTATTTGTGCAGTTGGGCGATGTGTAAAATTTATCATCCCAATCAATATCCTTCAAATAGGTGTACATAAACAAACCGTCCGGTTTGTAAATGAATATTTATTTATTCACATTCACGTTAAAAATTATATTTTAAATGATAATTAATTTATTTCAACCATCTACATTTTATTATCGATTTCACATCAACATTATAAACAAATTTCACAACACATCAAACAAGCATATAAGCCGTCCATGGTCTGTGGACGACGGGTGTCGGGTGCTACTAAGCACCGTCTGCATCCTAGTATATAATTTAAACTAGAAAAGAAAATTTAAAGTGAGAAATTCTCATAGGGGGTTCCACTCTGCCGTGCTTTGCTTTTGAACTGCTGAACTGTCTAGATCTGCTTGAAATTCTAATGCATTTCTTATCCCGCTGTTCATATATAAAAATTATATTTTTATCACTTCATTTCAATAAATAAAAATCATATTTTTATTTCTACTTCATATATTAAAATCGAATTTTTATCTATATAAAAATCTTAACTTATATTTTAAACAAAATCACTTCTTTATATTGTTAATTCACTACCACACATATAAAGATCGTGTTTTTATAATCTCTTTCATTAATAAAAATCATATTTTTATTACTCTACTTCAATGCAAATCCTATTTTTATCGAAGTGAAAATCAAATTTTTACTTCACTAATTAATTAAAAATTATATTTTTACTCTTTCTGTATTATAAAGTTTATATTTTTAGCTTCTAAAATTCATTTCCTTATCTAAATAAAAATCTCTACTTTGTTATGGTAAAAATATGAACTTTGAGCGAATAAAAATATAATTTTTAACAATATAAAAATATAGACTTTCTAATTTCAAAAATCACACCTTTATCTTTTCAAATCGCTTTATATACCACAAAGATTATATTTTTATTTCATATCTAAACATAAAAATCATTCCTTTACTGAAAATGAAAAATAAAATCTATACTCTTCTATAGAAACAAAACTGATTTTATTTAATAACTAATTGAATAAATATAAAATAGAAAAGCTTACATTTTCGATTAAAGGAGGACTTAGGGCTTGTTGAAGGGTCAAGGGAGGTGTCTTGGGGTTCATGGCGGCTGTTTGAATCGAGCAAGGAGGGAGCAGAGTGGGTTTAGCGCGCTAGAGGGTGGTTGGAGGCGGCGCTGGGCTGCTGGCCATCGGAGGTGGACTCGAGGAAGGGGTGGCGGCCATCTTGGTCAGAGGAGGGGCCTAGGGTTTCGGGTAGGGGGTGTTTGTGGTTCACGCCGAGTAGAAGGAGGGAAGCGGGAAGGAGAAGAGGGAGGAGGAGGTGACGCCCCTCCTGGGTGATGGCGCACGGTGGGCGACGACCTCGGTGAAGTGGAGGCGTGGAACGACGGGGTCCACCCTTTTTATTTATTTTTCTTTAGAATCGATTTACCGAGTGGAAGAGAAAGAGGGGGGCCTAGGTTTTATATAATAATTTATATTTTAATTTATTTTAATTTCAAAAAGTAACTTTTTATTTCGAACTCGAAACGAGACCCACTGCCTATCATCCCTAGCTAATTACCCCCATTTCGAACACAATGGGATATGATTCGTAACCCAATTCGGCTGTTACAATCAGTTTTCGCTTAATTTAAAATATAAATCTATATATTCTATTTTAAACATACATTTCAATTTACCGGGGTCACATACAAACTTGAAAAATTCAATAAAAATATTTTCTAGCTTCGTATTGACGATACGGTCCTAACAAAACTTGTTTCATCGAATTCTGAGACCGTTTGAAAAGTGACCATTTTCCAGTCGATTAAAATCAACTAAAACTGGTCAAACACGTTTTCCTATGTCACGCTCACATATTGATTTGAAAAATTATGAAAATTGGAATCTAGCAATAACTTGACATCACAGACCTAACAAAAGTGGTTTCATCGAAATCCGAGGTCGTTTGCAAAATTTCCATTTTTAAGGGCTAGAATTCCATAGCGACTATTCTGAATTTTCAACTGGACATATCTTTTGATTCCCGCTATGAAATTTCAATTTTTCGGATTCATTGGAAAATATTGTCAAATGGATTCTAATATTTTTGGTTTCGTTAAAATCCGATTTGTTTTGCACCCGGTATGTTCATTTGAAATTTGAAATCGAATTATCGAACTACCGCGCCATTTTCAATTCCTTTTATAATTTAAAATAAATATTTATATTCTAACGACGATTCATATAAATATATACGTTCTAATTCTATTCAAAATAAATTTCTTGTCGATATTATTTTAAATAATTCATTTTAAATATTCAAAATTCATCAAAATTGCCAAAATAAAAATTTTAAATTGGCTCGCATTTCCGGGTTGTTACAGTCAGTCATGTGACTGGTGTGAGAACTAAAATAGTTATTAATCTTTATTTTAAAGTTAGGTTAATCAAGGGACCACGCTGTATAACACGGAACGGGTTTCCTCCCAAGAATACCAGTGCATAAAACAACAGCGCAAGGCTAAATAAAGAACAATGAAGCTATTATAAGACCCAGGTCCCATCACACAATGCAACACAAGCCGGAGGATAGGTTTTACCTTATAATAGCCAAAGAATGCTTGATACGCTTAATTTCATCTTTTATTATTACTGTAAGTGCGTAGTGTCAAGACAATTTCAATCATAAGTATCAATCATAGATGGCATAAGTGCCCCATACCACTATGTCGCCATACTAGGCTCTACAAACAAAACAGCAAAGTCACGTATTGGAAGTAGGATTTCCATCTATGAACCGAGGCCAGGGATCGTCCTCATCGCTTTGAAAAAATCTAGCCTACCATGTCTTAGGATCAGAGCTCGAGTGACCCTTGGATCGTCAGGGCCGGTCAACCGATGTGGATTAAAATGACTGAACACTGCGTTTCCCCGCTCTTTGGGGCGTAAAAGAGTCCTATGACTCCATCGGCTCCACGTAGTCACCGATATATCCGAGGCGCCTTGCAATCCAACAACCACAAAGGTGAAAATAATATAAATGTTAGGTCTGGCAGGACACTGACACCACCCTAGCTAGAAAGAAACGCATGTCGTCCCTGAGGTCCTCTCCCGTTTCTGGTTCACAACCCGGGTGTGAAGCTCGTGAATTAACGCTACACAAAGCTATGCCAAACAGGCGGTGCTTTGATCATCAACCACAAGACTTTTCTTTTCAACAAAAGCCTTGATCAATTGAATCTTAGCATACCACACAGGCAAACCACTCCATGCAACCAATACCCATCAATCACACAGAATGATATCCAATGTCAGACACACAGTCCATTTACAAGTCCGTTCTGGGTCTGAACGAAACCGGAGGCACCTTGTACCTCGCATATCCATCGATCTCCAAGTACGTCTGGACGATCACCAACTGATTCCCTCCTCTTGGGTGTACAGCCCAATCAATATCATCAGTAATTATCCAAATGATGTGAAGACCTCCGGTCTTCGACCACCGTCTTCATCCTTGACACATCGTCAAATCAGTTATTCAGAATGGGATAAACCCGGTCTTTTTGAATAACTCGCGTATATAATCAACAAGTGTTACACAAACACAACATACGCCTCATTCCAATTCAGAATATTCTTTTATTCAAATATTCTTATACTTCGGGAAAGGTTCCCATTACTTTTATCAAAGATAAATTATTTAAATTTATTCTTTAATCTTCTTTTGAATATCAATTCAAACCAAATTATGGTTTATCCAAACTAGTCGGGATTCGCGAACCTTACAGAAGTAATCACTTGTTAAATTTCCCAACCCCAACCTATTCATCCCATGAAGTAAAACTGGTAATACTTCATATCTAATACCACGGTGTTATCGGTAAATTCAATTACCATTTCACGTTCAAATCTAATTAAAGATTTAACTATCGCTTTGAGCAAAACTGGTGATACTCCATTATCGATTATTTTCCGAATTTGATAATTTTAGTTATCAGATTCACCTTTCAATCTATTTAAAGATTCATTAAAACTCAAATTCAGTTTTAATTTACAAAAATCATTATTTTATGATTATTCAAAGTTAAGAAATAAATCTTATCTTTAACGGGGTTAAAGAACTAATGTCATTTAAAACACAGTTCATAATAAACCCAAAATCTCATTCCATTAACAATGGAATCTTCACGGAAAACAAATCAATATATATAATCGATATGAGCTTCCATACCCAACTAATAATATAAATGGAATAACGGCAAAGCCTTTTAAATTCCATATATATTAGCAGTCTTCCTTCATAGAAATTCACTTTGATTATTACTAAATCGAATTTCATTCCATTCCAATTTATTTTATTAAATTGGAAAACTTTACTTTGGAAAATCTCCTTTAAATCTTAACAAAAGATCTATAAATCCCAAATCACATTTCACTGTAAATCGGGTTAAAGAATGAATGTCGTTAAAACACAGTTCACGATAAGCCCAATTCACATTCCATTAATTATCGGGTTAAAGAACAAGTGTTATTTGAAACATCATTCACGATAAACTCAAAAATCAATTCAAATTCAAATTCAATTCCAATTAAATACCATTTAATTGGTATACTTCATTAAATCTAAATAAAAAGATTTAATCTTTTTTCTCAATTGGGTTTAAGAACAGTGTTAATGAAGACACCATTCACGACAAACTCAAATCCCATTTGATATTAAATACAAGGCTCTGAATAGAAAATATATCGGCTTATATTCAATATCAAATTCTACGACCAACAAATATCGTATTGGAAATAATGATATAAATATATCTTTCAAATTTCCATAACAATATCTTTATAATCACGAAATCCAACATCGAAATATTCCAAAGACAATTTCGATTCAAATCCATTCCAATTCAATTATTGGAAATTCTGGTTACTTTTAACACCATTTCAAATCCAATTTATATATTTTAAAAATAATTGAATTATAATTCTAGTTCAAAACTAGTTCATAAAGATAAAAACCTATTTTTATCTTTTCAAATATGGGATTTTCATCCCAACTCTTTCCAAATAATTTCTTATGATTTTACAATAATTATTGATATTTTAAATAATTTTATCAAGGCTCGTACAGTCGATTTCCATCAACGGCCATCGAACTGTACTTACTGCGACCTTTTCCAAATTTGATTTGGACATAATTCCAAATCCAATTGTTATATTTCTAATTTCTCATTTTCGTTAGAAACCTCTTTTCGATAAAAACCCTACGGTTCCAGTTTTAGGAGAATCCGACGGTCGGATCCCCCGTAATATCCATTCGAAGTCAATGGTCGAAATTCGCGAACTACCGCAGTGCGACACGTTCTATTCAGGCCATTATATATAATATATATTATATATATTTCATCGATTTCCTTTTAAAACGTATTTTGTAAATCGTTTTAAATTCATTTTCAAAACGATTTCAACTTCATATTCAATTTCTAATCAAAATTGAATTTTCCATATCATAGATATATAAATGATAGTATTTTCAAACCATTATATTTCGAAATCAATTCCTTTTCGATATTCATTATAAAAATGAATAAAATCAATATAAATATCGTTCACGTCAAAATGGCGCCAATCTAATCGACACGGCTTTATATATTTCTATTTCAAAAAATTCTTTTCAAATATTTCATTTCAAGTATTTCATTTCAAATATTTCTTTTTCAAATATTTCTATTCAAAACTGGAATGAGGGCCAATCAACTACCATTGATTTTATTTCAATGGATTTCCATACAACACATGTATATATCAATAGTGATAAACAATCATCCAGACTGCACTACTCAACTGCATAAGCATTGAATATAAATAATCAACGCTTACAACAGCCTATCAACCAATCGATCGACATACAACTAAACAATTGGGATTAGTGTACGTCAATATCATCCCAACACCCGCGTGGGGTTTCAATCAATCAAACACATATTTTATTTGTGCAGTTGGGCGATGTGTAAAATTTATCATCCCAATCAATATCAGTGAAATGGGTGTACATAAACAAATCATCCGATTTGTTTATAAATATTTATTTCATTTTATATACACGTTAAAAATTATATTTTTAACTATAAAATATTTATTTTCATTCCACATCACACAATAAACTTTCACAACAGATCAATCAAACATACAAGTCATCGGTGGTCTATGGACGACGGGTGTCGAGTGCTACTAAGCACTATCTGCATCCTATTATATATTTCAAACTAGAAAATAAAATTAAAAGTGAGGAGTTCTCACCTTGTAGATCCACTCCACCGTTATCTATTTCTGAACGGTTTGGATTTGCCCAAAATTCCAATGCGACCTTTTCCCGCTGTTCATATATAAAAATCACATTTTTATCGCTTCGTTCCAATAAATAAAAATCACATTTTTACTTCAACATATATATAATAAAAATCAGATTTTTATTTCGTTACATATATAAAAACTATATTTTTATATTCTCTATTATATAAAAATCATATTTTTATTATCTCTATAATATAAAAATCATATTTTTAATCTCTACCTTTTCAAGTTTAAAAATATCGTCTTTTCTATTTTAAAAATCTCATCTTCTAAATTTTATAAAAATCTAATCTTTTTCCTTTCTAAAAATAATTTCTTTACACGATAAAATATCATATCTTCTTATGATGAAAAATCCTATTTTACCTCACTAAAAATCAAACCTTTATGTAATGAAAATTATATTTTCATGTTTAAAAATCATAACTTCATGTTAAAAATCCTAATTTTGTGGTAAAAACATATACATAAAAATCATATCCTTATCATGGTATAAAAATTCGATTTTTATATCGTAATAACCTAAACAAATCACAATAAAACATACCGGTGCGAATGGGGGTCCACTGGTCAGGGCTAGGTGGTGAAAGGCGGCGACGGGACTTACTGGTGGCGCGAGGTGGCTAATGGCGGCCGCTGGTGATGGTTGGCGACGGGTATTTGCTTCAAGGAGTCACGTTTTGGTTTGAGGAAGGAGGAGGAAAGAGAGGGGGCGGGGTAGCAGCGCCGAAGGTCTGGGGAGGGGCGCGATAGTGGGGGTGGACGAACGATGGTCGTCGTCGACCTAGGGCTGGAGCGTAGTTTTAATTTCCTTTTGATTTGGGGGAAAAGAAAATGATAGGGGGTTAATGAAAAGGGGAGGGCTTTTATTTAATTATTTTCAAAAAGTTGACTTTTTATTCGACCACCAAACGAGACCCAACGACTGTCACCCCTAGCTAATTACCCCCATTCCGAACATAATGGGATATGTATCGTAAGCTGATTCGATCGCTTTGATCCGTTTCCATCAAAATAAAAATATAAATCTATATATTGAATTAGAACACACATTTCAATTTACTGGGGCCACATACAAACTCTAAAAATTCCCGAAAAATATTTTCTATGACGATACGGTTCTAATAAAACATATTTCGTTAAATTCTGAGACCGTTAGAAAAATTGCCATTTTCTGGTCGATCGAAATTAACTAAAACTATCAAAACACATTTTCTTTTGCCACGCTCATACATTGATTCAAAAAATTATGAATTCTGGAATCTAGCAATCACTTGACATCCGGATCCAACAAAAGTGGTTTCTTTCAAAACAGAGGTCGTTTGCAAAATTTCCATTTTTAAGGGCCAAAATTCCATAGCGACTATTCTGAATTTTCAACTGGGTATAACTTTTTATCCTCGCTGTGAAATTTCTATTTTTCGGATTTGTTGGAAAGATATTCTCAAATAGATTCTAATATTTTTAGTTTCGCCAAAATCCGGTTTATTTTGAATCCTATACATTCATTTGAACTTTGAAATCGAATTTTCGAACTACCACGCCATTTTCAATTCCTTTTATAATTTAAAATAAATATTTATATTCTAACGTTGATTCAAATAAATATATACATTCTAATTATATTCAAAAAAATTTGTCGTCATAATTATTTAAAATAATTCATTTTAAATACACAAAATTCGCTAAAATTGCCAAAATAAAAATTTTAAATTGGCTCGCATTTTCGGGTTATTGCAGTAGACCAGGGTTATATAAATGAGATTTAAAGTGTAAAAGCATTAATTTTACATTAAAGTTACTTGATAATGGGATTAAATAAGAAGGAGAATTAAAATAAGATTTCCAAAGCAGGAATGGTTGAATGGATTTGAAAAGGGATTGGTAAAAGTGAAATTGTTTAAAGAAGTGGATCATAGGATTTGATAAACAAATCCGAATTATGAAATGGAATTGTTTAAGAAGGTAAAGGTTAAAAAGTGGTGCTTTATAAGGAATTACTTAATTATTAAATTAAGGGATAATGTTATATTCGAGAAGGAGATTTTCAAAGAGATAAGAAGTTTGTATGAAACCATATTTTGAATAAAATAGTAAAATGGGAAATTTTATTAGTATTAGAATGAAGTATTGGTTTTTGGATTACAACTGGTATCCATCTTAAGATATGAACGTTGTCGATCAAGGTCTGAGAGGTAATTAAAATACCCAACTTGAACGACATCATGATTATCTGAAGGTGATATTAGTTGTAATGGTAAAAGAGGATAGTAATGACTTATTATTTCATTAGAGAAATGATAACGCAACATTTTTTTATGAAGATTTAGAATATATATATATATATAGATATAATGAGGATTCCAAAGTAAAAGGAAAATAAAAGGGGTTGTGTGAAAATATAACGATAATTTCATGTTGGAAAGGAAATATAAAGTTGAGTTTTATTATATAGAAATAAGCATGGATTTTGTTTCAAGTATTGAATAAAAGGTATTGTGTAATGTTGTTTTTACAAATAAATAGTTGAATTTGATTTCCCCAATATTATATAATAATGAGGCTAATGTTTTGAAAGTGAAAATAAGAAATTGGATAGGTAAGAGTGAATTTGTTTAAAGGAACAATCTTATGATAAATAAAGAAGCGAAAAACTATATTCATTATATCAATATATTTAAGAGTTTTAAAATTTACATTTTGTTTTAATCAAAAGGCCAATTGATGCTGCATACTAAACCAGTGAACTCATTGGATTTCATGATTGAATCACTGTTTATTTTGATAGTTAGATCACCGACTATCAAATCTGTCCAATACGACTGTTGGTACGGAAAGACCGGGATCGAAGTCATATTCGAAAACCATTCCGACCAACAAATACGCGAAGATATTAGAAGATGATCGAGTTGGAGCATTGAATACCGTGGATCTTCATTAAACGGAAGAACCACTAACAATCTCTAGGATTGCAACCAGAGATAAACTATGGTTCTGTCGTGGTTGGAATCTACGGGTTATAAGGACTTTTCGCTATTGATCCATGGGGTGATTCCTATATTGGATGTAGTATTTCCAAAGGGGTCGCGTATGTTGATTTCTTCAAACGTACCATAGTTGAGGGCGGAGAAATGGTTTTTCTCTAGCCAAATAACTAGAGTATTTTTGTGGACGTCAATTAGTGATATCTTGCGGAACTGATGATGTGGGCACAAAGTGAATGGTGACCAGATGTTTTAAAGGGAATTCAAACCTCAAGCCTCATCAACCGGGAAATGACAAAAATCGGGAAATGGTGGTTTGAGCCCAACCATTGGTGTTATACATTCGATTCAGTCAAGCGAAATGAGTGGTCGATCATGTGTGTGCCGGGTTGCAAGACGTTCTTGTTGAACCCAGTGTATTCGTCTCTAGAGATACACCATCGGCAGGTGGTCCCATACCCTGTCATAGTCAGAATCCAATCTCCAATAAGCGCTCGCGGTTTTGATTGTATATATATGTGGAGCGTGAGATGCATGCGTTCCGCTAGATTGATATTTACTTGTATTTAGACACTATTATAATATTAGAAAAGATATTGATTTCAAAAATGATTTGGGTTATCGTATGGTAAAAACCGTCCGTATTTATATGTGGATTTGGTCTTACGATTATCCTTTTCTTTCGAAAAGATTTTTAAACTTTAAAATCAAATTGGATGATCCCCCTTAATACTGTGCGAGTTTTTCTCACTCTGGTTCATCATACTGACCCGGTGTTTTGTAAATGCCCGAGTTAGTCCGGGTTGTACAAGTTCAGGTTATCGGATGATGCGAAGTTTAGAGACGAGCTGGAGGTATTCAGACGTATTTTATCTAGTATTTATTCCACTGTGTGATTGTATATGAGGACAGGTTATGATCACTGTCCAGATGTGTGATGTACTCTGATATTGTAAGTATTTTTAAATCTCTCATTAAAGATTTATTTTTGTATTATATTTTGTTCCGCTACGATGCGAGACTCTGTGTTGTGTTGTTCTTCTTCCTCTTCTTCTTCTTCTTCTATTCTAATATTTCTTTCTTTCTTATCTTACCCTTTAATTTCTTTCTAATAACTATCCAGTGTTTTCAGTGTCTGAAAGGTTGGCTTGAGTAATGGTAAATTTATTTATGTCAAATTTCGGTACCTAAAATCCTTGGGTCGTTACACTGATAGCCCACCGGTATGGTGGAGTTTATAGTACTGTATAGACTACAATATTTATAAACGGTGTAAGGGTAATAATGGTAATCCCGCTTACGCTATTTTGATGCCTTACTTTATTGGTGGATACTATTATAATAGCGTATTATATTACATAGTATTTAGTTTATCGGATCCTTTGGAGATGGAAATCCCATAACATCTCTTAAGTTATTGCACTCATGAACACATTGGATTGGAGATGTGAATTACCATAAGAATCTCTGACTCCGTGACTGTAACAACCCAAAATTTTAGCGATATAAATTAATTATTAGAATTTAAAAAATAGGAATTTTTGTAAATGATGGAATTTGGCCACGAAACTTTAACCAATGCATTCGTCTCGGAATTGTGGTCAACTTTCATTTTGGAGTTTCGCGAATGGAGTCCATACGAAAAAGTTACGGACGAAATACGAAAATGGACAAAAAATAAATAAACCAAAAATTATAATTCGAATTTACCTTATTTTACCAAGCCGACCTGGGCAATCTGATTCCCAGGCGGCTGACCGTAAGGGTCGACCTACTTGCGTCAAACTACCTAATGGCGGCTAGGTTTTGAGAGGTTAGGTTAAAATATTTATATATCAAATGGACTAATATAACTTAAAACTAATCCAATGGTTCTATGCCATTTCCACCCCTATAAATAAAGGGGTAAGGCCTCATTCTTTTTTCGCATAAATCTGCAGAGGCAGCGGAGCTCTGCCATTTTCCTTTTTCTTCAAACCTAATTTCTAAAATAAAAATATATTCATACATAACAAATCAAATCCAGTTCATATGAAATTGAGAGGGTAAGAAGATCTAATGGAAAAGAATTCAAAGTGACGCTCCAAATCATATTCTCTCCTCTCCTCATGTTTTCTTACAATTATATAGATCTGGAATTTCCCCTTTCCAGATAAATTGTAGATTTATAAGAATTTGGGGATTGTAAGCCTAAAGGGTTCAAACTTGGATTTGGAGGCTATAAGGTGAGTGGGAAATTTACGAATACAGTTAGAATGACTAATCTATTTCATTTGAATCAAACCTATGTTTTTATGCCTATCAGATCTGTTCATTTAGATATTGTGAATTTATTGGCAACCATCAGATCTGATTATAAGTATGGTTAGAACTTGAGAATTATAAGTTATGGTTATGTATAACATAAATTGTAGGACTCTTGAACTTGTTCACACATATTCCTACAGTTATGTCATGAAAATATGTTGTGCATATTGCATAACACCGTGGTTCTGGAATCAATCCCATTAAACAAATTAGATGTAGTAACATTCCAGATCTTTAGTTCAGTGTTGAATAATGAAATTTGTGAATTTGGGTAAAAAGGTGAAATTGGTGAATTATGTGATTGCAAGAATAACAGAAATATTTCTATCTGTATTCAATATTGTTGGTTTTTGGCTTAATCATGTAAACATGCCATTTTCCTCCTTTTGAAAAAAAGAGGCATCATTTTGAAATCATAACAATATGATAAAAAGGATTATAAAGGGAAAAGTGGTGCAAATGTATGTATAAATATAAATACATATACTTGTATGTAATTTGCATTGATTGTTCCAAAATATATATTTACATATATTTCTTGTGATTTGGAAATACGTCAATTCCACTAATTAGGCATTATTTACAATGATTTCGACTAACGGTCTTTTATGGGATTTGAAAACTTTTTGGAAAGATTGAATATAAAAAGGAAATGTTTGGTTAATTGATTAGACCAAATCATTAATTTAATAAAAAAACAACAACTACATTGACCACATGAAAATAAAAAATAAACATAAATATGTTATCCGTCCAAATCAGTGTGAAATGGTAAAAATATACATTTTATGGAATGTTTTGATAAGGTTCAATTATGGAATTATATGTAAATGTAATCCATATTGAATTAACATATTTGTGGTGACCATTTGTAGTAATCAATATAATTAACTTCTATAAATAGGACCATAAATCAATAAATGACCAATGTAACCAATATTGATTGGGGAAAATAAATGTGATAGGAAAATGGTTACAATTCCTAATTTAATTGGGATAAATGTTTTACACCCCAATTAGGAAATTTGAATTATAACTGCATTTAACACGTGATTAAGCTCAACTTGTGGTAGAAGTATGCCCAGAACTGACCGACAAATCCAGCAACCACAGGTAGTCATCTTAACGTGAGGGGTCTAATGCATAAATTTAATCATATTAAGACATGAGGTCAAGTTTAACTTGCGTTAGAAGTCTACCTGGAACCAACCGGCAAATCCAGCATCCACAAGTTCTCAACTTAATGTGAGAGGCCTGGTACATATATATATATATATATATATGATATATATATGTATATACACACACACACATAACAGTCAACTTGTAAATAAATAAGAACAGTAATTGGCTGGCTGGGTACAACAAATAGATAACTTGAGACTGATAAATAGTTGCCTTAGGAAAATATGACCATTATGATTATAAAGGGTAATAAAAAATAATAATAAAAGGAAATGGGTGTCATAAAAGAATTTATGATTGTGGTTTAAACACTAAGTCTAAATTAGGGAAGGTATCATGAAACACCCCACCTCCGTTAGGGTCACTCTCAAAGGGAATGCCCTAATTTTTGGTGGAGGTTTATAAGTATAAGTCACAGATATACAAAACAGATATAAGAACACATATTTTTGAACAGCGGAAAACAACAACTTTTATTTCATTAAAATATGTGTTACACAATCTATGCCATAATTTGTTTTACAATACTTCCAAAAACATAACATCTTCATAACTGTCTTGATTACATTATTTAAAGAAGCATAAAGGAAACATAAATAAACTGCAAAAGTCCCATAGTTGCTGTCCAAAGCCATAGTCCAAAACGAAAAGATCCAAGCAATACATTCTTTCTCTTCAAGCTGGATATGAAGGCTGGTCAAGCTGCGGTATTCCCTCCCTGTGGACCTGGGGGGGGGGGGGGACGGAAGAAAAGAAGGCGAAAGAAAAGTAGAGTCAGACATAAAGCCTGAGTAAGTCTAGGACTATTCAGTCTATGAATAAAGAACTGGGTATGATAAGTATAAACTAGAAATGGGGAAAGCACCATAAACTTAGTTAAGTTGTCTAGGGTCGAATATACTATCGTACCCCATTTTAATCTCTGAGCCCATATAAACTAGTTCCCAACTGGCACCCCATAATCAGGGTGAAGTGATCCATTTTATGATGATCGGCTCCTACTCGCAAAGTTACATGTGTCTTACGGCCCCCGATGTTGTAGTTACCTATGCTGGTCCCACCATGGGGTGTATCAAGTCCCATGGTGGCGGCCCGACACAATCCTAGAATGCACAGGTATGCTACTGGTGCCCAGTGCCTTATTTTTCTGCGCCGGAGTGTGTGCACGCCCGCACCCCGTTAGAACCTACACTTCTGCACCACCGCCATCGATTTGACCTCTTACAATCAGCCCAGTAATCGTGCCCCACCCTTCCTAGTTTCAGGGTATCATGATACCTTGTAGGGTTACTGCGAAAAGGGTCCTCCGCTACTAGGTTTTCTATTTCTAGCCAACATGCTAAGTTGGTTAAGTGTTTTATAAACCTAACCCCCCAATCAGTCTGTTTAGTTTAGCATGTTCTATTTTGATTAAGTATTAATATAATTTACTTAATCCTATCAATCCTGACTCAGCCTTAATTGTCTTATTAAAGCCTTGACCTCTCACATTAGACAGGTATTGTTGTGGCTGCCTGTTGCCGGTTGGGTCCGGGCAGTCTTACGCCACAACTCAGTCTAACCTCGGGTCCTTATTGGGTTCCGTGTTTAACCACCCACATTGGATAGGTATTGTTGTGACTACTGGACAGCCGGGCGGTTCCGGGCAGGTTTACATCACAACTCAATCCAACCTCGGGTTAAACACATCGTATTTTTCTTCATTTACATATTTTGTCTCTTTTCTTTTTATATGTAAATATTTGCGGCCCATTATTCAAATTCATCTTTATTGGTTAAATTTATTTATGCCACTTAATTGTTTTTCAAAGTTATTGGCGTGCGTTAAACATGCCAACACATATGTTCTGTATTTTAGCCCAAACGTCATTACCCCCGTTTAATACGTTCGTTCCAATGTAAGGTGTGTTGGGTTTAATACTTAAACCCAATTTAGCCATATGAAAAGGGGAGGCTATAACATGGTGTTTATAAGGTAACATGAAAAAGGGGAGTGTGAATGCATGAGCTTGCAACGAACGATTCAATTAACATAAAATAGGCACATGTGAACTTGCAATTGTAACATCATATAATCATGGCATAACATGAATCATTTTATCCATATAATCATAGCATAAACAACACTTAAACATGAATCATTCTATTCATATAATTATGGTATAGACAATACTTAAACATGAATCGTTCTATTCATATAATCATGGCATAAATAATACTTAAACATTAACCGTTCTATTCATATGATTATGGCATAAACGGTACTTAAACATGAATCATTCTATTCATATAATTATGGTATGGACAATACTTAAACATGAATCGTTCTATTCATATAATCATGGCATAAATAATACTTAAACATTAACCGTTCTATTCATATGATTATGGCATAAACGGTACTTAAACATGAATCATTCTATTCATATAATTATGGTACTTATTCATATGATTATAGCATAAATAATACCTAAACATGAATTATTCTATTCATATGAGTATGGCATAAACAATACCTAAGCATGAATTATTCTATTCATATGATTATGGCATAAACAATACTTAAACATGAATTATTCTATTCATATGATTATGGCATAAACAATACTTAAACATGAATTATAGGTTCAACTAACCATGTAAACTTGAAATTAAGAATCTAACTAAATTAGATATCCTTATTATTGGCACATGGTCTTGACTATATTTTTATTTAGGCATAATATAAACTAATCATGTTCATAAAATCACTACATGTTAACAAAAAGGTGCTTACTTTTGTCACTGATACAAAAGTATGGTTTAACTAGAATTATCCCAACCTAATTCTTATATGAATCATGGTTTTCATTCTATTCATAGAATTATAGCATAAACATATCTAAACTTACATCATGGTTTTTATTTTATCTATGTAAACTTGCAAGAGGAATGTAATTCTAATGTAATTCTAATGTAACTTATGATAACAACATGAGCCTAAAAACATGTTTTTCAATTGGGTGTAATAACGAACATAGTTTAGTCATGTTCATAAAATTAATACAAATTTACAAAGATGTGTGCTTTTGTCACTATCACAAAAATATGATTTTTATACTTGAACTAGGATGCCAATTCCAACATAACTTCATATGAATCATAATACTTAGGTGAATCAAATTACACTAAAGATGACCATAGAATTTTACATCATGTTGTCATAACAATAGATCATGGACTTGCATGAATTCCAATTAAAATATCATAAAATATAGTTGTTAACATGAATCATATACTTGCATGAATCTTAAATAAATTATTACAACATTTAGTTGTTAACATGAATCATATACTTGCATGAATCTTAAATAAATTATTACAACATATAGTTGTTACTTTCAACATGAATCATATGCTTGCAATTATCAAATGGGTGTTATAAATAACTACCACAAACATGTAGTTTTCAATATGAATCATATGTTTGCATAAGTCCCAATCAAAATTCCACAACATGTGGTTGTCAACATAAGCCACATACTTGTATGAATCAAACCATAGCATTGCCAAATCGCTAGAATCAAAATAACATACAAATATAAGCCATTATCGCCACAATTCCATTTCGTTTTCAACGCAAATCGCGTACTTGCAAATATCCAATCGTATACCATAATATTCCCAAATCGTTTTGCATCAAAGCAACATACAAATATAGATTATTATCGCCACAATTCCATTTCTTACATTACACAAATCAACACAATTATTTAATTCATATCGGAATAGCACTCTACTTACAGCGTATGACGACTCTTCAATTCAGAAATCTGAATTCTGAATTTGGAGATGCTATCCTTTGTTGTAGGCGTTGTTTTGATTGATTTGACGTTGCTTTAAGCTTTTGTTTATTCTCCTAATTGCCTCTCAATTTCCGACGGCTATCTTTAGTCTCTCCTCAGCAACATGACGGTCTCAGCTCCATTTTAGTTTGTGTTAATTAGGGTTAGTCTTAGGTCCTTTTTATAGAGTTTGTGAGTTGATTTAGACCGTCAATGAAGCTTGGTTCAATGATAGCCGTTCGTTTGAAGGAGAGACCAACCAGGAGCTGACACCTAGCCCTAGTGACAAGGCAAGGCTCAGAAAATTGACCAAACATAGACCAGGCCAGCCAGGGTGGGCTGGGTTCGACTTGGCTCTGGGGCCAGGTCGACAGCCCAGTCGACACCGTGTCGACTTGGCAGTCGACACGGGTTACCCAGGTCGACCTGGGTGCCTTAGGTGGGAATTTTCCCGCCCTGGCCAATTGGGCCCGATTTTGAATTATAAACTTGTTTTTCTGAGCTGTTTTCGTCTGTTTGAATTTTAACCTGAATTCTGAAACTTCCGGAGGCCATATCTTCTTCATACGGACTCCGTTTTTCGAAAACTCGGAGTCTATTTCGCGTATTTTTCCGAGACGAACACAATGGCGTATCCCTTTCCCTTAATTATTTGATTTGAAATTAGTTATGCTTTAATTTATGAATTTCACTGTTATAGAATACACGGGGTGTTACATTCTCCCCCACTTAAAAGGATTTCATCCCCGAAATCTTCAAGTTCAGGAAGAATGTACATCCTAACATCCAAACATCCATCTACTCATCCATCAAACACGAGCATCCATTGTCCTTAAAAGACTTCTAATGCTTCATGATCATATGCGAAGTGTGTGTGTACATGTACTTATCTAATGCAAAATCAGGCGGTCTACTGATTCAGTTGACCTCCTTAATGCGAATTATGTAAGTGCTATGAATCCATTATGTATGCAAATCCTCCTATTCATGATTCTACATGAGTGCACAATCATTCATACAAATGCAACATCCATATGATAACACATTAAAGTTCAACCATATACGAATGCAAACATATATGCATATGCAATATGAAGTGACTGAGCCGATCTAAAACCTAGATTGTGTGTGTATATGCAACCACGAGCAACCACTAGCAATCACTTGCAACCACTTGCAACCATCATCCATAACATGTTTCAACTACATGTTTTCATCCAAAGAGTTTCTACCTAAAAGATAGGGTCGAGGAGATATACCTAAAAAGATAGATAAAAGCGCAACTTAAGGAAAAAGGAAAGATCAAAGAAGTACCCTCGAAAAGAAAAGGGTAGGCTGCGCGTATTCTAGCTTCAGTTTCCCAAGTTGCATCTTCTTCGGCGTCGCTCCACCGAACTTTGACGAGCTTGACTTCGCGGTTGCGTAGCTTCTTCACTTCCGTTCCTAATATGTGGGTTGGAACTTTCCTCACGGTTGCTTTGCGTTCCACTTCAGCTTCCTGTAGGATATTTGGCTCTACCACTTCAGCAGACTCATGTAGACATTTTCGGAGATGTGAAACATGAAAAACGTTGTGGACTCCGGCCAATTTTTTCGGGTAGCTCTAATCTATAGGCCATTTTCCCAATTTTCTCAATGATAGGAAATGGTCCTACCTAAAGGTATAGTCGAATGATAGAAGCAAGTAAAAACTTTGTGCCCATTAGGCAATGTCAAAACTGGAAATCTATGCCACATATATATTGATTAGGAGAAGAACTCTCTAAGCATCAGCCCCGAAGACCGAAATCAACATCATACTGACACCCAAAGAATTACTCAACCCAACCACCATATATGATTCTAGGAAACTAAGCATGATGGACTCCTTTTAGGTCACAAGGGAGTCCCTTCCTAAGACCAATCCATATCCTATAGAACCCAAAAACTTTAGTCAAACCAATGAACACCCTCGAGCCCCAACATGTGTTACTAACAGATGAGTCATACTCCCTATGGGGTTTGCAACAAAAATTGGATTGAGAATGGGACCGAGAGGATATACAAAAAAGATAGCATGCAAGTAAGCTCTACAGGAAGAGAGGGATCAAGGATATACTCTTAAGAAGAGATATGATGCACGAATCTAGTCTTCAATCTTCTAGGTCGCATTTCTTGAGCTTAACTCCATTATGCTTTGTCCGTCTTTAACTTCACAATTTCGTAGCTTCTTAATTCTTGTTTCCAAAATATGAGTTGGAACCTATTTCACTGTTGCCTCTCGTTCCACTTTCACTTATTCTCCTTCTAGTATACTTGGCTCAAGCATGACGGCATACTCATGGTTTCATGCAAGCTCTCCAAAATTCACTAGTGAATCTTGGATCTTGTTCACTTACTAGAAGGTATCATCTCTTGAAAATAAACAAATGTCAACTATGTTGCCAAATGTATTTACTAAGGTTATACTTTGCAACTCATGCATAAGCGAAATGAATCCTTCTGCCTTAGTGGCGAATACTACTGGAGCGCCCCATTCCGAAATGCTCCTCCTAATGAACCCCTTTTCTAGAAGCTCCTTAATCTGTTTACTGAGCTCTTTCCTTTCCCGTGGAGCCATGTGTCTAACGGGCAACGCAACGGGCTTTGCATTATCAACAAGGTATATGCGGAAGTCTATCTCCCGCTTCGGAGGCAAGCCCTTCACCTCTTCGAAGACATCCGGATATTCCCGGACCACTCTAATCGATTGCAAATTTTTCAACGGAGGCATCTAGCGATTCAAGATAACTAAGCATAACCGCATACGAGGGATTACAAGAAATTTCCAAAGTATTACCGAGCTGGGTCAGGAGCCTAACGACCCTTTTCTCACAATCAAGGATGGCCCCATTACTGGATAGCCAATCCACGCCCAAAATCAAACCATATCCCGAAAAGCCCAACACAAAGGCACTACATTGAAATTCTACGCTTAGAATAGAAATTTTCAATCCCAAACAGATCATAGACAAATGAGCTGGGCCCCCAATTGGGTTTGAAACAATTAAGGGGTCCTCTATCATACTAGTTTTTAGGTGCAGAAATTCTACTAAAGCAGACGAGATAAAGGAGTTTGACGCGCCGGAATCAAATAAAGTGCGAACGGGGTGATCATAAAGATAAACTACATTTTCTATAGAAGTATTTATACCTCGCTGTTGCAGAGGTGGCGCTTCTAGCACATGAACCTGCGCCCCCGAGGTGGATCCAGCCCTCTGCCCCTGTCCTCGTTTCTTTGGGCAGTCCTTAGCCATGTGGCCTGTCTCACCGCAAGAAAAGCACCCACCATTCATCTTGGCCTACTTTTTCCAGCAATCTTTCACTAAGTGCCCCACTTTGTCATAGAATTTACACTCCCTCTTCTCTCGGGACTTGTTGTCTTTCCCGCCCTTCTCAAAGTCTGTCTTCTCAGGGCAGTCTTTGCTGATGTGTCTAGTCTCCCCACAATGAAAACATTCTCCTAGCTTTCTTTTCCTCTTTCTACAATCCTTGGCTATGTGCCCTTCCGTACCACAAAAATTGCATTTCCTTTTTTCCCGTTTCTTATTATTACTGTTACGATCCTTTCTTGGTTGACTATTATTCGTCTTCCTACTCTGGGACTCTTCCGCTTGCTGGTTCACGTGGAGGAGGAGGAGTGGAAGCGTCAGCAGCTGGGGAGTAAGGTCTCCAGACATGCTGAAACAGAAAGGATAGATTCAAAACGAAGGATAGAAGACAGTACCTATGGCTTTGGGGGAATTTGCCTTTTTAAAATAAATAATATTTTATCTTTTTAAAAAAACGCTTCTTTAAATTTCCTTTTTGAAAATAATTTTTCAAAACTTTTTATCTTATCTGGTAAACCTATGCTCTGATACCAAGTGAAACACCCCACCTCCGTTAGGGTCACTCTCAAAGGGAATGCCTTAATTTTTGGTGGAGGTTTATAAGTATAAGTCACAGATATACAAGACAGATATAAGAACACATATTTATGAACAGCGGAAAACAACAACTTTTATTTCATTAAAATATGTGTTACACAATCTATGCCATAATTTGTTTTACAATACTTCCAAAAACATAACATCTTCATAACTGTCTTGATTACATTATTTAAAGAAGCATAAAGGAAACATAAATAAACTGCAAAAGTCCCATAGTTGCTGTCCAAAGCCATAGTCCAAAACGAAAAGATCCAAGCAATACATTCTTTCTCTTCAAGCTGGATATGAAGGCTGGTCAAGCTGCAGTATTCCCTCCCTGTGGACCTGGGGGGTGGGGGGGGGGGAACGGAAGAAAAGAAGGCGAAAGAAAAGTAGAGTCAGACATAAAGCCTGAGTAAGTCTAGGACTATTCAGTCTATGAATAAAGAACTGGGTATGATAAGTATAAACTAGAAATGGGGAAAGCACCATAAACTTAGTTAAGTTGTCTAGGGTCGAATATACTATCGTACCCCATTTTAATCTCTGAACCCATATAAACTAGTTCCCAACTGGCACCCCATAATCAAGGTGAAGTGATCGATTTTATGATGATCGGTTCCTACTCCCATAGTTACATGTGTCTTACGGCCCCCGATGTTGTAGTTACCTATGCTGGTCCCACCATGGGGTGTATCAAGTCCCATGGTGGCGGCCCGACACAATCCTATAATGCACAGGTATGCTACTGGTGCCCAGTGCCTTATTTTTCTGCGCCGGAGTGTGTGCACGCCCGCACCCCGTTAGAACCTACACTGCTGCACCACCGCCGTCGATTTGACCTCTTACAATCAGCCCAGTAATCGTGCCCTACCCTGCCTAGTTTCAGGGTATCATGATACCTTGTAGGGTTACTGCGAAAAGGGTCCTCCGCTACTAGGTTTTCTATTTCTAGCCAACATGCTAAGTTGGTTAAGTGTTTTATAAACCTAACCCCCCTATCAGTCTGTTTAGTTTAGCATGTTCCATTTTGATTAAGTATTAATATAATTTACTTAATCCTATCAATCCTAACTCAGCCTTAATTGTCTTATTAAAGCCTTGACCTCTCACATTAGACAGGTATTGTTGTGGCTGCCTGTTGCCGGTTGGGTCCGGGCAGTCTTACGCCACAACTCAGCCTAACCTCGGGTCCTTATTGGGCTCCGCGTTTAACCACCCACATTGGATAGGTATTGTTGTGACTACTGGACAGCCGGGCGGTTCCGGGCAGGTTTACATCACAACTCAATCCAACCTCGGGTTAAACACATCGTATTTTTCTTCATTAACATATTTTGTCTCTTTTCTTTTTATATGTAAATATTTGCGGCCCATTATTCAAATTCATCTTTATTGGTTAAATTTATTTATGCCGCTTAATTGTTTTTCAAAGTTATTGGCGTGCGTTAAACATGCCAACACATATGTTCTGTATTTTAGCCCAAACGTCATTACCCCCGTTTTATACGTTCGTTCCAATGTAAGGTGTGTTGGGTTTAATACTTAAACCAATTTAGCCATATGAAAAGGGGAGGCTATAACATGGTGTTTATAAGGCAACATGAAAAAGGGGAGTGTGAATGCATGAGCTTGCAACGAACGATTCAATTAACATAAAATAGGCACATGTGAACTTGCAATTGTAACATCATATAATCATGGCATAACATGAATCATTTTATCCATATAATCATAGCATAAACAATACTTAAACATGAATCATTCTATTCATATAACTATGGTATAGACAATACTTAAACATGAATCGTTCTATTCATATAATCATGGCATAAATAATACTTAAACATTTACCGTTCTATTCATATGATTATGGCATAAACGGTACTTAAACATGAATCATTCTATTCATATAATTATGGTATAGACAATACTTAAACATGAATCGTTCTATTCATATAATCATGGCATAAATAATACTTAAACATTAATCGTTCTATTCATATGATTATGGCATAAACGGTACTTAAACATGAATCATTCTATTCATATAATTATGGTACTTATTCATATGATTATGGCATAAATAATACCTAAACATGAATTATTCTATTCATATGAGTATGGCATAAACAATACCTAAGCATGAATTATTCTATTCATATGATTATGGCATAAACAATACTTAAACATGAATTATTCTATTCATATGATTATGGCATAAACAATACTTAAACATGAATTATAGGTTCAACTGACCATGTAAACTTGAAATTAAGAATCTAACTAAATTAGATATCCTTATTATTGGCACATGGTCTTGACTATATTTTTATTTAGGCATAATATAAACTAATCATGTTCATAAAATCACTACATGTTAACAAAAAGGTGCTTACTTTTGTCACTGATACAAAAGTATGGTTCAACTAGAATTATCCCAACCTAATTCTTATATGAATCATGGTTTTCATTCTATTCATAGAATTATAGCATAAACATATCTAAACTTACATCATGGTTTTTATTTTATCTATGTAAACTTGCAAGAGGAATGTAATTCTAATGTAATTCTAATGTAACTTATGATAACAACATGAGCCTAAAAACATGTTTTTCAATTGGGCGTAATAACGAACATAGTTTAGTCATGTTCATAAAATTAATACAAATTTACAAAGATGCGTGCTTTTGTCACTATCACAAAAATATGATTTTTATACTTGAACTAGGATGCCAATTCCAACATAACTTCATATGAATCATAATACTTAGGTGAATCAAATTACACTAAAGATGACCATAGAATTTTACATCATGTTGTCATAACAATAGATCATGGACTTGCATGAATTCCAATTAAAATATCATAAAATATAGTTGTTAACATGAATCATATACTTGCATGAATCTTAAATAAATTATTACAACATTTAGTTGTTAACATGAATCATATACTTGCATGAATCTTAAATAAATTATTACAACATATAGTTGTTACTTTCAACATGAATCATATGCTTGCAATTATCAAATGGGTGTTATAAATAACTACCACAAACATGTAGTTTTCAATATGAATCATATGTTTGCATAAGTCCCAATCAAAATTCCACAACATGTGGTTGTCAACATAAGCCACATACTTGTATGAATCAAGCCATAGCATTGCCAAATTGTTAGAATCAAAATAACATACAAATATAAGCCATTATCGCCACAATTCCATTTCGTTTTCAACGCAAATCGCGTACTTGCAAATATCCAATCGTAAACCATAATATTCCTAAATCGTTTTGCATCAAAGCAACATACAAATATAGATTATTATCGCCACAATTCCATTACTTACATTAAACAAATCAACACAATTATTTAATTCATATCGGAATAACACTCTACTTACAGCGTATGACGACTCTTCAATTCAGAAATCTGAATTCTGAATTTGGAGATGCTATCCTTTGTTGTAGGCGTTGTTTTGATTGATTTGACGTTGCTTTAAGCTTTTGTTTATTCTCCTAATTGCCTCTCAATTTCCGACGGCTATCTTTAGTCTCTCCTCAGCAACATGACGGTCTCAGCTCCATTTTAGTTTGTGTGAATTAGGGTTAGTCTTAGGTCCTTTTTATAGAGTTTGTGAGTTGATTTAGACCGTCGATGAAGCTTGGTTTAATGATAGCCGTACGTTTGAAGGAGAGACCAACCAGGAGCTGACACCTAGCCCTAGTGACAAGGCAAGGCTCAGAAAATCGACCAAACACAGACCAGGCCAGCCAGGGTGGGCTGGGTTCGACCTGGCTCTTGGGCCAGGTCGACAGCCCAGTCGACACCGTGTCGACTTGGCAGTCGACATGGGTTACCCAGGTCGACAGCCCTGTCGACCTGGCTAGCCCAGGTCGACTGCCAAGTCGACCTAGGTGCCTTAGGCGGTAATTTTCCCACCCTAGCCAATTGGGCCCGATTTTGAATTTTAAACTTGTTTTTCTGAGCTGTTTTCGTCTGTTTGAATTTTAACCTAAATTCTGAAACTTCCGGAGGCCATATCTTCTTCATACGGACTCCGTTTTTCGAAAACTCGGACTTTATTTCACGTATTTTTCCGAGAAGAACACAATGGCGTATCCCGTTTCCCTTAATTCTTTGATTTGAAATTAGTTATGCTTTAATTTATGAATTTCACTGTTATAGAATACACGGGGTGTTACATATCAAATAAATATCCTAGGGGAAAAGGGAATATAACCTTCCTTATTTATATTAATGAAAATAGATAATACAATTGGACTTAGTAGGTTAATAGTGTAAAATGTTATTAACCATACAAAGTCATGAGGAAAATGAATCGTGTAAGTATAGCATTTCCGCGTAGAGGGACTAAATGGGAATTTCTTAATAACATAGCCCATCTTATCCCAAAAAGGGAAAGGTATAGTAGGCTAATATGGTACGAACCAATAACCTTCGCGTATAGTCTGCTTCCTGATTCTTAAGCGGCTAGGGTTGAAGAGTCCACATGGGAATAGGTCTTTCTGTTTAGGGGTCTTAAATGGCAGGTGTGTGTGGGCCTACCCAAACCTGGAAGCTAAAACATCAAATATGGCTACCTATCCTACGGGAAGTATTAAGAGACTAAGGGGGTTATCTAGTAAGGTCAGCTAGAAGGTATAGTGAATGATAAAATACAACCTCTCACCTTATGCGGAGCAAGGGTATATGCGTGAATGACGGAAGCCTTAACTTGTAGGGCCCATAGCTAGTGCCCTCTAGTTCATATTAATGTTAAGTAAGTTTTCGAGAAATAATAAGTGAGTAATCGGTACGCCTAGCGTCTTAAGCGATTAAGGAAAATCCACCCTATCTATCATTGATAGTGAGGCAATAAATGATGAAGGATAAGCGAATGACTGTATATGGATATTGAAACTCCGTAATTAGGGGTCAAAATCTCGATATAGT
Source organism: Allium sativum (assembly GCA_030737875.1). Classification (NCBI taxonomy): domain Eukaryota; kingdom Viridiplantae; phylum Streptophyta; class Magnoliopsida; order Asparagales; family Amaryllidaceae; genus Allium; species Allium sativum. The sequence continues at coordinate 44,453,253 of CM060926.1, forward strand.
AACCAATTAAGCTCTTGTATAAAGGCTTAACAAAAATATGAGTAAACGTCCTATCTTGGTATTATGATTTGGGAATACTACTTTGGCTAGAGTAGTAAAGTCGTGCGTAAACATTAACAAGGTTGGGCTAGAATCGCTAACCTTGCTAGGCATACAGCTTGGGTTGAACCAAACGGGATACATCTTTGTATTATAGTCCGTGTTTTTCATTTCTTAGTCACTAGAACCTGTTGTTCTGACCCCCCTCCTCATTACAACCTCCCAGGTTTCCTAGAGAAGGTCGGGTTCTCGTAGATGTTTAATTTTGGCTTTAGGTTCTCGTTCTCTCTCATGCTCGGTATTGGCAAAGTGACTTACTTTGAAAAAGTAGTTACTTGAGTTAATACTAGTTTACCCTATTTTGTTTCCGCTGTGAGTTATTTTATCGTACTATGACTTGGCTCATGCTCAAAAATTGCAGGTACCAGATTTACATGCTCCATGCTTAAATGTACTTGAGTTTTAATTTTTGTCGAAATTTAGGTGCAGACAAGTGTGGGGTGTTACAAGGACACTCATATTATTACCTGATTTTGATTTAACCGATATGAGAATATTTTTGTTCTAATCCGAGTATTTTTGAATTTTCATTAGTTCTCGGGTCTGCCTGAGTTTTGCAGTTAGCGAAGACAACGTTATATTGAAGACGAAGATGGAGCTTGACAGACGTAGTTGATAGTATCATTCAATTGCATATATTAGTATGTTTTATAAAGTTATCTCTGATGTGTCGTTGTAATGTATAATCAAAAGTATAAGTTAATAGCTTCTTGAATTGTTATTTGATTATTATATTTTTTCCTTCCGCTGTGAGATTCTACGATTGTTTTCCTTCTTTCTTCTTTTTCTTATATTAATCCCAATAAATATATGTATTTTAGATTTATTTCAGTCTACATGTGAGCATTATTCTTGATCTGAACGGTCAAAAATGCGGGTCGTTACAAATTCACAAGCACAAGTTATAGCCTAACGATGTGATATAGTGGTATTAGATGACTTAAAGCTACCAAGTGATAAAAATTACATAAAACTTGGGTCATCCTTTCAAAACCTATTCTGTTCACTAAAATACAGTTTATATAGGAAGACATATGCGAATGCATACACTTTAGGAGTGCTGCATAAATTTAAAGCCTAGATCTGGGATGAATTTAAGCATCCTACTCCATCACACCCCCCAACTCCCTAAAAAAAGGTTGTGTTTTATTACCCCGGAGATCTTAATGTACTATAAATTAATGGAGGCAGAGTGAATATAAATGTGCTTATACATATAATCTGACTGATACAGACATTATCAAGAAGAATCTATTATGGCAACAATAATAAAACCTTGATGCCTGCAACTACGATAAATTGGAACAACGTATTAATTCATAAATATTACATGATTTAATATAAACCAAACAAAATTACCTGCCTAAACTCCCGAGACACTTACGAAGTAACCATGAATCACTATTCTATATAACTGCCTTTGTTATATCTTCACCCGCAAATAAAATGTAACATATTCCTCTTATATGAGCAATATTTACAATAAATAAAGCAATGATTTAGATTCATAATACATAGTGGAAACCAAACTAATACTTATATGTTTGTATTCACTATTATGATAAAATCTACATAGTCCATACAATTCTGTGGAATGCATGTGCATATTTCAGATGGAATGCATGTGCGCTTTTCATGTTTAACTGGTTAAGAAGTAAATACTGCATTTTAGTAAGGACTTGAACTAACAATATTTACTATGCTTTTTCTTGGACAATAAGGGTTGAAATTATATGAATCAACTATTTTCCATGACCCAACCATATGTAATTGACCTGAATATGGTTGCAGTACAGTGAAGTAAGATACAAAAACCTAAATATGGTTGCAGTACACTGAAGATACAAAAGTAACAAGATAATGGAAAAAAATATTATCAGACAACTATCAACTTAGTACTAAATACTCCACTTTAGTCACGAGTTCAATGAAATAAATTTTGTAATTTACTCATGTTATAGATGTTCCTGTGTTTTCTTCAAGCCTTACTATCAGTATTTAGTAGTTATTGTTTCTTTATTGGAACTAACTCCCATAAAAGGACATGCTAATAGCTTGTGCACTTATGAAAGTAAACATGGAAATTATACTCTTATATATATTTAGAAAAAAGCTTGTAATTGAAGTTGTAGCAAGTAGTGTTGCGTTACTTACAGAATAGATGATTTCACAGTATTAGTTAGACTGACGTATGGAACACAAGATATGGCATTATGAATTGGGATTAATATATGAAATTTGGAGTTCTTAATTTGCTAATAAGCGACAAAGTGATGCAATAATAACTACATTGTGTGCATGGATGTGTGTGCACAGGTATCCAAATACACAAGGAATATGGACAAGGAAGCAGATTGAAGCATGGATGCCAATAGTTATTGTTGCTAAGCCAGGTATTTAAATACAAAAGCAAATTTACTTATGACAAAGCATGATTTACAACCTATCATGCTAAAAGCTTGTACATGCATTTAATCCTCCACTTGATGCTACCTCTCTTCTCGTATGTGATTTTATTTATGTTCCCATCAAGATATACGTATATACAATTATATTTATTTACTATGCTAATCCAATTCCCCCTTCATTTGAGTAATAGAGCAAAAAACAATAAGCAATTAAATCAAAATATTACCTCAATGTCTTCTTCCTTTGTTTCTATAGTGCATACAACTACCCTATCAGTTGGCCAAACTACTATCTTGTCCTGAGCTTCTCTAACACATGTCCGAACTCTTACTAATTGTGGTACCCAAAACTTGAAGTAAAGCAACTGTCTTCTACTTTACTAATAGCCTTTCTCTTGAAGGGAAAGTACTGAAAAACGGGCATAAAAAAATTACAGTTATAGCCCAAGCTCTGAAGTAAGCTATGCACAAAATTAAACCAAGAAAACAAAAATTACACAAAAACCTCCAAATTTAAAAAACCCAAAACAAAATGAGGATTGTTTGCAGGTTAGGTTTGTGTGGACTTTAGCAACACTCTTATCTTTTTCCACATTTTGGGGTTTTGGATCATGCAGCTCGGACTATTAATAGTAGTTTATTATGATATGTATGTTATTATGTATTTTGGGAGTAGTATCATGTAGTATGTGTGATGACTATGTACCATGGACATTAGTATTGTGATGTATTATATATTCCACTATTTCTGTTGTACTGCGACAAATTCTACTATATTTTGTACTATGTGACTTGAGAACTTTTGTTGTGCTATTGCATTGAACAATGACTGAGCAAGAATGGTAAGTTGAAAAGATTTAAAAAAATTGTGCCAGTGTTAGTTCAAGGGAATGAATACAATGTTTAGACCTATCAAGTCTCATTCTCCGTGCTTTACGACAATAATACTTAGTATTACTCTTGTTTAGCATGGGTATTGTAACACCCCGTATTTTCTGTGAACATAAGAATGAAAAATCAGAGAATAATTAAATTGTAACAAAATAATTAAGGGAAATGGTTACGCCATTGCGTTCATCTCGAAATTCTGCTTCGAATAGAGTCCAAGTTTGCATAAATCGGATTCCGTATGATGAAGATATGGCCTTCGGAAGTTTCAGTAAAAACCAACCCAAAATTCAAAAATTCAGATTCGAAATTTAAAACAGACACCCGGGCTGGGCGGGAAGATTCCCGCCCAGGACCTAGGTCGACACTAGGGTCGACCTGTGTAAACAGGTCGACACTAGGGTCAACATCCCCCTATTTCCAGATCCGTGGACAGATGCATTTTTCTGTATTTAGACGCCCGTTCTGACCAGATTCATGAGCTCTAACCTATTTAAACACCCCCAAACATAGCTTTCTCTCCACACAATTTCATTCTGCCTATACTCCGCCTCTATTCTAATTAAAAATAAAAATGGCGTCGCTACTTTGCTAGAATCAAAACTAGAACTAGTGCATCTTCTTCCAATATGAATAGAATCAAATCTAATTGATAGTCTATGCCAAAGGAGCGCTATTCAGTGTTAGAATACAGATTCCATAATACAAGAATTGTTCCCTTTTTGTGAGTACAGTTATTTTCAGAAATGAAATTTAATAATTATCTTGACATTTTTGTGAATCTGGATCTGAGGTTATGCATACTTTTTTGTGGATCTATTTTGTTAATATTATTGTGACTGTTCTATATATGTTCCCTCTTTTCTTCCTTTATGTTTATAGCCAGGCTACCACGAGCCTGCGCCAAATCTCATAAGAGATTAACGCACGAACACTAAATTTTGGGTCAACTAATGGATAACTTGATTGTCTAATCTATGAAGTCTGCTCGGAGCCGCCCGGCACATCCAGCGGCCACAAGCTACCGACCTAATGTGAGAGGTCTATTCATTAATATTTAGTTAATGCAAATTTAAGAGAAATGTGGTGTCAAAAAATGTGTTGGGTGGATAGGGTTAAACCAACTGGACTGATGAATCTAATAAACCCGTTTCGTGAATCTGTAGGCCCAATACAAAGTTAGACAATTTGTACGTCTGTTAAGTCCATACATCTGATCTGTTAATCTGAGAACTTGTTAACTTGATTGTCTGATCTGTGAACTAGTAATCAGAACTCTGTCTGAAATCTGTAAACAAGTTAATCTGAAATCTGTTAGTCTGGGGACACAGGGTTAGGAAGGGAATTACTTGTGTCATCTGTTGTGTGGAACTCATATTAGTCAGTAACCGTTTCTGGTATCAAAACTTTAACCACACGCTATGAAGGTTTCCGGGCACGCTTACTGAACTAATTATAAGCGGTTCATTCTGATAATGGGGAGGGGTGTTGATGGCGCGTTCCAACCGGGTCATGTGCGTGCGTGGATCCGGTCTGCTCTGAGGATGTAAGACGCCGTGACATCTGTAAATAGGTCTGTGCCAATAGGTTGCCACTTTAGGGAGTGATACACCTTACCATGGGGCTGACACAGGGTATTTATGTATTAGAGAGCCGATCGCTTGGGGTAGGGTTTAGGGTACACTTAGTTCTATCCGTTTCCGTAGGGATTATTCTGTTTCTGTCTCTGATTCCGCTTTCGATTCTGTTTCCGTACCTTCTGTCTATTGGGGTGGTTAAGGCTCATTAGTTGGGTGGTAAAGGCCCATTATTAGTTTTCTGTTTCCGTACCTTCTGTCTGTTGGGGGGGTAAAGGTCCATTACTAGCATTCTGTTTCTGTATAGATTATTCTGTTTCCGTTTCAGTTTCAGTTTAGACATTAGGGTAACACCTAATCCTGTCATACTAGTATTAGTGCAGAGAAGTGAAAACTAAGTAAGAAGCTTAGCTTAGCCTATATCATTCCGTTTCTTCTGTTAACCTGCTATTGCTGTTATGGTTATCTCTCATCCAGTTTTATTTACATGTCATGATATTGTTATTTGCTTATGTGCTGAAAGTCACTGGACTCACCAGACTTATGTCTGACCTAGTTTGTTTTGCCTCTTTTCTTTCCATCCCCCCCCCCCAGTTTTTCAGGGTGGAAACATAGGAGCTTGATTCATATTCTCTCTTCTTGAAGTGTTTGAAGTATTGTCTGGGTTTGGCTCTATCTTTTCATGGCAGTTTATATTGGGGATTATGGCTTTAAAAACTATGCATTCTGAAGACTTTTGTACAAGACCGATATTTATGTACTTGAATTCCGATATTGTGATTTTGAAAGATGTAACTAAACTCATTTCTGTTTCTGTTGTAATAAAGTTATAAATTTTTCAAGTACTACTTTATCTGTCTTGTAATTTTATGTTCTATCTACTAAAAACGCTCCACCAAAGTTAAGGCATTCCCTTTGCGAGTGACCTTAACGGAGGTGGGGTGTTACACTTGGTATTAGAGATGAAGGTTACCAGATTGGATAAAAAGTTTTCGAAAACTATTTTTAAAAAGGTTTAAAAAGGAAGTATCTTCAAAATTAGAGTTTATTTTGAAGAACATAATCCCCAAAGCCATATCTTATCTTTCTATCCTTTGTTTTGAATCTTTCCTTTTCTTTCGTTTCAGCATGTTTGGGGATCTTAACCTTCCGGAGGGCGTAACAATACCTGGCTGGTTCAGGAGGTACCTAGAAGCTAGGGCTAATGATGCGGGCCCAGCAAACGTCCCTCCTCCCCCAGCTGCAGCGGTTCGTCCTCTTTCTCCTCCTCCTCCACGCATGAATACTTTCCCGAAGATATGTAGAGACTTTCGAGCCATGGGTGGGAAGAACTTTAATGGAACTGAATCCTTCGCGGGGACAAGGAATTGGCTCAAAGAAACTGAGGATTTGTTCGTTATCTTCGAGGTGGACGATGGGCAGAAGATACAGTCGGCAGTATGGTTGCTTAAGGACGAAGCTTCTTTTTGGTGGGAGGTCACAAATGGAGAGCGTTCGGTAGGGAGATGGATGGATTTCAGGCATAGGTTCGAGATGAAATTTCTCTCACTAGAGGAAGAGAATATATATGTAGAGAGGTTCTTGGCATTGAAGCAGGGGAATTTATCAGTGAGAGAGTACGTCAACAAGTTTAGTCAGTTGGCAAGATTCGGCTTAGATTTGGTAAATACATCGCATAAGAAGGCACTAAGGTTTGTTAAAGGTTTGAACAAGCCGCTACACGGATTGGCAATGTCCCACATTCCTATGGGGGCTACCTTCGAGAAATTAGTTGACATGGCATTGATGCATGAAGAGGAAACCAAAAGTGAGGAGAAAGAAGAAAAGCTTGAAGGACCACAGAACAAGAAGGTGGGGCCCAAAAAGGAAACACAAAAGAAGGATGAGAAGTCTGAAGACAAGAAGGAGAAGAAGTGCTTTACTTGTGGAAGCTCGACCCATCTGAACAAGGATTGCAGAAAAAGGAAGCGCACTTGCTTCAACTATGGAGAAATGGGGCACTTCACTAGGGACTGCCCAAAGAAACGAGGACATGGGAAAAGGGCAGGACCAACTTCTGGAGGGCATGCGAGTACCTTCGAGCCTCGTGGATAGAATAGAAATAGGAAAACTTTCTGTAGAAGGTTTAATTTCCTTATCTGATTGTGGAGTTAAAAACTCTTTCTGATTCTGGCATTTTGATTCTGTAATTGAAAATCTGCAATTTAATACTAGTCTTGTTTCTGATTCCGCTATAATCTCATACCCCATGAGGGTTACGACTCATTTGTTTGTGATATGTTGGGGTTTGAGGGTATCTGTGTTGGGCGTTAAGTTGACTATGACGCATATATTTTGGGTTTTTATCATACTTAGTTTCCTAAGAATCATTTGGTAATCTGATCTGTATCAGTAGTCTGTAGGTATCTGAATAATTCTGAAAAGGATAGGGTTTTTTACTCAAAGCGTGAAGTAGATTTCCAGTTGGACATTTGTTTAATGAGAGTGATTCTCTGAGTGTTAATCTGATGTTGATTTCGGTCTTCGGGGTTGATACTTAAGGGGTTATTCTCTTAAACCGATGTCTAATGGGAACCTAGCTTTTGTTTTAATTGTACTTGCTTCTATCACTCGACTTTATCCTATCGACCGAATCTTCGACATTTAGGTAGAAACTTATGGGTGTAAACATGTATTTGAGACATTTTATATTTGATGGTTGCAAGTGGTTGATAGTGGTTGCTCGTGGATGCATATACACACACTAGGCACTAGATCGGCTCAAAAACACTCCCATACTGCATATGGATGTGTGTGCGTTTTTCAATTTTGTGGATGAAAAATGGTTGACTCAGCACATGGATGTTGCATATGAATGAACGGTTGTGCACTCATATAGAAATTATATGTATCAAATAGGAAAATTGCATACATGTTGGACTCATGACACTGACATAATTCGCATTAAGGAGGTCAACTGAATCAGTGGACCGACTAATCTTTGCATTAGATAAGGAACATATACACACACTTTTGCATATGTTCATACAGCATTAGAAGTTTTCTAAGGACAATGGATGCTTATGGATGATGGTTGGGTAGATGGGTGACTAGATGGTAGGACACATTCTTCTTAACTTAAAGATTTCGTGGATGAAATCCTTTAAGGAGAGGAGAATGTAACACCCCATATTTTCTTTGAACATAAGAATGACCAATCAGAGAATAATTAAATTGTAACAAAATAATTAAGGGAAATGGGTTAAGCCATTGCGTTTGTCTCGAAATTCTTCTTGGAATAGAGTCCGAGTTTGCGTAAATTGGACTCCGTATGAAGAAGATATGGCCTTCGGAAGTTTCAGTAAAAACCAGTCTGAAATTCAAAAATTCAGATTCGAAATTCAAAACAGACACCCGGGATGGGCGGGAAAATTCCCACCCAGGACCTAGGTCGACACTAGGGTCGACCTGGGGGTCAACCTGTGTAAATAGGTCGACGCTAGGGTCGACACTAGGGTCGACCTCCCCCCTATTTCCAGATTCGTGGACAGATGCATTTTTCTGTATTTAGACGCCCGTTCTGACCAGATTCGTGAGCTCTAACCTATTTAAACACCTCCAAACCTAGCTTTCTCTCCACACAATTTCATTCGGCCTATACTTGGCCTCTATTCTAATTAAAAATAAAAATGGCGTCTTTACTCTGCTAGAATCAAAACTAGAACTAGTGCATCTTCTTCCAATCTGAATAGAATCAAATTAATCGATAGTCTACGCCAAAGGAGCGCTATTCAGTGTCAGAATATAGATTCCAAAATACAAGAATCGTTCCCTTTTTGTGAGTATAGTTATTTTCAGATATGAAATTTAATAATTATCTTGACATTTTTGTGAATCTGGATCTGAGGTCATGCGTACTTTTATGTGGATCTTTCTTGTTAATATTATTGTGACTGTTCTGTATCTGTTCGCTCTTTTCTTCCTTTTTGTTTATAGCCAGGCTACCACGAGCCTGCGTCGAATATCATAAGAGATTAACACACGAACGCTAAATTTTGGGATAAATAATGGATAATGCATAATTGGACACGACTGATCTTTGACTGATTTGAGAAAAGAACGTAGATTGTAAATTAAGATCTGGAATCAGTGCATACTATGTTTGTAAGAAGAATTATTATATGATAGCATATGACTTGGAATTTGGAATATAATGCATGTTATAGTGCAAGATCTGATTGTGAGGACATAATACATGATTAAAAATTTAAGATCAAGATTTTTGGGCATATTTTATATCACGATATATGACTTGAAAAGAAAAGAAGGATTTGTGACTTAGGAATAAAGATCTATGTTAAAATAAAATAACTATTAATGTGAATGCGCCTAAATATGGGTTTTTGGATATTTGACATCTTAGGCTATAATTTAGCATAATTCATATTGTTTGGGGATTTTTGAGAATATTCTGTACTGTGCAAAGCTTAACTAAAATTTGGGCATATGTTGTATTATGAATTATGACCATGATTTAGGCATGTAAGGTCGGGCTTAATTTATGGTTAGGCAAGATATGTAAATAGAATTTTAGAAATGTTTAATCTGTTGAATTGCCTAATCTGCTAAATCTGTTACCTGCAAAATCTGTTGAATTGCCTAATCTGCTAAATCTGTTATCTGCTAAATCTGTTGAATTACCTAATCTACTAAATCTGTTGAATTGCCTAATCTACTAAATCTGTTATATGCTAAATCTGTTGAATTGCCTAATCTGTTAAATCTGTTATCTGTTAAATTTGTTGAATCGCCTAATCTATTAGATCTGTTATCTATTGAGTTGCCTAATCTGTTGAAAGCTAAATAATTGTAATTTGGGTACGAAAATCTGTAGGCTCGATCTAAGATTGAGTAAAAACATGGAAATTTGATTAATTTGCTGTAACCTGAAAAGAAGTTTAATCTGTCAAATGGACATAATTAGTCTGATATCTATACAATCTGTATTGGAATAAATTGGCTGTGACACGAGGTTAGACTCTGTTTGCGGTAGAAGCCCGAGGCTTAACTAGCAACCGCAAACTGTCAGTCTAATGTGAGTGGTCGTAGGCATAACTAAAATATGCTTAAATACAAGGTTAGGTCTGGCTTGTGGCGGAAGTCTGCCCGGAACCGCCCGGCACATCCAACGGCCACAAGCTACCGACCTAATGTGAGAGTTCTATGCATTAATATTTAATTAATGCAAATTTAAGAGAAATGTGGTGTCTAAAAACGTGTTGGGTGGATAGGTTAAACCAACTCGACTGATGAATCTAATAAACCCGCTTCGTGAATCTGTAGGCCCAATACAAAATTATACAATCTGTAAGTCTGTTAAGTCCATACATCTGATCTGTTAATCTAAAAACTTGTTAACTTGGTTGTCTGATCTGTGAACTAGTAATCTGAACTCTGTCTGAAATTTGTAAACAAGTTGATCTGAAATCTGTTAGTCTGGGGACACAAGGTTAGGAGGGGAATTACTTGTGTCATCTGTTGTGTGGAACCCATATTAGTCAGTAACCTTTTCTGGTATCAAAACTTTGACCCCACGCTATGTAGGGGTCCGGGCACGCTTACTGAACTAATTATAAGCGGTTCATTCTGATAACGGCGAGGGGTGTTGATGGCGCGTTCCAATCGGGTCATGTGCGTGCGTGGATCTGGTCTGCTCTGAGGATGTAAGATGTCGTGACATCTGTAAATAAGTCTGTGCCAATAGGTTGCCACTTTAGGGAGTGATACACCCTATTGTGGGGACGACACAGGGTATTTATGTATTAGGGAGCCGATCGCTTGGGATAGGGTTTAGGGTACACTTAGTTCTGTCTGTTTCTGTTGGTATCGTCTATTTCTGTTGGGTGGTAACACTTGTCTGTTTCTGCGTGGTACCGTCTGTTGGGGTGGTAAAGGCCCATTACTAGTGTACACCTAATTCTGACATTCTGTTTCCGTAGGGATTATTCTGTTTCTGTCTCTGATCCCGTTTCTGATTCTGTTTCCGTACCTTCTGTCAGTTGGGGTGGTAAAGGCCCATTAGTTGGATGGTAAAGGCCGATTATTAGTATTCTATTTCCGTACCTTCTGTCTGTTGGGGTGGAAAAGGCCCATTACTAGCATTCTGTTTCTGTATATATTATTCTGTTTTCGTTATTGTTTCAGTTTAGACATTAGGGTAACACTAATCATGTTATACTAGTATTAGTGCAGAGAAGTGAAAACTAAGTTAGAAGCTTAGCTTAGACTATATCATTCTGTTTCTTCTGTTACCTGCTATTCCTGTTACGGTTATCTCTCATCCAGTTTTATTTATATGTCATGATATTGTTATCTGCATATATGCTGAAAGTCATTGGACTCACTAGACTTATGTCTGACCTAGTTTGTGTCGCCTCTTTTCTTTCCGTTCCCCCCAGGTTTTCAGGGTGGAAATGTAACAACCTAGATTTTCTGGTCGATTTATTTTGAATATTTAATATTATTTTAAATAATGAGCTGATAATATAAATCGATTTTTATATTGAATTATCGATATAATTATCGTAATACAAGGATCTTAAGTAATTCAATTTGAAATGGAGTCAAAATAATTTATATGAATTATTATTTAAATTTAAAATGATAATAATAATTTATTATCAAGGAATTTATTTGTTTTTGAATTTAAATTATATTATATTAATCTATTTTGGTTATTTATATTTACGTTCAAATTAAAATCAAAATATATTCAGTTAGTTCAGAATAGTGTTACACTATTGAAATAACAGTGGTTACGTTAAAATAGCGGTTCATGGTTTGAATTAATGAACCCCGAGATATTTGATTGTGGATAGGATCAAAATCAAATCAGAATCCGTTTAAAAAGAATGAATATCTCTTTAAATCAAATCAAATAAATAACCTACCATATATTATGTACCACCAATTCAAGTCTATTCCTTCACAGTGAAGTATTCTTCAATTATATATATGCGATCACTCACTCTGTTCTCTTCTTCAATTCCCGTGGCTTAGAAGAAATTGATGGAAAATAAAGTGGCCGAATTCATTCCTCTCGTTCCTCTTCTAATTTCTGTTTAATGAGATAAAATTCTAAATCAAAATTAAATGGCCGATACCGTCTTCTATTCCTTCAGTAAACAGCAAAAATCAAAATCGATTTGGTACTAAAACGGGAATCGGGGGTCGCGATTGCTACTGCTTAAATCTCTTGAAACTTGAAGACACTGGAAGCACTCAGGAAGGAGGGCGCATCGATATTACGAGAGGTCGATGCTGTTTTGATCGCATCTGGGGATTTTGAGTTGCGATGAAAAAGGATGTCGAGTTCGATATCGGAGGCCCTGGTGGTAGGAGAAGGCAACAGGGTGGTCACGGGGTTGGTTGGCGATTGAAAATCGAGGGTCCTAGTCGATTCGATGTAATGTGAGGAACTATAAGTACTCGATTTGCCCGAGCTTTCCAATTTTCATGGAAGTAATGATCGATGTTTTGTGGGTTTTACTACGATTTTTGGTCACGGGTCCTCCCTGTAGCCACGCACAAAGGCCAGGCTGCGATTCCTTTTTGATGCTGAGTTCATCATTTTTGGCAGGCGAGATTTCTGAAATGGAATTCCTCAAAATATGTTATTTGTTTTTTTATTTGTTTGCATATATAAAGAATTTGAATATAGAAAATATAAAGGAAATTCAAATGTAGAATTTGAATATCGAAAGTGAAATGGAATTTGAATAAAGAAATTTTAAATATGCAATTTCAATATAGAGTTCAAATAGTTTAAATATGGAATTTGGAATTCAAATAGATTGAAATGAAATTTGAAAATAGAATTTGAAATGGGAATTTGAATATAGATTTCAAATAGAGTTAAAATGGAGTTTGAATATTAGAATTCAAACAGAAATGAAATGGAGTTTGAATATTAGAATTTAATCAGCGTTAAAATGGGGTTGAATTCATTTTAACGAAGTTCAAAAGTTTATATATCTAAATATAATTAAAACGAGCTCGCCGTAGCGTGGCAGTTCGTAAATTATCGTTTCGAACTTCAATTGAGTATACAGAACTCAATTGAAGTCGGAATTCTTTGAAACAAGAAATGTCAGGACCGATTTGGTAATAGTTTTCTAATGGAGGAGAAAAATCTGGATTTCTTCGAATAGATTTTGAGTTATATCAAAATCAAATTTTCAGAAAAACAGCGACATAACCATTTAAAAACCATAACGGTTTATTTAATTTTATAAAAGGATTTTAAGCAAATAAAATCCGAATTTCTATTTAGAAAATTTTAGATTTGAGTTGTAAATTACATGTGAACTCAAGTGGAGTAATGAATTGATTTTGAAACAGAAATCAGATTTTTGATTATTGAATAGAACTAACTAATTTGAATGGTAATTAGTTAATGAGATTTTGAATTTGATATTGGGCTTTGAATAGGTGAATTCTATTTGAAAATTTATATTCGAAATCAAAAAGAAAACTAGAATTGAAATTGAAATTCAATTTGGTTATGAGCAAGTTAAATATTTTGTTTGAACATGTTATGTTCAAACAAAGAAGTGAAATAGGCAAAATAGCTAATTAAAGAATAAATGAGCGAAAATGAATGAGTTGAATTGAATTGAAAACAGGTGAGCATGTGTTAGACAGGTATGGGATGAAATATATGAAGATTTTTAATTTATGTGCCCAACAAAAAGGTACACGTTTAAATTCATATATGAGATTTTATGCGCTGTATCGGCAAGCCGCTAGGCTTTTTCTTTTGGATTGATGAGGGCTATGGGAGGCTATTTGAAATATCCCGATGCTCCCGGTACAAAGGAGGTTATGGCGAATTTTTCCGGGAATTTAAGGAGTTAGAATATTTTTAAGAAAAATTTGATATTAGAAATGAATGTATCAATATATATTGAATTCGATAAGGAAACGAATTTAAAATAGAATATTATAAACTAAAAGGAAATTGATAAGCTGGTAATAGAAAGAGAAACATATATATGTTTAAAAATGAATAATTGGTTTTTATAATGTTGATTATTCGGGGTAAGTGGTTTTGTCTGTTTTGAAGTTAATGATGTTTTCAGTCAAGGTCTGAGAGGTAATTTTCCCCCAACTTGATTGATTTCATTTTTAATTGATAAATAGCAAGATCCAATCTCGAAGAGAAGTGTTGGATAATAGTTAGTTGAATAAAATATTTTGGGTTGTTGTAACGATGTTTACATAGCATTCGTTTTAACCTAATTGATGGAATTTTGGAAATATAAAAGTAAATATTTCCTGAGTATAATTAAAGCAGTCGGGAAGAGATAAGTGATTGAAATTGTTTCAATTTCAAATAGAATATATTTTCTAAGTGTAGAAAACAAAAGAAGGCGAGATATAGAAATGTTTTCCAAAGAATGTAGGAGACCGAGATGATAATTGAAAATATTTGTTCAACAAATATTGATAAGGAAATGGAAAGAGTGATTTAATTAATAAATAGCAATTAAGGGGCCTAGTGATTGTTTGATTGTTTTGAATGGATGTTTGTTTTTCTTCGATAGTTAAATAACCGACTATCGAAGTATTTGCCAATATCGTTGTCAATATGGAGAGACCGGTTGGATTATTATCCGTGAACCACTCTGTATTGGCAGTAGCGTTGCAAATCAGATTATAAGAGGATAATCGAAGACGGAAAGAAGTGCAAGGGTTTTTCTATTAATAGAAATTGTGCCTTCGGTTTCGTTCAGTCCCAGAACGAACATATATGGACGAATGTCTGACAAAGTATTTCCAATGATCGAATATGGTTGATATGTACAAATATATATGGTGGCAACAGATTTATTCCCTTAGCATAATATCCAGAATATTTGTGCAAATCAATTAGTAATTAACGGATTTGACAATGTGGCATTCAAAGTGATTATGCTATCGATGAAGAGAAAGTAATCGCAGCCTCATTGCCTCCACAACCAAGAAATGACAAAAATCGGGTAGGCAGCATGGCTATGTGGGTCGCTCCCATTAGGGTGTATAATCACCTATCTAGAGATTCATTTAATTCCTTATTCTATTCGATGCTGTCCCATTCTGGAAACGGTTGCTGATCCTAACCGTTGGTGATATACATTCGATAGACTCAAGCGAAATGAGTGGTCGGTCATGTGTGGGCCGGGTTGCAAGATGTTCTTTTTGAACCTAGTGTATTCCTCTCTAGAGATACACTAGCGGAAGGTAGTTCCGTACCTTGTCATAGTCGGAATCCAATCTCCAATAAGCGCCCTGTGGTTTTTGATTATATATATATGGAGCGTGAGATGCAAGCGTTCTACAATTGGGGTATTTATTTGATTTGGACACTATTGTAATATCACTGGATTTTTGTATCAAAGTGTTTTGGGTTATAATAAGGTAAAAACCATCCATGCTTATGTGTGGGCTGGTCTTACTATTATCTTTTCCTTCGAAAGGATTTTGAAAGTTAAACAAATGGTTGGAGTTTACTCACACCTGTCCCATGACTTACCCAGAGTTTTTTTCCCTAAACTCTTGGGTGCCCAAATTTGTACGGGCAGTCAAGTATTTGGGATTTTTCAGATTCATTTGGAGGAGTTGGAAGCAGGGGGCTTCACCAGCTAGCTATAGATTATCATATTTCCGCTGTGTACTATGTTGTATCTGGAAATAGGAGTTTATAAATGTTCTAGGAATAACTGTTATGCTCTAATAATGGTATGTATATACAGTTACTGATTTGTATTTCAAAAGTTATGTTATCTAATATATTTTATTCGTTCCGCTGTAAGATTTGTGTTGTTCGTTTTTTTTCTATTCTAATATTTCTTTCTTTCTATTTCTCATCCTCTAACTTCTTTCTAATAATGATTCGTATTTCTATGCAATTTGGGTTGGACGTGTTATTAGTCAACTCAGATAGTACGGATTTGCGGGTCATTACAGTTGGTATCAGAGCTTAGGTTGAGCGAATACCTAGGCTTGGGTGGGATGTGCTCATTAGAGATAGGGTCAGTAGTACCCTAGAATGAGTTGAGTGTATATACGAGAGCGCGTATTTGTAAATTGATATAAAAACTGTTTTGTATTGTGTTGGCTAATCTGTTGAGTGGTTTATGAATTCTGATCGAATTGTGAGACGCCACGAAGTCGATAGGAATTTCTAAACGCTTGAACAGTGAAATTGACACAACATTGTTTTAAATTGGGTAAATGAAATAAATTAACTCAAAATTCTATTTTTGATAAAGAAAGAATAATTTTTCTGAAATTATTATAATATATGGATGTGTTGGATGTTAATATTATAATCAAATTAGATTATAAAAATTGGAATGGTTATATATAATCAAAATAGTATTTGTATATGAATAAAATATACAAAAGGGATGAATTAAAATTGAATTCAACACAGAATTCAGAATTTAAATCCTGGGAAGTTGGAATATATTTTCTGAAATATATTAAAATAATACAGCTTTGTTTTGAAAGGGATTTTTGAATAAAAAATCATTTTTGAATGGAATCTGAACGTGTTAAAGCACTGAACTCACTTCAGTGGCTGGGAAATAATTCCGATGATGACTGCAACATCATCAATGTTCATTTTCAAGTTTCTAAGTGACGATTGCTGCCTTAGAAAAGTTTTGATGGAAACTTGTTTGCAAGAAAACAAGTTAAGTTGAAAATTTGAATGTTTTGAATTTGAATTAGATATAAATATATGTGATTTCAAAAAGGATTTGAAATGAAAACCCTAGGATTTGGATTCTGGAATTAAAATTTAACTTAAGCAAGTTAAATGGTTCGGGGTGAATAAATTGACTAGAATCAATTTGAAATAAATATGAATTGGATGTGAATGCATATGAAAGAAAACCAAAAGTTTTGGTGGAATAAAATTTGTTGAAATATGAGGAGTTGAGTTTCAACATAAGTGAGATTTTGAAAAGTAATGGACTTGTACCAGTTTCCTACCTTAGCAATTTCGAGGACGAAATTATTTTAAGGGAGGAAGAATGTAAAGACCCAGATTTTCTAGTTGATTTATTTTGAATATTTAATATTATTTTAAAAATTGAGCTGATAATATAAATTGATTTTTATATTGAATTATCGACATAATTATCGTAATACGAGGATCTTAAGTAATTCAATTTGAATTGGAGTCAAAATAATTTATATGAATTTTTATTTGAATTTAAAACGATAATAATAATAATTTATTATCAACGAATTTATTTGTTTTTGAATTTAAATTATATTATATTAATTTATTTTGGTTATTTATATTTACGTTCGAATTAAATATCAAAATATATTCAATTAGTTCAGAATAGTGTTACACTGTTGAAATAACAGTGGTTACGTTAAAATAGCGGTTCATGAATTAAATTAATGAACCTCGAGATATTTGATTGTGGATAGGATCAAAATCAAATCAGATTCCGGTTAGAAAGAATGAATATCTCTTTAAATCAAATCAAATAAATAACCTACCCTATATTATATACCACTAATTCAGGCCTATTCCTTCATAGTGAAATATTCTTCAATTATATATACGCGATCACTCACTCTGTTCTCTTCTTCAATTCCTGTGGCTCAGAAGAAATCGATGGAAAATAAAATGGCTGAATTCATTCCTCTCGTTCCTCTTCTAATTTCTATTTAATGAGATAAAATTCTAAATCAAAGTCAAATGGCAGATACCGTCTTCTATTCCTTCAGTAAACCGCAAAAATCAAAATTGATTTGGTACTAAAAGGGGAATCGAGGGTCGCGATTGCTACTGCTTAAATCTCTTGAAACTTGAAGATACCAGAAGCACTCAGGAAGGAGGGCGCATCAATATTAAGGGAGGTCAATGCTGTTTTGATTGCTTCTGGGGTTTCTGAGTTGCGATGAAATAGGATGTCGAGTTCAACATTGGAGGGCCTGGTGGTAAGAGAAGGCAACAGGGTGGTCACGGGGTAGGTTGGCGATTAAAAATCGAGGGTCCTGGTCAATTCGATGTAATGTGAGGAACTACAGCTACTCGATTTACCCGAGCTTTCCAATTTCCTTTGAAGTTATAATCGATGTTTTATGGGTTTTACTACGATTTTTGGTCACTGGTCCTCCATGTAGCCACGCACAAAGGCCAGGTTGCGATTCCTTTTTGATGCTGAGTTCATCATTTTTGGCAGGCGAGATTTGTGAGTCGGGATTTTCTGGAAATGGCTTAGGAGAGGCGAGTAGGGATTACCACAACACTGACAGTGTGAAGTTTTGGCATTTTGGGTTTATGGTGGTTCGGGTGAGGGTTGAAGTGGGAGGCGATGAACTGGTTAGTGATACCAGGGTCGAACCAGTGGATGCAGGGTGTGATGAGTAAATTCTCGATCAGAGTTTGGTGCTGAATAGTTTTTCAGAAATGGGATTGAAGTGATAAATGAGATTGAGGTATATGATTATTTTACGATATGTAATTAGTTTGCAACTATCGTTATTTAAAATTTAATTTGCAGTTACGTGATTATGTACACATATTTGATCGAGAAATTAATAAGGGAATAAATAAATTTACAAAGTTAAATCAATCAAATCAAGCGTGGGGGGTTTGAAGCAGAAAAGCTATGCTAAAAGATACGATTTGGAACCGATTACGAAATCAAAATTTCTTGAGTAAATCTCACTCACCTTTTATTTAGAATTATTTTTATCAGTTAAAAATAATTGTTTGTTGCATGTTTGGTTGCACTTAAATATTTGGCGCATCTTAAATATATTAGTTATTTAGGCTTGGTATGTTATTATTTATATATTGGTGATTGGTTGGATTCCCGCAGTATCATTAGCGGATGCCCGCAGTATCATTAGCGGATGATTACCCTATACGCCCCACGCTACGATAGTGGCTGACCTTCCATACCGCGATATCCTGCCTCGAAGCAGGATGGGTATTATTTCTGTTGACTAACGTCTATGGATGCAGGAAAACAGGTTGGAGGGATCCAACTGGATTCCTCAAAATATATTATCTGTTTGTTTATTTGTTTGCTTATATACTGTTATATATGATATGTTAGAAAACCTGAAATAAATAATTGGTTATTTGGTGTTTAAATATCACTGGGCCTAAGTGTTAATTTATAAAAAATACCCTGAAAGTGGTATTTGAGATTTAAAAGGGAAATTCTGTTTTTCTAAAATAGAATTTTAATTTTTAAATAGATTTGAAGTATTAACTTGTTTTAAAAGAAATAAAACAAGTAGTTCCTTTATAAACGAAGTTTATAAATAGTACTTTTATAAACGAAGTTTATAAATGAAGTGAAAAGAATTATCATTGGATAATTCAGAAATAAAAATACAAGTGTGAAATTGAAAAGGGAAATCTATTTTCCAAATGTAGAAATATCGATTTCAAAAGGAATTGAAATCGAGACTTGTTTAAAGAATGAATAAAGAAAGTTTGAAATAGAATTTGAATAAAGAAAATTCAAATAGAAATTGAATATAGAAATTCAAATAGAGTTTGAATATAGAAATTCAAATGGAATTCAAATGGAATTCAAATATAGAATTTGAATATAGAAAATTTAAGTATAGAATTTGAATATAAAATTCAAATAGTTTAAATATGGAATTTGAATATAGAATTCAAATAGTTTAAATATGGAATTTGAATTTAGAATTGAAATAGATTGAAATGGAATTTGAAAATAGAATTTCAAAATAGAATTTGAAATTGGAATCTGAATATAGATTTCAAATAGAGTTAAAATGGAGTTTGAATATTAGAATTCAAACAGAAATGAAATGGAGTTTGAATATTAGAATTCGAATAGAGTTAAAATGGATTTGAATTCATTTTAACGAAGTTTAAAAGTTTATATATATAAATATAATTAAAACGAGCTCGCCGTAGCGCGGCAGTTCGTAAATTGTCGTTTCGAACTTCAATTGAGTATATAGAACTCAATTGAAGTCGGAATTCTTTGAAACAAGAAACGTCAGGACCGATTTGATAATAGTTTTCTAATGGAGGAAAAAAATCTGGATTTCGTCGAATAGATTTTGAGTTATATCAAAATCAAATTTTCTGAAAAACAGCGCCATAACCATTTAAAAACCATAATGGTTTATTTAATTTTATAAAAGGATTTTAAGCGAATAAAATCTGAATTTCTATTTAGAAAATTTCAAATTTGAGTTGTAAATTATATGTGAACTCAAGTTGAGTAATGAATTGATTTTGAAACAGAAACCCGATTTTTGATTATTGAATAGAATTAACTAATTTGAATGGTAATTAGTTAATGAGATTTTGAATTTGATATTGGGCTTTGAATAAGTGAATTCGATTTGAAAATTTATATTCGAAATCGAAAAGAAAACTAGAATAGAAATTGAAATTCAATTTGGTTATGAGCAAGTTAAATATTTTGTTTGAACATGTTATGTTCAAACGAAGAAGTGAAATAGGCAAAATAGCTAATTAAAGAATAAATGAGCGAAACTGAATTCAAACGATTGGATTGAGTTGAATTGAATTGAAAACAGGTGAGCATGTGTTAGACAGGTATGGGATGAAATATATGAAGATTTTTAATTTATGTGCCCGACAAAAAGGTACATGTTTAAATTCATATATGATAATTTATGCACCGTATCGGCAAGCCGCTTGGCTTTTTCTTTTGGATTGGTGAGGGCCATGGGAGGCTATTTGAAATATCCCGATGCTCCCGGTACAAAGGAGGTTATGGCGAATTTTTCCAGTAATTTAAGGAGTTAGAATATTTTTAAGAAAAATTTGATAGTTAGAAATGAATGTATCAATATATATTGAATTCGATAAGGAAACAAATTTAAAATAGAATATTATAAACAAAAAGGAAATTGATAAGCTGGTAATAGAAAGAGAAACATATATATGTTTAAAAATGAATAATCGGTTTTTATAATGTTGATTATTCGGGGTAAGTGGTTTTGTCTGTTTTGAAGTTAATGATGTTTTCAGTCAAGGTCTGAGGGGTAATTTTACCCCAACTTGATTGATTTCATTTTTAATTGATAAATAGCAAGATCCAATCTCGAAGAGAAGTGTTGGATAATAGTTAGTTGAATAAAATATTTTGGGTTGTTGTAACGATGTTTTACACATCATTCATTTTAACCCAAGCGATGGAATTTTGGAAATATAAAAGCAAATATTTCCTGAGTATAATTAAAGTAGTCGGGAAGAGATAAGTGATTGAAATTGTTTCAATTTCAAATAGAATATATTTTCTAAGTGTAGAAAATAAAAGAAGGCGAGATACAGAAATGTTTTCCAAAGAATGTAAGAGAACGAGATGATAATTGAAAATATTTGTTCAACAAATATTGATAAGGAAACGGAAAGAGTGATTTAATTAATGAATAGTAATCAAGGGCTTAGTGATTGTTTGATTTTTTTAAATGGATGTTTGTTTTTCTTCGATAGTTAAATAACCGACAATTGAAGTATTTGCCAATATCGTTGTCAATATGGAGAGACCGGTTGGATTATTATCAGTGAACCACTTAGTATTGGCAGTAGCGTTTCAGATCAGATTATATGAAGATAATCGAAGACGGAGTGAAGTGCAAGGGCTTTTTCTATTAATAGAAATTGTGCCTTTGGTTTTGTTCAGTCCCAGAACGAACATATATGGACGAATGTCTAACAAAGTATTTCCAATGATCGAATATGGTTGATCGGTACAAATATAAATGGTGGCAACTAATTTATTCCCTTAGCATAATATCCAGAATATTTGTGCAAATAAATTAGTGATTAACGAATCTGACAATGTGGCATTCAAAGTGATTATGCTATCGATGAAGAGAAAGTAATCGTAGCCTCAGTCCTCAACAACCGGGAAATGACAAAAATCGGGCAGGCAATATGGCTATGTGGGTCGCTCCCATTAGGGTGTATAATCACCTATCTAGAGATTTAATTCCTTATTCCATTCGATCCTGTCCCATTCGGGAAACGGTTGCTGATCCCAACCGTTGGTGATATACATTCGATACACTCAAGCGAAATGAGTGGTCGGTCATGTGTGGGCCGGGTTGCAAGATGTTCTTGTCGAACCCAGTGTATTCCTCTCTAGAGATACACTAGCGGAAGGTGGTTCCATACCTTGTCATAGTCGGAATCCAATCTCCAATAAGCACCCTGCGGTTTTTGATTTTATATATATGGAGCGTGAGATGCAAGCGTTCTGCTATTGGGATATTTATTTGATTTAGACACTATTGTAATATCACTGGATTTTTGTATCAAAGTTTTTTTGTGATGATCCCAAAACCCCATGGTACGTTGTTAAGGATAATCATTGGAATATAACACATTAATCATCATTAGCAGATCACAGATAATAGCATAAACGAGAAATAGAATAATTTACACACATATGACAGCAGAATCATATAGATATCACTACATCAGAGAGCAAAGTGCAGGATACTACTTATGCATAACAGTACATAATCAGTCTACACCGCCAGTGGCGGAATCATACATAGAGAATACATAAACTAAACATCAGTTGAAACACCCTACCTCCATTAAGGTAACTCACAAAGGGAATGCCTTAATTTTGGTGGAGGTTTATAAGTAAAAGACACAGATAAAACACAAGACAGATATAAACACATATAAATAAGCAGTGGAAAAACCAACAGACTTTTATTATCATAAATACGTGTTCATACCGAACATTTCCAACATTGTCTCAAAACAAACTTCCAATTATTACAACCATAATACTGTCTTGATTTTAAAAGTTAAAGAAGCATGAAACATAAATAAAGCTGCATAATCCCCATAAATGATATCCAAAGCCATGGTCCAAATGAAAGAAATCCAAGCAATACATTCTCTCTCTTCAAGCTGGATGAAAAACTGACTAAGCTGCGGTGTTTCCTCCCTATGGAACGGGGGGGGGGGGGGGGACGGAAGAAAAGAAGACGAAAGGAAAATGGGTCAAACATAAGTCTGGTAAGTCTAGCTATATTCCTAGAATGTTAATAAAAAAAAATCATGAATTGCATAAAGTGAGAACAGGACGATATCAGGATAATAGACTATCCTAGAACTAGATAAGGTGTCCTAAAACGAACATCCCTTCGCACCCTATTTTAAATCTCTATCTCTACACCTACTAATTCTTATACCAACAGGCACCCCGTGATTGGGGTGAAGTGATCCCTTTCTCTTTCTTTAAAAGATCGGCTCCTACTCGTATATTCACATGTGTCCTACGGCCCTATATGGTAGATACCTATGCTGGTCCCACCATGGGGTGTATCAAGTCCCATGGTGGTGGCCCCGAAACAATTCTAGCATGCATAGGGTATGCTACTGATGCTTCAGTGCCCTGACTTGTCTGCTCCAGAGTGTGTGCACGTCCGCACTCTGTTAGAACCCACACTGTGCACCAACCGCCGTCGCTTTTGACCGCATACAATCAGCCCAGTAATCGTGCCCCACCCTGCATAGTTCAGGGTACCATGATACCTAATTGGGTTACTGCTGAAACGGGTCCCCGTTACTAGGTTTTCTAGTCATACATGTTAAGTGGTTAAGTGTCTGAATGAACCTAACCCCCACCCATCCAAATTATTTAACATGTTGAATTTGGTTAAGTATTTATTAAATTGACTTAACCCTATCAGTCCTAACTCAGCTCTAATTGTCTTATTAGAGCACCAACCTCTCAGATTAGACAGATTCTATTGTGGCTGCCTGTATGCCAGTTGGGTCCGGGCAGTCTTACGCCACAACTCAGTTTAACCTCGGGTCTTTATTGGGCCCTATGCCTTAACCTCTCACATTGGACAGCTATTGTTGTGACAACTGGACAGCCGGGCTGGTCCGGGCAGTTTTACGTTACAACTCAATCCAACCTCGGGTTAAGCACGTTCGTATTTTCTGATTTACATTTTAATTATGTAAATTATTCAAATTCAAATTGCTGTCACATTCATTTCCAATTAATCTCATTAATTAAGGTAATTAATGCACTTATGCCATAAATCACTTATGTGATTAATGACCAATTTATGGCAAGTTTTCCTAAAATTATCATTATAACCCAACGTTACCCCGTCCAATATTAGGCTAACCATCTCAGCCTAATTTACGTTCGCATGATTTTTGGTGTAAAGTATTAGGCTAAAAACTTAGCCTAATTTAACATATGCAAATTGGCATAAATTAGCATAAACATGACAAGGGTATAACTTTGGAAGTGATGGCATAATCAATATGAACATAATAGGGTGTACTTGCAAAATAACTAACATGAACATTTTAGGGGTGTACTTGCAAAATAACTAACATGAACATTATAATGTCATAGGTACAAACTTGCAAAAAGACTAACATAACATTATAATGTCATAGGTATGAACTTGCACTTATAGGCTAACTCAACATATATGTGTTTTTAACATAGGCCATATTAACAACATACATGAGAATTAGCAATATGAACTAATCCATATACATATGTTAATTTGCAACATAGGCAAATCAACATACGTATATGTGAGTTAGCAACATAGGCAAATCAACATACACATGTGTTAATTAGTAACATAGATTTAAACATACTTGCAAATTAATCCCAACATATGATAAGTGTGAACATGGCATAAGTTTTGCATAAACATGAACATATAGATTTGACAGTTGGTCGCATAACTTCACTAAATAAACTTGCATAATAAAATACACAATTCTCATAAGATGTTACAATCCAAGTCCATGCTTGTACAAATAATCTAATCCAATAATCCCAAATTTAACATGATAATAGAATCAAGTCATTGGCATAGATTAATATTATAAAACATAATAAACATCATACTTAATAATTCTCAATTCAACATGATAATAGAATCAAATCACAAACGTATATTAATAACATAACGAGTATCGTACTATTATCATTTCGTCGCAACACATGATATTCATATTAATTCACATTCTAAAAATGTAGCTAAACTTACAATCGTAGACGGTCTTGTTTTCCGAGTTCTGAAATTCAGAATTTGCAAAGCTTTCCTTTGGGAAGACGTTGCTTTGATTCTAATTTGTTGTTGCTTTTTAATCTTTTAGTTTGTATACGCTATGTTGTTCGTCTCTTTCAAGTGGAGGCTCCCTCTAGTTCTTAGTAGACAGCATGGTGGCTCCAATTCTTATTCTCTTTTTTTTTTTGTGAATTTTTAGTTTGAGACCTAGGGTCTTTTTATAGAGTTGCAAGTTAATTTGAGCCGTCGATGAAGCTAGGGTTAACCAAAGCCGTCCGTTGTAAAGAGAAGCCAATTATGTTCACCATTTCTTTCTTAATGTACATTTACTATTATTTTTCAATCCATATAAATACGTACGCATTAGATACATCTCCCCTTTACACATTTATTATTATTTTTGTATGCACATTAGATACATCTCCCCTTTACACATTTATTATTATTCTTGTATGCACATTAGATACATCTCCCCTTTACACATTTATTATTATTCTTGTATGCACATTAGATACATCTCCCCTTTACACATTTATTTTTGTATTAGCAACTTTAGTGTTAACAGAAATACGGGGTGTTACATTCTCCCCTCCTTAAAGGATTTCATCCCCGAAATCTCCAAGTCTAGGAGAACATATATCCTACCTTCCAAATGTCCATCAACTCAATCATCTAACACGAGCGTCCATTGTCCTTAAAAGACTTCTAATGCTTCATGATCATATGCATCGTGTGTGTACATGTCCTTATCTAATGCAAAAATCTGGCGGTCTACTGATTCAGTTGACCTCCTTAATGCAAATTATGTAAGTGTCATGAATCCATTATGTATGCAAACTTTTTCCTATTCATAATTCTACATGAATGCGCAATCATTCAAACAAATGCGACATCCATATGACAACATATTAAGCTTCAACCATATACAAACATAAACACATATATGCATATGCAATATGAAGTGACTGAGCCGATGTAAAACCCTAGATTGTGTGTGTATATGCATCCACGAGCAACCACTAGCAAACATTTGCAACCACTTGCAACCATCATACATAACATGTTTCAATTACATGTTTACATCCAAAGGGTTTTCCACCTAAGGATAAAAGGGTAAGGTCGGGGAGATATATCTAAAAAGATAGATACTAACATGACTTTAAGGAAAAAGAGAGATAAAAAATGTACCCTCAAAAAGAAAAGGGTAGGCTGCGTGTATTCTATCCTCAGTTTCCCAAGTCGCGTCTTCCTCGGCGTCGCTCCATTGAACTTTGATGAGTTTGACTTCGCGGTTGCGTAGCTTTTTCACTTCAGTTCCTAAGATGCGAGTTGGAACTTTCCTCACAGTTGCTTCGCGTTCTACTTCAGCTTCTTTTAGAATGTTTGGCTCTACCACTTCCATTGACTCATGTAGATACTTTCGGAGGTGAGAAACATGAAAGACGTTGTGAACTCCGGCCAGTCTCTCAGGTAAATCTAACCTGTAGGCCATCTTCCCAATCTTCTCTATGATAGGAAACGGCCCTACAAATCTTGGTGCTAGCTTCCCTGTGGATCCAAAGCGAACGACGTTCCTTAAAGGAGATACATTAAGGAAAACCCTGTCCCCAACCTCAAATTCAAGGTCGATCCTTCTCTTGTATGCGTAGGGATTTTTTCTGTCTTGGGTTGTCTTCATTCTTCTCTGTATTAAGTCTACTTTCTCTGAAGTCTCTCGGACCATATCTGGTCCAAGTATGAGCTTGTCAGTAGACTCCCACCAACAAGTGGGCGATCGGCACAGTCTTCCATATAAGGCTTCGAAGGGCGCCATTCTGATGGTGGCTTGGTAGCTGTTGTTGTAGGCAAATTCCACCAAAGGAAGATGGTCCTCCTAAGTCCCTCCAAAGTCAAGGACGCAAAGTCTCAAAAGGTCTTTCCAAATCCTATTCACCCTTTCTGTCTGACCATCGGTTTGGGGGTGATAGGCCGTGCTCAAACATAACTGTGTGCCTACAGCTTCTTGTAGACTCCGCCAAAACTCACTTGTGAAGATAGGATCTCTGTCGCTAATAATGATGGAAGGTATTCCATGGAGTCGAACTATCTCCTTAAGATAAAGAGATGCTAGAGACGAGGCAGTCCTTCTACTCTTGACAGGTAAAAAGTGGGCGCTTTTAGTAAGCCTGTCCACTATTACCCAAATGCTAGTGTTGCCTCTTCTAGACCTAGGCAGCCCATCAATGAATTCCATTGAAATGCTATCCCACTTCCACTGTGGGACCTCTAGAGGATGGAGCAGACCGCTAGGCTTCTTCTGCTCCGCCTTGACTTGTTGGCAAATCATGCACTTAGAAACAAAATCTGCCACGTCCTTCTTCATGCCACTCCAAAAGAAAACTCTCTTTAAGTCCTTGTACATTTTGTCCCCGCCTGGATGTATTGTCATCTTGGAATGATGTGCCTCCTCAAGAACTTTCTTCACCAACTCCTTTGCCTGTGGGACGCATAGTCTTCCATCCCGTCTTAACCACCCTTTGTCGTCAATGGTGTATCTATCGAGGTGACTAGAAGTCTCACCCCTAACGAGCTTATCAACCACTTCTACAAGTTGAGGGTCTTCTCGTTGTGCGGTCCCTATTGAGTCTAAGAGAGTGAGCCGCACTTCTAGCGATGCTAACAGACCGGGTACAAAATCAGAGGAGGGCCTAAAGTCAAAACTGGCAATAAACTCTAGGCTTCGCCTTTCGACAAACAGCGGGCTCAACGTTAGCTTCTTTCTACTCAAGGCATCTGCGACTACGTTGCCCTTGTCAGGAGTGTAGGAAATCTCGAAATCATATGAGGCAAGAACTCCATCCACCTTTGTTGCCTTAAGTTAAGGTCCTTCTATGAGAAGAGATACTTCAAAGATTTATGGTCAGTATACATTTCAAATTTCTCATCTAGGAGATAGTGGCGCCAAGACTTAAGCGCAAAGACGATGGCGGCCAACTCAAGGTCGTGGATTGGGTAGTTCCTTTCATGAACTTTCAACTGTCTTCCACCATAAGCTACTACCCTTCCTTCTTGCATTAGGACAGCTCCTAGTCCTATCTCGCATGCATCCGTGTATACTGTAAACATTTTGCTTCCACCCGGTAAGGCCAGAACTGGGGCTGTTGTAAGAGCCCTTTTTAAGCGTTGGAAAGCAAACTCGCAATCCAAATCCCAAGAGAAAACTAGATTCTTCTTTGTTAGACTTGTAAAAGGAGCTGAGATTTTTGCAAAATCTCTGATGAACTTCCGATAAAAGCCTGCAAGCCCGAGGAAGCTTCGGACCTCGGTTGCATTCCTTGGTGCCTTCCAATCTTGCACCGCTACTACTTTTGCAGGGTCTACAGCTAACCCCTCTTTGGACACTATATGCCCAAGAAATCTCACTTCTTCTCTCCAAAAGTGGCACTTGGAGAATTTAGCTTTTAACTGATGTGTTCTAAGAGTCTCCATGATTGCCTTTAGGTGTTGAGCATGCTCTTTCTCATTTTTTTGAGAAGATCAAAATATCGTCTACGAAGACCACCACAAATTTATTGAGGAAATCTCCGAACACCCTACTCATTAGGTCCACGAAGTAAGTGGGTGCGTTTGTCAAGCCAAAAGGCATGACAAGCCACTTAAAGAATCCGTCTGGGGTTCTGAAAGCTGTCTTATCGATGCTATCATCAGCTAGCCATAGCTGATGAAATCCGATCGCCAAATCAAGTTGGGAGAAAACCGACGCTCCTACAAGCTAGTCAAACAAATCATCAATTCTGGGGAGAGGGTGCCTATTCTTTTTAGTCAGCTTGTTTAGCTCCCTATAGTCAACACATAGACGGAGTGAACCATCCGCCTTTGTAGCGAACACCACTAGAGCGCCCCCATTCTGAAATGCTCCACCTAATGAACCCCTTTTCTAAAAGCTCTTTAATATGCTTACTGAGCTCTTTCCTTTCCCTAGGAGCCATGTGCCTAACAGGCAAAGCAAAGGGCTTCGCATTGTCAACAATATAGATGCGGAAGTCTATTTCCCGTTTCGGAGGTAAGCCCTTCACCTCATCAAAGACATCCGAATATTCTCGGACCACCTTAACTGATTGCAAATTCTCAACAGAAGCATCAAGCGATTCAAGATAACTAAGCATAACCACATTCGAGGGATTACAAGTAATTTCCAAAGTGTTACCGAGTTGGGTTCAGAGCCTAACCACTCTTTTCTCACAATCAAGGATGGCACTATTACTGGATAGCCAGTCCATGCCAAAAATCAATCCATACCCCGAGAAGCCCAAAACAAAGGTACTACATCTAAATTATACACTTAGAATAGAGATTTTCAAATTCATACAGATCATTGACAAGTAAGCTGGGCCTCCAATTGGATTGGAGACAACCAAGGGATCCTCTACCATACTAGTTTCTAGGTGCAGAGATTCTACTAAAGAAGATGAAATAAAGGAGTGTGATGCACCAGAATCAAATAAAGTGCAAACTGGGTGATCATAAAGATAAACTTCACTTTCTACAGAAGTATTTCTACCTCGCTGTTGTAGAGGAGGTGCCTCCAGTGCATGAACTTGTCCACCCGAATTGGTTGCAGCTTTCTGCGCCTGCCCTCGCCTCTTAGGGAAGTCCTTAGCTATGTGTCCTATTTCTCCACAATGAAAGCAACCACCATTCATCTTTTCCTTCTTCTTCCTGCAGTCTTTCACCACATGTCCAACCACACCACAGAAATTACACTTTCTTGTTTCGCGAGCTTTGTTGTTTTTCCTACCCTTCTTAAAGTCTATTTTCTAAGGCTGTAAAGCTTCTTTCTTTCCATGAGACCCTTCCGCCTTTTTATCCTTCTTGCCTTTATCCTCCCCATGTAGTAACGCCATCTGTACCAGCCTTTCATATGTAGCTCCCATAGGTATATGGGTCATGTCCAGGCTATGAAGTGGCTCATTCAGTCCCCTGACAAAGCGGAGAGCCTTCTTGTGTTGGGTGTTGACTAGGTCCAGTCCGAACCTAGCCAGCTGATCAAACTGGTTGACGTACTCTTTCACGGTCATACTTCCTTGCTTAAGGGATAGGAACCTCTCCATTTGAAGGCTTCTCTTAGCTTCTGAAAGGAACTTCAGCTCAAATCTAAATCTGAAATCTTCCCACGTTTCTACTAGTCTTTCTGCATTGGTGACTTCCCACCAGTAGGAAGCCTCACCTTTGAGCAACCACACTGCCAGTCTTACCTTCTGCCTGTCTTCTACCTCGAAGATAACGAAAAGATCTTCAGTCTCTTTTAGCCAGTTCCTGGCTGCTACGAAGGATTCGGTTCCATGAAAGTCTTTCCCACCCATAGCTTTAAAATCTCCACAAGTCTTGGCAAAAGCATTTCCTCTCGGAGGAGGAGGAGGAAAAGGAGGAATTTCAGCAACTGGGGGAGGAGGAGGAATTGCTGCAGCTGGGGAGGAAGATTCGCTGGGCCCGCCTCATTGGCCCTAGCTTCCAAGTACCTTCTAAACCAACTAGGTACAGTCACACCTTCTGGAAGGTTAAATTCTCCCGACATGCTGAAACGAAAAAGGAAAGATTCAAAACGAAGGATAGATAATTCACATGGCTTTGGGGGAATATGCCTTTCTAAAACTATAAAACAATTCTTTTTCTTGAAAAATGCTTCTTTAAATTTAAATTTGAATATAGTTTCAAAAACTTTTTATCTGGTCTGGTAAACCTGTGCTCTGATACCAAGTGAAACACCCCACCTCCGTTAAGGTCACTCACAAAGGGAATGCCTTAATTTTGGTGGAGGTTTATAAGTAAAAGACACAGATAAAACACAAGACAGATATAAACACATATAAATAAGCAGCAGAAAAACCAATAGACTTTTATTATCATAAATACGTGTTCATACAGAACATTTCCAACATTGTCTCAAAACAAACTTCCAATTATTACAACCATAATACTGTCTTGATTTTAAAAGTTAAAGAAGCATGAAACATAAATAAAGCTGCATAATCCCCATAAATGATATCCAAAGCTATAGTCCAAATGAAAGAAATCCAAGCAATACATTCTCTCTCTTCAAGCTGGATGAAAAACTGACTAAGCTACGGTGTTTCCTCTCTGTGGACCTGGGGAGGGGGGGGGGGGGGGTGGGAACGGAAGAAAAGAAGAAGAAAGGAAAATGGGTCAGACGTAAGTCTAGCTATATTCCTAGAAT
The DNA here is from genome assembly GCA_030737875.1 of Allium sativum. Taxonomy (NCBI): domain Eukaryota; kingdom Viridiplantae; phylum Streptophyta; class Magnoliopsida; order Asparagales; family Amaryllidaceae; genus Allium; species Allium sativum. The sequence continues at coordinate 44,484,530 of CM060926.1, forward strand.
GTTAATAATAAAAAGATCATGACTTGCATAAAGTGAGAACAGGACGATATTAGGATAATAGACTATCCTAGAACTAGATAAGGTGTCCTAAAACGAACATCCCTTCGCACCCTATTTTAAATCTATATCTCTGCACCTACTAATTCTTATACCAACAGGCACCCCGTGATTGGGGTGAAGTGATACCTTTCTCTTTCTTTAAAAGATCGGCTCCTACTCGTATATTCACATGTGTCCTACGGCCCTATATGGTAGATACCTATGCTGGTCCCACCATGGGGTGTATCAAGTCCATTGGTGGCGGCCCCGACACAATTCTAGCATGCATAGGGTATACTACTGATGCTCCAGTGCCCTGACTTGTCTGCTCCAGAGTGTGTGCACGCCCGCACTCTGTTAGAACCCACACTGTGCACCAACCGTCGTCGCTTTTGACCGCTTACAATCAACCCAGTAATCGTGCCCCACCCTGCCTAGTTCAGGGTACCATGATACCTAATTGGGTTACTGCTGAAACAGGTCCCCGTTACTAGGTTTTCTAGTCAAACATGTTAAGTGGTTAAGTGTCTGAATGAACCTAACCACCACCCATCCAAATTATTTAACATGTTGAATTTGGTTAAGTATTTATTAAATTGACTTAACCCTATCAGTCCTAACTCAGCTCTAATTGTCTTATTAGAGCACCAACCTCTCAGATTAGACAGATATTGTTGTGGCTGCCTGTATGCCGGTTGGGTCCGGGCAGTCTTACGCCACAACTCAGTTTAACCTCGGGTCTTTATTGGGCCCCATGCCTTAACCTCTCACATTGGATAGCTATTGTTGTGACAACTGGACAGCCGGGCGGGTCCGGGAGGTTTACGTCACAACTCAATCCAACCTCGGGTTAAGCGCATTCGTATTTTCTAATTTACATTTTAGTTATGTAAATTATTCAAATTCAAATTACTGTCACACTCATTTCCAATTAATCTCATTAATTAAGGTAATTAATGCCTTTTTATGCCATAAATCACTTATGTGATTAATGACCAATTTATGGCAAGTTTTCCTAAAATTATCATTTTAACCCAACGTTACCCGTCCAATATTAGGCTAACCATCTCAGCCTAATTTACGTTCGCATGATTTTTGGTGTAAAGTATTAGGCTAAAAACTTAGCCTAATTTAACATACGCAAATTGGCATAAATTAGCATAGACATGACAAGGGTATAACTTTGGTATTGATGGCATAATCAGTATGAACATAATAGGGTGTACTTGCAAAATAACTAACATGAACATTTTAGGGGTGAATTTGCAAAATAACTAACATGAACATTATAATGTCATAGGTACAAACTTGCAAAAAGACTAACATAACATTATAATGTCATAGGTATGAACTTGCACTTATAGGCTAACTCAACATATATGTGTTTTTAACATAGGCCATATTAACAACATACATGAGAATTAGCAATATGAACTAATCCATATACATATGTTAATTTGCAACATAGGCAAATCAACATACGTATATGTGAGTTAGCAACATAGGCAAATCAACATACACATGTGTTAATTAGTAACATAGATTTAAACATACTTGCAAATTAATCACAACATATGATAAGTGTGAACATGGCATAAGTTTTGCATAAACATGAACATATAGATTTGACAGTTGGTCGCATAGCTTCACTACATAAACTTGCATAATAAACTACACAATTCTCATAAGATGTTACAATCCAAGTCCATGCTTATACAAATAATCTAATCCAATAATCCCAAATTTAACATGATAATAGAATCAAGTCACTGTCATAGATTAATATTATAAAACATAATAAACATCATACTTAATAATTCTCATTTCAACATGATAATAGAATCAAATCACAAACGTATATTAATAACATAACGAGTATCGTACTATTATCATTTCATCGCAACACATGATATTCATATTAATTCGCATTCTAAAAATGTAGCTAAACTTACAATCGTAGACGGTCTTGTTTTCTGAGTTCTGAAATTCTGAATTTGCAAAGCTTTCCTTTGGGAAGACGTTGCTTTGACTCTAATTTGTTGTTGCTTTTTAATCTTTTAGTTTGTATTCGCTATGTTGTTCGTCTCTTTCAAGTGGAGGCTCCCTCTAGTTCTCAACAGACAGCATGGTGGCTCCAATTCTTATTCTTCTTTTTTTGTGAATTTTTAGTTTGAGACCTAGGGTCTTTTTATAGAGTTGCAAGTTAATTTGAGTCGTTGATGAAGCTAGGGTTAACCAGAGCCGTCCGTTGTAAAGAGAAGCCAATTATGTACACCATTTCTTTCTTAATGTACATTTACTATTATTTGTCAATCCATATAAATACGTACGCATTAGATACATCTCCCCTTTACACATTTATTATTATTTTTGTATGGAAATTAGATACATCTCCCCTTTACACATTTATTATTATTCTTGTATGCACGTTAGATACATCTCCCCTTTACACATTTATTATTATTCTTGTATGCACATTAGATACATCTCCCCTTTACACATTTATTATTATTCTTGTATGCACATTAGATACATCTCCCCTTTACACATTTATTTTTGTATTAGAAACTTTAGTGTTAACAGAAATATGGGGTGTTACATCAGTCTACATCGCCAGTGGCGGAATCAAAATACATATACAATAATGGCGGAAAATTCATAATCATCACAATGTAGTCAAGCCTCACCATGAGTCCAAAAGTGCACCTCTACTGCGGTGCCAAGCCAAAATATATCAGCTACCTGTAATTAGGCTGCCCATGTGAAAAATGACGGCACCCTAGTTTGCAAGGTGAAACAAACTACGAGTCAGTCATGGGACTGGTATGATAAATCTACTTAACTTATTAAACAACAATAATAAGTCAAATCAAAGGACCATGCCACTTTCGCGGAACGGGTTTACTCCAATGAGTGCTAGTGCATGAAATAAATTAAATGATTAAATCATCGAAATGCTTTTTATAAAAATGAAGCCATTATAAGACTCAGTTCCCATCACACAATGCAACGCAAGCCGGAGGATAGAGTTTTACCTTATAATGGCCGAAAATGCTTCATACGTATAAAACAAAAGTGTTTGATATTATTACTAGTGCATATATGTTTTCAAAAGCAAATTCAATCATAAATATCAATCCTAGGCGGCATAGCTACCATCTGCTATGTCGCCATACTAGTAATACAATCACATCCGCAATTTCGTATCGGAAATTGGATTCCATCATGAGTCGAGGCAAGGGGCAAGCTCCTCTCCATTCGAGACACTCTAGAAAATGCCTCAGGATCGCACACAGCAATCCCTGGATCTTCAGGGCCGGTCCTCTCTTACTTTTGAGGATTAGTTATTCCTGAACACACGTTTCCCGGTCCTTACAGACCTATAATCGAGGCGCCTCGCATTCCAACAAACACACAGGTGAAAAGTAGATATAAATGTCAGGGCTGGTAGGTCACCGACACCACCATAGCTAGAAAGAAACGTCGTGCTCTCCCTGCAGTCAGTATCCCGTTTTTGACTCATACCAAGGTGCGACGCTCGCGAATCCACGTTATACACAAATCTACGTCACACAGACCATGCTTTGATCATCAACCACAAGACTTTGCTTTGCAATAGAAGCCTTGATCATATGCCACTTAGGCGTGCCACACAGGCAATCCACTCCATGCGACTGATTTCTATCAATACATAACCTCTGAGCTCATACGTCTCAGAGAAGGACGTTAAGCAAGAAAATAAATTCTCCGCCGCCAAACAAATATATATTTAACAGATATCAATCAGCACAGAACAAAATCCAATGTCAGACACACAGTCCATTTACAAGTTCGTTCTGGGGTTTGAACGAAACCGGAGGCACCAAATTCCCCGCAAATCCACAAAATCAACAATACGTCCGGACGGCTACTACTTCAGCTCCTTCAAGGTAGCTACTCCAATCATTAGCATCAGTAGCACCCATCCATCCAATGTGAAGTTCGTCGGTCTTCAACCGTCTTCATCTCTTCGACTTCTCACCGTCGATCGATTATTTGAAATGAGAATTAACTCGGACTTTTCAAATAATCCACGTGATATTTAGATTTTCAAATCAATTCTTCACATGGTTAAATGACTCAACATTCACATTTCAGTTCCTTAGTATAATTTTCATGTTAAATACATTCAACCATCACATATCAAGCAAACACAACAAAATTGGTTTATTTCCACTCTATATCGTCTATAATATTTTATAAAGATATATCGCCATTTTTATTTATTTAAAATGGCCATATTTAATTAAACGAAGTTTCAGGCCGTGCCGAGGCACTGGCGCTGTTTTTCACTAAATTTGTTTTACACATATCTGAAAATCTAACCGTTGGATTTTCACAAATTTTATTTCATTAGAAAGATCTTTTCAAAACAAACCCAACGTTTCAGTTTTGGGAAAATCCGACGGTCGGATTTCCCATACTAGTCGTTTGAAGTTACGATTTCAAAATACGAACTGCAGCGTCGTTATTCGATTTAATTTAATTATATTTATATTTATATATAAATATAATCGATTCTGGCGCTGTTTTTCTTCAGATTTGAATTAAACATTCTAGAGAATCCAACCGTCGGATCTTTACAAAGTTGGTGCCGTTGGAAAGATATTTCCAAGGCGAACCCAATGGTTGCAGTTTCGGGAAAATCTGATGGTCGGATTTCCCGCACTAAGCGTTTAAAATCACGGTTTCAAAACACGAACTGCACGGCCATGATTCGTTTTAATTTTATTTATATTTATATATTTATATAAATATAGTTCATTCGAAAGTTCCTATATCGTTTTCACTTCAAATATTTCACTAACGCCTTTAAATTTTGGAAAATTTCGCCATAACCTCCTTTGTACGGGAGGGGCTGGGAAAATTACCAAATAGCCACACGGGCGTCTCGTCTCAAAAAGAAAAAGAAAAAGCCAACAGGCTCATAAAATCATCCCCCAAGAAAACAGTAAACATGTACCTATTTGTCGGGAAAACAATTTTAATCCACTTCTCTAGCCTCTTTGCTATAACCTGTTCAATAAATATGCATGTACATATGTGCAATTTTTATCACTTATCATTTTCCATTCAACTTCATATTTGATTCAATTTGGTTTAAAGACACCATTCATTCACCTGTTGCATACACAAGCAAAAATCATATCATTAGCTAATTAATGAATATTTCAACTCATTCATATTTATTTGAACAAGTGGTTATTTTTAACCTTCATTTCAAAAACGATAATTTTGGCGAACTAAAATATATTTCAACATATGACTATTTTATTTAGCTCCTATGCATGTTAAAAATAATATTTCATTCACAAATATTTATTTCAACGCTCGCATATTTTTAGCAAATCACATATATGATAAAATTGGTATTTTTATCATCTAAAATATTTATTCAACACATGAATGTTTTTAACACATCATAATTTCAATAAAAATGTAATTTTTATTGCTCGATCTTTTATTCAACACATGAACCTTTCCAACACACACACTTCTCAACACATGAGCATTTCCACACATGGATATTTTATATAGTTTGTTCATATAGGAAAGATGAAATTTTTATTGTTGAAACTATTTATATATAAGGCGAATATTTTACATACTTCTTATATATTATAAAACGGTGATTTTTATTGTTTAAACACTTTATTCATTCACACATGAATTTAATTTTCACACATCACTTCTCAACACATGAGCATTTCCACAAATGGATATAGTTTCAACACATGAATTTAGTTTCATCGCATGAAAATAATTCTAACACATGAATATTATTCAAAATTTCGGCAGCATAACGGCAGGGTAGTCAAAACCGACACCGTCCCGAGTACGGCTCCTCGCTCTACCTTAAAACCTCGCGGTTTTTGACAATAGGGATTTCATGCATCTAATTCGCACGCAGGCGGCATGTTTTATTTTCATTTCCACAATTATTTCCAATTTGTCTCAATCACCAATGGGTATTTTTCAACCACAACTAATCAATATCAACCACAAACAATTATTCAACCATTCGCATTTTTCACCCAATTTTTCACAACAATAAATATCGTCCATGGTTTGTGGACAAGGGGATATATATATATATATTTCTATATTTCACTTGCATTTCAACACACATATTATTATACAATGCATGTATAATTCATACTTCGCTCATATAGCTTACACAACGCATGTACATGAGGTATACAACACGTGTATAATTTATATTTCGCTTATATTATTTATACATGACATTTTCCATTCAATTTTATTTAATTTAGATTTCTCACATTGGTTTTCGGAGTGCTAAAAATCGTAGATGGCTCAGAAAAATCCGCGGTCTCTTCTATGTGGTAGAGAGCCTCCTTGCGGTCACAATGTTTCCTGTTTCATCGAATTTCGTTAACACATCATAAAGATATGATTTTTCAAAGTTCAAATATAATAAAGGTCTCTCCTTTCATGATTGTTCAAAACTAGGATTTCAGTTTTGGCGAAAACCGAGGCACGATACGACGATTAGAGGGTACAGCGTGGAAGAGGGAAGAGAGGGGGTCGGTCGGTGGTGGTCTTGGCCGGAGCGAACGCCTTTAGCGGCGGAAGCGGCGGTGGGAAGGTCGGGACTTCTTGGGCCTCGTTCCCGTCGATGGGGAGGAGGGAGGAGACGAGGGTGGGTCGGATTTGAAGAGAGGAGGTGGCGGGGTCGATTGCAGGTGGTGGCGGGGTCGACAGGGGGCTGAGGCAGCGGCGATTTAGCTGGGAAGGGAGGAAGTCGCGTCGCCGTCTATCGGGGGAGAACGAGGTTTTTTTTATTTTTTAAATTATGAAAGGAATTTTTCCATTGGCCCGTGGTTTTATTATATTTTAAAATATTGTTTCTCCACACGGACACCAATTCAAACCCAATGACTGTTGCCCCTAGCTAAATACCCCCATCCCGCACACAATGGGATATGTTTCGTAGGCTGATTCGACTGTTACAGTCAGTTATTTCTCAAATTAAAGTATAAAACATTTTATATTCAATTCGAACGTACATTTCAATTTGCCAGGGCCACAAACTGATTCGAAAAATTCCAGAAAAATAAATCTAGCTATGTTTTGACGATACGGTTCCAACAAATCTAGTTTCGTCGAATTCTGAGATCGTTTGAAAAATGGCCCTTTTCTGGTCGATCCTATTTAACAGAAATTGACCAAACACATTTTCTTTTGCCACGCTCACATACTAGCTTCAAAAATTATGAAATTTGAAATCTAGCAATAGTTTGACATCCTGGACCCAACAAAAGTGGTTTCGTCGAATTCCGAGGTCGTTTGCAAAATGTCTTTTTTCAAGGGCTATACATTTTATATAGCGACCTTTCTGAAAATTCATTTGGCCATATCTTTTGATTCCCGCTATGAAACTTCGATTTTTCAGATTCGTTAGAAAGATATTCACTAACAGATTTAAATATTATTGGTTTCACTAAAATCCGTTATATTTTGCACCCGGTGCAGTCAGTCAAAGTTTGAATTCAAATTTTCAAACTGCCCCACTATTTCTAATTCACTATTTTATTGAAATGTTCTATTTCAATTGTTCAAATTCCTTTGAAATAAACAATTTAAAGATTTTAAATTGGCTCGTATTTTCTGGGTTGTTACAGTTTTGGGTTATTGTAAGGCAAAAACCGTCCATGTTTATGTGTGGGCTGGTCTTACTATTATCTTTTCCTTCGAAAGGATTTTGAAAGTTAAACAAATGGTTGGAGTTTACTCACACCAGTCCCATGACTGACCCAGAGTTTATTTTGTTTTTGTTTTCCCTAAATTCTTGGGTGCCCAAATTTGTACGGGCAGTCAAGTAGTCGGGATTTTTCAGATTCACTTGGAGGAGCTGGAAGCAGGAGGCTTCACTAGTTAGCTATAGATTATCATATTTCCGCTGTGTACTATGTTGTATCTTGAAATGGGAGTTTATAACTGTTCCAAGAATAACTGTTGTGCTCTGATAATGGTATGTATATATAGTTACTGATTTGTATTTCAAAAGTTATGTTATGTAATATATTTTATTCGTTCTGTTGTGAGATTTGTTTTCTTATTTTTTCTTCTATTCTAATATTTCTTTCTTTCTATTTCTCATCCTCTAACTTCTTTCTAATAATGATTCGTATTTCTGTGCAATTTGGGTTGGACGTGTGGTGTTATTAGTCAACTCAGATAGTATGGATTTGCGGGTCATTACAGGAAACATAGGAGCATGATTCATATTCTCTCTGCTTGAAGTGTTTGAAGTATTACTTGTCTTTGGCTCTATCTTTTCATGGCATTTTATATTGGGGATTATGGCTACAAATACTATGCATTCTGAAGACTTTTGTACAAGACCGATATTTATGTACTTGAATTCCAATATTGTGATTTTGAAAGATGTAACTAAACTCATTTCTGTTTCTGTTGTAATAAAGTTATAAAATTTTCAAGTACTACTTTATCTATCTTGTAAATTTCTGTTCTGTCTACTAAAAACGCTCCACCAAAGTTAAGGCATTCCCTTTGCGAGTGACCTTAACGAAGGTTGGGTGTTACAGGTATAGAGGTCGGGCATGTTCTTTGAAATTTTGGGGCAATGCTAAGAAATGAAAAATGTACACCGTTTTGCATATTATTAGTAATTACTATAACCACTCCGCAATATTTTTATTCTTCCATTAGATCTAGCTGATATATATGTGCATACACAACAATTAGCTATTTCAGTTGCACAAAAACTCATGAATGAAGCAAGCTATACAAAATGACTATATATTAAAATTGCAAATATACTAATTTAGAAAATAGGTGGAATCTACTTATTGTTGAATTACTGCAAATACACTCCGCAAATCTGTTTATTGTTATTACTGCATGTGTCTGATTAGTAAGAGGAGAAAAACAATAGTATTATGGCTACAATTTGCCTATTCTGCAACAGTCTCTATGTCATAATGATCATCTTTACCTCTCAAGTATTCATCAGCTACACAACTCATCGTTGAAACTACAATCCGGAATCCTAAAGCCACAGATAGTTGAGAACTATAAGTAGTCATTTGTTTTTATCTTTATATATTATTCCTATGTGTTAATTGCTAATATATGTATATATGCGAGTGTGTGAATATCAGGTCTGCACAAGAAATGTAACACCCCACATCCGTTAGTGTCACTCACAAAGGGAATGCACTAAGTTCTGTGGAGCATTTTAAGGTAAAAGATGCATATCAATTACAAGACAGACAAAAATTAAAATAGAGGAAAATAAAACTTTGCTTTATTGATAAAATAGTTTGTACAACAATTTCTTTACAATATCAGAGTATCATCTGTCCTACAAAATAAAGAAGCATAAAACAACATTTATATTCCCCAATGTAGCAAGAGCCGGCCATAGCATCTGAAAAGAGAATCCAAGCAAAACTTCGACAAATCTTCAACCTGGGAAAGAGTGACAGTCCAACTTAACCTGAGCTATACTATTCCCTCCTTTACTACCTGAGGGGGGGGGGGGCGGAAGAAAAGAAGACGAAAGAAAAACAGAGTCAGACATAAAGCCTGAGTAAGTTCAGTTACTTCTAGCATGTGAACATGGAAAAACAAAACGACATGAATTAACTGAATACCAGATAACACCATGATGATAGGGTCAGCAAGATTAGACAAGATTAACACAAGATATGCTAAGATAAGATAAGCTGGATATGCTCTAATACTTTCGCCGCTTCGCTATTTCCTTGTTATACTGGTTCCTATATCTCTGCGCCACCTAACTAGTGTCCCAACTAGTAAAGTGATCCCAATCCTTGTAGTTTCCATTGCCTCCAGGCATTCATTTATTATTTATTACCTAGATCTAATCTAGGGTTTTCTATCAAGTGCTTTCTAGATTCAACTAGAGTTTACGCTATCTGCTGAACGCTTCTCGGATTCAGGGTTTATGCCACTTAGTCCAACTAGGGATTATGCTACCTGTCGAACGATGCCCCCTAGTCTAGGACACACTACCAAGAGTGGTATATGTTCCTAGACTTCCCCACGGATGTATCGCGAATCGTTATCGCTTGTCTAGATGCACATGTCCTGTAATGTGCAGCCCGAGTCCTGTGGCAGGGCAAATCAAGAAACACAGAACTCGGTCAGGAGCTTTCAGATATCTGCCAATGCAGATGCTAAGGTCTGTTTTTATTCCAGTGGCTATGGTCCCACTTGACCCCTCCCTCTACTAATGAAAGGCAATCCAAGCAAATCAAGCACGAGAACTGTACTTTTGCCACCCTATGCCCTACTTTCCTATTGGCCAGCCTCACCTATAACTAGATAGCAAGTATATGGTCTGTTGGGAGTTCTCTGCCTTTCCGCATACGTACAACGATTGACTAAAGATGGTAGGTAGACGACGAGTTGCTATCACAAGGCTACTGGTCTCGCCGAATCACACTGGTCCATCCTAGTCTTTAGGTTGCCTCGTATTGCAACCAAGGCATATCCTTGGTTCTTCTACCACAGACCTTAACCTCTGTGAGCCTAGGAGGATCTTTTGCCACCTCACAGAGGGATACCAAGAGTACCCTCACGTCCCCTCGAAGCCTCGGGCTTCGTAACCCAATTCGTTGGAGCCTTCTTTTTAATCAGATGGACGTTCGCTCCTTCCCGTGTTATACTAAGAATTATTACTTAGTTTTGCTAACTAAGGTTTACCACTTAGTTTCCAGAATCGTCGTTTTCTTAACTAAGGTTTACTACTTAGCTCCTTTTAACTAAGGTTTACTACTTAGTTCTCTTTCTCGTCAATTTGGATTGGTTAAGTGTCATTAGTCAATTCAAGCTAACTTAACCCTCTTCATTTATCCTGTTAAACTGGTTAAGTGTTATCAGTAATTCATGTTGACTTAACCCTACCACAAACCAAGTTATATTGGTTAAGTATTATCCCTTCATGTTTTAGAATTAACCCTATTCATTTATCAAAATCTGATGGTTAAGTGTTCAAATTTACTTAACCCTACGGTCTAGTCCATCTAACATATCAAATTGGCAAAGTATATTAAATTTCACTTAACCCTAACCTCTAGTCTAGTTAACATGTTAATTTGGCTAAGTGTATTAACTTTACTTAACCCCACCTTCTAGTCTAGTTAACATGTTAATTTGGATAAGTGTTTTCTTAGTTACTTAACCCCTACAAATCTTGTCTTGTTACGATGTTAAGTTTGGTTAAGTGTCCCTATGGACTTAACCCACCCATTCTAGCTTAACTGTGTTAAGTTGGTCATGTGTTCCTATGGACTCAACCCTCCCATTCTAGCTTAACTGTGTTAAGTGTCAGTATGAACCTAACCCCACCCATCGGTTTGGTTATCATGTTGAATTGGTTAAGTGTCTTAGTTAACTTAACCCTACCATTCTTGTTCTAGCTTTAACTAAATAAATTAAAGCCGCGACCACTCACATTAGACAGATATTGTTGCGATTACTGGATGTGCCGGTTGGTTCCGGGCAGGTTTACATCGCAACTCAGTCTAACCTCGGGTCAGGCATATTCGTGTTTTCTAAGTTCAAAGGGTTTTGATTAATTTTCAAATCAGGTTTTTGAAAGTAACCATCCCGTCCGTCGGATCAGTTAGGGATAGCCAGGGAGAGCAGGAAACTTGTATTTTCCAAACCCAAGCCTAGACACTATCCTCTCTGTCACCCTAGAACTTTCTGGTGTATGTATTATTAAAAGAGATGTCATTAATAAACATTTCTTTTGTATATATATAAATTGTTAACAATTTATCCTCAAAGTTTAACCATTTATCCTCAAAGTCCATTTTCCCTTTATAAATAAATTTGGCATATACCATATACATTTGCCATGCCCACTAATGGACTTATATCCTAGGCCCAAATCTTGATTTGCCTAACTTACAGTTTATAGCAATTTAGATCCAACATCCTCATTTACAGTTCATGCCAAAAACTAGATTTTTATTCTAGTTTACAGTTTATGCCCAAAACTTAATTTGCATACCAACTACCTACTCTGTGGCCCATTTAACCATTTACCATTTACGACCAAAGTATGTAAATTATTCACAATTATGCTAATATACTTATCATGCTTAATTTAGCCACCCAATTCTGATTTAATATTCTAATCTCAGTTCATGTCAAAACAAGACTTGTTATTCTAATTTTCATCTTAATAGTCATGCTATAATGCATGTTCCCGAATTATGCCAATTTCCAAGTTTAGTCAATTTCATGTTTTTCCCAAAACGTATTCCCATCGTTCGTATAATCGTGATTCAACCTAGATTATAAATAAATCTAGATTCGTGGATAAAAGGGGAATGAACCAAAATGCCATGGAAGAATAGACATAATAACTGGCATAAGATGATAATTCACATGCATATAGATCTGGTAATATTACGACATGAAAAGGGTTGAATAGTATAGGTTCAAGAACATGGGTAGACCTAACTTGATAGGTAAATTCCCAAGATCAAGATCCAAGGATAACTAAGAATAAACTGAAATAGAAAGTCAAGCCTAGATCCAATATAATGCCAGTTTGGGGTACAACATGGTTTTGTAACTACAGTGCCATGTGCATAAATCATAACCTTATATCCATAGTCATAGGCAATAAATCCTCACAGTTAATGAATCACAGTCATAGGCGATGTTCATAGTCAAAGGAAAATAATTCTCATAGTCATGAGTCACAGTCATAGGCAATGTTCATAGTCAAAGAGGCATATGGTTTTAAGGTCCATAGTTTTATAGTCACAGTCTTATTGATCATCGAATCATAACAGTTCTTAATTAGGTCCAAGTATATAAGCACTGATTTGAACAGAAAGATTTGGCATATTCTTTTATTCCTTTAATTTCATGTCACGAATAGAGAAAACATTCAAATCTAAAAAGTAACCGACTTACAGAGATTATATTAGATTCGTAGAAAAACAGTCGTTAAAGTCGTTTGAATCTTCACTTGAATCCTAGCTTGTTTTGAATCTCCTCTTGAAAGTCTTGAGCAGCATTTCCTCGTCTTGATTTATTTTATATATTATTTTATTTACTTATACATTTTCTCAGAGGCAGCATATGGATAGAATGAAATGGTGTAGAGAGAAGGAGGCTAGGAGGCTGTTTATATAGGATTCGGCGGACGAATCTAGGCAGAAAACGAGACCAGGTACATCAGAATGCACCCAGGCCCAAAAGTGGGTTTTGCACCCAGGTCGACACCCATGTCAACTGGGCAGTCGACCTGGTCGGGGAGGGGGGGAGGGGCGACTACCCAGTCGACTCCCCAGTCGACCTGGGTCTTGGGCGGGAATTTTCCCGCCCAGCCCGCTTCTGGGATTGAATTCGAATTTTGAATTCGAATTTCGAGCTGTTTTCAATTCTGAAATTTCCTGAAACTTCGGAGGGTCATATCTCCTTCATACAGACTCTGATTCTCGCAAACTCGGACTCATTTTCATGCAAAATTCCGAGACGAACGCAATGGCGCAGCCCGTTTCCCTTGATTTTGATTTTAAAATTTAATTCTGCCTTGATTTGTGAATCCTAGTGTTACAGAATTACGGGGTGTTACATTCTCCCCCACTTAAAAGGATTTTGTCCCAGAAATCTTCAAGTTAGGAAGAATGTGTCCTACCATCCAATCACCCATCTACTCAACCATTCAATCATAGGCATTCATTGTCCTTAAAAGGATTTTTGATGTTTTCAAGTTCATATGCATAGTGTGTGTATATGTCTTTATTTAATGCAAAATCCGGCCGTCTACTGATTCAGTTGACCTCCTTAATGCGAATCATGTCAGTGCCATGCATCCAATCATGTATGCAAGCACCCCTAGTTATGTAAATACTACGTGTGTGCATAGCGATTCATCCATATGCAACATCCATATGATAACATATCAAATTCAACTTACAAACAAATACATATCTGTAAATGCAATATGAAAGCATCCGAACTGATCTAGTGCCTAGTACGTATGTATATGCATTCACGAGCAACCATTAGTAACCACTCGCAACCATCAACCATAACATGTTTCAAATACATGTTTACATCCAAAAGAGTTTCTACCTAAGGATCGAAGATACGACCTAGAGGATATACTTTGGAAAGAGAGAAACAATTATGCGTAAAGCTCCTAAAAAAAAGAAATCAAGAATGCACCCTTAAGGAAAAGGGTATGACGCTAGTATCTAGCCTTCTTGAGCTTTACTCCACTGTATCTTAACTAATTTAACTTCACGATTGTGAAGTTTCCGACCTCCATTTCCAAAATAAACAGATGTCAATCACGGTACCAAGTGTATGTACTAAGATGATTAGAGGTCTCCCTCTTATCCACCATGCCATAACTATAAGGGTCGAAAGGTCACTATGTGCTTTTTAGAGTGCCTGCCACAACTATTCATCTCTCACGCAAACCATCCTAGTCGAACTCGACATTCCTCAAGTACAAGCCCCAAAGGCCTAAACCAATATCAGACAAGCACCCAAGGAATATCTCCTCCGAATTTAAACGATCTACGTGAGATGATATAAGCAAACTCGATAGCTATTCTCAAATCCCCACTAAACCAAAAATAAACTGGTCGGACCACCAATTGGATTTGAGACTCTAGTGGGATCTTTCTACTATACAAGTACTATGGTGCAGTGACTCAACTATGGAAGTGGGTATGAACAAATGCGAAGCGCTAAAACCAAAGGAAAGAGTACGAACAGCAAAACTAGACTTTTCCAACAGAACTTTACTACCTTTCTCCTAGGTACGCTTGGTGGCGAAAGTAGGTACTTGCCCTTCTGAAAATCTTGTCCTTTGCCTTTAATTACATGCCCTATTACACCATAGTAAAGATACTTCCTCTTATCTTAGGTTTTATAATTCCTTCCTCCTTTGTGAGCTAAATCTACATCCATGAATTCCTCATCCTCTTCCGTGTGTAGTCATGTTGACAAATCTCTCGAAAGCTGCTTCCATCGTACAGAAAACCCTATAAGCTTGAACGAAAACTGGCCGTAGGTGAAACAACTATGGCTATGGATGGAAACCAGGCACGACTACGCCCATCGATGAGGTTACCTCCTAGAAAGCCAGGAGCCCCGGAGACTCAAGAAAGAAGGAGACAAGAATTCAAACAGAGAATCAGAAGATAGTGCGTATGGCTTTTGGGGAATATGCCTTCAAAACAAATCTTTTCTTCTGAAAATGCTTCTTTTAAAACCATTTGAAAATAATTTTTCAAATCTTTTATCTGATCCGGTAACCTTCAGCTCTGATACCACGTGTAACACCCCACATCCGTTAGTTTCACTCACAAAGGGAATGCACTAAGTTCTTTGGAGCATTTTAAGGTAAAAGATGCAGATGAATTACAAGACAGACAAAAATTAAAACAGCGGAAAATAAAACTTTGCTTTATTGATAAAATAGTTTGTACAACGATTTCTTTACAATATCAGAATAACATCTGTCCTACGAAATAAAGAAGCATAAAACAACATTTATATTCCCCAATGTAGCAAGAGCCAGCCATAGCATCTGAAAAGAGAATCCAAGCAAAACTTCGACAAATCTTCAAGCTGGGAAAGAGTGACAGTCCAACTTAACCTGAGCTATACTATTCCCTCCTTTACTACCTGGGGGGGAAATGGAAGAAAAGAAGACGAAAGAAAAACAGAGTCAGACATAAAGCCTGAGCAAGTTCAGTTACTTCTAGCATGTGAACATGGAAAAACAAAATGACATGAATTAACTGAATACCAGATAACACCATGATGATAGGGTCAGCAAGATTAGACAAGATTAACACAAGAAATGCTAAGATAAGATAAACTGGATATGCTCTAATACTTTCGCCGCTTCGCTATTTCCTTGTTATACTGGTTCCTATATCTCTACGCCACCTAACTAGTGTCCCAACTAGTAACGTGATCCCAATCCCCGTAATTTCCATTGCCTCCAGGCATTCATTTATTATTTATTACCTAGATCTAACCTAGGGTTTTCTATCAAGTGCTTTCTAGATTCAACTAGAGTTTTCGCTATCTGCTGAACGCTTCTCGGATTCAGGGTTTGTGCCACCTAGTCCAACTAGGGATTATGCTACCTGTCGAACGATTCCCCCAAGTCTAGGACACACTACCTAGAGTGGTATATGTTCCTAGACTACCCCACGCATATATCGCGAATCGTTATCGCTTGTCTAGATGCACATGTCCTGTAATGTGCGGCCCGAGTCCTGTGGCAGGGCAAATCAAGAAACACAGAATTCGGTCGGGAGCTTTCAGATATCTGCCGATGCAGATGCTAAGGTCTGTTTTTATTCCAGTGGCTATGGTCCCACTTGACCCCTCCCTCAACAAATGAAAGGCAATCCAAGCAAATCAAGCGCGAGAAATGTACTTTTGCCACCCTATTGTTGAGACACAAGAACTTCGATTGATAACAACAAAATGAAGATTAATGGAAATCATGACATGGAGCTAAGATTATATATATGTAGATGTTTAAGGGGGAGCATATATACAGGGGGAGATAACGATTGCAATATTAAGCTATGTTGTCATCAATCAAAAAGGGGGAGAATGTTGAGTCAAAGGTTTCATAGCATATTTTGATTAATGACAAGAAGGAGCTTCATGATCGACAAAAAGAAGAATCGATGTTTTCGTAAGTTAGAGGTTGATTATTTAGAGTTATAAATGTTAAAATCTATCCTCAAATAATCGTACTCCTCATCATTTTTGAATATATACATAAATACACATTTTCTGTGCAAATTGACAAAAACCTGTCGACCTACAAAAAAATCTTGTTGACCTTTTTCAAGACAGAGACAAAACCTGTCGACCTACAAAAAAATCCTGTCGACCTACAAAACCTGTCGACCTACAAAAAAATCCTATCGACCTACAAAACCTGTCGACCTACAAAAAAATCCTGTCGACCTACAAAACCTGTCGACCTACAAAAAAATCCTGTCGACCTGTCTTTTTCAACCTGTCGACCTCTTTCGGGAAAAATGCACAGCAAATGTCCATTTATGAATATAACGTATATATATATTCAAATACCTGTCTACCTATCTTTTTCGACCTGTCAACAACTTTTCAAACAGCAAGCAACCTTTCGAAAAGTCATCTTCTTTCATCAAGAGATTTATCCATTTCTCTTCATCAAAAATCATCATTATTCATTGCAACTCTTCATCAATGATTACAACTACTCATTCACTATAAATACATCTTGAATCATCATCCAAATAACCGATTCTTGCTCTAATTTCTGATCTTACTTTCTAAATACTCTTGCATTCTAAAAGCTCCCAAATTCAAGTTACTTATTGAATCCTTGATAATACTTCTCATATTTTGATTCAACAAGCAACTAACTTCCTTCAAATCTTCGCATTCAATCCATATACTTGAGGATAAGATTATAGGAAGGGTGTACTCAATCGTTGTCAAATCAGTGTTGAAAGAAGAACACAATCAGAAGTCAAACTCTTGTAATTGTCCTGTGTGGGTAAGCTTGTAGCCCGTGAAATCAAGTGGGTAAGCTTGTAGCCCGTGAAATCAAGTGGGTAAACTTGTAGCCCGTAAATCAAGTAGTGTTGTGAACCTGTTCCTCCAGGTTAAGAGAGGGTGTTGTTTAGTGAAAAGCCGAAGAGGAGCTTCGAGACTGGACGTAGGACGGGAAGTCCGAACCAGTATAAAAATCCTGGTGTCGTTACTCTACTTTACTTTATTTACAGCATTTATATTTGTTAGTGATATATTCCTTGTTTTGCGAATTTTTATTTGCATAACAATTGAATAGCTTAAATTATTATATCATATTCCGCATAGCCATATTAAAGATCCTGCACAAGTCGTACACACCGACTTTTCAATTGGTATCAGAGCTTGGTCATCTCATAACCGTAACACAGTTATTTGATATATTCTAGTAATATGGCAAATAACGCTAGCACTAGTAACACCACTTACACAGAAGGTCAATCGACACAAAGACCTCCTTTCTTTAATGGCCTAAACTATAGTTATTGGGCAACACGTATGGCTTTTTATATGCAATCAACTAGCTATGATGCTTGGAATGCTACTCAGAAAGAGATAATAAATCCAACTACTGAGTATGAAGAATGGACGGCTGCTAAGAAAACCGCCGCTGCTGTAAATGCAAAAGCAATCAATATGTTGTTTTGTGCATTAGACCAAAATGAGTATAACCGTGTTAGTATTTGTACCACTGCTTTTCAAATTTGGCAAACGCTAAAAACCACTCATGAAGGTACTAACAAGGTTAAACAAGCAAAAATAGCTTTGTTGAAAAGTCAATTTCAAAATTTCAAAATGAAGCCGAATGTAACAATCAATGAGATGTATTCTAGGTTTCAAACCATTCATCATGCACTTATTGGATTAGGGCAAAAATACTCAGATTTTGATGTAGTTTCAACAGTCCTACATTCACTGACTAATGAATGGGAAGGAAAAGTATTAGCAATAGAAGAAGCTAATGATCTTTCCACCATGAAGCCAGATGAATTGATAGGAAATCTTATGTCCTATGAAGCTAACTTGCAGGCTAGGAAAGAACAAAAAGAAGAAAAGAAAAATGTAGCTTTTCATGCTGAAAAGGATGATGACATCTCAGATTCCGAAGATGAAGATCTAGCATTCATTGCAAAAGGATTCAAGAAATTCTTAAAGCAACGAAAGGCTAGTCGTTACAACAGAAAGAAGTTCGGATCAAATAAACCATCATCATCAAATGAAGAATTCTTTAATTGTCACAAGAAGGGAGACATGCAAAAGGATTGTCCGGAGAAAAGAAGAAGACAGAAAATGAGAAATTCAAACACAAGAAGGAAAAGTCAAAGAAACGAGCATTCTCAGTGACATGGGATGATTCAGATTCGTCCTCGCCTGATAGTGAAAGTGACTCAGACGATAAACAAGCAAATGTATGTTTTATGGCTAAAGAAGATGAGGTACAATTCCTTCTTTTGAAGAAGTTCTTAATATAAATACTGAATTGATATATAAATTCAAAGATATGAAACGACAATTCAAACAAGCTCAAACAGATTTATGTAGAGCAGAGTTGGAGCGTGATATGCTAAAAGACGAGAAGAAAATATTAGAGGAAGAACTTGAAAAATTTCAAGAGTCATCATCTAATGTTAATTCTCAATTAACTCTTTTGAGTCAAGAAATTGAAACTCAAAAAGAGAAAAATGATGCTCTTACTACTGAAAATCATGAGCTTAAGGCAAAAGTCAAAATTCTAGACCTAGAAAAGGCTAGCTTACAAACTAAGTTAGATGACATTACTCAAAATGTTTCTAACTTCAACAAAGGTCAAGAAAATTTGACAAAATTATTGAAAGTTCACAGTCTGCTACAAATAAACATGGTTTGGGGTATAAGAAACAAGATACCAAGAAACATCTTGGTAATAAAAGAAAGAAAAAGGTGCAAGAAACTAAAGCTAAGAAAAATCATAGTTTGTTATATTCCAAGCCAAAACCAGTTGTGAATTTTCAAAAGAAAAACATCAAGACTATCAAAATATGGGTTCCTAAAACAAATAACAACTTGATTAGGAAAAAATATATTCAGCAGTTCATGAATACAGTGCATCATAAAAATAATTATATTTATAAAGGGGATACCGGACCCGTATGGATTTGGACTCCTAAGACCTGACTCTTAGGACCGTATAAAAAGGTGGGTACCATGGACTTATTCTTATTTTTGCAGGTCCCACTTAAGAAAAGAGAAAAGTGGATTTTGGTGCCATATTCTCGTATTTTTTTTCATGGGGAGAAAATGCTTCTAATAGTGTATATACAAGAAAATTAGTTCATATACTCAAGAGGGAGAAAATCACATAATTCAATATCTCTTAAAGGTGCTAAAATTATTTCTCTACTACTCTCGATTGCTGTGCTTATTATGGTATTTATTATTTTTAATCGATGACAAAGGGGGAGAAATATTTTCTCTTATGATTATTCATATCATTCATGGTACATATACTATCATTTAAAATTATGTGCTTAACATAGTAATAGTATATGTGTGCTAACATTTGTTAAGGCAGGAATCAAAAGGTAAGATTATTTATATTATGAACTAACAAATGTTGCAGAAATTCAGGGGGAGCTTTATATTTGGAGAGAGAAAATCCAAGGTGTTGTCATCAATCAAAAAGGGGGAGAATGTTTGTAACGACCCGGATTTCGAGCGACTTTGGTAATCGACATAAGCACGACGTCGATAACCAAAACGTCGAAAAATCCCGGTAATTAGTGAAAGAAATTAGAGGGTGAGGAAAGATAAGATAGAAAATTAGAATATAAGAAGAAGAACACAACATCAGAGTAACACGAATCTCACAGCGGAACGAATAAATATATTTCATAACATAACTTTGAAATACAAACTTGGTACTTGAATATACATATCATTTTCAAAGTACAGCACTTACAACACAGCGGAAATAACTATAGCTATATGATCCTGAAGCCTCATGCTCCAAGCTCTTCTAGTATATCTGTAAATCCCGACTACTTGACTGCCCGTACAAATTTAGGCACCCAAGAGTTTAGGGAAAACAACAAAGTAAACTCCGGGTCAGTCATGGGATTGGTGTGAGTAAAACAGTTTAAAAACAGTTCGAACAAGTAAACGATATCTTATAAGACCACGCCGCATAACGGAACGGGTTTTTCCCTTATGAGAATCCAAGATAACTTTATATCAAAACCTTTTGATATTATAATAATGTCTATGTACAAATAGATATCAACTAGCAGAAACGCTTTCATCTCACGTTCTACATATATAGTATACAATCAAAACCGCAAGCACGTATTGGGTAATGGATTTCCAACTATGACAAGGTATGGAATCACCTTTCGCTAATGTACCTCTAGAGAGGAATACACTGGGTTCAACAAGAACATCTTGCAACCCGGCCACACATGACCAACCACTCATTTCGCTTGAGTGTATCGAATGTATATCACCAACAGTTGGGATCAACAACCGTTTCCCGAATGGGACAGCATCAACAATAGATTTTTAGAAATGAATGAAACTCTAGATCAGGTGATTATACACCCTACTTCGGTGCGACCGACTTAGCCATGCTGCCTGCCCGATTTCTGTCATTTACCGGATGATGAGGCTAGAAGCTACGCTTTATCATCATACCAGATTCACTTTGAATGCCACATCGTCAAATCCATCAAATCACCGATTGACGTCCTCAACAATACATTATGTGTTAGCTAAAAGAAGTTTCCTCCTCCTCTTCCACTCTTGGTACGGTTGGAGAAATCAATATATGTGATCCTCTGGAAATACTCTGTCAGACATCCGTCCATACAAGTCATCCAGGAACAGGATGAACCGAAGGCACTATTCTGTAAACAGGATAGCCCTTGCATAACTCCGGCTTCAATTATCTTGGCATATATGATTCGCAACGCTTATGCCAATACAGAGTGGTTCTTTGGATAATAATCCAACCGGTCTCTCCATATTAACAACGTTAAAATGGTCAAAAACTTCGATAGTCTGTGATTTAACTATCGAATAAAAACAGGTGTGCAAACAATGATATTATTTCCAAATGGAAATTATATCGATCAAACATCATTCAACATTTATCTCTTAATTTCATAAATTTACTTATCTCCTGTTTCCCTATATTCAATATTTCTTATTTTCTAAATTTGGAAAATATACATTATTAACAATGGAAAACAATTCCATTTCTCCTTTTCTTTATTAGAAAACATTTCTGGTTTCTTATTTGGAAAACATTTCCAAAGCTTCTTCATTGGACTTAGACATATGTTTAACAAACCATCGCGATGCCAACTCAAACCATTTCCTTTCTGCCGAACCTTAACTATTCCTTAGTTAAAAACGAAGCCAATCAAGTTGGGGTAGAATTACCTCTCAGACCTTAACTGAACAACATTTCTAACTTTGAAATAGACAAAGTTCACTTTATATCCCTTTAACTAACTTCCTTACTTAACTCTCGTTCGAATAAATATCTATTCGATTTATTCTATTCACTTAACTCTATTCGATTAACCCTTATCAATTAACTCTATTGGACTAACACTATTGGATTAACTCTATTTGACTAACGCTATTGATTTACTCATTTCACTTACTCCTTTCGAATACTATATTTGATAACTCCTTTTTCTTTCTTCGAATAAACTATGTTCAATTAACTCCTTTGCTTCTATTCGAATAAACTATATTCGATTAACTCATTTTACTTTCTTCGAATAAACTATGTTCAATTAACTCCTTTGCTTCTATTCGAATAAACTATATTCGATTAACTCATTTTACTTTATCACTAATCGATTAACTAACATCGATTAACTTCTTTTAACTTTATCTCTAATCGATTAACTAACATCGATTAACTTCTTTTAACTTTATCTCTAATCGATTAACTAACATCGATTAACTTCTTTTAACTTTATCTCTAATCGATTAACTAACATCGATTAACTTCTTTTGATAAACTACGTTTTCCGTTACAACTATTTCCTTTTTATAACGTTTACTTACCGTTACAAATATATCCTATTTATAACTTCTATTTACCGTTACAAATATTTCCTATTTATAACTTCTATTTACCGTTACAAATATTTCCTATTTATAACTTCTATTTACCGTTACAAATATTTCCTATTTAGAACGTTTACTTACCGTTACAAATATTTCCTATTTTTAACTTCTATTTACCGTTACAAATATTTCCTATTTATAACTTCTATTTACCGTTACAAATATTTCCTATTTATAACTTCTATTTACCGTTACAAATATTTCCTATTTATAACTTCTATTTACCGTTACAAATATTTCCTATTTATAACGTTTACTTACCCTTACAAATATTTCCTATTTATAACTTCTATTTACCGTTACAAATATTTCCTATTTATAACTTCTATTTACCGTTACAAATATTTCCTATTTATAATGTTTACTTACCGTTACAAATATTTCCTATTTATAACTTCTATTTATTTTCTAAATAAATATCCCTTTTCTATTTCTATTTATTTTCTGAATAAATATCCCTTTTCTATTTCTATTTATTTTCTAAATAAATATCCCTTTTCTATTTCTATTTATTTTCTAAATAAATATCCCTTTTATAAAACCGTGTTCGTTTTATAAATATTTCCTTTTATAAAATCCTGTGATTTTACAAAATTCCTTTATTTCAATATACATTGAAATAAATCCTTTTACATCCCAGGGTCTTTTATGATATTTACAATATCGAATAACAATGATCAACATCATTCCAACACACATAATCCATAACAGATTATATAACACATCATATATCACAATATATGAAAACAGTAAAATAAATGTTGAGGAATCCAGTTGGATTCCTCCAACCTATTTCCCTGCATCACAGATGTTAAACAATATAGATAACATCCCTTTCAGTTCCATATGATACATTCTGTTAAACAGACTCAATATAGAAATTAAATCAACTGACTAGCAGTTCAATCAAACAGTCAACATACAGTAAATCAGCCAATATCTAACAGTTCTAAAAATACAACATGAAATTATAAACTGTTCAGAGTTAGTGAGATTTACTCACATTTGCGCGTTAACCGTTAAATAACGGTTTGCGTTATTTGATTCAGTCGGACAATTTATTTCGCCATAAATTGTAACGAGCTCGGATTCACTTCCAGTCAGCTTCATTGTGAAGCTCTCGTCCATACGATCCCAACATATCTTGTTTCGCTGAATTTCGATCACGAATGACAAAGGTATAAATTTTACAAGTTAGAATATAAATTAAATTCCTATTTTAATTTATTTAACTATAAATGGGCTTCACCGTTTAAAGTCGGCCCAATTACTCTCCTTAGAACCCACGTCGGCCAAAACAGCTTTTCCCCTATCTCCAGAATACCTGTTAGCTCCCACTTCTGAACGGTTTTCTTTTCTACCCACTTTTTTTTATATATTCTTATTTTATTTTATTTTAAAGGCTTTATAAATAATATACCAGCCCAACCCTATATACTTCGGACCCTCCACTAAAATACTTCGGCCCACTCCCCATGCAACTCTTCCACCTGAGTTACAGTACCATCTTTCCCCTCTTCCCAAACTCTACTGCCTCACCACGCCAACTCCCTTTCCACTCAGTCCCTTCCTTTCTTCTCCCATTACCCCATCATGTTTCACCAGTGAAACGCAGGACTGCTACTTGCCATGCTTTCAAACATCTTTTTCCAAAACAAACAGACTGCTCCATAAACGTGAACACGCTATTACCACCGAACTATGTCAGTTATCCCTCCCATACCCTCACACACTCCTGCATGAATGTCCTACTTTGATCCCATGCGCCAGCAAATCTTGTTCTCTCTTTTTTTTTCTTGTCCTACTAAAACCATGAATCCTTGAGACAAACCCAATTAACTTCGCACTACAGGCTCCTACATTGAACCAGCGTCTATCTTCTTTGCTCCAGGAAGTCATACGTTCATACCACTCTCTTTTCATCGTTCCCATCCTTCCCAGTTTCGGTTTCCTACCTGTCGAGCTCCACGGTCGTGAGTTCTAGCTCCTTGTCTTCCCTCTCTGTTTTTTTTTCCTTCCCGAGTTCGCCAGGACGACGTCGAGTGTAGCAAAAAGGGCATCGACGGGAAGCTTAAAGCCAGAGCATCTCGAGGAACTCATCTTTCCGATTTATAGAGTTTATTTGGATTTGTTCTTGATTTTTGAACGAGGAGGTTTTTGTGCGTGGAAAGCGTTTTAGTGGCGGCTCGTTTTGTTGCGGAAAATAGATTAGGTCTTGAACTAACGTTGTATTTATAGGGATTTGTATGCTTGAATTTTGCTCCACGTCTTTGCTTTGAGGCCACAAAGGAGTGGTGGTTGATATGAAGGAACATGGCTTTTGTTTTTAATCAGAAAACAAGTTAGTATATTTTTGGTTGTATGGTCATGAAAAATTCGTCACGTACGAACCGATAACGACAGAACTAACAATACCAATATGACGAGTAATGTACCCGGATCTCAAAAATATAATAATATCGGTAGGTTGACTCTTATTTTGAAACTTCAAAATGTTGATTACAGGGTGCGAAATACTTCAAATAAAAAGTTGCTTATTTAATTAATTAAAAATTACCATAAAATTCTAAAAATTAAATTATCACTACGTCTCAAAAGAACCTTGTCTAAATTCACACCCGGTATCTAGTTATATCGAATAAACCGTTACGGTCGATAAACGATTCTATAGCGACTATTTTAAAATTTGATTTGGACATGAATCAAAATCTACACGATGAAATCCCAAATTTTCTCTTCCACTAGAAAGATATACTCCACCAGCTCCACACATTTCTTGTTTCACAGAAATCCGATTTAAAACGAACCCTGTATATTCAGTTGAAGTTCGAGTCGCCAATTTACGAACTACAGCGCCATTTCGAGCTCGATTTTAATTATAATATAATTTATACGTTCAACCATCGTTAATTAAATATATTCGTTATTCAAATTCAATTCTAAACTGAAATATATATCACAGATGATCCAGTTCACACCATATTGCCATTTCAGCCAATTTTGATTATTTCAGAATTAAATATATTATTTAATTTATTATTTGAATTAAATATTCACCATTATTTAATTCTACAACCATTAAATACTCTAAACCACCATTTCAATAATTAAATAAATTAATTCTAATACCTCTGCGAATGCGGGTCATTACAATCTTCCCCAGTTAAAATAATTTCGTCCTCGAAATTGCTAAAAGGTAGAGGACGACCCTATCGACTGGTTAGAACATATTTGTTCACTTCTTAACTTCAGTTTCAACTGAACCAATTTAATTTCAATTAAATTATAATTAATCCTTATCAACGAAAATTTTCAAAAATCCTGAAAATTTTCTAACTCCTTATCTTTTTGAAAATTTTTGCCAGCACTTCCATTGTACTGGTCAATCGGTCAAACCACCACTCGTCTCTCTCTGGGCCATCTCCATCCCAAAAGAAAATCAAACAACCAAGCGGCTTATCCACATTTCAAACCCATATGTAATATAAACTGGTACCTTTTTGTCGGGCATATCATTGTATCCTTTCCACTTGTTATCAATTCAGCGGATACAAGGGTTATCCCAATCAAATCCAATCTGCTTTTATCCACGACCCAACCATTCACTTATATCCGAGCCAAATATCATTTTAACTCGAGTTTCTTCTCGATTCCCAACTCTTAACTTGATTATCACATTACACTTCAAATTTGAATCTCACAATCCAATTTGTCTTGATATCATTCTAATTCAACCTCAGTTAGTGGCTTTACTTTAATTCAAATTTTCTTTCACAAATTTCTGTTAAATTTGTTTTTAATTCGAACAGTCTTTCCCTTGGAGTTTTTAAACAGTTTACTCTTTCCAAAAATCAAAATTTCCCTTTTTGAAATTCAACTGAGCCCATAATCAATATTCCATTAGTTAAATCACTCCTCTATTTCTTTATCCATATTTGTTAACCAAATATTTGCAATAACCATATTGGCCCTTTTTGTTATTTGGAAAACATTTCCGAATATCGCCATCCTTTATTTTCTAAACTTTAGAAAATATATGCTATTTATAATTGGAAAATATTCCAATTACTTATCTCTTTTCCGATCTCGTTTATTTCTATACTTAGGAAATATTTACTTTTCTATTTCCAAGTTTACACTTATTTGGGTTAAAACGGATGTTGTGTAAAACATCGTTACGACAACCCAAATACTATATTCAACTAACTCTTATCCAACATTGATCTTCGAGCATGAAATCTTGCTATTTATTTGTTAATAATGAAATCAATCAAGTTGGGGTATAACTACCTCTCAGACCTTGACTGAATAACATCTATAACGTCAAAACAGATATGACTACTTGTTCGAATAATCAATACCATACAACTACTTATTCACTTTTAAACACCTATACACTTCCTCTTTCTATTCTTACTAGATTTTATTCTTGGTCTTCCTTTTTGATTTTACTATTCTATTTTTAAGTTCATTTTCTTATCGACTTCTATATATATCGATACGTTGATTTCTAACTATCAAATCATCTTAAAATATTCTAACTCCTCAAATTCCCGGAAAAATTCGCCATAACCTCCTTTGTACTAGGAGCATCGGGAAAATCCCCAAACTGCCACACAGGCCTTCTCCAATCAAAAAGAAAAAGAAAAGCCAAGCGGGTAGCCGATACGGCGCATAAAATCTCATATATGAATTAAATACATACCTTTCGTCGGGCATTCTATCTATTTCACTTCTATACTATATCCAAACCTGTCTCATGTATATCCATACATTTCTAATTCATTTCAACTTAATCCAATCGTTTTAACTTAGTTCATTAAGTGATTTTCAAATTACTGGTTTGCCCATTTCACTTTCATATTTGAGTATAACATGTTCAAATATATTTTAACTTACTTATAAACTAATCAAATTCCACCTTTTCAAAATTTGGTTTCATATTCGATTTCGAATATAAATTTACCGGTCCCCTTTACTTATCTAAAATTCAACTTCAATTCAAGATCCATTTATTAATGGCTAATTAACTGGTTTACCTATTTCACCTTTTTATTTGAATATACATGTTCAAATATAAGTTTAACTTGTTTACCAACTAATTGAATTCCATTTCAATTCCATTTGAATCTTCTATATTCAAATTCCATTTCGATTCTCTTATTCAAATTCTATATTTGAATTTCATTTGAAATCTCTTTGAATCTTCTATATTCAAATTTCACTTCACTTTCGATATTCAAATCCTATATTTGAAATCTCTTATATTTTCTATATCCAAACGCCATTTGAATTTCTATATTCAAATTCTATATCACTTCCATTGAATTTCATATATTCAAACTCCCTTTGAATTTCTATATTCAATTTTCCATTATTTAAATCTTCTTTATTCAAATCTCATTTGAATTTCTATATTCAAATTCTATGTTTGAACTTCCTTTCTTCAAATTCCTTTTCAAACTTTCTATATTCATTCTTTACATAAGTCTCGATTTCAATTCCTTTTGAAATCGATATTTCTACCTTTGGAAAATAGATTTCCCTTTCAATTTCACACTTGTATTTTATTTCTGAATTATCCAATGATAATTCTTTTAACTTCATTTATAAACTTCGTTTATAAAGGAACTTCTCGTTTAATTTTTTTAAAACAAGTTAATATTTCAAATCTATTTAAAATTTTCAAATTCTATATTTTATCCCACTTTGAAATTCAACACACTTGTCTTTCCCAAAACAAATTCAAAATAGTATCTCTGGTAGTAATTCGTCACTTACAACTCGAAAATGAATACTGATGATGCAGCTGTCATCATCAGAATCTATTTTCCAGCGATCGAAGTGAGTTCAATACTATAAAACCATTTTTAAACTTTTCCACTTTGAAATTCATTTCAAAAAAATATAATTCACACTGCTTGTAAAACAATTTAAAATCTCCCAGGATCTTAAATTTTCCTTATTTTTAATCGAAATACATTTACAAACACTTATCCAATTCTCCAGAGTTTTAACTTCTATTCTGGTTTAAATTTCAGATTTAACTCATCTGATTTCACATATTTCTCTTATATGAATTTTGATTGGTTATTTACATAACCATTTTACTTATAATCTTACTCGATTATAATAACAACCAATATGTCCAATATATTATAATTTTGATATATATATATATCTTCTCTATATCGACATATACCTTGGGTAAACTTATTTTAATTTACCCTCTTTTCAAAACTTATCGTGCCGACCCATCGTATTCGAGTGTTTAGTAACTCCTACCGATACAGTGGATCAAACTGATCGACCAGAACTCATAAACAACTCAACCAATAAATCTCCACAATATAAAACAATTTTTATATCAATAACAAATACGTTCACTCGTATATATACACTCAATCTCAGGCTAGGGTATTACTAACCCTATCTCTACCGAGTCACGCCACAGAGCCAAGTAATTCTAAACTTAAGCTCTGATACCAACTGTAACGACCCGGATTTCGAGCGACTTTGGTTATCGACATAAGCACGACGTCGATAACCAAAACGTCGAAAAATCCTGGTAATTAGTGAAAGAAATTAGAGGGTGAGGAAAGATAAGATAGAAAATTAGAATAGAAGAAGAAGAACACAACATCAGAGTAACACGAATCTCACAGCGGAACGAATAAATATATTTCATAACATAACTTTGAAATACAAACTTGGTACTTGAATATACATATCATTTTCAAAGTACAGCACTTACAACACAGCGGAAATAACTATAGCTATATGATCCTGAAGCCTCCTGCTCCAAGCTCTTCCAGTATATCTGTAAATCCCGACTACTTGACTGCCCGTACAAATTTAGGCACCCAAGAGTTTAGGGAAAACAACAAAGTAAACTCCGGGTCAGTCATGGGACTGGTGTGAGTAAAACAGTTTAAAAACAGTTCGAACAAGTAAACAATATCTCATAAGACCACGCCGCATAACGGAACGGGTTTTTCCCTTATGAGAATCCAAGATAACTTTATATCAAAACCTTTTGATATTATAATAATGTCTATGTACAAATAGATATCAACTAGCAGAAACGCTTTCATCTCACGTTCTACATATATAGTATACAATCAAAACCGCAAGCACGTATTGGGTAATGGATTTCCAACTATGACAAGGTATGGAATCACCTTTCGCTAATGTACCTCTAGAGAGGAATACACTGGGTTCAACAAGAACATCTTGCAACCCGACCACACATGACCGACCACTCATTTCGCTTGAGTGTATCGAATGTATATCACCAACAGTTGGGATCAGCAACCGTTTCCCGAATGGGACAACATCAACAATAGATTTTTAGAAATGAATGAAACTCTAGATCAGGTGATTATACACCCTACTTCGGTGCGATCGACTAAGCCATGCTGCCTGCCCGATTTCTGTCATTTACCGGATGATGAGGCTAGAAGCTACGCTTTATCATCATACCAGATTCACTTTGAATGCCACATCGTCAAATCCATCAAATCACCGATTGACGTCCTCAACAATACATTATGTGTTAGCTAAAAGAAGCTTCCTCCTCCTCTTCCACTCTTGGTACGGTTGGAGAAATCAATATATGTGATCCTCTGGAAATACTCTGTCAGACATCCGTCCATACAAGTCATCCAGGAACAGGATGAACCGAAGGCACTATTCTGTAAACAGGATAGCCCTTGCATAACTCCGGCTTCAATTATCTTGGCATATATGATTCGCAACGCTTATGCCAATACAGAGTGGTTCTTTGGATAATAATCCAACCGGTCTCTCCATATTAACAACGTTAAAATGGTCAAAAACTTCGATAGTCTGTGATTTAACTATCGAATAAAAACAGGTGTGCAAACAATGATATTATTTCCAAATGGAAATTATATCGATCAAACATCATTCAACATTTATCTCTTAATTTCATAAATTTACTTATCTCCTGTTTCCCTATATTCAATATTTCTTATTTTCTAAATTTGGAAAATATACATTATTAACAATGGAAAACAATTCCATTTCTCCTTTTCTTTATTAGAAAACATTTCTGGTTTCTTATTTGGAAAACATTTCCAAAGCTTCTTCATTGGACTTAGACATATGTTTAACAAACCATCGCGATGCCAACTCAAACCATTTCCTTTCTGCCGAACCTTAACTATTCCTTAGTTAAAAACGAAGCCAATCAAGTTGGGGTAGAATTACCTCTCAGACCTTAACTGAACAACATTTCTAACTTTGAAATAGACAAAGTTCACTTTATATCCCTTTAACTAACTTCCTTACTTAACTCTCGTTCGAATAAATATCTATTCGATTTATTCTATTCACTTAACTCTATTCGATTAACCCTTATCAATTAACTCTATTGGACTAACACTATTGGATTAACTCTATTTGACTAACGCTATTGATTTACTCATTTCACTTACTCCTTTCGAATACTATATTTGATAACTCCTTTTTCTTTCTTCGAATAAACTATGTTCAATTAACTCCTTTGCTTCTATTCGAATAAACTATATTCGATTAACTCATTTTACTTTCTTCGAATAAACTATGTTCAATTAACTCCTTTGCTTCTATTCGAATAAACTATATTCGATTAACTCATTTTACTTTATCACTAATCGATTAACTAACATCGATTAACTTCTTTTAACTTTATCTCTAATCGATTAACTAACATCGATTAACTTCTTTTAACTTTATCTCTAATCGATTAACTAACATCGATTAACTTCTTTTAACTTTATCTCAAATCGATTAACTAACATCGATTAACTTCTTTTGATAAACTACGTTTTCCGTTACAACTATTTCCTTTTTATAACGTTTACTTACCGTTACAAATATATCCTATTTATAACTTCTATTTACCGTTACAAATATTTCCTATTTATAACTTCTATTTACCGTTACAAATATTTCCTATTTATAACTTCTATTTACCATTACAAATATTTCCTATTTATAACTTCTATTTACCGTTACAAATATTTCCTATTTATAACGTTTACTTACCGTTACAAATATTTCCTATTTATAACTTCTATTTACCGTTACAAATATTTCCTATTTATAACTTCTATTTACCGTTACAAATATTTCCTATTTATAACTTCTATTTACCGTTACAAATATTTCCTATTTATAACTTCTATTTACCGTTACAAATATTTCCTATTTATAACGTTTACTTACCGTTACAAATATTTCCTATTTATAACTTCTATTTACCGTTACAAATATTTCCTATTTATAACTTCTATTTACCGTTACAAATATTTCCTATTTATAACTTTTACTTACCGTTACAAATATTTCCTATTTATAACTTCTATTTATTTTCTAAATAAATATCCCTTTTCTATTTCTATTTATTTTCTAAATAAATATCCCTTTTCTAATTCTATTTATTTTCTATATAAATATCCCTTTTCTATTTCTATTTATTTTCTAAATAAATATCCCTTTTATAAAACCGTGTTCGTTTTATAAATATTTCCTTTTATAAAATCCTGTGATTTTATAAAATTCCTTTATTTCAATATACATTGAAATAAATCCTTTTACATCCCAGGGTCTTTTATGATATTTACAATATCGAATAACAATGATCAACATCATTCCAACACACATAATCCATAACAGATTATATAACACATCATATATCACAATATATGAAAACAGTAAAATAAATGTTGAGGAATCCAGTTGGATTCCTCCAACCTGTTTCCCTGCATCACAGATGTTAAACAATATAGATAACATCCCTTTCAGTTCCATATGATACATTCTGTTAAACAGACTCAATATAGGAATTAAATCAACTGACTAGCAGTTCAATCAAACAGTCAACATACAATAAATCAGCCAATATCTAATAGTTCTAAAAATACAACATGAAATTATAAACTGTTCAGAGTTAGTGAGATTTACTCACATTTGCGCGTTAACCGTTAAATAACGGTTTGCGTTATTTGATTCAGTCGGACAATTTATTTCGCCATAAATTGTAACGAGCTCGGATTCACTTCCAGTCAGCTTCATTGTGAAGCTCTCGTCCATACGATCCCAACATATCTTGTTTCGCTGAATTTCGATCACGAATGACAAAGGTATAAATTTTACAACTTAGAATATAAATTAAATTCCTATTTTAATTTATTTAACTATAAATGGGCTTCACCGTTTAAAGTCGGCCCAATTACTCTCCTTAGAACCCACGTCCGCCAAAACAGCTTTTCCCCTATCTCCAGAATACCTGTTAGCTCCCACTTCTAAACGGTTTTCTTTTCTACCCACTTTTTTTTTATATATTCTTATTTTATTTTATTTTAAAGGCTTTATAAATAATATACCAGCCCAACCCTATATACTTCGGACCCTCCACTAAAATACTTCGGCCCACTCCCCATGCAACTCTTCCACCTGAGTTACAGTACCATCTTTCCCCTCTTCCCAAACTCTAATGCCTCACCATGCCAACTCCCTTTCCACTCAGTCCCTTCCTTTCTTCTCCCATTACCCCATCATGTTTCACCAGTAAAACGCAGGACTGCTACTTGCCATGCTTTCAAACATCTTGTTCCAAAACAAACAGACTGCTCCATAAACGTGAACACGCTATTACCACCGAACTATGTCAGTTATCCCTCCCATACCCTCACACACTCCTGCATGAATGTCCTACTTTGATCCCATGCGCCAGCAAATCTTGTTCTCTCTTTTTTTTTTTCTTGTCCTACTAAAACCATGAATCCTTGAGACAAACCCAATTAACTTCGCACTACAGGCTCCTACATTGAACCAGCGTCTATCTTCTTTGCTCCAGGAAGTCATACGTTCATACCACTCTCTTTTCATCGTTCCCATCCTTCCCAGTTTCGGTTTCCTCCCTGTTGAGCTCCACGGTCGTGAGTTCCAGCTCCTTGTCTTCCCTCTCTGTTTTTTTTCCTTCCCGAGTTTGCCAGGACGACGTCGAGTGTAGCAAAAAGGGCATCGACGGGAAGCTTAAAGCCAGAGCATCTCGAGGAACTCATCTTTCCGATTTATAGAGTTTATTTGGATTTGTTCTTGATTTTTGAACGAGGAGGTTTTTGTGCGTGGAAAGCGTTTTAGTGGCGGCTCGTTTTGTTGTGGAAAATAGATTAGGTCTTGAACTAACGTTGTATTTATAGGATTTGTATGCTTGAATTTTGCTCCACGTCTTTGCTTTGAGGCCACAAAGGAGTGGTGGTTGATACGAAGGAACATGGCTTTTGTTTTAATCAGAAAACAAGTTAGTATATTTTTGTTTGTATGGTCATGAAAAATTCGTCACGTACGAACCGATAACGACAGAACTAACAATACCAATATGACGAGTAATGTACCCGGATCTCAAAAATATAATAATATCGGTAGGTTGACTCTTATTTTGAAACTTCAAAATGTTGATTACAGGGTGCGAAATACTTCAAATAAAAAGTTGCTTATTTAATTAATTAAAAATTACCATAAAATTCTAAAAATTAAATTATCACTACGTCTCAAAAGAACCTTGTCTAAATTCACATCCGGTATCTAGTTATATCGAATAAACCGTTACGGTCGATAAACGATTCTATAGCGACTATTTTAAAATTTGATTTGGACATGAATCAAAATCTACACGACGAAATCCCAATTTTTCTCATCCACTAGAAAGATATACTCCACCAGCTCCACACATTTCTTGTTTCACAGAAATCCGATTTAAAACGAACCCTGTATATTCAGTTGAAGTTCGAGTCGCCAATTTACGAACTGCAGCGCCATTTCGAGCTCGATTTTAATTATAATATAATTTATACGTTCAACCATCGTTAATTAAATATATTCGTTATTCAAATTCAATTCTAAACTGAAATATATATCACAGATGATCCAGTTCACACCATATCGCCATTTCAGCCAATTTTGATTATTTCAGAATTAAATATATTATTTAATTTATTATTTGAAATAAATATTCACCATTATTTAATTCCACAACCATTAAATACTCTAAACCACCATTTCAATAATTAAATAAATTAATTCTAATACCTCTGCCAATGCGGGTCATTATAATGTTGAGACACGAGAATTTCGATTGATAACAACAAAATTAAGATTAATGGAAATCATGACATGGAGCTAAGATTATAGATATGTAGATGTTTAAGGGGGAGCATATATACAGGGGGAGATAACGATTGCAATATTAAGCTATGTTGTCATCAATCAAAAAGGGGGAGAATGTTGAGTCAAAGGTTTCATAGCATATTTTGATTAATGACAAGAAGGAGCATCATGATCGACAAAAAGAAGAATCGATGTTTTCGTAAGTTAGAGGTTGTTTATTTAGAGCTATAAATGTTAAAATCTATCCTCAAATAATCATTCTCCTCATCTTTTTTGAATATATACATAAATACACATTTTCTGTGCAAATTGACAAAAACCCGTCGACCTACAAAAAAATCCTGTTGACCTTTTTCAAGACAGAGACAAAACCTGTCGACCTACAAAAAAATCCTGTCGACCTACAAAACCTGTCGACCTACAAAAAAATCCTGTCGACCTACAAAAAAATCCTGTCGACCTACAAAACCTGTCGACCTGTCTTTTTCAACCTGTCGACTCTTTCGGGAAAAATGCACAGCAAATGTCCATTCATGAATATAACGTATATATATATATATATATATATTCAAATACCTGTCTACCTATCTTTTTCGACCTGTCAACAACTTTTCAAACAGCAAGCAACCTTTCGAAACGTCATCTTCTTTCATCAATAGATTTATCCAATTCTCTTCATCAAAAATCATCATTATTCATTGCAACTCTTCATCAATGATTACAACTCCTCATTCACTATAAATACATCTTGAATAATCATTCAAATAACTGATTCTTGCTCTAATTTCTGATCTTACTTTCTAAATACTCTTGCATTCTAAAAGCTCCCAAATTCAAGTTACTTATTGAATCCTTGATAATACTTCTCATATTTTGATTCAACAAGCAACTAACTTCCTTCAAATCTTCGCATTCAATCCACATACTTGAGGATAAGATTATAGGAAGGGTGTACTCAATCGTTGGCAAATCAGTGTTGAAAGAAGAACACAATCAGAAGTCAAACTCTTGTAATTGTCCTGTGTGGGTAAGCTTGTAGCCCGTGAAATCAAGTGGGTAAGCTTGTAGCCCATGAAATCAAGTGGGTAAACTTATAGCCCGTAAATCAAGTAGTGTTGTGAACCTGTTCCTCAGGGTGTAGAGAGGGTGTTGTTTAGTGAAAAGCCGAAGAGGAGCTTCGGGACTGGATGTAGGACGGGAAGTCCGAACCAGTATAAAAATCCTGGTGTTGTTACTCTACTTTACTTTATTTATAGCATTTATATTTGTAAGTGATATATTCCTTGTTTTGCGAATATTTATTTGCATAACTATTGAATAGTTTAAATTATTATATCATATTCCGCATAGCCATATTAAAGATCATGCACAAGTCGTACACACCGACTTTTCACCTATGCCCTACTTTCCTATTGGCCAGCCTCACCCATAACTAGATAGCAAGTATATGGTCTGTTGGGAGTTCTCTGCCATTCCGCATACGTACAATGATTGACTAAAGATGGTAGGTAGACGACGAGTTGCTATCACAGGGCTACTGGTCTCGCCGAATCACGCTAGTCCATCCCAGTCTTTAGGTTGCCATGTATTGCAACCAAGGCATACCCTTGGTTCTTCTACCGCAGACCTTAACCTCTGTGAGCCCAGGAGGATCATCTGCCACCTCACAGAGGGATACCAAGAGTACCCTCACGTCCCCTCGAAGCCTCGGGCTTCGTAACACAATTCGTTGGAACCTTCTTTTTAATCAGACGAACGTTCGCTCCTTCCCATGTTATACTAAGAATTACTACTTAGTTTTTCTAACTAAGGTTTACCACTTAGTTTCCATAATCGTCGTTTTCTTAACAAAGGTTTACTACTTAGCTCCTTTTAACTAAGGTTTACTACTTAGTTCTCTTTCTTGTCAATTTGGATTGGTTAAGTGTCATTAGTCAATTCAAGCAAACTTTACCCTCTTCATTTATCCTGTTAAACTGGTTAAGTGTTATCAGTAATTCATGTTGACTTAACCCTACCACAAACCAAGTTATATTGGTTAAGTATTATCCCTTCATGTTATAGACTTAACCCTATTCATTTATCACAATCTGATGGTTAAGTGTTCAAATTTACTTAACCTTACGGTCTAGTCCAGCTAACATATCAAATTGGCTAAGTGTATTAAATTTTACTTAACCCCAACCTCTAGTCTAGTTAACATGTTAATTTGGCTAAGTGTATTAACTTTACTTAACCCCACCTTCTAGTCTAGTTAACAAGTTAATTTGGATAAGTGTTTTCTTAGTTACTTAACCCCTACAGATCTTGTCTTGTTACGATGTTAAGTTTGGTTAAGTGTCCTTATGGACTTAACCCTCCCATTCTAGCTTAACTGTGTTAAGTTGGTCAAGTGTTCCTATGGACTCAACCCTCCCGTTCTAGCTTAACTGTGTTAAGTGTCAGTATGAACCTAACCCCACCCATTGGTTTGGGTATTATGTTGAATTGGTTAAGTGTCTTAGTTAACTTAACCCTACCATTCTTGTTCTAGCTTTAACTAAATAAATTAAAGCCGCGACCACTCACATTAGACAGATATTGTTACGATTACTGGATGTGCCGGTTGGTTCCGGGAAGGTTTACATCGCAACTCAGTCTAACCTCGGGTTAGGCATATTCGTGTTTTCTAAGTTCAAAGGGTTTTGATTAATTTTCAAATCAGGTTTTTGAAAGTAACCATCCCGTCCGTCGGATCAGTTAGGGATAGCCAGGGAGAGCAGGAAACTTGTATTTTCCAAACCCAAGCCTAGACACTATCCTCTCTGTCACCCTAGAACTTTCTGGTGTATGTATTATTAAAAGAGATGTCATTAATAAACCTTTCTTTTGTATATATATAAATTGTTAACAATTTATCCTCAAAGTTTAACCATTTATCCTCAAAGTTCATTTTCCCTTTATAAATAAATTTGGCCTATACCATATACATTTGCCATGCCCACTAATGGACTTATATCCTAGGCCCAAATCTTGATTTGCCTAACTTACAATTTATAGCAATGTAGATCCAACATCCTCATTTACAGTTCATGCCAAAAACTAGATTTTTTATTCTAGTTTACAGTTTATGCCCAAAACTTAATTTGCATACCAACTACCTACTCTGTGGCCCATTTAACCATTTACCATTTACGCCCAAAGTATGTAAATTATTCACAATTATGCTAATATACTTATCGTGCTTAATTTAGCCACCCAATTCTGATTTAATATTCTAATCTCAGTTCATGTCAAAACTAGACTTGTTATTCTGATTTTCATCTTAATAGTCATGCTATAATGCATGTTCCTGAATTATGACAATTTCCAAGTTTAGTCAATTTCATGTTTTTCCCAAAACGTATTCCCATCGTTCGTATAATCGTGATTCAACCTAGATTATAAATAAATCTAGATTCGTGGATAAAAGGGGAATGAACCAAAATGCCATGAAAGAATAGACATAATAACTGGCACAAGATGATAATTCACAGGCATATAGATCTGGTAATATTACGTCATGAAAAGGGTTGAATAGTATAGGTTCAAGAACATGGGTAGACCTAACTTAAAAGGTAAATTCCTAAGATCAAGATCCAAGGATAACTAAGAATAAACTGAAATAGAAAGTCAAGCCTAGATCCAATATAATGCCAGTATGGGGTACAACATGGTTTTGTAAATACAGTGTCATGGGCATAAATAATAACCTTATATCCATAGTCATAGGCAATAAATCCTCACAGTTAATGAATCACAGTCATAGGCGATGTTCATAGTCAAAGGAAAATAATTCTCACAGTCATGAGTCACAGTCATAGGCAATGTTCATAGGCAATGTTCATAGTCAAAGAGGCATATGGTTTTAAGGTCCATAGTTTTGTAGTCACAGTCTTATTGATCATCGAATCATAACAGTTCTTAATTAGGTCCAAGGATATAAGCACTGATTCGAACAGAAAGATTTGGCATATTCTTTTATTCCTTTAATTTCATGTCACGAATAGAGAAAACGTTCAAATCTAAAAAGTAACCGACTTACAGAGATTATATTAGATTCGTAGAAAAACAGTCGTTGAAGTCGTTTGAATCTTCACTTGAATCCTAGCTTGTTTTGAATCTCCTCTTGAAAGTCTTAAGCAGCATTTCCTCGTCTTGATTTATTTTATATATTATTTTATTTACTTATACATTTTCTCAGAGGCAGCATAAGGATAGAATGAAATGGTGTAGAGAGAAGGAGGCTAGGAGGCTGCTTATATAGGATTCGGCGGACGAATCTAGGCAGAAAACGAGACCAAGTACATCAGAATGCACCCAGGCCCAAAAGTGGGTTTTGCACCCAGGTCGACAACCATGTCGACTGGGCAGTCGACCTGGCCAAGGGGGGGGGTAGGCTACCCAGTCGACTCCCCAGTCGACCTGGGTCCTGGGCAGGAATTTTTCCGCCCAGCCCGCTTTTGGGTTTGAATTCGAATTTTGAATTCGAATTTCGAGCTGTTTTCAATTCTGAAATTTCCTGAAACTTCGAAGGGTCATATCTCCTTCATACGGACTCCGATTCTCGCAAACTTGGATCGTTTTCATGCAAAATTCCGAGACGAACGCAACGGCGTAGCCGTTTTCCCTTGATTTTGATTTTAAAATTTAATTCTGCCTTAATTTGTGAATCCTAGTGTTACAGAATTACGGGGTGTTACAAGAAAGCTATTTATAGACTCTATATTTTGCTAAATTAACGTTTAAAGTTGCAGATTGTATTCTATTCCTTCATTAAGGAGACCAATGGCATGTTGTGATCTGGAGCCTTGAAAACAATATTACATAAAGAGCAAAATGATATATATCTATAAATATTTTAGCTGTTTACGTTGCCTGTCAAAATAATGTAGTGGCTGAAAGCAACATGTATAACAATAAAATCATTCAATGTTATTAATAAATAGTAAACATACCTATTGTGTCACCTACGTTTCATGCATTAAACCAACCACTTTTAATATATCCTTAATCTTTATCATAAATAAGAAGGTTGCTTAGCCAGTTATATCTCCTTAATTTGTTCCCTAATAAAAGTTTTTATTGTAGATGGTGTTATAGATCAGGTAAAAATCAGTGCAATTGCATTTAACCTATAACGCACATGTATTCACTCGATCACCGATATTTAAACATAGGGAAAACCATGTAGTTATATTTTCTACTCATTTCCAAAATGGAACTTAAGACTAAAATGTTTAATCCATATGCTCTAAAGCTTGCTTCTAGCGGTAGTTAAACTTGAAAAGAATGCAAAACCAAGTCTAGGTCTATTTCACCAATTTCATATAATAAAACTATCTAAAAAAAATCTCAGAAAGTTTACCAGAATCTATCACGGAATACTATACTTCTAATCATTAGTAAATTATGATTAATAACAAAGAATATAAAATAAAATAAATAAAAAGATTATTAATCAAATTATATTTAATATATAATACTAATTAATTAACTTTGAATATGTCAAATAATTGCCACTAATAAAATGTAATTACTAATTAATGCACAGTGAAATATGTGGTGGTGAAAGTTGAATGGAGTTGCCGAACAACTAAAATGATCAAATTTTGCAGTTCTTTCTAAGTGGTGAGATATTTCAAATATTTTCAATGTAAATATAAACATGGTAATTATATTTAATCAGCTTGGTGATGTTGTTGTATTTCTTTTCAGTTAGAAATTATAAATTTGAACCAAAGCTTATGAATGAATGCTCCAACATCTAGAACTTATCTTCCATAAGAAGAAAATCTTATATAAAAACACTTAGTGGTATGTTGTTATATATATATATATATATATATATATATATATATATATATATATAAGTACTTAAATATGATATATCATAAACATAAAACAATTTATGTACAGAAGCTTGGGATACTATACTTGTAAGTGATTTTTATCATTTTTCCCACTCGATAGCTATGCATATTATACCATACAGTTTTATGTTTTAATAACCCATCAAAAATCAAAATTGAAGGCATATGCATATGACATATCCTCGAAAATTATATATTAGTAATTATCCAGTATTAGCAAAATTATACAATTTTATTTCTTTTAAGTGTGTTATGGATCAAATCACCAAATTTTACTGAATCAAACCACACAAGCAACCCCTCTAAAAGGTATACTTTAGATGTGTTGCACTTATGCCAAACATTCTAGATGTACCCCAACGATTAGATGCTTACTCCCAATTTATATTTTGTTTCCATCAGGGAAAACATACTTCAGATCTATTTCTATACAATATCATAATTATGAAAACATTGCTTTGTTGTATAATTTCAAGTCAAGCTCTTATTTGCTTAAGACTTAGTCATACGTAGTGTATTAATCAGCATGAATGGTCCAGTTAGTTTAACATTAATCTATTAATTGTTACTGTAATTAGTTTTGCATCATCAACCTTTAGAATTGTTGATAAAATTATGAGAACTCTTCATATATAGATCACTCTTTAATGAGAGCCTGCAAGTATATGTTAACAAATCATACATGATATTTGTGCACAATATGTTTCTATTTTATTTTAACGCAATAGTTTTATATGTCATAGGTTAGATAGAAAATTAATATTCATTCAATAAGCTCAACACTTGAGTATATTTTAAGTAAACTTACATAAATTAAACTTCATAAAATGTTGAGAAATGCATGTAAAATTTGTACATAAAAATGCATTGATGCAAAAAAAAGTCCACAAATTCATGTTTTTATTATAGGTCAAAGGCTAAACATCGTATTTTAACAACTAAAGTAATAGGGTTAGATATAAAACGCCAATGTATCAAAATAAATCCACACTTGAACAAAGTTAAGCTAAGCAATCTTAATCATACAAAACAAACCATCAGTCACAAAGCGAACAAATGATATATATACCCAAAAAAACCATAAACAATTGTTAAATTAGTTTAATATAAGTTATATTGTGTACCTGTATAATTCAAATCCGATAGGTAGTCAAATGACGTATAATACGAACGATCAAGTTCCATATGACACATTTCAATCTCTTTTAGTATATAATCAAAGTTGCTTTCAAATTCTATACCTTGGAATATAGAAAAGAAGTAAAAAAATGGCTTAAGAAAAACATAGCCAATCTAAGAGTAGAAAACATAAGTACAAAGAACGGAATTTTAGTAAATGACTAAATAAATATAGAAAAGAAAACCAAGGACGAAGATCTTAATACCTATTTACCGAAATCAAAGTCCAACTCCTTGTAGCTTATTTGCAATACTACTTCTTACTTTCTTCATCCAACATGAAAGATCGATTTATTCTGCAACAAATAGAACATAAAAAACATGTTATAAAATGATTTTGTATTACAATCAGTTATATGATAATGTAAATTGATATAAAATGTATAAGATACCTTGATTTCTCCATACTATTAGCACCAACTTATTTGAACCATATGTTTAAATTCATATGCACACATGTACAACTGATAATAGTTATCTAAATTTTTATTCCTTCACCAAATTGATACAAATTAACTTTTGTTTCTAAATTCCTATAACTAACTTAATCCATGCAACTTTATAGATACTATAACAACTTAGATGTTTTTCCCCAAGTGTCAACCGCCACAATATATTTTAGCACTTTGATATATATATATATATATATATATATATATATATATATATATATAACATTCATTATAGACATAATATGAAATGGAAACTTGTTAAAGAAAATTATATATACTCATAACATCTGAGAAGAAAAGTAGACATTGTTAGGTTTTTTGTGATACAACATTCCATATTTATGTAGATCTTGGATATATTTGAGTCTATATGGAATTATAACTCAAATTCATTGCCTATTTTATAGGTTCCCTAGATTTTTGAAGATGTTCAATCGCATCTTTTAATGATTTGGTAGATTTTATGGAGTAATTAGTTGCCTCTTTTATTGCATTAGAAAAGGCAACAAATTACCTACATGGGAAGAGTTATGGAAAGATTTATTTTGACCAAGTTTTGTGGAGGATTTATTTTTGGGTGATTTTAGGGCCCAATTAGGGTATTGACCTAGTCTTTCTATTTTCCTATATAAACATCTCATTAGAGATAGATTTATTTGTACTTACAAGAAAGAAAAAAACTTGTTTTTATTTTTAGGGATTGAGATATTCTCTCAATTTTAGGTCTTTCTTTGTAATCAATTGGTGAAATAATAAAGGTTTGTTTAAAGGAATTTATTATTTTATTGTTTTCTTCTTCCCTCTATTAAAATCTAATTGTGTAGAGATCCCGGGAAAATTCTAACAATTGGTATCAGAGCCTTCTACATAAATTTTTTGAAGAGGGTTTGAATATTGATAAAATAATTATTGAAAAACTTAATGGAAGAAATTGGGGATTATGGAGGGAAAATGTGGAATATTTCCTTTATCTTAATGATCTTCATTAGCCACTGGAGAATAATGGGGAAAATCAAGCAATATATCCGAAGCAAAATGGGAGACTTTGGATAGGAAGGCTGTTGCATCACATTTTTGGGATAATCTAGTGTCTCGTATTGTTGCTAATGAAACATCTGCTTATGCATTATGGAAGAAATTGGAAGGGGCTTATACAAAGAACTCCACAACAAATAAGGCTCTTCTTATGAGAATATTAGTGAATCTAAATCTTAAGGAAGGTGCATCAATTGGAGAGCATCTTAATGTTTCAGGAAATTGTGAATCAATTGGCTGCCATGAATTTCAAGGTGGATGATGAAACATAAGCCTTAATGATGATGAGTTCATTACCACAGAGTTGGATAACACTTGCAGTTACATTAAATAACTCAAATTCAGATGGCCTTGTTTCAATGGGGTCAGTGGTTAGTAGTTTTCTCAATGAGGAGATGCGGAGGACGAGCCTTATGGAAGGAAAAGATAAGGAAGAGGCACTAGAAATTAGAACTCCAACTGAAAAAACTTTTATCGCAAGAAGGGTTAATCAACGAAATATGGAAAGGCAATCGAATAGACCAAACATGAGAAAGGTACACATTTTTTTTACTGTGACAAATCCGGTCATCATCAGAGATTTTGTCATAAACATAAAAGGGATAAGGAGAAAATGAAGGCATTGGAGGAAGAGTCAGATAAAAAAATCATAACGGTAATGAGGTGAATTTGGTGAGGAACTTGAAGGTAATATTTTATGTGTTAATGAATGTGAAAGAAAAAATTGAATACTTGATTCAAGAGCTTACTTCCACGTATTCCATCAAAAGGAAACATTTATTGATTATGAAGAAAAAACTAGTATGGTGGAATCTGCCAACGGTCGAGATTTGCATGTTAAAGGCATAGGTTCAGTTCGATTGAATATGAATGATGGAAAAGTGGTGAACCTAACAAGATTTAGGTACATCCCATAAATTAAGAAGAATCCTGCTTCAATAGGATAGTTAGAACAAAAAGGTTGTAATCTATCGACTAGAGGTGGAGTCACAAGTGTTTGGAGGGGTAACAAGGAGCTTATGCGCG
The DNA here is from genome assembly GCA_030737875.1 of Allium sativum. Lineage (NCBI taxonomy): Eukaryota > Viridiplantae > Streptophyta > Magnoliopsida > Asparagales > Amaryllidaceae > Allium > Allium sativum. The sequence goes on from CM060926.1 coordinate 44,529,093, forward strand.
CAAAACAGGGATATGATAACATTTATAAATTGCTTAGAAAAACGGTGGAGAATGTTATGAGTTCTCAAACTGGATTGAGAGAGGCAAGTTCATCAGAATCAAGTTGGAGCCTGCAACGTAAAGCCACAAATCCTACGTGGAGGCCATTGTGGTATTACAAACAATTTTGAGATGTTTTTCGAGTGGTGTATCTCATATGGAAGATGCAATATTTGTAGGTGGTTTTTGGTTTGTGGATTTGTTTTGAAATCAGTGATCATTAGTGTGATTTCATATCTAGGTGGAGCTTAGATGACATATATGGAATATAGTATCAAGTTGGAGATTATTAGGTTTTTTGTGGTACAACATTCCATATTTATGAAGATCTGGATATATTTGAGTCTTTATGGAATTATGACTCAAATTCATTGCCTATTTTACATGTTTCCTAGATTTTTGAAGATTGATTAATTGCATCTTTTAAAGATTTGGTATATTTTATGTAGTACTTAGTTGCCTCTTTTATTGCATTAGAAAAGACAACAAATTATCTATATGGGAAGACTTATGGAAAAATTTATTTTGACCAAGTTTTGTGGAGGATTTATTTTTCAGCGATTTTAGCTCCCAATTAGGGTATTGACCTAGTCTTTCTATTTGCGTATTTAAACATCTCATTAGAGATAGATTTATTTGTATTTTGAAGGAAGAAAAAACTTGATCTTGTTTTTAAGGATTGATATATTCTCTCAATTTTAGGTCTTTCTTTGTAATCAATTGGTAGAATAATAATTGTTTGTTTAGGGGAATTTGTTTTTTATTGTTTTCTTCTTCACTCTTTTAAAATCTAATTGCGTAGAGATCCCAGGAAAATCCTAACAGACATGAAGTATAGTTGTAATTGCTACATCAAGAAAATTATTTGAATAAGAAGGTGTTGCTTACTGTAGGATATAGCGATGTTTGTCAGCATCCCATTCCTGTAATTTTACAAAATGGAGTAAAGGTTAGTAAAAATGCAGATTGCATATAATAGTGTATGCATATCTTAATAGTTCAATAGGAACTTCATATTTCATAGTAAAACTATGCTACAACATAAATAGTGGTTAAGAGAGATATTGACGGGAAATTGTGCAGGAATGGTAATTGTAAATTAGATTATGGAATTAAGTGTTTCGAAACATGCAGTTGCAAAATTCTTTTATTAGTTTCTCATCTATGACAAAAAATAACTTTACAACATGTTACTTACTTTAAAATCATGGAATATTGTTAAAGTCTTCTAATGTTTAACATATAGTTATGTTCAGGTAATGGAACTATACAAAATTAATGTGGGGAAGATGATAAATAATGGACATGTAGATAATTTATTGGAATCGAACTACAAAACAGGGTGCAGAAAATAATTTTGAACTGTTAGCAACAAGAAAAAAAACATATTATAAGATCCTATGTGAAATTAAATCAAGAAAGATTTAAATTCTCCATTGAGATTTTGAGTTAGAAATAGTGCCTCTAGGCACGACGTTCACTCAATATAGAGGGCCATGTCGAGTACAAAAATCATTGCGAAGAACGGAGTCATTTTACAGTGTCATATTAAGCTCTAACATCATACACCAAAAAGGGATTACCACGTTGGTTAAATTATGTTGGAAATTATTAATTTTTTCTTACCTGTTATGATTCGATAATGAGATAAATGAAAATTTATTATAATTCTAACTATAGATATATAAGAGAATCGTATAGCAATATATATCTAAAATTTTGGCGAATCTAGCATCAAATTTTCCAATAAAGTTTCTATAACTAATAGGAGAATGCACAAAGACGGGGAAAAATTCCACCAAATTTGGGAACAACCATCGAGTATTACTATAAAATTAAGTGCTTTATAGTATTTATTTTTATCCAGAAGAAGTGGAACCTCAAATGTAATATATTTACAAAAAAAGAAGAAAGCAAACTCTTAGCACAATCCTTATTTTTGAATTGCATATCTTTAATGTTTCCAAAGAACTTTAAATCTTATATTATATTTTTTTAACAAATTCCTATAATTGATAAGACCGTGCATATGGGATGACTTTGGTAATATCCATTCAGCGTTAATACACAATCAGGTGATTTATTGTGTTTTTGGCCTATAACGAAAATAGAAATGCAAGCACAATGTTATTACTAGGAAAAGGATAGAACCAAATAATCTTAGCACAATGTTTTTATCAGGAAAAGGATAGAGCCAAATACTCTTTGCACAATCATTATTTCATGTAATTACAATACCAAGACTAAATTCATGCCCAAAATGGAAATATTTGCTAATTGATCTCATAATTTATAGACAATATTGTAAACTATCAAAACCTTCGATGAACATAATCAGTGTAATCCCATTAGAAAAAAGATAGCCTTTTTCATTTACTATTAATTCTATCTAATTATACTAAGTTGTAGTGAATTCATCCTAATTCCCAATAACGAAGATCATTATCTTATGTATATGTATCGGCTAAAGTAAAATCTATTCTACTTATCTAACGAAGTTATTATCTATAACCAAAAACCAAATCATAGTATTAGGCAATCATCCCTAGCTAAAAATCATCTCACATTTACTAAAACTAAATGCATATCCAACTTGTATCAAAATGTTGCATCTAGCTCTGACAAAAAAGTTGACATGTAATTTTATTTGTTAAATATTTCACATATTTTTCCAAATTATTATAGGAATTTGTTATCACTTATAATTATAGTTAACAACTGTTAGTGGATATTGCTAAAAAACACATAGCCGGACTAGAAATGTTACTGATAATTGGAAGAAAGTAATTATCTTTTAGTATTAAAAACCCACCAAACCAGTTTTTCGCTTTTAGTACTAAATAACTGAAAAAAGATTTTTGCTTTTGATCAGTGTGTAAATGATAGATCTACACACATTAGATTTTACTGTAATGTTAAAAGGTTTATATATATGTCCATAACGTGAATACAAATGTATTCTGAAGAAAGTATAATTTTTTTTTTCAATGATCTAAAGGATCTTTCACTATTATGCTATAAATTCTTATTTTCGGAATCAGATTATAAGAGCAATTTAATGGTTACATCAATCAAACTATAAGAGAATTTTCCTTCTTTTCCATTATCATTTATAGTATGGACGTAACCAAGTTTCTCAAATTTTCACAATTTGTAACAAGTTGCAAGCAAACAGATAATTACTGAATCTAATACTATGTATAAACAAGCAAATTGTAAGAACAGAATTTGTAGTCAGTTATAAATAGTTGTGTTTGAAGATGAATTTTTGTTGGAAGTTCATCATCAAAATACATACGCATTGTTCACGTTGTCCGATATTTTAAGAATAAATTATTTATTAATATCCATCCAAAATCAACCCTAAATGGACAAAATATGATATTGTTAATCATAACTATAACAACCCAGAAAATCAGAACCAATTTAAAATTTTTATTTTGGCAATTTTAATGAATTTTGAATATTTAAAATGATTTATTTTAAATAATAACAACCAGAAATTTATTTTGAATAGAATTAGAATGTATAAATTTATTTAAATTGAAGTTAAAATATAAATATTTATTTTAATTATAAAAGGAAGTGGAAATGGCGTGGTAGTTTGAAAATTCGATTTCAAATTTCAAATGAATGTACAGGGTTCAAAATAAACCGGATTTCGGTGAAACCACAAAAGTTTGAATCTGTTTGAAAATATCTTTCCAACGAATGTGAAAATTCCAGATTTCATAACAGGAATAAAAAGTTATGTGCAGTTGAAAATTCAGAATAGTCGCTATGGAATTTATATAATATATAAACCTTAAAAATAGCCATTTTGTGAACGACCTCCGTTTTCGACGAGACCGCTTTTGTTGAATCTGGAATGTCAAATTATTGCTAGATTCCAATTTTCATAAGTTTTGGAATTAATATGTGAGCGTGGTGAATTTAAACATGTTTGGTCAATTCAGTTTGAATTTAATCGACTGGAAAATGACTGTTTTTCAACGGTCTCCAAATTCGACGAAATTAGTTTTTAGGACCGTATCGTCAAAACATAGCTAGATTTATTTTTCTAGAATTTTTAGAGTCAGTATGTGGCCCCAGTCAATTAAAATGTACATTTCAAATTCGATATATATTGATTTATATTTTAATTTTGATAAAAACTGATCGTAACAGTCGGATTGGTTTACGGGACATATCCCATTATGTCCAGAATGCGGGTATTTAACTAGGGGCGATAGCCATTGGGTTTGATTTAGAGTTCGTATGGATAATAAGCATGCAATTTTGGATTTAAAAGAATTAAATAATATAAAATAATAAATTACAAAGCCTTTAAAACCCTAATTCCCTAACCCTATAACGCAGCCGCCATCTTCATTAAAACAACAGACTGTTTTGTCCCAAGTTCCACCCTAAAATTTACGAAATCCGTCACGTTTTAAATCATGAGAACATAAATTCAAGAGGTTTCCATCAACTACGATTTGATCTGGGTTTGGTGAATTCTGATGGCGTGTAAAGCTCGAATTTCCACCGTGAAGTGGCGTCGTTCGCCCACTGATTCTGGCGACGTGGAGGCGATTGAACTGGACGGGTTTCTGAGGGATGGCGCGGCTCTCGAAGACGATTGTCGTAGGGGTGCTGGATCGGTGTGAAGATGGTCATGGCGGCGGCGTTTGGCGATGAAGGGTTTGGAGCTACTGACGACGAGGTGTAGAAGGTTTTTAACAGGGAAAGGGTGAGTTTATTCTTACTAATTCCTTTGTTAATTAAATAAAAAATGTAGTTAACTTAAATAATAATAATAATATAAGTAGCTTTAAATATAAATTTGATTTTTATTTATATAACCTTGATAATAAAAATATTATATATATAGCATTAGTAAAAATAAGATTTTTATAAATATGATTTTTAGAATAAAAATAAGATTTTAATAAATATGATTTTTAGAAATAATAAGATTTTTAGAAAAAAATAAGATTTTTATAAATATGATTTTTAGAAATAAAAATAAGATTTTTTTAAATATGATTTTTGTAAATTAAAAATATTATTTTTATAAAATAGCTTTGTAAATTAAAAATATGATTTTTATAAAATAGCTTTGTAAATTAGAAATATGATTTTTATAAAAAATAGCATTGTAAATTAGAAATATGATTTTTATAAAAAAATAGCATTGTAAATTAGAAATATGACTTATATAAAATAACATTGTAAATTAAAAATATGATCTTTAGTTTATAAAGATATAATTTTTAAGTTAATGAAAAATATGATTTCATTGAAATGAAAATTACGATTTCATTGAATTGAAATATATGATTTCTTTGTAAATAGAAAATATTATTTCTTAGATTAGAAAAATAAGATTTTTCATTGTAGAAAAATAAGTTTTTCATTTAATAAAAATATGATTTTTATTATATATAAAGCGAAATAAAATTATGATTTTTATTATATATGAAGCATTTTAAAAATATAATTTTTATAATGAAGTAGCAATGTAAAGATATGATTTTTATATATAAAACCGAATTATAAAAATGTGATTTTTATGTATGAAGTAGCAGTATAAAAATATGTTTTTTATAAAATAGCGTTGAAATAAAAATGTGATTTTTAACATATAAACCGCTTGAAAACAGATTGCGATGGAACCGATTGGAAGCAAACAGAATCCAAACCGTCAAACTAAAGACTGACGGAGTGGAAACCAAAGGTGAGAACTTCTCACTCTAACTTATTTTCTAGTTAAATATATATACTAGGATGCAGACGGTGCTTAGAAGCACCTGACACCTTTGTTTGTTTTCTTTGGTTATTTGTTGATTGGATTATTTGTTTGAATTTGGTTTGGGAAGTGAAATGAATTGATTAGAATTTGATTTGTATATGGCGCGAGCCATTATTAGGCGAGGGATATGGCTAGACCATATTCTGCTTCTACTATCGCGCCGTTATGCTACCGAAATTTGCTAAAAATGTTAGAACAATAAAAATATCATTTTTATTGTATAAATGAACTATATAAAATATTGATGTGTTTAAATAAATATTTTATAGTTAAAAATATAATTTTTAACATGTATACGAATAAAATAAATATTCATTTACAAACCGGACGTTTTGTTTGTGTACACACATTTAACTGATATGGATTGGGACAATATATTTAACACATCGCCCAACTGCACAAATAAAATCGATGCGTGTTGATTGAAACCCCAAATGGGTGACATACACTAATCCCGACTAGTTGATAAACCTTAATTTGGTTTAGAATCGAAATCCAAAGTAAGATTAAAGAATGAATTTGAAGAATTTATCTTTGATAAAATTAATGGGAACCTTTCCTAAAGGATATGAATATTTAAATAAAAGAATATTAAGAATTGGAATGAGGCATATGTTGTGTTTTTGTAGCACTTGTTTATAATATACGCGAGTTATTCGGAAAGGTCGGGTTTATACCCATTCTGAATAACTAATTCGACGATAAGTCGACGATGAAGACGGTGGTTGAAGAATGGAGGTTTTCACATCGTTTGGATGATTACTGATGTCTTGATTGGTCTGTACACCCAAGATGAGGTAATAAGTAGTGATCGTCCAGACGTACTTGGAGATCGACCGGATATGCGAGGACCTCTCTCCTGTATTGGACGTGTGGGACGAGGAATAAGGTGCCTTCGGTTTAGTTCAGACCCAGGACGAACTTGTAAATGGATGTGTGTTTGACATTGGATTTTATTCTATGTTGATTTATCTCTATTAAATATATATCTATTTAGTGGTGGAGAATTTATTCTCTTGCTTAACACCCTTCTCTGAGACGTACGAGCTCAGATGTTATATATTGATAGACATCAGTCGCATGGCGTGAATTACCTGTGTGGCATGCTGAGATAGAAATAATCAAGGCTTCTGTTGAAAAGCAGAGTCTTGTGGTTGATGATCAAAGAACGACTTTAATATAGCATAGCTTTTTGTATAGCGTTAATTCGCGAACCTCACACCTTGGTGTGAACCAAAAATGGGAGAGGACCTTAGAGAGGACATGTGTTTCCTTCTAGCTAGGAGTGGTGTCATGGTATGGAGCCCAGACATTTTACTTATGTGGATGATGGATAGTGAGGCGCCTCGGTTATATAGGTCACTACGCGGCAGATGGATGTTTTGGTCGACATACTGACCAGTTTTACACCCCATAAGGCGGGGAAACGTATTGTTCAGGCATTTTAATCCACTCCTTGTGGACCGGCACTGACGATCCAAGGGCCCACCTGTGTCTGGGCCCTGAGACATGGGCTAGATTGTCTCAAAACGGTAAGGACAATCCCTTGCCTTGGTTCACAGAAAGAAATCCAACTTCCAATACATGACATTTCGGTTTTAATTGTAGAGACTAGTATGGCGACATAGTGGGATAGGGCACTATGCCGTCTATGATTGATGCATTTATATTTGAAGTTGATTTCTTCACTTATAGTAATAATAAAATATTAATTTCACGTATCAAGCATTTTTTGGCTATTATAAGGTAAAATTCTATCCTACGGCTTGCGTTGCATTGTGTGATGGGACCTAAGTCTTAAAATAGCTTCATTGTTCTTTATTTAGCATTGCGCTGTTTGTTTTATGCACTGGTATTCTTAGGAGGAAACCCGTTCCATGTTATACGGCGTGGTCCCTTGGTATGCCTAACTTTAAAATCAAAATAATAACTGTTTTAGTTCTTACACCAGTCACATGACTGACCTGGAGTTTGTTGTTTTAAGCTAAACTCTGGGTGCCCCTATTTCCACACGGACAGCTAGTAGTTGGATTTTGCAAATATTATATTCATAGGATCCTGGATTTACACCTGGAACTATGCTCGAAAAGCTCTGCATCTGTTTATTTCTTTCAGTTGTGTTATGTATTATTTTCGGCTGCTATGTAATGTATTTTAATCTCTGATATTTTTCCTGATGTATATTATTTATTCATACTCTGGAATATTCTTGTACTCTGATTTAATTGTTGTAATAAGCAATGAAATGTTCTTCTGTTTGTGTTCTGATTTGTCGAATTCTCAACTCAATCTGTTCTTTCTCTTCTCTTCAGAGACCAGGGAAGTTCGGATCGTTACATTTTGGTATTGGAGCTTTGCTTTACAGAGCTCGAGAACAAGACACATTAGAACCGAACGGAAGAATTCATCGAAGATTGGATTAGTAATATCCAATGAGATTGACTCATTAGAGATGGGATCAGTAGTTTCCAAGAACGAGTGTAAAGAGTGTTATTTTTAAAATAAAAATGAAAACAAATTTTGTTTTGAAAATTTAAATCATTTTATACGTAATTGAATATTTATTTTATATTGAATTTGGACAATAGAATACATAAAGATTTTTCATATACGCCTTGCAAACGTATGTTCGAAGATTTAATATACTAGATAGATATAGAATCACACTCTAGTCGCTCGCAGATGATTCTGATGATTGGTATACCATCATCAGCATTTATATTCAAGTTTTGAAACTGTGATATCTATATATTTCCAATCAACTGGTGTGAGAACCAAAACTAGATAGGGTTATTGTTGTGAATTGGCATCAAAAACATGATTTTGTGTATATAAATCAAAGTTATGAATTTGAAATTTTAATTAGCCAGTTATTTGCTGATCATGTTGTTTGATTATTAGTTCAACTAATAAAATTATTGGAATGATAATTAAGTGAAACCAATAAGACAATGTATGCCAAATTTAGCCAAATTGTGTCAAATATAAAAATGAATTGAAAATTGTTCGGGATTGCATACATGTAAATGTATATATAATGAACTGGTCATAGCAAGGAGGCTAAAGAAGAGGAATAAAATTGTATGCCCGACAAATAGGTACATGTTTACTAATTTATTGGATTTGGATGATTTTATAAGCCGAATGGATAGCCGTTTGGATTTTTCTTTTGGATTGGTGAGGGCCCTACGTGGCTAGTAGCGGTTTTAAATGACTCCCCGTACAAAGGAGGTTATGGCGAAATTTTTCAGAATTTTAAGGTGTTAGCCAAATTTTTGAAGAAATAGAAATTCTTATAAATTGAAAAGTTGAAGAATAAAAGCCAGAATGAAATTTGAGTTGATTAGTTAAACAACTTTCAGCTCCATTCATTTTTGAGGATGAAAAGATTTTAAGTGGGGGAGATTGTAACAACCTGGAACATCAGAACAAATTTAAAAATTTTATTTTGGTAATTTTAATGAATTTTGAATATTTAAAATGATTTATTTTAAATAATAACAACTAGAAATTTATTTTGAATAGAATTAGAATGTATAAATTTATTTAAATTGATTTTAGAATATAAATATTTATTTTAATTATAAAAGGAATTGGAAATGGCGCGGTAGTTTGAAAATTCGATTTCAAATTTCAAATGAATGTATAGGGTTCAAAATAAACCAGATGAGACGACCCGAACTTCCCCGTGAAGGAAAGCACGGATAGAATTGAGGACAAGACAAAATAGAATGCAAACGGAAGAACATTTCATTGTATATTACAACAATTCCATCAGATTACAAGAATATAAAGAGTATGAATAAATATTATACAACAGAAAAATATCAGAGATTACAATAAATTGCATAACAGCGGAAAATAATACAAACACAACTGAAAGTAATACATGGATACAGAGCTTTCCGAGCATCGTTCCAGCTGTAAATCAGGATCCTGTGAATATAAATCTGCAAAACCAAAACTACTAGCTGGCCGTGTGGAAAATAGGGGCACCCAGAGTTTAGGTTGAAACAATAAACTCCAGGTCAGTCATGTGACTGGTGTGAGAACTAAAACAGTTATTAACCAATTCAAGGTGAAAAAAGGGGTTGCTCCCTCGGCAAAACTGGGAAAAAGTTGATTTTTCTTTGACAAATAATCCAACAGCCGTTGACGTTTTCCCAAAATTTTTCGTAGACCTCTTTGTGATTCAGCAACTAAAAGAAAGATCGATTCTTTGGGATCCTTCCTTTCTTTAAACGGAACGAACAGAGATAGAATCAGATCGAATCGGATTTTTTGAGGAACGTATCGAGAGAGAATTGGATTTGGTTAGACAATGTGTGGTTGATCGATTCTTTGGGATCCTTCCTTTCTTCAAATGGAACGTCCACAAATATCACCGAAAACATTGTTAAAATACTCCTACGAGAGGGTTTTATTGAAAATGTTCGGAAACATCAGGAAAGTAATAAAAATTTCTTGGTTTCAACCTTGCGTCATAAAAGAACTAGGAAAAAATTTCTGATATTTTCTTATCTTATTGAATTTCAATCCAATCGATTTCATAAAAAATATAAATTAGGTAATAAAAAAAAATTACTAGAAGAATTAGTTGCATGTTTGCTCTCGTTTTTGTTGTTTTTGACGTTGAAACGGTCTTTCTTTTGTGGGTCATTTATGGCATGCGGGAAGGGCCCGTGCAGCTTATCCTTGTTCTTCTATCAATTTCTAATTCTGATCTTCCTCCCCAATCTAAAATTTTGGTAAATCAAGGGACCACGCCGTATAACACGGAACGGGTTTCCTCCCAAGAATACCAGTGCACATAACAAACAGCGCAATGCTAAATGAAGAAAAATGAAGCTGTTATAAGACCCAGGTCCCATCGCACAATGCAACGCAAGCCGGAGGATAGGGTTTTTACCTTATAACAGCCAAAGCATGCTTGATACGTTTAAAACACATTATTTGATACTATAATAAGTGTATAGTGTCAAAACAATTTCAATCATAAATATCAATCATAGGCGGCATGAATGACCCATACCATTATGTCGCCATACTAGGTTCTACAAATAAAACCGAAACACACGTATTGGAAATTGGATTCCATCATGAGTCGAGGCAAGGGGCAAGCTCCTCTCCGATTCGAGACACTCTAGCAAATGTCTCAGGACCCCACTATGATCCTTGGATCTTCAGGGCCGGTCCTCTCTTACTTTTGAGGATTAATTATTCCTGAACACACGTTTACCGGTCCTTACAGACCTATATCCGAGGCGCCTCGTATCCAACAACCACACAGGTGAAAAGTATATAAATGTCAGGGCTGGTAGGTCACTGACACCACCCTAGCTAGAAAGAAACGTCGTGCTCTCCCTGTAGTCACTATCCCGTTTTTGACTCATATCGAGGTGTGAGGCTCGTGAATTCACGTTATACACAAAGCTACGCCACACAGGCCATGCTTTGATCATCAACCACAAGACTTTGCTTTTCAACAGAAGCCTTGATCAATTGCCACTTACGCGTGCCACACTGGCAATTCACTTCATGCGACTGATGTCCATCGATATACAACCTCTGAGCTTGTACATCTCAGAGAAGGGCGTTAAGCAAGAGAATAAATTCTCTACCGCCAAACAGATGTATATTTAATAGAGATCAATCAACATAGAATAAAATACAATGTCAGACACACAATCCATTTACAAGTTCGTTTTGGGTCTGAACGAAACCGGAGGCACTTTCCTCGCATATCCATCCATCTCCAAGTACGTCTGGACGATCACCAACTGTTTCCCTCATCTTGGGTGTACAGCCCAATCGAGATCATAAGTAATCACCCAAACGATGTGAAGACTTCCGGTCTTCAACCACCATCTTCCTCTTCGACATCTCGTCGAATCGGTTATTCAGAATAGGTATAACCCGACCTTTCTGAATAACCCATGTATATAATAAACGAATGTTACACAAACACAGCAAACGCCTCATTCCAATTCAGAATATTCTTTTATTCACAAAATCACATTCTTAGGGAAAGGTTCCCATTAATTTTATCCAAGATAAATTCTTCTAAATTTATTCTTTAATTTTCCTTTCGATATCATTTCAAACTAGTCGGGATTAACGAACCACACCGAAGTAATTATTTATTTTATTTCCCAATCCCAACCTATATATCCCATGGAGAAAACTGGTAATACTCCATATCTAACACCACAGTGTTATCGGTAAAATTAATTACCATTTCACGTTCAAATCTAATTAAAGATTTAACTATCGCTTTGGAGCAAAACTGGTGGTACTCCATTCTCGATCACCTTTCAGATTTGATAATTTAAATTATCAATTCACATTTCAATCTAATTAAAGATTCATTACAACTGCACTTAGTTTTAATCTTTTCAAAAATCAACATCCTGTCTTTAACTGGGTTAAAGAACCAATGTCTTCTAAAACACGATTCACGACAAACCCAAATCACATTTGATATTAAATACAAGGCTTTGAATAGAAAATATATCGGCTTATATTCAATATCAAATTCTGAAACCAACAAATATCATATTGGAAATAACGATATAAAATATATCTTTCAAATTCCCATAACAATATCTGTATAGTCACGAAATTCAACATCGAAATATTCCGAAGATAATTTCGATTCAACTCCAATCCAATTCACGTATTGGGAATATTGATTATTTTTAAAATCACTTTCAAATTCAATTTATTTATTTCAAAAATAAACTGATTTTAATTCTAGTTCAAAACTAGTTCATTTCGACAAAAATCTATTTTATCCTTTCAAATGTGGAATTCTTCAGCCCATTTTTTCCTAAATCATTTCTTATGATTTTACACAAATTATAGATATTTTTAATAATTTTATCAAGGCCCGTACAGTCGATTTCCATCAATGGCCATCGAACTGCACTTACAGCGACCTTTTCCAAATTTGATTTGGACATAATTCCAAATCCAACCGTTAGATTTCAAAATTCTAATATTCATTGGAAAGCTCTTTTCGATACGAATCCAACGGTTCCGGTTTTAGGAGAATCCGACGGTCGGACCTCCCGCAACGTCAATTCGAAGTCAATGGTCGAAATTCACGAACTGCCACGACGCGGCGCGTTCTATTCAGGCCATTATATATATATATATTATATATATTTCGTCGATTTCCTTTTAATACGTATTTTATAAATCGTTTTAAATTCATTTTCAAAACCATTTCAACTCTATATTTAATTTCAAATCAATTTGATTTCAATTCAATTCGAATTCATTTCAATTTTATTTAACTTGAATTCAATTTCATTTCAATTCAATTCAAATTGTAATTCGTTTCAATTCAATTTTAATTTACCTTCTATTTAATTCAATTCGAATTCATTTCAAATTGATTTCAGTTCAATTTTGGTTCGTTTTAAATTTCATTCAAAACGATTTCAATTCGTTTTTAATTCAATTTCAATTTAATTCAATTTGAATTCATTTCTATTCAATTCGAATTCAAATTCTCTTTCTATTCAATTCGAATTCAAAATCACTTTCTATTCAATTCGAATCGAATTCGTTTTCTAATCGATTCGAATTCATTTCAAATTGATTCAATTTTATTTCAATTTGAATTTTAATCTAATTCAATTTGAATTTCATTTCAAAATATTAAATTTTGAAATCACTTTTCAATATTCATTATAAAACGAATAAAATCGATATAAATATCGTTCACGTCAAAATAGCGCGACTCTAATCAACACGGCTATATATTTTTCAAAAACTTCTTTATTCTGTTCAACAAATGAATATTTATTCTATTCAACACATGAATCTATATTTCTTCCAACACACGACTATTTTTGTTATGTAAAATATTTTATAAAATCATGGTATCTATCGTTTGATTTTTAATTAGACTTCAACCATAAAGTAGTTCTAATTTTAAATATGATAAAGATGTAAATTTTATTGTTAAAATATTTTACTCAATACACGAATATTTTCAACACATGAACAACGTCAACACATGACTATTTTCATATTCAACACTTGAATTTTCTTTTATAACTTTCATTGTTTTCCCGATTGGAATGAGGCCCAATCAATCACCATATAATGTTAATTATATGGATTCCATACAACACATGTATATAATAGCAACGATAAACAATAAACCATCATCCAAGGAGCACCACACAACTGCATAAGCATCAAATATAAATAATTAACGCTTACACAGCCTGTCGACCAATCGATCGACATTCAATTAAATAATTGGGATTAGTGTGCGCCAAATATCATCCCAAAACCCGTGTGGGGTTTCAAATCAACAAACACAGATTTTTATTTGTGCAGTTGGACGATGTGTAAAATTTATCGACCCAATCAATATCAGTCAAATCAGTGTATATAAACAAATCGGCCGATTTGTTTATAAATATTATTTGTTCACATTCACATTAAAAATTATATTTTTAACGATACAATATTTTTAACTATATAAATATTTTATTTCCTTTCACCACATTAATTTATATTATCGATTTCACATCAACAACACAAACAAATTTCACAACACATCAAACAAGCATACAAGCCATCCATGGTTTGTGGATGACGGGTGTCGGGTGCTGCTAAGCACCGTCTGCATCTGTAATAACCCGAAAATCTGGGCCAGTTTAAAATTTTTATTTTGGCAATTTTAGCGAATTTTGATTATTTAAAATGAATTATTTTAAATAAAATCGACGAGAAATTTATTTTGAATATAATTCGAACATATATATTATATACGTCGTCGTTAGAATATAAATAATTATAAATAGAATTGAAAATGGCGTGGTAGTTCGATAATTCGATTTCAAACTTCAATTGAACATACCGGGTGCAAAACAATCCGGATTTTAGCGAAACCAAAAATAATAGGATCTAATTGTGAATATCTTTCCAACGAATCCGAAAAATCAAAATTTCATAGCGGGAATCAAAAGATATGTCCAGTTGAAAAATCTGAATAGTCGCTATGGAATTCAGGCCCTTGAAAATAGATATTTTGCAAACGACCTCGGATTTCGACGAAACCAGTTTTGTTTGGTCCGTGATGTCATGTTATTGCTAGGTTTCAAATTTCATAATTTTTCGAATCAATATGTGAGCGTGGCAAAGGAAAACGCGTTTGACCAGTTTCAGTTGATTTTAATCGACTGAAAAATGGCCATTTTTCTAATGGTCTCAGAATTCGACGAAACTAGTTTTGTTAGGACCGTATCGTCAATACGAAGCTAGAAAATATTTTTCTGGAATTTTTCTAGTTAGTATGTGACCCCAGTAATTCGAAATGTACGTTTAAAATTCAATATAATGATTTAAATGAAAATTCAACGGAAACTGATCAGAACAATCGAATCAGCTTGCGATACATATCCCATTGTGTTCGGAATGGGGGTAATTAGCTAGGGCGGACAGGCGGTGGGTCTCGTTTTGAGGTCGAAATTAAAAGTTGCTTTTTAGAGAAATAAATTAACTAAATAATTATAAATATATATATTATCACTCATCCTTCTCTCTCCTCCTTTATAAGTTGACAGAGGAAAAAAAATATAAAAATAAATGGCGAACGATGATGGATGCCTTCGCGCCTCCTCCTCCGTTGTCATCTCCCCGTTTCCCTCGCCAAGGTCGATCCCCCTCCGCCTCTGTCCGTCGCTCCTCCCAAGAATGGTTAAGCGGAGACATTGATTTTCGCGCTCAAAGGCGCTGAGTTCCTGGCCGATTTCCGGCCTCAGGTGGATGTCGAGCTCGATGTTGTGGGGTGGCGCCGGCAGCTGGAGAGACGACGAAGCTTGTCAACACCTCCGATCGACACCGCGTGGCTCCTGGCGGCCGCAGTTTTCAACCCTAGCTTCGAGGGTTAGGTTTGATCAATTCCAAAGGAAGAAGGAAACGACAACCAGGCAAGAAAGAAGTGAGCTTTCTCTTAAATTGTTTTTCAAACTGAAATCAAATTGTTTTTGTAAATAAAATTAGTAGTGTTTTATGAAATACAATGGCAAATGTTTTATGAATTACATTGAATAGCATAATAAAAATATGATTTTTATATTTTTAAAGTATTAAAAATATAATCTTTACTATATAAAAGATGTAAAATATGATTTTGGTTTATGTAGAGAAGTAAAAATATAATTTTTACATGATAGGAATACTAAAAATATCATCTTTATATGTGTAGAAAAATAAAAATGAGATTTTTATAAAGATGAAATCTTTAAATTTGAAAAGGCGAAGTCTATGTTTTTATAAAGGCGAAATCTTTATTTTAGAAAAGGCGAAACCTTTATATGGAAAATAGCGTGATAAAAATATAATTTTTATCTATATAACATAGTAGTAAAAATATGATTTTTATATATTGAACTTCGAAATAAAAATATGATTTTTATATATTGAACTTCGAAATAAAAATATGATTTTTATATATTGAACTTCGAAATAAAAATATGATTTTTATACATTGAACTTCGAAATAAAAATATGATTTTTATATATGGAATAGTGAAGTAAAAATTCGATTTTTACATAGGTAGTGAAAGCGGACAACGAAGGTAACAAAAGGGCGAGAACGAAGAAGAGTCAAGATGATTGGATAGCTTTCGGTGAGAATTTCTCACCTTTCAATTTCTTTTTCTAGTTATATATATATACTAGGATGCAGACGGTGCTTAGTAGCACCCAACACAACCGTCCACAGACCATGGACTTGTTTGTTTGGTTGCATAAATTAGTTATATGATTTGATTTGAATTTGGTTGTTAGGTGATTTGATTGATGTGTGAATGGCGTGGGCCTTCACTAGACCAGGGATAAGGCTAGGCCTTGTCCCGTTTCTAGTATCGTGCCGTTATGCCGCCGAAATTTTCTAAAATAAGTTAGAAAAATAAAAATATCATTTTATTTAAAGAATGAACTGGATAGAAATTCAAGTGTTGAAATAAAATATTTTATCGTTAAAAATATAATTTTTAACATGAAGTGAATAAAATAAAATATTCATTTACAAACCGGACGGTTTGTTTATGTACACTGATTTGACTGATATTGATTGGGCCGATAAATTTTACACATCGCCCAACTGCACAAATGAAATCTGTGTTTGATTATTTGAAACCCCACACGGGTGTTGGGATGAAACTTGAAGTTCACTCATCCTGATTGATTAAATATGTCGATCGATTGATTGACAGGCTGCTATAAGCGTTAAATGTCTATATTTGATGCTTATACAGTGCAGTGCACTTTGGTTGATGGTTGATTATTTTTCACTGCTATTATATACATGTGTTGTATGAAAATCCATATAATTAACATTATATGGTGATTGATTGGGCCTCATTCCAATTTAGAAAATAAAGAATATTATAAAATAAAAGTTCATGTGTTGACAGTACTCATCCATTGAGATTGGTCATGTGTTGAACGAAATATTTTAGTAATAAAATTTACATCTTTATCGATATAAAATAAAAGTTCATGTGTTGACAGTACTCATCCATTGAGATTGGTCATGTGTTGAACGAAATATTTTGATAATAACAACTATTTTGAAAAAGAAATATTTGAAATAGAATATTTGAAAATAGAAATTTATGAAGCCGTGTTGATTAGATTGACGCCATTTTGACGTAAACGATATTTATATCGATTTTATTCATTTCGAAATGAATTGAATTGAAAACGATTTCGAAATGAATTGAATTGAAAACGATTTCGAAATGAATTGAATATATAACGATTTCGAAATGAATTGAATTGAAAACGATTTCGAAATGAATTGAATTGAAAACGATTTCGAAATGAATTGAATTGAAAACGATTTCGAAATGAATTGAATTGAAAACGATTTCGAAATGAATTGAATTGAAAACGATTTCGAAATGAATTGAATATATAACGATTTCGAAATGAATTGAATTGAAAACGAATTCAAATTGAATTGAAAGCGAATTGAAATGAATTCAAATTGAATTGAAATTTGAATTGAATAGAAATGAATTTTAAAACGAATTTATAAAGAAGAATTCAATTTTGATTTGAATTGAAAAGAAAGTTGAAATTGCTTTTGAAACGATTTTAAAACTATTTATATAATTCGTTTTAAATAGAAATCGACGAAGTATATATTATATATATTATATATATAATATAATGGCCTGAATAGAACGCGCCGCGCCGCGGCAGTTCGTGAATTTCGACCATTTATTTCAAACGGACATTACGGGAGATCCGACCGTCGGATTCTCCTAAAACCGGAAACGTTGGCTTCGTATCGAAAAGAGCTTTCTAACGAATATTAGAAATTCAAAATCTAACGGTTGGATTTGGAGATACGTCCAAATCAGATTCGAAAAAGGTCGCTGTAAGTGCAGTTCGATGGCCATTGTTGGAAATCGACTGTACGGGCCTTGATAAAATTATTAAAAATAGTAATAATTTGTGTAAAATCATAAGAAATGATTTAGAAAGGATTGGGATGAAAAACTCCATATTTGAAAAGATAAAAATAGATTTTTATCGGAATGAACTAGTTTTGAACTTGAATTATAATTCTATTTATTTTTAAATAAATAAATTGAATTTAAAAACGGTTTTAAAAATACCCAGAATATCCAATGATTGCATTGGAGTGGATTTGAATCGAAATTGTCTTCGGAATATTTCGATGATGGAATTCGTGATTATACAGGTGTTGTTATGGAAATTTGAAAGATATATATTTATATCGTTATTTCCAATACGACATTTGTTAATCGCAGAATTTGATAGTGAATATAAGCCGATATATTTTCTATTCAGAGCCTTGTATTGAATATCAAATGTGATTTGGGTTTGTCGTGAATGGTGTCTTCACTAACACTGTTCTTGAACCCAGTTGAGAAAAGATTAAATCTTTTTATTTAGATTTAATGAAGTGTACCAATTAAATAAGATTTAACTGGTATTGAATCGATATTGATTTTTGGGTTTATCGTGAACAGTGTTTTAAATAACACTCGTTCTTTAACCCGATAATTAATGAATGTGATTTTGGGTTTATCATGAACCGTGTTTTAAATGACTCTGATTCTTTAACCCAGTCGAAGATTAAAACTAAGTGGAGTTTTAATGAATCTTTAATTAGATTGAAAAGATCGAAAATGGAGTACCACCAGTTTTGCTCCAGGCGATAGTTAAATCTTTAATTAGATTTGAACGTGAATTGGTAATTGAATTTACCGATAACACTGTGGTGTTAGATATGAAGTATTACCAGTTTTACTTCATGGGATAAATAGGTTGGGATTGGGAAATTAAAACAAATGATTACTTCGGTAAAGTTGGCTAATCCCGACTAGTTTGAATTGAGATTCAAAAATAGAATAAAGAATAAATTCAAGGAATTTATCTTGGATAAAATTAAAGGGAACCTTTCCCTATGAATGTGAAATTTAGAAACTAACTGTCGGTTAGCCAAGCAGAATGGTTTTCTGAATATTGATCTGATGTTGGTTTCGGCCTTCGGGGTTAATATTTGGGGAATTATTCTCTTGATTAATTTACGGTTAGTGACTAATGAATTGGAATGAGGCGTATGTTGTGTTTGTGTAACACTTATTTAAAATATACGCGAGTTATTCGGAAAGACCGGGTTTATCCCATTCTGAATAACTGATACGACGATAAGTCGAAGATGAAGACGATGGTCGAAGACCGGAAGTCTTCACGTCGTTTGGGTAATTACTGATGATCTTGATTGGGCTGTACACCCAAGAAGATGGAAACAGTTAGTGATCGTCCAGACGTACTTGGAGATCGATGGATATGCAGGGTACTAGGTGCCTCCGGTTTCGTTCAGCCCCAGAACGGACTTGTAAATGGACTGTGTGTCTGACATTGGATTTTAGTCCGTGTGATTGATCTCTATTAAATATATATCTGTTTGGCGGCGGAGAATTTATTCTCTTGCTTAACGCCCTTCTCTGATACGTACGAGGTCAGGGGTTATATATCGATGGATATCAAACGCATGGAGTGAATTGCCTGTGTGGCATGCCTAAGTGGCAATTGATCGAGGCTTCTGTTGAAAAGCAAAGTCTTGTGGTGATGATCAAAGCAAGGCCTTTGTGGCGTAGCTTTGTGTAACGTTTGCCTCGCGAGTTTTACACCCGGTATGAACCAAAAACGGGAGAGGACGTCAGGGAGGGCATGCGTTTCTTTCTAGCTAGAAGTGGCGTCAGTGGTTTTACACGCCCTGACGAGTTTGACTTATGTGGTTGTTGCTGTTGCGAGGCGCCTCGGATTGATCGGTCGTTCTCGAACCGATGGAGTCATTTAGTTGGCTCACCTACGCCCCATAGGGCGGGGAAACGCATGTTCAGGGTTTAAGTTTAATCCACATCGGTGGACTGGCCCTGAGGATCCAAGGGTCACTCGAGCTCTGATCCTGAGACTCGGGCTAAACAGTCTCGAATCGGTTGAGGACTATCTTTTGCCTCGGTTCATAGATGGAAATCATATTCCAAATACGTGACATTTGCGGTTTTATTTGTAAACCTATATATGGCGACATGATATATGGTACCCATGCCGCCTATGATTGATACTTATGATTTGAAGTTGTTTTATACACTATGCACTTATAATAGTATCAAATAATCTGTTTTAAACGTATCAAGCATTCTTTGGCTGTTATAAGGGAAAACCCTATCCCCCGGCTTGCGTTGCATTGTGTGATAGGACCTGGGTCTTATAACAGCTTCATTTTTTTCTTGATTTAGCATTGCGCCGTTTGTTTTATGCACTGGTATTCTCGGGAGGAAACCCATTCCGTGTTATACGGCGTGGTCCCTTGATTTGCCTAACTTAAAAATAAAGATTAATAACTGTTTTAGTTCTCACACCAGTCACATGACTGACCTGGAGTTTATTGTTTTAACCTAAACTCTGGGTGCCCCTATTTTGACACGGGCAGCTAGTAGTTTTGGTTTTGCAGATTTATATTCACAGGATCCTGGTTTACAGCTGGAACGATATCCGGAAAGCTTTGTATCCGTATATCTCATTCTAGTTGTGTATTGTATTATTTTTCCGCTGCTATGTATTTAAATGTAATTTAAATCTCTGATAATTCTGTGTAATATTTATTCATACTCTGTATATTCTTGTAATCTGATGCATTGTTGTAATATACAATGAAATGTTCTTCTGTACGCGTTCTGTTGTGGCTTGTTCTCGAACTATCCGACGCTTTCCTTTACGGGGAAGTTATGGGTTTTCACAGTTGGTATCATAGCTTTGGTTTACAAAGCTTAGAGAACAAGGCACATTAGAACCATACGAAAGAATTCATCAGATATTGGGTTAGTAATATCCAATTAGAATGACTCGTTAGAGATAGGATCAGTAGTATCTTAGAACGAGTGTGAAGAGTATATTTTTAAAAATGAAAACAAATTTTGTTTTGAAAATTTAAATCAACTATTCGTATTTGATTATTTGTCTATATTGATTTTGGACAATTCGGTATATAAAGAATTTGCATATACGCCTTGCAAACGTATATTCAAAGTTTTAATATACTGGATAGATATAGGACCGCACTCTAGTAGCCCGGAGAGGTTCTGATGGTGGTTCGAAACATCATCAGCATTTATTTTCGAGTGACGAAGGTGTGATATCTATATATTTCCATTAGACTGGTGTGAGAACCAAAACCTATATATATAGCTAGGACACATTGTTGTGAATTGGCATCAAAAACATGATTCTTTATATATATCAAAATTATGAATTTGAAACGTTAATTCACTAATTGATTGATGTTTGTGTTGTTTGTTTATTTGGTTGATAATTTTGAACCATTATGCCTAACTGAACCGAAAAATGAATTGTATTGAAATTTGGTCGCATTTGCTTGTATATACTTGCACTTACATTGAACAGGTCATAGCAAGGAGGCTAGAGCCAGAGAATAAAATTTGTTTGCCCGACAAATAGGTACATGTTTATCATAATTTACTGTTTTGTTTGGGTGATGATGATTTTATGAGCCTATTGGCTAGCCGCTTGGCTTTTTCTTTTTCTTTTTGAGAACTGAAGGACCGGGGAAGCTATTTGAAATTCCCCGATGCTCCCGGTGCAGGGGAGGTTATGGCAAAAATTTTAGAAAATTTAGGGTGTTAGCCAAATTTTTGAAATTTTGAAAATTCTCAGAAACTGAAAAGTTGGAGGATGGAAGCCAGATCGAACGTAGAGTTGATTGATCAAACCACTTTCGACTTTGTTCCTTTTCGGGGACGAAAAGTTTTAAGTGGGGGAGATTGTAATAACCCGAAAATCTGGGCCAGTTTAAAATTTTTATTTTGGCAATTTTAGCGAATTTTGATTATTTAAAATGAATTATTTAAATAAAATCGACGAGAAATTTATTTTGAACATAATTCGAACATATATATTATATACGTCGTCGTTAGAATATAAATAATTATATATAATTATAAACAGAATTGAAAATGGTGCGGTAGTTCGATAATTCGATTTCAAACTTCAATTGAACATACCGGGTGCAAAACAATCCGGATTTTAGCGAAACCAAAAATAATAGGATCTAATTGTGAATATCTTTCCAACGAATCCGAAAAATCAAAATTTCATAGCGGGAATCAAAAGATATGTCCAGTTGAAAAATCTGAATAGTCGCTATGGAATTCAGGCCCTTGAAAATAGATATTTTGCAAACGACCTCGGATTTCGACGAAACCAGTTTTGTTGGGTCCGTGATGTCAAGTTATTGCTAGGTTTCAAATTTCATAATTTTTCGAATCAATATGTGAGTGTGGCAAAGGAAAACGCGTTTGACCAGTTTCAGTTGATTTTAATCGACTGAAAAATGGCCATTTTTCTAACGGTCTCAGAATTCGACGAAACTAGTTTTGTTAGGACCGTATCGTCAATACGAAGCTAGAAAATATTTTTCTGGAATTTTTCTAGTTAGTATGTGACCCCAGTAATTCGAAATGTACGTTTAAAATTCAGTATAATGATTTAAATGAAAATTCAACGGAAACTGATCAGAACAATCGAATCAGCTTGCGATACATATCCCATTGTGTTCGGAATGGGGGTAATTAGCTAGGGCGGACAGGCGGTGGGTCTCGTTTTGAGGTCGAAATTAAAAGTTGCTTTTTAGAGAAATAAATTAACTAAATAATTATAAATATATATATTATCACTCATCCTTCTCTCTCCTCCTTTATAAGTCGACAGAGGAAAAAAAAATATAAAAATAAATGGCGAACGACGATGGATGCCTTCGCGCCTCCTCCTCCGTTGTCATCTCCCCGTTTCCCTCGCCAAGGTCGACCCCCCTCCGCCTCTGTCCATCGCTCCTCCCAAGAATGGTTAAGCGGAGACATTGATTTTCGCGCTCAAAGGCGCTGAGTTCCTGGCCGATTTCCGACCTCAGGTGGATGTCGAGCTCGATGTTGTGGGGTGGCGCCGGCAGCTGGAGAGACGACGAAGCTTGTCAACACCTCCGATCGACACCGCGTGGCTCCTGGCGGCCGCAGTTTTCAACCCTAGCTTCGAGGGTTAGGTTTGATCAATTCCAAAGGAAGAAGGAAACGACAACCAGGCAAGAAAGAAGTGAGCTTTCTCTTAAATTGTTTTTCAAACTGAAATCAAATTGTTTTTGTAAATAAAATTAGTAGTGTTTTATGAAATACAATGGCAAATGTTTTATGAATTACATTGAATAGCATAATAAAAATATGATTTTTATATTTTTAAAGTATTAAAAATATAATCTTTACTATATAAAAGATGTAAAATATGATTTTGGTTTATGTAGAGAAGTAAAAATATAATTTTTACATGATAGGAATACTAAAAATATCATCTTTATATGTGTAGAAAAATAAAAATGAGATTTTTATAAAGATGAAATCTTTAAATTTGAAAAGGCGAAGTCTATGTTTTTATAATGGCGAAATCTTTATTTTAGAAAAGGCGAAACCTTTATATGGAAAATAGCGTGATAAAAATATAATTTTTATCTATATAACATAGTAGTAAAAATATGATTTTTATATATTGAACTTCGAAATAAAAATATGATTTTTATATATTGAACTTCGAAATAAAAATATGATTTTTATATATTGAACTTCGAAATAAAAATATGATTTTTATATATTGAACTTCGAAATAAAAATATGACTTTTATATATTGAACTTCGAAATAAAAATATGATTTTTATATATTGAACTTCGAAATAAAAATATGATTTTTATATATTGAACTTCGAAATAAAAATATGATTTTTATATATTGAACTTCGAAATAAAAATATGATTTTTATATATGGAATAGCGAAGTAAAAATTCGATTTTTACATAGGTAGTGAAAGCGGACAACGAAGGTAACAAAAGGGCGAGTACGAAGAAGAGTCAAGATGATTGGATAGCTTTCGGTGAGAATTTCTCACCTTTCAATTTCTTTTTCTAGTTATATATATATACTAGGATGCAGACGGTGCTTAGTAGCACCCGACACAACCGTCCACAGACCATGGACTTGTTTGTTTGGTTGCATAAATTAGTTATATGATTTGATTTGAATTTGGTTGTTAGGTGATTTGATTGATGTGTGCATGGCGTGGGCCTTCACTAGACCGGGGATAAGGCTAGGCCTTGTCCCGTTTCTAGTATCGTGCCGTTATGCCGCCGAAATTTTCTAAAATAAGTTAGAAAAATAAAAATATCATTTTATTTAAAGAATGAACTGGATAGAAATTCAAGTGTTGAAATAAAATATTTTATCGTTAAAAATATAATTTTTAACGTGATGTGAATAAAATAAAATATTCATTTACAAACCGGACGGTTTGTTTATGTACACTGATTTGACTGATATTGATTGGGTCGATAAATTTTACACATCGCCCAAATGCACAAATGAAATCTGTGTTTGATTACTTGAAACCCCACACGGGTGTTGGGATGAAACTTGAAGTTCACTCATCCTGATTGATTAAATATGTCGATCGATTGATTGACAGGCTGCTATAAGCGTTAAATGTCTATATTTGATGCTTATACAGTGCAGTGCACTTTGGTTGATGGTTGATTATTTTTCACTGCTATTATATACATGTGTTGTATGAAAATCCATATAATTAACATTATATGGTGATTGATTGGGCCTCATTCCAATTTAGAAAATAAAGAATATTATAAAATAAAAGTTCATGTGTTGACAGTACTCATCCATTGAGATTGGTCATGTGTTGAACGAAATATTTTAGTAATAAAATTTACATCTTTATCGATATAAAATAAAAGTTCATGTGTTGACAGTACTCATCCATTGAGATTGGTCATGTGTTGAACGAAATATTTTGATAATAACAACTATTTTGAAAAAGAAATATTTGAAATAGAATATTTGAAAATAGAAATTTATGAAGCCGTGTTGATTAGATTGACGCCATTTTGACGTAAACAATATTTATATCGATTTTATTCATTTCGAAATGAATTGAATTGAAAACGATTTCGAAATGAATTGAATTGAAAACGATTTCGAAATGAATTGAATATATAACGATTTCGAAATGAATTGAATTGAAAACGATTTCGAAATGAATTGAATTGAAAACGATTTCGAAATGAATAGAATTGAAAACGATTTCGAAATGAATTGAATTGAAAACGATTTCGAAATGAATTGAATTGAAAACGATTTCGAAATGAATTGAATATATAACGATTTCGAAATGAATTGAATTGAAAACGAATTCAAATTGAATTGAAAGCGAATTGAAATGAATTCAAATTGAATTGAAATTTGAATTGAATAGAAATGAATTTTAAAACGAATTTATAAAGAAGAATTCAATTTTGATTTGAATTGAAAAGAAAGTTGAAATTGCTTTTGAAACGATTTTAAAACTATTTATATAATTCGTTTTAAATAGAAATCGACGAAGTATATATTATATATATTATATATATAATATAATGGCCTGAATTGAACGCGCCGCGCCGCGGCAGTTCGTGAATTTCGACCATTTATTTCAAACGGACATTACGGGAGATCCGACCGTCGGATTCTCCTAAAACCGGAACCGTTGGGTTCGTATCGAAAAGAGATTTCTAACGAATATTAGAAATTCAAAATCTAACGGTTGGATTTGGAGATACGTCCAAATCAGATTCGAAAAAGGTCGCTGTAAGTGCAGTTCGATGGCCATTGTTGGAAATCGACTGTACGGGCCTTGATAAAATTATTAAAAATAGTAATAATTTGTGTAAAATCATAAGAAATGATTTAGAAAGGATTAGGATGAAAAACTCCATATTTGAAAAGATAAAAATAGATTTTTATCGGAATGAACTAGTTTTGAACTAGAATTATAATTCTATTTATTTTTAAATAAATAAATTGAATTTAAAAAGGGTTTTAAAAATACCCAGAATATCCAATGATTGCATTGGAGTGGATTTGAATCGAAATTGTCTTCGGAATATTTCGATGATGGAATTCGTGATTATACAGGTGTTGTTATGGAAATTTGAAAGATATATATTTATATCGTTATTTCCAATACGACATTTGTTAATCGTAGAATTTGATATTGAATATAAGCCGATATATTTTCGATTCAGAGCCTTGTATTGAATATCAAATGTGATTTGGGTTTGTCGTGAATGGTGTCTTCACTAACACTGTTCTTGAACCCAGTTGAGAAAAGATTAAATCTTTTTATTTAGATTTAATGAAGTGTACCAATTAAATAAGATTTAATTGGTATTGAATCGATATTGATTTTTGGGTTTATCGTGAACAGTGTTTTAAATAACACTTGTTCTTTAACCCGATAATTAATGAATGTGATTTTGGGTTTATCGTGAACCGTGTTTTAAATGACACTGATTCTTTAACCCAATCGAAGATTAAAACTAAGTGGAGTTTTAATGAATCTTTAATTAGATTGAAAAGATCGAAAATGGAGTACCACCAGTTTTGCTCCAGGCGATAGTTAAATCTTTAATTAGAATTGAACGTGAAATGGTAATTGAATTTACCGATAACACTGTGGTGTTAGATATGAAGTATTACCAGTTTTACTTCATGGGATAAATAGGTTGGGATTGGGAAATTAAAACAAATGATTACTTCGGTAAAGTTCGCTAATCCCGACTAGTTTGAATTGAGATTCAAAAATAGAATAAAGAATAAATTCAAGGAATTTATCTTGGATAAAATTAATGGGAACCTTTCCCTATGAATGTGAAATTTAGAAACTAACTGTCGGTTAGCCAAGCAGAATAGTTTTCTGAATATTGATCTGATGTTGGTTTCGGCCTTCGGGGTTAATATTTGGGGAATTATTCTCTTGATTAATTTACGGTTAGTGACTAATGAATTGGAATGAGGCGTATGTTGTGTTTGTGTAACACTTATTTAAAATATACGCGAGTTATTCGAAAAGACCGGGTTTATCCCATTCTGAATAACTGATACGACGATAAGTCAAAGATGAAGACGATGGTCGAAGACCGGAAGTCTTCATGTCGTTTGGGTAATTACTGATGATCTTGATTGGGTTGTACACCCAAGAAGATGGAAACAGTTAGTGATCGTCCAGACGTACTTGGAGATCGATGGATATGCGGGGTACTAGTTGCCTTCGGTTTCGTTCAGCCCCAGAACGGACTTGTAAATGGACTGTGTGTCTGACATTGGATTTTAGTCCGTGTGATTGATCTCTATTAAATATATATCTGTTTGGCGGCGGAGAATTTATTCTCTTGCTTAACGCCCTTCTCTAAGACGTACGAGCTCAGGGGTTATATATCGATGGATATCAAACGCATGGAGTGAATTGCCTGTGTGGCATGCCTAAGTGGCAATTGATCGAGGCTTCTGTTGAAAAGCAAAGTCTTGTGGTGATGATCAAAGCAAGGCCTTTGTGGCGTAGCTTTGTGTAACGTTTGCCTCGCGAGTTTCACACCCGGTATGAACCAAAAACGGGAGAGGACGTCAGGGAGGGCATGCGTTTCTTTCTAGCTAGAAGTGGCGTCAGTGGTTTTACACGCCCTGACGAGTTTGACTTATGTGGTTGTTGCTGTTGCGAGGCGCCTCGGATTGATCGGTCGTTCTCGAACCGATGGAGTCATTTAGTTGGCTCACCTACGCCCCATAGGGCGGGGAAACACATGTTCAGGGTTTAAGTTTAATCCACATCGGTGGACTGGCCCTGAGGATCCAAGGGTCACTCGAGCTCTGATCCTGAGACTCGGGCTAGACAGTCTCGAATCGGTTGAGGACTATCTTTTGCCTCGGTTCATAGATGGAAATCCAATTTCCAAATACGTGACATTTGCGGTTTTATTTGTAAACCTATATATGGCGACATGATATATGGTACCCATGCCGCCTATGATTGATACTTATGATTTGAAGTTGTTTTATACACTATGCACTTATAATAGTATCAAATAATCTGTTTTAAACGTATCAAGCATTCTTTGGCTGTTATAAGGGAAAACCCTATCCCCCAGCTTGCGTTGCATTGTGTGATAGGACCTGGGTCTTATAACAGCTTCATTTTTTTTCTTGATTTAGCATTGCGCCGTTTGTTTTATGCACTGGTATTCTCGGGAGGAACCCGTTCCGTGTTATACGGCGTGATCCCTTGATTTGCCTAACTTAAAAATAAAGATTAATAACTGTTTTAGTTCTCACACCAGTCACATGACTGACCTGGAGTTTATTGTTTTAACCTAAACTCTGGGTGCCCCTATTTTGACACGGGCAGCTAGTAGTTTTGGTTTTGCAGATTTATATTCACAGGATCCTGGTTTACAGCTGGAACGATATCCGGAAAGCTTTGTATCCGTATATCTCATTCTAGTTGTGTATTGTATTATTTTTCCGCTGCTATGTATTTAAATGTAATTTAAATCTCTGATAATTCTGTGTAATATTTATTCATACTCTGTATATTCTTGTAATCTGATGCATTGTTGTAATATACAATGAAATGTTCTTCTGTACGCGTTCTGTTGTGGCTTGTTCTCGAACTATCCGACGCTTTCCTTTACGGGGAAGTTACGGGTTTTCACAGCATCCTAGTATATATATAACTAGAAAAAAAAATTGAAGAGTGAGAAGTTCTCACCGATAGCTATTCCAACTCCACGACACTTCATTTATAGAAATCTTCGTCGTGCTCGCCTTTTTGTCACCTTCGTTGCCCGCTTTCACTACATATATAAAAATCACATTTTTATATTGTTGCTATGTATATAAAATTCATATTTTTATACCACTAATATATAGATAAAAATTCTATTTTTACATCGCTATTATATAGATAAAAATTATATTTTTACATCGCTATTATATAGATAAAAATTTCGCCTTTTCTATTTTAAAAATCTAATCTTTTCTATTTTAAAAATCTAATCTTTTCTATTTTAAAAATCTAATCTTTTCTATAGAGATCAGAATTTTATAGTGTAAGAAAAAAAATCAGACTTTACATGTTTAAATAAATAAATAAAACTAAATTAAATCAAATTAAAACTCACCGTAAATCAACCTTGGACTGTCGGACTAAGGTGAAAGGGCGGAGGCTCGCGCTGGGGTCGAGGAAGTGGCCGGCGCGATGGCTGTTGCGGTCTAGGGCTGGCGCGAGGTCGACTGGGGCTTGGGGGAGGCTCTGCCGCGACTGAAGGGAGAGGAGGACACGTGGCAGGAGGAGGGGAGCGGAAGGCGGTGGCGGTGGGGCCGCGACGTCGATGTGGGGTGGCGGGTTTGGGCTGAAGTCGAAGGGGAGAAGAAGAGGGAGAGAGCGCGTGGAGAGGGAGGCGGTGGTGCGCCTGCCACCAGCGGCGGCGGCGGCGACGAGCCCCCCCTGCGATCATCGATCGCGATCTGCCCCCTTTCCTTTTTTTTCTTCTGTTTTGAAATGAACAGCAAAGAAGAAGGGGGCCAAGGAGATAAAAGGGTTTTTTTATATTTAATTATTTTTAAATTTCAAAAAGTTGACTTTTACATACGACCTCTAAACGAGGCCCACTGCCTGTCGTCCTTAGCGTCTTACCCCCATTCCGAACACAATGGGATATGTATCGCAGGCCAATTCGACCGTCTCGATCAGTTTCCGTTAAAATCAACATATAACTCTATATATTGAATTTGAACGCGCATTTCAATTTACCGGGGCCACATACAGAGCCGAAAAATTCCTAAAAAATATTTTCTAGCTTCGTATTGACGATACGGTCCTAACAAAACTAGTTTCGTCGAATTCTGAGACAGTTTGAAAAATGGCCATTTTCCAGTCGATTAAAATCAACTTAAACTGATCAAACGCGTTTTCCTTTGCCACGCTCACATATTGATTCAAAAAATTATGACATTTGGAATCTAACAATAATTTGATATCACGGATCCAACAAAAGTGGTTTCGTCGAAATCCGAGGTCGTTTGCAAAATTCCCATTTTTAAGGGCCTGAATTCCATAGCGACTATTCAGAATTTTCAACTGGACATATCTTTTAATTCCATCTATGATATCTCAATTTTCCGGATTCGTTGGAAAGATATCATCAATTAGATCCTATTATTTTTGGTTTCACTAAAATCCGGTTTATTTTGTACCCGGTATGTTCAATTGAAGATTGAAATCGAATTATCGAACTACCGCGCAATTTTCAATTCTATTTATAATTATATATATAATTATTTATATTCTAACGACGACGTATATAATATATACGTTCGATTCTATATTCAAAATAAATTTCTCGTCGATATTATTTAAAATAATCTATTTTAAATGTCCAAAATTCGCTAAAATTGCCAAAATAAAAATTTTAAACTGGCCCAGATTTTCGGGTTGTTACAATCTCCCCCACTTTAAACTTTTCGTCCCCGAAAAGAAACAAAGTCGAAAGTGGTTTGATTAATCTACTCTACGCTTAATCTGGCTTCCATTCTCCAAATTTTCAATTTCTGAGAATTTTCAAATTTTCAAAAATTTGGCTAATACCCTAAATTTTCGAAAAATTTCGCCATAACCTCCCCTGCACCGGGAGCCACGGAAAAATCCCAAAATTGCCATACAGGCCTCCTGATCTCAAAAAGAAAAAGAAAAAGCCAAGCGGCTAGCCAATAGGCTCATAAAATCATCATCACCCAAACAAAACGGTAAATTATAGTAAACATGTACCTATTTGTCGGGCAAACAAATTTTATTTTTTGCTCTAGCCTCCTTGCTATGACATGTTCAATGTAAGTACATATATATGCAAGCAAATGCTACGAATTTCCAATACAATCCAATATTTGGTTCAATTAGGCTAAATGCTTCAAAATTATTAAACAAATAAACAAACAACACAACCATCAATCAATTAGTGGATTAGAGTTTCAAATTCATAATTTTGATATATACAAAAATCATGTTTTTGATGCTAATTCACAACAATGTATTCTAGCTATATTTGTTTTGGTTCTCACACCAGTCTAATGGAAATATATAGATATCACACCTTCGAAACACAAACATAAATATTGATAATGCGGCCGCATTACCAGAATTATCTCCGGGCGACTAGAGTGTGATTCTATATCTATCCAGTATATTAAAACTTCGAATATACGTTCATGACGCGTATATGCAAAACCTATATATACTCAACTGTCCAAATTCAAAATAAATAAATAATCAAATACGTATAAAACGATTTAAATTTTCAAAAAAAAATTGTTTTCATTTGAAAAATATACTCTTCACACTAGTTCTAGGATACTACTGATCCTATCTCTAACGAGTCATTCTAATTGGATATTACTAATCCAATATCTGATGAATTCTTTCGTATGGTTCTAACGTGTCTTGTTCTCGAGCTCTGTAAACCAAAGCTCTGATACCAAACTGA
This sequence comes from Allium sativum, assembly GCA_030737875.1. Taxonomy (NCBI): domain Eukaryota; kingdom Viridiplantae; phylum Streptophyta; class Magnoliopsida; order Asparagales; family Amaryllidaceae; genus Allium; species Allium sativum. The sequence goes on from CM060926.1 coordinate 44,560,918, forward strand.
GACGACCCAAACTTCCCCGTGAAGGAAAGCACGGATAGAATTGAGGACAAGACAAAATAGAACGCAAACGGAAGAACATTTCATTGTATATTACAATAATTCCATCAGATTACAAGAATATACAGAGTATGAATAAATATTATACAACAGAAAAATATCAGAGATTACAATAAATTGCATAATAGCGGAAAATAATACAAACACAACAGAAAGTAATACATGGATACAGAGCTTTCCGAGCATCGTTCCAGCTGTAAATCAGGATCCTGTGAATATAAATCTGCAAAACCAAAACTACTAGCTGCCCGTGTGGAAAATAGGGGCACCTAGAGTTTAGGTTGAAACAATAAACTCCAGGTCAGTCATATGACTGGTGTGAGAACTAAAACAGTTATTAATATTGGTTTTAAAGTTTGGTAAATAAAGGGACCACGCCGTATAACACGGAACGGGTTTCCTCCCAAGAATACCAGTGCACAGAACAAACAACGCAATGCTAAATGAAGAAAAATGAAGCTGTTATAAGACCCAGGTCCCATCACACAATGCAACACAAGCCGGAGGATAGGGTTTTTACCTTATAACAGCCAAAGCATGCATGATACGTTTAAAACACGTTATTTGATACTATAATAAGTGTATAGTGTCAAAACAATTTCAATCATAAATATCAATCATAGGCGGCATGAATGACCCATACCACTATGTCGCCATACTAGGTTCTACAAATAAAACCGAAACACATGTATTGGAAATTGGATTCCATCATGAGTCGAGGCAAGGGGCAAGCTCCTCTCCGATTCGAGACACTCTAGCAAATGTCTCAGGACCCCACTATGATCCTTGGATCTTCAGGGCCGGTCCTCTCTTACTTTTGAGGATTAATTATTCCTGAACACACGTTTCCCGGTCCTTACAAACCTATATCCGAGGCGCCTCGTATCCAACAACCACACAGGTGAAAAGTATATAAATGTCAGGGCTGGTAGGTCACTGACACCACCCTAGCTAGAAAGAAACGTCGTGCTCTCCCTGCAGTCACTGTCCCGCTTTTGACTCATACCGAGGTGTGAGGCTCGTGAATTCACGTTATACACAAAGCTATGCCACACAGGCCGTGCTTCGATCATCAACCACAAGACTTTGCTTTTCAACAGAAGCCTTGACCAATTGCCACTTACGCGTGCCACACTGGCAATTCACTCCAAGCGACTGATGTCCATCGATATACATCCTCTGAGCTCGTACATCTCAGAGAAGGGCGTTAAGCAAGAGAATAAATTCTCTGCCGCCAAACAGATGTATATTTAATAGAGATCAATTAACACAAAATAAAATCCAATGTCAGACACACAATCCATTTACAAGTTCGTTCTGGGTCTGAACGAAACCGGAGGCACTTTCCTCGCATATCCATCCATCTCCAAGTACGTCTGGACGATCACCAACTGTTTCCCTCATCTTAGGTGTATAGCCCAAACGAGATGATCAATAATCGCCCAAACGATGTGAAGACTTCCGGTCTTCATCCACTGTCTTCCTCTTCGACATCTCGTCGAATCGGTTATTCAGAATGGGTATAACCCGGCCTTTCTGAATAACCCACGTATATAATAAACGAATGTTACACAAACACAGCAAACGCCTCATTCCAATTCTGAATATTCTTTTATTCACAAAATCACATTCTTAGGGAAAGGTTCCCATTAATTTTATCCAAGATAAATTCTTCTAAATTTATTCTTTAATCTTCCTTTGGATATCATTTCAAACTAGTCGGGATTAACGAACCACACCGAAGTAATTATTTATTTTATTTCCCAATCCCAACCAATATATCCCATGGAGAAAACTGGTAATACTCCATATCTAACTCCATGGTTTTATCGGTAAAATAAATTACCATTTCACGTTCAAATCTAATTAAAGATTTAACTATCGCATTGGAGCAAAACTGGTGGTACTCCATTCTCGATCACCTTTCAGTTTTGATAATTTAAATTATCAATTCACATTTCAATCTAATTAAAGATTCATTAAAACTCCACTTAGTTTTAATCTTTTCAAAAATCAACATCCTGTCTTTAACTGGGTTAAAGAACCAATGTCATCTAAAACACGATTCACGACAAACCCAAATCACATTTGAAATTAAATACAAGGCTTTGAATAGAAAATATATCGGCTTATATTCAATATCAAATTCTGAAACCAACAAATATCGTATTGGAAATAACGATATAAAATATATCTTTCAAATTCCCATAACAATATCTGTATAGTCACAAAATTCAACATCGAAATATTCCGAAGATAATTTCGATTCAACTCCAATCCAATTCACGTATTGGGAATATTGATTATTTTTAAAATCACTTTCAAATTCAATTTATTTATTTCAAAAATAAATTGATTTTAATTCTAGTTCAAAACTAGTTCTTTCGACAAAAATCTATTTTTATCCTTTCAAATGTGGAATTCTTCAGCCCAATTTTTCCCAAATCATTTTTTATGATTTTACACAAATTATAGATATTTTTAATAATTTTATCAAGGCCCGTACAGTCGATTTCCATCAATGGCCATCGAACTGCACTTACATCGACCTTTTCCAAATTTGATTTGGACATAATTCCAAATCCAACCGTTAGATTTCAAAATTCTAATATTCATTGGAAAGCTCTTTTCGATACGAACCCAACGGTTTCGGTTTTAGGAGAATCCGACGGTCGGATCTCCCGCAGCGTCAATTCGAAGTCAATGGTCGAAATTCACGAACTGCCACGGCGCGGCGCGTTCTATTCAGGCCATTATATATATATATATATATATATATATAATATATATATTATATATATTTCGTCGATTTCCTTTTAAAACGTATTTTATAAATTGTTTTAAATTCGTTTTCAAAACCATTTCAACTCTATATTCAATTTCAAATCAATTTGATTTCAATTCAATTCGAATTCATTTCAATTTTATTTAACTTGAATTCAAATTCGTTTCAATTCAATTCAAATTCTAATTCGTTTCAATTCAATTCAATTTGAATTTACCTTCTATTTAATTCAATTCGAATTCATTTCAAATTGATTTCAATTCAATTTTGGTTCGTTTTAAATTTCATTCAAAACGATTTCAATTCGTTTTTAATTCAATTTCAATTTAATTCAATTTGAATTCATTTCTATTCAATTCGAATTCAAATTCACTTTCTATTCAATTCGAATTCGAATTCAAATTCACTTTCTATTCAATTCGAATCGAATTCGTTTTCTAATCGATTCGAATTCATTTCAAATTGATTCAATTCTATTTCAATTTGAATTTTAATCTAACTCAATTTGAATTTCATTTCAAAATATTAAATTTTGAAATCACTTTTCAATATTCATTATAAAACGAATAAAATCGATATAAATATCGTTCACGTCAAAATAGCGCAACTCTAATCAACACAGCCATATATTTTTCAAAAACTTCTTTATTCTGTTTAACAAATGAATATTTATTCTATTCAACACATGAATCTATATTTCTTCCAACACACGACTATTTTTGTTATGTAAAATATTTTATAAAATCATGGTATCTATCGTTTGATTTTTAATTAGACTTCAACCGTAAAGTAGTTCTAATTTTAAATATGATAAAGATGTAAATTTTGTTGTTAAAATATTTTACTCAACACACGAATATTTTCAACACATGAACATCGTCAACACATGACTATTTTCATATTCAACACATGAATTTTCTTTTATAACTTTCATTATTTTCCCGATTGGAATGAGGCCCAATCAATCACCATATAATGTTAATTATATGGATTCCATACAACACATGTATATAATAGCAACGATAAACAATAAACCATCATCCAAGGTGCACCACACAACTGCATAAGCATCAAATATAAATAATTAACGCTTACACAGTCTGTCGACCAATCGATCGACATTCAATTAAATAATTGGGATTAGTGTGCGCCAAATATCATCCCAACACCCGTGTGGGGTTTCAAATCAACAAACACAGATTTTTATTTGTGCAGTTGGGCGATGTGTAAAATTTATCGACCCAATCAATATCAGTCAAATCAGTGTATATAAACAAATCGGCCGATTTGTTTATAAATATTAATTTGTTCACATTCACGTTAAAAATTATATTTTTAATGATACAATATTTTTAACTATATAAATATTTTATTTCTTTTCACCACATTAATTTATATTATCGATTTCACATCAACAACACAAACAAATTTCACAACACATCAAACAAGCATACAAGCCATCCATGGTATGTGGATGACGGGTGTCGGGTGCTGCCAAGCACCGCCTGCATCCTAGTATATATATATAACTAGAAAAAGAAATTGAAGAGTGAGAAGTTCTCACCGATAGCTATTCCAACTCCACGACACTTCATTTATAGAAATCTTCGTCATGCTCGCCTTTTTGTCACCTTCGTTGCCCGCTTTCACTACATATATAAAAATCAAATTTTTATATTGTTGCTATGTATATAAAATTCATATTTTTATACCACTAATATATAGATAAAAATTCTATTTTTACATCGCTATTATATAGATAAAAATTATATTTTTACATCGCTATTTGTAATGACCCGCACTGGCAGAGGTGCTATGATTAGTTTATTTAATTATATCAATGGTGATATAGTGAATTAAATGATCGTTGAATTAAATAATGGTGAATATTTAATTTAAATAATAAATTAAATAATATATTTAATTCTGAAATAATCAGAATTGGCTGAAATGACGATATGGTGTGAACCGGATCATCTGCGATATTTAATTCAGCTTGGATTTGAATTATAGTAACAAATATATTCAATCGTCGATAGTTGAACGTATAGTTTATAATATAATTATAAACGAGCTCGAAATGGCGCTATAGTTCATTAATTGGCGATTCGAACTTCAACTGAATGTACAGGATTCGTTTTAAATCGGATTTCTGTGAAACAAGAAACGCACGGAGCTGGTGGAGTATATCTTTCTAGTGGAAGAGAAAAATCGGGATTTCATTGTGTAAATTTTGAGATATGTCCAAATCAGATTTTAAAATAGTCGCTATAGAATTGTTTATCGGCCATAACGGTTATTTCAAAATAACTAGATATCGATTGTGAATTTAAACAAGGTTCTTTTGGGAAATAGCGATAATTTAATTTTTAGAATTTTTCTGTAATTTTTAATTTATTAAATAAGCGACATTTTATTTGAAGTATTTCACACCCTGAAATCAACATTTTGAGGTTTCAAAATATGAGTCAATCTACCGGTATTATTATATTTCTGGAGTTAGGGCACCTCGCTCGTCACGATGGTGTTTTTATATCTGTCCATAGCGAGACGTAACTATGTAAATAAAAAAAAAGTAGTCTCGTGTGGCCAGTTCTTATCCTCGAATGTTTCTGTGGTTAAGTGATGTACAGCAGCCACTATGGGATTTAATGGCTTAAAAGCTGCCGTCTTCTTCTATTTAAAGGCCTCGGCTAAACCCTAATATGGGTCAAAACAACATCTTGCGGTCAACTGGGTAGTTCCGCCTCCACAAATGCCTTTAAGGGCTGAAAAAAAATCATAGTTTTCTCCTCAAATTTCTCTAAAATCCGCTCATCAAAATACGGAATCCTCAACCACAATATTGCTCAGCTACGTGAGTTCTTCGATCTGAACAGTTATGATCGGGCATAGGTGTTTGAGATGGCCAGAATCTCGTCTGAGGTGTGCTGGAGTTAACCGCGGTTCCTGGAGCAATGGCGTAGCGAAGCTTCGAGCTGTTTGAGGTGGAAGGAGAGGGCATTGAGGCGTTTGGACTAGTGGTAGTTGATCGACTCTGGTGGCCAGGAATTGGGTGGCAATGGTGATGTTTGGATCGAGCGTGAGTTGGAGTTGAACGAAGAAAGGCTGAAGGATTTCGAAGCTGGGTATAGTACACGTATGTGTTTTGCATGGAAATACACAAAGGAACGTGTGGGCGCATGAGGTTCTAGGAGTAGTTTTTACATGATGAGGCTGAAGAGTTGCGAAATGGTAGAAGCAATGTGGCGTTGAGGTTTGGGTCTAGGATGTTTGTAAACAAAGAAGGACTTGCAGAATTTAAAGGAGTAACGTAAGGAAGCAAAGTGGAGTGTGAACAATGCAAAAAGGGATCGGATGAAGGAAGTCTGCGTGGTGATCATTTTTGCCAAAACAATGAAGTTTTCCACCGAGAGGAATGCATCACGTGTTCAAGGACATCATGGTGTCGGCCAATTTTCACAAGAGCATATGAGGACAAAACTATAGACATGTTGGAGGATTCGACTTTTGGCATTTAGCAGATAAAGAATAAACGAAAGTTTGGTCTTTCTTTTTGTTGAAATGGAAAGCAACGAAGGGTACATAACTCTTTGATCGGGCCATGTTTCAACAGTTATCGGCACACGGTTGTCGGAGCAGTACAGTTTCAGAACAACGATGTGAGAAGACGACTCTTTGCAAAGGAAACAAATGATAAAGAATCGGCCGAATTAAAACATGAATTCTACGAAACAAGATCTGATGGGATCGTATGGACGGACGCTACACGATGGAACTGACTGGAAGCCCATCAGAGCTCGTTACAATTTATTGCAAAATAAATTGTCCGTCTCAAACAACGAACGCAAACCGATATTTTCGGTTAACGCGCAAAAGTGAGTAAATCTCACCAACTCGGAACAGTTTATAATTTCATGTTGTATTTTTAGAACTGTTAGATATTGGTTGATTGACTGTGCGTTGACTGTTTGATTGAACTGCTAGTCAGTTAGTTGATTTCTATATTTGATTCTGTTTAACAGAATATATCATATGGAACTGAAAAGTGATGTTATCTATATTGTTTAACATCTGTGATGCAGGGAAACAGGTTGGAGGAATCCAACTGGATTCCTCAACATTTATTTTACTGTTTTCATATATTGTGATATATGATGTGTTATATAAGCTGTTATGGATTATGGGTGTTGGAATGATGTTGATCATTTTTATTCGATATTTTTAATATCATAAAAGACCCTGGGATGTAACAAGAATTTATTTCAATGTATATTGAAAAAAGGGGAGTTTATAAAATCAACAGATTTTGTAAAAGGAAATATTTCGAAAGTAAATAAAAAGGAAAATCATTTGTAAAGTGAAGAACTGTTACTAAAAGTAAATCTTTATCAATGAATAGTTTGATAAAGTTAAAAGAAGTTAATCGATGTTAGTTAATCGATTAGTGATATAGTTAAAAGAAGTTAATCGATGTTAGTTAATCGATTAGTGAAATAGAATAAAGTAGTTAATCGAATATAGTTTATTCAAATAGAATAAAGGAGTTAATCGAATATAGTTTATTCAAATAGAATAAAGGAGTTAATCGAATATAGTTTATTCAAATAGAATTAAAGGAATTAATCGGATATAGTTTATTCGATAGGAGTTAAGCGAATAGAGTTAGAGTTAAATAAAAAGAGTTAAGTGAATAGGATAAATTGAGTAGAGTTATCGAATATACCTAATCAAAGGAAAAGATTATCAAATAGAAAAGATTCGAACGAGAGTTAAGTAAGGAAGTTAGTAAAGGGATATAAAGTGAACTTTGTCTATTTCAAAGTTAGAAATGTTGTTCAGTTAAGGTCTGAGAGGTAGTTCTACCCCAACTTGATTGGCTTCGTTTTTAACTAAGGAATTGTAAATGTTCGGCAGTAAAGGAAACGGTTTGAGTTGGCATAGCAATGTTTGTTTTAAACATCTGTCTAAGTCCAATGAAGGAGCTTTGGAAATGTTTTCCAAATAAGAAACCAGAAATGTTTTCTAATAAAGAAAACAGGAAATGGAAATGTTTTCCATTTTTAATAACGTATATTTTCCCAATTTAGAAAAATAAGAAATATTGAACATAGGGAAACAAGGGATAAGTAAATTTATGAAAAAAAGAGATAAATGTTCAATGATGTTTGATCGATATAATTTCCATTTGGAAATAATATCGTTGTTTGCACACTTGTTTTATTCGATAGTTAAATCACAGACTATCGAAGTTTTGACCATTTTAATGTGTTAATATGGAGAGACCGGTTGGATTATTATCCAAAGAACTACTCTGTATTGGCATAAACGTTGCGAAATCATATATGCCAAAGGAAATTGAAGACGGAGTTATGCAAGGGCTATCCTGTTTAAAGAATAGTGCCTTCGGTTCATCCTGTTCCTGGGTGACTTGTATGGACGGATGTCTGACAGAGTATGTCCAGACGATCACGTATATTGATTTCTCCAACCGTACCAAGAGTGGAAGCGGAGAAGGAAACTTCTTTTAGCTAACACATAATGTATTGTTGAGGACGTCAATCGGTGATTTGATGGATTTGACGATGTGACATTCAAAGTAAATCTGGTGTGATGATAAAGCATAGTTTCTAGCCTCACATCCGGTAAATGACAGAAATCGGGCAGGCAGCATGGCTAAGTCGGTCGCACCGAAGTAGGGTGTATAATCACCTGATCTAGAGTTTCATTTACTTCTAATAATCTATTGTTGATGCTGTCCCATTCGGGAAACGGTTGCTGATCCCAACCGTTGGTGATATACATTCGATACGCTCAAGCGAAATGAGTGGTCGGTCATGTGTGGCCGGGTTGCAAGATGTTCTTATTGAACCCAATGTATTCCTCTCTAGAGGTACACGAGCGAAAGGTGGTTCCATACCTTGTCATAGTTGGAAATCCATTACCCAATACGTGCTTGCGGTTTTGATTGTATACTATATATGTAGAACGTGAGATGAAGCGTTTCTACTAGATGATTATTATAGTTGTGGTTGATAGACATTATTATAATATCAAAAGGTTTTTGATATAAAGATATTTGGATTCTCATAAGGGAAAAACCCGTTCCGTTTTGCGGCTTGGTCTTATGAGATATCGTTTACTTGTTCAACTGTTTTTAACTGTTTTACTCACACCAGTCCCATGACTGACCCGGAGTTTGCTTTGTTGTTTTCCCTAAACTCTTGGGTGCCTAAATTTGTATGGGCAGTCAAGTAGTCGGGATTTACAGATACATTGAAGAGCTGGAGCTGGAGGCTTCAGGATCATATAGCTATTATTATTCCACTGTGTTGTAAGTGCTGTACTTTGATAATGATGTATATTCAAATACACATGTATATTTCAAAGTTATGTTAAATATATTATATGTTATTCGTTCCGCTGTGAGATTCGTGTTACTCTGATGTTTTGTTCTTCTTCTTCTTCTATTCTAATTTTCTATCTTATCTTTCCTCACCCTCTAATTTCTTTCACTAATTACCAGGATTTTTCGTGTTTTGGTTATCGACATCGTGTTTATGTCGATAACCAAAGTCGCTCAAAATCCGGGTCGTTACAGTTGGTATCCGAGCTTAAGTTTGGAATTACTTGGCTCTGTGGCGTGACTCGGTAGAGATAGGGTTAGTAATACCCTAGACTGAGATTGAGTGTATATATACGAGTGAACGTATTTGTATTTGATATAAAAATTTGTTTTATATTGTGGAGATTCATTGGTTGAGTCGTTTATGAGTTCTGGTCGATCAGTTTGATCCACTATATCGGTAGGGATTTTGTAAACACTTGAATACGATGAACCATCATGGTATGTTTTGAAAAGAGGGTAAACGAAATAATTTTACCCAAAGTATATTTTGATACATATTGGATATATTGGTTGTTATTATAATCGAGTAAGATTATAGATTAAATGGTTATGTAAATAACCAATCAGAATTCATATAAGTGAAATATGTGAAATCAGGTGAGTTGAATCTGAAATTTAAACCAGAAATTGAATTAAAACTCTGGAGAATTGGATAAGAATTTGTAAAAGTATTTGGATTGAAAATAAGGAGAATTTAAGATCATGGGAGATCTTAAATTGTTTTACAAGCAGTATGAATTATATTTTGAAATGAATTTCAAAGTGGAAATGTTTAGAAATAGTTTTATAGTATTGAACTCACTTCGATCGCTGGAAAATAGATACTGATGATGACAGCTGCATCATCAGTATTTGTTTTCGAGTTGTAAGTGACGAATTACTACCAAAGATACTGTTTTGAATTTGTTTTGGGAAAGACAAGTGTGTTGAATTTCAAAATAGAATTTAAAATATAGAATTTAAATTTTGAAATAGATTTGAAATATTAACTTGTTTTAAAAGAAATAAAACGAGAAGTTCCTTCATAAACGAAGTTTATAAATAGTTCTTTTATAAACGAAGTTTATAAAATGAAGTGAAAAGAATTATCATTGGATAATTCAGAAAAAAAAATACAAGTATGAAATTGAAAGGGAGATCTATTTTCCAAAGGTAGAAATATCGATTTCAAAAGGAATTGAAATCGAGACTTATTTAAAGGAATTTGAATAAAGAAAATTCAAACATAGAAGGTAAATAAGAAAATTCAAAGGGAGTTTGAATATATGAAATTCAATGGAATTGAAATAGAATTGAATATAGAAATTCAAAGGGAGTTTGAATATATGAAATTCAATGGAATTGAAATAGGAATTGAATATAGAAATTCAAAGGGAGTTTGAATATATGAAATTCAATGGAAGTGATATAGCATTTGAATAGAGGAAATTCGAATATAGAAATCAAATAGAATTTGACATATGAGAAATCGAATAGAATTTGACATATGAGAAATCAAATAGAATTTGAATAAGAGAAGTGACATAGAAATTGAATAAAGGATTGGAAAAGGAATTTGAATATTTGTAATTCAAATTGGATATAGAAATTCAAAGGGAGTTTGAGTATATGAAATTCAATGGAAGTGATATAGAATTTGAATATAGAAAATATAAAGGAATTCAAATATAGAATTTGAATATATGGAATTTGAATATAGAATTCAAATGGAACTCAAATATAGGGTTTGAATATATAGATTTGAATAATAGAAGTGATATGAAATTTGAATAGAAATTGAATAGAATTAACTATGTCGAAGAGGATTGGTTAAACGAGTTTTGAAATTGAAGTTGAACTTTGAAAGGTGAATTGGATGTGTAAAGGGATATTCGAAATCGAATATAGAACTTAAGTTTGAAATTTGAATTCAAATTAGTTAATAAGTAAGTTAAAATATATTTGAACATGTTATACTCAAATATGAAGGTGAAATGGGCAAACCAGTAATTTGAAAATCACTTAACGAAATAAGTTAAAACGATTGGATTAAGTTGGAATGAATTAGATATGTATGGATATACATGAGATAAGTATGGATAAGGTATGAAGGTATATAAATAGAATGCTCGACGAAAAGGTATGTATTTAATTCATATATGAGATTTTATGCGCCGTATCGGCTAGCCACTTGGCTCTTTCTTTTTCTTTTGGATTGGTAAGGGCCATGGGAGGCTATTTGAAATATCCCGAAGCTTCTGATACAAAGGAGGTTATGGCGAATTTTTCCAGGAATTTAAGGAGTTAGAATATTTTTAAGATAATTTGATAGTTAGAAATCAACGTATCGATATATATATATAGAAGTCGATAAGGAAACGAACTTAGAAATAGAATAGTAAAATCAAAAAGGAAGTATAAGAATAAAACCTCGTAAGAATAGAAAGAGGAAGTGTATATGTGTTTAAAAGTTAATTAGTAGTTGTATGGTATTGATTATTCGAGTAAGTAGTCATATCTGTTTTGATGTCATAAATGTTATTCAGTCAAGGTCTGAGAGGTAGTTATACCCCAACTTGATTGATTTCATTATTAACCAATAAATAGTAAGATTTCAGGCTCGAAGATCAATGTCGAATAAGAGTAGTTGAATATAGTATTTGGGTTGTCGTAGCGATGTTTTACACAACATCCGTTTTAACCCAATAAAGTGTAAACTTGGAAATAGAAAAGAATATTTCCTAAGTATAGAAATAAACGAGATCGGAAAAGAGATATGTAATTGGAATATTTTCCAATTATAAATAGCATATATTTTCTAAAGTTTAGAAAATAAAGGAAGGCGATATTCGGAAATGTTTTCCAAATAACATAAAAGGCCAATAAGGTTATTGAAAATATTTGGTTAACAAATATTGATAAAGAAATAGAGAAGTGATTGAACTAATGGATTATTGATTATGGGCTCAGTTGAATTTCAAAAAAAGAAAATTTGATTTTTGAAAAAGTAAACTGTTTAAAATTCCCTGGAAGAGACTGTTTGGATTAAGAACAAATTTAAATAGAAGTTTGCGGAAGTAAGCTGAAATTGAATTGAAACAGTTAAGTGAAAACTGAATGGAAATAGAACGATATCAGGAAAAATTTATTCTTGGATAAAATTGGATTGTCGAGATAAGAATCTGAAATGAAAATTGGATTGGGAAGTTAAAAGTTTGAAATCGAGAATGGAACTCGAATTTGAAATAAAATTCGACTTAGGATATAAGCGAATGGTTGTGTCGTGGATAAAAGCAGATGGGAATTTGGTTGGGATAACCCTTGTATCCGCTGAATTGATAACAGGTGGAAAGGATAAAATGATATGTCGACAAAAGGTACCAGTTTATATTATATTGGGTATGAGCTTTTTATAAGCCGAATTGGCAAGCCGCTTGGCTGTTTGATCTTCTTTTGGGATGGAGATGGCCCAGAGAGGCGAGTTGGAGTTTGACTGACTGACTATTACAAAGGAGGTGCTAGCGAAATTTTTCGAAGAGTTAAGGCGTTAGAAAATTTTCAGGATTTTTGAAAATTTTCAATAATAAAAATTAATTAATAATTTAATTGAAATTAAATTGGTTCAGTTGAAACTGAAGTTAAGAAGTGAACAAATATGTTCTAACCAGTCGATAGGGTCGTTCTATACCTTTTAGCAATTTCGAGGACGAAATTATTTTAAGTGGGGAAGAATGTAATGACCCGCACTGGCAGAGGTGCTATGATTAGTTTATTTAATTATATCAATGGTGATATAGTGAATTAATTGATCGTTGAATTAAATAATGGTGAATATTTAATTTAAATAATAAATTAAATAATATATTTAATTCTGAAATAATCAGAATTGGCTGAAATGACGATATGGTGTGAACCGGATCATCTGTGATATTTAATTCAGCTTGGATTTGAATTATAGTAACGAATATATTCAATCGTCGATAGTTGAACGTATAGTTTATAATATAATTATAAACGAGCTCGAAATGGCGCTGCAGTTCGTTAATTGGCGATTCGAACTTCAACTGAATGTACAGGATTCGTTTTAAATCGGATTTCTGTGAAACAAGAAACGCACGGAGCTGGTGGAGTATATCGTTCTAGTGGAAGAGAAAAATCGGGATTTCATTGCGTAAATTTTGAGATATGTCCAAATCAGATTTTAAAATAGTCGCTATAGAATTGTTTATCGGCCATAACGGTTATTTCAAAATAACTAGATATCAGGTGTGAATTTAAACAAGGTTCTTTTGGGAAATAGCGATAATTTAATTTTTAGAATTTTTTTGTAATTTTTAATTTATTAAATAAGCGACTTTTTATTTGATGTATTTCGCACCCTGAAATCAACATTTTGAGGTTTCAAAATATGAGTCAATCTACCGGTATTATTATATTTCTGGAGTTAGGGCACCTCGCTCGTCACGATGGTGTTTTTATATCTGTCCATAGCGAGACGTAACTATGTAAATAAAAAAAAAGTAGTCTCGTGTGGCCAGTTCTTATCCTCGAATGTTTCTGTGGTTAAGTGATGTACAGCAGCCACTATGGGATTGAATGGCTTAAAAGCTGCCGTCTTCTTCTATTTAAAGGCCTCGGCTAAACCCTAATACGGGTCAAAACAACATCTTGCGGTCAACTGGGTAGTTCCGCCTCCACAAATGCCTTTAAGGGCTGAAAAACAGTCATAGTTTTCTCCTCAAATTTCTCTAAAATCCGCTCATCAAAATACGGAATCCTCAACCACAATATTGCTCAGCTACATGAGTTCTTCGATCTGAACAGTTATGATCGGGCATAAGTATTTGAGATGGCCAGAATCTCGTCTGAGGTGTGCTGGAGTTAACCGCGGTTCCTGGAGCAATGGCGTAGCGAAGCTTCGAGCTGTTTGAGGTGGAAGGCGAGGGCATTGATGCGTTTGGACTAGTGGTAGTTGATCGACTCTGGTGGCCAGGAATTGGGTGGCGATGGTGATGTTTGGATCGAGCGTGAGTTGGAGTTGAACGAAGAAAGGCTGAAGGATTTCGAAGCTGGGTATAGTACACGTATGTGTTTTGCATGGAAATACACTAAGGAACTTGTGGGCGCATGAGGTTCTAGGAGTAGTTTTTACATGATGAGGCTGAAGAGTTGCGAAATGGTAGAAGCAATGTGGCATTGAGGTTTGGGTCTAGGATGTTTGTAAACAAAGAAGGACTTGCAGAATTTAAAGGAGTAACGTAAGGAAGTAAAGTGGAGTGTGAACAATGCAAAAAGGGATCGGATGAAGGAAGCCTGCGTGGTGATCATTTTTGCCAAAACCAAGAAGTTTTCCACTGAGAGGAATGCATCACGTGTTCAAGGACATCATAGTGTCGGCCAATTTTCACAACAGCATATGAGGACAAAACTATAGACATGTTGGAGGATTCGACTTTTGGCATTTAGCAGATAAAGAATAAATGAAAGTTGGGTCTTTCTTTTTGTTGAAATGGAAAGCAACGAAGGGTACATAACTCTTTGATCGGGCCATGTTTCAATAGTTATCGGTACACGGTTGTCGGAGCAGTACAGTTTCAGAACAACGATGAGAGAAGACGCCTCTTTGCAAAGGAAACAAATGATAAAGAATCGGCCGAATTAAAACATGAATTCTACGAAACAAGATCTGATGGGATCGTATGGACGGACGCTACACGATGGAACTGACTGGAAGCCCATCAGAGCTCGTTACAATTTATTGCAAAATAAATTGTCCGTCTCAAACAACGAACACAAACCGATATTTTCGGTTAACGCGCAAAAGTGAGTAAATCTCACCAACTCGGAACAGTTTATAATTTCATGTTGTATTTTAAGAACTGTTAGATATTGGTTGATTGACTGTGTGTTGACTGTTTGATTGAACTGCTAGTCAGTTAGTTGATTTCTATATTTGATTCTGTTTAACAAAATATATCATATGGAACTGAAAAGTGATGTTATCTATATTGTTTAACATCTGTGATGCAGGGAAACAGGTTGGAGGAATCCAACTGGATTCCTCAACATTTATTTTACTGTTTTCATATATTGTGATATATGATGTGTTATATAAGCTGTTATGGATTATGGGTGTTGGAATGATGTTGATCATTTTTATTCGATATTTTTAATATCATAAAAGACCCTGGGATGTAACAAGAATTTATTTCAATGTATATTGAAAAAAAGGGGAGTTTATAAAATCAACAGATTTTGTAAAAGGAAATATTTCGAAAGTAAATAAAAAGGGAAATCATTTGTAAAGTGAAGAACTGTTACTAAAAGTAAATCTTTATCAATGAATAGTTTGATAAAGTTAAAAGAAGTTAATCGATGTTAGTTAATCGATTAGTGATATAGTTAAAAGAAGTTAATCGATGTTAGTTAATCGATTAGTGAAATAGAATAAAGTAGTTAATCGAATATAGTTTATTCAAATAGAATAAAGGAGTTAATCGAATATAGTTTATTCAAATAGAATAAAGGAGTTAATCGAATATAGTTTATTCAAATAGAATTAAAGGAATTAATCGGATATAGTTTATTCGATAGGAGTTAAGCGAATAGAGTTAGAGTTAAATAAAAAGAGTTAAGTGAATAGGATAAATTGAGTAGAGTTATCGAATATACCTTATCAAAGGAAAAGATTATCAAATAGAAAAGATTCGAACGAGAGTTAAGTAAGGAAGTTAGTAAAGGGATATAAAGTGAACTTTGTCTATTTCAAAGTTAGAAATGTTTTTCAGTTAAGGTCTGAGAGGTAGTTCTACCCCAACTTGATTGGCTTCGTTTTTAACTAAGGAATTGTAAATGTTCGGCAGTAAAGGAAACGGTTTGAGTTGGCATAGCGATGTTTGTTTTAAACATCTGTCTAAGTCCAATGAAGGAGCTTTGGAAATGTTTTCCAAATAAGAAATCAGAAATGTTTTCTAATAAAGAAAACAGGAAATGAAAATGTTTTCCATTTTTAATAACGTATATTTTCCCAATTTAGAAAAATAAGAAATATTGAACATAGGGAAACAAGGGATAAGTAAATTTATGAAAAAAAGAGATAAATGTTCAATGATGTTTGATCGATATAATTTCCATTTGGAAATAATATCGTTGTTTGCACACTTGTTTTATTCGATAGTTAAATCACAGACTATCGAAGTTTTGACCATTTTAACGTGTTAATATGGAGAGACCGGTTGGATTATTATCCAAAGAACCACTCTGTATTGGCATAAACGTTGTGAAATCATATATGCCAAAGGAAATTGAAGACGGAGTTATGCAAGGGCTATCCTGTTTACAGAATAGCGCCTTCGGTTCTTCCTGTTCCTGGGTGACTTGTATGGACGGATGTCTGACAGAGTATGTCCAGACGATCACGTATATTGATTTCTCCAACCGTACCAAGAGTGGAAGCAGAGAAGGAAACTTCTTTTAACTAACACATAATGTATTGTTGAGGACGTCAATCGGTGATTTGATGGATTTGACGATGTGACATTCAAAGTAAATCTGGTGTGATGATAAAGCATAGTTTCTAGCCTCACATCCGGTAAATGACAGAAATCGGGCAGGCAGCATGGCTAAGTCGGTCGCACCGAAGTAGGGTATATAATCACCTGATCTAGAGTTTCATTTACTTCTAATAATCTATTGTTGATGCTGTCCCATTCGGGAAACGGTTGCTGATCCCAACCGTTGGTGATATACATTCGATATGCTCAAGCGAAATGAGTGGTCGGTCATGTGTGGCAGGGTTGCAAGATGTTCTTGTTGAACCCAGTGTATTCCTCTCTAGAGGTACACGAGCGAAAGGTGGTTGCATACCTTGTCATAGTTGGAAATCCATTACCCAATACGTGCTTGCGGTTTTGATTGTATACTATATATGTAGAACGTGAGATGAAGCGTTTCTACTAGATGATTATTATAGTTGTGGTTGATAGACATTATTATAATATCAAAAGGTTTTTGATATAAAGATATTTGGATTCTCATAAGGGAAAAACTCGTTCCGTTATGTGGCGTGGTCTTATGAGATATCGTTTACTTGTTCAACTATTTTTAACTGTTTTACTCACACCAGTCCCATGACTGACCCGGAGTTTACTTTGTTGTTTTCCCTAAACTCTTGGGTGCCTAAATTTGTATGGGCAGTCAAGTAGTCGGGATTTACAGATACATTGAAGAGCTGGAGCTGGAGGCTCCAGGATCATATAGCTATTATTATTCCACTGTGTTGTAAGTGCTGTACTTTGATAATGATGTATATTCAAATACACATGTATATTTCAAAGTTATGTTACATATATTATATGTTATTCGTTCCGCTGTGAGATTCGTGTTACTCTGATGTTGTGTTCTTCTTCTTCTTCTATTCTAATTTTCTATCTTATCTTTCCTCACCCTCTAATTTCTTTCACTAATTACTAGGATTTTTCGTGTTTTGGTTATCGACATCGTGTTTATGTCGATAACCAAAGTCGCTCAAAATCCGGGTCGTTACACTATTATATAGATAAAAATTATATTTTTAAATCGCTATTATATAGTGTAACACCCCAAGTCCATTAATGTCACTCACAAAGGGAATGCATTAACTTCCATGGAGGTTATAAGTAAATATAGAACAGTAAAATTACATCAAGACAGATATAAGATAGTACTTGGAAATTAAAAAAAAACTTTATTTCATTGCAGTAGAAGTCAAAACATGTTTGATTACATCTTAATACCATAAATCAGAGTCAAGTACAATATCCATCTTGATAAAGCAAATACATAATCCCATTACATAAATAGCCATTAAAGAAGATAACGAGCTGGACTTTACTTCAACAGTCCTAGCTTTCCAATAGAGACAAGCAATCCAATCAGGCTCCACTAGAGCTGGGTCCAACCTGAGGACCTGGAGGGAGAAAAATGTGGAAAAGAGGGGGTCAGACATAAAGTCTGGCGAGTATGATAATTCTACAATACTATTATTAAAATAACTGGACTAAGGCATAAGCTGGCAAAACAAGGAAATGTCTATGAAAGAGCAGATTAAGGACATAGACAATCGCTAAAGGAAACGTTATAGGCGCTCCTAAATACTAAAGGATAAACACTATACTGCACCACACCAGTCACCCTAAAGATTGATCCCACTTAGCTTCACTTAGAAACATTCTTAATGGCTTTACGTACTCCTAGCTGACTACCTAGGTGCCGCCTGCCCCTATCTCCACTAGGTGTACCCCACTTTCTATTTTTCGATCGGCTCCCTACTCGTAGATACCCGTGCTGGCCCCACAGTGGGGTGTATCATTCCCCTAAAGTGGCAACCTGATATAACGGAGATGCACGGCTTATACCTACACGATGCAACAACGTCTTACCTACCAGCCCGGGTCAACACACGCATATGAAACCCGTTGGACTTGCGTTGCCACCGCTCCCTGTTTTGTCCTCTTATAGTCAAACCCAGTATGCGTGTCCCGTCCTCGACTTGGGTCGAGCCCACAAAGATACGTATTGGGATACTGGTTGAAATGGGCCCCCATTATCTCCCACAAGCATTCCACCTAAGCTTGTCCCCTTAGTCAATCCCACTTAACCAACTATTCATGTTCGTTACATGTGTGTTTGGTTAAGTCTAATCGTATTTCAAATGCCTCTAAAGGCAACCAATAGATTCATCATGCCACCCAAAGCACCTACTTAACCCCCATGTCCCACCTTACATGTTTATCTGGTTAAGTATTTCTTAATTCATTAGGACCATAACCTCATAAAGACCTCTCACATTAGACTGGCATTTATGGCAGTTGGATTTGCCGGGCGGGTCCGGGCAGTCTTACACCATAAAAGAGTCTAACCTCGTGTCTTTACAACTGTTATGCTTTAGTTTGGGCCTAGGACCTCTCACATTGGGCCGACATTTGTGACTACTGGATTTGTCAGGCGGGTCCGGGCAGGTTTACGTCACAAACGGGTCCAACCTCGTGTCCTAAGCATTGATTATTATTAATAATCCACTTTCCCCAATTTTAATAATTCCCTATTTGAATTATTAATTAATTCCAAATTTAGAAATGTCCATAATTGACTCAATTATGGACATCCATTTAAGGCATGCAAAATCATATCAATTGCACCCCAATTTATTAATTTCCTAATATTACACTTACCCCACTTTTGAACGTTTATTCGCAAAATGTATGCTAGACCCGATTAGTCTAACTCATAGCATAAAAGAAAATATTCACAACAACAACATATATATGTGACTAAATGAATCCTAACAAGGGGTGAAACTTGCATATATCAAAATTACAACTTGCATAAGGTTATACATGTCATGGGTCTAAGGGTGTCAACTTATTCATAATTCACATAATATGATTTTGATCAAGTTCCATAAACTTGTATTGGACATGTGTGAATCAACATCATTAACAATATGGTTTTATATGGGTACACCTAACTCAATAGGCAAATTCCCAAAAAAATGAAAATTCATTTAATCATAGATTCATGTATATGGGTACACCTAACTTAATAGGCAAATTCCCATATTCAAGATCCAATTAATTTGTAGATTCATGCATATGGGTACACCTAACTCAATAGGCAAATTCCCATAATCAAGATCTATTATAAAAAAACATAAACTTTAAACATGATCCAGTTCGCATAAATAATAACATCATGATTTTACAACTTGCATGATTCAACACAACTTAACATGACATCATTATCATATAACATAAGTATTTCAACATATGTGATAATATGAGATCTACAACATATGTAAGATTTACAACATAGCATATCATAATTTGCAACATAGCTTGATATGATTTACAACACAGCATAGCATAATTTACAACATGGCATAACATGATTTATAACATAGCATAGCATGATTAATCACATATGACATAGCATAGGATTATTTACAACATAATCACTACAACATAGCAACATAATAGCATAACAAGAGATCCACAACATAATTTACAAATACATAACAATTCATATCACTTTCTTGTGATCCATTCATAACTTAATCAAATTATTTTATAATAACATTGTGAGAATCAGCATACTCACAAAAAGAAGAGAAATAGAAAGAGTCTTTGATTTAATTTGTTTGTTGAGTAGATTTAGTTGTAGGCTAGGCTTTCTCCTTCTTCTTTAGTTTGTGACGGCTATGCTGAACTCCATGGCAACGGCATGTCGGTAGCTCTCCAATTTTTCATATGAATTAGAATGAGAGACTACCCACTTATTTATAGAATTTAGGATTCATTTAGGCCATTAGATTTAACCTAGAAATAACCGCAGCCATTCAGACCAGATGGGGTTTATCTTATTGACTCAGCAATGAGTCAGAAGCGACCCAGCAAACACTCAGCAAATTAATAAACTTCTATTCATGTTTACATTAACTGCCCATATATATATATATATATATATATATATATATATACACACACACGCACCTATTCATGAATTCAAATTAATCCATAATTAACTTATGACCATTTCTACACATTAATTTTCCAATTAATGTCTTAATTCCATTTTTCGCCTTTTAAGGCAATTCACATATCTCAAATTTGTTATATGCCTTTTTAAGGCTATTTCGTGCAAATTCTCAACATTAATTCTTTTAATTTGTGAATATTAGAATTAACAGAAATACGGGGTGTTACATTCTCCCCTCCTTAAGGGATTTCGACCCCGAAATCTTCAAGTTTATATCCTATCATTAACCATCTACTCAATCAACAAACACAGGCATCCATTGTCCTTATAGACTTCTAATGCTTTTATGTTTAAATGTATAGTGTGTGTATATGTCCGTATCTAATGCAAAATCAGGCGGTCCACTGATTCAGTTGACCTCCTTGATGCAAGTCATGATAGTGCCATGCATCCATTATGTATGCAAAAGATCCTAATTGCTTACATACTACTTCTATATGCGTGCACATTTTGCATCCATCATACACGAGCAACCACTAGCAAACACTTGCATCCATTTTGCATCCATCATACATAACATGTCTCAAACACATGTTTCAACCGTAGGATTATCCTAACTAAAGGTCAAAGATACTAATGAGAGGACATACTAAAGATAAGATAAGATAAGCTAAGTGATAAAGGAGAAATTAAAAGACATACCCTTAAAAAGAAAAGGGTACAACGAACGCATCTTCTCTTTTGTCTCCCAAGTAGCGTTGCTCTCATCATCTCCCCATTGCACCTTAACTAGTCTGACCTCTCGATTCCTCAACTTTTTGATCTCCGACCCAAGAATGCATGTAGGAGCTCGTCTAATTGTTGCATCACGCTCTATTTCCACCTCTTTAAGCAAGCTCGGCTCTACCACCTCCGCGGTCTTGTGCAAACACTTCCTCAAATGTGATACATGGAATACGTCGTGTACTCCACTAAGTTTTTCAGGCAACTCCACCCTATACGCCATCTTCCAAATCCTGTCTTTTATAGGGAACGGCCCTACAAACCTTGGCGCTAATTTCCCAACGGACCCATAGCGAACAACATTCCGTGACGGAGACACTTTGATAAAAACCATGTCCCCAATGTCAAACTCAAGATCTGTCCTCCTCTTATCAGCATACGATTTCTGCCTATCTTGTGCTTCTTTCATCCTCCTTCGAATCAAATCAATCTTCTCTGAGGTTTCCCTAACCATATCGGGCCCAAGTAGGATTTTATCGGTAGATTCCCACCAACATGTAGGCGAACGGCAAGGCCTTCCATAAAGAGCTTCGAAAGGTGCCATGCCAATACTAGACTGAAAGCTATTATTATATGCGAATTCTACCAACGGAAGGTGCTCTTCCCATGTACCCCCAAAGTCTAGGATACAAAGCCTTAAAAGATCCTCTAGAATACGATTCACCCTCTCGGTCTGGCCGTCCGTCTGAGGATGATATGCGGTGCTCAAACATAGTTGAGTCCCTACCGCCTCTTGTAAACTCTTCCAAAATTCGCTAGTGAAGATGGGATCATGGTCGCTTACTATACTAGAAGGAATACCGTGCAAACGAACTATCTCTTTAATGTATACAGAAGCCAACCACGGAGCAGTCCTCTTACTTTTCACGGGAATAAAATGGGCGCTCTTAGTAAGTCTATCTACTATAACCCAAATCCCCGTATTACCCTTCCTTGATCTGGGTAATCCATCCACAAAATCCATTGAGACGCTTTCCCATTTCCATAGTGGAACTTCCAATGGGTGAAGCAACCCACCGGGTTTCCTTTGTTCCGCTTTTACTCGTTGGCACACCAAGCATCTAGCGACGTACTCGGCCACATCCTTCTTCATACCGGCCCAAAAGAAAACCCGCTTCATATCTTTGTACATCTTGTCTCCGCCGGGATGAATGGTCATCTTTTAGCGATGAGCATCATCAAGAATGGCCTTCCTTAAGTCTTCGTCTTGTGGTACACAAAGTCTATTATCCCTTCGTAACCAACCCTTATCGTCTAGGGTATACCTACGAAGATGGCTAGACGACTCCCCTCCTTTGAGCTTTTCTACTATCTCAACCAACTGTGGGTCGTCTTGCTATGCCTCACCAACTCGTCCTAGAAGTGTAGGTCTAACCTCCAAGGATGCTAACAAACCAGGTACTCGGTCAATGGAGGGTCTAAAGTCAAACATGGAGATGAATTCTAAGCTTCGTCGTTCAACAAACAACGGACTCAAGGACAACCTTTTCCTACTTAAGGCGTCTGCTACCACGTTACCCTTGCCCGGGGTATATGCTATTTCAAAATCGTAGGAGGTTAAGAATTCCATCCACCGTTGCTGCCTTGAATTCAAATCCTTCTGAGAGAATAAGTATTTTAATGATTTGTGGTCAGTGAACAGTTCGAATTTCTCACCAAGAAGATAGTGACGCCAAGACTTAAGCGCGAAAACAATTGCGGCTAACTCAAGGTCATGCGTAGGGTAATTCTTTTCATGAACCCTCAACTGCCTTCCACCATAGGCTATTACTCTTCCCTCTTGCATGAGGACCGCGCCAAGTCCTGTCCCACAAGCATCAGTATAGACGGTAAACGGTTCCCATCTGGCATCACTAAGACTGGGGCTGAAGTTAAGGCTCTCTTTAAACGTTGGAACGCATCATCACAATCTTCGTCCCACGTAAAACCCAGGTTCTTCTTCGTTAACCGTGTTAATGGAGCTGATATTTTTGCGAAGTCTTTGATAAACTTCCTATAATAGCCAGCCAACCCCAAGAAACTTCTTACTTAGGTTACATTTTTAGGGACCTTCCAATCTTGGATGGCCACCACCTTTGCGGGATCCACTGCTATCCCTTCCTTGGAAACCACGTGCCCTAAGAACCGTACTTCTTTCCTCTAGAAGTGACACTTAGAAAAATTTTCCTTAAGGTTATGCGCTCGAAGGGTTTCCAACACTTCCCTAAGATGTAGGGCATGCTCTTCTTCATTCTTAGAAAAGACTAAGATGTCATCCACAAAGACCACCACGAATTTGTTAAGGTACTCCCTAAACACCCTACTCATCAAATCAAAAAAATATGCGGGGGCGTTTGTCAAACCAAAGGGTGTCACTAGCCATTCATAGAATCCGTCAGGAGTCCTAAAAGCAGTCTCATCTATACTATCCTCAGCCACTCTCAGTTGATGAAAGCCAGTGGCTAAGTCCAACTGCGAAAACACTGAGGCGCCAACTAACTGATCTAAGAGATCGTCAATCCTCGGCAGTGGGTGTCGGTTCTTTTTAGTGAGCTTGTTTAGTTCTCTATAGTCCACACAAAGTCTAAGGGACCCATCCGCCTTTGTAGCAAATACTACTGGAGCACCCCACTCTGATATACTACGTCTTATGAACCCCTTCTCAAGCAACTCCTTCACTTGCTTATTGAGTTCCCTCCTTTCACGAGGAGCCATGTGGCGCACTGGCAAAGATACGGGTTTAGCATTATCCACAAGATAAATTCGAAAGTCTATCTCCCGCTTTGGAGGTAAGTCCTTCACCTCCTCAAACACATCCGGATATTCCCGGACCACCTCTACCGTTCGCAGATTCTCTACAGACGCGTCAAGCGATTCAAGATAACTTAGCATAACGGAATTTATGGGATTACAAAAGATGTCGAGAGCATTACCAAGGCGAGTCACAAGCCTAACTACTCTCCTTTCACAATCAAGAATGGCCCCATTTCTAGATAACCAATCCATTCCTAAAATTAGCCCATAGCCCGTGAAGCCCAATACATAAGCATCACATCTATATTCAACGCTAAGTATAGGGATTTTCAAATCCAAACATATCATGGTCAAATGAGCCGAACCCCCAATTGGATTTGAAACAACCAAGGGATCCTCTACTAAACTGGTGTTCAAGTGCAGTAATTCAACTAATGATGCAGAGATAGACGAATGAGATGCGCCAGAATCGAATAAGGTATGGACAGGATGATCAAACAGACAAACTAAGCTTTCAACAGAAATTGTTCTACCTCTTTCTTGCAGCGGTGGGGCCGCAATAGCCTGAACTTGCCCCCTTGCCTGCCCTGGTGCCATAAGAGCCTGCACCTGTCCTCCCGAGGTAGACCCTTCCCTCTGCCCCTTCTTTGGGCAGTCCTTCACCAAATGTCCCGCATCTCCACAATGAAAACAACCAGTCTTCTTTTTCTTTCTACAGTCTTTGCTGAGATGGCCAGGCGTCCCACAATTGAAGCATCTCTTCTTCCCTTTGCCATTATTGTTTTTACCACCCTTCTTATTTTGCTGTTGGGGTTTCTTCTGATCCCCTTTCTTTTCAACTGCCTTATCCTCATGCATAAGTGCCATTTCTACTAGCCTTTCAAAGGTGGCTCCCATAGGGATGTGGGTCATAGCCAATCCTTGCAACGGTTCATTCAAGCCTCTAACGAACCTCAAAGCTTTCTTCTCTGGCGTGTTCACCAACTCCAAGCCAAACCTTGCTAACTGATTAAATTTATTGACATACTCCTTCACTGATAAGCTCCCTTGCTTTAATGTCAGGAATTTTTCCATATTTAAATTCTCCTCTGCCCTTGAAAGAAACTTTGCCTCAAACCTTCGTCTGAAATCCGCCCATGAATCAACTGGACGTTCCCCGTTAGTGACCTCCCACCAAAACGAGGCCTCTCCCTTCATTAACCAAGCAGCTAAACGGACTTTCCTCCCATCTTCCACTTCAAAGATATCCAACAATTCCTCAGTCTCCTTAAGCCAGTCTCTGGCCTCCACAAACGTCTCAGTCCCTTGAAAAGTTTTTCCTCCCATAGCCTTAAATTCCTTGCACGTCTTTGCAAAAGTGTCAACACGAGGAGGAGGAGGAGGAGGAATGGGTGCAACTGGGGGTAGAGGAACATCTGCTGGGCCTGCAGTGGTGGCCCTAGCCTCTAAATATCTCCTAAACCACCCTGGAATCGTCACACCTTCTGGGAGATTAAGATCTTCAGCCATGCTGAAACGAAAAAGGAAAGATTCAAAATGGAGAATTTGAAAGATAAAGATAAGGATATGGCTATTTGGGATTATGTTTTTCATAAAAACTTTCTCTAAATAACATGTTTTTGAAAGCACTTCTTCCAAAAATACTTTAGAAAAATATTTTTCTAAAAATTTTATCTGTTCTGGTAACCTCATGCTCTGATACCACGTGTAACACCCCACGTCCATTAATGTCACTCACAAAGGGAATGCATTAACTTCCATGGAGGTTATAAGTAAATATAGAACAGTAAAATTACATCAAGACAGATATAAGATAGTACTTAGAAATTAAAAAAAACTTTATTTCATTGCAGCAGAAGTCAAAACATGTTTGATTACATCTTAATACCATAAATCAGAGTCAAGTACAATATCCATCTTGATAAAGCAAATACATAATCCCATTACATAAACAGCCATTAAAGAAGATAACGAGCTGGACTTTACTTCAGTAGTCCTAGCTTTCCAAAAGAGACAAGCAATCCAATCAGGCTCCACTAGAGCTGGGTCCAACCTGAGGACCTGGAGGGAGAAAAATGTGGAAAAGAGGGGGTCAGACATAAAGTCTGGCGAGTATGATAATTCTACAATACTATTATTAAAATAACCGGACTAAGGCATAAGCTGGCAAAACAAGGAAATGTCTATGAAAGAGCAGATTAAGGACATAGACAATCGCTAAAGGAAACGTTATAGGTGCTCCTAAATACTAAAGGATAAACACTATATTGCACCACACCAGTCACCCTAAAGATTGATCCCACTTAGCTTCACTTAGAAACATTCCTAATGGCTTTACGTACTCCTAGCTGACTACATAGGTGCCGCCTGCCCCTATCTCCACTAGGTGTACCCCACTTTCTATTTTTCGATCGGCTCCCTACTCGTAGATACCCGTGTTGGCCCCACAGTGGGGTGTATCATTCCCCTAAAGTGGCAACCCGATATAATGGAGATGCACGGCTTATACCTACACGATGCAACAACGTCTTACCTACCAGCCCGGGTCCACACACGCATATGAAACCCGTTGGACTTGCGTTGCCACCGCTCCCTGTTTTGGCCTCTTATAGTCAAACCCAGTATGCGTGTCCCGTCCTCTACTTGGGTCGAGCCCACAAAGATACGTTTTGGGATACTGGTTGAAATGGGCCTCCATTATCTCCCACAAGCATTCCACCTAAGCTTGTCCCCTTAGTCAATCCCACTTAACCCACTATTCATGTTCGTTACATGTGTGTTTGGTTAAGTCTAATCGTATTTCAAATGCCCCTAAAGGCAACCACTAGATTCCTCATGCCACCCAAAGCACCTACTTAACCCCCATGTCCCACCTTACATGATTATCTGGTTAAGTATTTCTTAATTCATTAGGACCATAACCTCATAAAGACCTCTCACATTAGACTGGCATTTATGGCAGCTGGATTTGCCGGGCGGGTCCGGGCAGTCTTACACCATAAAAGAGTCTAACCTCGTGTCTTTACAACTGTTATGCTTTAGTTTGGGCCTAGGACCTCTCACATTGGGCCGACATTTGTGACTACTGGATTTGCCGGGCGGGTCCGGGCAGGTTTACGTCACAAACGGGTCCAACCTCGTGTCCCAAGCATTGATTATTATTAATAATCCACTTTCCCCAATTTTAATAATTCCCTATTTGAATTATTAATTAATTCCAAATTTAGCAATGTCCATAATTGACTCAATTATGGACATCCATTTAAGGCATGCAAAATCATATCAATTGCACCCCAATTTATTAATTTCCTAATATTACCGCTACCCCACGTTTGAACGTTTATTCGCAAAATGTATGCTAGACCCGATTAGTCTAACTCATAGCATAAAAGAAAATATTCACAACAACAACATATATATGTGACTAAATGAATCCTAACAAGGGGTGAAACTTTCATATATCAAAATTACAACTTGCATAAGGTTATACATGTCATGGGTCTAAGGGTGTCAACTTATTCATAATTCACATAATATGATTTTGATCAAGTTCCATAAACTTGTATTGTACATGTGTGAATCAACATCATTAACAATATGGTTTTATATGGGTACACCTAACTCAATAGGCAAATTCCCAAAAATCAAAATTCATTTAATCATAGATTCATGTATATGGGTACACCTAACTTAATAGGCAAATTCCCGTATTCAAGATCCAATTAATTTGTAGATTCATGCATGTGGGTACACCTAACTAAATAGGCAAATTCCCATAATCAAGATCTATTATAAAAAAACATAAACTTTAAACATGATCCAATTCGCATAAATAATAACATCATGATTTTACAACTTGCATGATTCAACACAACTTAACATGACATCATTATCATATAACATAAGTATTTCAACATATGTGATAATATGAGATCTACAACATATGTAAGATTTACAACATAGCATATCATAATTTGCAACATAGCTTGATATGATTTACAACACAGCATAGCATAATTTACAACATGGCATAACATGATTTATAACATAGCATAGCATGATTAATCACATATGACATAGCATAGGATTATTTACAACATAATCACTACAACATAGCAACATAATAGCATAACAAGAGATCCACAACATAATTTACAAATACATAACAATTCATATCACTTTCTTGTGATCCATTCATAACTTAATCAAATTATTTTATAATAACATTGTGAGAATCAGCATACTCACAAAAAGAAGAGAAATAGAAAGAGTCTTTGATTTAATTTGTTTGTTGAGTAGATTTAGTTGTAGGCTAGGCTTTCTCCTTCTTCTTTAGTTTGTGACGGCTACGCTGAACTCCATGGCAACGGCATGTCGGTAGCTCTCCAATTTTTCATATGAATTAGAATGAGAGACTACCCACTTATTTATAGAATTTAGGATTCATTTAGGCCATTAGATTTAACCTAGAAATAACCGCAGCCATTCAGACCAGATGGGGTTTATCTTATTGACTCAGCAATGAGTCAGAAGTGACTCAGCAAACACTCAACAAATTAATAAGCTTCTATTCATGTTTACATTAACTGCCCATATATATATAAATATATATATATATATACACACGCACCTATTCATGAATTCAAATTAATCCATAATTAACTTATGACCATTTCTACACATTAATTTTCCAATTAATGTCTTAATTCCATTTTTCGCCTTTTAAGGCAATTCACATATCTCAAATTTGTTATATGCCTTTTTAAGGCTATTTCGTGCAAATTCTCAATATTAATTCTTTTAATTTGTGAATATTAGAATTAACAGAAATACGGGGTGTTACATATAGATAAAAATTTCAACTTTTCTATTTTAAAAATCTAATCTTTTCTATTTTGAAAATCTAATTTTTTCTATTTTAAAAATCTAATCTTTTCTATTTTAAAAATCTAATATTTCTATTTTAAAAATCTAATCTTTTCTATTTTAAAAATCTAATCTTTTCTATTTTAAAAATCTAATCTTTTCTATAGAGATCGGAATTTTATAGTGTAAGAAAAAAAATCAGACTTTACATGTTTAAATAAATAAATAAAACTAAATTAAATCAAATTAAAACTCACCGTAAATCAACCTTGGACTGTCAGACTAAGGTGGAAGGGCGGAGGCTCGCGCTGGGGTCGAGGAAGTGGCCAGCGCGATGGCTGTTGCGATCTAGGGCTGGCGCGAGGTCGACTGGGGCTTGGGGGAGGCTCTGCCGCGACTGGAGGGAGAGGAGGACACGCAGCAGGAGGAGGGGAGCGGAAGGCAGTGGCGGTGGGGCCGCGACGTCGATGTGGGGTGACGGGTTTGGGCTGAAATCGAAGTGGAGAAGAAGAGGGAGAGAGCGAGTGGAGAGGGAGGCGGTAGTGCACCTGCCACCAGCGGCGGCGGTGGCGACGAGCCCCCCCTGGGATCGTCGATCGCGATCTGCCCCCTTTCCTTTTTTTTCTGTTTTGAAATGAATAGCAAAGAAGAAGGGGGCCAAGGAGATAAAAGGGTTTTTATATATTTAATTATTTTTAAATTTCTAAAAGTTGACTTTTACATACGACCTCTAAACGAGGCCCACCGCCTGTCGTCCCTAGCGTCTTACCCCCATTCCGAACACAATGGGATATGTATCGCAGGCCAATTCGACCGTCTCGATCAGTTTCCGTTAAAATCAACATATAACTCTATATATTGAATTTGAACGTGCATTTCAATTTACCGGGGCCACACACGGAGCCGAAAAATTCCTAAAAAATATTTTCTAGCTTCGTATTGACGATACGGTCCTAACAAAACTAGTTTCGTCGAATTCTAAGACCGTTTGAAAAATGGCCATTTTCCAGTCGATTAAAATCAATTGAAACTGGTCAAACGCGTTTTCCTTTGCTACGCTCACATATTGATTCGAAAAATTATGACATTTGGAATCTAACAATAATTTGACATCACGGATCCAACAAAAGTGGTTTCGTCGAAATCCGAGGTCGTTTGCAAAATTCCCATTTTTAAGGGCCTGAATTCCATAGCGACTATTCAGAATTTTCAACTGGACATATCTTTTGATTCCCGCCATGAAATCTCAGTTTTCCGGATTCGTTGGAAAGATATCATCAATTAGATCCTATTATTTTTTGTTTCACTGAAATCCGATTTATTTTGTACCCGGTGTGTTCAATTGAAGATTGAAATCGAATTATCGAATTATCGAACTACCGCGCCATTTTCAATTCTATTTATAATTATATATATAATTATTTATATTCTAACGACGACGTATATAATATATACGTTCAATTCTATATTCAAAATAAATTTCTCATGGATATTATTTAAAATAATCTATTTTAAATGTTCAAAATTCGCTAAAATTGCCAAAATAAAAATTTTAAACTGGCCCCGATTTTCGGGTTGTTACACCAGATTTCAGTGAAACCAGAAATATTTGAATCTGTTTGAAAATATCTTTTCAACGAATGTGAAAAATCCAGATTTCATAACGGGAATAAAAAGTTTTGTCCAGTTGAAAATTCAGAACAGTCGCTATGGAATTTATACAATATATAGCCCTTAAAAAAGCCATTTTGCAAACGACCTCCGTTTTCGACGAGACCACTTTTGCTGGATCCGGAATGTCAAATTATCGCTAGATTCTAATTTTCATAATTTTTGGAATTAATATGTGAGCGTGGTGAATTTAAACGTGTTTGGTCAATTCAGTTAATCGACTGGAAAATGACCTTTTTTAAACGGTCTCCAAATTCGACGAAATTAGTTTTGTTAGGTCCTTATCGTCTAAGCATAGCTAGATTTATTTTTCTGGAATTTTTAGAGTTAGTATGTGACCCTGGTAAATTAAAATGTACGTTTCAAATAAGATATATATTGATTTATATTTTAATTTTGATAAATACCGATCATAACAGTCGGATCGGCTTACGGGACATATCTATTGTGTCCGGAATGGGGTTATTTAGCTAGGGGCAATAGTTGTTAGGTTTGATTTGGAGTTCGTATGGATAAACATGCAATTTTGGATTTAAAAGAATTAAATAATATAAAATAATAAATTAAAAAACCTTTAAAACCCTAATTCCCTAACCCTATAACGCAGCCTCCATCTTTATTAAAATAATGGCCTATTTTGTCCCAAATTCCACCCCAAAATTCATGAAATCCATCTCGTTTTAAATCATGAAATCAGAACGTAAATTCAAGAGGTTTCCATCATCTACGATTTGACCTAGGTTTGGTGAATTCTGGTGGCGTGTGGAGCTCGAATTTCCACTGTGAAGTGGCGTCGTTCGCCACTGATTCTAGCGACGTGGAGGCGATCGAACTGGCTGGGTTTCTGAGGGATGGCGCAACTCTCAAAGATGATTGACGTGGGGGTGGTGGATCTGGGTGAAGATGGTCGTGGCGGCGACGTTTGGCGATGAAGGGTTTGGAGCTACTGACGACGAGGTGTAGAAGGTTTTTAACAGGGAAAGGGTGAGTTTATTCTTACTAATTCCTTTGTTAATTAAATAAAAAAAATGAAGTTATCTTAAAAAAAATATAAGTAGCTTTGAATAAAAATTTGACATTTATTTATATACCTTGATATTAAAAATATTATTTATTTATATATATAACATGAGTAAAAATAAGATTTTTATAAATAAGAATTTTAGAAATAAAAATAAGTTTTTTAGAAATAAAAATAAGATTTTTGTAAATTAAAAATATGATTTTTATAAAATAGCTTTGTAAATTAAAAATATGATTTTTATAAAATAGCTTTGTAAATTAGAAATATGATTTTTATAAAAAATAGCATTATAAATTAGAAATATGATTTTTATAAAAAATAGCAGTGTAAATTAGAAATATGATTTATATAAAATAGCATTGTAAATTAAAAATATGATCTTTAGTTTATAAAGATATGATTTTTAAGTTAGTGAAAAATATGATTTCATTGAAATGAAAAATACGATTTCATTGAATTGAAATATATGATTTCTTTGTAAATAGAAAATATGATTTCTTAGATTAGAAAAATAAGATTTTTCATTGTATAAAAATAAGATTTTTCATTTAATAAAAATTTGATTTTTATTATATATAAAGCAAAATAAAAATATGATTTTTATTATATATGAAGCATTTTAAAAATATAATTTTTATAATGAAGTAGCGATGTAAAGATATGATTTTTATATATAAAACTGAATTATAAAAATGTGATTTTTATATACGAAGTAGCAGTATAAAAATATTATTTTTATAAAGATAGCGTTGAAATAAAAATGTGATTTTTAACATATAAACCGCTTGAAAACAGATTGTGATGGAACCGGTTGGAAGCTAACAAAATCAAAACCGTTAAATTAAAGACTGACGGAGTGGAAACCAAAGACGAGAACTTCTCCTCTAATTTATTTTATTGTTAAATATATATACTAGGATGAAGACGATGCTTAGAAGCACCCGACACCTTTGTTTGAAACCATGTTTGTTTGGTTGTTTGGTTGTTTGGTTGATTGGATTATTTGTTTGAATTTGGTTTGGGAAGTGAAATGAATTGATTAGAATTCGGTTTGTATATGGTGCGAGCCATTATGTAATGACCCGGGGATTTTTGAGATCCTGGATATCAGCATACAATACTATGTCGACTATTCAAGCATTGAAAACATCGGATAGTCTATGAAAGAAATTAGAGGGTGAGAATAGATAAGATAGAAACTTAGAATAGAAGAAGAAGAACATACAACATCAGAGTAACACGAATCTCATAGTGGAATGAACAACATATAATAGATAACCTATCTTTGAAATAAAATTAGTATATGTATACTGTAACATTATCAGAGTATAAACTTACAACACAGCGGAAATAAATAATAGCTATATATTCCTGAAGCCTCCTGCTCCAGGCTCTCCAAGTATATCTGTAAAATCCTAACTACTTGACTGCCCATACAAAATTGGACACCCAAGAATTTAGGGAAAACAAAACAAAATAAACTTTGGGTCAGTCATAGGACTGGTGTGAGTAAAACAGTTTAAAACACTTTGAGCAATTAAATGATATCTCATAAGACCATGCCGTATAACAGAACAGGTTTTTTCCTTATAAAAATCCAAATCAATTTGATTTAACTTTCAAATCATTTTTGAAAGAAACGATAATCTTTATATCAAAACTCACTGACATTATAATAGTGTCTACCAACCACAATATAATAATCATCTAGCAGAAACTCTTTCATCTCACGTTCTACATATATAGTATATAATCAAAACCTCGAGCACTTATTGGATAATGGAATACCAACTATGATAAGGTATGGAACCACCTTCCGATAGTGTACCTCTAGAGAGGAATACACAGGGTTCAACAAGAACATCTTGCAAACCGGCCATACACGACCGACCACTCATTTCGCTTGAGTGTATCGAATGTATATCACCAACGATTGGGATCAACAACCATTTCCCGAATGGGACAACATCGAATAGATTAAAGAATGAAATGAATATCTCTAGATAGGTGATAATACACCCTACTTGGCAGCAAACCACTTAGCTATGCTGCCTGCTTGATTTTTGTCATTTCCCGGTTGTGAGGTTAGAGGCCACACTTATCTCTGGCAGATCACACATTTATTCACTTTGAATGTTACATCATCATACCTGCCAAATAACAAATTGATTTCCCCAAAAATACAACGGGTATACAGCTAAGAGAAACGAATTCCTCCGCCACCAAACCTATATACGTTTGAAGAGATCAACTTACGTGATCCATTTTATATACTCTGTCAGACATTCTTCCATACAGGTTGTCCCAGGACTGGACAAACCGAAGGCACTATTCTGTAAATAAAACAACCTTTGCATAACTCCATCTTCAATTATCTTCATAATATTTGATCGCAACGCTAACGTCTATACAGAGTGGTTTTCAGATAATGAGCCTGATCCTGGTCTCTCCGTATTGACGACGGAAAAATGGTCAAAAACTTCGATAGTCAGTGAGTTAACTATCAAAGAAAAACATGTGTGCAAACAACGTTAGTATCTCCAAATGGAAATCTTAACGAGCAAATCATCAATCAACACTGAACCACTTTAATTTAATTTGTCATTCAATTATCCATTTCCCTATTCCTATTTCCATATATTCAACATTTCTTATTTTCTAAATTTAGAAAACATACATTATAAACAATGGAAAACATTTCCATTTCTTATATTCTATATTAGAAAACATTTCTAATTCTTATTTGGAAAACATTTCCAAAACTCCTTCATTGAATTTAAACAGATGTTTAAATAAAACATCGCTATGCCAATTCAAAAGATTACACTGATTAACTAATTTCACTTAACCAACCTTCACTATCGAACCTTAAACATTCCTTAGTTAAAAGCGAAGCCAATCAAGTTGGGGTATAACTACCTCTCAGACCTTAACTGAACTACATTTCTAACTTCAAAATAGATAAGGTTCACCTTTTAAACCTCTAACAAACTTCCTTACGTAACTCTCGGATTCAATTTACAAATCCACTTCTTTATTGAAGACACTTATTATAACTATAGCGTTATAATCCCTAATTCTGAAATATCTAACTTCAAAATATAAATTTTATTTATTACTTTGGATAAATAAACAAACAACAATTTATTAGTAAATAGATAAATCTTTATTTAAAACGGAAAGTGAATAGTACTTTCCCGAATTCGATATAATCGAATTTCTACACATAACTCTCTTTCGAATAATCTTTATTCGATAACTCCTTTCGAATAAACTATATTCGATTAACTCCTTTCGAATAAACTGTATTCGATTAACTCCTTTCGAATAAACTGTATTCGATTAACTCTTTTCGAATAAAATATATTTGATTAACTCCTTTTGAATAAACTATATTCGATTAACTCCTTTCGAATAAACTATATTCGATTAAATCCTTTCGAATAAACTACATTCGGTTAACTCCTTTTGAATAAACTATATTCAATTACTCCTTTAACTCTATTCGAATAAACTATATTCGATAACTCCTTTCGAATAACTAATATTTGATAACTCCTTTTGAATAAACTATATTCGATTATTCCTTTAACTCTATTCGAATAAACTACATTTGATAACTCCTTTCGAATAATTATGTTCGATAACTCCTTTCGAATAACTAATATTCGATAACCTCTTTTTTTGAATAACCTTATTCGATAATTCTTTCTTTGAATAAACTATATTTGAATAATCTCTAATCCGACTAACTCTAATTCAATTAACTCTATTCGAATAACTAATATTCGACTAACTCTTGTTCGATTAACTCTATTCAATTAACTCTGACTCGATTAACTCTAATTCTAATCGATTAACTCTGACTCGATTAACTCTAACTCTAATCGATAAACTCTAACTCTAATCAATTTACTCTAATTCTAATCGATTAACTATAATCGATTAACTCTATCCGATTAATTCTAACTCGATTAACTCTAATCGGTTTACTCTTTTATATAATCCATTAAGTTTGATTTCGTATTTTAAAATAATATTCCATTTCAAAATTCTATATATACTTCTATTTATAGAATTTTTCATACAAAATCTCTTTTCTATTTCTAACACTTAAATCTCCTTTAAAATTCCCTTTTATAAATATATTTATTTACCAAATAAATATTTCCTTTTAACTCCATTTATTTATCAAATAATTCTCTTTTTTATCTTTATTTATTTTCTAAATAAATAATTCTTTTTCAATTCTATTTAACAAATAAATATTCCTTTTATAAAATTCTTTGATATTATCATTATTTTCTTTTATAATATCCATTTCCTTTTATATATAAAATCCATTGATTTTATATAAATAAACTATTTCCAAAATACACTTTGAAAAAACCCCTTTTCTACATCCCAGTATTTCTTACGGTATTTAAAATACCAAATAACAATGATAAATATCATTTAAACACACATAGACATCGACAGAGACTATATCACATCAAATATTACAATATATGAAAAACAGTAAAATAAATGTTGAGGAATCCAGTTGGATTCCTCCGACCTGTTACCCTGCATCCACAGATGTTACACAATATAATTCACATCAATTTCATTTCAATATGAAATGTTCCTGTAAGCAGAATCAATGTTTGATTAACGATATATATATATATATCATTATCTATAATTTCAAACAATCAATCAGCAATTCAATCAAACAGTGAACACACAGATATCAATAATCATTTATCAGTTGTAAAAATACGTTATAAAATATAACTGATAGAGTTGGTGAGTTTTACTCACACTGGACAGTTATCGTTATATAACGATTTACTATCTTTGATTCAGATGGACAATTTATTTTGCAATAAATTATGATGAGCTCTAATTCACTCCTAGTCAGTTCCATGGCGTGCCACCGTCCATACGATCCTAACGGCTCCTGTTTTATCCAATTCCGATAACGTATGATCCGGATATTAGAATTTACAAGTTGGTACACTATTGAAAATAAAACTAAACTTAGTTTTACTTAATTTAGGCCTTACCAATTTGTTCCCGCCCATATACTTAATTAAAGTGCCCAAACCCGTTTGCAACCTTCTTCCTCCTCAATGTCGATCGTGACCTTCCAGTAAATCCTCCCCCATTACGCCAATTTCCATACCAATACATTCTTCACTTGAATTTTACAAATTACCAAAATCATTTAATACACTTTCACCCTCAACAGCCTACCCGAACTCATCCTTCCATTAACCCATTCGAACTCCTTCTTCTCACTGTTTACGCGCTCAGCTCTTCATGGCCATGACGTTCTTACCACCTGTACTCCCTCTACAAACAACCGAAATAAAAAACAAGTACACCATCGTTCATCTCCTTTCAATCTCTCCGATTCCACCCCAAACATGAGACGACCCCAAACCCCGTACTAACGGTGGCAAGAGTAATCCTTGGAATATAACACATAATCAGATAACAGCAAAACAAAATTAAATAAATACACCAGATAATGTACAAATAATACACTGGATAAACACAATCATCAGAGTTACACAGTATACAGGACCATACTTAGTACAAATACAGTTCAGTTATACATAAATGTCTACAGCGGAAAACAAAACATAATGTACAATAGGAGCTGAACAGCATAAAAAGAGATAAATTATAGAATCCATCTTCAGCTCCAGCTATCTAGAAAGAGCCAGCTAAAACCTGAATACAAGGCTGCCCATGTAGAAATAGGGGCACCCAAGTTTGCAAGTGAAACAAACTACGAGTCAGTCATGGGACTGGTATGAGAAATCGACTAAACACATTTATAATATGGCTAATCACAGGACCACGCCACTTTCGCGGAACGGGTTTACTCCATTGGATTGCCAGTGCTTTTAAAACAAATAATTCTTTTAAACACCGCAATGCTTTCTATAAAAATGAAGCCATTATAAGATTCAGTTCCCATCACACAATGCAACGCAAACCGGAGGATAGAGTTTTTACCTTATAATGGCCAAAATATGCTTGATACGAATAAAACAAAAGAATTTGATATTATTACTAGTGTTTATATGTTTCAAAAACAACTTCGAATCATAAGTATCAATCATAGACGGCATTAATGCCCCATACCACTATGTCGCCATATATAGGTATACAATCAAAATCGCACGGTCACATATTTGGAAATTGGATTTTCGTCATGAACCGAGGCAAGGGATCGTCCTCACTGAATTCGAGACGCTCTAGCCCGCCCCTTAGGCAAGTACTCAGTCAAGCCTTTGGATCGTCAGGGCCGGTCCACCGATGTGGATTAAAATGCCTGAACACTGCGTTTCCCCACCCTTTGGGGCGTAAATGAGCCAACGAATGGCTCCTTCAGCTTCACATAGTCACCGGTATATCCGAGGCGCCTCTCCATAGCAACAACCACATAGGTGAAAATAATATAAATGTCAGCCAGTTCAAGCATCGACACCACCTCTAGCTAGAAGGAAACACATTCCCTCCCTGATGTCCTCTCCCGTTTCTAGTTCATACCGGGGTGTGAGGCTCGTGAATTCACGTTATACACAAAGCTATGCCACACAGGCGGTGCTTTGATCATCAACCACAAGACTTTGCTTTTCAACAGAAGCCCTGATCACTTCATCTTAGCATGCCACATAGGCAATTGAAACCGTGCAACTGATGGCTATCAATTACATAGAATGAATTCCAATGTCAGACACACAGTCCATTTACAAGTCCGTTCTGGGTCTGAACGAAACCGGAGGCACTATATACCTCGCAAACCCATCGATCTCCTCGTACGTCTGGACGATCACCACTCATTATCCATATTTCAGGATGCCTCTCAATCAGGACATCAGTTACCATCCAAACGAGGTGAAGATTTCATGTCTTCAACCACCGTCTTCATCTTCGATTTCTTATCGTCGATTCAGTTATTCAGAATGGGATAAATTCGGTCTTTCTGAGCAACACGCGTATATAATAAACAAGTGCTACACAAACACAACATACGCATCATTCCAATTCATTAGTCACTAATCGTAAATCAGTAAGAGAAAGATTTCCCCAATATTAACCCCGAAGGCTGAAACCAACATCAGATCAAAATCCAGGAAACCATTCGACTTAGCTAATCTTCAGTTAGTTTCTAAATTTCACATTCCATATCGTTTATAATATTTTATAACGATTTATCGCTATTTTTATTTATTTTAAAATAGCCAATTTATTCAAACGACCCTTCAGGCCATAACGCGGCCGTGACACTGTTTTTCTTTAGATTTGATTTACACATATCTGAAAATCTAACCGTTGGATCTTCACAAAATTTACATCATTAGAAAGATCTTTGCAAAACGAATCCAACGGTTCCAGTTTTGGGAAAATCCGATGGTCTGATCTCCCAGTATACTCGTTTGAAGTTTCGATTTCGAAATATGAACTGCAAAGTCGTTATTTGATTTAGTTTAATTATATATATATATATAATCGATTCTAGCGCTGTTTTTCTTTATATTTGAATTAAACGTTCCAGACAATCCAACCATTGGATCTTTACAAAGTTGGTGTCATTGGAAAGATATTTCCAAAGCGAACCCAACGGTTTCGGTTTCGGGATAATCCAATGGTCGGATCTCCCGCACTAATCGTTTGAATTCACAGTTTCAAAACATGAACTGCATCTTCGTTATTCGATATATTTTAATTATATATATATATATAATCGATTCTTCGATTTCAAAACTATATGCTTTTCATACATTTGATAAAAATGATATTTTTATCCAACTGACATTCACTTCGACACTTCACTATTTTTAACAACTCATGTATATAGTAAAAATGTGATTTTTATTGTAAAACGATTTATATCAAAACACGACTATTTTATATAGTTCAAAAAGATGATAAAAATATGATTTTTATTATAAAACAATTTATTTTAAAACACGAATACCATTCAACACATGAATTTCTATTCAACGAATGAATTTCTTTTCAATACATGAATGTTTTCAATAGTTTGTATATATATAGTAAAAATGTGATTTTTATTCTAAAACAATTTATTTCAAAACATGACTATTTTATATGGTTCATATAGATGTTAAAAATATGATTTTTATTATAAAACAATTTATTTCAAATACGAATACCATCCAACACATGAATTTCTATTCAACGAATGAATTTTTATTCAACACGTGAATGTTTTCTATAGTTTGTATATATATAGTAAAAAATGTGATTTTTATTGCAAAACAATTTATTTCAAAACACGAGTATTTTATATGGTCCATATAGATGTTAAAAATATGATTTTTATTATAAAACAATTTATTTCAAATACGAATACCATTCAACACATGAATTTCTATTCAACACAAGAATATAGTTTCAACAAATGAAAATAATTCTAACACATGAATATCATTCAAAATTTCGGCAGCATAACGGCAGGGTAGTTAAAATCGGGGCCGTCCCTAGTACGGCTCCTCGCTCTACCTTAAAGCCTCGCAGCTTTTAACAATGGGGATTTCATGTATCTAGTTCGCATGCAGGCGGCATGTATATTTTTCCATTTCCACAAGCTAATCCTACGTGGTTACAACCAAATAATTCTCAACCACAAATGGGTATTTTTCAACCACAATCAATCAATTTCAACCACAAACAATTCTTATCAACCATTCGCTATCAACCAATTTTCACACCAACCACAACCAATAAATATCGTCCATGGTTTGTGGACGAGGGGTGTATATATATATATTTATATAATCATTTCACTGCTATTTCAACACATATATAATTTTACAACGCCTATATAACTTATGCATCGACCGTACAACTTATACAACGCTTATACATGAGGTGTACAACGCTTATATAACTCATACATCGACTATATAATTTATACATCGTCGTTTTCCATATCGTTTATAGTTTAGAAATCTCACCTTGGGTTCCACTCCACCAAAAATTGCAAAAGGCTCAGAAAAATAAGCGGTCTCTTCCAGAATGTAGAAGACGTCCACACGAGTCCAATGTCTCTTGTTTCACTGAATTTCGTCAAAAAACGAAAAAGATATGATTTTTATAGTGAAATCAAAAACCGTAGCTCTTTAAAATGCTATTAAAAAGTTTAATATAATTTAAACCGTTACCTCTCTAAACCTGTTCGAAATTAGGTTTTGATTTTAATCCCAATCCGTAGCACTAGGTGGAAATCGGGTTATACCACATCGTAGGGGGTCGAAGGGCGCACGGATCGAGGGGGTGCGATTCCGATCGACGGCGGATCCTGGACGTGGAGGCGCTCGAAAGTCCCAGACTTTCTGGGCTTGGATCTCGCTCCATACGACACGATAGAGGGCAAGGGTTATATGGATTTGAAGCACTCGAAAATCTATACAGAATTCTCAACTGGGTCGAGGTGTTTAGTGGAGCAGATTGGAAGAAATCGGCCTGGGAAGTATCGAGCAACTTCAGCCGACGCTGGAGGGTTTAGTCGGGGAGAGAGAAGAGTGTTTGGCCAATCAAAATTTTTTATTTATTTATATATTTTAAAAATCCAAATATGCCCCTTGCCTCATACTAACTCCAATCCAAACCCAACGACTGTCGTCCCTAGCTAAATACCCCCATTCTGAACACAATGGGATATGTTTCGTAGGCCCATTCGACTGTTTCAGTTAGTTTTCCTTCAAATTAAAATATAAACATTCAATATTTAATTTGAACGTACATTTCAATTTTCCAGGGTCACAAACTGATTCGACAAATTCCAAAAAAATAAATCTAGCTATGTTTTGACGATATGGTCCCATCAAAACTAGTTTCGTCGAATTATGAGACCGTTTGTAAAATGGTCCTTTTTTGGTCGATCCAATTTAATAGAAATCGACCAAACACATTTTCCTTTGCCACGCTCACATACTAGCTTCATAAATTATGAAATTTGAGACCTAGCAATAGTTTAACATCCCGGATCCAACAAAATTGGTTTCGTCGAATTCTGAGATCGTTTGCAAAATGACCATTTTCACAGGCTATATAAACTCTATAGCGACCTTTCTGAAAATTCGTTTGGCCATAACTTTTGCTTCCTGCTATAAAACTTCGATTTTTCAGATTCGTTTGAAAGGTATTCACTAATAGATTTAAATATTTTTGGTTTCACTTGAATCCATTTTGTTTTGCACCCGGTACAGTCAGACAAAGTTTGAAATGAAAATTTGAAACTGCCGCGCCATTTCAGGCCTTGTTTATAATTAGCATTAATTATATTCATTTTCAAATGTCGATTCAAACTTACTTTTCATCGTTATTATTTAAAATATTTATTTTAAATATTTTAAATTCACTAAAATAGCCAATTTAAAATTTTTAAATTGGTTCAGATTTTCCGGGTCGTTACAAAACACCTGAAGCTCGACGCCTTCCTTCAATTTCCGACATCGCACCCTAAACCGTGCCACAGAGAAATCGATCGACACTAAAGAGCAAGGATTCCCTTAACAAAATGAAGTGAGTTTTTATTCGATCCCTTGAGCACCAATCCAACCTTCAAATCGCGATTTGAAGTTTGAATCTCTCGAAAACGTGAACCCTATGTCACCCTTACTCTTTACGATGAACGAAAACCTGATCGAACCATTCAAGAATTATATTGGATCGAAGATCTTTACTTCCTGAATGTAAAAACACTTGGTTTGGATTTATATAGTTTTATTTGAATTGTTCTCCAATTTAGAAGTGGTGAATTTGTTGAGAGGAAGAAACTGTGGTGGTAGGAAATGCTTTGACCACAGAATTAAACTCTCTTAGGTTAGAAGATGTTACGGTATATTTATGTAAGTAAAAAAATATTTTATTTTATTTTTAATTGATTATTTTATTCAATAATAATCAATCGTTGCTTCTATTTGTCTTCAAAAATTATGTACGATCACACACGATACCCAAACCTCACGAAAATGGACACGCAGCTACAATTCGACACTATGGACCCAATGAAACTAATTTTGACTTCGTTTGCTCACACAACGTATTTTTAACCATCAAAATACTGACTGTTTTTCACATTAAAATACCGTACGGCCACATACTAACTCTAAAAATCATGGAAATTGAAATCTGGAAATAATTTAATATTGCGGATCCAACAAAATTAGTTTCTCGAAAACGGAGGTCGTTTGCAAAACTGGCTATTTTTAAAGCTCTAAATAACCATTTAAATGTATAAATATATTTAAAAATGATTAAATTAAATACTTAAAAATAAATATTATCGTATATATTCACAACCGAATATCGTATAGCTCCAGAATAAATATATATGGATTTACAACTCGATATTTCATCATTAGAGTAATATCGATATTCGATATATATTTAAATCCTTGTATAAATTGTTATAAATTATAAAGGAATTCCATAGCGACTTTTTGAAAATTTGATTTGGGCATAAATCAAAATCTACACAATGAAATCCGATTTTTCTCTTCCATTAGAAAAATATACTTCACCAGCTCCGAACATTTCTTGTTTTATAGAAATCCGGCTTAAAACGGATTCTGTATATTCAATTGAAGTTCGAA
The DNA here is from genome assembly GCA_030737875.1 of Allium sativum. Taxonomy (NCBI): domain Eukaryota; kingdom Viridiplantae; phylum Streptophyta; class Magnoliopsida; order Asparagales; family Amaryllidaceae; genus Allium; species Allium sativum. The sequence continues at coordinate 44,604,363 of CM060926.1, forward strand.
TCGCCAAATTACGAACTGCAGCGCCATTTCAAACTCGATTATAATTATAATATAATTATACGTTCAAATTTCGTTTATATAATATGTTCGTGAATATAATTCAACTCTAAACTGAATTATATATTTTAAATAATCCAAATTACACAATATTGTGAGTTCCACTATTTTTGATTATTTCTAAAATTAAATATATTATTCTATTATTTAATTTAATTTAATTAAATATTCACTATTATTTAATTCTACGACCATTCAAATCTCTAAATCACTATTTATATAATTAAATTAATCATTATATCTTTAAAATACGGGTCGTTACATTCTTCCCCACTTAAAATAATTTCATCCCTAAAATTGCTCAAGTAGAAAACAAACCCTATTAACTGGTAAAAATTATTTGTTTTACTTTTAATTTCGGTTTCACTATACCGATTAATTTCAATGAAATTATTAATTCATTCTTGTTTACGAAAATTTTGAAAATTCCTGAAAATTTTCTAATGCCCTAAATTTTCAAAAAAAAATCGGCAGCACCTCCTTTGTACGGCTCAATCGGTACAACTACAACTCGCCTCTCTAGGCCATCTCCAACCCAAACGAAAATCAAACAGCCAAACAGCTTGCCAAATCGGCTCATAAATCTCATGCTTATACCAAATATAAACTTGTACCTTTTTGGGGGGCATATCAACTTTTTATCACTTTCACCTGTTATCAATCCAACATATACCAATGTCCTCTCAACCAATTTCCAATCGATATCTGTTCAACACAGCTATTCGCTTGTATCCAAACCAAATTACTTTTCAAATAAAGTTTCATTCTTGATTCCAAACTCATAATCCATTAATCGAGTTCTATTTCAAATTCTTATCTCCCAATACAATTGTATTCAATATCATTCTAATCTAATTCGATTTCAATTACCACTTAACTGATTTCAATTCAATTCCAGCTCATTTTCACCATTTTCTATTTAAATTTGTTTTTAATTCGAACAATCTCTTCTTGGGAGTTTTAAACAACTTACCTTTTCCAAAACAAAAACCAAATATTCGTTGTTTGAAATCAAAACAACTTGTTTTCTCAGAACAATTCAAAAACAATATCTTTGATAGTAATCCGTCACTTACAACTTGAAAATGAGTACCGATGATGTCATGATCATCATCGGAATCTACTTCCAACTATCGAAGTGAGTTCAATACTATATCACTTTTAAAACCATTTCTAAACACTTTCATTTTGAAATCCATTTCAAAATATCCTTTTCAATGCTTGAACAACAATTCAAAATCTCCAAGGATTTTAAATTTTCCTTATATTTAATCCAAGTCCATTTACAAACACCTTTCCAGCTTTCCAGAGTTATAATTTCAATTCTGATTTAAATTCAGATTCAATTCAATTCATAACACTTATACGAATTATACTTGGTTATATATATAACCATTTAATTTATAATCTTACTCGATTATAATAACACCAAATATATCCAATATATTATAATTACAATATATATATTTTCTCTATATCAAAATACACTTTGAGTAAAATTATTTTCATTTACCCTGTTTTCAAAACATATCGTGTCGACCCATCGTATTCGAGTGTGTAACGACCCAGGGATTTTCGGCCCTGAAAATCGACATAAATACATCTCCCGTATCTCATGCCGACCTTCCAAACACCGAAAACACCGGAACGTTATTAGAAAGAATCTAGAGGGTGAGATAAGAAAGAAAGAAATATTAGAATAGAAGAAGAAGAAGAAACACCACAACACAGAATCAGACCCTCACATCGCAGTGGAACAAATATAATACAGAAATAACTTTATTGAGAGCTTTAAAATACGTACAACCATCAGAGTACATCACACATATGGACAGTTATAAGAACCTGTCCTCTGGTACAACACACAGCGAAATAGTAGCTATATTTCGTCTGGACTCTTCTAGTTCGTCTCTTCACAGAATTCGATAACCTGAACCTGTACACCCCGGGCTAACCCGAGCATTTACAAAACACCGGGTCAGTCTGATGAACCAGAATGAGATAAACTCGCACAGTATTAGTGGTATCACACAACCTTATTTTAAAGTTAAAATCTTTCAAAGAAAAGGATAATCGTAAGACCAAATCCACACATAAACACGGACGGTTTTTACCTTACGATAACCCAAAACATTTTTGAAACCAATATCTTATCTGATATTATAATAATGTCTAAATACAAGTAAATATCAATCTAGTAGAACGCTTGCATCTCACGCTCTACATATATAGTATACAATCAAAACCGCGAGCGCTTATTGGAGATTGGATTCCGACCTTGACAAGGTATGGGACCACCTGCCGATTGTGTATCTCTAGAGACGAATACACTGGGTTCAACAAGAACGTCTTGCAACCCGGCCCACACATGACCGACCACTCATTTCACTTGAGTGTATGAATGTATATCACCAACGGTTGGACTCAAACCACCGTTTCCCGAAAAGGGACAGCATCGAAATAGATTCAAGAAGCAAAAGGAATTTCTCTAGATAGGTGATTATACACCCTAAGGGGAGCGACCCACATAGCCATGCTGCCTGCCCGATTTTTGTCATCTCCCAGTTGATGAGGCTTGAGGCTAGAATTCCTTTTCAACATCTGGCCACCATTCACTTTGAATGCCACATCGTCAAATCCGCCAGATATCACTAATTGACGTCCACAAAAATACTCTAGTTATTTGGCTAGAGAAAAACCATTTCTCCGCCATCAACTATGGTACGTTTGAGGAAATCAACGTACGTAATTCCTTTGAAAATACTCTGTGAGACATCCGTCCATACAAGTCATCTAGGAACAGGATGAACCGAAGGTACTCTCCTACTGCATCCAATATAGGAATCACCCCATGGATCAGTAGCGAGAAGTCCTTGCAACCCGTAGACTCCGACCACGACAGAACCACAGTACATCTCTGGCTGCAAACCAGAGATTATTAGCAGTCCTTCCGTTTGCGAAAATCTATGGTGTTCAATGCTCCGTCTCAACCATCTTCTAATATCTTCACGTATTTGCTGGTCGGAATGGGTTTTCGAATATAAATTCGATCCCGGTCTTTCCGTACCAACAATCGTATTGGACAGGTTTGATAGTCGGTGATTTAACTATCAAAATAACAGTGTTTCAATCATGACAATCCAGTGAGTTCACTGGTTCAGTATTCGGCATCACTTGGCCTAAACAACATTATGAAATATCCTTTATTTATTACCCGACAGAACCCAATGCTTATTCTTGTTTAATAAAACCCCACCTTTTCATTATTTCACTAATGAAAATAAACTATCACTAATCGTTTTTACCATCACAGCTAATATCGCCCTTTGATAGTCCTGATGTCGTTCAAGTTGGGGTATTTTAATTACCTCTCAGTCCTTGATCGACAACGTTCATACCCAAAGATAAATACGAGTTGTAGTATAAAACCAATATCTCGTCCTAATCCCAACACAAATTCCATTTAACTATTTAATTCAATATAAGGTTTAATAAACCTTATCATCACTTTGAAAATCTCTTCCTTTAATATACCATTTTTATTTAATTCAATTAAGTAACTTCTTTATAACACACCACTTTGAATCTCATTAATATAACCTTGGTTTATTATAAACCCTTTATCTCAATTACCCTTTTTACTTAATTTAAATAATTAAGTAACATTATTTTAAGCTATAATATCTGCTTAAAATCTTCCTTTATAACTTTGTTATAAACTCAGGTTTTAAACAAACCTGTTCATAAACTCCTTACACCATTCAACAAGATTCAGTTTTCAATAGATTACCTTTGAAACGGATTCAATTAAAAAGTCAGTTCCCAAATTACTATAAATCAGAATAATGCCTTATCTTAATCTTTAACTACTGTAATGGTAGTTAATTTCTTTATTTACTAACATAAATAGTGAATCCCTTTTTGAAACTTCATTAAAATTAAAACAATATTCATTTAACTAATTTATTTCGACACACTAATTTAATAATCAATCTCAATTAAAACAGTCGATTTAATCAACTTAAACAAGTTATCTTGGTAATTGATTCCATTTTATTTTCTCTTTAAATCAATAAATTCCATTCGATTGTTCCTAAGTAAATAACTATCCAAATCTGGTCAATTGGTTAAATTCCTTTTCTTATAAATCTGACTATCATCAGAATTTACTTGGATTAATAAATAAGTTTTAATCTTAAATAATAAAACAAACTTTTATTCAAATGTATTTCAAAATTTATATCTAGTTATAATATAAATTTTATAACTTCATTTCTGTCGATTTGCCTGACGGTAAATCAACATCTATAAAACGATTGATTTTCTAGGCCATATGTTGCCAAATACCCAACCAATACCGCCCATTGGTTTAAACTACACAGGTGTTGAAATTCCAGTCAACAACCAATACTCGAATCAATCAACCCATCGGATTAGTTCATATATGATAATAAATCATCAATCAATAAATAAAATGATTCAACCAGTTTAAACAATTCAACCCATTCAACACGTTCATTTTATAAACGTGACCAACAAGGTAAGTTACCTTTATTGGAACCAATCGTTAAAACGATTTGGTATTTCACTGAAATTAAACGACGGTTTAATTTCATCAGTTAAATCAACAATAATTATATAACTAGCAAACAGTCAACCATCAGCAAGCAGAGCACACAAAATAAAAACCCAATTTATATAAAATATAAATAGGAAGAAACTGAGTGAGTTTAACTCACCGCATTTCCTTTGGTCGTTGAACGTTGGTTTTTAATTAAATTAAATAGCGTTTAATTTAATTAAAAAAATTCCTTGCTTCCAGTCTCGATTGATCATGCTCCATCTCGAAGATCTTGTTTCTACAGTTCCAACGAGACAGACCGCGCTCAGATCTGATAAGGTATGCACGAGAAATCTTACAAATGGATTCTTAAAGTGATTTAATTATTAAAACATGATATTTATATATAAAAATAAACCAGCCTTTGCCCTTACTTGTGGCCCACATGAACCCAGCCCACTCCTCATCCACAAAACCCTTCATCCGATCCATGTTTCCACAAAAATTCCAGCCCCCTCTTAATTTTCTTCAACGGCCGATACAAACCCTATGCCCCCTTTTAAATCTTCAGCAAAATCAAAGGTCAGGCGTCGCGACCTTCCCCATGCGCCTCTCCATCTTCGATTCCCTTCAACCCCAGCTTCATGTTGCTACTACGGTGGACCCGCGACCTTCCAACCATTCCTTCAACATCCCACATCCTCTGTTTTCGCCAATTAACCTTCAGCCTTCCAGAAATGAAAGAGCTTCCTCCCACCTCAACAACCCAACAGATGATTCCACAAGGATCGAACCCTAAGTCCCCAACCATCATTAATTCCATTAGAGACATCTCAGAAAGAAGAACGCAGATAAGTATTATATTGATTTTTTTTCCAAAGTATTATTTTGATTTTGATTTTATAAGTGCTTGAATGGGGTTTTTCCTTGTATTACCGTGTTGTTTTGTTGTTGCAAAAATTTGAGGCAGTCTTCATATTTATACTGGTGAAAACTGGATAGAATCAATGCTCTATCATAGATTAGCTTAGATCTAGTTGTGCCATATCTTCTGATCTGTATTTGTTCTTAATTCGAAATGTGATGGTGCAAAAATCTTGTTTCAGACCATTGGCGTACCGAATGATTACACTGTATATGTATAAACATATGATTTTGTACAGATTTTTGATCTCGAATTAGTTAGATACAGATTTGCATTGTATTAGTTGGATATACGTACAAAGATACGATCTGTTCCTATGTGAATTTGGTACATCTATGCATTGTCAATTCAAATTGTCTTCTGTCCTGCGTACAGTTAAATTGTTTATTCCATTTCAAAGATTTGAACTGTCCTATAGATCTTCCTGTTTGGATTTTATATGCATGAAAACAATCCATGTTATGCATTTTTAATTGAATTTACTGTGTATATGAATATATAAATAGGCTGTTCGATTATACTCTATAGGTTTGATTATATTATTTTTTTAGTTGTTCATCAGTTGTCATATTTGAACAAATGAACGTACTCGGCTTATGTATAAATATATATTTTAGCTGTGTTTTTTCCTACTTAGATTCCTTATAGTTGTTATCTTTGTTCTGCTTATAATAGTTTAGATATTTCCTGTTCATTTGATTTTATTTTTCCATAGCTGTTCTTAGACAGGCCAGCTGTAACGACAACGGATTTCTCCCGGACCTAATCGATCGCTAAACCGACCAAGACCGTTCGAATCCCGCATACTCTAACTTTGGGTATACAACACATCAGAACAAATAACAGAAGACTTCAATAAACATCATAATAATGTTACATCAGAGTACAGAATATCAGAGTATATCGATAATAATACACAGCGGAAGATAAATTTACATAAATGTAATACAATGCACAGCGGAAATATAAACTACACAGCGGAAGACTGTAAATGTCTGGACACAGCTTAAAGCTTCAATCCAGAATCCTGCTCAAAACATCTGCAAAATAAAACTACTCGACTGCCCGTGTGGAAAATAGGGGCACCCGAGTTCGCAAGGGAAAAGCAAACTACAGGTCAGTCATGGGACTGGTGTGAGAAACTCTAACAGTTATAATTAACTTATTTGATAATATGGTATATCACGGGACCACGCCGCTAACGCGGAACGGGTTTACCCCCATGAATACCAGTGTATAAACTGTAACAACCTGTATTTTTAATAACCTGTTAAGATATAAATTGAGGCAGAATTTAATTTAAAAATCTGAATCAAGGGGAAACGGGCTGTGCCATTGCGTTTGTCTCGGAAAAATATGCGAAATAGAGTCCGAGTTTTCGAAAATCGGAGTCCGTATGACCCAGTTAAGGCCCATTGAAGTTTCCAGAAATTTCCATATTAAAAACAGATTTAAATTTTAAGTTAAAAACAAGGGTTATGGCACAACTGGCGTCAGGCGGGGAAAACTCCCGCCAAGACCCCCAAGTCGACAGGCATGTCGACAGGGGTCTAAGGGTGTCGACTGCCCTGTCGACAGCCCTGTCGACACGGGGTGGCCGGGCAGTTTTGCCTGGCGCACCATTTTTGATCTAGGCTTGGTTGTGTGGCTTAGTTCTGGAGACTTCCGAAATCTGATGGACCTAAACTAACCTAGGGTTAATCCTAGGGCTAAAAACACTTTAATCTTCTATAAATAAGACCCTAATCCTACCCTAAAACCCCATTATTCATTCTAGCAACCAAACTATGTCAAATTGATTTCTCAAATGGCCTCCACTAAAAAACCCTAGCCTCCACCCTCTTCATAAATCATTCCTATGAAGATTATGATGTTCATACAAGCATTTCTAAGTTGTATGAATGATCATTAGCTTGCATACATCATCAAGTTGCAAGTTTTATTTGCTAAGCTAGAGTTTTTGGGATTTTTGTTAAGGGTGTTTCTTATTGGAGCTTTGTTTTGGGTTTTTATGCTTGCATAAAGGGCTTCTCAATCTTTACTTGTAGATTTATGTCTTCATAATATTTGTAAGCCCTCTTACCTTCATTTTAGAAACTCTAAAGTTAATATGTGATGAAAGTTGGGATTTATGCATGTTTAATAAGTTATGCATGCTTATGCGAGTTCACTATGCCATGTTACACATGTTTAATAAGTTATGCATGCTTATGCGAGTTCACTATGCCATGTTACACATGTTTAATAAGTTATGCATGCTTATGCGAGTTCACTATGCCATGTTACACATGTTTAATAAGTTATGCATGCTTATGCGAGTTCACTATGCCATGTTACACATGTTTAATAAGTTATGCATGCTTATGCGAGTTCACTATGCCATGTTACACATGTTTAATAAGTTATGCATGCTTATGCGAGTTCACTATGCCATGTTACACATGTTTGATAAGTTATGCATGTTTATGCAAGTTCACTATGCCATGATTTGCAAGTTTAACAAGTTATGCATGTTTATGCAAGTTTACTATGCTAAGTTATGCAAGTCCAACATGTTATGCATGTTTATTATGATATGTAAGATTCATCATGTATGTTGTGCCAAGTTCCCTCTTTCTATCCTTTATGCGTTATGACGAATATGTAAGCGATAGAATGACGTTAGGGGGGTTTGGGTAAAACTTAAAATACATGAAAATATAAGATTGGGAATTTACCTATTAAGTTAGGTCTACCCCTTGGGAATTTACCTATTAAGTTAGGTCTACCCAAGTATTTGTTAAACTTGTAATTATGTTTTGAAAATAAAGTGGACATGACACTTAGAAAACATAAGTGTGGCCAACTCGAGGTTGGGTTGAGTTTGTAGCGTAATTCTACCCGGAACCTACCGGCTTAACTAGTGGCTACAAACAATAGGATCCAATGTGAGAAGTTGGTCATGTGGTGCCAAGACCCGAGGTTAGACCAAGTTGTGGTGTAAATCTACCCGGAACCCACCGGCTTAACTAGGTAACCGCAACAAATCTAATGTGAGAGGTTAAGGCACAATTAAATTAATTAATGCCTCATGATTAGGGTTAAGTCATGGCCCACTAATACTTAACCAATTTTGGGGATACGAGGGATTAAATGGGGTTAAGTGGTGAACTGTTGGTTACACTTAACTAATTTAATCCATGATTAGTGAGGGGTTAAACCACACTTAACCCTCTTAGAAAACCCTAGCAACGTGGTCTGTTCCAGCAGTAATCCCAGTTTGGTATCATTCACAACCCTAGAGTCTAGGCTAGGGCGGGGCACGATTACTGGACTGATGTAAGCGACCAAAGCGACGGCTGAGTGGTACAGCGGTGCGGGTCCAGGCGGGCTACGGACGTGCACGTAGTCCGGTGTTGGACAAACTCGAGGCACGGGTACCAGTAGGTTTAGACTGTGCATTATTGCTTAGGTGTCTGGGGTTGACACCCGAGGGCTTGATACACCCGAAGGTGGACCCAGCACAGTCTGACTACAACCATATGTGGGCCGTATGGACACCAACACTTGACGTGTTAGGTTTATAGGGAGCCGATCGACTAGACCGTTGGGCTGGACCTTGTATTAAGGTCACCTCATGTTATTGGGCCAAAGTTTGGGCTGAGGGATCAATACCTGTTATGTTAGTTTGCTAGTACACTGTGGCGCAAAGCTTAATCTTCTTTATGTGATGACACCTTTATCTATTGCCAGTATGTTCATCTCAGTTTCCATCATGATGCTAACTTTATTAGTTTATAGACTGATCGTAGTAGGGCTTACCAGTCTTTTTGACTGACCTGTTTTCTTTCGCTTCTTTTCTTCCGTCCCCCCCCCCCCCCCGGTTCTCAGGGAGGGAATAGTGGTGCTTAGCTTGGATCGCTTGCTTGTTTGCTGGATAGCTCATGTATGTCTGGACATTGAGCTCGCTATGGTTTATCATCTTTATTTTGGGGATAGCACTATGTATTTCAGTATTTCTGTTTATGATGTACTAGACATGTTTATTTTGGCAGTTGACTTTATGATGTACTAGACTTGTTTTGAGATGGTTTGAGATATTCCGCTGTTTTATTCTCACTTACTCTGTTTTACTTATATATTTATGTTCTTGTTCTGCCTTGATATATCATTATGCATGCTTACCCAGTTCTAACGCCCCCCAGAAGCTAGTGCCCCCGAAAGAGTGACCCTAGCGGAGGTGGGGTGTTACATAAACAACAATCAATATAGATATATGGATCTACTATGCATCAATCAACATGCAATATCCCAATCTACCCACTTAGATTAATCATTACACTTAGATTTTCCAAATCCAATTCAATTTACAGAAATTATTCCTTTGGATTTTATTCCCGATTTCTTATTTCAAATCATTTGAAATACATTTCTAACTTTCTATATCAAAGTAGATTTCACTTCGGGATTTCAAATCAAATCATTTGGAAATGTGAATTCCAAAACATAACAATGCATACAAACAAGTATGCAACCAAATATCGTGCTCCCCATCGACAAGGCAAAGGGTACGCACCTCGCAACTCGATATATATATGTGCACCTACCCCACGTAGGAGTAGGCTACACCGACGATGCACCTCCCACTCATGGAGAGCATACACCGCCCTCTCACCCATACTTTTAGTCTCAGGGTTACCCGACTCTTTAGCCACATACTAAATCATTTCATATCCCGAAGTAGGAAAAATCATTTCACAACGTAATAATCACAAGTACTTTCAAAATATAGTACTTCACATTAGTAATTCACGCATATGTTCAGTCACTATTAATCACATAACCTTTGAGCTCGTACGTCTCAAAGAAGGGTGTTAAGCAAAAAGAATAAATTCTCCGCCACCAAACAGATACATCATCAATAGCAACTAATCGAATACGCGATGAACCACAATGTAACATATAATACATTTCTAAATCATTTTAGAAATCATCGGGTTTTGGGCCTCAAAATCCTTTCTGTTTTATAAAACATTTTTATAAAACATTCCCTGTCCAAAATCGGGAATACATTTCTTTTCACTTAAGAAAAATATCCTTTCACAATCATTCGTTAAATTTGAAATGAACACAACATCGCTAAACACCTTATCGTCAAATCGTGAAGTGTTTCACAAGGCGTTAGCACACAGATATTTTCAACCCAACCCAATGCTAAATGTAAAAGCATATTTTGCTCATAAACTGGTCGAGCACAATCCAAACCATCAATCAATCAAATTTGACATTAAATATAAGGTTTTAAATAGAGAGAGTATTGACTTATATTCAACATCAAATCCTGAAACCAACAGATATCATATTGGGAACAACGATATCGATATCTTCCAAATTCCCATCACGATCTCTGTATAATCACGGAATCCAATATCGAAAATATCCAAAGATAATTTCAATTTAACTCTAATCCAATTTATTTATTTATAACCATTGGATTATTTTTCTAGTTAATAACTAGTTCATTTCGATAAAAAAATCTATTTTTATCTTTTCAAATATGGAGTTTTTCATCCTAATTCTTCACAAATCATTTCTTATGATTTTTCACAAATTATCGATATTTTTAATAATTTTATCAAGGCTCATACAGTCGATTTACATCAACGGTCATCAAACTGCACTTACAGCGACCTTTTTCAAATTTGATTTGGACATAATTCCAAATCCAACAGTTAGATTTCTAATTTCTAATATTCGTTAGAAAGCTCTTTTCGATACGAACCCAACGGTTCCGGTTTTAGGAGAATCCGACGGTCGGATCTCCCGTAATGTCCGTTTGAAATAAGTGGTCGAAATTCACGAACTGCCGCGGCGCGACGCGTTCTATTCAGGCCATTATATTATATATATAATATATATAATATATATTTCGTCGATTTCTATTTAAAACGAAGTTTATAAATAGTTTTAAATTCGTTTCAAAAACAATTTCAACTTCCATTTCAATTCAAATCAAAATTGAATTCTTCTATAAATTCGTTTTAAAATTCATTTCAATTCAATTCAAATTTCAATTCAATTTGAATTCATTTCAATTCGGTTTCAATTCAATTCGAATTCGTTTTCAATTCAATTCAATTTGAATTCATTTTCTATTCAGTTTCAATTCAATTCGAATTCGTTTTCTATTCAGTTCAATTTGAATTCATTTTCTATTCAGTTCAATTTGAATTCATTTTCTATTCAGTTCAATTTGAATTCATTTTCTATTCAGTTCAATTTGAATTCATTTTCTATTCAGTTTCAATTCAATTCGAATTCATTTTCAATTTTCTATCAAAATCGAATATTTCATATACATGACAATTTTATACAGTGTATATATATATGTTAAAAATTATATTTTTAACAATCAAATCATTTTCACGTTTCATATATATATATATATATGTACACACACACATCGTTTTCACAATTCATATATATATCGTTTTCACTTTTCATATATACGATATTTTCACTTTTCTTTTATACGATATTTTCACTTTCAATATATTCGATATTTTCACTTTCAATATATTCGATATTTTCACTTTCAATTATATAAAATATTTCATTTCACATCACTATCAAACTTCACATAGAATACAATCAAACAAGTCGTCCATGGTCTGTGGACGACGGGGAACAGTTAATATATGCAGTTATGAAATAAATAACTGAACAGGAAATTTAAAGTGAGAGAATTCTCACCTTGACTGGTTTTATTTCTGAATTCTACACTGAATTGATTCAAATTTGAAATTGTCTGAAATTCTAACTTGTCCCGTTTCAGTCTTTGTCAGTTTCATTTTGTAGTGCTCGAGAAGAGGAATCCAACGCATCTTGTTTCACTCGTTTCTGACCTCGTATGACAAAGTTACGATGGTTTATACATTGATTGTTTAAACGAGAAATTGAAATATAATTAATTAATTTAATTATACCTTAACCCCCCTAATTTCATCTTCTCCCTGCCGTTCTCTACTGTACGAAGAAACGGATCGCTCTTCCTAATCCCCTTCTCACGCACGCTTCAACGTAGAACGGATGACGATCGGAACTGGCCACAAGAGGCGCCGCCACCCCGCCATCCCCCACCCTGAACCAGAGACCGCTCGCATCCCCGTATAGGCCTCGATTTGCGTGCAATCCTCCCCACTTCGAAGCCCATTTCTGACCAAATTACTTCACAATACTAAATCATACCCATACGAGATGATAGCTCTCGAGATCCTTTATCATTCTTGTGTTGAATTGGCGTTTTAATTTTGGGGAAATTGGGAGAATTTTGAGGGGATTTGAACGTGCATTTCAGCCGTTCTTTCAGGAATAACGGCGGCGGCTGGTATTAGAGGGACTAGGGTTTAGATGAAAGTGAATATATATAGTGTATTATATTTATATAAATTAATATTTAATTTGAAAATTGTTTGTTTATCGATACAAACCCCAATTCAAATCCAACGACTGTCGTCCCCAGCTAAATACCCCCATTCTGAACACAATGGGATAGGTCTGGTAAGCCAACTCGACTGTTTCGATCAGTTTTCGTTCAAATTAACATTTAAATCCTTATATTGAATTTTAAACGTACATTTCAATTTACCGGGGCCACATACAGTCTCTAAAAATTCCAGAAAAATATTTTCTAGCTTCGTATTGACGATACGGTTCTAACAAAACTAATTTCATCGAATTCTGAGACCGTTTGAAAAATGGCCATTTTCCAGTCGATTAAAATCAACTGAAACTGGTCAAACGCGTTTTCCTTTGCCACGCTCACACATTGATTCGAAAAATTATGAAATTTGGAATCTAGCAATAACTTTACATCACGGATCCAACAAAAGTGATTTCGTCGAAATCCGAGGTCGTTTGCAAAATGGCTAGTTTTAAGGGCCTGAATTCCATAGCGACTATTCAGAATTTTCAACTGGACATATCTTTTGATTCCCGCTATGAAATCTTGATTCTTCAGATTCGTTGGAAAGATATTCTCAATTATGTCCTAATGTTTTTGGTTTCACTAAAATCTGGATTGTTTTGCAACCGGTACATTCAATTAAAGTTTGAAATCGAATTATCGAACTACCGCGCCATTTTCAATTCTATTTATAATTATATATAAATATTTATATTCTAACGATGACGTGTATAAATATATACATTCAAATTATATTCAAAATAAATTTCTCGTCGATATTATTTAAAATAATTCATTTTAAATATTCAAAATTCGCTAAAATTGCCAAAATAAAAATTTTAAACTGGCTCAGATTTTCCGGGTTATTACAATCTCCCCCACTTAAAACTTTTCGTCCCCGAAAAGGAACAAAGTCGAAAGTGGTTTGACTAATCAACTCTACGTTCGATCTGGCTTCCATTCTCCAACTTTTCAGTTTTTGAGAATTCTCAAATTTTCAAAAATTTGGCTAACACCTTAAATTTTCGAAAAATTTCGCCATAACCTCCCCTGCACCGGGAGCATCGGGGAATTTCAAATAGCTTCCCCGGTCCTTCAGATCTCAAAAAGAAAAAGAAAAAGCCAAGCGGCTAGCCAATAGGCTCATAAAATCATCATCACCCAAACAAAACAGTAAATTATGTAGTAAACATGTACCTATTTGTCGGGCAAACAAATTTTATTCTTCGGCTCTAGCCTCCTTGCTATGACCTGTTCAATGTAAGTATATGTATATGCAAGCAAATGCACCCTATTTTCAATACAGTTTACTATTTGGTTCAATTGGCTAAATGGTTAAAAATTATCAAACAATTAAACCAACAACACAAACATCAATCAATTAATTGATTATCTTTTCAAATATATAATTTTATATATTTAAAATCATATTTTCTAAAATCAGATTATATATAATCACAAATACGTTATTTATAAACAAATAACTCTCGACTCATTCTGGGGCATTTCTAACCCCATCTCTAACGAGTCACTCATTCTAGAATGCTACTGATTCTATCTCTAATGAGGATTCTTTTATAGGACATTACTAATCCTACCTCTGATGAGTCCATTGTTCAGTTCTAACGAGTTGTACCCCAAAGATTTGAGTTTAACCAAAGCTCCGATACCACGTTGAGACGACCCGAAATCCCGTTCAAACGGAAACAGGGGTTATCTTTGGAATATAACACAGAAACAGATAATAGCAGAACAGAATTAAATAAATACACCAGATAATGAACAATAGAATATACTGGATAAAATTAATCATCAGAGTTACACAGTATACAGGATCTTACTTGGTACAAATACAGTTCAGCTATACATAAATGTCTACAGCGGAAATAAACAAAATATGTACAATAGGAGCTGAACAGCATAAAAAGAGATAAATGATAGAATCCATCTTCAGCTCCAGCTATCCAGAAAGAACCAGCTAAACCTAGAAACAAGGCTGCCCGTGTAGAAAAAGAGGCACCCGAGTTTGAAAGTGAAACAAACTACGAGTCAGTCATGGGACTGGTGTGAGAAACTATAACAGTTATAATTAACTTATTTGATAATATGGTATATCACGGGACCACGCCGCTAACGCGGAACGGGTTTACCCCCATGAATACTAGTGTATAAACAACAATCAATATAGATATATGGATCTACTATGCATCAATCAACATGCAATATCCCAATCTACCCACTTAGATTAATCATTACACTTAGATTTTCCAAATCCAATTCAATTTACAGAAATTATTCCTTTGGATTTTATTCCCGATTTCTTATTTCAAATCATTTGAAATACATTTCTAACTTTCTATATCAAAGTAGATTTCACTTCGGGATTTCAAATCAAATCATTTGGAAATGTGAATTCCAAAACATAACAATGCATACAAACAAGTATGCAACCAAATATCGTGCTCCCCATCGACAAGGCAAATGGTACGCACCTCGCAACTCGATATATATATGTGCACCTACCCCACGTAGGAGTAGGCTACACCGACGATGCACCTCCCACTCATGGAGAGCATACACCGCCCTCTCACCCATACTTTTAGTCTCAGGGTTACCCGACTCTTTAGCCACATACTAAATCATTTCATATCCCGAAGTAGGAAAAATCATTTCACAACGTAATAATCACAAGTACTTTCAAAATATAGTACTTCACATTAGTAATTCACGCATATGTTCAGTCACTATTAATCACATAACCTTTGAGCTCGTACGTCTCAAAGAAGGGTGTTAAGCAAAAAGAATAAATTCTCCGCCACCAAACAGATACATCATCAATAGCAACTAATCGAATACGCGATGAACCACAATGTAACATATAATACATTTCTAAATCATTTTAGAAATCATCGGGTTTTGGGCCTCGAAATCCTTTCTGTTTTATAAAACATTTTTATAAAACATTCCCTGTCCAAAATCGGGAATACATTTCTTTTCACTTAAGAAAAATATCCTTTCACAATCATTCGTTAAATTTGAAATGAACACAACATCGCTAAACACCTTATCGTCAAATCGTGAAGTGTTTCACAAGGCGTTAGCACACAGATATTTTCAACCCAACCCAATGCTAAATGTAAAAGCATATTTTGCTCATAAACTGGTCGAGCACAATCCAAACCATCAATCAATCAAATTTGACATTAAATATAAGGTTTTAAATAGAGAGAATACTGACTTATATTCAACATCAAATCCTGAAACCAACAGATATCATATCGGGAATAACGATATCGATATCTTCCAAATTCCCATCACGATCTCTGTATAATCACGGAATCCAATATCGAAAATATCCAAAGATAATTTCAATTTAACTCTAATCTAATTTATTTATTTATAACCATTGGATTATTTTTCTAGTTAATAACTAGTTCATTTCGATAAAAAAAATCTATTTTTATCTTTTCAAATATGGAGTTTTTCATCCCAATTCTTCACAAATCATTTCTTATGATTTTTCATAAATTATCGATATTTTTAATAATTTTATCAAGGCTCATACAGTCGATTTACGTCAACGGTCATCGAACTGCACTTACAGCGACCTTTTTCAAATTTGATTTGGACATAATTCCAAATCCAACCATTTGATTTCTAATTTCTAATATTCGTTAGAAAGCTCTTTTCGATACGAACCCAACGGTTCCGGTTTTAGGAGAATCCGACGGTCGGATCTCCCGTAATGTCCGTTTGAAATAAATGGTCGAAATTCACGAACTGCCGCGGCGCGACGCGTTCTATTCAGGCCATTATATTATATATATAATATATATTTCGTTGATTTCTATTTAAAACGAAGTTTATAAATAGTTTTAAATTCGTTTCAAAAACAATTTCAACTTCCATTTCAATTCAAATCAAAATTGAATTCTTCCTTATAAATTCGTTTTAAAATTCATTTCTATTCAATTTGAATTCATTTCAATTCGGTTTCAATTCAATTCGAATTCGTTTTCAATTCAATTCAATTTGAATTCATTTTCTATTCAGTTTCAATTCAATTCGAATTCGTTTTCTATTCAGTTCAATTTGAATTCATTGTCTATTCAGTTCAATTTGAATTCATTTTCTATTCAGTTCAATTTGAATTCATTTTCTATTCAGTTCAATTTGAATTCATTTTCTATTCAGTTTCAATTCAATTCGAATTCATTTTCAATTTTCTATCAAAATCGAATATTTCATATACATGACAATTTTATACAGTGTATATATATATGTTAAAAATTATATTTTTAACAATCAAATCATTTTCACGTTTCATATACATATATATATATATATACACACACACACACATCGTTTTCACAATTCATATATATATCGTTTTCACTTTTCATATATACGATATTTTCACTTTTCTTTTATACGATATTTTCACTTTCAATATATTCGATATTTTCACTTTCAATATATTCGATATTTTCACTTTCAATTATATATAATATTTCATTTCACATCACTATCAAACTTCACGTAGAATACAATCAAACAAGTCGTCCATGGTCTGTGGACGACGGGGAATAGTTAATATATGCAGTTATGAAATAAATAACTGAACAGGAAATTTAAAGTGAGAGAATTCTCACCTTGACTGGTTTTATTTCTGAATTCTACACTGAATTGATTCAAATTTGAAATTGTCTGAAATTCTAACTTGTCCCATTTCAGTCTTTGTCAGTTTCATTTTATAGTGCTCGAGAAGAGGAATCCAACGCATCTTGTTTCACTCGTTTCTGACCTCGTATGACAAAGTTACGATGGTTTATACATTGATTGTTTAAACGAGAAATTGAAATATAATTAATTAATTTAATTATACCTTAACCCCCCTAATTTCATCTTCTCCCTGCCGTTCTCTACTGTACGAAGAAACGGATCGCTCTTCCTAATCCCCTTCTCACGCACGCTTCAACGTAGAACGGATGACGATCGGAACTGGCCACAAGAGGCGCCGCCACCCCGCCATCCCCCACCCTGAACCAGAGACCGCTCGCATCCCCGTATAGGCCTCGATTTGCGTGCAATCCTCCCCACTTCGAAGCCCATTTCTGACCAAATTACTTCACAATACTAAATCATACCCATACGAGATGATAGCTCTCGAGATCCTATATCATTCTTGTGTTGAATTGGCGTTTTAATTTTGGGGAAATTGGGAGAATTTTGAGGGGATTTGATCGTGCATTTCGGCCGTTCTTTCAGGAATAACGGCGGCAGCTGGTATTAGAGGGACTAGGGTTTAGATGAAAGTGAATATATATAGTGTATTATATTTATATAAATTAATATTTAATTTGAAAATTGTTTGTTTATCGATACAAACCCCAATTCAAATCCAACGACTGTCGTCCCCAGCTAAATACCCCCATTCTGAACACAATGGGATAGGTCTGGTAAGCCAACTCGACTGTTTCGATCAGTTTTCGTTCAAATTAACATTTAAATCCTTATATTGAATTTTAAACGTACATTTCAATTTACCGGGGCCACATACAGTCTCTAAAAATTCCAGAAAAATATTTTCTAGCTTCGTATTGACGATACGGTTCTAACAAAACTAATTTCGTCGAATTCTGAGACCGTTTGAAAAATGGCCATTTTCCAGTCGATTAAAATCAACTGAAACTGGTCAAACGCGTTTTCCTTTGCCACGCTCACACATTGATTCGAAAAATTATGAAATTTGGAATCTAGCAATAACTTTACATCACGGATCCAACAAAAGTGATTTCGTCGAAATCCGAGGTAGTTTGCAAAATGGCTAGTTTTAAGGGCCTAAATTCCATAGCGACTATTCAGAATTTTCAACTGGACATATCTTTTGATTCCCGCTATGAAATCTTGATTCTTCGGATTCGTTGGAAAGATATTCTCAATTATGTCCTAATGTTTTTGGTTTCACTAAAATCCGGATTGTTTTGCAACCGGTACATTCAATTGAAGTTTGAAATCGAATTATCGAACTACCGCGCCATTTTCAATTCTATTTATAATTATATATAAATATTTATATTCTAACGACAATGCGTATAAATATATACGTTCAAATTATATTCAAAATAAATTTCTCGTCGATATTATTTAAAATAATTCATTTTAAATATTCAAAATTCGCTAAAATTGCCAAAATAAAAATTTTAAACTGGCTCAGATTTTCCGGGTTATTACACCAGCTACTATTAGCTTAGGCGATTTTCTTCTTTTCTTTTGCGGAATTAGTTTCTCGGACGGTTGCTGACAGCTTGATTGTACAATATGTTCAACAAAGGATTTTAGAGGATTTTGTATGGAATTTACAGCACTATTGTCCTGTTAGAAAATTTGGACTGTGCTTGAGAGGTTCTGAGTTGTACATTCAATCAAAAATTTGAATTTTGTTTGGTCTCATTTATTATACTTATATCTGTTGAAATCTATTCTATCTGTCCATGTTACTGTTCTTTTACTTTGAAAAAAATTGGTGTACAGAAGGAACATGGTATGCTAACATTATAATTTAAAATTAACTGTTTTAGTCTATTTGGTTTTGTATCAATACGGCCGAGAATATGAATATGTTGCTTTTCCTTTGAAATGAGCACTTATAGTTATTATATTGTATTCCAGTTTTTCATGTATCAACTTTTATTTGTTGAACAATATGATGAAAATGTGCAATCTGAGTTTCATTTAATTTGCGGACCAAGTGAAAACAAAACTTATTGTATACGGTGCATAAGTTTTTGGTTGTCTACCTTTAAATCTAATAAAAAAAATATCGATACGATATGAGTTAAATTCTAACGCAATCGAATTAAATAAAAATAGATCGATATTACTGATATACTCAAATGAAATACCGTATAACTTCAGATAAGACTAAAGTGGATTTCTAACTCGACATTCAGAAATTTGGTTTGAAAAATATTCGAATATATATAAAAACTGTTAATATTTTATTAAAAAAAATATTTATCGTTTAATAATGGTTTTCATAGCGATTATTTTAAAATTTGAATTGGTCATATCTAACAAATTATAATACAAAATCTGGAATTTTCTCTTTCATATGAAAATTATCATTAATACGGTTCCATCGTTTCTCGTTTCACAGAAATTCGACTTATATCGGATCCTGTATATCGAGTTGAAGTTCAAAACTTCAATGTACGAACTGCATGCCATTTTCAAACTCGATATAAATATATATCGTTCGATCTCGTTTTAAATAATGATTTAAATATTAAAATCCATTAATATTCCCAACATAATATTTAAAATAATAAATTGAATTAAATATTTGACGGCTGAAAATATGGGACGTTACAGAGTGTTTAGAAACTCCTACCGATATAGTGGATCAAACTGATCGACCAGAACTTATAGACAACTCAACCAATAAATCTTCACAATATAAAACGGTTTTTATATCAAATAACAAATACGTTCACTTGTATATATACACTCAACTCAATCCAGGGTATTACTAATCCCATCTCTACAGAGTTACACCACAGAGCTAAGGTAATACTTAACCTTTAGCTCTGATACCACTGTTACGACCCAAATCTCCTGGATATCGGCATACAACACTATGTCGACTATTCAAGCATCGAAAACACCTGATAGTCCATGAAAGAAATTAGAGGGTGAGAATAGATACGATAGAAACTTAGAATAGAAGAAGAAGAACATACAACATCAGAGTAACACGAATCTCACAGCGGAACGAACAACGTATAATAGATAACATATGTTTGAAATAAAATCAGTATATGTATACAGTAACATTATAAAAGTACAACACTTACAACACAACGGAAATAGACAATAGCTATATATTCCTGAAGCCTTATGCTACAAGCTCTCCAAGTACATCTGTAAAAGCCTGGTTACTTGACTGCCCGTACAAAATTGGGCACCCAAGAGTTTAGGGAAAACAAAACAAAATAAACTCCGGGTCAGTCATGGGACTGGTGTGAGTAAAACAGTTTAATACAGTTTGAGCAATTAAATGATATCTCATAAGACCACGCCGTATAACGGAACAGGTTTTTTCCTTGCAAAAATCCAAATGAATTTGATTTAACTTTCAAATCATTTTTGAAAGAAACGATAATATTTATATCAAAAGTCATTGATATTATAATAGCGTCTATCAACCACAATATAATAATCATCTAGCGGAAACGCTTTCATCTCACGTTCTACATATATAGTATACAATCAAAACCGCGAGCACTTATTAGATAATGGATTACCAACTATGACAAGGTATGGAACCACCTTTCGATAGTGTACCTCTAGAGAGTAATACACTGGGTTCAACACTCTTGCAACCCGGCCACACATGACCGACCACTCATTTCGCTTGAGTGTATCGAATGTATATCACCAACGATTGGGATCAACAACCGTTTCCCTAATGGGAAAACAACGAATAGATTAAAGAATAAAATGAATATCTCTCGATAGGTGATAATACACCGTACTTGGAAGCCAATAGCCATGTTGCCTGCCCGATTTTTGTCGTTTTTCGGTTGTGAGGCTAGAGGCCACGCTTATCTCTGACAGATCACACATTTATTCACTTTGAATGTCACATCGTCATACCCGCCAAATCACAAATTGATTTCCCCAAAAATACAATGGGTATACAGCTAAGAGCAATTAATTCCTCCGCCACCAAACCTATATACGTTTGAAGAGATCAACTTAAGTGATCCATTAAATGTACTATGTCAGACATTCTTCCATACAGGTTGTCCTGGGACTGGACAAACCGAAGACACTATTCTGTAAACAGGACAGCCCTTGCATAACTCCATCTTTAATTATCTTCATCATATTTGATCTCCACGCTAACGTCTATACAGAGTGGTTTTCAGATAATGAGTTTGATCCCGGTCTCTCCATATTGACGACGGAAAAATGGTCAAAAACTTTGACAGTCAGTGTGTTAACTATCAAAGAAAAACACGTGTGCAAACAACAGTCGTATCTACAAATGGAAATCTTACCGAGCTCCACATTAATTTAATTCTTCATTCAATTATCCTTTCCCCTATTCTTGTTTCCATATATTCAACATTTCTTATTTTCTAAATTTAGAAAATATACGTTATTAACAATGGAAAACATTTCCATTTCTTATATTCTATATTAGAAAACATTTCAGATTCTTATTTGGAAAACATTTCCAAAACTCCTACATTGGATTTAAACAGATGTTTAAATAAAACATCGCTATGCCAATTCAAAACATTACACTGATTAACTTGTTTCACTTAACCAACCTATCGAACCTTAACCATTCCTTAGTTAAAAGCGAAGCCAATCAAGTTGGGGTATAACTACCTCTCAGACCTTAACTGAACAACATTTCTAACTTCAAAATAGACAAGGTTCACCTTTTAAACCTCTAACAAATTTCCTTACATAACTCTCGGATTCAATTTACAAATCCACTTCTTTACTGAAAACACTGTTTATAACTATAGCGTTATAATCCCTACTTCTGAAATATCTAACTTCAAAATATAACTTTTATTTATTACTTTGGATAAATAAACAAACAACAATTTATTAGTAAATAGATAAATCTTTATTTAAAACAAAAAGTGAATAGTACTTTCCCGAATTCGATATAATCGAATTTCTACATATAACTCTCTTTCGAATAATGTTTATTCGATAACTCCTTTCGAATAAATTATGTTTGATTTACTCCTTTTGAATAAACTATATTCGATTAACTCCTTTCGAATAATATATATTCGATTAACTCCTTTCGAATAAACTATATTCAATTAACTCTTTTCGAATAAACTATATTCGATTACTCCTTTAACTCTACTCGAATAAACTATATTCAACTCCTTTCGAATAACTAATATTCGATAACTCCTTTCAAATAAATTATATTCAATTACTCCTTTAACTCTATTCTAATAAACTATATTCGATAACTCCTTTCGAATAACTAATATTCGATAACTCCTTTCGAATAACTAATATTCGATAACCTCTTTTCTTCGGATAACCTTATTCGATAACTCTTTCTTCAAATAAACTATATTTGAATAATCTCTAATCCGACTAACTCTAATTCAATTAACTCTATTCAAATAACTAATATTCGACTAACTCTTGTTTGATTAACTCTATTCAATTAACTCTGAATCGATTAACTCTAACTCTAATCGATTAACTCTGACTCGATTAACTCTACCTCTAATCGATTAACTATATCCGATTAATTCTATCTTGATTAACTCTAATCGATTTACTCTTTTATATAATCCATAAGTTTGATTTCGTATTTTAAAATAATATTCCTTTTCTAAATTCTATATATACTTCTATTTATAGAATTTTTCATACGAAATCTCTTTTCTATTTCTAACACTTAAATCTCCTTTAAATTTCCCTTTTATAACTCTATTTATTTACCAAATAAATATTTCTGTTTAACTCTATTTATTTATCAAATAATTCCCTTTTTTATCTTTATTTATTTTTTAAATAAATAATTCTTTTTCAATTCTATATATAAATGTTTTACAAATATTTCCCTTTCTATTTTATTTGTAAATGTTTTACAAATATTTCTCTTTCTATTTTATTTGTAAATATTTTACAAATATTTATCTTTCTATTTCATTTGTAAATGTTTTACAAATATTCCTCTTTCTATTTGTTTTACAAATATTTTCCTTTTATATTTGTTCTATTTATTTACAAAATAAATAATCCTTTTATACTTCTATTTATTTCTTAAATAAATATTCCATTTCAATTCTATTTATTTAACAAATAAATGTTTATTTTCAATTCTATTTGTTTAACAAATAAATATTCCTTTTATAAAATTCTTTGATTTTATCATTATTTTCTTTTATAAAATCCTTTTCCTTTTATATATAAAATCCATTGATTTTATATAAACAAATTATTTCCAAAACATACTTTGAAAAATCCCCTTTTCTACATCCCAGCATTTCTTACGGTATTTAAAATAGCAAATAACAATGATCGATATCATTTAAACACACATAATCATCAACTGATTACATATCACGTCAAATATTACAATATATGAAAAACAGTAAAATAAATGTTGAGGAATCCAATTGGATTCCTCCGAACTGTTTCCCTGCATCGATAGATGTTACACAATGTAATTCACATCAATTTCATTTCAATATGAAATATTTTGATAAGCGGAATCAATGTTTGATTAATGATATATATATAATATATATATATATATCGTTATCTATAATTTCAAACAATCAATCAGCAATTCAATCAAACAGTCAACACACTGATACCAATCATCATTTATCAGTTTTAAAAATACGTTATAAAACATAACTGATAGAGTTGGTGAGTTTTACTCACATTGGACAGTTGTAACGACCGGGAATTTCGCTCGATCCGAATCAGTCGCTAAACCGACCAAAACCGTATGAAACGCCTGATTGTTTTGAGAACACGACGAATTAGAACGCAGACAGAAGAACATTTCATTGTATATTACAACAATTCATCAGAATACAAGAATATACAGAGTATAAACAAATAATATACATCAGAAAAATATCAGAGGTTTAAATTACATTACATAGTCTAAAAATCAGATTTTTGATGCCAAATCACAACAATATGCCCTATCTAGTTTCGGTTCTCACACCAGTCAATTGGAAATATATAGAAATCTCACTTTCGTCACTCGAATATAAATACTGGCGATGGTGCCCCATCACCAGAATTGTCCCCGAGCAACTAGAGTGTGATTCTATAACTATCCAGTATATTAAAACTTCGAATACACGTTTGCAAGGCGTATATGCAAAATCTTTATATATTGGATTGTCCGAATTCAATATAAAATTAATAATCAAATACGAATAAGTGATTTAATTTTTAAAACAAAACATATTTTCATTTTAAAAATATACTCTTCATACTCATTCTAGGATACTATTGATCCCATCTGTCTGCGTTCTTTCGTGGCTTGTTCTCAATTCAATCCATGCTTTCCTTACCAGGGAAGTTCGGGTTGCTTCAACATTTATCTCTATATAACGATTTACTATCTTTGATTCAGACGAACAATTTATTTTGCAATAAATTGTGATGAGCTCCAATTCACTCCCAGGCAGTTCCATGGCGTAGCCACCATCCATACGATCCTAATGGATCCTATTTTGTCCAATTCTGATAACGTATGATCCGGATTTTAGAATTTACAAGTTGGTACATAGTTGAAAATAAAATTAAACTTAGTTTTATTTAATTTGGGCCTTACCAATTTATTTCGGCCCATATACTTATTCAAAGTGCCCAAACCCATTTGCACCCTTCTTCCTCCTCAATGTCGATCGTGACCTTCTAGCAAATCCTCCCACATTACGCCAATTTCCATCCCAATACATTCTTCACTTGAATTTTAAAAATTACCAAAATCATTTAATAGACTTTCACCCTCTACAGCCTACCCGAACTCATCCTTCCCTCAACCCATTCGAACTCCTTCTTCTCGCTGTTTATGTGCTCGGCTCTTCATGGCCATGACGTTCTTACCACCTATACTCCCTCTACAAACAGCCGAAATCAAAAACAAGTACACCATCGTTCATCTCCTTTCAATCTCTCCGATTCCACCTCAAACACCTGAAGCTCGGCGCCCTCCTTCAGTTTCCGACGTCGCACCCTAAACCGCGCCATAGAGAAATCGATCGACACTAAAGAGCACGGATTCGCTCAACAAAATGAAGTGAGTTGCTATTCGAGCCCCTAAGCACCAACCAAACATTCGAATCACGATTTGAAGTTTGAATCTCTCGAAAACGTGAATCCTAGGTCACCCTTACTCTTTACAGTGAACGGAAAACCTGATCGAACCATTCAATAATTATATTGGATCGAAGAGCTTTACTTCCTGAACACAAAAACACTTGGTTTGGATTTTATGTAGTTTTATTTGAATTGCTCTCCATTTTAGAAGTGGTGAATTTGATGAAAGGAAGAAATTGTGGCAGTAGGAAATGCTTTGACATAGAATGAAATTCTCTTAGGTTAGAAGATGTTACGGTATATTTATAGGAGTAAAAAAATATTTTACTTTATTTTTAATTGATTATTTTATTCAATAATAATCAATCATTGCTTCTATTTGTCTTCCAAAATTATGTACGATCACATACGATACCCAAATCTCACGAAAATGGACATGCAGCTACAGTTCGACATTACGGACCCAAAGAAACTGGTTTCGTCGAATTCTGACTATGTTTGCTCACACAGCGTATTTTTAACCATCAAAATACTAATTGTTTTTCACATTAAAATACCGTGCGGCCACATACTGACTCTAAAAATCACGAAAATTGAAATCTAGCAATAATTTAATATTCCGGATCCAACAAAATTAGTTTCATCGAAAATGGAGGTCGTTTGCAAAACTGACCTTTTTTAAAGATTTAAATAACCATTTAAATGTATAAATATATTTAAAAATAATTAAATTAAATATTTAAAAATAAATATTATCGTATATACTCACAACAGAATATCATATAGCTCCAGAATAAATATATATGGATTTACAACTCGATATTTCATGATCAGAGTAATATCGATATTCGACATTTATTTAAATCCTTTTATAAATCGTTATAAATTATAAAGGAATTCCATAGCGAATTTTCAAAAATTTGATTTGGGCATAAATCAAAATCTACACAGTGAAATCTGGATTTTTTCTTCCATTAGAAAAATATACTTCACTAGCTCCGAACTTTCTTGTTTCACAGAAATCCGGCTTAAAACGGATTCTGTATATTCAATTGAAGTTCGAATCGCCAAATTATGAACTGCAGCGCCATTTCGAGCTCGATTATAATTATAATATAATTATATGTTCAAACTTCGTTTATATAATATATTCGTGAATATAATTCAACTCTAAACTGAATTATATTTTTTAAATAATCCAAATTACACAATATTGTGAATTCCACTATTTTTGAGTATTTCTGAAATTAAATATTATTCTATTATTTAATTTAATTAAATATTCACTATTATTTAATTCTAGGACCAATCAAATCTCTAAATCACTATTTATATAATTAAATAAATTATTTATTATATCTTTAAAATATGGGTCGTTACACATTATTTGGCGAGGGATAAGGCTAGACCTTATTCTGGTTCTAGTATCGCGCCGTTATGCTGCCGAAATTTTCTAAAAATGTTAGAACAATAAAAATATCATTTTTATTGTATAAATGAACTGTATAAAATATTGATGTGTTTAAATAAATATTTTGTAGTTAAAAATATATTTTTTAACGTGTATATGAATAAAATAAATATTCATTTACAAATCGGACGATTATTTTATGTACACACATTTAACTGATATGGATTGGGATGATATATTTTACACATATCCCAACTGCACAAATAAAATCAATGTGTGTTGACTGAAACCCCACACAAGTATTGGGATAATATTTGACATACACTAATCCCAATTGTTTAGTTGTATGTCAATTGATTGGTTGGCATGTTGTTGTAAGCGTTAATTATTTATATTTAACGCTTATGCAGTTGTGTAATGCACTCTGGATGATGGTTGACTGTGTTTGGTTATTGTTGTGTACATGTGTGTATGAAATCCATACAAATAAAATTATATGGTAATTGAGTGTGTCTGATTCCAATTCGGAAAGAACGAATATTTTAAATTAACGAATATTTTAAAATGACGAATAAAGAATATTTTAAAATAACTAATATTTTAAAATAATATTCAGTAATGGATCAAAATATGATTTTGATTTCCGATTTGGGATGGACACGAAAGTATTGAAATATATGAAGCTGTGTTGATTAGATTAACGTCATTTTGACATAAATGATATTTATATCGATTTTATTCGTTTTTATAATGAATATTGAAAAGGAAATGATTTCAAAATATGATATTTTGAAAATATTATCATTTATATATTATAATGATAAGGAAAATTAAATTTTGATTTAAAATTGAAAATGAAGTTAGAATCGTTTTAAAACGAATTTATAAAATACGTTTTAAATAGAAACCGACGAAATGTATATTTTATATTATATATAATATAATAGCCTGAATAGAACGCGCTGTGGTAGTTCGCGAATTTCGACCATTGACTTCGAATTGACATTACGGGAGATCCGACTGTCGGATTCTCCTAAAACCAGAACCGTTGGGTTCGAACCGAAAAGAGCTTTCCAACGAATATAAGCAATTTGAAATCTAATGGTTGGATTTGGAATTACGTCTAAATCAAATTTGGAAAAGGTCGATATGGATGCAATTCGATGGCCATTAGTGGAAATCAACTAAACATGACTTAATAAAATTATCAAAAATATTAAAAATTTGTGTAAAATCATAGTAAATGATTTGGAAAGAATTTGGATGAAAAATTCCATATTTGAAAAGATAAAAATTATATTTTTATCAAAATGAACTAGTTATTAACTAGAATTATAATCCAGTTATTTTTAAATAAATAAATTGGATTGAGAATGATTTTAAAAATAACCAGAATTTCTAATATATGAATTGGAATGGATTTGAATCGAAATATTTTGATATTGGATTCCGAGATTATACGAATATTGTGAAGGAATTTGGAAGATATATACATCGTTATTCCCAATACGATATTTGTTGATTTCAGAATTTGATATTGAATATAAGCCGATATAATTTCTATTCATAGCCTTGTATTTAATGTTGAACTGAATTTTGGGATTGTCGTGAATGGTGTCTTCATTAACACTGTTCTTAAACCCAATTGAGAAAAGAATAAAATCTTTAATTGAGGTTTAGTGAAGTTTTCCAATTAATTAATATTTCATTGGAATTGAATAAAAGAATTCGGATTTTGGGTTTGTCGTGATTGGTGTCTTCATTAACACTATTCTTAAACCCAATTGAGAAAAGTATAAATCTTTAATTAATATTTAGTGAAGTTTTCCAATTAATTAATATTTCTTTGGAATTGAATAAAAGAATTTGGATTTGGGTTTATTGTGAATGATGTCTTAAATAACATTCATTCTTAAAACCCCATGTGAAAAGAATAAATCTTTTAATTAAGATTATTAGAGTTTCCCGTTAATTAACATTTAATTGGAATAAAATGGGATGTGAATTGGGTTTATTGTGAACTGTGGTTTTAATGACATTCGTTCTTTAACTCGATTTACAGTGAAATATGATTTGGAATTTATAAATCTTTTATTAATATTTAAAGGAAAATTTCCAAAGTAAAGTTTTCCAATTTAATACAAAAATTTGGAATGGAATGGAATTCGATTGGATAATAATCGAAGTGAGCTTCTGTGGAGGAAGAATATATATGGAACTTAAAAGGCTTTGTCGTAATTCCATTTATATTATTAGTCGGACATGGAAATTGATATCGATTATATATATTGATCTGTTTTCCGTGGAGATTCCCTAAATAATGGAATGTGATTTGGATTTATCGTGAACTGTGTTTTAAATGACAACAGTTCTTTAACCCGGTTAAAGATAAGATTAATTTCTTAACTTTGAATAATCATTAAGTAATGATTTTTGAGATTAAAACTGAATTAGAGTTTTAATGAATCTTTAATTAGATTGGAATGTGAATGAGATAATTAAATTTATCGAATTCAAGAAATGATCGAGAATGGAGTTCACCGGTTTTGCTCCAAGCGATAGTTAAATCTTTAATTAGATTTGAACGTGAAATGGTAAATAATTTTACCGATAACACCGTGGTGTTAGATATGGAGTATTATCAGTTTTGCTTCATGGGATGAATAGGTTGGGATTGGAAAATTAAACAAATGATTACTTTGGTAAGGTTCGCTAATCCCGACTAGTTGATAAACCTTAATTTGGTTTAGAATTGAAATTCAAAGGAAGATTAAAGAATAAATTTGAAGAATTTATCTTTGATAAAATTAATGGGAACATTTCCCAAAGGATATGAATATTTAGATAAAAGAATATTCAGAATTGGAATGAGGAGTATGTTGTGTTTTTGTAGCACTTATTTATAATATACGCAAGTTATTTGGAAAAGTCAGGTATATACCCATTCTGAATAACTGATTCGGCGATAAGTCGACGATGAAGACGTTGGTTGAAGACCGAAGGTCTTCACATCATTTGGATGATTACTGATGTCTTGATTGGGCTGTACACCTAAGATGTAATAGCCTATACCTCTGTTCACGCAAGATATTGTCCCCAACTTAGCCACCGTATAGGTGTGGGGTTTTGTTCCTCAAAAGGCCTCGGCGTTAGTAAGAGATGGGCTCTACTATATAAGTACCCACTTCACATAGGCTTCCACAATGTGGGACTTAGGGGTGTTACATTCTCCTCTCCTACAGAGCCCAACATCCCCGTTGGCTCACAAACATCTCACCCAGGCGCTGTGGTCCACACAGGAGCCACAATTCCGGCTGGGTATTGGCTCTGATACCACTGTAAACAGCCCGCACCTCTGTTCACGCAAGATATTGTCCCCAACTTAGCCACCGTATAGGTGTGGGGTTTTGTTCCTCAAAAGGCCTCGGCGTTAGTAAGAGATGGGCTCTACTATATAAGTACCCACTTCACACAGGCTTCCACGATGTGGGACTTAGGGGTGTTACACAAGATGAGGTAATAAGTGGTGATCGTCCATACGTACATGGAAATCGATCGGATATGTGAGGACCTCTCTCCTATATTGGACATATGGGACGAGGAATAAGGTGCCTCCGATTTCGTTCAGACCCAGGATGAACTTGTAAATAGATGTGTGTTTGACATTGGATTTTGTTGTGTTGATTGATCTCTATTAAATATATATCTATTTGGTGGCGGAGAATTTATTCTCTTGCTTAACATCTTTCTCTGAGACTTACGAGCTCAGAGGTTATATATCGATAGACATCAGTTGAATGGCGTGAATTACCTGTGTGGCGTGCTGAGATGCAAATGATCAAGGCTTCTGTTGAAAAGCAGAGTCTTGTGGTTGAAGATCAAAGCACAACTTTAATATAGCATAGCTTTGTGTATAGCGTTAATCTGCGAGCCTCATACCCCAGTGTGAACTAGAAACGGGAGAGGACCTTACGGAGGACATGCGTTTCCTTCTAGCTAGGAGTGGTGTCATGGTATGGAGCCCACACATTTTACTTATGTAGATAATGGATAGTGAGGCGCCTCGATGGATGGTTTGGTCGACATACTGACCAGTTTTACGCCCCATATGGTGGGGAAACGTATTGTTTAGGCATTTTAATCCACTCCTTGTGGACCGGCCCTGACGATCCAATGGCACACCTGTGTCTGGGCCCTAGGACATGGGCTAGATTATCTCGAAGCAGTAAGGACGATCCCTTGGCTTGGTTCACAGACGAAAAACTAGCTTCCAATACGTGACATTTCAAATTTTAATTGTAGAGCCTAGTATGGCGACATAGTGGGAGGGGCACTATGTCGTCTATGATTGATACATTTATATTTGAAGTTGATTTCTTCACTTATATTAATAATAAAAGATGAAATTTCATGTATTAAGCATTATTTGGCTATTATAAGGTAAAA
Source organism: Allium sativum (assembly GCA_030737875.1). NCBI lineage: Eukaryota > Viridiplantae > Streptophyta > Magnoliopsida > Asparagales > Amaryllidaceae > Allium > Allium sativum. Next base: position 44,636,053 of record CM060926.1, read on the forward strand.
CTCTGTTCTTCGGCTTGCGGTGCAATGTGTGATGGGACCTGAGTCTTATAATAGCTTCATTGTTCTTTATTTAGCATTGCGATGTTTGTTTTATGCACTGGTATTCTTGGGAGGAAACCCGTTCCATGTTATACACCGTGGTCCCTTGATATACCTAACTTTAAAATCAAAATAATAACTGTTTTAGTTCTCACACCAGTCACATGACTGACCTGAAGTTTATTGTTTTAACCTAAACTCCGGGAGCCCCTATTTTCCACACAGGCAGCTAGTAGTTGGGTTTTGCAGATATTATATTCACAGGATCCTGAATTTACATAATGTGAAGGAAAGGCTGCGCGCACTAATCGACCACCCCCAGAGCTCGGAAAGCCGTGAGAATAGTACCAGATGGGAGAATGTCTAGGAAGTCCTCACGCTTAAGTACGGGAGCCTTCAGCACTGGGTATCCACCTCCTCCTATGTAATGTATTTTAATCTCTGATATTTTTCCTGATGTATATTATTTATTCATACTCTGGAATATTCTTGTACTCAGATGTAATTGTTGTAATAAGCAATGAAATGTTCTTCTGTTTGTGTTCTGATTTGTCGAGTTCTCAACTTAATCCGTTCTTTCTCTTCTCTTCAGAGACCGGGGAAGTTTGGGTCGTAATGATAAAAAAAAAACCCTATCTCATTTAAAGTGATTCAATGTATTATTCTTGAAATCATTACTTCTATTGAAAATACAAATTACATTAGGTAATTCATGAAGGGCACCCATAATTAAACCTATGGCTTGAATACCATAGACTATTCGTACAAATATGAGTCAGATCCACTCAAGCTCATAACAAACAATTAATGTAATTAAACCACAAACTTAATTTCAAATTCATAGGGATGGATTATAAGTTAAGCTTGTCCTTTAAATTCAAACTAGATATCTATATTCGATTGAGAAGATAGAGCATAAGCTAAATTCAACTGTTAAAATTGTAAATGTTCTAGTCATCAATAATGATCAGACGACATAGAATGTAAAATCGAACATTGAAAGCAACACCTAAAATGCATTTGATTTCAAAGAAGAAAGCATCGACTAATGATTTAAGTCGTAAAATTAACAGTGAAGGCGGATGAGTGGAAACATATGATTAGCATATATAAGATTTGAAATCGGTTAAATTAAACAATCAGAAGAAACAAATGAAAATCAAGGATTCGAATTTACCCGAAAACGTAGGCTAGAGTGAATATATGGGATTGCTGGTGGAGCAAATATATAAGATGTGGTGATGCTTGCCGGAACTAATCGATACGTTAATGCTTGCTGGAGCAAAGAGTTGCAGTGTGTTGATGGATTTGAAGCGGCCATGAATTTAAGATAATAAATTTAGCCTAATTTATGTCGATGATGAGAGAGAAGAGGAAAGTAAGAGGGAAGGAGTTTTAACTTTTCACAGGAATTTTTTTCCCTAGTTGAAAAGCATGTCGCGTTTATTTCTGCTTCCACGTTTGTAAAATTGATTGCTTAAAATATAGCAGATTATTTCTTTTATAGCTCAATCTATAGTTATTTTTTTACTTAACTCAATTTTATATAGCCCTTTAATTAGAATGCTATGGTATAATGTATATAATCCATATTTTCTTGTAGTGTTTCCAATTATTCAGTTAATCAATGATTTCACTAAAATTACAACTCAATTGTCCATTGCTGTATTAATTCAATAACCCCTAATTAATCCTTTTTATCTAAATTCTTTTTTTCTAATATGTGCTTTTATAATCAAATTGACATTTTTCCCAATATGCGCAAAAACAAACAAGGGATAAAGGTTTAAGCTCTTTGAAAGACCTAAAGTTAACATGAATTAAAAGGAAAAACACCTTGGCTCTCGCATGGTATAGGCTCAAATGAATAAAATAGATCTATAATAAAATATGAAAAAATATGAACTCTACATAAAATAATCCATAAAGAAAAATGGATAAAAGTAAACTAAATGATTTACAGTAAAGATAAATAACTGAAATAAACTGAATAAGGGATAGAAACTGTAATCAGATATACAAAAATCATTTACAGAAAACAAACATTGAAATTTGTAAATTACTGAAGAAATTTACAACTGTTATACTGTCTATGCAATCCAACAGGCCCTGGTAGGAATTCTCTAAGTCTATGTATAATTATTCTCCCAATTTTATATATGCAAAAACCTAAATCTCAGAACTCTATTAAAATATTTGAGGAAGAAGTTTGTGTGGTAGAGGCACAAGAAAGGGGTATGGAGTTGTTAGGAATTAGGGTTAGATGGTGGCTATATTTCAAATAGAGTTAGAAAACCTAGGACCATTAGATTTTAGTTTTTTTTTTTACCTGGTCCACCAAATCAAAAGAAATCTCCAGAAAATGATCAAAAATTCGAATCCTCACTGGAATTAGCAAGTGCAAAAATTGCGCATGTTACCAGGAATTTTGACCCATCCCTTTGGTATGTCGACCTAGGGGTCGACCCATCGTGGCTGGGTCGTCCCATCTCTAATGTTCAAGTTTTTATGTTGTATATATATTTAATTTAAATTCTGATTATGGTCTTTTATTCGTAACTTCTTCGATTTAAGTCCAATTTCAACAAACCAAATGTCTGTCTTGACCAGAATTTCGTAACGAACCCAATGGCGCAGCCCCCATTTCCTAGTTACCATTATTTTTTCAATTAATATTTATTTTATTTAAATTACTTTATTATAATTTTGGGTTGTTACATTCCCCCTCCTTAAAGGATTTTGTCCCCGAAATCTCCAAGGTTAGAGGAATTTCATACATATTATCACATCACCATCTACATCAATCTGATCATCTATCAATTGCAGTCATCCATTTTCCTTAGGATTGCTAATGCTTTTCATGAACATATGTAATAGTGTAGTGTATATGTCCCGAACTAATGCAAGAAATTAGGTGGTCCACTATTTCAGTCAACCTCGATTACTGCAATTTATATCAATGCCATGCAACAAAATTATATGCAAGAAAATCCTAATGACACATAAAATTTTATATAAGTACTACAACCACCATCAAAATGCAAAAACCATATGATACTCATTCATTTTTCATACATAAATTAAAAGTGAATTAAAAGCGCACACACATCCATATTTAATTATGTTATTGTCCTAGTCGTTGTTCACTGATTGATGCCTTGTGTGTGCATATGCATCCACGACATCCACTACAAAATGTATGCATCCACATGAATCCATCAAACATAACATGTTCTAACAACATGTTTAAACCACATCCTACCATCTATAGATTTTTCTTAAGATACACAAATTCAAATGATAAGAAATGAATAAGGTTCAAATTCAAAAATAAGGATTGAGAGCAACTATCAAAAAGAAATGGAAAAGATGTGCAAATCCTCTTCTCTGGTTCCCATATCTAGGGGTGAGCGTTCTGTCGGTTCGGTTGCTTTGGACATAAAAAAACTCAAACCGAATTGAAACCGAAAATTTTCCAAACCAAACCGAACCAAATTAATTTTGGTTAATTCGGTTGGTAACCGATTTGACCGAACTGGAAGGATGTATTATAATTCAAATGATGCATTCACTCAAAGTAAACAATAAATTCATGTTTGGAGAAAATTTATATGGTAAAATTTAAGTTCATGATAGAATTTGATATAGTTGAAACAATTGCATTTGTATTATATAGCTAAACTAATTATTTAAAGTACTACAATACTATTAAATTAGATATAAATTACAAGTTCAGTTAATTCGGTTAAACCGATAACCAAAAATAAATATTTTACAAAGCGAATTCAAATCGATTTAGTTTTGAAACCAAACCGAACCGACCGAAATGAACCTGTTTGGTCGGTTATTTCGGTTTGAACCGAATAATGCTTACCCCCACCCATGTCGCCTCATCACTATCCTCTTCAGATTGAACCTTAATAAGCCTAATTTCCTGGTTCATTAACTTCTTTACTTCAGAACCCAAAGTCTGTGTAGGTACTCATCTAACAGATGTGCCTCTCTCAGCCTCAGCCTTCGCTAAGGTACTCGGCTCCACCACTACCGCAGAGTCATGCAAGTACTTCCTCAAATGAGAGATGTGAAATACATCATACACGCCTGACAACCTCTCCGGTGGTCGAATCCTATAGGCCATATACCAGCCCTCTACACTATAGGAAATGGCCCAAAAAATCTTGGTGCTAACTTCCCAACTGAGCCAAACCACACCATATTCCTTAGGGGTGATACATTGATGAAAGTCGTGTCCCCTACACTTAACTCAAGATCTATCCTTCTCTTATCCGCATATGATTTTTGTCTGTCTTGAGCTTCCTTCACCTTTTTCGAATAAAGTCGTTTTTCTCCAAGGTCTCACTAATCATCTTTGGTCCAAGAATAAGCCTATCCGTAGATTCCGACCAACAAGAAGGTAATCTGTAGGGTCGTCCATAAAAAACTTTGAAATGTGTAATGCCAATGCTTGTTTGATAGCTGTTGTTATAAGCAAAGTCTACTAAGGGAGATGCTCCTCCCAAGTACCTCCAAAATCCAAAATGCATAGCCGTAATAAATCCTCAAGAACCCACTAACCCTATAGGTTTGTCAATCTGTCTAAGAGTGATATGCAGTACTAAGTCTAAGTTTTGTCCCCAATGACTCCTGTATGCTCCTCCAATACCCACTGGTAAATATGGGGTCTCTGTCACTATCAATGCTCGCGGGAACTCCATGAAATCAGACAAGCACCCTCAAATATATTGAAGCTAACCAAGTTGCAGGTCTCTGACTCCTATTTTGAATGAAATGAGTGCTCTTTATCAATCTATCCATGATCATCCAAACACTGGTATTGCCCTTCCTTGATCTAGGAAAACCATCTATGAAATCCATCGATACGCTCTCCCTCTTCCACTGTGGAACATCAAGGGGATTAAGAAATCTACCAGGCTTCCTTTGCTCAGCCTTATTGTAGAAACCAATACACGACTGGATATTAAAAAAATTATTTAAATATTTATCGTTAATGAATCTATTGATGGTTCCAAAATGTGATTGAATCAAGACATAGCACCAGTTCCATTGAGTGTGAATTGTTCGTTACATGGGGAATAAGTGTATGGTTTGTTATATTTCGAGTTCGGACCAGTTGGCAATCATATCGATACAGAAATATGCATAAATAATCATCCCTGGGGAATAATCTCAGAATTCCATGAAACTTGTACCATCATAACCGTATCGTCACAGCGGTGTGCACCATTAAGTTTCGGAGCGTTTGGATATGTCATTTGTTCGTATGAGAGTAAAATGCACGTTGATTTTCAAGAGAAAAAATGAATTAAATAATATAATATCTTATCCACAACTCCTAAACCTAATTATAATGCTACTGTTCACTTCCCTCACCACCTATTCCATTCACTTTTCCATTAAGAAATGGCCTCCACCACTTTATTTACTTCAAAAACTGAAAACTCACAATCCACTCCACTAAAACTCACGAGAAAAATATATTCAAACTTGTGGATCGATTCTCTCAAGCCCATATAGTTTTTATGGGGTGCGACGCTAATCTTGGAGGTCAAACGACATGGGACCATGATTCGGGTTAGGGTATTCTCATCCTATGGTCCACGAGAGTAAAAAGCGAGGTTGCGATTATCTTAGTCATCGAAATTCGCACCATCCTAGCATTTGAGGCGATCTGGTCGACCATGGAAAAATGCGTCCATGGGAAGGCATGTCTACGGGCATTAGGTCGGAAATTTTCTAGGGGTCCGGGTCTTGGCGGTGGGGTCTACGGGGAAGGGTTCGCAAAGAGGAACGTGTTGGAATCGATTTGTCCTCTTTCGTTGAGTAAATCATGTGATATTGGCGATCAAAGAAATGCATGAATGGGTTTGTTACTTGAATGTATGTGGCATGTAGATGTTTGGGAAGAAAGGAGATTAGTTACTGAAGGTAATTAAGAGTAGTTAATTATAATTAAGTTAATTTAATTATCAAATTAATGCCAAAACTTATAATGTGTACACCTTTTACGTACGAGGTTGAAATTGGACGTCGTCTCTTGCGTTGGATTCGTATTGACGAGCTCTACGCAATAGAGATGTTTTGGATTGATTTGGCTAAGGTGGATGATATTATCTCTTACCGAACTGTATTAGTTTATATTGTATAAATCCGACGATTTAAACTGGTTTATGATCATAAAACGTAATATTCAGGATTGTGGAACCTAGTAAGTGATAAATGAAAGTATTAGAAAGTTGTTTAAGTAGTTTTGACCATGATTAGGATATTTTATCTAGTTGCACATTATTGTGCGGGTTATTTACCTGTTTACGCGCTATTGCGTATTGTTTAGACTATATAACTAGATTTAGGATATTTGGATATATATTTCACTTTTATTATCGCAGATAGGTTCTATTCAATTTATTATCACTGTTATGGATGCTTGTATGCTAGTTTAGGAATTTGGATGACTATTGGTTGTATAGTTGAAATATTTGATTAGTTTAGGTTAAAATGTCATTCGTAGGCGACATAGTACTAGGAAATATTTCGTTCGTAAGAGTTTGTAGTGTTTATCGATCAAATCACATGTTGTTGTATATCGATTGAACTTATAAGGATGGTGGACTCGACCAGACGAGATATTTCCTCGATGAAACTTTTGAGAGCATGGTTTGACTCGATGATAGAGCAGCACTGGACCTCAACAATAGATCTGAATACTTGGATGGAGTAAAGAAGTCGAAGGATGGAGTGGATTCGGTTCGACCAAGTTCGGATCGACATAGTCGAAATGTAGCCGGTTTGACAGCCTCAGAATGGCAAAGTAACCAAGTCTGGATCGATGTAGACGATCTGGAATTGGCTCGACTAAGCTCGAATTAGCTATGTCGATCCGAATTTGGTTTGACTATGTCGAACTGGAGTTGGGTCGACTTGGGTTTGGTCCGATCCAGGGAAAGGAATCATGATGGTAAAATCAGGAGTTCTTCATGGTGGCATTTCTTCTTGGCAATGAGCTGGATTTCATGATGAATGTCGGACGTTTTCCTTTGGATGTGTATTTAACCAATTTTGGTTAGATGCATGATTAACGTAGTCATTTTCAACTACTATTGAGTGGTCGATATCGATTACAATTATTATTGACCATTCTGTCCAATTTTACATCGATGATGATGTGATTGCGAGGAGCATGATGTGATGATTCGATGAAGGTTATTCCAGTATGGGAAGCGAAGCAGCGGCGACCTCGATGATGGATAAAGAAACACCAAGATGTAGGTTAGATGACATTAAGTCATATTGAGGTGGCTATTAGATAGAGAGAGATGGGAGATACCGAATGTTATCCTATGATATACGATGACCGTCGGGGATAGTTGCTGTACTAAGACGACTTCAGATGGAGACTTGTGGATCGTCTAGAGATGGATTCTTCTGCGAAGATCGTGTGCAAAATAGTTATCGATATTCACGATTTTAATACTTCTTTGAGAGAGGGCATGTAGTAGAATCAGAGACAGGGCAGTGTGGACTGGTTAGCCCGAACCCCAAAGCCGGGGTAGTGTGGACTGGGTAAGGTTATCCGTTATAGACCTGGGAAGTTGGTTATAGAGATAGTTGAATGGAGACCAGGGCAGTTGGTCCCACCATGACCCAAAGGATTTGGTGACCAAAGTATTGAGTATTATATGCTCTATGCACTGAGTGGGTGCATAACACCCAAAGTTTTAAATAAACAATAATTAAATGTAAAAGATTAATAAACTAAATATTAATCAGAATAATATTCTGCATTGGGCAATGGGACTAGCACCATTAGGCACGCTATAATTTTCTAATCAAAATGGATACTCGGTTTGCTAAAATCAAAGTTAAAATAAATTAATAATGGATTAAAGAAGAATTCAGAAAATTAAAATTAATTACCATATGGAACAAACAATCACTGGGAAACCCAGCTCACTTAGGTCAACACGTCTGTTGACCCATGCCAATGTGGGCCGACCTAAGCAGGCATGTGGGTCAACCCAGGTCGTGGATCGTGCGTGCCTTAGCCTGCACGCAAGACAGCAAAAATTTATTATTTTGTGATGTTATTTTGCTGAGTTGGCTGAGTTTTATTGGCCAATTATAAACAATAGGTTAACATGGAACTTTCTTATTGGTCTGATGACATAGCTGGACCAGATCTAATCTTAGATTTGAACGACTGAGGGCATCCAGTAAGCCTATAAATAGACTAGCATGGCCTCTCTCATTTCTTCACATCCATTCTTTCCTCTCTTCTTCTTCTTCTTTCCTAGGCCTATCCTCAAAATTAGGTAGGGCCAAATAATTAAACTTTTATGGGGATAATGAAGTTCTTAAGTTTTAAATATTTGTTTTTATAAACACTTCTAGAGGCAGAGGTTCTGATAGATCTAAAAAGAAGGCCACGGGGGAAGCTTTGATCATCAAATCTGTAATTTTTTATGTAACTTTTAGATTAGTTATTTGCATAAGAAAGTTTAGATAGATAAATAGTTTTAATTTGCAAGTTTTATGTTTACAATGTTTATATGTTTAGTTTTTCTGTAAGTTATTATAGTTTATTTACTGTCTATGTCTAGTTCTTTCCAGTTGTTTATTGTTTATAAGTAATTCACCTTCTTCTATCCCTTTCTTTGTTGTAGTTTATTTACAATATGCTTATGCCTTTTTTTTTTTTCGAGTCTAAGCCTTGCGAGTATCCTAGACCGTTTCCTTTTTTCTTTTAGCGTCGAGCCAAGGCCTGAAGAGAGCCTAGGCCTTTACCGCAATTTTGCGTTAAATTGAAATAATGTTAAAATGTAATTAAAAAGGGATTTTGGGCTTGTTAGAACTGATTAAATATTATAATCAGTATTTGACTGCAATTTGGGGATAAACCTATATATGTAATTGGAGAACAAGCAAACATATGAATTGGAATAGATTGAACTTAATTGGACGTTAAGTAACATAGGAATGAGTTGAATAAAATGATAACATTAATTAGGTATGTTAATACAACCTAGGGATATATAATGAGGTTAGATTGGGCTTGTTGTGTTAAGTTAAAATTAATAAGCTAAGATAGCGGGAGTCCGTTCCAGTAGCGTGGGGCTAGTTGGGGAAGATAAGTGGCTCATATATTAGGTTCATTCCTATAGCGTGGGGTTGACTGAGGAACATAAGAGTCCTAATAACATAATGAAATCCATGTTTGGGTCCGTTCCAACATCATAGCTGATAGGGAAGAACAGAGGCCTAACAAAAAAATGTATGGGGATCAAGTCTAGGGCTGACTTATGTCAATTGCATATTTGGTTGGGAACCTTTTTACTATGGGTCTCACACTAGGTAGGGGCTAAGGAATGCTTTACTGCACTGGATAGTAAGAGGTTCAAATAAGGTGGGTACAGGCGCGTTTCGGCGGGATGATGAGCATGCATCGTGCCGATTAGGGAAAATAAGCCGCGGTAATGCTTGTTCCTAACGGCTATGTCCTTTTATTTGATGGGTTCATGATTGATAATCCTGAATTACATAGTTGGCGCAGGTTATCACATTATGGGTATAGGAGCCGATCGACGGGTAGAAATTAGGTAAAGCCTAATTATGATATCTCGTTATTTGGTGCAACAATCTCGAACATGAATGAGAAACCTATATTTATTCATATTTATCTTTCCTGCTATTTCATTTATGCTTTTATGTTTATTGCTCTTAGAACTATTCATCTGTCAAAATGCTTCCTTATTTTATGCTCATGCTAGAAATTACTAGAACTCATAATGCGTATGTCAGACCTAGTTTTTTTATCCTTCTCTCTTCCTTTCTACCCTAGGTTTGCAGGGTAGAGGGTCTCAGCAGTGATTCTTAATTATCTGGTTCAGCTTGGATTCAGACTCTTTTTATATTCATGTATTAGTTCACTTCTTATTTTTTTGATCATTGTATTGGCATATAAAAGGGATGGTTTTTATGGTTTTACTTATGCACTCTGATATAGTCCATGTGACAGTATGTTTGTTTTATGATGATGACTATATGATAATTTGAAATGTAATAAGTATTGTGATTTGACTTGTATTTAAATAATGTTTTTAAAGTTTCCGCTGTGTTTTATATTTTTGTCTTGTAAATTTTAGTCACAGTGTTGTTACTTTATACCTAAGCTCTTCATAAACATTAATGCATCCTCATATGGGTGACTTTAAGGGGTATGGGGAGTTTCAGAGTGAATGTGAGGACGGATGATGGGTGTTATGGATGTTAACTTATTTATCACTATTATTACTTAGACATCTATCACACTAGTTTTAAATGATGTTTATCACAGTATAGCATATATCTATTGTTATGTGCTAACTCTGTGGATGCAAGGATAGGGAAGGTATGATCCTCCATACCCTTCATGCCATATATACTATTACTACTTTTACAGTACTTTGAGATTTGTTTATCGCTAACACCAAACATTTGTCTGACCCAAATTTTTATTTCCCACTTATTACTTTGGGTGCTCATCGACGATGTTGGTGAGAAGACCAAGTGATAGATGCTAGGTATTATTTGGAGTTGTGCTGATGAATTTGCAGGAGGCAACGATTTATATATACTTGTATTACATTTGTTTATTTCTGATGTGTAGCACTGTGGGGCCATGATAGTGTTATGTGTTCCATTAGAGACAGTACATAAATTGAGCTTGTTCATCTCTTTTATAAACTCTATTATTGTTATGTATAGCTATATGAGCCTTAATACTCTGATTATCTGATTCATATAGTTATTACCGTCTCGCCAATTTTATAATTATGATTTGATTATTATATATTATCTGATGCGTTGTGAGATATACAATAGGTTATGTGATTGAATTATGTATATTCTTCTTTCTCTTCTCTTCCATTTCCTTCTTTTCCTTCCTTTTCTCTTCTGTTCGACTATTTATTTCCTTTGATAACATCTATCGAGTGCTTGTACAATGCGAATTTTAGTCCTAAGCACCAGTAGTGTACGATGGGTCACCGCACTAGGTATAAGAGATTAGGTTGTGTTGTTTTATTTAAGCCGTACCAAATTCGAGAGTTAATATATATGAGAGAATATGTATTTGTATATATTTTTGTTTTCAAATCTATATACTACTAGAATATATAGTATTGGTTGTTTTGCACATGGATGTCATAGGAATAGTTTTCTCTATTAGCGATTGATCCTTCTATTCAACAAAATCAAGCGAGTAGGAAATACTTCTAATTACTCCGTCTCTGGAGTTGAGAGTCGGACAAAATCAAGAACTACTAGACTCAGTTTACATATTTGTTTTCAATAATGGTATGTTCCATTATCTGGGATGCTCTTATTAATTTCTCAAATTAATTTCGGCACCTAAGTGCAGCAAGTCGAATATGCCACGTTGAGTGGATGCTTATTTATCCATGTGGCATACCGTTTCTTGGAATGGAACTGACTATTGTGGTACGAGAGATGTTTAGGTTCTCGTAAGGGATTCTTTGATGATTTGGAGTTTGAGTTGATTAGATTAGGAATTTATTCCTAAGAAACTCCTAGGCTGAGTATGAATTGGTCGAGAGTGGTGATCATTTTGGGTTTTCGAATTGATTCACTTGAGACCAGTTCATTATTCGCTTCAAAATGGTTTTGCATCAACTTCTTTGGAGTCGATGAGAGTTCCCGATTTAGGTAATATGCATATGTTAGAGAGTTTGACTGAGTTCGATGTAATATCAAAGTAAGGTTATTTCTCTCATTAGTCACTCCAAAGTTTGGAGTTTATCGCTGGGTTGAGTGATTGACTCGGAGGTTGTTGACTTCATTCCAATGGAATGATGGTTTGAAGGAGTCGATCGAGTATGCTCGCGATGTTCAGCTTATGCCCAACATAGAAGTTCATCCTACTTTGTTGGCACGAACCATGGAGACATATGTGTTGATTGTCATTCCCGTTTTGTCAAGTGCTCCCTCGATGAAGTGAGAAATAATGATGTCATAACTCGAAGTATGTTTCCATCAAGAGTGTTTCCATACGCGTTTCAGTTTGACATCAAGATTTTATCATAACATTTGATTGTGCAATTCAATGGATGGGACTAGATTAGGACTCATGAATTTATTTACCAGTCTCAATTGTGACTTACCATGTTGATGGTTCAGTTAGATTATATGTGTGTAACATCCCATGTTTGGTCGCCAGAACTTAATAGTATGGTGACTGCAGCATCCATAACGATTAATGATGGGCCTCAAGGGAGGGAGTGTTATGACATATTTAAACTATACTTGGTAGTATACAGGGTTCATCCAAAATTAAATTTACTGATTCATGGTTGTATGCTTGCTAAATTGGTTGCTTGTTGATTGTTGAACTTAATTAGACTTAGTATTTAAGTTTAGCAGTTTAATTACTAGGATGATACATAATATAAGTGGTAGTAAGAGGTTATTGCTAACGATAGTGGGCTAGGATAAAGCTTGATGGTGATTCTTCTTCGGGTTAGCAATAGTGGGCTAAGACTTAGAACTTCAGTAAGTGAGTCGTTTATGATTGGACGACAGCGGGCCGAGACAGTTCTCTAGTAGTGAGTCGTTACCTGATCTTATAGCTTAAGAGTATCTGGACACAACCTATTCTCTAGTAACCAGTTCTTCCGGCTAGGAATCCCGAAGGGATTTTACCGATTAGAAGTATTTGGTTGTACCGTTCGGGCCAACCAGTGATCCAGCATATCTTGTGCTTGGTTTGTGGAGATTTCCCTTTTTATTAGGGAAAAATGGAGTGCTTGGGTCATGTCATCTCAAGTAGGATGTTGATATATGTCATGCGAAAGTTTTGATGGCTTGTAAGTTGAGGTTCACCCATGAGTATATCGATTTCTCGTTTCTAGAAGGAACGAGAAGCTGATAGCACTCACTTGGTTGGGTGAATGTTTTTTCTCGAATGGAGGGTTATTGTGTTTGTCGATAATCAAAATCGTGTGAGAAGTAGTAGTCACTCCTAATTCAGAATCAATGGCGATAGAGTTCTCTTTGGTGAGTTGGAGGCACTATTTATTAGCAAAGGGGTTAGAGTCGTTGGTGATGTCAAGTCATCAAGATTTCTCTTCCCCATATCTCAACCTTTGTTATAGACAACAATTTGAATTCTTGGCTTCCTGCGGTTTTAAGATTTCCTATAATATAGGAGATGTAGTTGTTCATGTGTATCGAGTTGGAGATGTACCCATTTAGAAGCGATATTTTGTTAGTGAGCATCGCTTATGTTTCTACTGGTTATGACTCTATAACTCGAAGAGAGATAGTATGGACTCAACTGTGATGGTTGATTCCATGTAGAACGAGCGTTGTTGGTTTCCAGCATCATTAAAAGGGGTTGATTACACATATACCTTATAATAAATGTGATGTCAGCTTACTATAGTTGAATAGGATGGACCGAATAGTTTCCTATAACTATTCGAAATTTCCGAATTGATGTGCAAATGGTTGTCGATGGTTTCCATCGATAGGTTGCCACAGAAATTAGGAATAGTACGATAGCGCTCGAGTCATACTTGATTTATTGACGAGATATGCCAAAATTACTATTCTCTATTTTTAAAAAGCCAACCAAGTGGTCGGGTCATATATGGATTAAATTTAATATTGGGTGTTTTGTATTAGTTAGGTTAGTATCCTTTATGCTAGGATAGGTGTTGATGTTATTTTCTATGTTGCTATTTTTTCCAATCATGTTTGATGATTGATGACTTTTGCATGGTCATTTATATTCTTATGATTGTTAGGCACGAGAGATAATTATATTGTTGTATTGTTTGTTTATTCGAAATAAAATCCATACATGGCTTGATGGGATAGGTTAGATTATTCAGTTTATTTAACAAGTTTATTACCTTGTTGCTATTTATAATATTGTATCTAATCCTTTTTGTTGGGTGCATGCTCAGGTACAAAGAAGCAATATTTGATTTGTTTGGATTATTATTTTTTATTATTTGCATCTTAATGCTAGGATTTGCTTGAAAAGACGTATGCGGTAAAGATAGAGTTGTGGATTTTTCTATTTGGTGCATTTTGGTGATTTTTGCCTATGTATGGGGTAGCCACTTTTGAGTTTGTGTTATCTTTTGTTGGAATGAGGCTTGCATGGAAGTTTGGGGTTTTTTCGGATCAAGTCGTGCATGGGATGTGCTGCAAAAAAAAATCTTGAATTTTTCCACATTTGGAAAGAAATTCAATATGCATTGATATGTTGAATTGTCTTCCAAATAGTAAGTTGTTAATGTTACTTTCCAACATCGAGTTGTTTCGAAAATAAGCACACAACTTAGGTGTTTGGTTCAGCTACATCGGTCCCAGATTCGATTGTGGTTGTACAACGGAATTGTTGGCTCCATGCCAAATTTCGAGCCTATTTCTTTTGTCATAGTCAGTTTTAATGGTTATTGTTGATAGCATTAAGGGACGATTCGTAGTGTATCTCACTTACTCGTGAGTATTGGTTACATTGTTTTATGTTTGGGGATTTTGGGGATGAGATCCTCTAAAGGGGAAGAATGAAACAACACATATTTTTAATAATTAAATATTTAAATTTTTTATTTAAATACTTATCGTTAATTATTCGATTGACAATTCCAGAAGGTGTTTTCTCACAAACAATCGAATTAGGATTATTCGTTACGTGGATAATAAGTGTATGGTTCTATATATTTTGAGTTTAGACCAGTTGGCGGTCAAATCGATCTCGAAATATGCATAAAATAGTCATCCTGGGGGCACAATCTCGGATTTCGACCAAACTTGTACAATCAGAACTGTATCGTCATGTTGATGTGCGCAGTCAAGTTTTTTAGCGTTTAGATAAGACGATTATTCGTATAAGAGTAAAACGCGTGTTGATTTTCAAGAGAGAAAATGAATTAAATAATATAATATCTTATCCATAATTCTTTAAACTCATTGGGATGCTACTATTACTTTCCAGATCTCCTGTTCCATTAATATGCACTTTAGAAACTAAAATCTCACCTATTACTCCACTAAACATCATGAGAAAAATATTTTCGAATTCGTGGATCGATTCTTTCAAAGCACATGTAGTTTTTATGGTGTGCAAAGCTGATCTTTGACGGCCGACATCATGGGACCGTGATTAGGGTATTCTTACCCTATGGTCCTTAAGAGAAAAAAGAGGTTGACACTGTCTTCATCACTGAAATCCGTACCCACCCTAGCATTTTGAGGCGATTATATTGAACGTGGAAAATTGCGTCTATGGGAGGGCATATCTGTAACACCCCACACCCGCTACGGACACTCACTAAGGGAATGCCATAGCATCGGTGGAGTATTTTAAGTGAATATAGAACAGAAAAATTACAACAAGACAGGTATAAATAATACTTGAAAATTTAAAACATCATTTCATTGCAGCAGAAGATAAACATGTCTGGTTACAATACCAAAGCCAACTAAAACAAGAGTCAAGTACTAAATATCCATCCTGATAAAAACATAAGTACATAATCCCACTACATAACTAATAGCCATAATAGAAAAGATAACCGAGCTTTACTTCAAGAGTCCAAGCTCCAAGATAGATAAAGCAGTCTGAATCAAACTCCACTAGAACTAGGCCCAACCTGAGGACCTGAGGGGAAAAAAGATAAAAATAACGGGGTCAGACATAAGTCTGAGTGTGCCCTATAACTTTAACAATACAATCATTAAAGTAATTAGGGTATGATATAAGCTTGGTACGGTAAAGACTGGGGATTAATGACTACACTAAGCAGCCAACTAGGCATAGGAAGAACTAGGATATCGGTAAAGACGCATCTACCCACCCAAGGGTAATTACTACACTGCACCACACCAGTCACTCCTAACTTAAAGGTTGATCCCACCCATGGACTTAGAAAATATAACTAGTAGTTTCGTGTACCCCTAGCTGACCACATAGGTGTCGTCTGCCCATATCTCCACTAGGTGTACCCACTACTCCCCAAGTGATCGGCTCCCTAACGTAGATACCCGTGCTGGCCCCACAGTGGGGTGTATCACTCCCCAAAGTGGCAACCCGATACAACCAATGGTGCACGGCTTATACCTACACGATGCAACAACGTCTTACCTACCAGCCCGGGTCCACACACGCATATAAACCCGTTGGACTTGCGTTGCCACCGCTAACCCGTTTTGGCCTCTTATAGTCAAGCCCAGTATGCGTGTCCCGTCCTCGACTTGGGTCGAGCCCACAAAGATACGTTTTGGGTTACTAGTTGAAATGGGCCCCCACAAGCTACCCACCTAAGCTTGTCCCTAGTGCATCCCACTTAACCCTTTAATCATGTTTAATTACATGTTTCCACTTGGTTAAGTATTCTAATCGTATTTTCTATTGCCACCCAAGGCAACCCACTAGATTTCCACATGCCACCCAAGGCACTTACTTGATTTCCACATGCCACCCAAGGCACTTACTTGATTTCCACATACCACCCTAGGCACCCACTTAACCCCTCATGCCCCACTACATGCTTATCTGGTTAAGTGTTTCTTAATTGATTAAGACTGTAACCTTTGCAAAGACCTCTCACATTAGACTATCTTTTATGGCAGCTGGATTTGCCGGTCGGGTCCGGGCAGCCTTACGCCATAACCGAGTCTAACCTCGTGTCTTTACACTTGTAACGTATTTAGTTTATGTCTAAGACCTCTCACATTGGGCCAATCAATTGTAGCCGCTGGATTTGCCGGTCGGGTCCGGGCAGTCTTATGCTACAAAAGGTTCCAACCTCGTGTCTTAGTCGATTAATTACACCTAATTAATCACCCCCATATTTTGAATTAATTTTCCCTAATTAATTCCAATTTAATGATGTACATAATTGACTCAATTATGTCCATCCACTTATGGTATGCAACATCATACCAATTTCACCACAATTTTGTTAACATGAATATTAACCCCATCGTTCCCCACGTAATACGCTAACATGACATACTTAAAAGGGAAGATTCATCACAAATGCTATGGGTTCTACTTAGCATAACATTAGCATCATCATGGGTTTTAAAGGTGTCAACTTGCATATATGACCATAGCATCAAACCCAACTAGCATAAATAACCAACCCAAACTTGCATGAATCACATATGTCATAAAGAGGGTAACTTGCATAGATGTTCATGTCATAGACCTATCATAAAGGGATAAACTTGCATACATGTAATAGGTCTAAAAAGGGATGAATTTGCATATGTTACTCATATTATAAAAAGGGGTAAACATGCATATATATGCATGACATACAAAGGGGTAAACTTGCATATGTATGAATATCATACAAAGGTGTAAACTTGCACATGTTACTTGCATATAATCAAACACGAAACTTGCATAACATGTCATATATGAACTTGCATATAATCAAACACCAAACTTGCATAACATGTCATATATGAACTTGCATATAAGCAAACACCAAACTTGCATAACATGTCATATATGAACTTGCATATAATCAAACACCAAACTTGCATAACATGTCATATATGAACTTGCATATAATCAAACACCAAACTTGCATAACATGGTGTCATAATGGATCAATGTTTATCATAGTGATTTGCATAACTAGCATCATGAACATATAGCATAAAACTTGCATAACTACATCATGAACATATAGCATAAAACTTGCATAACTAGCATCATGAACACATAGCATATGATAACATAACTTGCATTGATCCACATTCATAACCATAACCTCATTATATCCTATCATAATTAGTTTAGCAATTGCTTGCTAAAGGCATAGAAACTCACAACTTGTTGATTAGCACTTCTATGAAGAAGATTAAGTTGCTAGAGTTGATTAGAAGTTGATTTGAGGAGCTATCTTCCTCTTTAATTTGTTGAGGCTCCTTCTAAGTTGCATTTTGACGGCATGACGACGTTGTCTCCAATTTTAATGAGTTTTAGGGTAGGATTAGGTTGTATTTATAAGAGTAGTTAGGTGTTTTAGGCCATTAGATTAACCTTAAATCAGATTAGAGCCGTCAGATCTCGTCACTAGCCACCAAAACACAGTCCAGATCCCAAATCAGTGCACCTAGGTCACGACCAGGGAGGTCGACCCCCAGGTCGACACTAGGGTCGACACCCATGTCGACCTGGTGGGCAGGTCGACCCCCAGGTCGACCCCCAGGTTGACTCCCAGGTCGACCCCCAGGTCGATTCCCAGGTCGACCTGGTCTGGGCGGGAATTTTCCCGCCTAGCCCATATTCTGCATTTTTGAAATCTGTTTCGTTTTCTGATTTTTCGTGAAACTTCTAAAGGCCATATCTCCGTCATGCGGACTCCGATTCACGAAATTTCAGACTCTATTTCGCGTATTTTTTCGAGACGAACGCAACCGCGAAACCCGTTTCCCTTAATTCTCACGTATGAGCTTAATTATTCTTTAATTACTGAACATTAATATTAAGTGAAATTCGGGGTGTTACATTCTCCCCTACTTAAAGGATTTCGTCCCCAAAATCTCTAAGTCAAGAAGAACGTATCCTGCCAACCAAACAACCATCTACTAAACCATCAAACATGGGCATCCATTGTCCTTAAAGTTTCTAATGCTGTATGAACATATGCAAGAAGTGTGTGTATATGTTCCCTATCTAATGCAAAATCAGGCGGTCTACTGATTCAGTTGACCTCCTTAATGCAAACCATGATAGTGCCATGCATTCAATATGTATGCGAAAGAACCCTATCGACACATACTATTTCTACATGTGTGCACAACCATACACCAAAATGCATCATCCATATAATAACACAACCATTATACATCCATCAATATAGCTACCTACACACAATTATATGCAATATGCAATATGAAGTGACTAAGCCGATCTAATGTCTAAAGTGTGTGTATATGCATCCACGAGCAACCACTAGCAAACACTTGCATCCACACGCATCCATCAATCATAACATGTCTCAAACACATGTTTCAACCATAGGTTTACCCTATCTAAAGGTCAAAGGTACTAACGAAAGGACATAATAAAGATAAGATAAGTACTAGACAAACGATAAAGGAGAAGTTAAAAGACATACCCTCAAAGAGAAATGGGTACAGTGAACGCATCTTCGCTTCTGTCTCCCAAGTAGCGTTGCTTTCATCATCTCCCCATTGCACTTTGACTAGTTGAACCTCTCTGTTTCTCAACCTCCTAATCTCTGACCCAAGGATGCGAGTAGGAGCTCGTCGCATCACGCTCTACCTCCACTTCTCTAAGCAAGCTCGGCTCTACCACAGAGCTAAGGTAATACTTAACCTTCAGCTCTGATACCACTGTTACGACCCAAATCTCCTGGATATCGGCATACAACACTATGTCGACTATTCAAGCATCGAAAACACCTGATAGTCCATGAAAGAAATTAGAGGGTGAGAATAGATACGATAGAAACTTAGAATAGAAGAAGAAGAACATACAACATCAAAGTAACACGAATCTCACAGCGGAACGAACAACGTATAATAGATAACATATGTTTGAAATAAAATCAGTATATGTATACAGTAACATTATAAAAGTACAACACTTACAACACAACGGAAATAGACAATAGCTATATATTCCTGAAGCCTTATGCTCCAAGCTCTCCAAGTACATCTGTAAAAGCCTGGTTACTTGACTGCCCGTACAAAATTGGGCACCCAAGAGTTTAGGGAAAACAAAACAAAATAAACTCCGGGTCAGTCATGGGACTGGTGTGAGTAAAACAGTTTAATACAGTTTGAGCAATTAAATGATATCTCATAAGACCACGCCGTATAACGGAACAGGTTTTTTCCTTGCAAAAATCCAAATGAATTTGATTTAACTTTCAAATCATTTTTGAAAGAAACGATAATATTTATGTCAAAAGTCATTGATATTATAATAGCGTCTATCAACCACAATATAATAATCATCTAGCGGAAACGCTTTCATCTCACGTTCTACATATATAGTATACAATCAAAACCGCGAGCACTTATTAGATAATGGATTACCAACTATGACAAGGTATGGAACCACCTTTCGATAGTGTACCTCTAGAGAGTAATACACTGGGTTCAACACTCTTGCAACCCGGCCACACATGACCGACCACTCATTTCGCTTGAGTGTATCGAATGTATATCACCAACGATTGGGATCAACAACCGTTTCCCTAATGGGAAAACAACGAATAGATTAAAGAATAAAATGAATATCTCTCGATAGGTGATAATACACAGTACTTGGAAGCCAATAGCCATGTTGCCTGCCCGATTTTTGTCGTTTTTCGGTTGTGAGGCTAGAGGCCACGCTTATCTCTGACAGATCACACATTTATTCACTTTGAATGTCACATCGTCATACCCGCCAAATCACAAATTGATTTCCCCAAAAATACAATGGGTATACAGCTAAGAGCAATGAATTCCTCCGCCACCAAACCTATATACGTTTGTAGAGATCAACTTAAGTGATCCATTAAATGTACTATGTCAGACATTCTTCCATACAGGTTGTCCTGGGACTGGACAAACCGAAGACACTATTTTGTAAACAGGACAGCCCTTGCATAACTCCATCTTTAATTATCTTAATCATATTTGATCTCCACGCTAACGTCTATACAGAGTGGTTTTCAGATAATGAGTCTGATCCCGGTCTCTCCATATTGACGACGGAAAAATGGTCAAAAACTTTGACAGTCAGTGAGTTAACTATCAAAGAAAAACACGTGTGCAAACAACAGTCGTATCTACAAATGGAAATCTTACCGAGCTCCACATTAATTTAATTTTTCATTCAATTATCCTTTCCCCTATTCTTGTTTCCATATATTCAACATTTCTTATTTTCTAAATTTAGAAAATATACGTTATTAACAATGGAAAACATTTCCATTTCTTATATTCTATATTAGAAAACATTTCAGATTCTTATTTGGAAAACATTTCCAAAACTCCTACATTGGATTTAAACAGATGTTTAAATAAAACATCGCTATGCCAATTCAAAACATTACACTGATTAACTTGTTTCACTTAACCAACCTATCGAACCTTAACCATTCCTTAGTTAAAAGCGAAGCCAATCAAGTTGGGGTATAACTACCTCTCAGACCTTAACTGAACAACATTTCTAACTTCAAAATAGACAAGATTCACCTTTTAAACCTCTAACAAATTTCCTTACGTAACTCTCGGATTCAATTTACAAATCCACTTCTTTACTGAAAACACTGTTTATAACTATAGCGTTATAATCCCTACTTCTGAAATATCTAACTTCAAAATATAACTTTTATTTATTACTTTGGATAAATAAACAAACAACAATTTATTAGTAAATAGATAAATCTTTATTTAAAACAAAAAGTGAATAGTACTTTCCCGAATTCGATATAATCGAATTTCTACATATAACTCTCTTTCGAATAATGTTTATTCGATAACTCCTTTCGAATAAATTATGTTTGATTTACTCCTTTTGAATAAACTATATTCGATTAACTCCTTTCGAATAATATATATTCGATTAACTCCTTTCGAATAAACTATATTCAATTAACTCTTTTCGAATAAACTATATTCGATTACTCCTTTAACTCTATTCGAATAAACTATATTCAACTCCTTTCGAATAACTAATATTCGATAACTCCTTTCAAATAAATTATATTCAATTACTCCTTTAACTTTATTCTAATAAACTATATTCGATAACTCCTTTCGAATAACTAATATTCGATAACCTCTTTTCTTCGGATAACCTTATTCGATAACTCTTTCTTCAAATAAACTATATTTGAATAATCTCTAATCCGACTAACTCTAATTCAATTAACTCTATTCAAATAACTAATATTCGACTAACTCTTGTTTGATTAACTCTATTCAATTAACTCTGAATCGATTAACTCTAACTCTAATCGATTAACTCTGACTCAATTAACTCTACCTCTAATCGATTAACTATATCCGATTAATTCTAACTTGATTAACTCTAATCGATTTACTCTTTTATATAATCCATAAGTTTGATTTCGTATTTTAAAATAATATTCCTTTTCTAAATTCTATATATACTTCTATTTATAGAATTTTTCATACGAAATCTCTTTTCTATTTCTAACACTTAAATCTCCTTTAAATTTCCCTTTTATAACTCTATTTATTTACCAAATAAATATTTCTGTTTAACTCCATTTATTTATCAAATAATTCCCTTTTTTATCTTTATTTATTTTTTAAATAAATAATTCTTTTTCAATTCTATTTATAAATGTTTTACAAATATTTCCCTTTCTATTTTATTTGTAAATGTTTTACAAATATTTCTCTTTCTATTTTATTTGTAAATATTTTACAAATATTTATCTTTCTATTTCATTTGTAAATGTTTTACAAATATTCCTCTTTCTATTTGTTTTACAAATATTTTCCTTTTATATTTGTTCTATTTATTTACAAAATAAATAATCCTTTTATACTTCTATTTATTTCTTAAATAAATATTCCATTTCAATTCTATTTATTTAACAAATAAATATTTATTTTCAATTCTATTTGTTTAACAAATAAATATTCCTTTTATAAAATTCTTTGATTTTATCATTATTTTCTTTTATAAAATCCTTTTCCTTTTATATATAAAATCCATTGATTTTATATAAACAAATTATTTCCAAAACATACTTTGAAAAATCCCCTTTTCTACATCCCAGTATTTCTTACGGTATTTAAAATAGCAAATAACAATGATCGATATCATTTAAACACACATAATCATCAACTGATTACATATCACGTCAAATATTACAATATATGAAAAACAGTAAAATAAATGTTGAGGAATCCAATTGGATTCCTCCGAACTGTTTCCCTGCATCGATAGATGTTACACAATGTAATTCACATCAATTTCATTTCAATATGAAATATTTTGATAAGCGGAATCAATGTTTGATTAATGATATATATATATAATATATATATATCGTTATCTATAATTTCAAACAATCAATCAGCAATTCAATCAAACAGTCAACACACTGATACCAATCATCATTTATCAGTTTTAAAAATACGTTATAAAACATAACTAATAGAGTTGGTGAGTTTTACTCACATTGGACAGTTGTAACGACCGGGAATTTCGCTCGATCCGAATCAGTCGCTAAACCGACCAAGACCGTATGAAACGCCTGATTGTTTTGAGAACACGACGAATTAGAACGCAGACAGAAGAACATTTCATTGTATATTACAACAATTCATCAGAATACAAGAATATACAGAGTATAAACAAATAATATACATCAGAAAAATATCAGAGGTTTAAATTACATTACATAGTCTAAAAATCAGATTTTTGATGCCAAATCACAACAATAGGCCCTATCTAGTTTCGGTTCTCACACCAGTCAATTGGAAATATATAGAAATCTCACTTTCGTCACTCGAATATAAATACTGGCGATGGTGCCCCATCACCAGAATTGTCCCCGAGCAACTAGAGTGTGATTCTATAACTATCCAGTATATTAAAACTTCGAATACACATTTGCAAGGCGTATATGCAAAATCTTTATATATTGGATTGTCCGAATTCAATATAAAATTAATAATCAAATACGAATAAGTGATTTAAATTTTAAAACAAAACATATTTTTATTTTAAAAATATACTCTTCATACTCATTCTAGGATACTATTGATCCCATCTGTCTGCGTTCTTTCGTGGCTTGTTCTCAATTCAATCCATGCTTTCCTTACCAGGGAAGTTCGGGTTGCTTCAACATTTATCGTTATATAACGATTTACTATCTTTGATTCAGACGAACAATTTATTTTGCAATAAATTGTGATGAGCTCCAATTCACTCCCAGGCAGTTCCATGGCGTAGCCACCATCCATACGATCCTAATGGATCCTATTTTGTCCAATTCTGATAACGTATGATCCGGATTTTAGAATTTACAAGTTGGTACATAGTTGAAAATAAAATTAAACTTAGTTTTATTTAGTTTGGGCCTTACCAATTTATTTCGGCCCATATACTTATTCAAAGTGCCCAAACCCATTTGCACCCTTCTTCCTCCTCAATGTCGATCGTGACCTTCTAGCAAATCCTCCCACATTACACCAATTTCCATCCCAATACATTCTTCACTTGAATTTTAAAAATTACCAAAATCATTTAATAGACTTTCACCCTCTACAGCCTACCCGAACTCATCCTTCCCTCAACCCATTCGAACTCCTTCTTCTCGCTGTTTATGTGCTCGGCTCTTCATGGACATGACGTTCTTACCACCTATACTCCCTCTACAAACAGCCGAAATCAAAAACCAGTACACCATCGTTCATCTCCTTTCAATCTCTCCGATTCCACCTCAAACACCTGAAGCTCGGCGCCCTCCTTCAGTTTCCGACGTCGCACCCTAAACCGCGCCATAGAGAAATCGATCGACACTAAAGAGCACGGATTCGCTCAACAAAATGAAGTGAGTTGCTATTCGAGCCCCTAAGCACCAACCAAACATTCGAATCACGATTTGAAGTTTGAATCTCTCGAAAACGTGAATCCTAGGTCACCCTTACTCTTTACAGTGAACGGAAAACCTGATCGAACCATTCAAGAATTATATTGGATCGAAGAGCTTTACTTCCTGAACACAAAAACACTTGGTTTGGATTTTATATAGTTTTATTTGAATTGCTCTCCATTTTAGAAGTGGTGAATTTGATGAGAGGAAGAAATTGTGGCAGTAGGAAATGCTTTGACATAGAATGAAATTCTCTTAGGTTAGAAGATGTTACGGTATATTTATAGGAGTAAAAAAATATTTTACTTTATTTTTAATTGATTATTTTATTCAATAATAATCAATCATTGCTTCTATTTGTCTTCCAAAATTATGTACGATCACATACGATACCCAAATCTCACGAAAATGGACATGCAGCTACAGTTCGACATTACGGACCCAAAGAAACTGGTTTCGTCGAATTCTGACTATGTTTGCTCACACAGCGTATTTTTAACCATCAAAATACTAATTGTTTTTCACATTAAAATACCGTGCGGCCACATACTGACTCTAAAAATCACGAAAATTGAAATCTAGCAATAATTTAATATTCCGGATCCAACAAAATTAGTTTCATCGAAAATGGAGGTCGTTTGCAAAACTGACCTTTTTTAAAGCTTTAAATAACCATTTAAATGTATAAATATATTTAAAAATAATTAAATTAAATATTTAAAAATAAATATTATCATATATACTCACAACAGAATATCATATAGCTCCAGAATAAATATATATGGATTTACAACTCGATATTTCATGATCAGAGTAATATCGATATTCGACATTTATTTAAATCCTTTTATAAATCGTTATAAATTATAAAGGAATTCCATAGCGAATTTTCAAAAATTTGATTTGGGCATAAATCAAAATCTACACAGTGAAATCTGGATTTTTTTCTTCCATTAGAAAAATATACTTCACTAGCTCTGAACTTTCTTGTTTCACAGAAATTCGGCTTAAAACGGATTCTGTATATTCAATTGAAGTTCGAATCGCCAAATTATGAACTGCAGCGCCATTTCGAGCTCGATTATAATTATAATATAATTATATGTTCAAACTTCGTTTATATAATATATTCGTGAATATAATTCAACTCTAAACTGAATTATATTTTTTAAATAATCCAAATTACACAATATTGTGAATTCCACTATTTTTGAGTATTTCTGAAATTAAATATTATTCTATTATTTAATTTAATTAAATATTCACTATTATTTAATTCTAGGACCAATCAAATCTCTAAATCACTATTTATATAATTAAATAAATTATTTATTATATCTCTAAAATATGGGTCGTTACACATTATTTGGCGAGGGATAAGGCTAGACCTTATTCTGGTTCTAGTATCGCGCCGTTATGCTGCCGAAATTTTCTAAAAATGTTAGAACAATAAAAATATCATTTTTATTGTATAAATGAACTGTATAAAATATTGATGTGTTTAAATAAATATTTTGTAGTTAAAAATATATTTTTTAACGTGTATATGAATAAAATAAATATTCATTTACAAATCGGACGATTATTTTATGTACACACATTTAACTGATATGGATTGGGATGATATATTTTACACATATCCCAACTGCACAAATAAAATCAATGTGTGTTGACTGAAACCCCACACAAGTATTGGGATAATATTTGACATACACTAATCCCAATTGTTTAGTTGTATGTCAATTGATTGGTTGGCATGTTGTTGTAAGCGTTAATTATTTATATTTAACGCTTATGCAGTTGTGTAATGCACTCTGGATGATGGTTGACTGTGTTTGGTTATTGTTGTGTACATGTGTGTATGAAATCCATACAAATAAAATTATATGGTAATTGAGTGTGTCTGATTCCAATTCGGAAAGAACGAATATTTTAAATTAACGAATATTTTAAAATGACGAATAAAGAATATTTTAAAATAACTAATATTTTAAAATAATATTCAGTAATGGATCAAAATATGATTTTGATTTCCGATTTGGGATGGACACGAAAGTATTGAAATATATGAAGCTGTGTTGATTAGATTAACGTCATTTTGACATAAATGATATTTATATCGATTTTATTCGTTTTTATAATGAATATTGAAAAGGAAATGATTTCAAAATATGATATTTTGAAAATATTATCATTTATATATTATAATGATAAGGAAAATTAAATTTTGATTTAAAATTGAAAATGAAGTTAGAATCGTTTTAAAACGAATTTATAAAATACGTTTTAAATAGAAACCGACGAAATGTATATTTTATATTATATATAATATAATAGCCTGAATAGAACGCGCTGTGGTAGTTCGCGAATTTCGACCATTGACTTCGAATTGACATTACGGGAGATCCGACGGTCGGTTCTCCTAAAACCAGAACCGTTGGGTTCGAACCGAAAAGAGCTTTCCAACGAATATAAGCAATTTGAAATCTAATGGTTGGATTTGGAATTACGTCTAAATCAAATTTGGAAAAGGTCGATATGGATGCAATTCGATGGCCATTAGTGGAAATCAACTAAACAGGACTTAATAAAATTATCAAAAATATTAAAAATTTGTGTAAAATCATAGTAAATGATTTGGAAAGAATTTGGATGAAAAATTCCATATTTGAAAAGATAAAAATTATATTTTTATCAAAATGAACTAGTTATTAACTAGAATTATAATCCAGTTATTTTTAAATAAATAAATTGGATTGAGAATGATTTTAAAAATAACCAGAATTTCTAATATATGAATTGGAATGGATTTGAATCGAAATATTTTGATATTGGATTCCGAGATTATACGAATATTGTGAAGGAATTTGGAAGATATATACATCGTTATTCCCAATACGATATTTGTTGATTTCAGAATTTGATATTGAATATAAGCCGATATAATTTCTATTCATAGCCTTGTATTTAATGTTGAACTGAATTTTGGGATTGTCGTGAATGGTGTCTTCATTAACACTGTTCTTAAACCCAATTGAGAAAAGAATAAAATCTTTAATTGAGGTTTAGTGAAGTTTTCCAATTAATTAATATTTCATTGGAATTGAATAAAAGAATTTGGATTTTGGGTTTGTCGTGATTGGTGTCTTCATTAACACTATTCTTAAACCCAATTGAGAAAAGTATAAATCTTTAATTAATATTTAGTGAAGTTTTCCAATTAATTAATATTTCTTTGGAATTGAATAAAAGAATTTGGATTTGGGTTTATTGTGAATGATGTCTTAAATAACATTCATTCTTAAAACCCCATGTGAAAAGAATAAATCTTTTAATTAAGATTATTAGAGTTTCCCGTTAATTAACATTTAATTGGAATAAAATGGGATGTGAATTGGGTTTATTGTGAACTGTGGTTTTAATGACATTCGTTCTTTAACTCGATTTACAGTGAAATATGATTTGGAATTTATAAATCTTTTATTAATATTTAAAGGAAAATTTCCAAAGTAAAGTTTTCCAATTTAATACAAAAATTTGGAATGGAATGGAATTCGATTGGATAATAATCGAAGTGAGCTTCTGTGGAGGAAGAATATATATGGAACTTAAAAGGCTTTGTCGTAATTCCATTTATATTATTAGTCGGACATGGAAATTGATATTGATTATATATATTGATCTGTTTTCCGTGGAGATTCCCTAAATAATGGAATGTGATTTGGATTTATCGTGAACTGTGTTTTAAATGACAACAGTTCTTTAACCCGGTTAAAGATAAGATTAATTTCTTAACTTTGAATAATCATAAAGTAATGATTTTTGAGATTAAAACTGAATTAGAGTTTTAATGAATCTTTAATTAGATTGTAATGTGAATGAGATAATTAAATTTAGCGAATTCAAGAAATGATCGAGAATGGAGTTCACCGGTTTTGCTCCAAGCGATAGTTAAATCTTTAATTAGATTTGAACGTGAAATGGTAAATAATTTTACCGATAACACCGTGGTGTTAGATATGGAGTATTATCAGTTTTGCTTCATGGGATGAATAGGTTGGGATTGGAAAATTAAACAAATGATTACTTTGGTAAGGTTCGCTAATCCCGACTAGTTGATAAACCTTAATTTGGTTTAGAATTGAAATTCAAAGGAAGATTAAAGAATAAATTTGAAGAATTTATCTTTGATAAAATTAATGGGAACATTTCCCAAAGGATATGAATATTTAGATAAAAGAATATTCAGAATTGGAATGAGGAGTATGTTGTGTTTTTGTAGCACTTATTTATAATATACGCAAGTTATTTGGAAAAGTCAGGTATATACCCATTCTGAATAACTGATTCGGCGATAAGTCGACGATGAAGACGTTGGTTGAAGACCGAAGGTCTTCACATCATTTGGATGATTACTGATGTCTTGATTGGGCTGTACACCTAAGATGTAATAGCCTACACCTCTGTTCACGCAAGATATTGTCCCCAACTTAGCCACCGTATAGGTGTGGGGTTTTGTTCCTCAAAAGGCCTCGGCGTTAGTAAGAGATGGGCTCTACTATATAAGTACCCACTTCACATAGGCTTCCACAATGTGGGACTTAGGGGTGTTACATTCTCCTCTCCTACAGAGCCCAACATCCCCGTTGGCTCACAAACATCTCACCCAGGCGCTGTGGTCCACACAGGAGCCACAATTCCGGCTGGGTATTGGCTCTGATACCACTGTAAACAGCCCGCACCTCTGTTCACGCAAGATATTGTCCCCAACTTAGCCACCGTATAGGTGTGGGGTTTTGTTCCTCAAAAGGCCTCGGCGTTAGTAAGAGATGGGCTCTACTATATAAGTACCCACTTCACACAGGCTTCCACGATGTGGGATTTAGGGGTGTTACACAAGATGAGGTAATAAGTGGTGATCGTCCATACGTACATGGAAATCGATCGGATATGTGAGGACCTCTCTCCTATATTGGACATATGGGACGAGGAATAAGGTGCCTCCGGTTTCGTTCAGACCCAGGATGAACTTGTAAATAGATGTGTGTTTGACATTGGATTTTGTTGTGTTGATTGATCTCTATTAAATATATATCTATTTGGTGGCGGAGAATTTATTCTCTTGCTTAACATCTTTCTCTGAGACTTACGAGCTCAGAGGTTATATATCGATAGACATCAGTTGAATGGCGTGAATTACCTGTGTGGCGTGCTGAGATGCAAATGATCAAGGCTTCTGTTGAAAAGCAGAGTCTTGTGGTTGAAGATCAAAGCACAACTTTAATATAGCATAGCTTTGTGTATAGCGTTAATCTGCGAGCCTCATACCCCAGTGTGAACTAGAAACGGGAGAGGACCTTACGGAGGACATGCGTTTCCTTCTAGCTAGGAGTGGTGTCATGGTATGGAGCCCACACATTTTACTTATGTAGATAATGGATAGTGAGGCGCCTCGATGGATGGTTTGGTCGACATACTGACCAGTTTTACGCCCCATATGGTGGGGAAACGTATTGTTTAGGCATTTTAATCCACTCCTTGTGGACCGGCCCTGACGATCCAATGGCACACCTGTGTCTGGGCCCTAGGACATGGGCTAGATTATCTCGAAGCAGTAAGGACGATCCCTTGGCTTGGTTCACAGACGAAAAACTAGCTTCCAATACGTGACATTTCAAATTTTAATTGTAGAGCCTAGTATGGCGACATAGTGGGAGGGGCACTATGTCGTCTATGATTGATACATTTATATTTGAAGTTGATTTCTTCACTTATATTAATAATTAAAGATGAAATTTCATGTATTAAGCATTATTTGGCTATTATAAGGTAAAACTCTGTTCTCCGGCTTGCGGTGCAATGTGTGATGGGACCTGAGTCTTATAATAGCTTCATTGTTCTTTATTTAGCATTGCGATGTTTGTTTTATGCACTGGTATTCTTGGGAGGAAACCCGTTCCATGTTATACACCGTGGTCCCTTGATATACCTAACTTTAAAATCAAAATAATAACCGTTTTAGTTCTCACACCAGTCACATGACTGACCTGAAGTTTATTGTTTTAACCTAAACTCCGGGAGCCCCTATTTTCCACACAGGCAGCTAGTAGTTGGGTTTTGCAGATATTATATTCACAGGATCCTGAATTTACATAATGTGAAGGAAAGGCTGCGCGCACTAATCGACCACCCCCAGAGCTCGGAAAGCCGTGAGAATAGTACCAGATGGGAGACTGTCTAGGAAGTCCTCACGCTTAAGTACGGGAGCCTTCAGCACTGGGTATCCACCTCCTCCTATGTAATGTATTTTAATCTCTGATATTTTTCCTGATGTATATTATTTATTCATACTCTGGAATATTCTTGTACTCAAATGTAATTGTTGTAATAAGCAATGAAATGTTCTTCTGTTTGTGTTCTGATTTGTCGAGTTCTCAACTTAATCCGTTCTTTCTCTTCTCTTCAGAGACCGGGGAAGTTTGGGTCGTAATGATAAAACAAAAAACCCTATCTCGTTTAAAGTGATTCAATGTATTATTCTTGAAATCATTACTTCTATTGAAAATACAAATTACATTAGGTAATTCATGAAGGGCACCCATAATTAAACCTATGGCTTGAATACCATAGACTATTCGTACAAATATGAGTCAGATCCACTCAAGCTCATAACAAACAATTAATGTAATTAAACCACAAACTTAATTTCAAATTCATAGGGATGGATTATAATTTAAGCTTGTCCTTTAAATTCAAACTAGATATCTATATTCGATTGAGAAGATAGAGCATAAGCTAAATTCAACTGTTAAAATTGTAAATGTTCTAGTCATCAATAATGATCAGACGACATAGAATGTAAAATCGAACATTGAAAGCAACACCTAAAATGCATTTGATTTCAAAGAAGAAAGCATCGACTAATGATTGAAGTCGTAAAATTAACAGTGAAGGCGGATGAGTGGAAACATATGATTAGCATATATAAGATTTGAAATCAGTTAAATTAAACAATCAGAAGAAACAAATGAAAATCAAGGATTCGAATTTACCCGAAAACGTAGGCTAGAGTGAATATATGGGATTGCTGGTGGAGCAAATATATAAGATGTGGTGATGCTTGCCGGAACTAATCGATACGTTAATGCTTGCTGGAGCAAAGAGTTGCAGTGTTTTGATGGATTTGAAGCGGCCATGAATTTAAGATAATAAATTTAGCCTAATTTATGTCGATGATGAGAGAGAAGAGGAAAGTAAGAGGGAAGGCGTTTTAACTTTTCACAGGAATTTTTTTCCCTAGTTGAAAAGCATGTCGCGTTTATTTCTGCTTCCACGTTTGTAAAATTGATTGCTTAAAATATAGCAGATTATTTCTTTTATAGCTCAATCTATAGTTATTTTTTTACTTAACTCAATTTTATATAGCCCTTTAATTAGAACGCTATGGTATAATGTATATAATCCATATTTTCTTGTAGTGTTTCCAATTATTCAGTTAATCAATGATTTCACTAAAATTACAACTCAATTGTCCATTGCTGTATTAATTCAATAACCCCTAATTAATCCTTTTTATCTAAATTCTTTTTTTCTAATATGTGCTTTTATAATCAAATTGACATTTTTCCCAATATGCGCAAAAACAAACAAGGGATAAAGGTTTAAGCTCTTTGAAAGACCTAAAGTTAACATGAATTAAAAGGAAAAACACCTTGGCTCTCGCATGGTATAGGCTCAAATGAATAAAATAGATCTATAATAAAATATGAAAAAATATGAACTCTACATAAAATAATCCATAAAGAAAAATGGATAAAAGTAAACTAAATGATTTACAGTAAAGATAAATAACTGAAATAAACTGAATAAGGGATAGAAACTGTAATCAGATATACAAAAATCATTTACAGAAAACAAACATTGAAATTTGTAAATTACTGAAGAAATTTACAACTGTTATACTGTCTATGCAATCCAACAGGCCCTGGTAGGAATTCTCTAAGTCTATGTATAATTATTCTCCCAATTTTATATATGCAAAAACCTAAATCTCAGAACTCCATTAAAATATTTGAGGAAGAAGTTTGTGTGGTAGAGGCACAAGAAAGGGGTATGGAGTTGTTAGGAATTAGGATTAGATGGTGGCTATATTTCAAATAGAGTTAGAAAACCTAGGACCATTAGATTTTAGTTTTTTTTTTACCTGGTCCACCAAATCAAAAGAAATCTCCAGAAAATGATCAAAAATTCGAATCCTCACTGGAATTAGCAAGTGCAAAAATTGCGCATGTTACCAGGAATTTTGACCCATCCCTTTGGTATGTCGACCTAGGGGTCGAACCCATCGTGGCTGGGTCGTCCCATCTCTAATGTTCAAGTTTTTATGTTGTATATATATTTAATTTAAATTCTGATTATGGTCTTTTATTCGTAACTTCTTCGATTTAAGTCCAATTTCAACAAACCAAATGTCTGTCTTGACCAGAATTTCGTAACGAACCCAATGGCGCAACCCTCATTTCCTAGTTACCATTATTTTTTCAATTAATATTTATTTTATTTAAATTACTTTATTATAATTTTGGGTTGTTACATTCCCCCTCCTTAAAGGATTTTGTCCCCGAAATCTCCAAGGTTAGAGGAATTTCATACATATTATCACATCACCATCTACATCAATCTGATCATCTATCAATTGCAGTCATCCATTTTCCTTAGGATTGCTAATGCTTTTCATGAACATATGTAATAGTGTAGTGTATATGTCCCGAACTAATGCAAGAAATTAGGTGGTCCACTATTTCAGTCAACCTCGATTACTGCAATTTATATCAATGCCATGCAACAAAATTGTATGCAAGAAAATCCTAATGACACATAAAATTTTATATAAGTACTACAACCACCATCAAAATGCAAAAACCATATGATACTCATTCATTTTTCATACATAAATTAAAAGTGAATTAAAAGCGCACACACATCCATATTCAATTATGTTATTGTCCTAGTCGTTGTTCACTGATTGATGCCTTGTGTGTGCATATGCATCCACGACATCCACTACAAAATGCATGCATCCACATGAATCCATCAAACATAACATGTTCTAACAACATGTTTAAACCACATCCTACCATCTATAGATTTTTCTTAAGATACACAAATTCAAATGATAAGAAATGAATAAGGTTCAAATTCAAAAATAAGGATTGAGAGCAACTATCAAAAAGAAATGGAAAAGATGTGCAAATCCTCTTCTCTGGTTCCCATATCTAGGGGTGAGCGTTCTGTCGGTTCGGTTGCTTTGGACATAAAAAAACTCAAACCGAATTGAAACCGAAAATTTTCCAAACCAAACCGAACCAAATTAATTTTGGTTAATTCGGTTGGTAACCGATTTAACCGAACTGGAAGGATGTATTATAATTCAAATGATGCATTCACTCAAAGTAAACAATAAATTCATGTTTGGAGAAAATTTATATGGTAAAATTTAAGTTCATGATAGAATTTGATATAGTTGAAACAATTGCATTTGTATTATATAGCTAAACTAATTATTTAAAGTACTACAATACTATTAAATTAGATACAAATTACAAGTTCAGTTAATTCGGTTAAACCGATAACCAAAAATAAATATTTTACAAAGCGAATTCAAATCGATTTAGTTTTGAAACCAAACCGAACCGACCGAAATGAACCTGTTTGGTCGGTTATTTCGGTTTGAACCGAATAATGCTTACCCCCACCCATGTTGCCTCATCACTATCCTCTTCAGATTGAACCTTAATAAGCCTAATTTCCTGGTTCATTAACTTGTTTACTTCAGAACCCAAAGTCTGTGTAGGTACTCATCTAACAGATGTGCCTCTCTCAGCCTCAGCCTTCGCTAAGGTACTCGGCTCCACCACTACCGCAGAGTCATGCAAGTACTTCCTCAAATGAGAGATGTGAAATACATCATACACGCCTGACAACCTCTCCGGTGGTCGAATCCTATAGGCCATATACCAGCCCTCTACACTATAGGAAATGGCCCAAAAAATCTTGGTGCTAACTTCCCAACTGAGCCAAACCACACCATATTCCTTAGGGGTGATACATTGATGAAAGTCGTGTCCCCTACACTTAACTCAAGATCTATCCTTCTCTTATCCGCATATGATTTTTGTCTTTCTTGAGCTTCCTTCACCTTTTTCGAATAAAGTCGTTTTTCTCCAAGGTCTCACTAATCATCTTTGGTCCAAGAATAAGCCTATCCGTAGATTCCGACCAACAAGAAGGTAATCTGTAGGGTCGTCCATAAAAAACTTTGAAATGTGTAATGCCAATGCTTGTTTGATAGCTGTTGTTATAAGCAAAGTCTACTAAGGGAGATGCTCCTCCCAAGTACCTCCAAAATCCAAAATGCATAGCCGTAATAAATCCTCAAGAACCCACTAACCCTATAGGTTTGTCAATCTGTCTAAGAGTGATATGCAGTACTAAGTCTAAGTTTTGTCCCCAATGACTCCTGTATGCTCCTCCAATACCCACTGGTAAATATGGGGTCTCTGTCACTATCAATGTTCGCGGGAACTCCATGAAATCGGACAAGCACCCTCAAATATATTGAAGCTAACCAAGTTGCAGGTCTCTGACTCCTATTTTGAATGAAATGAGTGCTCTTTATCAATCTATCCATGATCATCCAAACACTGGTATTGCCCTTCCTTGTTCTAGGAAAACCATCTATGAAATCCATCGATACGCTCTCCCTCTTCCACTGTGGAACATCAAGGGGATTAAGAAATCTACCAGGCTTCCTTTGCTCAGCCTTATTGTAGAAACCAATACACGACTGGATATTAAAAAAATTATTTAAATATTTATCGTTAATGATTCTATTGATGGTTCCAAAATGTGATTGAATCAAGACATAGCACCAGTTCCATTGAGTCTGAATTGTTCGTTACATGGGGAATAAGTGTATGGTTTGTTATATTTCGAGTTCGGACCAGTTGGCAATCATATCAATACAGAAATATGCATAAATAATCATCCCCGGGGAATAATCTCAGAATTCCATGAAACTTGTACCATCATAACCGTATCGTCAGAGCGGTGTGCACCATTAAGTTTCGGAGCGTTTGGATATGTCATTTGTTCGTATGAGAGTAAAATGCACGTTGATTTTCAAGAGAAAAAATGAATTAAATAATATAATATCTTATCCACAACTCCTAAACCTAATTATAATGCTACTGTTCACTTCCCTCACCACCTATTCCATTCACTTTTCCATTAAGAAATGGCCTCCACCACTTTATTTACTTCAAAAACTGAAAACTCACAATCCACTCCACTAAAACTCACGAGAAAAATATATTCAAACTTGTGGATCGATTCTCTCAAGCCCATATAGTTTTTATGGGGTGCGACGCTAATCTTGGAGGTCAAACGACATGGGACCATGATTCGGGTTAGGGTATTCTCATCCTATGGTCCACGAGAGTAAAAAGCGAGGTTGCGATTATCTTAGTCATCGAAATTCGCACCATCCTAGCATTTGAGGCGATCTGGTCGACCATGGAAAAATGCGTCCATGGGAAGGCATGTGTACGGGCATCAGGTCGGAAATTTTCTAGGGGTCCGGGTCTTGGCGGTGGGGTCTACGGGGAAGGGTTCGCAAAGAGGAACGTGTTGGAATCGATTTGTCCTCTTTCGTTGAGTAAATCATGTGATATTGGCGATCAAAGAAATGCATGAATGGGTTTGTTACTTGAATGTATGTGGTATGTAGATGTTTGGGAATAAAGGAGATTAGTTACTGAAGGTAATTAAGAGTAGTTAATTATAATTAAGTTAATTTAATTATCAAATTAATGCCAAAACTTATAATGTGTACACCTTTTACGTACGAGGTTGAAATTGGACGTCATCTCTTGCGTTGGATTCGTATTGACGAGCTCTACGCAATAGAGTTGTTTTGGATTGATTTGGCTAAGGTGGATGATATTATCTCTTACCGAACTATATTAGTTTCTATTGTATAAATCCGACGATTTAAACTGGTTTATGATCATAAAACGTAATATTCAGGATTGTGGAACCTAGTAAGTGATAAATGAAAGTATTAGAAAGTTGTTTAAGTAGTTTTGACCATGATTAGGATATTTTATCTAGTTGCACATTATTGTGCGGGTTATTTACCTGTTTACGCGCAATTGCGTATTGTTTAGACTATATAACTAGATTTAGGATATTTGGATATATATTTCACTTTTATTATCGCAGATAGGTTCTATTCGATTTATTATCACTGTTATGGATGCTTGTATGCTAGTTTAGGAATTTGGATGACTATTGGTTGTATAGTTGAAATATTTGATTAGTTTAGGTTAAAATGTCATTCGTAGGCGGCATAGTACTAGGAAATATTTCGTTCGTAAGAGTTTGTAGTGTTTATCGATCAAATCACATGTTGTTGTATATCGATTGAACTTATAAGGATGGTGGACTCGACCAGGCGAGATATTTCCTCGATGAAACTTTTGAGAGCATGGTTTGACTCGATGATAGAGCGGCACTGGACCTCAACAATAGATCTGAATACTTGGATGGAGTAAAGAAGTCGAAGGATGGAGTGGATTCGGTTCGACCAAGTTCGGATCGACATAGTCGAAATGTAGCCGGTTTGACAGCCTCAGAATGGCAAAGTAACCAAGTCTGGATCGATGTAGACGATCTGGAATTGGCTCGACTAAGCTCGAATTAGCTATGTCGATCCGAATTTGGTTTGACTATGTCGAACTGGAGTTGGGTCGACTTGGGTTTGGTCCGATCCAGGGAAAGGAATCATGATGGTAAAATCAGGAGTTCTTCATGGTGGCATTTCTTCTTGGCAATGAGCTGGATTTCATGATGAATGTCGGACGTTTTCCTTTGGATGTGTATTTAACCAATTTTGGTTAGATGCATGATTAACGTAGTCATTTTCAACTACTATTGAGTGGTCGATATCGATTACAATTATTATTGACCATTCTGTCCAATTTTACATCGATGATGATGTGATTGCGAGGAGCATGATGTGATGATTCGATGAAGGTTATTCCAGTATGGGAAGCGAAGCAGCGGCGACCTCGATGATGGATAAAGAAACACCAAGATGTAGGTTAGATGACATTAAGTCATATTGAGGTGGCTATTAGATAGAGAGAGATGGGAGATACCGAATGTTATCCTATGATATACGATGACCGTCGGGGATAGTTGCTGTACTAAGACGACTTCAGATGGAGACTTGTGGATCGTCTAGAGATGGATTCTTCTGCGAAGATCGTGTGCAAAATAGTTATCGATATTCACGATTTTAATACTTCTTTGAGAGAGGGCATGTAGTAGAATCAGAGACAGGGCAGTGTGGACTGGTTAGCCCGAACCCCAGAGCCGGGGTAGTGTGGACTGGGTAAGGTTATCCATTATAGACCTGGGAAGTTGGTTATAGAGATAGTTGAATGGAGACCAGGGCAGTTGGTCCCACCATGACCCAAAGGATTTGGTGACCAAAGGATTGAGTATTATATGCTCTATGCACTGAGTGGGTGCATAACACCCAAAGTTTTAAATAAACAATAATTAAATGTAAAAGATTAATAAACTAAATATTAATCAGAATAATATTCTGCATTGGGCAATGGGACTAGCACCATTAGGCACGCTATAATTTTCTAATCAAAATGGATACTCGGTTTGCTAAAATCAAAGTTAAAATAAATTAATAATGGATTAAAGAAGAATTCAGAAAATTAAAATTAATTACCATATAGAACAAACAATCACTGGGAAACCCAGCTCACTTAGGTCAACACGTCTGTTGACCCATGCCAATGTGGGCCGACCTAAGCAGGCATATGGGTCAACCCCGGTCGAGGATCGTGCGTGCCTTAGCCTGCACGCAAGACAGCAAAAATTTATTATTTTGTGATGTTATTTTGCTGAGTTGGCTGAGTTTTATTGGCCAATTATAAACAATAGGTTAACATGGAACTTTCTTATTGGTCTGATGACATAGCTGGACCAGATCTAATCTTAGATTTGAACGACTGAGGGCATCCAGTAAGCCTATAAATAGACTAGCATGGCCTCTCTCATTTCTTCACATCCATTCTTTCCTCTCTTCTTCTTCTTCTTTCCTAGGCCTATCCTCAAAATTAGGTAGGGCCAAATAATTAAACTTTTATGGGGATAATGAAGTTCTTAAGTTTTAAATATTTGTTTTTATAAACACTTCTAGAGGCAGAGGTTCTGATAGATCTAAAAAGAAGGCCACGGGGGAAGCTTTGATCATCAAATCTGTAATTTTTTATGTAACTTTTAGATTAGTTATTTGCATAAGAAAGTTTAGATAGATAAATAGTTTTAATTTGCAAGTTTTATGTTTACAATGTTTATATATTTAGTTTTTCTGTAAGTTATTATAGTTTATTTACTGTCTATGTCTAGTTCTTTCCAGTTGTTTATTGTTTATAAGTAATTCACCTTCTTCTATCCCTTTCTTTGTTGTAGTTTATTTACAATATGCTTATGCCTTATTTTTTTTCGAGTCTAAGCCTTGCGAGTATCCTAGACCGTTTCCTTTTTTCTTTTAGCGTCGAGCCAAGGCCTGAAGAGAGCCTAGGCCTTTACCGCAATTTTGCGTTAAATTGAAATAATGTTAAAATGTAATTAAAAAGGGATTTTGGGCTTGTTAGAACTGATTAAATATTATAATCAGTATTTGACTGCAATTTGGGGATAAACCTATATATGTAATTGGAGAACAAGCAAACATATGAATTGGAATAGATTGAACTTAATTGGACGTTAAGTAACATAGGAATGAGTTGAATAAAATGATAACATTAATTAGGTATGTTAATACAACCTAGGGATATATAACGAGGTTAGATTGGGCTTGTTGTGTTAAGTTAAAATTAATAAGCTAAGATAGATGGAGTCCGTTCCAGTAGCGTGGGGCTAGTTGGGGAAGATAAGTGGCTCATATATTTGGTTCATTCCTATAGCGTGGGGTTGACTGAGGAACATAAGAGTCCTAATAACATAATGAAATCCATGTTTGGGTCCGTTCCAACATCATAGCTGATAGGGAAGAGCAGAGGCCTAACAAAAAAATGTATGGGGATCAAGTCTAGGGCTGACTTATGTCAATTGCATATTTGGTTGAGAACCTTTTTACTATGGGTCTCACACTAGGTAGGGGCTAAGGAATGCTTTACTGCACTGGATAGTAAGAGGTTCAAATAAGGTGGGTACAGGCGCGTTCCGGCGGGATGATGAGCATGCATCGTGCCGATTAGGGAAAATAAGCCGCGGTAATGCTTGTTCCTAACGGCTATGTCCTTTTATTTGATGGGTTCATGATTGATAATCCTGAATTACATAGTTGGCGCAGGTTATCACATTATGGGTATAGGAGCCGATCGACGGGTAGAAATTAGGTAAAGCCTAATTATGATATCTCGTTATTTGGTGCAACAATCTCGAACATGAATGAGAAACCTATATTTATTCATATTTATCTTTCCTGCTATTTCATTTATGCTTTTATGTTTATTGCTCTTAGAACTATTCATCTGTCAAAATGCTTCCTTATTTTATGCTCATGCTAGAAATTACTAGAACTCATAATGCGTATGTCAGACCTAGTTTTTTTATCCTTCTCTCTTCCTTTCTACCCTAGGTTTGCAGGGTAGAGGGTCTCAACAGTGATTCTTAATTATCTGGTTCAGCTTGGATTCAGACTCTTTTTATATTCATGTATTAGTTCACTTCTTATTTTTTGATCATTGTATTGGCATATAAAAGGGATGGTTTTTATGGTTTTACTTATGCACTCTGATATAGTCCATGTGACAGTATGTTTGTTTTATGATGATGACTATATGATAATTTGAAATGTAATAAGTATTGTGATTTGACTTGTATTTAAATAATGTTTTTAAAGTTTCCGCTGTGTTTTATATTTTTGTCTTGTAAATTTTAGTCACAGTGTTGTTACTTTATACCTAAGCTCTTCATAAACATTAATGCATCCTCATATGGGTGACTTTAAGGGGTATGGGGAGTTTCAGAGTGAATGTGAGGACGGATGATGGGTGTTATGGATGTTAACTTATTTATCACTATTATTACTTAGACATCTATCACACTAGTTTTAAATGATGTTTATCACAGTATAGCATATATCTATTGTTATGTGCTAACTCTGTGGATGCAAGGATAGGGAAGGTATGATCCTCCATACCCTTCATGCCATATATACTATTACTACTTTTACAGTACTTTGAGATTTGTTTATCGCTAACACCAAACATTTGTCTGACCCAAATTTTTATTTCCCACTTATTACTTTGGGTGCTTATCGACGATGTTGGTGAGAAGACCAAGTGATAGATGCTAGGTATTATTTGGAGTTGTGCTGATGAATTTGCAGGAGGAAACGATTTATATATACTTGTATTACATTTGTTTATTTCTGATGTGTAGCACTGTGGGGCCATGATAGTGTTATGTGTTCCATTAGAGACAGTACATAAATTGAGCTTGTTCATCTCTTTTATAAACTCTATTATTGTTATGTATAGCTATATGAGCCTTAATACTCTGATTATCTGATTCATATAGTTATTACCGTCTCGCCAATTTTATAATTTTGATTTGATTATTATATATTATCTGATGCGTTGTGAGATATACAATAGGTTATGTGATTGAATTCTGTATATTCTTCTTTCTCTTCTCTTCCATTTCCTTCTTTTCCTTCCTTTTCTCTTCTGTTCGACTATTTATTTCCTTTGATAACATCTATCGAGTGCTTGTACAATGCGAATTTTAGTCCTAAGCACCAGTAGTGTACGATGGGTCACCGCACTAGGTATAAGAGATTAGGTTGTGTTGTTTTATTTAAGCCGTACCAAATTCGAGAGTTAATATATATGAGAGAATATGTATTTGTATATATTTTTGTTTTCAAATCTATATACTACTAGAATATATAGTATTGGTTGTTTTGCACATGGATGTCATAGGAATAGTTTTCTCTATTAGCGATTGATCCTTCTATTCAACAAAATCAAGCGAGTAGGAAATACTTCTAATTACTCCGTCTCTGGAGTTGAGAGTCTGACAAAATCAAGAACTACTAGACTCAGTTTACATATTTGTTTTCAATAATGGTACGTTCCATTATCTGGGATGCTCTTATTAATTTCTCAAATTAATTTCGGCACCTAAGTGCAGCAAGTCGAATATGCCACGTTGAGTGGATGCTTATTTATCCATGTGGCATACCGTTTCTTGGAATGGAACTGACTATTGTGGTACGAGAGATGTTTAGGTTCTCGTAAGGGATTCTTTGATGATTTGGAGTTTGAGTTGATTAGATTAGGAATTTATTCCTAAGAAACTCCTAGGCTGAGTATGAATTGGTCGAGAGTGGTGATCATTTTGGGTTTTCGAATTGATTCACTTGAGACCAGTTCATTATTCGCTTCAAAATGGTTTTGCATCAACTTCTTTGGAGTCGATGAGAGTTCCCGATTTAGGTAATATGCATATGTTAGAGAGTTTGACTGAGTTCGATGTAATATCAAAGTAAGGTTATTTCTCTCATTAGTCACTCCAAAGTTTGGAGTTTATCGCTGGGTTGAGTGATTGACTCGGAGGTTGTTGACTTCATTCCAATGGAATGATGGTTTGAAGGAGTCGATCGAGTATGCTCGCGATGTTCAGCTTATGCCCAACATAGAAGTTCATCCTACTTTGTTGGCACGAACCATGGAGACATATGTGTTGATTGTCATTCCCGTTTTGTCAAGTGCTCCCTCGATGAAGTGAGAAATAATGATGTCATAACTCGAAGTATGTTTCCATCAAGAGTGTTTCCATACGCGTTTCAGTTTGACATCAAGATTTTATCATAACATTTGATTGTGCAATTCAATGGATGGGACTAGATTAGGACTCATGAATTTATTTACCAGTCTCAATTGTGACTTACCATGTTGATGGTTCAGTTAGATTATATGTGTGTAACATCCCATGTTTGGTCGCCAGAACTTAATACTATGGTGACTGCAGCATCCATAACGATTAATGATGGGCCTCAAGGGAGGGAGTGTTATGACATATTTAAACTATACTTGGTAGTATACAGGGTTCATCCAAAATTAAATTTACTGATTCATGGTTGTATGCTTGCTAAATTGGTTGCTTGTTGATTGTTGAA
Source organism: Allium sativum (assembly GCA_030737875.1). NCBI lineage: Eukaryota > Viridiplantae > Streptophyta > Magnoliopsida > Asparagales > Amaryllidaceae > Allium > Allium sativum. The sequence goes on from CM060926.1 coordinate 44,679,013, forward strand.
CTTAATTAGACTTAGTATTTAAGTTTAGCAGTTTAATTACTAGGATGATACATAATATAAGTGGGAGTAAGAGGTTATTGCTAACGATAGTGGGCTAGGATAAAGCTTGATGGTGATTCTTCTTCGGGTTAGCAATAGTGAGCTAAGACTTAGAACTTCAGTAAGTGAGTCGTTTATGATTGGATGACAGCAGGCCGAGACAGTTCTCTAGTAGTGAGTCGTTACCTGATCTTATAGCTTAAGAGTATCTGGACACAACCTATTCTCTAGTAACCAGTTCTTCCGGCTAGGAATCCCAAAGGGATTTTACCGATTAGAAGTATTTGGTTGTACCGTTCGGGCCAACCAGCGATCCAGCATATCTTGTGCTTGGTTTGTGGAGATTTCCCTTTTTATTAGGGAAAAATGGAGTGCTTGGGTCATGTCATCTCAAGTAGGATGTTGATATATGTCATGCGAAAGTTTTGATGGCTTGTAAGTTGAGGTTCGCCCATGAGTATATCGATTTCTCGTTTCTAGAAGGAACGAGAAGCTGATAGCACTCACTTGGTTGGGTGAATGTTTTTTCTCGAATGGAGGGTTATTGTGTTTGTCGATAATCAAAATCGTGTGAGAAGTAGTAGTCACTCCTAATTCAGAATCAATGGCGATAGAGTTCTCTTTGGTGAGTTGGAGGCACTATTTATTAGCAAAGGGGTTAGAGTCGTTGGTGATGTCAAGTCATCAAGATTTCTCTTCCCCATATCTCAACCTTTGTTATAGACAACAGTTTGAATTATTGGCTTCCTGCGGTTTTAAGATTTCCTATAATATAGGAGATGTAGTTGTTCATGTGTATCGAGTTGGAGATCTACCCATTTAGAAGCGATATTTTGTTAGTGAGCATCGCTTATGTTTCTGCTGGTTATGACTCTATAACTCGAAGAGAGATAGTATGGACTCAACTGTGATGGTTGATTCCATGTAGAACGAGCGTTGTTGGTTTCCAGCATCATTAAAAGGGGTTGATTACACATATACCTTATAATAAATGTGATGTCATCTTACTATAGTTGAATAGGATGGACCGAATAGTTTCCTATAACTATTCGAAATTTCCGAATTGATGTGCAAATGGTTGTCGATGGTTTCCATCGATAGGTTGCCACAGAAATTAGGAATAGTACGATAGCGCTCGGGTCATACTTGATTTATTGACGAGATATGCCAGAATTACTATTCTCTATTTTTAAAAAGCCAACCAAGTGGTCGGGTCATATATGGATTAAATTTAATATTGGGTGTTTTGTATTAGTTAGGTTAGTATCCTTTATGCTAGGATAGGTGTTGATGTTATTTTCTATGTTGCTATTTTTTCCAATCATGTTTGATGATTGATGACTTTTGCATGGTCATTTATATTCTTATGATTGTTAGGAACGAGAGATAATTATATTGTTGTATTGTTTGTTTATTCGAAATAAAATCCATACATGGCTTGATGGGATAGGTTAGATTATTCAGTTTATTTAACATGTTTATTACCTTGTTGCTATTTATAATATTGTATCTAATCCTTTTTGTTGGGTGCATGCTCAGGTACAAAGAAGCAATATTTGATTTGTTTGGATTATTATTTTTTATTATTTGCATCTTAATGCTAGGATTTGCTTGAAAAGACGTATGCGGTAAAGATAGAGTTGTGGATTTTTCTATTTGGTGCATTTTGGTGATTTTTGCCTATGTATGGGGTAGCCACTTTTGAGTTTGTGTTATCTTTTGTTGGAATGAGGCTTGCATGGAAGTTTGGGGTTTTTTCGGATCAAGTCGTGCATGGGATGTGCTGCAAAAAAAATTCTTGAATTTTTCCACATTTGGAAAGAAATTCAATATGCATTGATATGTTGAATTGTCTTCCAAATAGTAAGTTGTTAATGTTACTTTCCAACATCGAGTTGTTTCGAAAATAAGCACACAACTTAGGTGTTTGGTTCAGCTACATCGGTCCCAGATTCGATTGTGGTTGTACAACGGAATTGTTGGCTCCATGCCAAATTTCGAGCCTATTTCTTTTGTCATAGTCAGTTTTAATGGTTATTGTTGATAGCATTAAGGGACGATTCGTAGTGTATCTCACTTACTCGTGAGTATTGGTTACATTGTTTTATGTTTGGGGATTTTGGGGATGAAATCCTCTAAAGGGGAAGAATGAAACAACACGTATTTTTAATAATTAAATATTTAAATTTTTTATTTAAATACTTATCGTTAATTATTCGATTGACAATTCCAAAAGGTGTTTTCTCACAAACAATCGAATTAGGATTATTCGTTACGTGGATAATAAGTGTATGGTTCTATATATTTTGAGTTTAGACCAGTTGGCGGTCAAATCGATCTCGAAATATGCATAAAATAGTCATCCTGGGGGCACAATCTCGGATTTCGACCAAACTTGTACAATCAGAACTGTATCGTCATGTTGATGTGCGCAGTCAAGTTTTTTAGCGTTTAGATAAGACGATTATTCGTATAAGAGTAAAACGCGTGTTGATTTTCAAGAGAGAAAATGAATTAAATAATATAATATCTTATCCATAATTCTTTAAACTCATTGGGATGCTACTATTACTTTCCAGATCTCCTGTTCCATTAATATGCACTTTAGAAACTAAAATCTCACCTATTACTCCACTAAACATCATGAGAAAAATATTTTCGAATTCGTGGATCGATTCTTTCAAAGCACATGTAGTTTTTATGGTGTGCAAAGCTGATCTTTGACGGCCGACATCATGGGACCGTGATTAGGGTATTCTTACCCTGTGGTCCTTAAGAGAAAAAAGAGGTTGACACTGTCTTCATCACTGAAATCCGTACCCACCCTAGCATTTTGAGGCGATTATATTGAACGTGGAAAAATGCGTCTATGGGAGGGCATATCTGTAACACCCCACACCCGCTACGGACACTCACTAAGGGAATGCCATAGCATCGGTGGAGTATTTTAAGTGAATATAGAACAGAAAAATTACAACAAGACAGGTATAAATAATACTTGAAAATTTAAAACATCATTTCATTGCAGCAGAAGATAAACATGTCTGGTTACAATACCAAAGCCAACTAAAACAAGAGTCAAGTACTAAATATCCATCCTGATAAAAACATAAGTACATAATCCCACTACATAACTAATAGCCATAATAGAAAAGATAACCGAGCTTTACTTCAAGAGTCCAAGCTCCAAGATAGATAAAGCAGTCTGAATCAAACTCCACTAGAACTAGGCCCAACCTGAGGACCTGAGGGGAAAAAAGATAAAAATAACGGGGTCAGACATAAGTCTGAGTGTGCCCTATAACTTTAACAATACAATCATTAAAGTAATTAGGGTATGATATAAGCTTGGTACGGTAAAGACTGGGGATTAATGACTACACTAAGCAGCCAACTAGGCATAGGAAGAACTAGGATATCGGTAAAGACGCATCTACCCACCCAAGGGTAATTACTACACTGCACCACACCAGTCACTCCTAACTTAAAGGTTGATCCCACCCATGGACTTAGAAAATATAACTAGTAGTTTCGTGTACCCCTAGCTGACCACATAGGTGTCGTCTGCCCATATCTCCACTAGGTGTACCCACTACTCCCCAAGTGATCGGCTCCCTAACGTAGATACCCGTACTGGCCCCACAGTGGGGTGTATCACTCCCCAAAGTGGCAACCCGATACAACCAATGGTGCACGGCTTATACCTACACGATGCAACAACGTCTTACCTACCAGCCCGGGTCCACACACGCATATAAACCCGTTGGACTTGCGTTGCCACCGCTAACCCGTTTTGGCCTCTTATAGTCAAGCCCAGTATGCGTGTCCCGTCCTCGACTTGGGTCGAGCCCACAAAGATACGTTTTGGGTTACTAGTTGAAATGGGCCCCCACAAGCTACCCACCTAAGCTTGTCCCTAGTGCATCCCACTTAACCCTTTAATCATGTTTAATTACATGTTTCCACTTGGTTAAGTATTCTAATCGTATTTTCTATTGCCACCCAAGGCAACCCACTAGATTTCCACATGCCACCCAAGGCACTTACTTGATTTCCACATGCCACCCAAGGCACTTACTTGATTTCCACATACCACCCTAGGCACCCACTTAACCCCTCATGCCCCACTACATGCTTATCTGGTTAAGTGTTTCTTAATTGATTAAGACTGTAACCTTTGCAAAGACCTCTCACATTAGACTATCTTTTATGGCAGCTGGATTTGCCGGTCGGGTCCGGGCAGCCTTACGCCATAACCGAGTCTAACCTCGTGTCTTTACACTTGTCACGTATTTAGTTTATGCCTAAGACCTCTCACATTGGGCCAATCAATTGTAGCCGCTGGATTTGCCGGTCGGGTCCGGGCAGTCTTATGCTACAAAAGGTTCCAACCTCGTGTCTTAGTCGATTAATTACACCTAATTAATCACCCCCATATTTTGAATTAATTTTCCCTAATTAATTCCAATTTAATGATGTACATAATTGACTCAATTATGTCCATCCACTTATGGTATGCAACATCATACCAATTTCACCACAATTTTGTTAACATGAATATTAACCCCATCGTTCCCCACGTAATACGCTAACATGACATACTTAAAAGGGAAGATTCATCACAAATGCAATGGGTTCTACTTAGCATAACATTAGCATCATCATGGGTTTTAAAGGTGTCAACTTGCATATATGACCATAGCATCAAACCCAACTAGCATAAATAACCAACCCAAACTTGCATGAATCACATATGTCATAAAGAGGGTAACTTGCATAGATGTTCATGTCATAGACCTATCATAAAGGGATAAACTTGCATACATGTCATAGGTCTAAAAAGGGATGAATTTGCATATGTTACTCATATCATAAAAAGGGGTAAACATGCATATATATGCATGACATACAAAGGGGTAAACTTGCATATGTATGAATATCATACAAAGGTGTAAACTTGCACATGTTACTTGCATATAATCAAACACCAAACTTGCATAACATGTCATATATGAACTTGCATATAATCAAACACCAAACTTGCATAACATGTCATATATGAACTTGCATATAAGCAAACACAAAACTTGCATAACATGTCATATATGAACTTGCATATAATCAAACACCAAACTTGCATAACATGTCATATATGAACTTGCATATAATCAAACACCAAACTTGCATAACATGGTGTCATAATGGATCAATGTTTATCATAGTGATTTGCATAACTAGCATCATGAACATATAGCATAAAACTTGCATAACTACATCATGAACATATAGCATAAAACTTGCATAACTAGCATCATGAACACATAGCATATGATAACATAACTTGCATTGATCCACATTCATAACCATAACCTCATTATATCCTATCATAATTAGTTTAGCAATTGCTTGCTAAAGGCATAGAAACTCACAACTTGTTGATTAGCACTTCTATGAAGAAGATTAAGTTGCTAGAGTTGATTAGAAGTTGATTTGAGGAGCTATCTTCCTCTTTAATTTGTTGAGGCTCCTTCTAAGTTGCTTTTTGACGGCATGACGACGTTGTCTCCAATTTTAATGAGTTTTAGGGTAGGATTAGGTTGTATTTATAAGAGTAGTTAGGTGTTTTAGTCCATTAGATTAACCTTAAATCAGATTAGAGCCGTCAGATCTCGTCACTAGCCACCAAAACACAGTCCAGATCCCAAATCAGTGCACCTAGGTCACCTGGGCTCGACCAGGGAGGTCGACCCCCAGGTCGACACTAGGGTCGACACCCATGTCGACCTGGTGGGCAGGTCGACCCCCAGGTCGACTCCCAGCTCGACCCCCAGGTCGATTCCCAGGTCGACCTGGTCTGGGTGGGAATTTTCCCGCCTAGCCCATATTCTGCATTTTTGAAATCTGTTTCGTTTTCTGATTTTTCGTGAAACTTCTACAGGCCATATCTCAGTCATACGGACTCCGATTCACGAAATTTCGGACTCTATTTCGCGTATTTTTTCGAGACGAACGCAACCGCGAAACCCGTTTCCCTTAATTCTCACGTATGAGCTTAATTATTCTTTAATTACTGAACATTAATATTAAGTGAAATTCGGGGTGTTACATTCTCCCCTACTTAAAGGATTTCGTCCCCGAAATCTCTAAGTCAAGAAGAACGTATCCTGCCAACCAAACAACCATCTACTAAACCATCAAACATGGGCATCCATTGTCCTTAAAGTTTCTAATGCTGTATGAACTTATGCAAGAAGTGTGTGTATATGTTCCCTATCTAATGCAAAATCAGGCGGTCTACTGATTCAGTTGACCTCCTTAATGCAAACCATGATAGTGCCATGCATTCAATATGTATGCGAAAGAACCCTATCGACACATACTATTTCTACATGTGTGCACAACCATACACCAAAATGCATCATCCATATAATAACACAACCATTATACATCCATCAATATAGCTACCTACACACAATTATATGCAATATGCAATATGAAGTGACTAAGCCGATCTAATGTCTAAAGTGTGTGTATATGCATCCACGAGCAACCACTAGCAAGCACTTGCATCCACACGCATCCATCAACCATAACATGTCTCAAACACATGTTTCAACCATAGGTTTACCCTATCTAAAGGTCAAAGGTACTAACGAAAGGACATACTAAAGATAAGATAAGTACTAGACAAACGATAAAGGAGAAGTTAAAAGACATACCCTCAAAGAGAAATGGGTACAGTGAACGCATCTTCGCTTCTGTCTCCCAAGTAGCGTTGCTTTCATCATCTCCCCATTGCACTTTGACTAGTTGAACCTCTCTGTTTCTCAACCTCCTAATCTCTGACCCAAGGATGCGAGTAGGAGCTCGTCGAATCGTCGCATCACGCTCTACCTCCACTTCTCTAAGCAAGCTCGGCTCTACCACCTCTGCGGTCTCATGTAGGCACTTCCTCAAATGTGACACATGGAATACATCATGTACTCTACTAAGCCTCTCGGGCAACTCTACTCTATATGCCATCTGTCCAATCCTTTCCTTAATAGGAAACGGTCCTACAAACCTTGGTGCTAACTTCCCAACGGACCCAAAACGAACAATATTTCGTAATGGAGACACTTTGACAAAGGCCATGTCCCCAACATTAAACTCAAGATCCGTCCTCCTCTTATCTGCGTAGGATTTCTGTCTGTCCTGCGCCGCTTTCATCCTTCTTCTAATCAAATCAATCTTTTCCGAAGTCTCTCTAACCATATCAGGCCCAAGCAAGATCTTATCTGTAGATTCCCACCAACATGTAGGTGACCGACAAGGCCTTCCATAAAGAGCTTCGAAAGGAGCCATACCAATACTAGACTAAAAGATGTTATTATACGCGAACTCCACCAATGGAAGATGCTCTTCCCATGTACCTCCAAAATTTAAGATACATAGTCTCAAAAGGTCTTCTAGAACACGATTCACCCTCTCGGTCTGGCCGTCCGTCTGAGGATGATATGCGGTGCTCAAACACAACTGAGTCCCTACTGCCTCTTGCAAACTCTTCCAAAACTCGCTAGTGAAGATAGGATCTCGATCACTCACTATGCTAGAAGGTACACCATGCAACCGAACTATCTCTCGAAGGTAAACTGAAGCTAGCCATGGAGCAGTCCTCTTGCTCTTCACGGGTATGAAATGGGCGCTCTTAGTAAGTCTGTCTACCACAACCCAAATTCCCGTAATACCCTTCCTCGATCTCGGTAACCCATCAATAAAATCCATCGAGACGCTATCCCACTTCTATTGTGGAACCTCCAATGGGTGAAGCAACCCACCGGGTTTCTTTTGCTCCGCTTTCATTTGTTGGCACACCAAGCATATAATGACATACTCGGCCACATCCTTCTTCATACCGGCCCAAAAGAAAACTCGCTTCATGTCTTGGTACATCTTGTCCCCACCGGGATGAATGGTCATCTTCGAACGATGTGCATCATCAAGTGTAGCTTTCCTCAAACCCTCGTCTTGCGGCACACAAAGTCGACCGTTTCTACGCAACCACCCCTTATCATCTAGGGTGTACCTACTCAAATGGCCGGACGACTCCCCTCTTATGAGCTTCTCTACTAACTCAACCAACTGTGGGTCGTCCCGCTGTGCCTCACCAATCCATCCCAAAAGAGTAGGTCTGACCTCTAAGGATGCTAGCAACCCGGGTACAAAGTCAACGGAGGGTCTGAAGTCAAACATCGAGATAAATTCCAAGCTTCGTCGTTCAACGAACAATGGACTCAAAGACAACCTTTTTCTGCTTAATGCGTCCGCCACCACGTTACCCTTGCCAGGGGTATACGCTATCTCGAAATCATAGGATGCTAAGAACTCCATCCACCTTTGCTGTCTTAAGTTCAAATCCTTCTGAGAAAACAAGTACTTCAATGATTTGTGGTCAGTGAAAAATTCGAACCTCTCGCCAAGAAGATAATGGCGCCAAAACTTAAGTGCAGAAACAATAGCGGCCAACTCTAGATCATGGGTAGGGTAATTTTTATCATGCACTCTCAACTGCCTTCCCCCATAGGCTATTACCCTTCCCTCTTGCATTAAGACTGCGCCCAGTCCTTTCCCACAAGCATCGGTATAAACAACAAATGGCTTACTCCCATCTGGCAGCAATAAGACTGGAGCTATGGTTAAAGCTCTCTTTAACCGTTGGAACGCATCATCACAATTTACGTCCCATGTGAAGACTAGGTTCTTCTTTGTCAAGCGAGTTAATGGGGCTGATATCTTTGCGAAGTCATTGATAAACTTCCTATAGTAGCCAGCCAACCCCAAGAAACTCCTCACCTCGGTAGCGTTCTTCGGAACCTTCCAATCTTGGATGGACACTACCTTCGCGGGATCCACAGCTATCCCTTCTTTGGAGACCACGTGCCCTAAGAACCACACTTCCTTCCTCCAGAAGTGACATTTAGAGAATTTAGCCTTAAGGCTATGCGCTCGAAGAGTCTCCAACACTTCCCTAAGATGTAGGGCATGCTCTTCTTCACTCTTAGAAAAGACTAAGATGTCATCCACAAAGACCACCACGAACTTATTAAGGTACTCCCTGAACACCCTACTCATCAAATCAACAAAGTATGCAGGGGCGTTCGTCAAACCAAAGGGCATCACCAGCCACTCATAGAAACCATCCGGAGTCCTAAAGGCAGTCTTGTCTATGCTATCCTCAGCCACTCTCAACTGATGAAACCCCGTGGCTAAGTCCAACTGCGAAAACACTAAGGCGCCAACCAACTGATCAAAGAGATCATCAATCCTCGGCAATGGGTGTCTATTCTTCTTTGTAAGCTTATTGAGTTCTCTATAGTCTACCCAAAGTCTGAGGGACCCATCCACCTTCGTGGCAAAAACTACTGGAGCACCCCACTCCGATATACTTCGTCTTATGAACCCCTTCTCAAGCAACTCCCCTACTTGCTTATGGAGTTCCCTCCTCTCACGAGGAGCCATGTGGCGCACTGGCAAAGATACTGGTTTAGCATTGTCTACCAGATATATTCGGAAGTCTATCTCCCGCTTCGGAGGTAAGCCCTTCACCTCCTCAAACACATCCGAGTATTCCCGGACCACTCTAACAGATCGCAAACTCTCGACCGAAGCGTCAAGCGATTCAAGATAACTTAGCATAACAGAATCCATGGGATTACAAGAGATCTCGAGAGTGTTACCCAAGCGGGTCATGAGCCTAACAACTCTCCTTTCGCAATCAAGAACGGCACCATTACTGGATAACCAGTCCATGCCCAAAATCAACCCATAGCCCGTGAAGCCCAAAACAAAAGCATCACATCTAAACTCAACGCTAAGTATATAAATCCTCAAACCCAAACATATCATGGACAAATAAGTGGAGCCCACAATTGGGTTTGAGACAACCAAGGGATCATCTACTAGACTGGTGTCTAAGTGCAGTGACTCAACTAATGATGATGAGATAAACGAATGCGATGCGCTAGAGTCAAATAAAGTACGGACAGGATGATCAAACAGAAAAACTAGACTTTCAACGGAAATAGTTCTACCTCTTTCCTGAATCGGTGGAACTGCAAGAGCCCGAACTTGCCCCCTTGCCTGACCTGTTGCCATAAGAGCTTGTACATGTCCTCCTGAGGTAGATCCTGTCCTCTGCCCCTTCTTTGGGCAGTCTTTCACTAGATGCCCTGCTTCGCCACAGTGGAAGCAGTCAGTCCTCTTCTTCTTCCGATAATCTTTGCTTAGGTGGCCTGGTGTCCCGCAATTGAAGCACTTCTTCTTTCCCTTGCCACCGTTGCCTTTTCCACCCTTGTTTTGCTGTTGCTGTTGAGGTCTCTTCTGATCTCCTTTCTTCTCGGGTGCCTTATTAGCATTGGGACCCTTCTCTTCCTCATGCATGAGTGCCATGTCTACTAGCTTCTCAAAGGTTGCCCCCATAAGGATGTGAGTCATAGCCAATTCATGCATCGGTTCATTCAAACCTTTAACGAACCTCAAAGCCTTCTTCTCCGGTGTATTCACCATGTCTATGCCAACCTTGCCAACTGATTAAACTTGTTGACATACTCCTTCACTGATAGGTTTCCTTGCTTTAGATTCAAGAACCTTTCCATATACAGATTCTCTTCCGCCCTTGAGAGAAACTTTGCAACAAACCTTTTTCTGAAATCCGTCCAAGAGTCAACTAGGCGTTCTCCATTAGTGACCTCCCACCAGAACGAGGCCTCTCCCTTCATTAACCAAGCAGCTAATTTGACTTTCTTTCCTTCTTCCATCTCAAAGATATCTATCAATTCTTCCACCTCCTTAAGCCAATCCCTAGCTTCCACAAAAGTTTTCGATCCTTGAAAAGGTTTCCCTCCCATAGCCTTAAATTCCTTGCAAGTCTTAGCAAAAGTATCCACGCGAGGAGGAGGAGGAGGAAGATCGGGTGCAACTGGTGGTGGAGGAACATCTGCTGGACCCGCAGTGGCGGCCCTAGCCTCCATCAACCTCCTATACCATACCGGTATCGCTACACCCTCCAGAAAATTAAGATCTTCAGCCATGCTGAAACGGAAGAGGAAAGATTCAAAACAGAGATTTCGAAAGATAAAGATATGGCTATTGGGGATTATGCTTTTCTTTCAAAAACTTTTCTCTTAAAAGACATGTTTTTGAAAATACTCCAAAAATGTTCTTAAAAAATAGTTTTTCTAAAAGTTTTATCTGTTCTGGTAACCTTAAGCTCTAATACCACGTGTAACACCCCACACAAGCTACGGACACTCACTAAGGGAATGCCATAGCATCGGTGGAGTATTTTAAGTGAATATAGAACAGAAAAATTACAACAAGACAGATATAAATAATACTTGAAAATTTAAAACATCATTTCATTGCAGCAGAAGATAAACATGTCTGGTTACAATACCAAAGCCAACTAAAACAAGAGTGAAGTACTAAATATCCATCCTGATAAAAACATAAGTACATAATCCCACTACATAACTAATAGCCATAATGGAAAAGATAACCGAGCTTTACTTCAAGAGTCCAAGCTCCAAGATAGATAAAGCAGTCTGAATCAAACTCCACTAGAACTAGGCCCAACCTGAGGACTTGAGGGGAAAAAAGATAAAAATAACGGGGTCAGACATAAGTCTGAGTGAGTCCTATAACTTTAACAATACAATCATTAAAGTAATTAGGGTATGATATAAGCTTGGTACGGTAATGACTGGGGATTAATGACTACACTAAGCAGCCAACTAGACATAGGAAGAACTAGGATATCGGTAAAGACGCATCTACCCACCCAAGGGTAATTACTACACTGCACCACACCAGTCACTCCTAACTTAAAGGTTGATCCCACCCATGGACTTAGAAAATATAACTAGTAGTTTCGTGTACCCCTAGCTGACCACATAGCTGCCGTCTGCCCCTATCTCCACTAGGTGTACCCACTACTCCCCAAGCGATCGGCTCCCTAACGTAGATACCCGTGCTGGCCCCATAGTGGGGTGTATCACTCCCCAAAGTGGCAACCCAACACAACCAATGGTGCACGGCTTATACCTACACGATGCAACAACGTCTTACCTACCAGCCTAGGTCCACACACGCATATGAAACCCATTGGACTTGCGTTGCCACCGCTAACCCGTTTTGGCCTATTATCGTCAAGCCCAGTATGCGTGTCCCGTCCTCGACTTGGGTCGAGCCCACAAAGATACGTTTTGGATTACTGGTTGAAATGGGCCCCCACAAGCTACCCACCTAAGCTTGTCCCTAGTGCATCCCACTTAACCCTTTAATTATGTTTAATTACATGTTTCCACTTGGTTAAGTATTCTAATTGTATTTTCTATTTCCACCCAAGGCAACCCACTAGATTTCCACATGCCACCCAAGGCACTTACTTGATTTCCACATGCCACCCAAGGCACCCACTTAACCCCTCATGCCCCACTACATGCTTATCTGGTTAAGTGTTTCTTAATTGATTAAGACCGTAACCTTTGCAAAGACTTCTCACATTAGACTATCTTTTTTGGCAGCTGGATTTGCCGGTCGGGTCCGGACAGCCTTACGCCATAACCGAGTCTAACCTCGTGTCTTTACACTTGTCACGTATTTAGTTTATTCCTAAGACCTCTCACATTGGGCCAATCATTTGTAACCGCTGGATTTTCCGGTCGGGTCCGGGCAGTCTTATGCTACAAAAGGGTCCAACCTCGTGTCTTAGTCGATTAATTACACCTAATTAATCACCCCCATATTTTGAATTAATTTTCCCTAATTAATTCCAATTTAATGATGTACATAATTGACTCAATTATGTCCATCCACTTATGGTATGCTACATCATACCAATTTCACCACAATTTATTTAACATGAATATTAACCCCATCGTTCCCCACGTAATACGCTAACATGACATACTTAAAAGGGAAGATTCATCAAAAATGCAATGGGTTCTACTTAGCATAACATTAGCATCGTCATGGGTTTTAAAGGTGTCAACTTGCATATATGACCATAGCATCAAACCCAACTAGCATAAATAACCAACCCAAACTTGCATGAATCACATATGTCATAAAGAGGGTAACTTGCATAGATGTTCATGTCATAGACCTATCATAAAGGGATAAACTTGCATACATGTCATAGGTCTAAAAAGGGATGAACTTGCGTATGTTACTCATATCATAAAAAGGGGTAAACATGCGTATATATGCATGACATACAAAGGGGTAAACTTGCATATGTATGCATATCATACAAAGGTGTAAACTTGCACATGTTACTTGCATATAATCAAACACCAAACTTGCATAACATGTCATATATGAACTTGCATATAATCAAACACCAAACTGGCATAACATGTCATATATGAACTTGCATATAAGCAAACACCAAACTTGCATAACATGTCATATATGAACTTGCATATAATCAAACACCAAACTTACATAACATGTCATATATGAACTTGCATATAATCAAACACCAAACTTGCATAACATAGTGTCATAATGGATCAATGTTTATCATAGTGATTTGCATAACTAGCATCATGAACATATAGCATAAAACTTGCATAACTAGCATCATGAACATATAGCATAAAACTTGCATAACTAGCATCATGAACACATAGCATATGATAACATAACTTGCATTGATCCACATTCATAACCATAACCTCATTATATCCTATCATAATTAGTTTAGCAATTGCTTGCTAAAGGCATAGAAACTCACAACTTGTTGATTAGCACTTCTATGAAGAAGATTAAGTTGCTAGAGTTGATTAGAAGTTGATTTGAGGAGCTATCTTCCTCTTTAATTTGTTGAGGCTCCTTCTAAGTTGCATTTTGACGGCATGACGACGTTGTCTCCAATTTACTGAGTTTTAGGGTAGGATTAGGTTGTATTTATAAGAGTAGTTAGGTGTTTTAGGCCATTAGATTAACCCTAAATCAGATTAGAGCCGTCAGATCTCGTCACTAGCCACCAAAACACAGCCCAGATCCCAAATCAGTGCACCCAGGTCACCTGGGCTCGACCAGGGAGGTCGACCTCTAGGTCGACACTAGGGTCGACACCCATATCGACCTGATGGGCAGGTCGACCCCCAGGTCGACTCCCAGGTCGACCTGGTCTGGGCGGGAATTTTCCCGCCTAGCCCATATTCTGCATTTTTGAAATCTGTTTCATTTTCTGATTTTTAATGAAACTTCTAAAGGCCATATCTAAGTCATGCGGACTCCGATTCACAAAATTTCGGACTCTATTTCGCGTATTTTTCCGAGACGAACGCAACCGCGAAACCCGTTTCCCTTAATTCTCACGTCTGAGCTTAATTATTCTGTAATTACTAAACATTAATATTGAGTGAAATTCGGGGTGTTACAATATCCATGAGCATCAGGTCAGAAATTTTCCTAGAGGGTCCGAGCTCCTAGTGGTGGGGTCTATGGGGAAGGGTTCACGAAGAGGAGTGTGTTGGAATCGACGTTGTCCTATTTCGTTGAGTAAACCGTGAGATATTGGCGATCAAAGAAATGCATGAATGGGTTTGTTACTGGAATGTATGCAGCCTGTAGATGTTTGGGAAGAAAGGAGATTAACTAATGAAGGTAACTAAGGGTAGTTATTTGTAATTAAGTTAATTTAATTACCAGATTAAAGCCAAAACTTATAATATGCATATCATTTGTATAAGAGGTCGGAATTGGACGCTGTCTCTTACGTTGGATTCATATTGACGAGCTCTACGCAATAGAGCTGATTTGGCTTGATTTGGCTAAGGCGGGTGATATCATTAAGTTGTATTAGTTATGTAGTATAAATATGACAATTTAAATTGGTTTACATCATAAAATATAATTTTAGTATTATGGAACTAGTAAGTGATAAATAAAAATATTAGAAAGTGATTTGGGTAGTTTTGACCATGATTAGGATATTTTATCTAGCTGCATGTTATTGTGCGCGCTATTTACCTGTTTACGCTCTATTGTGCACTGTTTAGACTATAAATCTAGATTTAGGATATTTTGATATATATTTCACTTTTATTTCCATAGATAAATTCTATTTGATTTAGTGTCACTTTTATGAATGTTAGTTGCTAGTTTTGAAATTTGGATGACTATTGGATGTATGGTTGATTTGTTTAGGTTAAAACGTTATTCGTAGGCGACCTATTACTAGGAAATATTTCATTCGTAGGAGTTTAGGGTGTTTATCGATCGAATACATATGTTTGTGTATATTGATTGAATTCACAAGGAAGGTGGACTCAAACGAGCTAGATATATTCTCGATGGAGCTTCAAGGCACATGGTTGGACTCGATGATAGAGTAGCACTGGAGCTCGAAAACTTGGATGGAGCAAGGAAGTCGAAGGACGGTGTGGATTTGGGTTTATCCTGATCCGTATTTGGTTCAACTATGTCAAACTGGAGTTGGGTCGACCTAAGGTTGAATTGATCTAGGGAAAGGCAGCGTGATGGTAATCTCACTAGTTATTCATGGTGGCATTTCTTCTTGGCGGCGAATTGGATTTCGTGATGAATGCCTAACATTTTTATTTGATGTGTATTTAACCAATCTTGGTTAGATGCGTTATTCGGATAGACCTTTTCGATTATGACTGAGTAGTCGATATCGATTACCGTTGTTATTGGCAAGTCTAGTCAATTTGACATCGATGACGATGTAATTGCGAGGAGCAGGAAGTGATGATTCGTTATCCGATGACAGTGATTCTAGGATTCGAAGCGAAGCAGTGATGACCTTGATGATGGATAGCGATACTCCAAGATGTAGGAAAGATGATATTGTGTCGTATTGAGGTGATTGCTAGATAGAGAGAGATAGGAGATACCAGATGATATCCTACGACACACGATGACCATCGGAGTAGTTCCCATGTTGAGATGACTTCGGATGGAGTCTTGTGGACAATTTAAGGATGGATTCTGCTACGGAGATCATGTGCAAATAAACTATTAATATAAATGATTTTGGTACATCTTTGAGAGAAGGGGCATGTAGACGAATCAGAATCAAGGCAGTGTGGGCTAGATAGCCCGGACCCCAAAGCCAGGGCAGTGCGGATTAGGTAGGATTATTGGCTATAGACCAGGGAAGTTAGTCATAGCGATAGTTTAGTGGAAACTAGGGCAGTTGGTCTCGCCATGGACCAAAGGATTTGGTGACCAAAATATTGAGTATCCTATGCTTTACGCACTGGGTGAGTGAATGTGAGGATGGATGATGGATGCTATGGAAGTTTACTTATTTATCATCTTTAGTGCTTCACATCTATCACACCAGTTTGATATGATATTTATCACAGTATAACATGTATTTATTGTTATGTGCTACATGTATGATTCTCGATTCCCTCCATGCCATATATACTATTACGACTTTTACAATACTTTGAGATTTGTTTTTCACTCACACTAGACTTTTGTCTGACCCAAAGTTTTACTTCCCTCTTATTACTTTGGATGCTTATCAACGATGTTGATAAGCAGACCAAGTGATAGGTACAGGCAAAGTTCGGAGCTATGCCGGTGGATTTGCAAGAGGAAATAATTTATATATTTATACTTGTATTGCATCTATTTATTTATGATGTGTTGCACCATGGATCCTTGACAGTGTTGTGTGATTCGTTGGAGGAAGAGTATCAGTTTAGTTTATTCATCTCTTGTATAAACTCTATTATTGTTATGTATAATTGTATGATCCAATATACTCTGATTATCTGGATTATATAGTTATTATGGTCTTGCTTGTTTACATATTTGATTTGATTACTATATAGTATCTGATGCGTTGTGAGATATACAAAAGGTTCTGTGATTGAGTTCTACATTTTCTTCTTTGACTTATATTCCGTAATTGTAACGACCACGGAATTTTCGACCCGAAAATCGACATAAAGTACCATTTCGATTACTCAAACATTGAAACCACCGGATCATTAATAGAAAGAAGTCAGAGGGTGAGAAGTAGAAAGAAATAAAATTAGAATAGAAGAAAAAGAAGAACACAACTGATAGAATCAGAGTACATATGAATCTCACAGCGGAACGAATAAAATATAATTTATAACATATATTTTGCAATACAAAACTTAATACTATATACACATACCATTCCAGGGTACAACTCATAACATCACAGCGGAAATAACTTTATATGTAACTAATTTCAAAGCCATCTGCTCCAAGCTCTCCCAAGTATACCTGTAAAATTCTGACTACTTAACTGCCCGTACATATTTGGGCACCCAAGAGTTTAGGGAAAAACAAAACAAAATAAACTCTGGTCATTCATGGGACTGGTGTGAGTAAACTCCAATCATTCGGTTTAACTTTTCAAAATCCTTTTCGAAAGAAATGGTAATCGTAAGACCGATACACACATAAATTCAGATGGTTTTTACCTTACGACGACCCAAAATAGTTTTGAAAATCGATACTTTTCTGATATTTTAATAGTGTCTAAATACAAATAAATAGCAATCTAGCAGAAATCTTGCATATTACGCTCCAAATATATAATTTACAATCAAAACCACAGGCACTTATTGGAAATTGGATTCCGACTATGACAAGGTATGGAACCACCTGCCGATAGTGTATCTCTAGAGAGGAATACACTGGGTTCAACAAGAACGTCTTGCGACCCGACCACACATGACCGACCACTCATTTCTCTTGAGTGTATCGAATATATTGTCACCTACGGTTGCTAGCAACACAACCGTTCCCAGAAGATACGAAAGCGGAAAGAAGTAACAAATATGAATGTTATCTAGATGGTGATAATACACCCTAATGGGGGCGACCCACATAGCCATGCTGTCTGCCCGATTTTTGTCATTTTCCAGTTGATGAGGCTTGAGGTCATAATGTATCCTTTAGTAGATCACACCTTCATTTACTTTGAATGCCACATCGTCAAACCTGCCAAATCACAAATTGATTTGCACAAAAATACCACAGATATAAAGCTAAGAGAAACAAATTTCTCCGCCACCAAACGTAAGTACGTTTGAAGAGATCAACTTACGCGATCTGTTAGAATATACTCTGTCAGACATTCGTCCATACAAGTTGTCCTGGGACTGGACAAACCAAAGGCACTATCTTGTAAATAGAACATCCCTTGTATAACTCCGACTTCAATATCTTCATCATATTTGATTTGCAATGCTAACGCCCATACGGAGTGGTTTTCAGATAATAAATCTGACCCCGGTCTCTTCGTATTGACAATGGAAAAATGGTCAAAAACTTTGACAGCCGGTGATTTAAATATCAAAGGAAAACATAACAAGCAACGGTTATATTCCCAAATGGAAATCCTACCGATCAATCACCAATCAACACTGAGCTCCTTTAAATAGATTTATTATTTTATTTCCCCAATTCCCTGCTTCCCGTATTTTCGCAAGTATTTCTTAAAACCCATTTTTCCTCACCCGATCCTTGGAAAACTTTTCCATTTATTTTAAACTATTTATTTCCTATATTAAGAAAATATCTCTGTTTTAACATTGGGAATTAATTCCATATATTTACAACCCTTATTTTCTATATTTAGAAAATATACATTATTAACACTGGGAAAGCATTTCCAATTATCATTTCTTAACTTCTCGTTATCCCAAATCATTTTAATTTCCATACTTAGAAAACATCTCTGATTTAACCAATCTCACCACCGAACCTTAACCATTCCTCAGTTAATCATGAAGTCAATCAAGTTGGGGTATAATTGCCTCTTAGACCTTGTCTGAACATCACTTTTAACTTCGAAACAGTCAAGTTCACCATTTCAATTCTTTAACGGTCATTTCTCATGCAACTCTCGGATTCAATTTAAGAGTCCATTTTCTTTACGGAAAAACATTGATTATAACAATATCAATATAATTCTTATTTCCGAAATGTTTAATTTCAAAATATAACTTAGATTAGTTACTTTAAATAAATAATTAACTAAACAAATAAATTATAAACAGATCTTGATAAAACTGGAAAGTAAATAGCACTTTCCTTAATTCGATATAATCGAGTTTCAACTTATAACTCTCTTTCGAAAGGTCTATACCCAGTTAATATTCCGAACTTCAGAATAGACTTACCATTTCAGGTTAACACATTACTTCCAACATTTACCACTTCCTCTTTGACACTATTCAAAATTTCAAAGCAGTTGCTTGTAAAATCGCAATTCATTTTATAAAGTGAATATTGTTCCTTTACAAAAAACTAGACCGTTACGTGAATCAAATCTTGAATTTTATTTATAAATACCATTGCAAGTTCAAATCCTTTTTATCGAGTTATTTTATAAATTCATATTCATATTTTACTTTATAAATTCCATTTATAAATCAGTTCCTTGTTAATTATATATCAAGTTTAAACTTCATCTCGATTATATATTCTATTGTAAATTATTGGTTTTATACCAGTATTAATTATCCTGTACATCTCCACTTTATATAATATATATATATATATATATATTCTAAAATAATTATCTAAATAATATTCAACATTTGTCGAGTTATAATTACCAACCTTTACAGTTTTATTCAACCCATATTCACATTTTGAACCTTGAAATAAATTCAACAATTTCCCTTTTTCTTTTTAATAAATTCATTTATTGAATTTATCATTTCAAACTATTTAATAAGAGTCATTGCGCTTAATTTATAAATACCATTACAAATCAATTTGCTTGTTTTTATATATTTAAAACAAGTAATTACATTCTAGCTAATCGAAATTCCATTTCTATTTTAACATAGAAATTCTCTTTTTAAAACTCCCGATTTCCTTTCTAATATACATGAATGTATTTTACGGTATTTAAATACCAATTATTTCAGGTCGATGTTGTTCAACATCGCAAATACACAATAACCAACCATGGAGTACTTATCATATCATATAATGCAATAATACTGATTTCCCTGCATCCACAGATGTTAATTAACACAATAACACTGGTTTCATATCAATATGAAATACATGAGGTCAATTTTAGCTAACGGATTATATATATAACGGTATCTAAAATTTTAACCAATTTATAAGCAATCCATCCAAACAACCATACACACAACATTCAGTGAATTTTAACAATATTAAATAACGTTTATAAAATTATAGAATTGATCAAAGTTAGTGAGTTTACTCGCCTTGGTCGTTAATCATTGAATGACGATTAACGTCGGTTGATTCGAATTGGACGTTTTATTTAGTCAAAAATCCCAACGAGCTTCGAATCGCTTCGAACCATTTCCAATATGTAGCCTCCGAACACACGATTCCAACGTGCCCCACCGTTCGAGATTCTGACGTAATATGGTCGAGCTATTAAATTCATAAGTTTTCATATATATTATATTTAAATTAAAATAAAATAAATTTATTAAAAATAAACTGGGCCTCACAAATATAATACGGCCTAAAATCCCGCTGACCTGCAATCCATTCTACTTCCCTGCAATTCAAACTCTCCATCTCCAACGTTTCCACTTCTTCCGTTCACATATATTTAGGTGCTCCATTTTGTATTGTTGGGCTTCCATCATATCTCTTTTTTTTCTTTTATTGCTGGGCTTCACAATTAACTGGCCCATCCTCTATATAACTTCACCTGCTTCATCTATTTTATAGTCTCCTCCTTCTAGGATTAGAAAGTCCGCTCCTCAAAGAATATAACCATACAGCCGAAACTCCTTCCATCCGCCCACCGTTTTCATACCATTTCCACCATGATTTTCCTCTACTTTTCCTCTTTCTCCCCATATTAATACTGTTTAACTCGCACCCAAGCTAACATCTCCATCACATAATTTCAGGCATACAGCTATCCACGCACATCTTTGCTTTCACCAACTTAGCGAATTTGCAGTCACACTTTGTTTCCTTTTCTTCTGGAAACCCATGTGTGCTCCAGTTTCATGTTTCCATTGCCGATACCATGCGTGGACTTTCACAATAATATACCCAAACATTTAACTCGAACCGCATCCTCTCTTTGCAGTTTTCATGAGGCCAGCGCACCTTTCAAGCCTCTAGCCTAAAGTTTTGCAGCGTTACTCCCACTGGAATAACCCATTGTGTGACCCTATCGAACAGCAACAACACCGGCTTCAGAAGAAACTGTGAACCCTTCAAACTCCAAACACCGGCTATAAACAACTCCCTTACCGACATTCCCAGGATACTGATCTCCAGTTCGTACGCACCCACCAGAAAAAAGTACAATCTCCTCTTGCACTGATCTCCATATGCTCGCGTATAGGGAAAACTTGCGACATCCTTTTTGTCCAGAGCCTCTCCAACTTCGCAAGTACGTTCAGTTCTACACCAACATTTCGAAACCAAACCCCAAAACTTCCCTCAATGATAACTCTGTCGTATGTTTCAAAACAAAATGAATGAGCTACAAACAATATGTATCAACGTGAAGCTCGAACTTAATGCCATTTGTTTTAGAACTTACAGAGCAGTATTTGTGTTGGAATTTACTTTAGATTTTTGAAAGAAATGAAAGATTTCGGCATTTGATTCTTGAACACGAGATGAAAAATAAAGAGAAGAAGCTACCTTTATATAGATGAAGAGAGCCTTGGCTCCCACGAAAAAGAACTCTTCATACCCACATAATAGCTGTTGTATTAGGGGTTGGTAGGTGTTGGCTAGCTTTTTGGCTAAGCCACCAAGACTCATAAACAAGTCCGATACGAAGTCTCGCTCCTAGAGCCCTCTAAAACCATTCATTGCCACCCTGTTGTCCTCGTCTCATTATGATACTACCATAACCCCGCTCGTGGTGCCTTATCGCAACCTGATCCGTCCACGCCAGTTCTCCATGATCCGATCCAGAAGCCAAAAAATGAGGGGTAGGACTAAGTCTACCACGATGCACAAATGCAGGATCTAACGACACCTGTCCATAATGACCACTTTGAATATTTCTCCATCAAGCCATGAACCAGTCCGAGATCCTCGGGATATGTGCCACATGTGACCACGAACCGATTGCAGATATCAGCTATAAATAGCCCCATACTTGGCATTTTTCAGGATCTTTTGGCAGTTCTTAGTGTTGTTTTCACCATTATTGTCCTGTCATTATTCCTAATCAGAATTACTTCGAAATTACTGAGAGAATCATTATTGTAAGAGTGAGATTGAGCGAAATATTTGATTATACTAGCATTCAACATATAATCAAAGACATATAAAGTGGACGTAGGCTCGTTAACGCCGAACCACTATAAATTTTGTGTGTTTTCTGCTTTTTCTTCATTTTCTAGATATAATTCTCTACAAATCTGAACAATTTGGGTGTTAGAGCCAAATTTTGGTCTAACATTTTGGTGCTTTCACTGAGAAGTCGAGGTCTCAGCATATTGGATTGTTGCTCTATTGTTTGGATATTCAAGTCTGAAGAAGATTGTCCAAAACCCCACTGTTTCTATTTTTGAAGACTCCAGCGAAATCCAGATATCATGGCTGGAAAGAAGTCTAAGGAAGTACGAGTTTCGCAATCAAATGAAGCTACAAACAAAACTGTTGACGAAAGTGTTCATGAGCAGGTCGAGGAAGAGACCCCAGTTTATGATATGCAGGGGGCGAACCGATCCACAGGAGGCGTCACGACCTGCTCCCAAGATAACCTCATGAACTAGCCCACTAGCGATCTTACGAACCGTCACCAGGGTGCTCCCACGAGCCGCCCAGATAGAGCCACCACGAGTCGTAGTCAGGAGATTGCCATGAACCGTGAACCGGATGCTGTCACGAACCGCACCACTCAGAGGACACCAACTCGACCTGGAAAGGAAGTTATGGTTCGTTCTGCTCGTGTTGGCCCTTTTGCTCGACTTGGTTCAGGTTCTTTACGTATAAGAGAGAATGTTGATGATCAGTTCAACCCTACCGCCTCAGCTACTGAAGGAGATCTCTATCGCATCATTGAAATGTTGGATAGGACAAATGATGAATTAGCCGCTCAAAGGCAAGAGAGTTCCATACTATGATAGAATCTGACTACTATGGGTAGGCATATTGATGATCTTATGAGGCAGAGAATACCTACGCCAGCTTGACCTCTTACCCCAGAATACTCTTCTTCGTCAGGGGAATCTCCAAGACCCCCACGGCGACCATTAGAGAGGGCTGAAAATATAGAACAACTTCGATTCGGATCACTCCCGTCTCGGGAGGAAGCAACACTCAACCTAGGGCCTGTCGATCGTAGTTTAAATAATCATACGGCGCGTCCTAGAGCACAAGTTGTCGATGAACCTGCGAAGAATTAACCACCGTAGCCCCTGCGCTGCGTGATTAACCGTGGTAACAAGGGGCAAGGAAGTTCATCTCAGGCTCCAGACTTCGTGGCAGCCGTTGATGGAACAATGGAGGGCCCCGTAGGGCACGGAGTGCCGACCGTGAATCTACAGTAACTCATGCCGAGGTTGAAGCAATGATTAGGCAGATCATGGTGGATTGTTGGGGGCAGAGAAATGAAGATTAGGATATAGAGCGTACTCATACGCCATTTACCGATGACATATTGGAGGTTACATTCCCAAGGTGTTTCAATATGCCAACTATTAATTGTTATACTGGTAGGACAGATCCAGTCCAACACCTAATGAGATACTCATGGTCCATAAATGCCACTGCAACCTCCGACACCGTGAATGTAAAGCGTTCCCGATATTCTTAGAAGATGTGGCATTATTGTGGTTCACCCGCATGCCCGCACGATCGATATCTAGCTTCAGGGAACTAAGTGAAAAATTTGTTAATCAATTCCAGCTTCATGCTCAGAGGTCTAAAAATATTATGGAGTTATCCCTCATTAAACAACGTCCCGAAGAGACTCTGAGATCATATCTAAATCGCTTCAACCTAGCCGTCACAGAAGTCAAAGACCCTCACGAACAGACTGTTCTAATGGCCCTAATAGACGGAGTGGACAATGATACTAAATTTGGAAGGTACTTAGCTGCCAAGCCATCATTGACTAGAGAGATATTCTACGAAAAAGCTAACGTTCGCCTGCGTCAAGAAGAGATATGTAGCACCCCGCATTTTTAATAATAACGAATGTATGTAATAGAAGGGATGAGAAAATAAATATTACTTAATTTATAAATCAAGAATTAAGTAAAACAGACTTCACCATAGTGTTCCTCTCAGAATTCTGCTTGGGATAGAGTCCAAGTTTGTGTAAATCGGATTTCGTATGAATAAGTTATGGCATTTAGAAGATTCACAAAAAATTTCAAAACCAGTTCGAAAATTGTACCAGACAGCTAGGCAGGTGATTTCCCGCCATTGACCGGGCAGGTCGACCCTAATGTCGACCTGGGGGTCAGGTCGACCATGGGGTCAACCTAGGGGTCGACCTACCCCCCTCCCCCAAGATTTGGGCGATTTTAGCCCCTATGATGTGATTTTTATTTTTGGATGGACGGATGGCTTCTAGGTCAATCCTAGGGTTCTAACATGCTCTCTACACAAATAAAATAGTGCCTAGACTTAATCTAATTCATAAACAATTCCTTCTATGCCTCCATGCCGCCAAACTTCAACCAAACATGGCCACTGCCCCCAAAACCCTAAACTAAATTGCAAGTTCTTCACAAACTTTGGAGTTTAATCAAATCAAGAAGAAAAGTTCTTCATCAACAATTCATGCTCTTCACCAATAATCAAATAAAATCAGCGTTCTACATCAACGAGAAATCTCTTATTTCTCTAATCCAGTCAATGTGAGTGGATTTGAGCTATATTTGTTGTATAATATTGCTTCTATCGTTTATCATTCCCCATAATGAATATGATGTTAATTTAATAAGATCTATTATTTTATTTATGCCTACGTTTGAGTTCTCTCCTTTTTATCCTTTCCCCTTCTTATTTTGGATCTAGGTTATCTCGAACCTAGACGAAATCTTAGTATACAATACGCACGATTAAAATATAGGGATATTGGAATATAATCTGTAATTTTGGGGTTTGCGACATAACAATTGTTATTGCATATATTGGACATAATCTATTTTATGCAGTCGAGGAATATAATCTACAATGTTGAATTTATGTAAGTTTGACATAATTTTCATTGGATATGGAATTGGTATAATTCAATATTAACAACATGTAATTGGATAACATGGATCGATGAAATTTATTCGTGACTTGAAAAGGAAGCCTAGAGGGTAAATTAGATTATATGTATGAACGTGGGAATGTTGGGTATGTATATTGGGAAAATATTGATTATATGAAATAAGGTATAATTGGATATTGGAAATTGGCCTGTTTGGGCATGAATGACATGAAATTAGTGAATTTGGCCATAATTGGATAATTTGGGTAATATGAAAATTGGCTAACTATTATGTAATTGGTGTAGTGAATGGCGAATTGGAAATAGGCATAAAAATGAAATGTAATTAAGTTGAATTGGGAATATATGACATGAATTTGGGGTTTGGGTGAAAGACGATTGTTAATGAACGCCTATGACACGAGGTTAGACGCATTTGTGGTGTAAGACTGCCCGGAACCGGCCGACAAATCCAACAACCACAAGCGGACGTCTAATGTGAGAGGTCAATGGCAAGAACTAGATGCGTAACGGTTTATGACATGAGGTTAGGCGCGTTTGTGGTGTAAGACTTCCCGGAACCGCCTGGAAAATCCAGCAGCCACGAACGGACGTCTAATGTGAGAGGTCATACATCGTTACGGCATTATAAATAAATTAAGAAATGCTAACCATAATAAGACATGTGGGTGACATGGGTATGTTTAAAGGGTTAAGTGGGTGATATAAATGACATGTAAAGCATAACAAATGTGGACTTAACCGTTGTGAGACATGTGATGTAAGACATAACCAGGATAGACTTAACCGTAGTAAAACATGTGTAAGACATGGAAACTGTAATAAAAAGGGGGTTAAGTAGGACACGTGTGACTTGTGAAACAGAATTTAGATATGCTTAACCAAACGGGACCCGTAACGGTATCATAAATTATTGAATTGGGAAAAGTTCAAGTAACGGGTTAAGCAAAAGGAAGGGTTAAGTCAAATCTAAAATTAATGACATAGTAATAAGGGAATGATAATTACCTATTATAAACTTGAGTTGCGGTGATGTGAAATTAAATAATAGGCAAACTTGTCATAAGGACAAAGGAAGGTTATGACTTAAGATGTAATACAAGACTTGAAGGGTGGGACGACTTATACTATGAAATAAGTTAATCTAATATTAATGAAAAGAAATGGGGAATGATAAATAACCTATTATGAATAAACTTGAATAAGGCAAGAAAGGATAATAGGTGGAAATTATAAATTATGGGACAAGATAAGTTATAGGAAATGATAAGGAAGATGATATAACATATGAAAAGATATACTTAAATTAAGTGGTTTGGAAAGGAGAAATGTGAAATTAAAAATGATTTAAGTTATATGAGTGGAAAAGAAGTAAATTAGAATCATATATGTTGGTTGGGTTGAGTAATTCTCTGGGTGCCAGTCTGATGTTGATTTCAGTCTTCGGGGCTGGTGTTTAGAGGGTTATTCTCCTAATCAGTATGTATGTGGGATAAGGCATACTTAACTACGAATTAAGTATAACATGTTGTTGTAACCCAAAAAGAGAATAATTTATGAAATTGGAAAATAACATGTTGTGGGCTTGTTAATGGACTTAAGTGGATTAAGTATAAATTGAATTTATAAGCAAGGGTAACTTGGTGAATACGAAAAAATGGAAGCTAATGTGAATAACCAAGTTAAATGAGAAAGTTGATGAGGTGGCACAATCGTGAAATGAATGGTTAGACTTAGAGTCTAATGACATATAAAACTAAGGCGCTTGAAGCAGTCTGTACGTTGTAGGATGAATAACCCAACGAGGTAGATCATGATGGTGTCATAAGGCATGAGGAGAGCGCACGTTTGCTATTTTGGCGGCTCCAACGGACTGGAAGGGGAAGCACGCGGCTTCCTGAGACGTTAAAGGTGCTCTTGGTAGTCCTCTATAGTGGTTTAACTTCGGGATAGGATTACAGAGTTGGGTCTGCACGGAACTACCAGGTAGGTGGGCCTTGACTGCACAAGTAGGTGGAAGTCAGAAAGCTGTACGCGGTGGCATTAAGGGTGGTTTGGCGATTTCCTGAGGCGGTGGTGGAGGGTCAAGACTAAACAATAGCAGGATCGTCGGACGCCTTTCAACAGCAGCCTAAGGAATGCGAAAAGACAAGAGCTAACCACTAGAGATCGTTAACATTTGCTATCAAGGGACGGGTGCGGGGAGACCGCACATGGATGTTTAGATTGTTTTCTTGTAAGGGGTGGCCTCTTAGCCCGTGTGGTCTTTACTAGTTGAGGGAGGGGCTGAGGTGGGGCCATAGCCACCATAGAAAAACCATAACTGAGAGATATCTGTACATTGGACACTCTTAGAGGTGGGGCCCGTATAGATATAGAAAAGCTCCAGACCGAGTACCGTGTTTTCTGGTGTAGCCCTGCCACGGAACTTGGGTGCACTAGTAGAGGTTATGTGCAGTAGAAACATCGAGTACGATTGATGATACGTACGTGGAAAAGTCTAGGTACAACCATGTGTGCTCTGGGTGGTTTATCGTAGACTAGAGGTCAATATTCGGTGATGGAACCAAACTCGATCTAATAGTTCGAGGATAGCAGTCAGTACACTTACGTAGCACTGCGATAGTGGTTCTAGGACGATGTAGCGTTGTACGTTACTATGGCATAGGATGAGGGACTGCGCATATTACTGTAGCGATACAAAGGAGACCGTG
The DNA here is from genome assembly GCA_030737875.1 of Allium sativum. Classification (NCBI taxonomy): domain Eukaryota; kingdom Viridiplantae; phylum Streptophyta; class Magnoliopsida; order Asparagales; family Amaryllidaceae; genus Allium; species Allium sativum. The sequence goes on from CM060926.1 coordinate 44,706,985, forward strand.
CGAGTGGGGTACCACGGGGTGTACCTCAGTTTGGGGGTAGCTACATATACACTATATTAGGTTAATCTACTAGGAGGTAGATGGGTGTGACGTGTGTGTAAGCTTTGAGTGCTAATAACACATATAACCTAATAAATAAGAAAATGTAATTGAACGACATATGTAGGGTTATTCAAGAAGTGTAGTTTAAATTCATTCACACAGAACTTATGTTCTGACCCTCTCCTCATAACATTCGCAGGTTAGACAGAGACTTATAGCTTTGGGAATACTGATTTAGCAGTATTGTGATTAAGGTAAAGTTAGGTTTTAAAATATATTATATTTTATTCCTTCCATTGTGAGGTGTTTTTCCGTACTCTGACATATCTCTTTTCTCTGTCTTTTCTGCAGGATACCAGAGCAACTAACTCAGGTCTCGATGGATTGAATTTTGAGAAAAAAAATCCGGTCCGTCGGAATCTGGGTTGTTACATCTCGTATCAGAGCTTCAGTTTAGTGATCTTAGGGAGATATTGAGTGAACGTATTTGTATTTTCTAAAATATAAATATATTATATATAAACCTAAATCCATAAAGTTGCCCACTAAGTAGGGAAAGAGTTGGGATATTTAGTTTGTACACTAAAGTAATAAACATAGAAATTTTTGAGACCCTAAGGTCGTTTGGTTGGAAAGTGTACAATATGAATTAGTATTTGAGAAAGAAAGTATCCCATAGAATTAAAAATGGAATGTTATTTCGGAGTAGTGGGTTCAAAAGTGAAACCTTATAGATTGGAAAAGGTTAAGATGTCGAAAATGGATTATGAATACAAATAGTCGAGAGAATCGAATTTGCATAAGTACCTAGGAAAGCCTAGTCTAGTTGAAGACCCGCTTTGAGTCTAACCCAATGAGAAGCTTTTAAGAACTTGAATCTGTAAGAGAGTATGTGGTATTTTTCCAAGTTTTGATCTTAAAAGTATTTTTATGTTTTTAGTGCATGATGGGTTTAAAGTAAAGTGAGGTATATTGGGTAAAACAATGATTTCTTGTTTTAAAAGAATTCTCTCATGAAAAGGTGCATATTATAGAGCATGTTTAGCTCGCTAGTTTTCATATATGGAAAGAAGTTTTGAATTCTTGTAAAGACCCGGAAATTTCCGCTCTTTGAATCGACCATAAACCACACAGATCTGACCCAAAGGTTGGAAATCTTCGAATACTTTAAATTTGGGAATACAATACATCAGAACAATAACAGCAGACTTTTATTACATTACAATAATGTTACATCAGAGTATAGAATATATCAGAGTACATTGAAATAAAATTACAGCGGAAGATAAATTACAAAAGATTTAATACATTAAATAAAATACAGTAAACAGCGGTAGACTACTAAGCTCTGGACACAGCTTTAGGCTTCGATCCAGGATCCTGCTAAAAGAATAGATATCTACAAAAAGCTACTCGACAGCCCGTGTGGAAAAGAGGGCACCCGAGTTTGCAAAGTGAAACAAACTACGAGTCAGTCATGGGACTGGTGTGAGAATTCTAAACTAATTTAATTAATAAGACAAATCCAAGGACCACGCCGCTAATGCGGAACGGGTTTTATTCCAATGGATTGCCGGTGCATAAATTAAAGTAAATCGTTAAACAACGCAATGCTTTTTGGAAAATGAAACCATTATAAGACCCAAGTCCCATCACACAATGCAAGCACACCAGAGGATAGGGTTTTACCTTATAATGGTCAAAAGATGGTAAATACGTAAAACGATATTATTATTAGTGTATATATGTTTTAAATAAAAACATTTCAATCATAAGTATCAATCCTAGACGGCATGGGTACCATATATCATGTCGCCAATACTAGTTCTACAATCAAAATCGCAAGGTCTTATTGGAAATTGGATTTCCATCATGAGTCGAGGCTAGGGGCAAGCTCCTCTCCGATTCGAGACACTCTAGCAAATGCGTCAGGATCCCCCGCAGTGAACCCTTGGATCTTCAGGGCCGGTCCCTGCCTATGGGCAGTGGATTAGTTATGCCTGAACACACGCTTCCTGGTCCCTTTGGACCTATAATATGACCACCAACGGCCTATAAAACACGAGGTACCTCAAAATCCATCATCCACATAAGTAAAATGTCAGCGCTGGTAGGTCCCAGACATCACTCTAGCTAGAAAGAAACGTGTGCACTCCCTGCAGTCCGTATCCCGTTTTTGACTCATACCGGGGTGTGAGGCTCGCGAAGTCACGCTATACACAAAGCTACGCCTAAACAGACCGTGCTTTGATCATCGACCACAAGGGCTGCTTTTCAACAAAAGCCTTGATTCATGCATCTTGGCATGCCACATTGTCAATCCATACCACACCATTGATTTCTACCAATATATAACCTCTAAGCTCGTACGTCTCAGAGAAGGGCGTTAACCACCAAACAGATATATATTAACAGAGATCAACGAATGTAGTATAAAGGACTACAACGTCAGACATACATTCCATTTATAAACTTATGCTCTGGGTCTGAGCGAAAGTCAAATCCGTACAAATCAACACTACATCTGAACGGCCACCACTGAACCCCTTTCAAGGTAGCTACTCCTCTCATGGGTCTCAGTAGCAACACATCCATTCGATGTGAAGATCATCGGTCTTCAATCACCATCTTCAGCTCTTAGACTTAGAACGTCGTATAATCATTTGAAATGAGATTGAACTCGGACTTTTCAAATGATTCTCGCATATATATATATAATAATTTGAAAACATTTCCTATTGTTATTAATATTTGATAACGACCTATCGCTATTTTTATTTATATAAAAATAGCCTAAATTAATTTAACGACGCTTTGGGTCAATGGGCGACCCTAGCGCTGTTTTCAACCAAATTTAATTTACACATTTCTCGAAATCTAGCCATTGGTTTTTAACAAAATTTATATTGTTGGAAAGATCTTCCCAAAGCGGTCCTAACGGTTCCAGTTTTGGGAAAATCCGACGGTCGGATCTTTTGGTATAACCGTTCAAAGTTACGATTGCCGATACGCGAACTGCCGCGCTCGTTTCGTTTAATTTTATATATATAAGTATAAAATATAAATCGTTTGGCGATTTCAACTATTATAATTTATTCTTTTTATCGCACCTAAAATGACGATAAAAATATCACTTTTAATATCTCTGTTTTATTTACACTAAATGTAAATAAATTATAGTTTATCTATCTTTCAATTTATTTACACTAAATGTAAATAAATTGTAATCTTTTTCTTTTCCTATTTATTTACCTAAATGTAAATAAATATATTCTTATCTTTTTCTTATTTATTTACCTAAATGTAAATAAATGGTTTCATCTTCTTTTATCTGATTTATTTACCCTAATGTAAATAAATGTTTACCTTTACTTTTTCTATATTTATTTACACTAATTGTAAATAAATGCATCTTTTACTTTTATCTTATTTATTTACATATGAAAATGTAGATAAATATTATTCACATAATTATTCTATTAATCCTTTTTATATACATAAGGAAATGTAAATAATTCTTATCAACATATTTATTCTTTTAATTCCATTTTATATAGAAATGTAATTTTATTTACAATGTAAAACCATATTATTTAATTACATAAAAATGTGACTTTTATTTAATCTTTTCATTTATCCAATGTAAATAAATGTCTTTCTTTTTTTCCTATGTTTTATTTTATTTACTCTAAATATTTGTAGTAATTTACATATATAAAATGTAAATTTAGAAAATTTTAATTTGCTTTAACCTCCCACATTGGATAGGTATTGTTGTGATTACTGGACAGCCGGGCGGGTCCGGGCAGGTTTACATCACAACTCAATCAAACCTCGGGTTAAGCATCCTTTTTCTTATTTAACAAAATGCATATTTTGTTTCCCACTAATTCCCTATTAACCAAAGGTGTTTATTTGTTTTTCACCAATTCCCTATTTAACAAAATGTGTTTTGTCTTTCACTATTTCTATTTAACATTTTCTAACGAAATGTACCTTTACTCTAATTAACATTTTCTAACAAAAATGTATCTTTTATTCTAATTAACATTTTCTAACAAAAATGTATCTTTATTTCTAACTAACATTTTCTAACACCACATTTTAAAATAGAAATGTTATTTCTTTTGCTAATGTCGCACTTTATACTAAAGTTGTGATTTCTATTCTAATGTAACATTTTATGCGAAAAATGTGATTTCTATTCTAATGTAATGTTCTCTAACAATTTTTTATTTATTTTACTTTACATAGAAAATATGATGTTTTCTTTTTATTTTTCTTTAATGTAAATCTTTGATTTATTCCCACTATAATAACATAACGATGAAATTTTATGTCATTTTTCTATATCCACATCACGATGTAATTTTGGTGTCATCTTCCTATGTTAACATCACGATGTAAGTTTTGGTGTCATCTCAACTATATTAACACAACGGTGTGAATTGTGTCATCACAACTATATTAACACAACGACGTAAGTTTTTGGTGTCATCTCAACTATATTAACACAACGGTGTAAATTGTGTCATTATTCATGTCAACCCACGATAATATGGTTTTTGTCTAACCATTTCAATCATTTACTCAACGTCGTGATTTCAAAATTTACACTAACAATATATTATATGATTTGGTGTGCTTTGGATGAATCACAATAAAGGTCTCATTTTTATTTTTATTTGTAAATGAAAATAAAGATTAAAACTTACATGTTGATATATAAATAGAAATATAGATTTAACTTACATTTTATTTTGTTCATAAAATAAGGGAAAAATTTGTCTTTTAATTTGTGAACAAAATTTATGTAAAACTTTGTTCCTTATTTTGTTAACAAAAATAAGTAAAAATTTTGTCTTTTATTTTGTTAACAAAACTTATGTAGAACTTTGTCTTTTATTTTGTAAACAAAATTAAAGATTAAAATTGGCATTTTATTTTGTAAACAAAATGAAAGATTAAAACTTGCTTTTTATTTTGTAAACAAAAATAAAGATAAAAATTGGTGTTTTATTTTGTAAACAAAATAAAGTTAAAAACTTGTCTTCTATTTTCAAATGACAAAATACATCCTTTCAAGGGACCGGGAAGCGTGTGTTCAGGCATAACTAATCCACTGCCCATAGGCAGGGACCGGCCCTGAAGATCCAAGGGTTCACTGCGGGGGATCCTGAGGCATTTGCTAGAGTGTCTCGAATCGGAGAGGAGCTTGCCCCTAGCCTCGACTCATGATGGAAATCCAATTTCTAATACGACCTTGCGATTTTGATTGTAGAACTAGTATTGGCGGCATGATATATGGTACCCATGCCATCTAGGATTGATACTTATGATTGAAATGTTTTTATTTAAAACATATATACACTAATAATAATATCGTTTTACGTATTTACCATCTTTTGACCATTATAAGCTAAAACCCTATCCTCTGGTGTGCGTTGCATTGTGTGATGGGACTTGGGTCTTATAATGGTTTCATTTTCCAAAAAGCATTGCGTTGTTTAACGATTTACTTTAATTTATGCATCGGCAATCCATTGGAATAAAACCCGTTCCGCATTAGCGGCGTGGTCCTTGGATTTGTCTTATTAATTAAATTAGTTTAGAATTCTCACACCAGTCCCATGACTGACTCGTAGTTTGTTTCACTTTGCAAACTCGGGTGCCCTCTTTTCCACACGGGCAGTCGAGTAGTTTTTTGCAGATATCTATTCTTTTAGCAGGATCCTGGATCGAAGCCTAAAGCTGTGTCCAGAGCTTAGTAGTCTACCGCTGTTTACTGTATTTTATTTAATGTATTAAATCTTTTGTAATTTATCTTCCGCTGTAATTTTATTTCAATGTACTCTGATATATTATGTACTCTGATGTAACATTATTGTAATGTAATAAAAGTCTGTTGTTATTGTTCTGATGTATTGTATTCCCAAAGTTAAAGTATTCGAAGATTTCCAACCTTTGGGTCAGACCTGTGTGGTTTATGGTCGATTCAAAGAGCGGGAATTTCTGGGTCTTTACAATTCTCTACCCGGTTGATTATACATTTACGTTATTGTTTTAAAAAGAAATTTTGTTGGGTAAACAAAGTAAGTGGTAGAGTGCAAGAATAGAGTAGATATTTGCGCCTTAGCAACCAAAGTTAACATTTTAAATAGGAACAATATAACTCATTAGTCATCCTTGTCTACTCCATTTTGTGATTTGAAAAAAAAATATTTTTGCAATTTAACTTTGTAACATGTTTTTATGGTTTGGTAAAAGCAAGTTTTTGAGAAAAGAATAAAAATTTTACCACTTTAGTTTTTTTTGAAAGAAGAATGTAATAAAAAGAAAGAAGGCCAAACCATGTTTTAAAAATGGAGTAGTTAAGGATTAAGCCTAGAAAGAACAAGATAAAGTTAAAGCTATTAGAACCAACTGGGAATTGGTTGAGATGAGAAATTCTCTGAGTATCAATCTGATGTTGATTTCGGTCTTCGGGGTTGATACTTAGAAAGTTATTTTCTTGCCAATGTATTGTCAGGGATTAGATAATATTAAACTAATGGAAAATTTCCCGTAGAATGCATAAGCATTGAGAAACCTAGGATTGTTGCTTGATAAAAAGAAAAGGATTGTTGCTTAAAAGAGAAGTATAGGCTAGTAATACAAATCATGGACTAGTGGTGACTACTAGGTAGTGAAGGGCAAGCAAGTGTATATATCATGTTGAGTGGACTCGTGACATTAGTCCTAAGATTCTTGGCCCATAGTAGTAGCTGTGTAGGATGCTGTTTAAGTTGAAAAACGAAAAGGCTTATTTGAAAATAATAAACTTAAGTAATTTGATTAAGTCAAATAAGCTAAGAAAGAAACTAGCCTAACTAAAAAGAAAACAACAGAATCAATCAAGCAGCAAAATGTAACAGGAAAATAAAATGGAAATCTTAGGAAAAAGAAGAATAAATATGAAATTTTTCCAAGATAATTTGAAAAAGAGAAGAGATTTTATTATGTGGTTGTGCTTGGATAGGAAAATCCAAGTACGATTAGAAAAGAAAAATGGAGGATGTGAATTTTTCCGTTTTGCACCTTTTCGTAACATAAGAAATCGAATTTGGAAAATTAGATTTTTTCTAAATTTCGAATTTAATAGGGTTTTGGATGCAACAATTGGGTGAACTATGCTCTTATTTTGTAAGAATATAGGAAAATTTGGGTGAAAATTGTTTTGATTTTTCAAAAATATTACATTCATATAGAACTACAAGTATATTTACGATGTGAGCATTATGTTTTGAAAAAGTTTCTAAGATTTGCATACATATAGGCGGATCCAAATTAGGCATACATAATTTACTATGATGTATCTCACTTTGCACATGTGCACAATGTTTGCAACAATTGGATGCACATTTGATGGATGGATATTGCGAGGGATTATCTATTTTACTGTTATCAAATTTCGGGGACGAAATTCTACAAGGATGGGAGAATGTAACACCCCGCATTTTTAATAATAATGAATGTATGTTATAGAAGGGATGAGAAAATAATGATTACTTAATTTAAATATCAAGAATTAAGCAAAACAGACTTCACCATGGCGTTCTTCTCGGAATTCTGCTTGGGATAGAGTCCAAGTTTGTGTAAATTGGATTTCGTATGAATAAGTTATGGCGTTTAGAAGATTCACCAAAAATTTCAAAACCAGTTCGAAAATTGGACCAGACAGCTAGGCGTGAGATTTCCCGGCATTGACTGGGCAGGTCGACCCTAGTGTCGACCTGAGGGTCAGGTAGACCATGGGGTCGACCTACCCCAGGGAGGTCAACCTTAGGGACGACCTACCTCTCCCAGATTTTGGCGATTTTAGCCCCTGTGACGTGGTTTTTATTTTTGAACGGACCAGATGGCTTCTAGGTTAATCCTAGGGCTCTAAAATACTCTCTACACCTATAAAATAGTGCTTAGACCAAACCTAATTCATAAACAATTCCTTCTACGCCTCCATGCCGCCAAACTTCAACCAGACATGGCCATTGCCCCAAAACCCTAAACTAAATTGCAAGTTCTCACAAACTTTGGAGTTTAATCAAATCAAGAAGAAAAGTTCTTCATCAACAATTCATGCTCTTCACCAATAATCAAATAAAATCAGTGTTCTACATCAACAACAAATCGCTTATTTCTCTAATCCAGTCAATGGGAGTGGATTTGAACTATATTTGTTGTATAATGTTGCTTCTATCGTTTACCATTCCCCATAATGAATATGATGTTAATTTAATAAGATCTGTTATTTTATTTATGCCTATGTTTGAGCTCTCCCCTTTTTATCCTTTCCCCTTTTTATTTTGGATCTAGGTTATCTCGAACCTAGAAGAAATCATGTTATACAATACGCACGATTGGAATATAGGGATATTGGAATATAATCTGTAATTTTGGGGTTTGCGGCATAACAATTGTTATTGCATATATTGGGCATAATATACTTTATGCAGTCGAGGAATATAATCTATAATGTTGAATTTATGTAAGTTTGACATAATTGTCATTGGATATGGAATTGGTACAATTCAATATTAACAACATGTAATTGGATAACATGGATTGGTGAAATTTATTCATGACTTGAAAAGTAAGCCTAGAGGGTAAAGTAAATTATATGTATGAACGTGGGAATGTTGGGGTACGTATATTGGGAAAATATTGATTATATTAAATTGGGTATAATTGGATATTGGAAATTGGCATGTTTGGGCATGAATGACATGAAATTAGTGAATCTGGCCACAATTAGATAATTTGGGTAATATGAAAATTGGCTAACTATTATGTAATTAGTTTAGCGAATGGAAAATTGGAAATATGCATAAAAATGAAATGTAATTAAGTTGAATTTGGAACATATGACATGAATTTGGGGTTTGGGTGAAAGACGATTCTTAATGAACGCCCATGACCCGAGGTTTGACGCGTTTGTGGTGTAAGACTGCCCAGAACCGCCCGGCAAATCCAGCAAACGCAAGCGGACATCTAATGTGAGAGGTCAATGACAAGAACTAGAGGCGTAACGGTTTATGACACGTGGTTAGGCGCGTTTGTGGTGTAAGACTACCCGGAACCGCCCGGCAAATCCAGCAGCCACGAACGGACGTCTAATGTGAGTGGTCATACATCGTTACGGCATTGTACAAAAATTAAGAAATACTAACCATAATAAGACATGTGGGTGACATGGGTATGGTTAGAGGGTTAAGTGGGTGACATAAATGACCTGTAAAGCATAACAATTGTGGACTTAACCGTTGTGAGACATGTGATGTAAGACATAACCAGGATATACTTAACCGTAGTAAAACATGTGTAAGACATGGAAACTGTAATAAAAAGGGGGTTAAGTGGGACACGTGTGACATGTGAAACAGAATTTTGATATGCTTAATCAAATGGGACCCGTAACGGTATCATAATTATTGAATTGGGAAAAGTTTAAGTAACGGGTTAAGTAAAAGGAAGGGTTAAGTCAAATCTAAAATTAATGACACAGTAATGGGGAATGATAATTACCTACTATAAACTTGAGTTGCGGTGATGTAAAATTAAATAATAGGCAAACTTGTCATAGGGACAAGGGACGTTTATGACATAAGATGTAATACAAGACTTGAAGGGTGGGACGACTTACACTATAAAATAAGTTAATCTAATATTAATGAAAAGAAATGTGGAATGATAAATAACCTATTATGAATAAACTTGAATAAGGCAAGAAAGGATAATAGGTGGAAATTATAAATTATGGGACAAGATAAGTTATAGGAAATGATAAGGAAGATGATATAACATATGAAAAGATATACTTAAATTAAGTGGTTTGGATAGGAGAAATGTGAAATTAAAAATGATTTAAGTTATATGAGTGGAAAAGAAGTAAATTAGAATCATTTATGTTGGTTGGGTTGAGTAATTCTCTGGGTGCCAGTCTGATGTTGATTTCGGTCTTCAGGGCTGGTGTTTAGAGGGTTATTCTCCTAATCAGTATGTATGTGGGATAAGGCATACTTAACTACGAATTAATTATAACATGTTGTTGTAACCCAAAAAGAGAATAATTTATGAAATTGGAAAATAACATGTTGTGGGCTTGTTAATGGACTTAAGTGGATTAAGTATAAATTGAATTTATAAGCAAGGGTAACTTGGTGAATACGAAAAAAAGGAAGCTAATGTGAATAACCAAGTTAAATGAGAAAGTTGACGAGGTGGCACAAGCATGAAATAAATGGTTAGACTTAGAGTCTAATGACATATAAAACTAAGGCGCTTGAAGCAATCCATACCTTGTAGGATGAATAACCCAACGAGGTAGATCGTGATGGTGTCATAAGGCACGAGGAGAGCGAACATTCACTATTTTGGCGGCTCCAATGGACTGGAAGGGGAAGCACGCGGCTTCCTGAGACGTTAAAGGTGCTCTTGGTAGTCCTCTGTAGTGGTTTAGCTTCGGGCTAGGATTACAGAGGTTGGGTCTGCGTGGAACTACCAAGTGGGTGGCCTTGACTGCACAAGTAAGGGGCAATCAGAATGCTGTACGCGGTGGCATTAAGGGTGGTTCGGTGAATGCCTCTGGCGGAGGTGGAGGGTCAAGACCAAACGATAGCAAGATCGTCGGACGCCTGCCACCAGCAGCCTAAGGAATGCGAAAAGACAAGAGTTAACCCTTAGAGATCGTTAACCTTTGCTATCGAAGGACGAGTGCTGGGAGACCCCACATGGATGTTTAGATTGTTTACTTGTTAGGGGTGGTCGCTTAGCTCGTGTGGTCTTTACTAGTTGAGGGAGGGACAGAGGTGGGGCCATAGCCACCATAGAAAAACCAGAACCGAGGGATATCTGTACATTGGACACTCTTAGAGGCGGGCCCGTACAGATATAGAAAAGCTCCCGACCAAGTTCCTTGTTTTCTGGTGTAGCCCTGCCATGGAACTTGGGTGCACAAGTAGAGGTTATGTGCAATAGAAACATTGAGTACGATTGATGATATGTACGCGGGTAAGTCTAGGTACAACCATGTCTGCTCTGGGTGGTGTATCATAGACTAGAGGGCACTATTCGGTGATGGAATCAAACTCGATCGAATAGTTCGAGGATAGCAGTCAGTACGCTTACGTAGCACTGCGATAGTGGTTCTATGCGGATGTAGCGTTGTACGTTACTATGGCGTAGGATGAGGGACTGCGCATATTACTGTAGCGATATGGAGGAGACCGTGCGAGTGGGGTATCACGGGGTGTACCTCAGTTTGGGGGTAGCTACATATACACTATATTAGGTTAATCTACTAGGGGGTAGATGGGTGTGACGTGTGTGTAAGCTTTGAGTGCTAATAACATGTATAACCTAATAAATTAGAAAATGTAATTGAACGGTATATGTAGGGTTATTCAAGAAGTGTAGTTTAAATTCATTCACACAAAACTTATGTTCTGACCCCCTCCTCATAACATTCGCAGGTTAGACAAAAACTTATAACTTTGGGAATACTGATTTAGTAGTATTATGATTAAGGTAAAGCTATGTTTTAAAATATATTATATTTTATTCCTTCCGCTGTGAGATGTTTTTTCGTACTCTGACATATCTCTTTTTTCTGTCTTTTCTGCAGGATACCAGAGCAACCAACACGGGTCTTGATGGATTGAATTATGAAAAAAAAATCGGTCCGTTGGAATCTGGGTTGTTACAAGTTATATGCTAATCGAAAAAGAAAGGCTACTGATAAAGAGGATATTCAAAGTAATGTGCCCATCAAGCAGATGGGGGAAAGCTCAGGGAAGGTGAAGGTCATTGTTGGGAACAAGAACCAGGGAAATGGTCGTCAGTCAAGGAATGGTAACAAAAGGAGAAACCGAGGAATCGACTCATAGAGGAGACATCGATCCAGGCCATTTGAGAACTCCACACCATTAAATGACACGCTAGAGAACATTTTTATGGATACTTATAATGTTCTCCAGTACAAGAGGCCTCCTCTAAGGGATTCAAAAGAGAAAGAGCGCAAAACCGGAAAGTTCTGCCTCTTCCACCAGGTTCATGGTCACTCCACCAACGAATGTCGCCATTTGAGAGATGTGATTGAAAAGCTACTCCGAGAAGAAAAACTAGATGAGTATAAGGTGGCTCCAAGGGATAGGGGGCAAGCTGGACAGGCCCCGAACCAAAACCAACATGTTGCTAGGCCTACCCCTAAGCAGAAAGGAAAAAATATCATAATCAATACCATAGTCGGAGGGCTTCATTTGGCAGGACACAGCTTTAGGGCAATGGAGCAGTATGTCAACATGGCCAAACAACATCCTGAAGTTGGAGAATGCAGTAACCCTGACAGAAAATAATGTCCGACGACGTTATATTCTGCAGCAGGGAGAGTATTGGAGTCCATTCTCCGACTGAAGACCCATTAATGATCACAGTGACCATTGGTCCAGCTATAATTCACAAAGTCTTAGTAGATAACGGGAGTACAGTTAACGTTATGTTCAAGAAGACATTCGATCAGATCAAGTTGTTGCAAAAGCAAGCTACATAGCGAAACTAAAGTTGTTGCGAAAAGGCAGAGATGTAGAAACAAAGGGCACCTTCTCCCCCCCCCCCCCAAGGGAGGAAATGTTATAGCAAATAAAGAAAACAACTCTGGGAGAGTTGCCAAGAGAATTGCCTGAGGACATAGATCCCGGAGAGGATGAAGAGCCTGGGGGAAGAATGGCGACTCCTAATGAAACAACTGTGGATGTACCAATCGATGATAGTAACCCAGAGAAGGTCCTAAAGATTGGATCCCAATTAGACCCTCTTCGAGCCAGTGAATTAACGGATTTGCTGAATGCCAACTTGGATGTATTCACTTAGACCCATGCTGACATGTGTGGAATATCTCCTTCGATCATGGGTCATTCATTAAGCATCAATCCGAAGCATCCTCCTATCAAATAGAAAAGACAAATACTTGGCTCAGAGAGGTCTGTTGCCTTGAAGGAAGAAGTCCAAAAGCTGAGAAGTAACGGGTTCATCAAAGACTCAACATACTTGGACTGGAATTCAAATCCGGTTTTAGTGAAGAAGGCCAATGGAAAGTGGTGCACATGCATTGACTTCTCAGACCTAAACAAAGCATGCCCAAAGGATAGTTTTCCATTACATATAATTGATCAGCTGGTAGATTCAATGGCGGGTCAAGAGCTTCTTTCTTTTATGGATGCCTACTCGAGGTACAACCAAATCCCCATGCATGTCCCGAACCAAGAACATACCATCTTCATTACAGATTTTGGATTATACTGCTATGTAGTGATGCCCTTCGGTTTAAAGAATGTCGGTGCTACATATCAACGATTGGTGAATAGAGTGTTCTACAACCAAATTGGGTAGACGATGAAAGTATATGTTGACGACATGCTAGTAAATTCCAGACAATCATCCGACTACACTGCCGACTTAGCAGAGATGTTTGATATCCTCTGGAAATACGAAATGAAACTCAACCCTATGAAGTGTTCGTTTGGGGTAGCATCTGGGAAATTCCTGGGATTCATCGTCAGCTCGCATGGAATTGAGATCAATCCCAATCAGATTGCGGCAATCAGAGAGATTCAGAAACCAAGACAAATCAAAGATGTGCAAAGCCTCGCAGGAAAAGTACCCACTTTGGGTAGATTCATCTCGAAAGCCACGGACAAATGTATATCATTCTTCGAATTGATAAAGCGATGAAAGCGTAATTTCGAATGAACCCCTAATTGTATTGAAGCATTCCAGAACCTATTGAATCATCTGGAAAAACCTCCGATACTGTCTAAGCCAGTGGATCACGAGGATTTATTTGTATACCTGGCAGTGTCATCCCACGCGATCAACTCAGCTTTGGTGAGAAAGGAAGATAAGATTCAAAGGCCAGTGCACTATGTGAATAAAAAGTTGGCAGGAGCCAAGCGAAACTACCCAAGAATAGAAGAGCTTGCATACAGCTTACTAATCGCCTCCCAGAAACTTCGCCACTATTTTCAAGCTCATCCTATCACTGTGTACACTGACCATCCACTTAGGCAAGTTTTACAGAGACCAGCGGCCTTAGGAAGATTACTCAAATGGAACATTGAGTTGAGTTAGTTTGATTTGAATTTTCAGCCCCGATGATCAATAAGTGGGCAAGTGCTGGAAGATTTTATAGCAGAGTTCAATAGTCCCAGAGGATGATGTAATGAGTAAAGAAGTTGACTCCCCAAAGAAACTTCTTGACCCCAATGCCTGGAAATTATATACTGATGGCGCCAAGAACGACAGACGATCTGGTGCTTGGGTTGTGCTTTTGACTCCCGAAGACCGATCAATATACTACGCTCTTAGATTTGAGTTTCATGCCATAAATAATGACTCTGAGTATGAAACCCTGATCGTCGGGTTGAAGCTTGCGAAGGAGTTGGAGATAACGAAGCTAGATGTCTTTTGCAACTCCAAGCTAGTTGTGAATAGGTTAACAAGAAATTTCAGGCTAAGAGTCCAAGACTGATATCATATTTGGAAAAAGTAAAGAAACTATTGGAAAACCTTGATCGTTACAGCATGTCCTATATTCCTCGAGAAGAAAATCAAAAAGCGGACAAGTTGGCAAAGATGGCTAGTTCCGACTATCCTGAGGACACTGAGCTAATCCCAATTGAAATATTGTACTCTCCAAGCGTTGATCGGATGGAAATTGATCTCGTGTTGGAAATTGAACCAGAAAGGGAGTCATGGATGACGCCCTTAAAGAACTTTATAATGAATGGAACGCTTTCGACAAAGAAAAGTGAGAGGCATGCAGTTATCCGGAAGGCTTCCCGATACGTACTGCAAGGAAAAGTGCAGTACAGACAAGGGTTCTTGATGCCTCTCCTTCGGTGCATCGCCCATGAGGACATCAAGCGCGTACTGAAAGAAGTACACGAAGATGAATGTGGTGATCACACTGGAGGACAAATGCAGGGAAAAAATACTGCGATATGGCTATTTTTGGCCTACCATAAACAAGGATGCAGCCAAGTATGCACGGCATTGTGACGCATGTCCAAAAAATTCCAAGATCCCTAGGGCACCCCCTAGCTGGTTGAAGACGATGATGAGCCCGTGGCCTTTGGCTGTGTGGGGAATTGACATTGTTGGAAGTCTCTACATAGCGAAAGGTGGAGCAAAGTTTGCCATTGTGGCCGTGGATTACTTCACG
Source organism: Allium sativum (assembly GCA_030737875.1). NCBI lineage: Eukaryota > Viridiplantae > Streptophyta > Magnoliopsida > Asparagales > Amaryllidaceae > Allium > Allium sativum. The sequence goes on from CM060926.1 coordinate 44,722,280, forward strand.
AAGTTGGTCGAAGAGGAGCCATTGACCATGATCACGACCAAGAGAGTAATTAACTTCATCGTCAGAAATATCATATGCCAATTCGGGATTCCTAAGGTCGTTATAAAGGATAACGAACCCAATTTGATAGCGCAGAATTCAGAGACTTTTGCCAGAAGTATCACATCGAGAAGAGGTACACCTCTGTGGCATATCCGCAATCAAACGGACAGGTTGAAGCGAAAAATGAGGTGATTAAATCAATTCTGAAGAAAAGATTGAGGCGGGCCAAAGCCATATGGGTTGATGAATTATCTTGGTGTTATGGGCATATAGGACAACTTACAAGTCGGCAACGGGCCACACACCTTTCTCCCTTGCTTTTGGAGTAGAAGGAGTCATCCCAGTTGAATTAAAAATACCCTCTCACAGAATTACTTATTTTGACCCAATGAGCAATAATAAGCTGCTCCTTGAATCCCTGGATATGGTTGAAGAAAAGAGGGATGAAGCTGACCTACGCGCCTTAAGGTACAAGCAATAGGTCGCTCGGTATTACAACAAAAAAGTCCGAGCCCGAACATTTGAACCCGGAGACTTGGTTCTAAAACGTATCTTTCCCCAGTTGAATTTAAAGTACCCCCTCACAGAACTTATTTTGACACAATGACCAATAATAAGCTGCTCTTTGAATCTCTGGATATGGTTGAAGAAAAGAGCGATGAAGCTGACCTACGAACCTTAAGGCACAAGCAACAGGTCGCTCGGTATTACAACAAAAAAGTCCGAGCCCAAACATTTGAACTCGGAGACTTGGTTCTGAAACGTATCTTTCCACTCCCAGTGCATATGGGCCCGAAATGGGAAGGACTTGGTTCTGAAAAGTGTCTTTCCACTCCCGATGCGTATGGGCCCGAAATGGGAAGGACTGAGCAGAAGCAGTCTTCCCAGGTGAATTAAAAGTACCCTCTCACAGAACTACTTATTTTGACCCAATGACCAATAATAAGCTGCTCCTTGAATCCCTGGATATGGTTAAAGAAAAGAGGGATGAAGCTGACCTACGTGCCTTAAGGCACAAGTAACAGGTCGCTCGGTATTACAACAAAAAAGTCCAAGCCTGAACATTTGAACCCGGAGACTTTGTTCTAAAACGTATCTTTCCACCCCCAATGCATATGGGCCCGAAATGGGAAGGACTTGGTTTTGAAACATGTCTTTCCACCCCCAGTGCATATGGGCCCGAAATGGGAAGGATTGTATTCCATTTTACGAAGGCTGGATAACGGAACTTTCAAGCTAGCGAACGTGGATGGAGATGAAATCCCCAGAGTGTGGAATGCCTTGCATCTGCGGCATTATCTGACATGAAAATTGTCAGTTTTATTCTTTTGTTTTTAGGACCATGTAAAAAGGCATGACTTGCCTAGAACAGTCCGATTACTTGAGCAAAAGATTATAAAGTGGACGTAGGTCATGATTCGACCGAACCACTATAAAACATCGCATGTCATTTACTTTTATTGCACTGTTACTTATCTGCTCTTTTATTTTTAACATGAATTATTACCATTTTGAGCCTTGCTGTAAACTATAAAAAGTGTCTTCCACCCTCTAACTCTCAAGATCCGAGAGAGAGTATAAAGGACGCGAAGGTGGCGTCGGCAAGGCATGAAGGTGCACCATGATAAAAACCGCCTTTACAACACTCCTGCCCCGTTGAAGGATCGGTGAGCAGACAAAGAACCGAGCTCGAACTCTAACCCACTGAAGGATCGGGAGAGTATAAAGGTGCTAGACACTTAGCGCCGCAAGAACTTTTACCCCGCTAAATGATCAGGAGAGTATAAAGGCACAGTGACATATACCACCAAAAATGGCTCTTATTCCGTCACACGACAGGGAACAGGAACGAAAAGTGAAGCCCGAACTCCTTATTTCCAGGAATAGGGGGCAGCATACATATAACTCTAATCAATCCTCAATAAGCCCTTGCCAGGCATCATGTCATGATTGATTAGGGGCATATATATATAAACATTTGTGCAGTACATAAATTTTAAAATGTTTTACAGCTAAAACGACTTATGGTTCAATTTTAACATAGTTATGATCTAAACGTTTGTGACTAAGTGTGAAAATTTAAACTTGCAGGTACACAATGATGCAAAAGAAACAAATTTTCATTTACCAAATGCAGGTTTACCGGAAAAGGTTAAACAAAAGTGAGGGCATTCTCACGACTACATTTCTTCGCTAGTGGAAATCCTAAAAGCAAAATATGGACTAACAAATACATCCTACTTATGCTTGGGGGATGATTTTGACTTCTTCTCATTCTTATGTTTTTCCAATTCCTCCTTGTCAATGTCGGATCAGTCTCCCTTTTTTCTCTTCCTCTTATCAGTAGGAGGATCCTGCGGAATATTGGAAGGCTATGATGCAAGCTGTGAAGTTATTGATCTGGAGGAGAATTTTATAACCAACCCAGTTTTGGGATCAACCTCTGAGATGGGGGGTACATATAGAGGCACTTGTTCCTCCCTTTTTTAAGCCAACTGTTTCTCCTTCTTAGCTTGCATTTCAGCCAGGGTCTCCTGGTCATCATCCTTGGTCTCCTTTGTTATGGTGAACTCTTCTTCATCATCTCCATGATCACCATCCATATCCTTCAAGGCATCAACGGTTTCACCATCCTTGGGGACATCAGTGCTTGGTGCCAAAATGACCTTCTCAGTTGTTGTGCCCTCTGTCTGCTTTGGAATCTCAGGAACTCCAACACCAGCACCTGATGCGACACTAACTTTTCCGCCTCGTTTTTCTCTTCCGCATCCTTTTCGGCTGGTTTGCCACCTATATCATGAGAAGCAAATGTTATTAGTTCAGGAGAGGGTGTAGTCTTCTCACTTGACTGTCCTGCAAGACGACGACAAGTTACAATTGCTTTGACGAATTGTGGAGAGAATATAGAGATACCTTCAGCCGACTCATCACCCAAACCTGCAACAGTAGCTCCGATAGCAGGAGGAGTTGGAGCCAAGGGGATCAACGGGTCATCGGGATTATATTCCTCAATTTCGGAGGTCTTGGGTTCCACCTCCGAGCTCAAGCCTTCGTCGATTTTATCCTTGCCCTTGAGCTTAGTTCTCTTCTTCTCAATTTCTTCTTGACTCAGGCATCTGCCCATCTCCAAAGCCTCAGGCTCTTCACCTTTGAGAAAGGTCTGCATAAGTTGGGTTTCGTCAAACTCCTCGACTTTCAATCATCGCTTCTCGCCCTTAATGATCATATCCCATACATTGGCCAAAGTAACATGATAGGTCTCAATCCAAGAGATGTCTCGAGTCCTAATAACCTGACCAAAGAAGTAAAATAGCAGTTCATCGAAACTTTCTTTCTCTTCTTTAGCTGCAACAAGCTTACCAACAGTGGCGGAGGCTGATTCAAGAGCGTTGTCGGCTTTACTTTCAGCGAGACCTGCACGATCCCCAGCATGGACAAGTTGATCATTCAGAACTGCTTTCTCTTTTTCAACAAGAGAAAGACTGTCTTTAAGGCTCGCTTTCTCTTTCTCCTAAGCAGCCTTCTCAGTAGCAAAACGGTCATGTGCCATCTTTAAATAAGTATTGATCGTTCTAAGATCCTCTATTTCATTTTTCAGAGCTACACACTCTTGGCTGTTTGAGTCGAGCTTAGTGTGGAAACGCTTCCTGGCGCTTTCCAACTCCAGTTTGTAATTTCCTGCATCCCTCTGAGCTAAAGCGAGTTGAGCTTGTGCATCCTCTAGTTCTTTTTCAATTTTGCTCCTGTCCCTAGCCTCATTGTCAATCTTCACTCTAACTCTAGCTGCTTCCATTTCTAGGTGACGGATGGTAGCAGAAAGATTGGTGGCATGCTTCTTCATCGCCCTATATTGTTTGGCCACATGACTCACTTGCTCTATGGCCTCTATATCCCACTCCTCAGGAGACGGTTCAAGATCTGGAACAAACATCATCCTTTCGAAGAAAATGTTAGAATATTACTTCCGCAAATACTCCAACTTGACCTGATTATCAGAGGTGTTGACGACATCCTGTGCAGCGGTAGTATCCAAATTGCGCTAACTAGAGGGGACAATAGCTATTTTCTCCTTTTTTAAATCCTTGCTCAGATCTTTGTTTTTATATTTTGGCTCATGGTGTTTCTAGGAAGACATACTATGAGAAGGTGCACTTTTTGGAGGAGTCAAGTCTTTGGGAAGTTGCTTACCCCCCGCCGATGGCACTGGACGACCGTGGGGCTTCCTAGGGTCTTGTTTTGATGGAGAACGAGACCGTGTAGAATGAGATTGATAAGAATCATGGGGTCGATGACTATCTCTCCCCCGACTATCACAGCGAACATGCTCAGGATCAGAAAGGAGCCTTGGTGTGCTTGCTCGGAGAGAACGATAAGAATAGGATTGTTAACGAGGCATTTTCCCTGTAAAGGAAACAAATATGTATTAGAATCATGAATACTGATGGCGTAGAAGTGTTGTGACGAGCGGTGCAGGTGATTTGTGCATCCCGTGTAAGCCCCCTAACAGACCACGGCCCAGAGTCTTGCTCGTCTGTGTGGTTTCTTTTTCCCCGACTGGAACATTCACTTCCTCAGAGATAGGAAAGAATGGTTCCCCTTCGAAGTCTTCTTGTGTGTAAATGTCGTCTGGTAAAGGAATCTTGCTCATTTCTCCAAATATCAGCTCCTCTGTTAGTTCATCATGAGCAGGAGGCTCATGTGGTGGTGAAGTCCTTGAGGGGACTGTCCCTTAGAGACAGGGACTTCCTTTGGATCATCGGTTCGGACCTCACCTCCTTTATATACATTTAAATCCTCATCATCCTGACTGATCAGTGGTGAAGGACTCTTGCGAAGTTCGGTTGTCTTCATGGCCCCCGAGATTCCTTCTCCCTCAGCAGGGGGCACATACTTGTAAGGCTTGCCACCTGCGCCAAGCTCGAATTTTATATCCAGGAGATGGTGTTTGTGAAGATTCTCGTCGGTGATACACTTCTTGATTCTTAAGAAGTTTGATTTACTTTTGTGGAGGTGGGACAGTCGGTCTTCATACACTAAACCTTCTGTTTTTGCAAAATTGTGATCTGCACATAATAAAGGAACACATTAGCACTTTAATTATGTAGTCGGAGCATAAGTCAATAAATTTAAAACATACTTGCTTGCAGCCACTTCCTTGCACATATAGCCTGATGCTTAATGTAAAAACAATCAGCTTTAGTATCCCCTATGTTGTTATGGCCATCCGGTAAAACCTTTATGCCAACAATTGATTCGTAGAAAGAAAAAATTTAGGTACCTGTAGAACGGTGTTTGAAATGGTAATAGAATTTCAAATCCTTGAAAGTGAGCTCGGTCTATAGAATCTCCGCATATGCAATGTATAGGGTATACAAAGCTGCGTAAGCGTTAGGATGGAGTTGCATGGGGGCAATGTGTAGTCGTCTTAAAAGATCAACTACAATTGGAAGAAATGGAGGAATAACGCCTATCTAACACATGAGCCGGCTGACGGTCATGTACCCTTCTAGGGCAAAATGAGGCCTATCTCCATCTTCCAGAGTTTTCACATCATCCCAAGGGATCCCATGTCTTAAGCATATTTTCTTAAGTTTTACGTCATCCAATTGGGAGGCTAGACTATCACTGAGTTTCTCCCTCTCCACATCCTCAACACCTGGGATTTCGTCAGGTGCTTGATCATCCTCGTCTTCAAGAGATGTACTTTCAGAAGTCGTTGATTCTATATCGGTATCTGTCTCGTAATCGGGGTCAGAATTCTCCCAATCTGAATCTGTGGGAAGCACATTGGGATCATAATGCTCTGATGACTCTAATTCCGTATCTTTCTCTAACATTTCGGTTGGTCGATTATCAGACATAGCTATGTCGGCGAGTAAACATGAGAAAATTAGAACACAGTTGCCCGTTCCTCGTGTGTGTAAGTGCAAGTGTACGCATGTGTATACATTAAGAAAAACATGAAATTAATTAGAAAAGCGGGATATTGGATACGATTTGCTGTTGAGTTATGTTGTTCTCCAGGTCAAAAGGTTCATGTTGAAGGCTCTAACCTAACTGTCCATTGGTATATCAGAATTACATTGTATTTTCTAGTAAACATGTATATCGAATCGTTGGTCAAGCTGGCTCGTGAGACAGGGTTTGGCTCATGATACATCATTGTTCCATGAGGCAAATCCTGGTTCGTGGGAAAGCATCAGATCGTGGAAAGGCATCGGATCGTGGGACAGTTAAGTTCTTGACCCGTTCTGCTTTACTTGAACGGATCGTGATGGACCCCCCCCCCCCCCGGTCCACTTTACTTCCTATTTCCACGAACCAAAGCTCCCCCATTCTCACGGCCCGATCCACTATCCAATTTAACACTCCAATATCATCTACCTTCCTCTACTCTCTGCAAACCCATACCACACGATTCGCATCATGACCTTGCTCCTTTTCATCATGAGCCCGATCCACTTTTTTATCCATAATTCGATCTGATAATTAAATCCCTTCTGCGACCTCCTTCAACCAATTCCCAATAGTACCTCCGAACCGCTATGCCATCGTTTATCGTCTCGAGACCAACAACCAAGATGAAATCCGCGGAAACCAAGAGAGGGAGAAGGAAAAGCTTAACTATTTGCTATAATTACCTTTTAGAGTTTAGTGTTTAGTCTTTGGATCTCGCAAGTTTGAGAGGAAAATCGCAGGCTAGGGTTTTATGGGATTGGGTGAAAGCAGTAAGAATGATGAGAGAAAAGAAAGAGTGAAAAAGTAAAAGGAGAAAGAAGGGAGCGGATGGGGGCGCCTAGCTTATATAGATATAGAGATGGCTCTTGGTCTCCCCTTCTTGTCGTGACTTCGTCCATGAAGATCCACGGGGCATGAGTGTTCATGAAGGCCCATCGAAGCTTAGATGGCGGCCTCTCACCTGACTGGTCCGTGACACGTACCACGGTCATGAACCATGTGGAATTCCAAAGGCCCAGACTCAAGAATGATCGCAAAATAAGAAAAATGGAAATACTTATAAAGATCTAAAACTTACTCGACTGAATGATCGCTATGTTTTCTGGAAGTTTAAGAGATGGGAATCAGCCGATGAATAAAGAAATGATTGAAGGATTAATCTAATATTTATACTCTTCAAGAGGCGTAACCATTTGAAACAGTTCGACGCTATAAATGGATGTGACTATTGATTCATATTGCTTCGTGAAGAGGCCCATTCAGAATCTTTGAAGCATGTTCCATCCCCGATAAAACATACTTCGAGGGGGCAAAATGTTGGCTAGCTTTTTGACCAAGCCATTAAGGCTCATACACAAGTCCAATACGAAGTCTCGCTCCTAGATTCCTCCAAATCCGTTCGTTGCCACCTTGTTGTCCTCGTCTCATGGTGCTACTACTATGACCCCGCTCATGGTGCCTTATTTCGACCTGAGCCGTCCACGCTAGTTCTCCATGATCCAATCCCAGAAGCCAAAACATGAGGGGTAGGACTAAGTCTACCACGATCCGCAAATGCAGGATCTAACGACACATGTCCATAATAGCCACTTTGACTATTTCTCCATCAAGCCATGAACCAGTCCGAGATCCTCGGTATTTGTGCCACATGTGACCACGAACCGATTATAGGTATCAGCTATATATAGCCCCGTACTTGGCATTTTTCAGGATGTTTTGCTAGTTCTTAGTGTTGATTTCACCATTATTGTCCTGTCATTATTCTAATCAGAATTACTTCGAAATTACTGAGAGAATCATAATTGTAAGAGTGAGATTGAGCGAAATACTTGATTGTACTAGCATTCAATGCATAATCAAAGACATATAAAGTGGATGTAGGCTCGTTACCGCCGAACCACTATAAACTTTGTGTGTTTTCTGCCTTTTCTTCATTTTCAAGATGTAATTCTCTACAAATCTGAACAATTTGGGTGTTAGAGCCAAATTTTGGTCTAACGGTAGGCTTTGGCATTTGGATTACTTTGTCTGCACGGAACTGGGAATGGCGTGAAGCACACCATTGTTGGTCTGCATACGTTGTAGGCATGTGAAGTTACTTAGGGTAGACTTGATTGATTTGATTTTACATAATAGGTTTTGGAAGACCTCCTTCCATAGCCTGTAGATTTTGAAACGTAGATGAGCTGTAATGTTTCCTTACGCATGAAGTTTTCGAGAGTAGCATATGTTGTCAGACGTAAGTGTGTTCATAGCTCCAAGGGCATGTGTTTTGAAAGGGAAGGTACAATACTTAGGGGAGAAGGCAATACTCTATATTATATAAGGTCCGCGTATCTGTATGGGCGTGTGACAATTTCTTTTTTAGCAGTCATGTGCGGAAAACTTTGGGTAGATTATAGTTTAAAAAATACAGCTGTGTGCTGCATATGTATAGTATGGGTTGGCAAGTCAAATTTCCAGTTTTTGCCGCTGGAATGTGTTTTTATATTTACGTAGCATGTGCATGAAGGTAGTAGGAAAGGGACAACAAACTTAACAGTGAAGTAAATGGCTATATCATATATTTGTTTCAAAGCCTGTGTAATTAAATTCTCAGGCCTGCATACTTAAAAATGGGAAAAATAGGTTAGTACTTCATCTGTTAGGCCGGCTTAGGGAGATACCGTTGGTTTTGAAAGGAAATGATTTGTACATATTTTATTTACTTTGTTTTATTTAATCAGAAATAAGATACAAGGAAGGAGAAGCAAAAACACATATCAGTATTCTAGGACTTCGGACTACTGGGCATACTTCTATTGATACCCTGGATGTTTCAACCAATATATATTGTGTGTACAATGAAATGGTAAATGCCAGAATGGGAGAAATGTGCGTGTACATCAAACGGAAGTAGTGAACACATGTGAATTGAAGACTTAAATTTGTTTGAGTTATAAAGCTTAGTGTACCCCGTTTTATAAAACTCCATTCACATACCAAGCGCTATAGACAAAAATAAAAATATACTCATGTCCAGCGAGGTGTCACGATCCCAAAAATATATTAATATAGACAAGAAAAATTATTTTGTGAAATCCAAAATGGTGATTTAGGGTGTAAAATACTTCAAAATAATAAGTGCTTATTTTTCAAAATAAAAATTACAGAAAAATTCTATAAATTAAATTATTACTACGTCTCAAATATTTGTCCAAATGCTAAATCGATATTTAGTTATAATTAAATAATCAAAATTATTTAAATTCAAACCATTTAAAATGCCAAATCACTATTTGAATAATTAAATAAATTAATTATTAAATCGCAGAAAATCTGGGATGTTACATTCCTTCCCCCTTAAAATAATATCGTCCTCGAAATTGTTAAGCAGTACTGATACTAGAACTCTAACTCCTTACAACCTACTTGGTTGAAATACTATACTCCATATTTCCCGAACTCAGTTCTGTACATATTACCTTCAATCCTTATATCGATACCTGACCTTTTTATTTTTCCATTCCATGACATGACCATCATTTTTGGACAATCTACTACCACATACTCATCCATATATTTTCTCACATATCTACCTATACTCAAATTGATTCCAAATTAGTTTATCATTTTGCTTGTCCATTCGGGTTTTATAATCCCTTATACAATCAATACCTCGATATTATAAAAAAATTCTAACTCTTTAAATTTTAAAATAATTTCACTAGTGTCTCCTTTGCACGGCTTAATCGGTACAACTACGATTCATCTCTCTAGGACTCCTCCAATCCCAAAAGAAAATCAAACAGCCAAACGGCTTGCCAAACAAGCTCATAATTCTCATATTTGAATAAAATATAAACTCGTACCTTTTTGTCGGCCTTCAACTCTATCTCTCCCATTGCTATCCCTTCAGCATATACAATGTATTTCCAATTGATCTCCAATCAACTTATCCCCAAATTCAATCATTCGTTTATGCCAAGACAAAATCAGTTTCAAAACTCCAGCTCCAATCTCAATTCCAAATCCTGACTTATTAATCTAGTTCCATTCCAAATTATTTCTAATCCAACCCAATTTTAGTTAGCTTAAGTTTAACTTACATTCCAACTTATTTATTCACTTTTACCATATCAATCTATTTAACTTCATAAGTTATATTTTAGAAATTTAAATTCTTAGGTTTTATTAGATTTTATTTCAAAGTAGTTTGAAATCATATTTATTTACAAATATGTAATAACAATTCAAAATATTTGAATTTTTAAATAACTTATCTCCTCAAACGATTCAAAAAAATCTTTGGTAGAAATCTGTCACTTAGAAACTCGTAAATGAATACTGAGGATGCGGCAGTCATCATCAGAATTATTTTCCAGCGATCGAAGTGAGTTCAATACTATATCATTTCAAAACTCATTTTTAAATACTTCCATTTTGAAATTTCTTCAAAATATCTCGATAATGCTTGGAAAACATTTCTAATTCACCCAAGATCTTAAAATTCCCATATTTTTACTGCAAAGTTCATTTACACATTTTTCTTTACAATTTTCCAGAGTTCAATTCCAGTTCTGGTTTAAATCCAAATTTAATTTATTTGAATTCATATATCACCCTTATATGAATCCTTTTCTTGTTATTTATAACTATTTCAATTGTAATCTAATTCAATGATAATTACAATCAACACATCAAATATATATTATATTAGTTTCAAGATATATACTTTTGCTATATCAAAATATACTATGAGTAAAATTATTTCATTTACCCTCCTTTCAAAAACATATCATGTTCGTTTATCGTATTCGAGCGTTTAGAAACCCCAATCGATATTGTGGTGCCCCACCATCGACCAGAATTCATAAGCCGCCCAACCAATAAATCATCACAATATAAAATTGTTTTTATATAATCTACAAATACACTCTCTCGTATATATATAACTATACATGTATATATACACTCAACTCAATCTAGGATATTACTAACCCCATCTCTACTGAGTTATGCCACAAAGCCAAGGTAATCACTTAACCTCGCTCTGATACCACTTATAACGACCAAGGAATTTTCGACCCGAAAATCGACATAAAATACCATGTCAACTATTCAGACATCGAAAACACCGAATCATTAATAGAAAGAAGTTAGAGGGCGAGAAGTAGAAAGAAAGAAAATTAGAATAGAAGAAAAAGAAGGACACAACCGACAGAATCAGAGTAAATACGAATCTCACATCAGAATGAACAAAATATAATTTATAACATATCTTTTGTAATACAAAACTTAATACTGTATACACATACCATTTCAGGGTACAACTCATAACATCACAGCGAAAATAACTCTATATGTAACCAATGGCGAAGCTATCTGTTCCAAGCTCTCCCAAGTATACCTGTAAAATCCTGACTACTTAACTGCCCGTACAAATTTGGGCACCCAAGAGTTTAAGGAAAAACAAACAAAATAAACTCTGGGTTAGTCATGGGACTGTGTAAGTAAACTCCAATCATTTGGTTTAACTTTTCAAAATCCTTTTCGAAGTAAATGATAATCGTAAGACCGATCCACACATAAATACGAATGGTTTTTACCTTACGATGACCCAAAATAGTTTCGAAAATCAATACTTTTCTGATATTATAATAGTGCCTAAATACAAATAAATAGCAATCTAGCAGAACGCTTGCATCTCACGCTCCACATATATAGTATACAATCAAAACTGCGGGCGCTTATTGGAAATTGGATTCCGACTATGACAAGGTATGGAACCACATGCCGATAGTGTATCTCTAGAGAGGAATACACTAGGTTCAACAAGAACGTCTTGCAACCCAACCACACATGACTGACCACTCATTTATCTTGACTGTATCGAATATATTATCACCTACGGTTGCTAGCAACATAACCGTTCCCAGGAGATACAGAAGCAAAAAGAAGTAACAAATATGAATGTTCTCTAGATGGTGACAATACACCCTAATGGTCGTGACCCACATAGCTAATCTGCCTACCCGATTTTTGTCATTTTCCGGTTGATGAGGCTTGAGGTCATAATGTATCCTTTGATAGATCACACCTTCATTTACTTGGAATGCCACATTGTCATACCTGCCAAATCACAAATTGATTTCCACAAAAATACCACGGGTATAAAGCTAAGGGAAACGAATTTCTCTGCCACCAAACGTAAGTACGTTTGAAGAGATCAACTTACGCAATCTGTTATATTATACTCTATTAGACATTCGTCCATACAAGTTGTCCTGGGACTGGACAAACCGAAGGCGCTATCCTGTAAATAGAACCGCCCTTGCATAACTCTGTCTTCAAATATCTTCATCATATTTTATTCACAACGCTAATGTCCATACAGAGTGGTTTTCAGATAATAAATCTGACCCCGGTCTCTCCGTATTAACAGCGGAAAAATGGTCAAAAACATTGATAGCCGGTGATTTTACTATCAAATGTAAACATACAACAAGCAAAGGTTATATTGCCAACTGGAAATCCTACTGATCAATCATCAATCAACACTAAGCACCTTTAAATAAATTTATTATTTTATTTCCCCAGTTCCCTACTTCCCGTACTTTCGTAAGTATTTCCCAAAACCCGTTTTGCCTCACCCGATCCTTGGAAAATTTTTCCATTTATTTTAACTATTTATTTCCTATATTAAGAAAATATCTCCGTTTTAACATTGGAAGTTAATTCCATGTATTTACAACTCTTATTTTTATATTTAGAAAATATACATTATTAACACTGGGAAAACATTTCCAATTATCATTTCTTAACTTCTCATTATCCCAAATCATTTTAATTTCTACACTTAGAAAACATCTCTGATTTAACCAATCTCGCCACCGAACCTCAACCATTCCTCAGTTAATCATGAAGTCAATCAAGTTGGGGTATGATTACCTCTCACACCTTGTCTGAACATCACTTTCAACTTCGAAACAGTCAAGTTCACCATTTCAAATCTTTAACGCTCATTTCTCATGCAATTCTCGGATTCAGTTTAAGAGTCCACTTTCTTTACGAAAAAACATTGATTATAACGATATCATTATAATTATTATTTCCAAAATGTTCAATTTCAAAATATAACTTAGATTAATTACTTTAAATAAACAAATAATTAAACAAATAAACAATAAACAGATTTTGATAAAACTGGAAAGTAAATAGCACTTTCCTTAATTCGATATAATCGAATTTCAACTTATAACTCTCTTTCGAAAGGTCTATATCCAATTAATATTCCAAACTTCGGAATAGACTTACCGTTTCAGGTTAACACGTTACTTCCAACAGTTACCATTTCCCCTGTGACACTATTCAAAATTTCAAAGCATTTTCTTTTAAAGCCGTTATTCATTTTATAAAGTGAATATTGTTCCTTTATAGAAAACTAGACCGTTATATAAATCAAATCTTGAGTTTTATTTATAAATACCATTGCAGGTTCAAATCCTGTTTATCGAGTTACTTTATAAATTCATATTCATATCTCTCTTTATAAATTCCATTTATAAATCAGTTCCTTGTTAATTATATATCAAGTTTAAACTTTATCTCATTTACATATTCTATTATAAATTATTGGTTTTAAACCAATATTAATTATCCTGTACATCTCCACTTTATATAATATATATATATATATATATATATATATTCTAAAATAAATTATTTTAATAATATTCAACATTTGTCAAATTATAATTACCAACCTTTATAGTTTTATTCAACTCATATTCACATTTTGAACCTTAAAATAAATTCAACAATTTCCCTTTTTCTTTTTAATAAATTCATTTCTTAAATTTATCATTTCAAACTGTTTGTTAATAGTCATTTTGCTTTATTTATAAATACCATTTATAAATCAATTTACTTGTTTTTATATATTTAAAACAAGTAATTACATTCTAGCTAGTCGAAATTCCATTTCTATTTTAACATAGAAATTCCCTTTTTAAAACCCCTAATTTCCTTTGTAATATACTCGAATGTATTTTACGGTATTTAAATACCAATTATTTTAAATCGATGTTTTTCAACATTGCAAACACACAATAACCAACCATGGAGTACTTATCACATCATGTAACGCAATAATACTGATTTCCCTGCATCCACAGATGTTAATTAACACAATAACACTGGTTTCATATCAATATGAAATACATAAGATCAATTTTTAACTTACGGTTTGTATGTATATAACGGTATCTAAAATTTTAACCAACTTATAAGCAATCCATCCAAACAACCATCACACACAACATTCATTCATTTTTATCACTATTAAATAACATTTATAAAATCATAGAACTAATCAGAGTTAGTGAGTTTACTCACCTTGGTCTTTACTCGTTGAATGACGATTAATGTCGGTTGATTCGAACCGGACATTTTGTTTCGTCAAAAATCCCAACGAGCTTCGAATCACTCCGAACCATTTCCAATATGTAGCCTCCAAACACACGAATCCAACATGCCCTACCGTTCGAGATTCTGACGTAGTATGGTCGAGTTATTAAATTTACAAGTTTTTATATATATTATATTTAAATTAAAATAAATTAAATTTATTAAAAATAAACTGGGCCTCACCAATATAATGCGGCCCAAAATCCCACTGTCCCGCAATGCATTCTACTTCCTGCAATTCAAAATCTCCATCTCCAACGTTTCCGCTTCTTCCGTTTACATATATTTCGATGCTCCATTTTGTATTGTTGGGCTTCCATCATATCCCTTTTTTCCTTTTATTACTGGGCTTCACAATTAATCGGCCCGTCCTCAATATAACTTCACCTGCTTCATCTATTTTATAGTCTCCTCCTTCTAGGATTAGATTGTCCGCTCCTCCAAGAATATAACCATACAGCCGAAACTCCTTCCATCCTCCCATTGTTTTCATACCAATTCCACCATGCTTTTCCTCTCCTTTTCCACTTTCTCCCCATATTAATACCGTTTAACTCGCACCTAAGCTAACATCTCCATCACATCATTTCAGGCTTACAGCTATCCACGCACATCTTTACTTTCACCAACTTAGCCAATCTGCAGTCACACTTCGTTTCCTTTCCTTTCGGAAACCCACGTGTGCTCCAGTTTCATCTTTCCATTGCCGATACCATGCGTTTGACCTTCACAACAATATACCCAAACATTTAACTCGAACCGCATCCTCTCCTTGTAGTTTTCATGAGGCCAGCGCACCTTTCAAGCCCCTCGCCCAAAGTTTTGCAGCATTATTGCCATTAAAATAACCCACTACGTGACCCCATCGAACAACAGCAACACCGGCTTTAGGAGAAACTGTGAACCCTACAAACTCCAAACACCAGCTCTAAACAATTCCCTTACCTACATTCCCACGATACTGATCTCCAGTTCGTATGCACCCACCAGAAAAAAGTCCGATCTCCTCTTGCGTTGACCTCCATATGCTCACGTACAAGGAAAACTTGTGACATCCATTTTGTCCAGATCCTCTCCAACTTCGCAAGTACGTTCAGCTCTACACCAACGTTTCGTAACCAAATCCCAATATTTCCTTCAATGATAACTCTGTCGTGAGCTTCAAAACAAAACAAACGAGCTACAAAAAATATGTATCGACGTGAAGCTCAAACTTAATGCTGTTTTTTTTAGAATTTACAGGGCAGTATTTGTGTTGGAATTTACTTTAGATTTTTGAAAGAAATGAAAGAGTTTGGCATATGATTCTTGAACACGAGATGAATAATAAAGAGAAGAAGCTGCCTTTATACAGATGAAGAGAGCCTTGGCTCCCACGAAAAAGAACTCTTCATAACCACGTAATAGTTGTTGTACTAGGGGTAGGTAGGCTTTGGCATTTGGATTACTTTGTCTGCACAGAACTGGGAATGGCGTGAAGCACACCATTGTTGGTCTGCATACGTTGTAGGCATGTGAAGTTACTTAGGGTAGGCTTGATTGATTTGAATTCACATAATAGGTTTTAGCAGACCTCCTTCCAATGCTTATAGATTTTGAAACATAGACTAGCTGTAATGTTTCCTTACGCATGAAGTTTTCGAGAGTAGCGTATGTTGTCAGGCGTAAGTCTATTCATAGCTCCTAAGGCATGTGTTTTGAAAGGGAAGGTACAGTACTTAGAGGAAAAGGCCATACTCTATATTATATAGGGTATGAGTATCTGTATGGACGTGTATGTTTTCTTTTCGGGCAGTCATGTGCGGAAAACTTTGGGTAGATTATAGTTTCAAAAATACAGCTATGTGCTGCATATGTAGGGTATGGGTTGGCAAGTCAAATTTCCTGTTTCTGCCGCTGGAATGTGTTTTTATATTTACCTAGCATGTGCATGAAGGTAGTAGGAAAGGGATAGCAAACTTAGCAGTGAAGTAAATGGTTATATTATATATTAGTTTCATAGCCTTTGTAATTAAATTCTCAGGCCTTCATACTTAAAAATGGAAAAAATAGGTTAGTACTTCATCTGTTATGCCGACTTAAGGAGATACCATAGATTTTGAAAGGAAATGATTTGTACATATTTTATTTACTTTGTTTTATTTAATCAGAAATAAGATACAAGGAAGGAGAAGCAAAAACATATATCACGTATTCTAGGACTTCGGACTGCTGGGCATATTTCTATTGATACCCTGGATGTTTCAACCAATATATGTTGTGTGTACAATGAACTGGTAAATGCTAGAATGGGAGAAATGTGTGTGTACATCAAACGGAAGTAATGAACACGCGCGAATTGAAGACTTAAATTTGTTTGAGCTATAAAGCTTAGTGTACCGTGTTTTGTAAAACTCTAATCACATACCAAGCGCTACAGACAAAAATAAAAATACAGTCGTGTCCAGCGAGGTGTCACGATCCCAAAAATATATTAATATAGACTAGAAAACTTATTTTGTGAAATCCCAAAATGTTGATTTAGGGTGTAAAATACTTCAAAATAACAAATGCTTATTTTTCAAAATGAAAATTACAGAAAAATTCTATAAATTAAATAATAAGTACGTCTCAAATATCTTGTCCAAATGTTAAATCGATATTTAATTATAATTAAATAATCAAAATTATTTAAATTCAAACCATTTAAAATGCCAAATCACTATTCAAATAATTAAATAAATAAATTATTAATCGCAGAAAATCCGGGATGTTACAGTATTCATCTTTTCTTTCCTTTTCTCTTCTATTTTACAATTTCTTTCCTTTAACAATCGCTTTACATCTATCGGGTGATTTTACAGTGCAAATTTTAGTTCTGAGCACCGGCGGTGTACGGTAGGTCATCACATTAACTCTCTGGCACGCCACGCATCTTGCTACATAATCAGCCACATCCTTCCTCATAAGATCAAATAGAAGATCCTATTCATATCTTTATACGTCTTATCTCCTCTTGGATGGATGGTCATCTGAGAGTGATGAGCCTTGGACAATGCCGCACTCATCACATCTCCCATGCAGGGTACACATAGCCTACCATCACAGCGTAGCCATACTCTCTCATCAACTGAGTATCTAAAAAGGTGCCTAGAGTTCTCGCCTTTACCAAGGCGGTCTAATATATCTGGTAGCTGTTGATCATCATGCTATCTAGATCCAGTATGTTTCAATAAAGTAGGTTGCGCCTCAAGCGATGCTGACAATCCTGGTGCATAATTCGTAGATGGTCTGAAATCAAAAGATGAGGTAAAATCAAACTCTACAATTCTACAAATAATGGCCTCAATGTCATCCTCTATCTACTTAGAGCATCCTCCATTACATTCCCCTTCTCCGTGGTATATGAAATCTCAAAGTCGTGGGATACTAGAAACTCCATCAAGCGCTGTTGTCTCAATTCAAGGTCCTTTTGCAAAAATAAGTACTTGAAATACTTATGGTCGGTATACAACACAAACCTCTCGCCTAACAATTAATGCCTCCAACACTTAAGTGTGAAAAACAATAGCTACCAACTCTAAAGCATAGATAGGGTAATTACTCTCATGTAACCTTGGTTGTCTTCTCCCATAGCAAACAACCCTACCCTTCTACATTAGGACCGCAGCCAATCCTGTACCGCAAGCATCTGTATAAACCGTGAACATCTTAAATCCATCTGGAAGAGTCAACACTAGAGTAGTCGTGGGTGCCTTCTTCAATCTCATAAAGGAATCCTCACAATCCATGTCCCATGAGAATACCAAGTTCTTCTTAGTAGGGCAGGTAAGCGGAGCTAAAATCGTGCAAAGTCCTTAATGAATTTCCGATAACACCCCGCCAAACCTAGAAAGCTCCTCACCTCAGTCACATTCTTAGGGGCCTTCCAGTCTTGCACATTAACTACATTAGCGGGATCCACCACTATATCCTCTCTCGAAACCACGTGCCCCAAGAATCTCACCTCCTTATGCCAAAAGTGGCACTTCGAGAATTTTTCTTTTAAATGATGTTTACGGAGAGTACTGCGGACCTCTCCCAAGTACAAAGAATGATCATCCTCATCTCTCGAGAACACCAAGATTTCATCCATAAATAAAACCATAAACTTATTTAGGAACTTCCTAAATACTCGGCTCATCAAATCAACAAAGTAAATTAGCGTATTAGTTTGCCCAAATAGCATAAACAGCCACTCGAAAAACCCACTCGGAGTCCTAAAAGAAGTCTTACCTATGCTATCATATGCAACTTGAAGATGATAAAACCCAATCGCCAAATCTAATCATGAGAAAACATATGTACCCACTAACTGATCAAATAAATCATCTATCCGAGGGAGTGGGTGTGATTCTTCTTTGTGAGCTTGTTCAATTTTCTATAAACCACACATAAACGGAGAGAGCCATCTGTCCTAGTAGCGAAAATGACTGGTGCTCCCCACTCAGATATACTCCGTCTAATAAATTCTTTCTCTAACAACTCACCCACCTGCTTACTCAGTTCCCTCCTTTCCCTCGAAGCCATATAGCGCACTGGCAATGCAATAGGCTTAGCGTTCTCTGTAAAATAAATCTGAAAGTTGATCTCTCGTCTCATAGGTAGCCCTCACACATCCTCAAATATATTCGGAAAATCTCTCACTTTGGTTACCAAGTTAACATCATCAATAGAAGTACCCAAAGACTCTAAGAAGGTCAACATGATTGACTCTCGTAGGTCAAGATATCTCGAGGGCCCTAACATGACAAGTCTTCAATATCACTGCTCTCAAATCGTATTCAATAATGGCACCATACATAGCTAGTCAATCCATCCCTAGAATAATACAGAACCTTGAAAACCCTAGTACATAGGCGGTACAATTAAACTCGATGTCTAATATAGAAAGTCTCATACCTTACACATCATAGACAAATGGGATGAACCTCCTATAGGATTTGAAATTATTATTGGATTAGAAACAAGAGATATACTAAGGTGTAGATGATCAACTAACGAAGTAGAAATGAACGAATGTGAAGTGCCAGAATCACATAAGGTCCTAACTGGAAAGTCATAAAGAGAGATCAAACCTTCAACTGTGACCTTCTTGCCTTTATACTAACCATTGCCGACCTGAGCTACCTCTATTGCATGATTTATGCTCCAAATAAACAACCCTCTTGCTCTTGCTTCTGAGGAAACTGCTTACTATTATGACCCGACTATCGAGAATTGAAACAATTTCCTTTCTTGGCGGTCTTCTTTCAGTCCATCACGAAATGAACCATCATGCCACACCCATGGCATTTAATGTCTTTCTTTATTTGAGCTTTCTCTGGCTTACCACCCTTCTTATTATTCTTCTTAGGCCTCCATTTCTTCTTTCCATAACTATCTTTTTCCACCTCAGCTTTAATTTCTTTGGAATCACCTTTCCCTTCCTCATGCATAAGCTTCATTTCAACAATATTCTCGAACGTAGTACCCATCGGGATATGAGTCAAAGAAAGTCCTTGTAGGGGTTGATTCAAACCATTAGCAAATCTTATGACCTTCTTATAAGCCGTATTCATCAAATCCATTACAAACCTAGCAAGCTTATTGAACTGATTAACATATTCCTTCACGGAAAGATCACCCTGTCTCAATCTTAAAAATTTCTTCAATTGAATGCTCTCTTCCGCTTGACATAGAAACTTCCTTTCAAACCTCTCCTTAAACTCATCCCAAGTCTCATTCCATGCTCTTCCTCAGCCATCTCCTACCGATAAGAAGCCTCGTCCTTCAATTGCCATGCATCCAAATGAACTCTCCTCCTATCCTTAAGCTCTAAAAGTCCAAAAATGTGCTCTGTATTCCTTAGCTAAACACGAGCCTCAACAAAAGTATCAAAACCAAGAAAGGTCTTGCCGCCTAGAGTAGTGAAATGTTTGCAAAGCTTAGACAAATTAGCTGCCAGTTGTGGATTAGGAGGAGACACCACGGTTGGAGCAGGAGCAGGAGCTTAGGCATTCTCTTGCCCTTCAGCTGGCGCCGTAGCTCCCACGTACCTATGAAACCAAGACAGAATGGGGATACCCACAGGAAAGTTGGGACCCCTAAACATGCTACGAAAAGAGAGGAGAGAAGGATTCAAGAAAGAAATCAAGGGAATATTGTAATTGACTTGAAGGGATGTTTTACAAAAGCAAACTTTTATTTTGAAAATACTTCCCGTTAAAAGACTTTTTCTTTTAGAAACAAATCTTGTAACCATTAGCTCCGATACCAAATGTAACACCCCACACCCCTTATGAGGATTTCTCTAAGGAATATAAAGCATATATGTATAAAATAACATTACAGAGACTAAAATTCATAAGACAACATATGAAAACACAACGGAATTTAAAACTTTATTTAAAGCAGAACATAAATATTATTACATCATACAATGTACTTTATCATAAACCTACAACTATCTCATGAAAAAGCAACATAATCAGAGTGATAAATAAAAATAACACTTAGCATCAAATACAAAAGCAAGTAAAACGCGGGACAATACATGAACTAGCATAAAGTAAGTTAAGAAGAAATCTCCAATAAGCTAGGCTATACCATAACTCTATCAATTATGAGATCCTCCACCCTGAGAACCAGGAGGGGGATGAAGAGAGAAGAAGGAAAGAAAACTAGTCAGGCGTAAAGCCTGGTGGGTTCTGTAATTACTAGCATTAGTGATAAAAGAGAAAATCTAGACAGGATAATAGTTTAAGACACAATAACAGCATATAAGAAAATATAACGATAAGCAAAGATATAGTCGACTGCCATCACATTCGATTTTTGCACCACTTACCATAACTCATAATTAGGATGTAACCTAATTCTACCCATCGGTCCGCTCCTAAACCGCACTTGTGATAACCTATGCCAATTATAGACTCGGTTTTATCAAACTCGATCCATCAGCTTTAAGGGGCGTAACATTAATTCTAGGCGTTACAGCGTCTAATTTTCTCCAATCGGCGCAATGCACGCTCACTGCCATGCCAAAACACACTCGTAACTACCTCCTTTAGACCTCTTACTACCCAGTACAGTAAAGCGTTCCCTGGCCTCCTTGTGAGACCTCTATATAGTGTGATAAAAGGCATACTATCTTGTATGGGTCCCCAACCAAAAATACAATTTGACTCAAGTCACCCCTAGACTTAGTCCTCAACTTAATTTATTATCACCAAGGCCACCATAGAATTGTTGTTGTCCGCCGAGCTATCCTAGACCCTCATAGAATAGTAAACAAATGCCAAGCCCATTAAATTAATTTAGTTGGCCACATATTTTCTCTAATCAACCTGCCTTTGTTGCCGGAACGGACTACAACCATGACTAATTATTTTCCCCAGTTAGTCGTCACTGCCGAAATAGACTCCCACTATACGCTTTCTTAATAGGCCACTTATTTTCTTTAATCAGCTTATGTTACCGAAACGAACCCTTTTTCATGCTTATTAATTTATTCATATTAAACTTAACGTCCATTTTAAGTTTATTAATAAGCCTACTTATTCCATATAACTTCTTGTCAAATTTTAGGTTGCATTTAAACATTATCTTGTTTATTTTCCTTATACAATCCCATCCCCATCACTTAGCATCTATTCAAATTTCCAATTATTCAGTTTATCAATTATTTCGCTAAAATTACAGTTCACCTGTCCATTATTGTATTAATTTTATAACCCCCAATTAATCCTTTTCATCCAAATTCATATTTTTTACAATATGCGCTTTTGTAATCAAATCCATAATTTTTCCCAATATGCACAGAAACAAAAAGAGGTAAAGATTAGGCTCTTTGAAAGGTCTAAACTCAATGTGAATTAAAAGGATAAGGGACTAGGCTCTCGCATGGCTTAAGCTCAAACGAATAAAAAAACCTATAAATAAAATAAGGCAAAATCCGAACTGTACATAAATTAATCCATAAAGAAAATTTGATAGAAGTAAACTGAATGATTTACAGTAATAGATAAATAACTAAAATACACCGAAGAGGGGATAGAAACAGTAATCATATATAAAAAATCATTTACTGAAGAAATTTACAACTGTTATACCATTAAAATAATCCCCAAGTTATACTATTCTTGTAATCACAGAATATACTCACAGATGTATGCAATCCAAAATGCCCTTCTAAGAATGCTCTAAGTATATGTATCAATATTCTCCCAATTTTATGTATGCAAAAACCTAAATCTCATAACTCCATTAAAATATTTGAGGAAGAAGTTTATGTGGTGGAGGCACAAGAAAAAGGGGTATGGAGTTGTAAGAGTTTAGGGTTAGATGAGGGCTATATTTATAATGGTGTCAGGAAACCTAGGACCATTATATTTTAGGTTTTTAACTTAGTCCATTATATTAAAAAAATTCTCCAAAAAACAACCGAAAATTTATAACCTCGTCGGAATCAACGTGCGCAAAAACTGTGCACGTTACAAGGGATGGGTCGACCTATCCCTTGGGTGTGTCGATCCAGGGGTCGACCCACCCAAAACATCCGTCGACCCAGGGGTCGAACCCTTCAGGGATGCGTTGTCCCATCTCTAATGTTCGGATTTTTATATTATATATATACATAATTTAAATTTTGATTTCAATCTTTTATTCGTAACTTCTTCGTTTTAAATCTAATTCCAGCAAACCAAATGTCTATCTTGACCAGAATTTCATAACATACCCAATGGTGCAAACTCCGTTACCCAATTCCCATCATTGTTCTACTTAATATTTATTTATTAATCTTTTTATTTAAATTGCTTTGTTAAAATTTTGGGTTGTTACAATTTCGGTCTGCATTATCCTTAATTCACATCGAATTCATAATAAATCCCAAGAAAATTCCCTAAACTTTAATGGAATACTTCAACGGATTTAATTTCACCTTATACCTGTATAGTACATCGAACATTTTCAAAAGATTATCCACATTGTTCGTCGATATCAGTGACTTAGTGATCATATCATCTATATACACATTAGTTGCCTATTTTATCTAATCGATGTACATGGAATTCACCGATCTACAGTATGTAGTCCTATTGTTCTTCGAACCAAACAATACCACTTTATAGAATACTTTGTAACTTTTGTGATCTTTATAAAAAATGTTTATCACTATTTGGTTATAGCTAGTGTATGCATCCTAAAGGAAATTAACCTATGTATAATAGCTTCTCTACCAGTTGTTTATTTTGAGCAACGTGAAGCTATCCCTCGGGCCTACTTCATTTATGTTTGAGTAATCGATGCCTGACCATGACTTTCGACTTCTTTCTCGACTAATAGAGGCTGTGATATTCATCCAGGTGTAAAGCATTATGGATATATTTTTTTTACTTTTAGCTTTCCACTTCCTTCTCTAATGTAGTAAATCGCTCCAAACCTAAATTGTCATTGTTGTTTTACTTGTAGATATTATGTAATATTGCGCAAATATACTAATGCGATTAAATGGATTTTGCCCAACCTTCAAAATTTTAATGATAAAACCTCTCAATTATAGATAATATATTATTATGAATAACTCCGACAACATCTTGGGTTCCCAGTGTTTATATTGGCGCCAATTAATACACTGGGCCTTCCCTCTTTCGCTCTTAGTCCAAAGGAAGAAGGTAATATGTTTGATCAGGCTATTGGTGGAAGAACTACCCCAAAAGTTAATGTGTGGAATGCCATCTCCGAGAATATTCCATATATATTTGAATGTGTCCTAGCAAATACATCTCGTCTTTTTATGAGAAAATCAATCAATTATTTACCCAATTTAGCATTGAGCTTAGATTTAATCTTAATAGCCCATTTGGAATCATCCTTATTGACTATCAGTCAGCTAGTACTAGCTGCACTTCCTCTGTCTACTTCCTAGGACACATAAAATTAAATAATTTGTTTTGGTCCTCGAGAAAGGATATAGGCATTAATTATTATGAGTCCACGCTCTTGATGTAAGGAGCCTTCTCCTTACCTTTCCTTTCTTTTACTTCTTTGCCTCTCTAAACTAACATTTAATAAACACCCTTGTATCATCGAATCGATCTGATCCTTTTCTTTATGGAGAACTTCTTTTAGCACTAAAGAACTAGCGTTGTTCAATGTTAAATTGGTCCATAAAGGCATTGTATGTCAAAAATTCATCAACAATCCCAAAAATTTGAACCCGTAAGATCTTTTAATCTCTGTCTTCCAAATCCAGAAACAAATCAATATTTTTGATGTGTTTGTTTGCCTCACTTGTAAACCCTTGAATATAATATTTACAAGGCTTGATGTTTTTCAAACTAATTCTCATTTGGTCAAAAGAATTTTTGAATAAAATATTTTTTGAGCTTCCACAATCCACTGAAACTCAATGTAGTAATAAGGCCCACAATGGCCATTATCACTATACGATCAAAAATTGCGCTTCGATTCCATTAGAATCCTTATTTTGAAAGACTATGTAATCAGTCATCAACCTTCGTGCTTTGCCAAAGCTCCATCCTTAATAGAGAAGAGACTCTTCTATGGCACGTGCTTTTAAGAAATCAGACGCTCTCAATTTCATTCCAGTTTTCTCTAAAGAGTGAGGTACTTCAATTATCATATTAATAACAATCCTTTCATTGGGCTGTTAGAGCCCTCCCCATTAGTTTTATTTAACATTCGGTGTGAAGTCCACCCATACCACATACAGCAAATACCTACATAAAGCTTTATAATTATGCTAGGTCGATATAGGAAGATTATTTAAGAAGAAAAAAGCTGAATAATCAGTCATGTATCTCACAACATATGGTAAACATATAATATAAGATATACAATAGAATAATTAGTAGTAACCTGTAATAACCCGGAAATCTGAGCCAGTTTAAAATTTTTATTTTGGCAATTTTAGCGAATTTCAAATATTTAAAATGAATTATTTTAAATAAAAATGACGAGAAATTTATTTTGAATAAAATTCGAACATATATATTTATATAGATCATCATTAGAATATAATATTTTAAATTATAAAAGGAATTGAAAATGGCGCGGTAGTTCGATAATTCGATTTCAAAATTCAAATGAATGTATCGGGTTCAAAATAATCCGGATTTTAGTGAAACCAAAAATATTTGAATCTAATTGAGAATACCTTTCCAACGAATCCGAAAAATCGAAATTTCATAGTGGGGATAAAAAGTTATGTCCAAATGAAAATTCAGAAAAGTCGCTATGGAATTTCGGCCCTCGAAAATAGCCATTTTGCAAACGACCTCGGATTTCGATGAAACCACTTTTGTTGGATCTGCGATGTCAAATTATTGCTAGGGTTCAAATTTTATAATTTTTCGAATCAATATGTGAGTGTGGTGAAGTAAAACGCGTTTGACCACTTTCAGTTGATTTTAATCGACTGGAAAATGGCCATTTTTCAAACGGTCTCAGAATTCAATGAAATTAGTTTCGTTAGGACCGTATTGTCAATATGAAGCTAGAAAATATTTTTCGGGAATTTTTAGAGTCCGTATGTGACCCTAGTAAATTGAAATGTGCGTTTAAATTCAATATATAGAGTTATATGTTGAATTCAACAGAAACTGATCAAAACGATCGAATCAGCTCACGATACATATCCCATTATGTTCGGAATGGGGGTAATTAGCTATGGACGACAGTCGGTGGGTTTAATTTCGAGTTCGAAATACAAAGTTGCTTTTAGAAATTTAGAAATAATTAAATATATATTTTATATAAACTCCTTACCCTCTCTATTCTCTTTCCTCTTCTGATGTTTAAAATAAAAAAAAAGGAAAAGGAAAAAAAGGGGGAAAACGCGATTGACTTCCGCTCCTCCCCCATCGTGGAGCCGCCGCCGCCACCAGAGGGGCGCCACCTCCATCGGCCACCGCACCAAGCCCCCCCCCCCCCCCCCCGACGCCTCCTACCTCGCGAAGCCCCTCTCTCGAATCCCTCTCGTGCCTCGATTCTCTCTCCTTCCCAACGCACAGACCCCCCCGACCACCAGTAGCCCGCCGCCACCCTCTGACCACCTGCGACGCCTCCCACGCCCCGCCTCCGACCAGCAGCCCCCCTTAGTGTAAAAATCCGATTTTTATCGCCCCGGGTGTTCACATTTCAGTCTCCGAGCATCTCCCCTACCCCAAAAGCACCTGTAAGTTTTTTTATTATTATTTATTTATTTATCTTTATTTCTTTAATGTTTTTAGTTTAGCTAAGATAAATAATTAGTGTAAAATCGTTTTTTATAAATACAAAGATGTGATCTTTTTATCTACGAAAACATAGAAATAAAAATGGGATTTTTATTTAGAAGGTAGTAAATTAAAGATGTGATTTTTATTAAGTAAAAATATAATCTTTTTATATAGAATAGCAATGTAAAAATATAGTCTTTTCATATAGAATAGCGATGTAAAAATATAATCTTTTCATATAGAATAGCGATGTAAAAATATAATTTTTATCATATATGTAGCAAGGTAAAACCACGATTTTTATCATTAGAATGGTTAAGGAAAAATATGATTTTTAAATTGAAAGCGAAAAAATAAAAATGTGATTTTTATTTTAAAGGTAGCAGTATAAAAATATTATTTTTATATATGTAGTGGCTACGGACAGTGGAATGGACGAAAGGCGAAAACGGCGAAGATTTCTACATAAGAAAAGTCGTGGCGTTGGTTTAGCTAGCCGGTGAGTACTTCTCACTTTTAATTTAATTTTCTAGTTAAAATATATACTAGGATGCAGACGGTGTTTAGTAGCACCCGACACCCGTCGTCCACAGACCATGGACGACTTGTATGCTTGGTTGTTTGATTTTGATGTGTAGTTGATTGTGTGTTGTGATGTGAAATGAAATAAAATATTTATATAGTTAAAAATATTTTATAGTTGAAAATAGAATTTTTAATGTATATATAAAATAAATATTTATAAACAAATCGGAGATTTGTTTATATACACTGATTTGATTGATATTGATTGGGACGATAAATTTTACACATCGCCCAACTGCACAAATAAAATCTGTGTATGATTGTTTGAAAACCCCACACGGGTATTGGGATGATATATGACATACACTAGTCCCAATAATTAGTTGTATGTCAATCGATTGATGGATAGACTGTTATGAGCGTTAAATATTTATATTTGATGCTTATACAGTGTAGAATGCACTTTGGATGATGGTTGATTATTCATCGTTGTTATTGTATACATGTGTTGTAGAAAATCCATATAATTAACATTATATGGTAATTAATTGGGCCTCATTCCAGTTTAGAAATAAAATATTTGAAAGTAGAAATATTTGAAAAAGGAATATTTGAAATAGAATACTTGAAAGTAGAAATATTTGAAAAAGGAGTATTTGAAATAGAATATTTGAAAGTAGAAATATTTAAAAGCCATGTTGATTAGATTGACGCCATTTTGAAGTGAACGATATTTATATCGATTTTATTCATTTTATAACGAATATCGAAAGTGATTTCAAAATCTGATATTTTGAATAGAAATGAATTCGAATTGAAATTGAATTGAATTGAAAACGAACTGAAATTGAAATAAAAATCAATTTGAATTGAAATCAATTTGAAATGAATTTAAAACGAATTTATAAGGAGAAATTCAATTTTGATTTGAATATGAAATGAAGTGGAAATCGTTTTGAAAACGAATTTAAAAACGATTTATATAATACGTTTTAAAAGGGAAATCGACGAAGTATATATTATATATATTATATATATAATAGAATGGCCTGAATAGAACGCGCCGCGCCGCGGTAGTTCGTGAATTTCGACCATTGACTTCGAATGGACATTGCGGGAGATCCGACCGTCGGATTCTCCTAAAACCAGAACTATTGGGTTCGTATGGAAAAGAGCTTTCTAACGATTATTAGAAATTAGAAATCTAACGGTTGGATTTGGAATTATGTCCAAATCAAATTTGGAAAAGGTCGCTATAAGTGCAGTTCGATGGCCATTGATGGAAATCGACTGTACGGGCCTTGATAAATTATAAAAAATAGTAATAATTTGTGTAAAATCATAAGAAATGATTTGGGAAGAATTGGGATGAAAAATTCCATATTTGAAAAGATAAAAATAAATTTTTATCGAAATGAACTAGTTTTGAACTAGAATTATAATTCTATTTGTTTTTAAATAAATAAATTGGATATGAAATGGTTTTGAAAATAACCAGAATTTCCAATAATTATATTGGAATGGATTTGAATCGAAATTGTCTTCGGAATATTTCGATGTTGGATTTCGTGATGATACAGATATTGTTATGGGAATTTGAAAGATATATATATATATATCGTTATTTCCAATACGATATTTGTTGGTCGTAGAATTTGATATTGAATATAAACCGGTATATTTTCTATTCAGAGCCTTGTATTTAATATCAAATGTGATTTGGGTTTGTCGTGAATGGTGTCTTTATTAAAACTGTTCTTGAACCTAGTTGAGAAAAAGATTAAATCTTTTTATTTAGATTTAATGAAGTGTACCAATTAAATAATATTTGATTGGAATGGAATTGGTATTGATTTTTGGGTTTATCATGAACAGTGTTTTATATAACACTTGTTCTTTAACCCGACAATAAAAGAAATGTGATTTTGGGTTGTCGTGAACGGTATCTTCAATAATACTGTTCTTAGACCCAAAGGAGTTAAGAAAATCAGAAACTAACTGGAGATTAGTTAAGTTGAATGGTTTCATGGGTATTGATCTGATGTTGGTTTCGGCCTTCGGGGTTAATACTTAGGGAATTTCTCACTTGCTAATTTACGGTTGGGGACTGATTGAAATGTGATGTTATTTTGGGTTTATCGTGAACCGTGTTTTAAATGACACTGATTCTTTAACCCAGTCACAGATTAAAACTAAGTGGAGTTTTAATGAATCTTTTATTAGATTGAAAAGATCGAGAATGGAGTATCACCAGTTTTACTCCAGGCGATAGTTAAATCTTTAATTAGATTTGAACGTGAAATGGTAATTGAATTTACCGATAACGCCGTGGTGTTAGATATGAAGTATTACCCGTTTTACTTCATGGGATGAATAGGTTGGGATTGGGAAATTAAAACAAATGATTACTTCGGTAAGGTTCGCTAATCCCGACTAGTTTGAATTGATATTCAAAAGAAGATTAAAGAATAAATTTAAAAGAATTTGTCTTTGATAAAATTAATGGGAACCTTTCCCTAAGAATGTGAAATTTAGTTTAGTCGGTTCCAATTTTATCGAAAATCGATAATTCATATACTATTTTAAAAGCTAGAAATATAAACATTTTGCAAACGAACTCGAAATTCGACGAAACCAATTTTATCAGATCCATAATGATAAATAATGTTAAGGTTCCAAATTTCAAGTCAATCGGAGTTATTGTGTAAGCGTGCGTAATATAAATGCAAGTCAAAAAACCGGTTAAAATTAAATAATAACACATAGAGAGGCAATTTTGCAAACGATCTAAGAATTAGACGAGACCAAGACCATTGGAACCACATAAGTGAAACATAGCATAATTGCAAATTTCGTAGTAATCAGAATCATTATGTGGTCATGCAAGTAGAAAACGCGTAGGTAAATTTGAAAGAAAATGAATTTAAAATGATTGAATCAATTAGTTTTGGGACAGAATTTAATATTTAAAAATATATTAAAAATAACATATATTTTTCAAATGTTAGGTAAATGTTTTTAGAACACTAGTTTACTTCCATAAACATTTATATGCCATAATACAACGTTTAAAAGTGGTTAGTGTAGTTAAACTATATAAAAACAACACATTAGCCAAGAACGTGTGTTTTTTATGAGTTTTCACTTTAAGTTACGATTTCTTTGAGCTGTCAAGCATCATCCCTCGTCTCCTTTGGATGTCGACACCTCACTGATCCATGTGCCCCTCCTTTTTCCTATAAAAGAAAAGCTTTCCTCCTTCCTTTCTTCACTTTACTTCTCCACTTTCTTTTACTCTCTCCCCTCCATTTCTTTGCTCCACCGGGTTCCTCACTCTCAGCCACCCACTGCCCAGCCACCCTCCACCATGCTGGCGAACCCTCTGGCCACCCACACCCGAACCCGTGGTACCCCTCCCCCTAAAATTCTCCTACCCCTTTAGAAAACAAAAACACTACACCATCTCCTTTAAACCATCACACGTGCACTCTCTCAGCCAAAACTGCCATGCCTGGGACCCACCTAACCTGCCCCCTCCGTGCACTAGCCGCCATGGTCCTACCATACAAAACCCAAGCCCTAATAGCCTAAAGTCTCTCCTTATTTGCTCCTCGAACCAAAATTATACCACCTTATACAAATGTTAAATTATAAAACCAAATAGCATCGAACCTCTATCCGTTTGATTTTCAGAAAACTCTGGTGAAGCCGGGAGGCTGCCGAAATTGTCCGGGATGGCTAAGACATTCTATGATTAAAGTTAGACGAAATGGAATAGTAATGGTGAGAAATTATATGCATACGTTTTAATTAATATGATTATAGATTTGGTTATTGATGTGATATGTTGTATGCAAGTGATTATATGCTACGCGTCTTAATGTTGAACATGGTTAGTGTATGTATATAAATTGTTGACATAGGTTAGTGATATATATGTTAACATAAGTGGTTTAGAAGTTGGAACCATAAACAAAAAGGTTGGTTGAGTTGGAATGGGTTTGAACCTTAAATGGTCTTTGAATAGAAAATTAACATGATATTGGTTATTGGATATGGGTATGAACCCCATTTGGTATTGAATATTTATGTTGATTGATGATTGTGTATTGTGGTTAATCTATCGATTGATAAGAAACTATAAGCATTAATTGTCTATGTTTATATGTTATGAATTATACCACGATATCTATGCATGGATGTTATATTTGTTGTTAATAATGTGGTAGGTGATTATCATGGTTGATATGGCCAAAAAGTATGATTATTGGCTCATTGGTTAAGTCTCCATTCATTAAAATGATTCTAATGAATATTTTATTAATATAACTAAATGGGCAAAAAATAAAATTCCAAATTTGATATTCGATTTTTTCATGGTTGGAAGTTAAAATGATTTTGAGTAACTTTTGTAAAACAAAAATGGTTTTGGAGAAATAAAATCCGGTTATGACCTGTCGAAGTTTTCATTATTAAATGAATAGTAACGAGAAAAAGTGAAGTTATGTTAGGGTATCTAGGAATTGTTTTGTAACACCCCGTGTATTCTATAACTGTGAAATTCATAAATTAAAGTATAACTAATTTCAAATCAAAGAATTAAGGGAAATGGGATACGCCATTGCGTTCGTCTCGGAATCCTACTTGAGATAGAGTCCGAGTTTGCGTAAAACGGGTATCGTATGAAGAAGATATGGACGAACGAAGTTGGGCGAAAAAACCGAAAACGGGTCAGAATGCACTGGCACACTTTGGAAGTGCGCCAGAACAAAAATGAACTGGCGCACTTGGGAAGTGCGCCAGTACATTTTTGACCTGGCGCACCTGCCAAGTGTGCCCAGGTCAAAAAGGACCTGCTGGTCAGGTCTGGTCAAGTCCTGGCTGGCCAGGTCTGTGTTTGGTCGATTTTCTGAGCCTTGCCTTGTCACTAGGGCTAGGTGTCAGCTCCTGGTTGGTCTCTCCTTCAAACGAACGGCTATTATTGAACCAAGCTCCATCGACGGTCTAAATCAACTCACAAACTCTATAAAAAGGACCTAAGACTAACCCTAATTCACACAAACTAAAATGGAAATGAGACCGTCATGTTGCTGAGGAGAGACTAAGGATAGCCGTCAGAAATAGAGAGATAATTAGGAATAAATCAAAAGCTTAAAGCAACGTTAATTGAATCAAAGCAACGCCTACAACAAAGGATAGCATCTCCAAATTCAGAATTCAGATTCCTGAATTGAAGATTCGTCATACGTAGTAAGTAGAGTGCTATTCCGATGTGAATTAAATAATTGTGTTGATTTGTGTAAAGTAAGAAATGGAATTATGGCGATAATAATCTATATTTGTATGTTGCTTTGATGCTAAACGATTTGGAAATATTATGGTATACGATTGGATATTTGCAAGTACGTGATTTGCGTTGGAAGTTAACAACGAAATGGAATTGTGGCGATAATAATCTATATTTGTATTTTGATTCTAAACGATTTGGCAATGCTATGGTGTACGATTGGATTCATACGAGTATATGATTTATGTTGACAGCCACATGTTGTGGAATTTTAATTGGGATCCATGCAAGCATATGATTCATATTGAAAACTACATGTTTGTGGTAGTTATTTACAACACCCATTTGATAATTCCAAGTATATGATTCATGTTGAAAGTAACAACTATATGTTGTAATAGTTTATTGGAGATTCATGCAAGTATATGATTTACTGTTATGCCAAAATGAGGTATAATTCTATGGTCATCTTTAGTGTAATTTGATCCATTTGAGTATTATGATTCATATGCAGTTATGTTGGAATTGGCATCATAGTTCAAGTATAAAAATCATGTTTTTATGATAGTGACAAAAGCAAGCATCTTTGAGAACTTGTATTAATTTTATGAACATGACTAAACTATGTTTGTTATTATGTCTAGTTGAAACATGTTTTTAGGTTTATGTTGTTATCATAATCATATGATAATATATGTGACACATAAGTTATATTAGAATTACACTAGAATTACATTCCACTTGCAAGTTTACATAGATAGAATAAAAACCATGATTTATGTTTAGGTATGTTTATGCTATAATTCTATGAATAGAATAAAAACCATGATTTAAGTTTAGGTATGTTTATGTTATAATTCTATGAATAGAATAAAAACCATCATTTAAGTTTAGGTATGTTTATGCTACAATTCTATAAATGGATTAAAAACCATGATTCATATAAGAATTTGGTAGGGATAATTCTAGTTGAACCATACTTTTGTATTAGTGACAAAAGTAAGTACCTTTTTGTTAACATGTAGTGATTTTATGAACATGATTAGTTTATATTATGCCTAAATAAAAATATAGACTTATATTTCTAGTCAAGACCATGTGCCAATAATAATGATATCAAATTTAGTTAGATTCTTAATTTCAAGTTTACATGGTTAGTTGAACCTATGATTCATGTTAAAGTATTGTCTATGCATTAACCATATGAATAAAATGATTCATGTATTATTTATGCCATGATTATATGAATAGAACGATGCATGTTTAAGTATTGTTTATGCCATAATTATATGAATAGAATGATTCATGTTTAAGTATTGATTATGCCATAATCATATGAATAAAATGATTCACGTTATGCCATGATTATATGATGTTACAATTGCAAGTTCACATGTGCTTACTTTATGTTAATTGAATCGTTCGTTGCAAGTTCATGCGTTCACACTCCCCTTTTTCATGTTACCTTATAAACACCATGTTATAAGCCTCCCCTTTTCATTTGGCTAAATTGGGTTTAAGTATTAAACCCAACACACCTTACATTGGAGCGAACGTATAAAACGGGGGTAATGACGTTTGGGCTAAAATATAGAACATATGTGCTGGCATGTTTGACACATGCCAACAACCTTGAAAAGCAATTAAGTGGCATAAATAAATTTTAATCAATACAGATGAATTTGAATAATGGGCCACAAATATTTACATATAAAAAGAAAAGAGACAAAATATGTAAATGTAGAAAATACGATGTGTTTAACCCGAGGTTGGATTGAGTTGTGATGTAAACCTGCCCGGAACCGCCCGGCTGTCCAGTAGTCACAACAATACCTATCCAATGTGGGTGGTTAAACACGGAGCCCAATAAGGACCCGAGGTTAGACTGAGTTGTGGCGTAAGACTGTCCGGACCCAACCGGCAACAGGCAGCCACAACAATACCTGTCTAATGTGAGAGGTCGAGGCTTTAATAAGACAATTAAGGTTGAGTCAGGATTGATAGGATTAAGTAAATTATATTAATACTTAATCAGAATGGAACATGCTAAACTAAACAGACTGATTGGGGGTTAGGTTTATAAAACACTTAACCAACTTAGCATGTTGGCTAGAAATAGAAAACCTAGTAGCGGGGGACCCTTTTCAGTAGTAACCCTATAAGGTATCATGATACCCTGAAACTAGGCAGGGTGGGGCACGATTACTGGGCTGATTGTAAGCGGTCAAATCGACGGCGGTGGTGCAGCAGTGTAGGTTCTAACGGGGTGCGGGCGTGCACACACTCCGGCGCAGAAAAATAAGGCACTTGGCACCAGTAGCATACCTGTGCATTCTAGGATTGTGTCGGGCCGCCACCATGGGACTTGATACACCCCATGGTGGGACCAGCATAGGTAACTACAACATCAGGGGCCGTAAGACACATGTAACTATGCGAGTAGGAGCCGATCATCAGAAAAAGGATCACTTCACACTGATTATGGGGTGCCTGTTGGGAACTAGTTTATATGGGTACAAAGATTAATATGGGGTACGATAGTATATTCGACCCTAGACAACTTAACTAAGTTTATGGTGCTTTCCCATTTATAGTTTATACTCATCATACCCAGTTCTTTATTCATAGACTGAATAGTCCTAGACTTACTCAGGCTTTATGTCTGACTCTACTTTTCTTTCGCCTTCTTTTCTTCCGTTCCCCCCCCCCCCCAGGTCCACAGGGAGGGAATACCGCAGCTTGACCAGCCTTCATATCCAGCTTGAAGAGAAAGAATGTATTGCTTGGATCTTTTCGTTTTGGACAATGGCTTTGGACAGCAATTATGGGACTTATGCAGTTTATTTATGTTTTCTTTATGCTTCTTTAAATAATGTAATCAAGACAGTTATGAAGATGTTATGTTTTTGGAAGTATTGTAAAATAAATTACGGCATGGTTTGTGTAACACATATTTTAATGAAATAAAAGTTGTTGTTTTCCACTGTTCAAAAATATGTGTTCTTATATCTGTCTTGTATATCTGTGACTTATACTTTTAAACCTCCACCAAAATTAGGGCGTTCCCTTTGAGAGTGACCCTAACGGAGGTGCGGTGTTTCACTTGGTATCAGAGCATAGGTTTACCAGATAAGATAAAAAGTTTTGAAAATTTATTTTCAAAGAAAAATTTTAAAGAAGCATTTTTAAAGATAAAATATTATTTTATTTTTAAAAAAGGCATAGTCCCCCCAAAGCCATAGGTACTATCTCTTATCCTTCGTTTTGAATCTATCCTTTCTGTTTCAGCATGTCTGGAGACCTTACTCCCCAGCTGCTGACGCTTTCACTCCTCCTCCACGCGAACCAGCAAGCGGAAGAGTCCCAGAGTAGGAAGACGAATAATAGTCAAACAAGAAAGGATCGTAACAGTAATAACAAGAAATGAGAAAAAAGGAAATGCAATTTTTGTGGTACGGAAGGGCACATAGCCAAGGATTGTAGAAAGAGGAAAAGTAAGCAAGGAGAATGTTTTCATTGTGGGGAGACTGGACACATCAGCAAAGACTGCCCTGAGAAGACAGACTTTAAGAAGGGCGGGAAAGACAACAAGTCCCAAGAGAAGAGGAAGTGTAAATTCTGCGGCAAAGTGGGGCACTTAGTGAAAGATTGCAGGAAAAAGAAGGACAAGATGAACGGCGGGTGCTTTTCTTGCGGTGAGACGGGCCACATGGCTAAGGACTGCCCAAAGAAACGAGGACAGGGGCAGAGGGCTGGATCCACCACAGGGGCACAAGTTCATGTGCTAGAGGCGCCACCTCTGCAACAGCGAGGTATAAATACTTCTGTAGAAAGTGTAGTTTATCTTTATGATCACCCCGTTCGCACTTTATTTGATTCTGGCGCATCACACTCCTTTATCTTGTCTGCTTTAGTAGAATCTCTGCACCTAAAAACTAGTATGGTAGAGGACCCCTTAATTGTTTCAAACCCAATTGGGGGCCCGGCTCATTTGTCTATGATCTATGTGGGATTAAAAATTTCTATTCTAAGCGTAGAGTTTAAATGTAGTGCCTTTGTTTTGGGCCATTGGTTAATTCTAGCGATAGAGTGGTTATCCGGTAAGGGTGACCATATCGGTTTCGAAAAGAGGGTAGTTAGACTCTTGACTTGCCTCGGTAATACCCTCGAAGTCGCAGGTAACCCTTTAGGGTTCTATCATGATTTGTTTCCTAGAATCTCTTGACACATTTATTGGTAATTTGTAATCCGATCGTGTAGTGTTCACCACTAAGGCAGAAGGCTCATTTCGCTTATGCATGAGTTGTAGAGAATCACCTTAGTAAGTACATTTGGCAACATGGTTGGCATTTATTTCCAAGAGATAGTTCTTCTACGTGGAATACCTGATAGTAAGTGGACGAGATCTAAGATTCACTAGTGAATTTTGGAGATCTTGCATGAAACCGTGAGTACGCCGTTATGTTTGAGCCGAGTATACTAGAAGTAGAGTAAGTGAAAGAGGAACGAGAGGCAACAGTGAAATAGGTTCCAACTCATATTTTGGAAACAAGAATTAAGAAGCTACGAAATTGTGAAGTTAAAGACGGACAAAGCATAATGGAGTTAAGCTCAAGATTGAAGACTAGATTCGTGCATCATATCTCTTCTTGAGAGTATATCCTTGATCCCTCTCTTCCTGTAGAGCTTATGTAACACCCCACCTCCGCCAGGGTGGCTCTTGCAAGCACTCTGACTTTGGAGGGGCGTTTGTACTGCGTAAACTTGCATAATGATATATCAAGGCAGAACAAGAACATATGTATATATGTAAACAGAGTAAATAAGATAAGTAAAACAGCGGAAGATTTCAAACTATTTCAAAACAAGTCTGGTACAACATAATGTCAACTTTCCAAATACACAAGTCTAGATAAAAAAAACATCACTGAAAAACTGAAATACATAAGTACTATCCCCAAAATAAGTGATAACCATAGCTAGCTTCATGTCAAGACCGTACATGAGCTAAAATCCCACAAGCAAGCGATCAGAAGTCCAAGCTAAGCTCCAATATTCCCACCCTGAGAACCTGGGGTGGGGGGGAACGGAAGAAAAGAGGCGAAAGAAAAACAGGTCAGTCAAAAAGACTGAGTAAGCCCTACTACAATCAATGTAAATTGATAAAATTAACTGGCATGAGCAGCAGGGATGAACATAAGGATAACAACATACTAGCATGATGATTAACTAACAAGGTAGATAAAGGTGTCATCGCATAATCAGGTTTAAGGTTTTTTTTTTTGCACCACAGGTGTACTAGCAAGCTAACATGACTTGAATAAACAAGTATTGATCCATTGGCCCAAGCTTTGGCCCAATAACATGAAGTGACACTAATACGAGGTCCAACCAAACGGTCTAGTCGATCGGCTCCCTATAAGCCTAACTCGTCACGTGTTGGTGTCAATACGGCCCAAACATAATTGTAGTCGGACTGTGCCGGGTCTCCCGTCGGGTGCATCAAACCCTAGGGTGTCAACCCCTGGACACCATAAACATAAGTGCACAGACTTAGATCTACTGGTACCCATGCTTGACTTCTCCAAATACGGACTACGTGCACGACCATAGTCCATCCGGAACTACATCGGCGTACCACTCTGCCGTCGTTTTTGGTCACTTACCTCAAGTCCAGTAATCGTGCCCCCACCCTAGCCTAGTCCCTAGGGTCTTAATGATACAAACTTGGGATTACTGCTGGAGTGGACCCCTATTGCTAGGATTTTCTAGTGGGTTAAGTACGGTTTAACCCTTTTGCTAATCATGGATTAACTTGGTTAAGTGTAACGATGGGTTCACGACTTAACCCCGATTAATCCACCAAGCCCAAATTGGTTAAGTATTAAGTGGACCATGACTTAACCCTAATCATGAGGCATTAATTAATTTAATGCGCCTTAACCTCCCACATTAGACCTTGTTGTGGTTACTAGTTAAGTCGGGCGGGTCCGGGTAGCTTTACACCACAACTTGGTCTAACCTCGGGTTCAAGGTACAACATGACCAACTTCTCACATTGGGTCCTATTGTTTGTAGCAACTAGTTAAGCCGGTCGGTTCCGGGTAGTTTTACGCTACAAACTCAACCCAACCTCGAGTTGGTCACACTTATATTTTCTAAGTGTCATATCCATCATGTTTCCAAAACATATTACAAGTTTTCAAGAATTTGGGTAGACCTAACTTAATAGGTAAATTCCCAATGGGTAGACCTAACTTAATAGGTAAATTCCCAATCTTATGTTTTTATGTCTTTTAAGTTTACCCAACCCCAAACGCAATCCCATCGCTTACATAATCGCAATAGCGCATAAAGGATAGAAAGAGGGAACTTGGCATAATCATGACATAAAGGTGTTGAAGCCACAAGTTTAACATGGTGGCATATGAAATTTACATATGTTCATATACTTGCATATTACATTTTTAGGCCTCAAAAGCATGCATAAAACTAAACTTAGCATATTGGTGATACATGGTGATAAATGACATGTAGAAATGGCCATAAGTTCGCATTTAGCCTCACATGCAAGTTATCATAAGAGATATGATAACTTACATGTTGCCAAAATGCAACCTTTAGCATAAAGCTTGAAGCTTTAAGCTCATAAACCCAAGATAAGCTTGCATAACATGATAACATGAACAAAATGATCAACCCAAACTTGCATAACATAACTTGCATATCATATGACAAACTTGCATATCAAACTTGCATAACATAACATGGTAAACTTGCATATCATAACATGTCAAACTTGCATAACATGACATAGTAAACTTGCATATCATGGCAAACTTGCATATCATAATGATCAACCAAACTTGCATCATTCATTTAACTTTAGAGTTTAAATATGAAAGTAGAAAAGGGCTTACAATGCTTATGAAGACACAAAAATATATATAGATTGAGACAAAGCCCTTATGCAATCAAATAAACCCAAAATGCAAGCTCCAATAGAAAAACCCTTGAGCCAAAATGATCAAAACCCTTGCTTTATGATGTAAATATGGAAACTTGACTTGAATGCAAGCTAATGACACTCATACAAGCTTGAAAACACTTGTATGCATGGAAAATCTCTCATAGAAATAACTTAGAAATTTTATGAAGAGAGTGGAGGCCATGAGAGGGATAATTTTGCCATAGTTTAGTTGTAGGGTTGAATAATGATGATTTAGGGTTAGGTTAGGGGCTTATTTATAGAGATTAGGATTAGTTTCAACCTTAGGATTAAACACTAATTCCAATCTCAGCCCTTAAAACCGAATCTGGCCCCAAAACCTAACCAAAACCCCAAAATGGTGCACCAGGCAAAACTGCCCAGCTGAACCAAGTCGACAGCCAAGTCGACAGGGCTGTCGACTTGGGTCCAACCAAGTCGACTGCCAAGTCGACAGGCCTGTTGACTTGGTATCCAGGCCCGAAATTCGAAATTTGAACTTGAAATTCAAATCTGTTTTGAACTTGAAATTTTCTGAAAATTTCACTGGGCCTTAATCGGGTCATACGGACTCCGATTTTCGAAAACTCGGACTCTATTTCGCGTATTTTTCCGAGACGAACGCAATGGCATAGCCCGTTTCCCTTGATTCAGATTTATAAATTAAATTCTGCCTCGATTTACGTTATAACAGGTTATTGAAAATACGGGTTGTTACATTCTCCCCTCCTTAAAGGATTTCGTCCCCGAAATCTTCAAGTTAGGAAGAACGTATCCTACCATCCAACATCCATCTACTCAAAACATCATCCACGAGCAATCATTGTCCTTACAAGATTCTAAATGTTGTATGAACATATGCAAAGGTGTGTGTATATGTACTTATCTAATGCAAATATCATCAATGCAAATTATGTTAGTGAAATGAATCCATATGTATGCAATTCCTAACATAATGTATAACATCTATATGTGTGCACATAACATACATCCATATGCAACATCCATGTGATAACACAAAAATTTTGATCCATGAATAAGCGTAAACACTCATGCATATGCAATATAAGGAGTGTGTGAGCCGATCTAGTGCCTAATGCATCCACGAGTAACCACTTGCAACCACTTGCAACCACTTGCAAACATCAAGCATAACATGTTTCAAACACATGTTTCATCCAAAGGGTTTCTACCTAAGGTTCTCATGACGAGATTAACACGATAAACTAGATAAACATGGATAGCAAAGAGAAAGATATGCTACAAAGAGATCGGGAAGATAAGCAAGATATACTCTTTTCGGATTACAAGAAATCCCTTCCTAACCCAACCCATATTCTATAAAAGCCCAAAAGGTTTAGTCAACCTAACGGACCCCTTTAAACCCTGACATGCATTACTAACCGATGAGTCATACCCCCTTATGGAGTTTACAACAGAAATGGGATAGAGAACGGGACCGAGAGGATATATGTAAAAAGATAACATGCGAGTAAGTTCCACAGGAAAACAAGGATCAAGGATATGCTCTTAAAAAGAGATATGATGCGCGTATCTAGCCTTCAGTCTTCTAAGTCACGTTTCCTTGAGCTTAACTCCACTGTGCTTTGACCGTCTTTTACCTCATGATTTCTTAGCTTCTTAACTCTTATTTCCAAATATGAGTTGGAACCCATTTCATTGTCGCCTCTCGTCTTCCTCTTTCACTTACTCTTCTATCATTCTTGGCTTAAACATAACTATGACCTCATGGTTTCATGCAAGCTCTCCAAAATTCACCAGTGAATCCTGGATCTCGTTTACTTACTATAAAGTATTCCACGCAGCAGAACTTTTCTTGAAAATACCAATCCACGTTGCCAATTTCTCTTACTAACGTGATTTTCTATAACTCATGCTTGAATGAAATGAACCATCCGCCTGTGAATGATAGGCCGTACTTAGATTCAGTCGCTTGCCCATGACTTCCCGTAGACTATTCCAAAACTGGCTAGTGAAAATTGAGTCATGGTTACTAACTATCCTTTAGGGAACCCCGTGCAACCGCTTTATTTCTTGAAAGTAAACTGTCGCTAGTTATGATGCAGTCCTTTCGCTCTTTACCGGAGTGAAATGAGCACTCTTCGTGAGTCTACCTACTATGACCCACATTCTCTTATTCCCTTTCTTGATCTAGGCAGTCCATCCACGAAATCCTTCGTAACGTTTTTCCCTCTTCCATTGCGGGGACCTCCAATGGATATAATAGCCCACCGGGCTTCTATGACTCGGCCTTTAACCTGTTGGCACAACATGCACCTTGGGACAAACTCGGCCACCTCCTCGGGTGATGTGCATCTTCAAGAACCTTCTTTCTCTCATCGCGTCTTAGCCATCCCTTGTCATCTATAGCGAGGTGACTTACCATCTCGCCTCGAATCAACTTGTCCATGATCTCGACTAACTGCGGGTCTTCTTTCTGTGAAGTCCCTACTTGATCCAGAAGGGTAGGTCTAAGCTCAAGGGACGCTAACTAACTAATTAAACTGAGAGAACTTCTTACTTCAATTGTCCTAGTCGGAGCTTTTCGGTTTTGAACCGCGACCACTTTAGCAGGATCCACCACTAAGCCTTGCTTAGAAACTATGTGCCCAAGAAATCTAACTCCTTTTTCTCCAAAATGACATTTGGAGGACTTGGCTTTCAACTGATGCGCTCTAAGCGTATCCATCACCTCCTTGAGATGTCTAGCATGTTCTTCTTCGTTCTTTAAGGAAGTCAGGATATCGTCTACAAAGACTACCACAAACTCGTTCAGGAACTCCCTAGACACCCTACTCATCAAGTCCACGAAGTAGGCGGGTGCATTAGTCAAACCGAATGGCATGACCAGCCATTCTAAGAATCCATCTGGAGTTCTGAACGCAGTTTTGTCTATACTATCCTCAGCTACTCTGAGCTGATGGAATCCAGTAGCAAGATCAAGAGAAAACAGATGTTCCTACAAGCTGATCGAACAAATCATCGATCCTTGGTAATGGTTATCTATTCTTCTTGTTTTACTCACGATAATTAACATACGGGCGAAGCAAACTGTCCACATTACTAGCGAATACTACTAGAGCACCCTCCTTGGAAATGCTTCATTGTATGAAGTTCTTCTCAAGCAACTCCTTGACTTGCTTTCTTAACTCTCATCTTGCGGGACCATGTACCTAACCGGCCACGTAACTGGCTTGGCATTATCAACCAGATAAATGCGAAAATCTATCTCGCGTTTAGGGGTAACCCCTTCACTTCACCCAAGATATCAGGATATTCTCGGACCACCCTCATAGATTGCAAACTATCGATAGATGAGTTGAGGGATTCAAGATAACACAACGTGACGGGACCCATAGGGTTACAAGAAATTTTTAGGGTATTACCGAGGCGAGTCATGAGCCTCACAACCCTATGCTCAAAAATCAAGGATGGCTCCAAAACTGGACAATCAATCCATGCCCAAAATCAACCCATACCCCATGAAACCGAGAATATAAGCATCACACGAGAACTCTACACTAAA
The DNA here is from genome assembly GCA_030737875.1 of Allium sativum. Taxonomy (NCBI): domain Eukaryota; kingdom Viridiplantae; phylum Streptophyta; class Magnoliopsida; order Asparagales; family Amaryllidaceae; genus Allium; species Allium sativum. The sequence goes on from CM060926.1 coordinate 44,765,317, forward strand.
GATAGAGATTTTCAAATCCACGTAGATAATAGACAAATGGGCGGAAACCCCAATTGGATTCGAAACACACACGGGATCATTAACTAGACTAGTACTTAGGTGCAAACTTTCAACTAGATCAGATGAAATAAACTATGCGATGTACCAGAATCAAACAAAGTACAAACAGGAAAATCAGAAATGTAAACAAGACTTTCAACAGAAACACTACCTCGATCATGAGCTGAAAGAACGATGTTGAGGGGATAAACTCGCCCTCCAGATGGTCTTGCACACTGAGTCCGACCTTGCCCTTGCTTCTTCGGGCAATCTTTGCTGAAATGTCCAAACTCACCACAATGAAATCATTCACCACTCTTCCTTTTTCTCTTCCTACAATCCTTAATAAGATGCCCAACTGAACCGCAATAATGAAACTTCCTCTTGTCGTTATTGCCCTTGCTATTGTTCCCCTTGTTGCCTTGACTCTTGTTCTTGCGGTTTTTGGAGTTCTTGCCTTGCTTCCCGGAATTCACCGTTCCTTCCGACGTAGGCCCTCCCTTCTTCGGGCAGTCCCTAGTGAAGTGTCCCATTTCTCCACAGTCAAAGCAAGTGCCCTTCCTCTTTCTGCAATCCTTGTTTAGATGAGTCAAGCTTCCACAAGTAAAGCACTTCTTTTCCTTCTTATCTTCAGACTTCTCCTCCTTCTTTTTCATTTCCTTTTTGGGCTCCGTTTCCTTGTTTTGAGACTCATTCATCTTGACCTCCTTCTTGTCACTCCTATTCTCTTCATTGAGTAGGGCCATATTCACCAAACTCTCGAAAGTTGCCCCCAAGGGTATATGAGACATGGCTAAACCATGTAATGGCTCGTTTAATCCTAGAGCAAAGTATAGGGCCTTCTTCTGAGCTATGTTAACCAAGTCTGAACCGACCCGAGCCAGTTGATTAAACTTATCTATGTATTCCCTAATAGTCATGTCCCCTTGCTTCAGTGATAGGAACCTTAGTCCAAACTTTCCCCGAAAGTCATCCCAAGTCTCAATTGGCCTAGTAGCGGTGGTGACCACCCACCAACGTGCAGCTTCTTCCTTTAGCAACCACACTGCCAATAAAACCTTCCTATGGTCATCTATATCAAAGAAGGCAAAAAGATCTTCGGTTTCTTTCAACCAATTCCTTGCCTCTACATAAGTCTCGGTTCCAATGAAATTCTTGCAACCCATCGCCTTAAAGTCTTTGCAAATCTCCGCGAAATCCTCTTGTGGATGCTGAGGGGGAGGAGGAAGAGGAACCTCAGCAACAGGAGGAGGAACATTAACTACCGGAGGAGGAGGAGCAGGAACATCGGCGGGGCCGGCTTCGGTCGCCCTAGCCTCCAAAAGTCTCCTATACCAAACAGGTACGTGTACTCCCTCCGGAATAGCAAAGTTATCAGCCATACTGAAAACGAAGAAAAAGACAGATTCAGAATGGAGAAAAACGAAGGAATTTTGCTAATGGCTTTTTGGGGAATAGCCTTTAAAATAAACTAGACTTTTCTTTGGAAAATACTTTATACTTGGTTTTGAAAATAGTTTTCCAAAAGTTTTAAAAACCTTTTTGTTCCTTCTTGTAAACCATATGCTCTAATACCAAATGTAACACCCCACCTCCGCCAGGGTGGCTCTTGCAAGCACTCTGACTTTGGAGGGGCGTTTGTACAGGGTAAACATGCATAATGATATATCAAGGCAGAACAAGAACATATGTATATATGTAAACAGAGTAAATAAGATAAGTAAAACAACGGAAGATTTCAAACTATTTCAAAACAAGTCTGGTACAACATAATGTCAACTTTCCAAATACACAAGTCTAGATAAAAACAACATCACTGAAAAACTGAAATACATAAGTACTATCCCCAAAATTAGTGATAACCATAGCTAGCTTCATGTCAAGACCGTACATGAGCTAAAATCCCACAAGCAAGCGATCAGAAGTCCAAGCTAAGCTCCAATATTCCCACCCTGAGAACCTAGGGGGGAAACGGAAGAAAAGAGGCGAAAGAAAAACAGGTCAGTCAAAAAGACTGAGTAAGCCCCTACTACAATCAATGTAAACTGATAAAATTAACTGGCATGAGCAGCAGGGATGAACATAAGGATAACAACATACTAGCATGATGATTAACTAACAAGGTAGATAAAAGTGTCATCGCATAATCAGGTTTAAGGTATTTTTTTTTTTTGCACCACAGGTGTACTAGCAAGCTAACATGACTTGAATAAACAAGTATTGATCCCTTGGCCCAAGCTTTGGCCCAATAACATGAAGTGACCCTAATACGAGGTCCAACCAAACGGTCTAGTCGATCGGCTCCCTATAAGCCTAACTCGTCACGTGTTGGTGTCAATACGGCCCAAACATAATTGTAGTCGGACTGTGCCGGGTCTCCCGTCGGGTGCATCAAGCCCTAGGGTGTCAACTCCTGGACACCATAAACATAAGTGCACAGTCTTAGATCTACTGGTACCCATGCTTGACTTCTCCAAATACGGACTACGTGCACGACCATAGTCCGTCCGGAACTACATCGGCGTACCACTCTGCCGTCGTTTTTGGTCACTTACCTCAAGTCCAGTAATCGTGCCCCCACCCTAGCCTAGTCCCTAGGGTCTTAATGATACAAACTTGGGATTACTGCTGGAGTGGACCCCCATTGCTAGGATTTTCTAGTGGGTTAAGTACAGTTTAACCCTTTTGCTAATCATGGATTAACTTGGTTAAGTGTAACGATGGGTTCACGACTTAACCCCGATTAATCCACCAAGCCCAAATTGGTTAAGTATTAAGTGGACCATGACTTAACCCTAATCATGAGGCATTAATTAATTTAATGCGCCTTAACCTCGCAAATTAGACCTTGTTGTGGTTACTAGTTAAGCCGGGCGGGTCCGGGTAGCTTTACACCACAACTTGGTCTAACCTCGGGTTCAAGGTACAACATGACCAACTTCTCACATTGGGTCCTATTGTTTGTAGCAACTAGTTAAGTCGGTCGGTTCCGGGTAGTTTTACGCTACAAACTCAACCCAACCTCGAGTTGGTCACACTTATATTTTCTAAGTGTCATGTCCATCATGTTTCCAAAACATATTACAAGTTTTCAAGAATTTGGGTAGACCTAACTTAATAGGTAAATTCCTAATGGGTAGACCTAACTTAATAGGTAAATTCCCAATCTTATGTTTTTATGTCTTTTAAGTTTACCCAACCCCAAACGCAATCCCATCGCTTACATAATCGCAATAGCGCATAAAGGATAGAAAGAGGGAACTTGGCATAATCATGACATAAAGGTGTTGAAACCACAAGTTTAACATGGTGGCATATGAAATGTACATATGTTCATATACTTGCATATTACATTTTTAGGCCTCAAAAGCATGCATAAAACCAAACTTAGCATATTGGTGATACATGGTGATAAATGACATGTAGAAATGGCCATAAGTTCGCATTTAGCCTCACATGCAAGTTATCATAAGAGATATGATAACTTACATGTTGCCAAAATGCAACCTTTAGCATAAAGCTTGAAGCTTTAAGCTCATAAACCCAAGATAAGCTTGCATAACATGATAACATGAACAAAATGATCAACCCAAACTTGCATAACATAACTTGCATATCATATGACAAACTTGCATATCAAACTTGCATAACATAACATGGTAAACTTGCATATCATAACATGTCAAACTTGCATAACATGACATAGTAAACTTGCATATCATGGCAAACTTGCATATCATAATGATCAACCAAACTTGCATCATTCATTTAACTTTAGAGTTTAAATATGAAAGTAGAAAAGGGCTTACAATGCTTATGAAGACACAAAAATATATATAGATTGAGACAAAGCCCTTATGCAATCAAATAAACCCAAAATGCAAGCTCCAATAGAAAAACCCTTGAGCCAAAATGATCAAAACCCTTGCTTTATGATGTAAATATGGAAACTTGACTTGAATGCAAGCTAATGACACTCATACAAGCTTGAAAACACTTGTATGCATGGAAAATCTCTCATAGAAATAACTTAGAAATTTTATGAAGAGAGTGGAGGCCATGAGAGGGATAATTTTGCCATAGTTTAGTTGTAGGGTTGAATAATGATGATTTAGGGTTAGGTTAGGGGCTTATTTATAGAGATTAGGATTAGTTTCAACCTTAGGATTAAACCCTAATTCCAATCTCAGCCCTTAAAACCGAATCTGGCCCCAAAACCTAACCAAAACCCCAAAATGGTGCACCAGGCAAAACTGCCCGGCTGAACCAAGTCGACAGCCAAGTCGACAGGGCTGTCGACTTGGGTCCAACCAAGTCGAATGCCAAGTCGACAGGCCTGTCGACTTGGTTTGCTTGGCGAGAAATTTCCCGCCTAGCCTTCCAGGCCCGAAATTCGAAATTTGAACTTGAAATTCAAATCTGTTTTGAACTTGAAATTTTCTGAAAACTTCACTGGGCCTTAATCGTGTCATACGGACTCCGATTTTCGAAAACTCGGACTCTATTTCGCGTATTTTTCCGAGACGAACGCAATGGCATAGCCCGTTTCCCTTGATTCAGATTTATAAATTAAGTTCTGCCTCGATTTACGTTATAATAGGTTATTGAAAATACGGGTTGTTACAGCTTACTTGCATGCTATCTTTTATGTATATCCTCCTGGTCCCATTCTCAATCCAATTTCTGTTGCAAACCCCATAGGGAGTATGACTCATCTGTTAGTAACACATATTGGGGCTTGAGGGTGTTCGTTGGTTTGACTAAGCTTTTTGGGTTTTATAGGATACGGGTTGGGCTTAGGAAGGGACTCCCTTGTGACCTAAAAGGAGTCCATCATGCTTAGTTTCCTAGAATCATATATAGTGGTTGGGTTGAGTAATTCTTTGGGTGGCAGTCTGATGTTGATTTCGGTCATCGGGGCTGATGCTTAGAGAGTTCTTCTCCTAATCAATATATATGTGGCATAGATTTCCAGTTTTGACATTGCCTAATGGGCACAAAGTTTTTACTTGCTTCTATCATTCGACTATACCTTTAGATAGGAATAATTGGGTGTAAACATGTGTTTAAGACATGTTATGATTGATGGTTGCAAATGGTTGCAAGTGATTGCTAGTGGTTGCATATACACACGCAATCTAGGTTTTAGATCGGCTCAGTCACTTCATATTGCATATGCATATATGTTTGCTTTCGTATATGGTTGAACTTTAATGTGTTGTCATATGGATGTTGCATTTATATGAATGATTGCGCACTCATATAGAATCATGAATAGGAGAATTTGCATACATAATGGATTCATGGCACTTACATAATTCGCATTAAGGAGGTCAACTGAATCAGTAGACCGCCTGATTTTGCATTAGATAAGTACATGTACACACACACTTCACATATAATCATGAAGCATTAGAAGTCTTTTAAGGACAATGGATGCTCGTGTTTGATGGATGAGTAGATGGATGTTTGGATGTTTGGATGTACATTCTTCCTGAACTTGAAGATTTCAGGGACGAAATCCTCTTAAGTGGGGGAGAATGTAACACACCGTGTATTCTATAACTGTGAAATTCATAAATTAAAGTATAACTAATTTCAAATCAAATAATTAAGGGAAACGGGATACGCCATTGCGTTCATCTCGGAATCCTGCTTGAGATAGAGTCCGAGTTTGCGTAAAATGGGTATCGTATGAAGAAGATATGGACAAACGAAGTTGGGCGAAAAACCAGAAAACGGGTCAGAATGCACTGGCGCACTTGGGAAGTGCGCCAGAACAAAAATGAACCGGCGCACTTGGGAAGTGCGCCAGTACATTTTTGACCTGGCGCACCTGCCAAGTGCGCCCAGGTCAAAAAGGACCTGCTGGTCAGGTCTGGTCAAGTCTTGGCGGGCCAGGTCTGTGTTTGGTCGATTTTCTGAGCCTTGCCTTGTCACTAGGGCTAGGTGTCAGCTCCTGGTTGGTCTCTCCTTCAAAACGAACGGCTATTATTGAACCAAGCTCCATCGACGGTCTAAATCAACTCACAAACTCTATAAAAAGGACCTAAGACTAACCCTAATTCACACAAACTAAAATGGAGATGAGACCATCATGTTGCTGAGGAAAGACTAAGGATAGCCGTCAGAAATAGAGAGACAATTAGGAATAAATCAAAAGCTTAAAGCAACGTTAATTGAATCAAAGCAACGCCTACAACAAAGGATAGCATCTCCAAATTCATAATTCAGAATTCAGATTCCTGAATTGAAGATTCGTCATACGTAGTAAGTAGAGTGCTATTCCGATGTGAATTAAATAATTGTGTTGATTTGTGTAAAGTAAGAAATGGAATTGTGGCGATAATAATCTATATTTGTATGTTGCTTTGATGCTAAACGATTTGGGAATATTATGGTATACGATTGGATATTTGCAAGTACGTGATTTGCGTTGGAAGTTAACAACGAAATGGAATTGTGGCGATAATAATCTATATTTGTATTTTGATTCTAAACGATTTGGCAATGCTATGGTGTACGATTGGATTCATACGAGTATATGATTTATGTTGACAGCCACATGTTGTGGAATTTTAATTGGGATCCATGCAAGCATATGATTCATATTGAAAACTACATGTTTGTGGTAGTTATTTACAGCACCCATTTGATAATTGCAAGTATATGATTCATGTTGAAAGTAACAACTATATGTTGTAATAGTTTATTGGAGATTCATGCAAGTATATGATTTACTGTTATGCTAAAATGAGGTATAATTCTATGGTCATCTTTAGTGTAATTTGATCCATTTGAGTATTATGATTCATATGAAGTTATGTTGGAATTGGCATCATAGTTCAAGTATAAAAATCATGTTTTTATGATAGTGAATAAAGCAAGCATCTTTGAGAACTTGTATTAATTTTATGAACATGACTAAACTATGTTTGTTATTATGTCTAGTTGACACATGTTTTTTGGTTTATGTTGTTATCATAATCATATGATAATATATGTGACACATAAGTTATATTAGAATTACACTAGAATTACATTCCACTTGCAAGTTTACATAGATAGAATAAAAACCATGATTTAAGTTTAGGTATGTTTATGCTATAATTCTATGAATAGAATAAAAACCATGATTTAAGTTTAGGTATGTTTATGCTATAATTCTATGAATAGAATAAAAACCATGATTTAAGTTTAGGTATGTTTATGCTACAATTCTATAAATGGATTAAAAACCATGATCCATATAAGAATTAGGTAGGGATAATTCTAGTTGAACCATACTTTTGTATTAGTGACAAAAGTAAGTACCTTTTTGTTAACATGTAGTGATTTTATGAACATGATTAGTTTATATTATGCCTAAATAAAAATATAGACTTATATTTCTAGACAAAACCATGTTCCAATAATAATGATATCTAATTTAGTTAGATTCTTAATTTCAAGTTTACATGGTTAGTTGAACCTATGATTCATGTTAAAGTATTGTCTATGCATTAACCCTATGAATAAAATGATTCATGTATTATTTATGCCATGATTATATGAATAGAACGATGCATGTTTAAGTATTGTTTATGCCATAATTATATGAATAGAATGATTCATGTTTAAGTATTGATTATGCCATAATCATATGAATAAAATGATTCATGTTATGCCATGATTATATGATGTTACAATTGCAAGTTCACATGTGCCTACTTTATGTTAATTGAATCGTTCGTTGCAAGTTCATGCGTTCACACTCCCCTTTTTCATGTTACCTTATAAACACCATGTTATAAGCCTCCCCTTTTCATTTGGCTAAATTGGGTTTAAGTATTAAACCCAACACACCTTACATTGGAGCGAACGTATAAAACGGGGGTAATGACGTTTGGGCTAAAATATAGAACATATGTGTTGGCATGTTTGATGCATGCCAACAACCTTGAAAAGCAATTAAGTGGCATAAATAAATTTTAATCAATACAGATGAATTTGAATAATGGGCCGCAAATATTTACATATAAAAAGAAAAGGGACAAAATATGTAAATGTAGAAAATACGATGTGTTTAACCCGAGGTTGGATTGAGTTGTGATGTAAACCTGCCCGGAACCGCCCAGCTGTCCAGTAGTCACAACAATACCTATCCAATGTGGGTGGTTAAACACGGAGCCCAATAAGGACCCGAGGTTAGACTGAGTTGTGGCGTAAGACTGCCCGGACCCAACCGGCAACAGGCAGCCACAACAATACCTGTCGAATGTGAGAGGTCGAGGCTTTAATAAGACAATTAAGGCTGAGTCAGGATTGCTAGGATTAAGTAAATTATATTAATACTTAATCAGAATGGAACATGCTAAACTAAACAGACTGATTGGGGGTTAGGTTTATAAAACACTTAACCAACTTAGCATGTTGGCTAGAAATAGAAAACCTAGTAGCGGGGAACCCTTTTCAGCAGTAACCCTACAAGGTATCATGATACCCTGAAACTAGGCAGGGTGGGGCACGATTACTGGGCTGATTGTAAGCGGTCAAATCGACGACGGTGGTGCAGCAGTGTAGGTTCTAACGGGGTGCGGGTGTGCACACACTCCGGCGCAGAAAAATAAGGCACTGGGCACCAGTAGCATACCTGTGCATTCTAGGATTGTGTCGGGCCGCCACCATGGGACTTGATACACCCCATGGTGGGACCAGCATAGGTAACTACAACATCGGGGGCCGTAAGACACATGTAACTATGCGAGTAGGAGCCGATCATCAGAAAAAGGATCACTTCACACTGATTATGGGGTGCCTGTTGGGAACTAGTTTATATGGGTACAAAGATAAATATGGGGTACGATAGTATATTCGACCCTAGACAACTTAACTAAGTTTATGGTGCTTTCCCATTTATAGTTTATACTCATCATACCCAGTTCTTTATTCATAGACTGAATAGTCCTAGACTTACTCAGGCTTTATGTCTGACTCTACTTTTCTTTCGCCTTCTTTTCTTCCGTCCCCCCCCCCCCCCCGATCCACAGGGAGGGAATACCGCAGCTTGACCAGCCTTCATATCCAGCTTGAAGAGAAAGAATGTATTGCTTGGATCTTTTCGTTTTGGACTATGGCTTTGGACAGTAATTATGGGACTTATGCAGTTTATTTATGTTTTCTTTATGCTTCTTTAAATAATGTAATCAAGACAGTTATGAAGATGTTATGTTTTGGGAAGTATTGTAAAACAAATTATGGCATGGTTTGTGTAACACATATTTTAATGAAATAAAAGTTGTTGTTTTCCGCTGTTCAAAAATATGTGTTCTTATATCTGTCTTGTATATCTGTGACTTATACTTTTAAACCTCCACCAAAATTAGGGCATTCCTTTTGAGAGTGACCCTAACGGAGGTGGGGTGTTTCATGTTTTAACGAAATTTCCTTTTCAATTTTTCTTATTTACTTTTATAATGAACATCAGGAAAGTTTGGATTCAAAATAATGAAGTTTGAAAATTAATATTATTTTAATAATAAAATAATATTATAATATCCATTTAATATAGATATTGAATTTTAAAGTGAAAGACGGAAAACATAGTTTTCGAAAATTATTATATATATATATATATATGATGAAAAAGGTATTGAATCGCGAGATTCACGCCTTACTTCATTAACCATAAGAGACTAATACATAGTATTTTATAGCATGCGTGTATTTACAAGATTATATACAGCCCAGAAAATATCACGTGCTCGCAGGCACGGTAATACAGTAGCTAAAAAATAGAATTACATAACATATCCACATAGAAACTAGCAAGCTGAACCCAAGTCATTAAACTCGTCTGCCATGAACGCGATCCAAAACTCTTGCAGCTATGGTGTCCACAAACTTCACTTCGCCACTGCCTGACTATAAAGAAACAAATCTGACAATGCAATGAATAACAATATTGGGAGGTTTCTTTTTACATTTAAATTTTCTTTAGTTTCTTTCATGCCATAGAATCCAAACATAAGCAAAATTCAAAGCAGCAAACAGGTGTCGCATGGGTGTATCAGGGAGTGACGAAAAAATGGTGTGCCAAAAATGGAATTGGTCGGTGATGAAGTCAGACCAGTCTAAACTAATATTAAGGCTAACAAGGAATTTCATCCAAACATAGAACGCAAAATCACAACCAACGAACAAGTGCAAGTAGTTCTCGTCATCTTCATCGCAAAAATCACAGCCATCAGCGACATGGACTCCTTTTTGACGCAATCTGCTCACCGTATTAAGCCTATTATGCATGATCGTCCACATATGAATTTTTACTTTGGTAGGCACCGCTTTAAAACTCCACATACATTCAAAACCAATGAATCTCCTTCATGCAAAATTCATCAGCTTATAAAGGTGACCAACACGAATTTTTTTGTTATTTCCCTCAAGCCTCCAATCAAATTCGTCATCCCCATCATCAGAAAGTTGTATGTCCTCAAGCAATCTAACCAGACAACACAGCTGGCTCAATGCACTTCCGGTCACAAGTCAACAAAAAGTCAATCTCCATCGGAAAGTAACAGCATCCATGTTATACAATTCGTAGACCGTGAAGTGCTGATTGCATGCAATATCAAATAAATCAGCAAACTCGAATCTCAGAGGAATGGGAAGCAGCCAACTATCAAACCAAAACGAAGCATTGCGTCCACTCTTTACAACGATACTCGCACCAATCTTAATCCAATGAACATTTCTCATAACGCCTCGCCAAATAACCGAACAATGAGAAACATCGGCATTCCAATCAAATGTACCTTCATAACAAGTGTTGATGATCCATTCTTTCCAAAAAAAATCTTGTCACTTAACATAGTCCATAATCATTTGCAAAGTAAGGCTGAGTTCATGTTTCTAAAATTTAAAGCACCCAATCCTCCCCGACTTTTGGATTTGCGTACCCGATCCTAAGACATAAGATAGCTTACTTTGCGAGTATCCTTCATGCCAGTCCAGAAGAAATTTCGACGAAAAGCATCGATCTTCTCAATCACCCATCCTGGACATGAGTGAAAAGATAGCCAGTACAGTGGGATAGCAGAAAGGACCGAATTCACCAACACAAGACTTCCCGCCTTAGAAAGATAATTCCCCTTCCACCTCGCCGATCTTCGATCAACTTTGTCAATTACAAGCTGCCAGTCCCGCTTCATCGGTTTTTTTGGACAAGTGCAAGCTCCAAGATAGTTGAGTGGAAATGAATCCGCCATACAATTAAGCATCTCAACACAACTCCTGTTCACATCAACACTACAACCCAGAGTATAAACACTACTCTTATGAAAATTAATTTTTAAGCGAGATAAACTTTCAAAATCATAAAGCAAATTTTATAGAGAAGTAATGTATTTACATTCTGGATTGCTAAAGATAATAGTGTCATTAGCATATTGCAAGGAATTGATACCCCAATGATAAGGACCCTTCCAAAGCTCTAAATAATATTGTTAGCACTTGCCACCTGCAAGATCCGACAGAAGACGTCCGCTGCCAAATCAAAAGGAAGAAGGGAGAGAGGGTCCCCTTGTCTCAAACCATGTTTAGAGACAATAGTATTACCAGCCACAACATTAACACAAATACTTGATCGGCTAGATGTTAAAATGCTATGAATCTAGTTTATCCATCTACCTGGAAAACCTCTGGCCCTAAGCAAATCCATGATGAATCTCCAATTAACGGTGTCAAATGCCTTAGCAAAATCCAACTTTAAAATTGCGCAAGGTACATTATGCCTGTCACTGTGAGAAATAACTTCTTGAACAAGCACTACTCCATCTAGAATAAATCTTCCTTTGATAAATGTCATCTGCGATTTGTCAATAAGTTCATCCATTTTCACCTTCAACTGGTTCGCAAGAACTTAAGTGATCAGTTTGAAGCTGCTATTCAGGAGGCTAATCGATCGAAAGTCCACAGCAGAAACATTTGCATATCCCAACACATCCAATCTCAAAATACCAGCATGAAATTCTTTGAAAATGTTTACAGCGTCATGCTTAATCAGGTTCCAATATTTCTTATAAAAGAAGTTTGGAAAACCATCGAGACCAGAGGCTTTGTCTCCATACATCTTGTTCAAAGCTGCGACAATTTCTTCTTCTGAAAATTCAGAATCAATGCCACTAAAGTCGAAATTTGAGGGGTACAACGTATTCCAGTCAACAGCCACATGGTTCTTAATTATTTCACCAAAAACGCCTCTATAATACTTAGTAAACACATCACCAATCTTTTGTTGGTCACAAATTTCCTTCCCGTCTTTCCAGATGCTACAAATCGTATTTGTTCTTCTTCGACCACTTGCAACTTTATGAAAATAACTAGTGTTGCTGTCGCCAAGCTTTAACCACTGAGTTCTCGATCTCTGCTTCCAAAAAATCTCCTCCTGATCAATCACCATAAGAAGTTCCTTTTCTTTACTTTTTATCAAAGCTCGCTCATCGTCATCCAAATTTCTAGATTCCTCCAACACATTGAGCTCCAAAATCTCAGCTTCAATCCTTTGTTTTTTAGTTCTAATATTACCAAAAAACTTCTCTGTTCCATTTAGATAGGAAGTTACGTAAAAGCCTCATCTTTCTGCAAAAGTTATTCACCGCATCACCATAGCTGCGAAATTCTGACCACTTTTGACGGAGCAGGACATCAAAATTTGGCTCAATGCACAACATATTTTCAAACTTAAAAAAATTCCTCTTTAAATCAACATTAGTGTCCAAGACCACTGGGCAATGATCAGAAATGAGGGAAGAAAGTCCTTTTTGGATAGTCAGGGGTCATGGATAAATCAATTAAGCCACAATCACCAACAAAGTCCCTGAAGTCATTCATGTCAACCAAACCAAAGGTTTTCTCAACATTTCTCTCAAAATCAAATCTAGTAACATTAAAATCGCCGCCTATAACCCAGGGACCATACATTAGGTTATGAAATATCACGCACTCTTCCCACAAAGTCTTCCTTTCTCTTCTAGTAATAGGTCCATAAACATTAGAAAAGAAATACAAAACATTGGTAGATTTGCATTCAAGAACCACATGCAGGCAATAAGTTTGCTTAATTTCTTGCTTAACAATCCAAGAATTACTACTCCAACCAGTAAACATGCCTCTAGAAGACCCCACGGCAGGGATATATGCCCAATCATCAATTACACCCCACCCCAAACACTGAAACATAGATGGTTCAGGGTTCTCAATTTTTGTCTCTTGAAGTAAAATGACATCGGGTTTTACATATTTGAGATAGTTTTTAACCCTAAGACACTTATTAAAAGTTCCTAGGCCTCTAACATCCCATGTGACAATTATCATGGATTAACATTAGCTCTCTCCGATTCTTTATTTTTAATATCACGTATTACATCATCATTTAACACAATACCAGAATTACTTGCAATAGCATGCAGCTGATCACTATTCAAAGTAATAAGTATAGCAGGAACAAAAATGCTACGTGCCGCGGGGTGGCCCATTCCTCATCACTGCAGCGTAGCATGAAACCCAAAAAGGAAGTAAAATTATATATATTCTATATAATTAGTAAAATATTTTTGAAGTAATTTGATTTAATTTTAATACATAATCGAATTTTGGTTTGAATAGAACTAATCGCATAGTGGTAGTTCGCGAATTTCAACCATTAACTTCAAATGACATACTAGGAGATTTGACCGTCGGATTTCCCTAAAACAAAAAAGTTTGGTTTGAAATGAAAAGAGCTTTCAATTGAAACTAAAAATATTAAAATCTAATAGATAGATTTTGAGATTATTTCAAATTGATTTTGAATAAAAACAATGTTAGTGCCATTAATGACCCAAAAACGAATTTTAACGAAATGAACTATTTTTAAATTATTAAAAATATGGAAAAATTATGATAAATCATAATAAATGATTTTAAAAAGATTTGGAAAAGAAGTATGAAGTTTGAACTATATTTCGTTTTTTGTGTTTTTAGCCAAATTGGTTGTATACGGTAAACGATGTTTTGTGAATTTAAGTTAATTAAACTTAAATTATTCGGTTTATCAAATATAACCATGCTTTGAAGTGTTTATATAAATCTTTTGATTTAGAAAGGTTTTCCAATTTGAATGAAAATTGGATTCTGATAGAAATGATCTTCGAATATTTGGCATTAATTACCATAGATGTTTTCTATTTGAGGAATTTGAAAGATATTTATATCGTTATTCCACTTATAGTATTTGTTGATTATGATAATTGATGTAAAATATAAGTTGACATAATTCTGTTTGAATTCTTATATTTTATGTCAATTGGTTTGGGTTTTTCATGAATGGTATCATCAATAACACTATTCTTTAACCCAATTAAAGACGATTTTATGGAAATAATCTTTTAATTAAGATTGAATGAGTTTTCAAAGTAAAGCTTTCCAATTAATAAGTTAAATTGGAATTGAATGGAAATCAATTTAGTGATATACGAGATGGGTCTCCATGGATGAAGGCTTTTACTACTTATGGAATTTAAAAGGCTTTGTCGTTATTCCCTTTTTAGTATTAGTCAGATATGGGAATTTATACCGATTATAAACTGATATGATTTCCGTGAGGATTCCTTTTGTAGTGGAAGAGGATTCCATTTGTAGTCGAAGTATGATTTTGGGTTTACTGTGAACAATGTTTTAAATAACATTGTTCTTTAACCCAGTAAAAGGAGAAAATGGTTTCTCAAGATTGCTTGACAAAAAATCTTTATTTAATTTGATTACAAAGACTAGAATGAAAGAGTTTTCCCTATCAAACGATAATGGGAACGAGTTTAAGCATAGCTTAAAAGAAGATAAGCGTGGTTTCCGCGTAAGCGATAAGATTAAGAAGTCGTAAATACTATTTTAGGTAAGAGATATGATCAATGATGGATTTAAACAAGAGTTTAATTGTATGTAAAATCTTTGATAAGATTGGATGGAATAATTCCCAAATAAAATGAATGAATTGAGTAAAATAATATTCCAAAATTGGAATAAGACTCATGATGTCTAGTAGATCTTTGTTGATTTTAAAAATGCGATAATTATTAGGAATGACCGGATTTTGACCCATTGTGAATAACTAGACGACGTTGATTATGATTGAAGACTGGAGACCTTCACATCATAAGGATTGCTCGTTAATGCCTCGGGATGATCCCCTATAATGAAGTTATGTTGTGACTGCGATCTAGCCGTATTTGGAGCAATTTGGGTTACAAGGGTTTTCGCACCTAGACGGAGCCGTGGAATAAAGCGCATTTGGTTTCGTTCAAAACCAAGAACGGACTTGTAAATGGTTTTGGTTCATATGTTGTATTTTAAAAAACCAAACTCTGCCTTATGTAAAGTTGCCAGAGTATGATTAACCTCTGGATTTGAAATACACATAACCGATTGGTTTCTACTGATGTTACGTTAGTTGGTGGTGGAGAGTTTATTCTCTAAGCTTAACACCCTCCTCTGAGACTTATGTACTCAGAGGGATATATATTAATAGACACTAATTATATGTTGTGAATCGACAATTTGGCAAGCTAAGTGTTGAGCCGATCAAAGTTTTCTTGAAAAGTAGAGCTTTGTGGATGATGATCAAAGCATGGGTGATATAGTGTAGATTTTTGTATGACGTGACTTGGAAATCTTACACCCCGGTATGTTGGAAAACTAATGGTTAGATTAGTATGACTTTCAAGTTGAGAATGAACAACCTGCAGGTTGAGAATGAACAACTTTTAGGATTGTAATGGATTCGGTCGACCGAGATGATATAGACAAGTGGTAGCACCATGTAATGTCTGATGAGGATAGAGTGTAGCGGTGTTCCGTTCCATGACTAAAGTTATTGGGCGTGATACTTGAATCCCAAAAGTTTGGATATGTATTTTGGTGCACTTAAATCTAAGCCTGGTCTAAATCATTGAAATACACACCTCTATGATAGATTTTTCGAATCAGAAACCATCACAGTTGGAATCCAACTTCCAATACGAGTTTTGCGTTTTCATTTGTAACCTAATAGCTAACATAATGGGATGGGTCATTATGCAATCTAAGATTGATACATTTGCTTTAGAAATCGATTTCCACACCTAGACATTAATAATAATATCAAGATATTAGTTTTAAGATATCAAGCATATTTGGCTATTATAAGGTAAAACTCTATCCTCTGAGATACGTTTCATTGTGTGATGGGACTTGAGTCTTATAATAGCTTCATTTTACAAAAGCATGAATTTCGAAGTTTTGAAACTTGGTTAATGATTATATGATATGAGTTATGGTTTGTTATCTAGTTCTTAAATTGGTTAATCCAAGCCTGACCCGAGTGTTGATGCCCGGGTCAGATCCGAGTGTGTTTCAGGTTCGAGCATGTGGATAAGGAGTTTCAGTTGATTCAGGAAAGCTAGAGTTCTTCATTAGATGACAGGGATTATCCTACTATATATACTTAGACACTATGAATTAATGCTATAGGAAGGTGTTTAACTCAAATGCTATAAATGTTTTCTGTAAAAGTCTTCCGCTGCAAAGATATATATTGTATATTATATTTTGATTCTGTTCCACTATGTTTGCTCTGATGAAATCTCGATGAATTGAGTTTACGACATTTGATTTTTTGGTACATGAACACCGTGGATGTCTTAAGTGTCGACTATCGAAGGTCGGGAATTTGGTTTATCGTAGGACCTTCTGATGAAGTTTACGTTTTGGACTGGACTTATGTGGTTTATAGTCGGTTAAGAAGCTGGGCTGATTTAGGTTATCTCAACTGGTATCAGAGCTTTGGTTTAGCAATAAACCTTGGCTCTGTAGAGTAAGTATCCATCAAAGATAGGATCAGTAGTATCCTAAGATGAATAACTCATCAGAGATGGGATCAGTAGTATCCTAGCTCATTAGAGATTGGGTTAGTAGCGTCCTAAAATGAGTTGAGAGTATTATAAATATATGAGCGAGGTATTTATGATTTTCATATATCAATGATTTTTGTTTTTGAAAAAGTATTTTGAATAAAAAAGAGAGATTATATTTTGATAACATAAAAGAGATATTTAAAAAACTAATCAACCAATTGATTGATGGATGTGATGTGTGATAATTGGTTTAAACTAATTAAGAAAGGTGTGAGAATAAACTTAAGATAAGTCATTTGGATTAGGGTAAGTAAATGGAATCCTCGACGATTTTGGACAGTCAACGTGACGACCCGCCCCCAAACCAGTCGACATTTCCTCTAAAATACATTGTGCCAATCTCCGACTAGCATGGGACGGTCGTCAAAGGAAAAGGATAAACTATGAATCACCAAAGAACCTGTAGTATATCTCACAGCGTATGGAATAAAATATAATAATGACATAATTTGATATAAAACAGGCGAGACAGTGCATAAGCTGAAAAACTAAACCATCATAGCAGCGGAAATCCAAAATACAGCTTATGATCCAAAACCATTATACAACCTCAAAATTCCATCTCTAATGCAAAATAGGAGAGATACACTACTAATGCCCAAAGCAGTGACTAGCAACATCACAAGGAGAATATTATATATATATATATATATATATATATATATCATACGGGGAAGCCTCTTGCTCGTCTCCGGTACAACTACTCGTCCAACCACCTAACCAGTCTCTAGTCTGCTCGTGTGAGCACCTAGAGTAATAAGAAGAAACATAAAACTCTAGGTTAGACAACAGTCTGGTATGAGTGGCAGCAAGTATACGTCTCTAAGATGAACAAATAACAGGTATAAGAATCATACCTGAACCAGGACCTGCAACCAAAGAGCTAGCACAACAGGATGTAAAGTACTCTAAGGTAACACTAACATAAAGTGTGAAAAATGGGAGTGTGTGTGTGTCAAGGTGATAACAAACATCAAACATAGAAATCAACCTCACATCTCTCACTCAGTGCATAAAGCATGCGATATCACCACTTTGATCACCCAATACTTTTCTGCGATCACTTTGCCCTTGGGCATCATAATGACCCCATTGCGCTGATCCACAGCCATTAATCCTTTTCTATGTCCACTTTTCCCCATTGGAGTCATGGCAACTCCACTGCACTAGCTTACAGCCTTGCTACGATCACTTTTCCCCATGAATTCATGACGACTACACTACACTGATCCATAGCCAAATCCATCTCTCAGTGGTGAATCAAAGCTATAGACATTGATAAACCCTTTACACACGTCCCGCATCAAAGTCCAACCCTTGAAGTTAACTTGTTGGTTCATATTTGGATCCAGAGTCCTCACTTCCTATTGGGACTACATTAGTATCTTGGGTTTTTGTCATCATCCCAGTTCGTAACTCTTCATCACGGCTCGTGGTCCACATTTGGGTCGTAGGATCCACTCGTGATCCCAGCTTGGTCGTGGTGTTCTGGTTCATGGTCCACACGACTCGTGATTCGTGATCCCAAGCTTTAGTTCGTGGTCGGTTCGTGCTAGGGCTACTGGGGCGGCTCATGACATGCAGGTGGGACCAGCTCATGGAGGGGTGCTCGACTCGTTAGAGGTGCTTCACGATCGGGGTATGCGGCTCATGATGATGCTCCGGCTCGTAGGGGTGCCTTACGAATGGGGTATGACCAATTTTCTACAACTTTTTCAGCGAGCAATTTACGCTATACGACGGCGTTTTCAACCATTCTTACTTTTCTATGCAAATACAAATCATTCCAAATAGTCATAGCAACATGTAGAATCGACCATAAATGCTAAAACGACAATTTAACATGTCAATATGGATCAAGCATACCCAAAACCCATGTTTTCCCTTTAATCCCCTTAATCATAATTTAACCATACGATTAGCAAAACATGTCAAAATCAACACAAATTTCTAGTAGAGGCATAAAATGACATTTTAGAATTTCTACATATTTTTCCAGATTTTTATAATGCATAATTCGTTAATTAACACTAATCACTCCTAATTAGCCGTAATTAGTGTAAAAACATGCTAATCACTCACCTTAGCCACAAATAAAATCTCATATCTGAAAATATCTCCGATTTGGGTCGAATCTCTATAGCAGCTCTACCTCGATCTCTATGCTAATCCGCTTTAATTTGGTGATGATTAGGCCAATATGTGATTAGAACGAAATTAGAAGGTGATTTGGGGGTTGGAGGCCATTGCTAGGTTTCAAGAAATGTAAGTGGCAGCTAGAAAGAAAATGAATTGGATTCCTAACTCATTTCAGCCTCCTCATAACCCTAATCCCGAAATGGGTTATGGCCCATTCACTAATTACCCTATTAAGCCCGGTTAAGCTGTTTTTCACCTTCCAAACCTTATTTCAGCCATATCTCCCAAACAGTAAGTCCGTTTGATTAATATGACCACTCTACGGAAAGGTAAAACGTCATTCGAATCCAATGGAAGTGGTTTCAGGTCAAAGTTCCTTACCAATCAATATTTATAGGTTAAATAAGATTCGCCAGGGGAAAAATAGTCATTTAAAAATCGGCAAAAATCGTGAACATGGCAAATGACTCCAATAGTCATTCCCCATAGTTACACGACCATAAGACTTCGTATGAAAATGAAATAAATATTCTACGATCCTCCGATGCATAGAATGCGGGTCGTTACATCCTCCCTCCCTTAAGAAATTTTGCCCACGAAATTCCTTAACTGAAAACATACAAAGGTGTCCCGTATGCCTATCAGCCATTTACAAACAATCAAACATACATAATAGCACAATAAGCCTATCCTAGCATGTGGTTTACTAACAAGGGAATAACTAAATGGCGATCAAAATCTTACTAGGTAAAGAGTTCTGGATACGTTTTCCTTATGTTTTCCTTTGTTTCCTATGTACAGTCATTCTCTTCATCACCCCACTGGACCTTGACCAATTTCACCATTTTCCTTCGCAGTTGCTTCGTATCGTACTCGACAATATATTTCGAGACTGCCCTACCATTCTGCTTAAGCTCTAGAAATTTCCTAAACAGTTCTGATTTCTGAGAAGCTGGGATAAACTTAACACTGAATAGGGCATTAAACTGATTCCAAGTAACTTGAAATTCAGGAGTAGCTGCCTTAATAGCGTTCCACCAATGCATTGCCCGTCCTTGCAGCTGACAAGATGCTAGCTTTCTCTTTATCGCATCCTCGATCCAAAGTCGTCGAAGATGCGCTCACCTCTATCAAGCCAATCTTGAACTTTCATAGCCAGTTCCGTTCCATGGAATGGCTTCCCAACAAGGCTAGTATAATCCTTGTCTAGCTTGGCGAAATCGGCTCTAGGCACCTGCACCACTGCACCGCCTCCATTTGCTGCATTAGGAGCTGCTTCTTGAACATCCCTAAGCATTTCTCGCATGAAGGTAGTAAACGTCACCCTCATGTCAGGAACATTCCTATCATTTTCTCCTGAGCCTGTACTCCTCATGTTTCGGTTCATCGTTCAATCTGTAAAGAGGAAACAATTAACCATCTCCTTAGTGGTGCCTATGCAGTGCGACTTCTTCCTTAGATATACTAATAGTATATATATAGCTTTTGAAAACCAAAATATCACAAATACGCACTCTCGTATACATATACTATTTCTCCCTGGTGTCTTCCCCTAGGTTAACTACGCAACCTAGAGCTCTGATACAAATGTGACGAGCCGCCCTGAAATAGTCGACATTTCCCTTAAAATGCGATGTGCCAATGCCCGAGTAGCACAGGACGGTCGTCAAAGGAAAAGTATTTGAAACTGTGAATCACCAAAGAACCTATAGTATATCTCACAACGTATGGAATAAAATATAATAATAACATAACTTGACATAAAATAGGCGAGACAGTGCATAAGCTGAAAAACTAAACCATCATAGCAACGGAAAACCAAAATACAGCTTTTGATCCAAAACCATTATTACAACCTCAAAATACTGTCTATAAGGAAAAATAGGAAAGGTACACTACTAATGCCCAAAGCAGTGACCAACAACATCACAGGGAGAATATATATATATATATATATATATATATATATATATATATATATATATATATATATATATCATACGTGGAAGCCTCCTGCTCGTCTCCGGTACAACTACTCGTGCAACCACCTAACCTGTCTCTTGTTTGCTCGTGTGAGCACCCAGAATAATAAGAAGAAACATAAAACTCTGGGTCAGACAACAGTCTAGTATGAGTGGTAGCAAGTATACATCTCTAAGATGAACAAATAATAGTTATAAGAATCATACCTGAACCTGGACCTACAACAAAAGAGTTAGCACAACAAGATGTACAGTACTCTAAGGTAACACTAACATAAAGTGTGAAAAATGGGAGTGTGTGTGTCAAGGTGATAGCAAACATCAAACATAGCAATCAACCTCACATCTCTCACTCAGTGCATAAAGCATACAATATCCACCACTTTGATCATCCAATACTTTGCTGCGATCACTTTGCCCTTGGGCGTCATAATGACCCCATTGCGCTGATCCACAGCCACTAATCCTTTGCTATGTCCACTTTGCCCCTTTGGAGTCATGGCGACTCCACTGCACTGGCTCATAGCCTTGCTACGATTACTATGCCCCATGAAGTCATGACGACTCCACTGCACTGATCCATAACCAAATTCATCTCTCCATGGTGAATCAAAGCTATAAACATCGATAACCCCTTTGCACACGTCCCGCAACAAAGTCCAACCTATGAAGTTAATTCGTTGGTTCCTATATGGGTCCTAAGTCCTAACTTCCTATTGGGACTACCTTTGCATCTCAGGTTTTGGTCATCATCCCAGTTCGTGACTCTTCAGCTCGACTCGTGGTACACATTCGGGTCGTAGGACCCACTCGTGATCCCAGCCTGGTCGTGGTGTTCTGGTTCGTGGTCCACACGACTCGTGATTCGTGATCCGAAGCTCCTGTTCGTGGTCAGTTCATGCTAGGGCTACAAGGGCGGCTTGTGTCATGCAGGTGGAACCGGCTCATGGAGGGTGCTCGACTTGTGAGAGGTGCTCCACGATCGGGATATGCAGCTCGTGACGATGCTCCGGCTCGTAGGGGTGCCTCAAGAATGGGGTATGACCAATTTCTTGCAATTTTTCCAGCGAGCAATTTACGCCATACGGCGGCGTATTCGACCGTTCTAACTTTCTATGGAATCACATATCATTCTGAATAATCATAGCAACATGTAGAATCGACCATAAACGCTAAAACGACAATTTAACATGTCAATATGGATCAAGCATACCCAAAACCCATGTTTTCCCCTTAATCCACTTAATCATAATTTAACCATACGATTAGCAAAACATGTCCAAACTAACCCAAATTTCTAATAGAGGCATAAAATGACATGTAAAATTTCTACATATTTTTCCAAAAATTTTATAAAGCATAATTTTGTTACTTAACACTAATCACTCCTAATTACCCGTAGTTAGTGTAAAAACATGCTAATAACTCACCTTAGCAACAAATAAAATCTCTGATTTGAAAATATCTCTGATTTAGGTCAAATCTCTATGCAACACAGTAGATATACCTCGATCTCTATGCTAATCCGCTTTAATTTGGTGTTGATTATGCCAATATGTGATTAGAAGGTGATTTGGGGTTGGAGGCCATTGCTAGGTTTCAAGAGATCTAAGTTGTGGCTAGAAAAAAATGAAATGAAATGGTTTCCTAACTCATTTCAGCCTCCCCATAACCCTAATCCGCAAATGGTTATGGGCCCATTCACTAATTACCCTATTAAGTCCGATTAAGCTGTTTTTCACCTTTTAAACCCTTTTTCAGCCATATCTCCCAAAAGTTAAGTCTGTTTGATCAATATATGCCACTCTACAGAAAGGTAAACTATCATTCGAATCCAATGGAAGTGGTTTCAGGTCAAAACTCCTTACCAATCAAAAGTTTATAGGCGAAACAAGATTCGCTAGGGGAAAACGGTCATTTTAAAATCGGAAAAAATCGTGAACATGGGAAATGACCCCAATAGTCGTTCCCCATAGTTACATGACCATATGAATTCGTTTGAAAATGAAATAAATATTCTATGACCCTCCGATGCGTAGAATGCAGGTCGTTACAGTCAATATATTCTGAAATGGGTTTGAAAGTTAAAAACTTTGGGAAATGTGGATATTAATACCTTATGAAAGAAATTCACAGTCTGATTAAAAAGTACTTGATAAACACTTAAGTAGATGCAAATCAAGATATTTGTTAAGAAAAATATAAAACCTCTTGATGAAATCCTAAAATATTGTGTAGGATATGCATAATTACGATCTATCTAGAACTGGATTTTTGATGACTCCCAAACAAGTAAGAAGGGCTCATAAGCAAGAAGAAGACGGAAACAAGTTAGAGTTAGGAAATTGCGTGGGTATTAATTGTTACAAATGCTGTAAAGAAGGGCATTATGTTGTTAGGTTCCCCTAGAAAAATAACAACAAGAAAGGGGTGCCAGAGGATATAGTTTGTTTCAAGTGCAAACAGAAGGGGCATTTTGTCCATAAGTGTTTGACAGTAAATAAGAAACCCAAAATTCTATGAATAGAGAAGATATGCTTCCAGTATAAAGAAGTAGGGCATGTAGTCCCGAAATGTCATTTGAAGAAGGAAGAATGACCAGTTAAAGAAAGAGCTAACCCACCATACACAGTTTAGGAAAAAGATGGAAATCTTTGGGTCACCTTTGATAGGGAAGGAGATAAAGCAACATCATCCAGTATAACTTGTGCAAGATGATTTGAAGAAGGACATATATAGAAATATTGTCCAAAAGGAATAGAATGGGTAGATATGTGATCCAAGGGAAAGTAACCATCTACTTCGGAAATTATGCAAGAAGTAGGCAATGAGGAAGTATCCGGTTAATGAAGAATAATTTCTTAGGAGGTTAAGTTCTAATATAAAGAACTAGGATCTTGGAGATATACATATGTATATATGGATGCTTTTAAGAATGTGTGGACATATATGATACGACATGACACCTTTTGGTTATATATGTTGTCTTAGTATTTTGTTCTTAACTTCGTCTTTAATTTCGGGGACGAAATCTTTTTGAGTATGGAGAATGTAACAGCCCGAATTTCCAGTCAATTTAAAATATGGGTTTTTTTGCAAAGCTAGCCGGTTTGTAGAGTAGACCGTACCACTTTTTCATTATAGCAAATAATGAGTACATAGTATAATAGAAGATAATCCAAACGACTATCTACTACAAACATGATTGCCTTAACTAAATCCTTAACTATTCTCTATCACCACGCATGGTGAGATGAGTTATAGACATAGTACAAGGCAAATATATTGCAAACTACAATGCTGCAAGGCAGTCACAATGTCTAGTTGAATACAGTCTAATTCACATCATTACAAGATATCTTCTATGCTCTAGGCTATTATTGCTTCCAGTTATGCTATAAGACAACAAAAACAATGATATAGCAAAGTACTGAATCACTTTCGTCGTAGTAATAACCAAAAATAGTACCATCTCAATTGAATCCTCAATTGGTTACAAATTCCAAAACTGCAAATGTAGAGCTGGAGTGCAGATGGAAAGAGTAACAAGACAAAGTTGAAAAGATAATATAGGCCAAATACAAATCAAACCCTATAAGCAGAGATTGAAGAAGATAGTTTCTTATACTCTGCAAGCAAGGACCAAGGCACAAGTAGAAGGCAGAAGATTGAAGCAAAAAAGGAAAAGGGTTAGAGCAGAGGATAGAAACAAAAATGCAGGAATGAAGAGATCTTAGATTCAAAGTAAATGCAGAGAGAACCAGTTACAGGCATGCAAAAACAGAGCCAAAAGAGATAACCGCAAGCATAAACAACCAACATATTGCCAACCAGAGAATGCACACAACACCCAGAAAAGCACTCAAAAGACACACTACATATAAATTCGAACACTCTCAAGTAACCAAAGATCTAAAACCAGCAAGACTCAACCTTACTATCAATCCAAGCCAAACAACCCAAAACCTTACCCAAGAACAGCAGAAGCGAGCTTTCAGAATGTCACTAGCAATAGATCTGAACAGTGATGGGAGAAATAGTCGAAGGAGGAGACTGTGGGGAGCACAACTCCTACCAGAAAGACTCTAGCATCATTCCAAACATCAAAAGATGCAACCTACGGAGAAAGTTAGAACATACCAGTAAGGCAAGGGGATAGAAGACATAGGAGGTCACGAAGAGGAACCTAAGGTTCCGGATATAGGGTTGAGAGAAAGAAGAGAAAAGAGAGCGGCGAGTAGTTGTCAAAAAAAGGAAATTAGAGAAGAGATTGTAGAAAGGTCAGCAAAGGTTCAAATATCTAAGATAAGAAATGAGGTTAAACAGATCTGGAGATTGAGCTACTAATCCACATGGAAGAAAGCTAGGGTAAAAGCTAGGAAAAGTGGAGCGATAGCAAAGGAGAAGAGGGAATAGAAGGAGCGATACAGGAAATACAATAAAGGAAGAAAGGGGAGAGAAGGCGGTAACCCTTATCGCCATGAGAGATAGAGCTTCAGTCGTTTGTTTGATATGAAATTATTGCAATTTAAAATATGGTTTTAAATACGTATAGGGGGGATTTTTAAATGTTTAAATATAAAATCAAGACCTAAAAATTGTTTAAAATAAATTCTAAATTTATTTTCTATTTTAGAAAAGTTGAAATATGGTTATTGGGTTTTAAAATAATAATTAACAAGAATATTTTGAAATCGAAAATTCAATGCTATTTTAAAAGCTAGAAAAATAAACATTTTGCAAACGATCCCGGAATTCGACGAAATAAATTTTATTGGATCTGTAATAATAAATAGTGGTAAGATTAAAATTTCAAGTTAATCATAGTTAGTGTGTGAGCATGCGTAATATAAACATTGGTTGGAAAACTAGTTAAAATTAAATAATAACACATAGAAAGGCCATTTTTCAAACGGTCTCCGGATTCAACGAGACTAGGACCATTGGAGCCGTATCAGTGAAAGATAGCAAATTTTCAACTTTTGCAATCAAAATCAGTATGTGATCATGCGAGTAGAAAATGCGTATGTAGATTTGAAAGATAATTAATTTAAAATGATTGAATTACTTAGCCTTGGGACAGTGTTTAATATTTAAAAAGGTATTAAAAATAAAATATGTTTGTAAAATGTTGGATAAATGTTTTTAGAATACTAATGTACTTCCATAAACATCTATATGCCATAATACAATGTTTAGAACTGTTAAGTGCAGTTAAACTAGCTAAAACAACACATTAGCCAAAAATGTGTGTTTTCTATGAGTTATCACCCTAAGTTGTGCTTTCTTTTAGTTGTTAGGCATCCTCCCTCCTCTATCTTGGATGCCAACACCTCATTGATTCATGTGCCCCTACTTTTGTCTATATAAGAAAGCCTCCCTCCTTTATTTCTTCACTTTACTTCTCCACTTTATTTTAGTCTCTCCCCTCCATTTTTTTGATCCACTGAGCTCCCCACCCTCGGCCACCCGCTGCCCAACCACCCTCCTCCACGCCGTCGAATCCTCCGACCACCCACGCCCCAAGTCGTGGTTCCCCTCCTCCCTAACAGTCTCATACCCCCTTTAAAAACCCAAATGTAAAGGCCGAGGGGATTTCGACCCCGAAAATCGACATAAAACACCATGTCAATTATTCAAGTATCAATAATATTGGTCATTAATTGAAAGAAGTTAGAGGGTGAGAATAGAAAGAGAGTTAGAATAGAAGAAGAAGAAGAACACAACAGGATCAGAGTAAACACGAATCTCACAACGGAACGAATAAAATATAATATATAACATAGCTTTGGAAATACAAACTTATAACTGTATATACATACCATATCAGAGAACAACACATATACATCACAACAAAAATAATTCTAAATATCTAACGGTGAATCCTCCTGCTTCAAGCTCCTCCAAATGTATTTGTAAAATCCTGAAACACTTGACTGCCCATACAAATTTAGGCACCCAAGAGTTTAGGGTAAAACAAACAAAATAAACTCTGGGTCAGTCATAGGACTGGTATGAGTAAACTCCAACCATATTATTTAACTTTGAAAAACCTTTTAAAAGAAAAGGATAATAGTAAGACTAGCAACAAATAAACATGGACAGTTTTTACCTTACTATAACCCAAAACATTTTTGATATCAAAATCCAGTAATATTATAATAATGTCAAATCAAATAAATAACCATTTAGTAGAACACTTGCATATCACGCTCTAAATTACACAGTATAAAATCAAAACCTTCAGGGCACTTATTAGAGATTGGATTCCAACTAGAACAAGGTATAGGACCACCTTCCGATCAGTGTACTCTAGAGGGGATACACTAGGGTTCAACAAGAACATCTTGCAACCCGGCCACACTTGACTGCCCACTCATTTAACTTGAGTGGGGCGAATGTATTATCACCCGACGATTTTAAGGGCCCATCGTCCATCCGTGGAGATATAGAAGCGAAAGAAGAATAAATAAGGGGTTTTTCTAGATCGATAATAATACATCCTGCTTGGGTGCAACCCAACTAGCCATGCTGCCTACCTGATTTTTGTCATTTCCCGATTGTGAGGCCTGAGGCTACTTTATCTTCTAGAACAACACACCATCGTTTACTTTGAATGCCATAGCATCATACCCATCAGATCACTAGTTGATCTACCCAAAAATATTACGGGTATAAAAAGCTAAGAGAAATGAATTCCTCCACCACCAAATGTAATACCTTGAAAAGATCGTCTTATATGATCAGTTCGGAATACTCTGTCAGACATTCATCCATACAAGTTGTCCTAAGACTGGACAAACCGAAGCACCATCCTGTAAACAGAACATCCCTTGACATTTACTCTGTCTTCAATTATCAGCAGCATAATATAATTCGCAACACCTATGCCTATACAGAGTGGTTTTCTGGAAAATAAATCGAACCGGTCTCTTCGTATTGACAGCGATGGTCAAAAAAATATTTGATGGCTGGTGATTTAACTATCAAAAGAAAACATCCATACAAGCAATGATCTTATTTCCAAATGGAATTTCTATCGATCAATCATCAATCAAAGCTGACCCTATTAAATTGATTTGACATTATTTCATTCATTTCTCAATTTCTCTTGAATATTTTACCCAAATATTTCTCTAACTTGTTTAGCCTCTCACGATCCTTGGAATATATTTCCATTTATTATAAACTATTTATTTTCTATACTCTAGAAAATATTCTTATTAACATCGAAAAACATTTTCATATATATTCACATTTCTTATTTCCTATTTTTAGAAAATATACATTATTTATATTGGAAAACATTTCTACGCATTACTATTTTTTCACATCATCGTTCCCTAACCGTAAATTAGAAAGAGAATAACTCCCTAAGTATCAATCCCGAAGGCCGAAACCAATAATAGATTGACACTCAAGAAGCCATTCAACTAGACTAATTTCCAGTCAGTTTCTAATTTCCTTAATCCCATTCTTAATTTCTTTTTAACCCAAAAAATCATTTCATATTTCTATACTTAGATTATATTTGGAAAACATTCCCAAAATCCATTTATATAGATTTAAATGAACGTTGTATAAAACATTGATTATAACTATAGCGTTACAATGCCCACTTCTAAAATATTTAAATTTAAATTATAACATTGATTCTTTATTAGAATAAATAAATAATATTTAATAAAACTCAATTTAAGAATAGAAAGTAAATAGTATCTTCCTGAATTCGATATAATCGAATTTCAAATTATAAGTCTTTTTTGAGAAATAAATATTCGATTAACGTTTCGAACATCGGAATAACTTCACCGTTTTCCCTTAAAAACGATTATCATTTATAAAACATTGTTTATAAACAAAACTACTTGTTTTTATATAATTAAAACAAGTTATTAAATTCTAGTCAAATCAAAATTCCTTTTATATTTAAAAATAGATTTCTCTTTTTAAAAACCCAAATTCCTTTCCAGTATATTTTTATGGTATCTAAATACCAATTATTTCAGGATCATTGTTAATCTACATTCCAAACACACAATAATCAACCATAGATAATTTGTCATATCATAAAATGCAATCTATGAAAAACAACAATATAATTGTTAAGGAATCCAGTTGGATCCCTCTAACCTGTTTCCTTGCATCCGCAGATGTTAATCAACATAAATAACATTAATATCATATCAATATGAAATAAAATAGAATCAGTATTCAACTAATGTCTTATGTACATAACTATATTCATTATTCAATCAATTTATTAGTAATTCATCCAAACAACCATCATATAACAATCGAATTATTTAACAGTTCTAAAATATGTTTATAAAATTATAAACTGGACAGGGTTAGTTAATTTACTCACCTTGGTCATTAATTGTTAAATAACGATTAAAGTTGGTTTATTTAAATTAGACGTTTTAATTTGCCATAATTTCTAGCGAGCTCCAAATGGTTCCAAACCAACTTTATAATGTAGCCCGCCTTCGCATGGCTCCAACGAATCAGACCATTCGCAATTCTGATATGGTATGTGCAAAATATAATATTAAAAAGTTTGTTATACATTATCTTATTTAAATAAACTTAATTAAATAATTTAGTCGGGCCTCACCAATATTTTTCTTGGTCCAGCACCGCACATTAAAAACACACGTTCGCCAAAATAGCTTTTTCCCCATTCAGTTGGAATACGACATGCTCGCACCACATTTCTTCCCTTCTGCATATACTTGTTGATGTCTCCCTTTACATTTTTTTTTCTTTTCTTCATGTTTTTAAACTGGGTTTCATATTATTATTTTTCCTTGGCCCACTTTCCCACTTAAAACCCAACCCGCCATAAATCAACAGCTTCTTCTCCAAAAAAAAACATGGCTCCTACAACAATTTTCCTCTGCATTTTCAAATGACTTTCTCCCACTTATGTATTCCATCTCGCCTGTACATGCCATTTCACCATTATTCAAAACCCACATTCAATCTTCTTTCCCGTTTAAGTTACCCACTATAGCATGCTAGCGCAAGTAAATTGTAAAGACCCAAGGATTTTCGGCCGCGAAAATCAACATAAATACCTTTACCGTAACTCATGTCAACCTTCCAAACACCGGAATGTTAGTAGAAAGAAATTTAAGGGTGAACGAACACAACACAGAATCCGAGTCTTACATCGCAGCGGAACAAAATATAATACAGCAATAAAGTTCTAATGAGAGCTTTGAATAAAACTTATAATATCAGAGTACATAAAAATCTGGACAGTTATAATAACCTGTCCTCATATATACAACACACAGCAGAATAGTAGCTATATAATATCGTACGTCTGAACTCTTCCAGCTTGTCCCTTCACCACATTCGATAACCTGAACCTATACACCCCGGGCTAAACCGAGCATTTACAAAACACCGGGTCAGTCTGGTGAACCAGAGTGAGAAAAACTCGCACAGTATTAACGGTATCACACAACTTGATTTTAAAGCTCAAGAATCTTCTCGAAAGAAAATGATAATCGTAAGACCAAATCCATACATAAATACGGACAGTCTTTACTTTACGATAACCTAAAACGTTTTTGAAATCAATATTTTTTCTGATATTATAATAGTGTTTAAATACAAGTAGATATCAATCTAGAGGAACGCTTGCATCTCACGCTCCACATATATAGTATAAAATCAAAAATTGCGGGCGCTTTTTGGAGATTGGATTCCGACTATGACAAGGTATGGGACCACCTACCGATAGTGTATCTCTAGAGGCGAATACACTAGGTTCAACAAGAATGTCTTACAACCCGGCCCTGACATGACCGACCACTCATTTCGCTTGAGTGTATCGAATGTATATCACCAACGGTTGGGCTCAAACCACCGTTTCCCGAAAAGTGACAGCATCGAAATAGATTAAAGAAGCAAAATAATTTCTCTAGATGGATGATTATACACCCTAATGGGAGCGACCCACATATCCATGCTGCCTGCCCGATTTTTGTCAATTCCCGGTTGGTGAGGACCTGGTCATCATTCACTTTGAATGCTATATTGTCAGATCCGTCAATCACTAATTGACGTCCACAAATATACTCTGGGTATAAAAGACGTGCCCCTCTTTGCCACCACTCGGTATATTTGTAAAAGTCAACGTACGTGGTTTCTGGAAATACTCTGTCAGACATTCGTCCATACAAGTTATCCAGGAACAGGATGAACCGAAGGTACTCTCCTACTACATCCAATATAGGAATCACCCCATGGATCTGTAGCGAAATGTCCTTGCAGCCCATAGATTCCAACCACGACAGAACCACAGCTTATCTCTGGGAGCTCACCAAAGATTATTAGCGGTTCTTCCGTTTTATGAAGATCTACAGTCTTCAATGCTCCATCTCGATCATCTTCTGGTATCCCCACGTATTTTTTGGTCGGAATGGTTTTTGAACCTAAGTTTGATTCCGATCTTTCCTTAGCAACAATCATATGGGTCAGATTTGATAGTCGGTGATTTAACTATCAAAATAAACAGTGTTTCAATCATGACAATCCAATGGGTTCACTGGTTCAGGATTCAGCATCACTTGGCCTTTTAATTTAAAACAAACTAGTTCACTTCTGCTTAAATAAAACTTCTAACTCTTGTAATATTTAAAAATACGATAACGGAATCTTATATACTAATGTTCTCAAAACCATTTCATTCTAATACATAGAAAAATAACTTATAACTGTATTTCATTTCTACTTAATTCTCCTTTCAAAACATGTGTTACATCATTGTTTATTATTTAAATTTGGAAAATCCATCCAACTTATTATTCGTAAACAGCGTTACGTAATATCTTTTATTTCATTCTTGAAATAAAAATAAAATAAAACTCGACTTTACGTTTCCGTTCTAACTCGAGAGTATCATTATAAATCACAGAATCCCCTTTTTGTTTTCCTTTACTTTGGAATTCTTATTATCTAATTTCCCTTCTTACTAACTTCCTTTACGTCGGATCTCTCGTTGTATGTTCTCCAAATTTCCACCAACATTACATTATTATTTCACTAATGGAAATAACAAATTAGCACTAATCTCTTTTACGATTACTAACTAATATCATCTTCAGATAATCCTGATGTTGTTCAAGTTGAGGTATTTTAATTACCTCTCAGATCATGATCAACAACAATCTTATCCTTAGATAAATATAAACTGTAATCAAACCAATATTCCATTCCAGACTCTGTTGTAAATTAGATTTGGTTATACAACCCTACGACCCACTTCTTTACCAAATTCACTTTTACCAATCCCCGTTCAAATCTATTCAACCATTCCATGCTTTGGGAATCTTATTTCCATTTTCCCTTTTTCTACTTAATCTCATTTTTTTAAGTAACGTTAATTTAAAATTAACACTTTAACACTTCAAATCTCATTTATATAATCCTGGTTTATTATAAACCCTTTATCTTGATTTCCTTTGACTTAATTCAATTAACCAAGCAACATTGATTTCAAGCGATTTCAATTGCTTGGAATTCCCTTTTATAACCTCATTATAAAAGTTCGGATTTTAAATATAAAACCTGTTTGTAAACCCCTTTCACCATTCAACTAGATTTGGTTTCAACTCCAATTACCCTTTAAAGGAATTTCCATTTTAAAAAGTAATTTTCTAAATTATTATTAATAAAAATAATAATTTACCTCGACCAATAACTGCTGTAAAAATAGTTAATTCCTTAATTAACTAAAATAAATAGTAAATTCCGTTTAAATATCTTATTAAAATTTAAACAATATTCATTGAACTCATTCTATTTAAAATTCCCTAATTTAATCATCATTCCCAATTTAAAACGGTCGATTTAGTCACTCAAATCATGGTTATCTTATTAACAAATTCCAATTCGTTGTCCCCTTTAAATTAATTATCAATATAATTAATTTAAATAAATTTCATTAAATTGTTTCTTAACAAAGCAATTACCCAAATTTAACGGTTAGGTCAATTTCTATTCACAAGTTTATTGATCTGACTAACATCAGATTTTTCTCTATAAAATCAATTAATAATATATTTAAATAAAATAAATAAATGTTTATTTCCTTTAAACAAACTTTTATTCTAAATAATATATTTCAAAAGCTATATACAATTATAAAATAAATTTTTTAACTTTGGTTCTATCGATCTACCTGACGGTAAATCAATATAAACAAAACAATTTACTCTTAGGCCATTTCCTGCCGATTACCCAACCAATATCACCCATTGGTTAAAACAAAACACAGGTTGACTTTTCATTCAATGATCACAAATTAAATAAATCATCCAATCATGACGGTTCATATATGGTAATATGAAATTAAATAATATATTTGAGGAATCCCGTTGGATCCCTCCAACCTGTTCTTCCCTGTATTCCAATGGTTATCACAAATCAGATCATTCAATTTCTTTTATCCGATAAATAATGACTATTTAACATCAACCAATCAACACAACAATTCAAACAATTAAACACGTTGATAAATAAGCGTAACCAACAAGGAAAGTTACCTTTATTGGATCCAATCGTTGAAATAACGATAGGGTATTTCACTGAAATTAAACACGGTTTAATTTCAACAGTTAAATAAATAAATTTATAACTAGCAAACAGTTAACCATCATCAAGCAGAGCACATGAAATAAAAACCCAATTTATATAAAATATAAATAGGAAAAATACAGAGTGAGTTTAACTCACCTTGATTTGATTTTGTTGAAATAGTTTGTTTTAGTTAAATTAAACAAACATTTAATTTAACTGAAAATCCAATTAATTCCAAACGTGTCCAGATTGATCCCATGATGTAGTGCTTGCCACTGCGGTTCCCATGACACCTTATTTGTCCAATTATGATAAGAGGTTAACGAGTTATAAATATTTTAAGTTATGATCTTAAATCAACTATAAAAATCCTAAATTATTTATTTAACTCCTAATCATAGATTTATGAAGTAATTACATTTCAAAATCTCGACTAATTATTTTTCTCTGCGCTTCGTTGTTTTTGGTTCCAGTCCATGGTTCGCAACCATTCCTTGTTCCCATCTGCAATCAACTCTAATTGGATTCAATAGTTTATTATTAATCACAGATTTATTTATATTAATCACTTTATACTAACTACTAACTAATTTATTTAATTATATTAGTTAATCACTACTTGGTTAAATCATTATGTGTCCTGGGAGATAGTTGGCCAACATGTTCTTGGCTCCCTTCTTCGTTCTCGTCTCGTATTCCCGGTTCTGCACCCAAAAGACCTACGGAGGATTTAATTAGGTTTAAAATGCCCTAATTGTTTATAATTACAACTAATAATCCCTTGATTTTAAAACCGATACATGTATTAACCTTTAATTGGATAGGTTAATTACTCACGTTGGGGAACAAACAGGCCGACAGCTCCTTCCTGGCTCCTGCGTCAAATTAACATTTCCAATTAATACATGTGTATTAACTAGTTAATTCTCTAATTAACTTAAGTAATAAACTAATTCCATGTTAGTTTAAGTTAATCACCTCCTAAATACATTAATTACGTTGATTTTCTGGCAAAGGATCAGGGTCGATTCGTTAGTCTTCTCTTCTTCCCAGTGTGCAACTTTTGGTCCAGTTATTCACGTACCCAACTTCAACACTTAGGGTTTGTTGCCGCCACTGCCACGCTGCACCGATGCCACATCAGAGTTGACCAGAGCAACTGCCATAACGGCCCGCGCCTGCACCCCATGACTCAGCCTGCTCGCTTTCACCTAGCACCATCAGCTCAACCACGAACGCAACCGCTTCTTTGGTCGATTCTGATCAACTCGAATGTTTAAATCTGATCATCACCGGTAGATCGATGGATCTCGTTGAGCCCTTCACTTTTGCAATTGGATTGATTTCGAGTTAATTAACAGTTTTGAAGAAAATGTGAGGAAGAGATTCAAAGAATGGATGTCGTTCATTCAGTATGGTGGCGGCAACAAAAGATGTTGACCGCGCAATGCTCTTTGACCCAATTTTAGGGTTATTCAGTCTGATATATATAGGCAAGGGAATGAAATATTATATTATAAATATAAAACAAAACTTTGCCATGAAGTAACTCCTTAAAATAACCTCAAACGACTTATGTTTTCCGATAAAAAGGCTAATTCTAGCATAAAAAATATTCTGGACCCAATGGGATAGGTTTCGTCGAATTCCGACATCGTTTGAAAAAATTTCCTCTATAAAACCAAAAATAAACCTGCATTTAAATTTTCCACGATCGCTAGATAAATCTAATCAACTTGAAATTTTGAAATCCTACAATAATTAATTAATACGAACCCAACGGCACCAGTTTCGTCGCATTCTGAGACTGTTTTCCCGGTAGCTATTTTTACACGCACCGCCATGCCATTTTGGACACCAAATTACCTGGTCTCCAAAAATAATAAACTATATACCTATCCTGACTCTAATCGACGATACGAACACAAGGAACTGGTTTCGTGGCTTAATTCGATCGTCTGCCACTCGAATATTCCTTTATTAATTTAATTTAATTTAATTACGCGCTATAGAAAATACCTAGGCGTTTATGGCTGCCATGGTCACATACGACATCGGTTTTCCATGCAACTTAATACCGTAAAATAATTTAATGTTACGGTTCCAATGAAACTAATTTCATCGAAAACGGCCTCTGTTTGCAAAATGGCTATTTTTAATGCTATAAAAATATCGAATAAATATTAATTAAATACCAAATAATTAAAATAAACCATAATAAATTAGTTTCAACATATATATCCAAACAGAATATATATACAATTTTAAATATATATACAACTCAATATCATCAAATTTTGAGTTAAATGATTTGAATTTTCTATTTAAATAAATTAAATAACATTATATTTTAATAACGATATTCCATAGCGACTATTTTAAAATTTGATTTAGCCATAACTAACAATCTATAACACGAAATCTGAATTTTTCTCTTCCATGGGAAAATTATCATCAATACGGTTCCAATACCTTTCTTGTTTCACATAAATCCGACTTATATCGGACTCTGTATATCCAGTTGAAGTTCGAAACTCCATTTTATGAACTACAGCGCCATTTCAAGCTCATTTTATATTCTATATAAATTATAGCATTCAAACTTCATTTAAATAACGAATTAAATATTAATATCCATAAATATCCCAATTATAATATTTAAAATAAATAAATTAAATTAAATATTTGACATCCAAAAACATGGGTCGTTACATAAATAAAATGCCCATTTCTCCTTAACCCACGCGTAGAGCTTCTTCTTCACATTGCACGAGCTACACAACGACACTGATATCTTCTACCTTGCACCATCCTCTGCCCTTCCATGCACGCAATAGGTAACAGTGCGTTACCCATAATACGTCATGCAGTATGCAATCTTGTTTGATGGCACACACCATGCTAGCTGCTTCCTTAATTTCAAGAACCCTCCAAACGCATATATGCACACACCAACCTTTTTATTTATATACACTCTTGGATACCAATATAACTAACATGAACACGGTAGAAGTGGAGAAGGTATTTAGGAGGTTGGTGGGAAATCATTCGAATTGATTTGCTCTCGGTTTTTATTATTGAATACCATATAAATATACGACTTGTTTTCTGAATCCATGGAGTGTTTTCGATGGAATTGTCTGAAAGAAGAAAAGGGAAGGCAGTATCTATATATATAGATAAACACCAAAGAGATAAGAACAATGCCTTTTCTCAACGTACAACATAGGCATGTAATTTCCTCCTTTATGCTTGCATTAAGCAAGAGTTTAGGTTGGCTTGATTTTGAAAACATATTGTTGATTTGAATTGTCGGCTGTAGCTTTGAAGAATACAATGGCGCTAGTGTCATGAAACTATAATTGACTGAAAGTTCATTAATAAGGAAGCAAGAAGTTTAATTAAGATGAAGGTTCATGAAATGATAAACATTTACAACTAGTAATAATGTCATATGCAAGTATTATGTTGCCATCTATCGACTTTGCAACGTATGTTAATTAGAAATGCATATTTGTTTGGATAGTTAAGGATAGGTGGAATCCTAAATGTAAACTTTGTAGATGCTAGAATGTCGGTGTAAATATATAAATTGATATATATATATATATATATATTAACTTTATTTCCAAGCTTAGAAATAGTGTACCGATCATGTGAACTCCGTTCACTTACGGACACTATCGACAAAAAAATTTTTACCGTTGTGACAAGTAATGTTCCAAGACCCCAAAAATATAATAAAATAGACAAATTAACTTATTTTGCGAAATTCCAAAAACACTTATTTAAGGTGCAAAATACGTTAAACAAAAAGTAGCTTATTTTCCAAAATTAAAATTATAAAAAAGTTCTAAAAATCAAATTAAGAATACGTCTTAATAATCTTATCAAAATTTGAAACCAATATTTAATTATATTAATAGGTTCAAACGTTTCTTGTTTCAACCAATTCCGACTTATAACGAATACTGTATATTCATTTAAAATTGAAAATGTGAAATTATGAACTACCGCGACGTTACGCGCTCAATTATAATTAATCTATTTAAATTTTCATTTAAATAATATATTCGTTATTATAAATCAATTCTAACTGAATTAAATCTCTTACATTATCCAGTTTACATCATATTGCCAATTCAACAAATTCTGACTATTTTGAAATTAATTTTTTTTTATTTCACTGTTTATATATATTTGAATTCAAACTATTTAAATTATCAAACCAATATATCAAAATAATTAAATAAATTAATTATCAAATCGCTAAAATTCTGGGACGTTACACCAAAACACTCCCCCTCTCCTTTAAACCACCACACCCGCACCCCTCAGTCTAAAACCGCAACGCCTAGGCCCAACTTGACCTGCTCCCTCTGTACACTTACCACTGTGGGTCCCACCCCTCAAAACTCGAGCCCTAATAGCCTAAAACCTAGCCCCGTTTTCTCCTCGAACCAAAATTACACCCTCTTATACACCTGTTAAATTATAAAACCAGATAGCGTTAAATCTCCATCCGTTTGATTTCCGAAAACTTTAGTGATGCTGGGAGGCTGCCAATTTGTCTGGGATCGTTAAGACGTCCTGCGATTAAAGTTAGATGGAGTGGAATAGTATTGCTGAGCAATTATATGCATAGGTTTGAATTAATATGATTATAAATTTGATTATTGATGTGGTATGTTGTATGCAAACGATTATATGCTATGCGGCTTAATGTTGAATATGGTTAGTGTATGTATATAAATTGTTGACCTAGATTAGTGATTTATATGTTAACATTAATGGTTTAGAAGTTGGAACCATAGACAAAATGGTTGGTTGAATTGGAATGGGTTTGAACCTTAAATGGTCATTGAAGAGAAAATTAACTTGTTATTAGTGATTGGATATTGGTATGAACCCCATTTGGTATTGAATGTTTATGTTGATTGATGATTGTGTATCGCAATTAATCTATTGATTGATAAAAACATATAAGCATTAATTGTTTAATGCTTATATTTTATGAATTATGCCACGATATGTGTGCGAGGATGTTATATTGGTTGTTGGTAATTTGTTATATGATTACCATGATTGATATGGTCAAAAAGTATGATTATTGTCTCATTGGTTAGGTCTCCATTCATTAAAATGATTTTAATGAATATCTTATTAAGATAAGTAATGGACGAAAAATAAAAGTCCAAATTGATATTCGATTTTTCATGGACGTGAAGTTAAAGTCATTTCGGGTAAATTTTGCAAAAGAAACAAATATTTTTGGAAAAAATAAAAGCAGGTTATGGCATGTCGAAGTTTTTATTTTAAAATACATAGTAATGGGAAAAAGTGAAGTTCGGTTACGATATCTGGAAAATGTTTTAACGAATTTCCTTTTCAAATTTTTATTTTTTATTTTTATAATGAACGTTACGAAAGTTTGGATTTAAAATAAAGAAATTTGAAAAATAATATTATTTTAATAATAAAATAATATTATAATAGTCGTCCAATAGAATATTGAATTTTAAAGTAAGAGATGGAAAATATAGTTTTCGAAAATTATTATATATATTTTACATAATTAATAAACTATTTTTGAAGTAATTTGATTTAATTTTATATATAATCGAAGTTTGGTTTGAATAGAACTAGTCTCGCAGCGGTAGTTCATGAATTTCGACCATTGATTTCAAATTGATGCACTAGGAGA
This sequence comes from Allium sativum, assembly GCA_030737875.1. NCBI lineage: Eukaryota > Viridiplantae > Streptophyta > Magnoliopsida > Asparagales > Amaryllidaceae > Allium > Allium sativum. The sequence goes on from CM060926.1 coordinate 44,804,739, forward strand.
TCCGACCGTTGGATTTCCCTGAAACAAAAAAAAATTGGTTCGAAGTGAAAAGAGCTTTCAAATGAATCTAAGAATATTAAAATCCAATGGTTAGATTTTGAGATAAGTTCAAATAATTTTGAATAAAAAAAGCTTCAATACCATTAATGACCCGAAAACGGATTTTAATGAAATGGACTATTTTTAAATTATTAAAAATATGGAAAAATTCTGATAAATCATAATAAATGATTTTAAAAAGATTTGGAAAAGAAATATGAAGCTTTGAGATTTTTGTGTTTTCGACTTAATCGGTGGAATACGGTAAATGACATTTTATGAATTTAAGTTAAACAAACTTACAGTATTCGGTTTATCTAATGTAACCATTATTTGAAGTGTTTAGATAAATCTTTTGATTTAGAAAGTTTTTCCAATTTAAATGAAAATTGGATTTGGATATAAATGATCTTCGGATATTTGGTATTGATTACCTTTGTGCAAAAGTTTACTATTTGAGGAATTTAAAAGATATTTATATAATTATTCCACTTAAAGTATTCATTGATTACGAGAATTGGTGTTAAATATAAGTTGATATAAATATGTTCGAATTCTTATATTTAATATCAGTGTTTTGGGGTTTTTTGTGAATGATGTCTTTAATAACACTGTTCTTTAACCCAATTAAAAATGAAGTTCATGGAATTAACCTTTTAATTAATATTGAATGAGTTTCCAAAGTTAAGTTTTCCTTAATAAATTAAATTGCAATTGAATGGAAAATGATTTAGTGATAATCAAGATGGGTCCCCGTGGATGAAGACCTTTACTGCTAATGGAATTTAAAAGGCTTTACCGTTATTTTACCAATAGTATTAGTGGGATACAGAATTTATATCGATTATAAATTGATATGATTTCCATGAAGATTCCATTTGTAATGGAAGTATGATTTTTGGTTTATCGTGAATGATTTTTTAAATAACAATATTCTTTAACCTAACAAAAGGAGAAAATGATTTCTCAAGATTAGTTGAAAAGAATTCTTTATTTAATTTGATTATAAAGATTTGAATGAAAGAGTTTTCCTTAACAAACAATAATGGGAACGAGTCTAAGAATAGCTTAAAATAAGATAAGCATGGTTTCTGCGTAAGAGATAAGATTAAGAAGTCGTAAATACGATTTTAGGTAAGAGGAATGATCAATACAGGATTTAAACAAGAGTTTAAAAGTATGTAAAATCTTTGATAAGATTGGAGGGAATAATTCCTAATTGAAATGAATGAATTGAGTAAAAGATTATTCCTAAATTGGAATAAGACTCATGATGTCTAGTAGATCTTTATTGATTTTAAAGATGCGATAGTTATTTGGAATGACCGGGTTTCAACCCATTGTGAGTAACTAAATGACGTAATGAAAATGGCATTGACCGTGATTGAAGACCGAAGACCTTCACATTGGAAGTATTACTCGTTGATGCCACGAGTAGATGCCCCATTATGAGGTTATGTTATGACGATGATCTAACCATATTTGGAGCAATTCAGGTTGCAAGGGCTTTCGCACCCAGACGGGGTCGTGAAATAGAGCACCTTCGATTTTGTTCAAAACTAAGAACGAACTTGTAAATGGATGTGTGTCTTATGTTGTATTTTCCAACATAACCGATTGGTTTCTATTGATAATATATTAGTTGGTGGCAGAGAATTTATTCTCTTAACTCAACACCCTCCTCTGATACTTATATTCAGAGGGTTATATATTAATAGACACCGATTACATGTTGTGAATTGGAAATTTAGCATGCTAGCCGATCAATGTTTTTGTTGAAAAGCATAGTTTTGTGGATGATGATCAAAGCATGCCTGATATAGCATAGATTTGTGTATGATGTGACTTGGAAACCTCATACCCTGGTATGATGGAAAACTAATGGTTAGATCAGTATGACTTTCAAGTTGATAATGAACAACCTGCAGGTTGATAATGAACAACTTTTAGGGATGTAATGTATTCGGTCGACCGAGATGATACAGGCAAGTGGTAGCGCCATGTAATGCCTGATGAGGATAGAGTATAGTGGTGTTCCGTGCAAATACTAAAGCCCTCGGGCATGATATTTTATTCCTAAAAGTGTGGATGTGTATTACGGTAAACTTAAATCCGAGCCTAGACAAAATCGTTGAAATACACACCTCCATGATAGATCTTTCGAATCTGGAACCATCATAGTTGGTATAACTTCCAATATGAGTTTTGCATTTTTCATTTGTAACCTAGTAGCCAACATAACGGGATGGTGAATTATGCAAGCTAAAATTGATACATGTATTTTCGTAAGCGATTTCCACACCTAGACATTAATTGTAATATCAAGATATCTGTTATAAGATACCAAGCATGTTTGGCTATTATAAGGTAAAACTCTATCCTCTGGTATGTGTCGCATTGTGTGATTGGACTTGAGTTTTATAATAGCTCCATTTTACAAAAGAATGAGTTATGAAGTTTTGAAACTTGGTTGATGACTGTATGATATGGGTTATGATTTGTTATCTAGTTCTAAATTGGTGAATCAAAGCCTGACATGAGTGTTTGATGCTCGGGTCAGATTCGAGTGACCTGAATGTTTGATGCTCAGGTCTGATCCGAGTGTGTTTCAGGTTCGAGCACGTGGATGAGGAGTTTCCAGTTGATTTGAGAAAGCTAGACTTCTTCATTAGATGGCAGGGCATATCCTACTATATATACTTGGATGTTATGGATTAATTATATAAGAAGGTGTTTAACTTGAATGATATAAATGTATTCCATTGTAAAAGTCTTTCGCTTGAAGATATATATTGCATATTATATATTTTTTTCTGTTCTGATATGTTTGCTCTGATTAAACCTCAATGAATCAAGTTTGAAACATTTGATTTTACGGTACATGAACATTGTGGATGTGCTAAGTATCGACTATCGATGGTTGGGAATTTGGTCTATCACAGGACCTTCCGATGAAGCTTACTTTTCGCAGTGGACTTTACTGGTTATAGTCGGTTCAAACGGCAAGCGGATTTGGCGATCTCACAAGGTTCATCAAAACTTTATCTTATCAATTCATGTTTGCTTTTTTGTCATTTTATTTTCTATTATTAGCTTTAGGCTTAATTAAGCTTAATATTACTGTCTAGAATTAATTTGCTGGAAGGATACAGAAGACCAATAGATTAAGAGAGGCTATTCGTGATGGTAGTGGACTAGGACCTTTAGATCCTTAGTGATGAGTTCTCATCGATTTAGCGATAATGATCTGAGACATTTTGATCTTCAGTAGTAATTTTCTTATGATTAGATGATAGCGAGCTAGGATATTGAGTTCTCTAGTATGAGTCTTCATCCAAGCCTGTAGTTTAAGAGTGTCTGGGCATATTCAATGAGGTGACCGGATTACCACCATATTTGAGTTGAGTTTCGTATCAATCTTATTATAGTTGTTAGAACATTAGTCATGCTGTTAGGGAATATGATACATTAAAAGCAAGAAGTGAGCACATATCCATTTCCATTTTTGGATGGTTCATCTAATTAACTCTAGGATGCGAGGATGTTATCTCAATTGGGCTTTCTGAGAGGATTTTGATAACAAAGAGTAGTTAGAGATTGTATGTCGATTTTAATGTTTTATACATTTGTTTGATTTCGATTGGTTGGTCATAACATTTGGGCTAAACAATATGTCAGTATAGTTGTTGATTTCTTGGACTATGTTCCAAGATATCACTAAAATAAGCTTTCTTGGGCTATTGGGTACTATTCCCATCTTTACCTGGACGAAAAGAAAGCATAAGGCTTGATTAATGATTATGTTGTAGGTGTTGAGAAAACATTAATTGATGGTTGGCTCTTGAAGTTTCACTTCGAGTGAGAGAAGTGAGATGCTTGGGTCACGTTCCTTAAGTAGGATGTCATTGTATATCATATGGAGGTTACGATAATTTGGTGTTTGAAGCTTGCTCAAGTGGGTACAGGTTAGAAGTTTTATTTGGATTGACGAGATGTTATATTCATTCCGCCAAGGACTACTCTAAATTAGCAACACAATTAACTAGTAGGTCGACAGTGAGATTAGATTTATATTTGAGATGCGAGGAGCTGACACGTGTTAGTTAGTCTGGTAGAAAAGTTAGGGAATTTATAGACATCACTCGCTCACACTCGATTCAGGTACTCAATTGGTTGTAGTGATAACTCCTAAAGGGAAGGTTGTCACATGCTCACCGATAACCATGACTGCATGAAAGGAAGTATCCACTCTTGATTCATAGTTAGTGGTGATAGATTCCACTTTGGAGATTTATAGGCACTATCTATTAAGAAAGGAGAAAGAAGCTAGAGTTTTTTAGCGATGTCACATCACTAGGGTACCTCTTTTTTGAGAGGGATATCGACCTTCGCTCACATTGACAATTGTAATTAAAGCCTCTTACATCTTTGATGCTTTTCACATGTTTGTATGGGTAATGCGATTGTTGGTGACCCAAGGTGGAGATGTATCAATTCATGAGCAATATCCCACTAGTGGACATTTCTTGTGTACATCACTTGGCACGACTCCATGACCTACAGTGTATAGTGCAGACCCAACTAAGGAAATTGGGTCCGTATGCAAGAAATATTGCTTTTTCTCGGTACCATTGGAAAGGATATTGGACACTCATGTCATAATGAATGAATTACCTACTAGATAATGCTAAATGGTAAGTGTTAAATAGTTCCTTATAAGTACTTGAGATTCCAAATGTATGTAGGAACAATTGTTGATAGATTTCATTAATAGATTGCCATGAAATTGAGGATAGTATGATAACATTTGTGTCATATCTCATTAGTCACCAAGATACGTTGGATTTATATTCCTCGGTTTCAATGGGATGACAATAAAATATGTTGAGTCATACATGTGCATGATGGGGTAGTTCTGGATGTTATTTTTTATAATTGCTCTTATCTTACTCATCAATGTTTTATTGTTGATACATGACATGACTATTTAAGCTTGTATGCTTATTAAGCATGCAAGATAATTGTATTTTAGTATAACTTATTATTTGAGATAAATTCCATTCATGACTTGACATATATGTGTCGGTTAAATTTCATTTATTTAACATGCTAATTTTCTTATTGATTACCACCACTATGTTGATCCTCGTAGTTGAGTACATGTTCAGGAAGAAAGAGGCAAGACTTGATTATTTGGATGCTTAATCGTTTTTTTGCATCTTAATGTTAAGCTTGCTATAAAAGTGGTATGTAGTAGATGTAGAGTTGTAGTTTGTGGCCTTCGTACTTTTTGATGATTTTATGCCCTAAATATAGAAGACTACTTTTGCATTTTTTGTTTTCTTTTGGTTGATTAGGCCATTTTCAATGAGCTGTAGTTTTTTTAGATCGAGACAACAAATGAGATATTGCCAAAAGTTTCCATGAATTAAGCCAATATTGGAAGAAAAGTCAATATAGAATGTTTAATCGAGTGGTTTTCCAATTAGTATGTTGTCTCTTTTGTTTTGTATCAGCCGTTCATTTGGACATTTAGCTTACTAACAACGACTCCAGAATTGATGGTGACTATACTTATGGATGAGAAATACGACTCCAAGGAAATTCCATTTCTACTTGCTTCATCGTGATCATGGTCATTAGTTTTTGTTTTAAATGAGATTAACAATTTATCTTGCCTCGTTGCTTATTGAAAAATTTGAGGTTGTGTTTTTCCATCCTTCAGGGTTTGAGAGATGAAATCTTATAAGAATGGAAGAATGTAACGACCCACATTTTTTGGGTGAAATATTTAAATAGTTTATTTAAATATTAATTAATAATTAATTGACTGTTCCAAAATTCCATTTTCACAGATAATTGAATCAGAACACAAGACTACTTCCACTAAATTCGGAAAGTTCGTTACGTGAAGAAAGAATGTGAAGATTTCCATATTTAAAATTAAATAATTTAATGGTCAAAAACTTCTAGAAATAAGTGAAAATCGTCGTTTCGGGGCATAGTCTCGAATTGCAAGGAAACACATATCATGGGGACCATAATAATAAGGTGATGCATGCCATCACGTTTTGTAATGACTGGATGTGCCATCTGATCATAATAAATTAAAATGTGTGATCATTTCTAGTAGAGAATTATAATAAATTAAGTGAATATTAGGCACACATCCCTAAAACGAAACTTAATTAGGCTCACATCCGGTCCTAAACTTATTGTAAATTTAGTCCCTATTTTTCGAAAATTCATAAAAAAACATAAAAAAAATATTAAAAAACCATGTAAATTCGTATTTAATTAAAACAATTAATCGTGAAAAAAATCAGATCAAAAAAACATTAAAAACAACGTCGAAATCATGAAATACAGAAAATCAACGAAATGCAGTAAATTGCATCAAAACATGCATATAAGTCGATTAGTTGCATACCTGTATGCATTTATTTCAAATCTGCGTCAAAACTGCAGTATAAATGCATACATGTATGCACATATTGTTAAAACATGCATCTGCTGATGCATCTGTTTAAAAACTGCATACCTACGTGCAACTTATTCACGTTTGCATGTATTTTGACATATATGCACACATGTATGCAGTTATATAGAAAAACTGCATACATGTATGCAATTTTTCAAACAGGCGTGCATAAATATATGCATGTGTATTCGAATAGTTGCATAAATGTATGCAACTATTCGTAAAAGTTGCATACATTGATGCAACTTTTTTTTTTTAATTTCTGTGGACTTCCGAGAATATTTACAGATTTTAGAATTTTTTTTTTTTTAAGTGATAGCGCCTGAAAATTTGGACAGAAAACGAAAGAGGCGGAGGTATGGAAAGTGGCAGGCGGAAGATTCCAGGCGGCAGCTAAAATAGGGGGCGGGTTTACAGAGAAAACATTAATTACAGGGATGTATTGTGAATTTAAAACTTGCAAAATAGTTGCATACATGTATGCAACTTTTTCCAGTAGTTGCATACATGTATGCAAGTATTTCTGAAGCTGTTTTAGTTGAAAATGTATGCAGAAACTTGCATACATGTGTGCAACTATTTGAAATACTTGCACACATGTATGCAAGTATTTACATGTGAAAATAAAATGTGTGCAGAAACTTGCATACATGTATGCAACTATTTTAAATACTTGCACATATGTATGCAAGTATTGCATGTAAAAATATAACAGAGAAATACTTGCACAGATGAATGCAAGTATTCCAAATATGTGCATGATTTGATGCAAATTACTGCATTTTTCGTTGTTTTCTGTATTTTTTCGATTTTGATGCATGTTTTGATTTTATTATGATCTGAATTTTTGGGCGAGTACATGTTTAATTTAAATACGAATTATCGTGATTTTTTTATATTTTTTTCATATTTTTTTGATGACTTTTCAGAAAATAGGGACCTAATTTACAATAAGTTTATGACCGGGTTTTTTTTATATTTTGAAACTTAATAGGGACCTCTAAAAAACGCACCCATAAATTAAAGCAACCATATCCGAAATCCTAAAGTTTGATTTGTTATTTTCTATTCATTTACCTCCCTTCCTTACAGTGTACTATTTTATTCAAGAGTGGAGCCACCCTTTTTTCTCATTTTTTTAAAAACCCAGATCTCCCGATTTGCTAAATGAACGTTTCCCAAGCCAAAATTGTTGGATACATATTGAAGATATATTATCGCTCATACAAATTTTAGGAGTCGCGATCAGGTTTGGAGAAGCTATCTTCCCCTTTCCACGAGCTAGGGTTTGAAACCATGATCGATTGAGTTGGAGTTAGGATTATCAGAGGGCTCTGTCATGTTTCTATCCTCGTACATCAGTTCCTTATGTTGACAATGCATGGTCTAATCCCCTTATACAGGGCATTACTTTTAGGGCAACCTAGGAGGAGTTGTTGTTTCAATTTTACCAAGGGAGCCAAGGTTGGCAACTTTTGCATGATAGCGTCGAGCATTCGATGAGAAGCATTTTGGCGTGAACGACGTCGCTTTAATTCAATGCACATAGGAATGGTTTCATAGCATAGTAGAAGTGCATATGATAATTAGCAATTTTGGGAGAAGTTTTTGTAAAGGTAATTAGTTAGCTAGCTAATTATCTAATTAAGTTAATTAATTATCTAATAAAGTTAATTAATTATCTAATTAAGTTAATTAATTATCTAATTGAGTTAATAATTATCTAGTTAAGTTAATTAACTCACTTATATACTCGTTATCTAATATTAAGTGCATCTTTTGCAAACGAGGTCCATTTTCCATATTTTTTTCCTACACTAAACTTATGATGGTGAGATATAAGCTTTGATGTAGGTTTGAGCATGATTTGGTTAAAGTGAATGATTTTGTCACTCACATACTATGATTTTTAACATAGCATAAAAACGACATTCTTGAATGATTTCTAACTTAAAAATGGGTTTTTAAAAAATAGTTAAACCTACACATTAGTTTACAAAAGGATTAAAATAGCATAACTAAATATCACATTTTAGCACTTGCATGTTATTACGCACTATTTTGACGATATTGCCAGATTTAGAATATTTAAAAATTTATCGCATTTTGACTTCTTTAGATAGGTTCTATTTGTTTTATTAATGTTATTATGGATGCTTATATGCTAGTTTAGTATTTGCAAGACTATTGGATGCATAGTTGATTATTTAATTAGTTAGTAAAAATGCCACTATAGGCGACATAGTATTAGGAAAATCTTTGTGATGACCTCTTTGCACCACCGGTGCTTATGTAATCTAATAGAACACTGTACGGACACCCAATCGTTGCAGAATCTTTGTTAAAGAAAGAAATAGAAGAAAAGAAGATGGATGGGAAAGGAGAAAAGGAAGATAGAATTGAAGATAAAGGAGAAAAAAATACAATCACTGGGCCTATTGTATACTCATAGTGCATCAAAAAAATATAACAATAATCATAGATATAAGACAGACAAGATAGTAATAATTATATAAACAACATAATCAGAGTATATAAGTTTACACAGTTATACAGAACAATAATAATGTTTATACAAGAGATAAATAAACTAAACTAACAAGCTGTCTATTATAATAATAAAGTCAACACTGTTAAGGCTCTACAACATCACACAATGGAATAAATAACCATAATACAAGTACAATATGGAAATGTGATATTTTGATTAAAACAAATTAAATTAGTTTTAATTTTATTTATTTATTAATTAATAACTATGTTCAAATATCCTAGAAATCATGTTTCATACCTAGAAATCACTTTAAAGCATCAATTTTTACCATACAACCAATTATAATTCAGTGAGGAACAATATCACTCACCTTAGCCAAATTAGCCCAGACTAATGCCAAAGCGTAGAGCTCTCTAATGGAGTCTAATGAAAGAAGCTACATATGAAATATTAGGCAGTGCACAAAAAAATTTTGCTAGTTAGAAGATTTGTAATTCAAAATAAAATAAAACTCACCAATCAGAAACTTCCACATTAGCGTGCCACATGCGCGTGCTCTTTCTCTCTTCAAGCAATATCTCTCCCTCTCATTTTCGAATCTGAGCCTGGATACCTGCCTCCTTTCTTGACCAACCGTCATCTATACACATCGCCTAGAGATATCACGCCACTACTAGCTAATGTGATACTCTCAGATGCTCTCCCTCTAAAAGTTGTGGCCACCCCTCGATGCTCCGACAGCTAAAATACTCTAAAACCCTCGGCATTTTGATTGACTTTTCTCTATGCATCGACCACTAGAGGTGAACAACCACCGTCAACCTCTGCAACTGCCTCTCTCAACACTTCTCCTTCAAGTGTCATCAACTAATTCGCGACGAGCAAGGGTGAGCGAGCCAAAATGCGAAAAATGTCCAGTTTTGATTTTCCTTGATTTCCGACCATAATGACAATTCCGTTGACATTTTGTGATTACGGATGAGTTCGTTTTGACGATACGAACAACTTTCATATTGGTAGCTTTGGATAAAAGTGGATGGATTGAGAAGAGAAAAGTGGACCATCGAATGTGGAGTTTAAATGGCAGCTAGATTTAGGACCTAAAATTAAAATAATATTATTCTCAAAATACATGCTCATATTTATAATAGATAGTCCAAAATGGGTCGAATTAACAAGAACTCTAATTGATACATATCGACAAGCTATTTGGACATAAAAAGACCTTATGAATGCAATGAAATAGTTTTGAGGCCCAATTCCCTCATTTGCGACATCTAATCCTATTTCGAACATTCAATATCCACAACTGAAATTGACGTGCGTTTGAGTTTGCATGATCAAAAGATGTATCCAATCGTCATTAAATTCGTTTGCATGCATCATTTTACCACTATGGTTCTGATAGTATAAGTTTTGCAGCAATCTGATATTGTATCCAAAAATGACTAAATTCGTGCGTATCGAGACCATTTTGCACTTAGAACAACAGGTTTTGAAATATGGCGATCCTTATTTTATTTTTCTTCATAACGAACAATCTAAACACCATGGAAGTGGTTTCAATTCCTAATTCGATTGTATGTGCAATGTCACGTTTCAGAAGAGTCAATATGGTTAATGATTAATATTTAAATAAAACAATTAAATATTCAACCGTTAAAATATGAGTCGTTACTTTCTCTCCTCGTCAAAAGATTTCATCTGCGAAATCATCAAAGACGAAACAATACAACCCAACATTCCCGAACAAGTAACAACAAAAGATAATTGTCACTTAGCTTCTAAGAACAACCATTGGAAACAATCATGGCAACGGATATAGACTCGGAATTTGATATGGAGTCATAATTTCCATCCTTAAGCGCAATCATTCCCGATTCTAGAACTGTCGTTCCACAGCCAAATGTCTACATTGCACGCTTATTTCCAAATGAATGGATAATGGAAGATAAAAGTGATAACTCATAATTCAAAGACAACTCAACTAAATGATTTTTCTTCCAACTTTGGCTTGGTTTACGGAAATTCAGCACCTCGTTTGCCTGGCTCAATCTGGAAAAACTACAACTCTCCAATTATGGCCTAATCTAACAAAAGAAAATAAAAGCCCAAAATGGCTTACAAAATCACCAAAATGCGTTATGTGCATAAACCACAACTCTACTCCTACTAGATACCTTTTTATAACAAACTTAGCATTTATATGCAAATAAAAGAAGGTAAGCATCCTTATAATCAAGGTATTCTTTCTTGAACCTAAATATGTACTCAACAAAGAAGCTAAAGCATAGTGGTAGCAATAACAAGCAAGATAAGCATGTTAACACAAATATATTGATTTATATATGGAATTTACCTCAAATAAATATGCTATATTAAAACATAATTGTCCCACATACCTAACAGCTATATGGGCATACATAGTCATATCCAATATTAACAATCAAACAGCACATGTAAAATGAGAACAATTATTATAAATAACATTTACACCTACCCTAAAACACAGGATACTAATCCTATCCACTATAAGACATCAAATATCATGTCCATTCTACATATGACTTAATATATTTGGCTTCCATCTCGTTGGAAATCAAGAATATAAATTCACCGTCATAATTCTTCTAGCATCCATTTGAGAATCTCAAGTACTTATAAAGAACCATGTGTCGCTTCCCACTCAGCATCAACTAGCTGATCATTCATCCATTTTTATATGGATGTCTTATCACACTTTCTTATAATGCTAGGAACAAGCAACATCTCTTCTATATAAGACCAACCACCTTGGTTGAGTTTGTGCTACATCACTCTAAGTTTTAAGTCATAACGAGTAACTATTACAAGCAACACCTACTAAAGGGATATCGCTTCTGAGTTGTTATATTTCCAACTCAAGTACAACGACTACATTAGGAGGTTATGAATTATAATCGTCACTATTTTCAAAGACCAAATCCCTCTTGGAGAAGAGAAAACCCAATGATGTGACACCACTAAACAACTCTAGCTTCTTCCCTAATGATTGTGCCTCCAAATCCCCAAAGCAAAGTCTATCACACCGACTCTGAATCAGGAGTCTGGTGCTTCTTCTCGTGTGGTTTAGGTTGTCGACTAACGTGTGACAACCTTTACTTTTCGTTTCTATGTTGTGCCTTCTTAAGCAATACAAATAAGTGGATGCTATCGACTACTCATTCTCACAAGGATTGGTTGATGTCTATAAACTCACCAACTTCTCAACCAAACTACCTCCCATGGGTTAACTCAAACTTATGAATCCTTCAAAGGATCAATAATGACATCATACTCATAGCAACATCACCCAAGCTTCTCATTTACTTCATTTGGAAGTGGTACTCCAGAACCAAACCAACGATTGGTTTTTACGCAATACCTAAACACAAACACCTACTATGTCTTGTGCTTTCTTTTTATCTGTGAAAAGACAAAAATATGATTAGATAGCACAAGAACAAACTCATCTAAGTGATATCGTGGAGAATGGCCTAAGAAATCTACAAAATATTACGACTCATCGGTTTACCCGACAGCATAACTAAGCAATCAATGTCAAGTAGCATGAAACACTGTATAACATCCAACAACTCTCCGCTAGCAAAATATTCTTTAAATTTTCAATAGAGAAAACACATTCTCACCTAGAGCCGATCAGATATGCCTTCCAGGAATTAGAGTGGATACCCTGTATCTGGCCCTTTGGGTAACATATGCCTTAAAGGCATAAATATTAGTCCGATATCTATAGCTAGATCGACAAGGAACTCGGCTCAAGTATGGTGGTAATCTTGTCACCTCATTAAATGTGTTCAAATACTCTCAAACTACAAGCTTAGATGATGATTGGTTGCTAGAGCACTCATTGTCTTCGCCTACTATCGTCCAATCATAAGTGACTCGCTATTGAGGATCAAGGTATCAGCCCACTATCATTAAATCCAAGATGAGTCGCTACTGAAGAGAAAATTTTCGTAAACCATTATCGTTACAATCACCTCTCGCAACCACTGACATTTCAGTTCCTCCCAACAAGTTTATTCCTAGACTCTAATACTAAATTTAATTAATCCTAAAGCAAGTAATAGTAAACTAAATAAAAAATAAGCAATAATCAACCATGCATCCAATAGTTATACTAATACCTACAGTATCATAAAGCATCAAAGTAAAACCGATCTAATGTGATTAGTGCTACTTTAGTGTCATAATAGTCTAAATTTAGCGATAGTGTCTAAATAGCGTGCAATAACGCGTTAATGGATAAAAAGGTGATATTTAGGTTATAACTAATTAGATCACTTTCTAATTCTTTTATCTATTAATAACTAGGTCCCACACTCCTAACAATTACATTTATAATTAGAAATCACTTTAAAATGTCTCATATTATACGAACAAGTACAGTTCAATGAGAGAAAATATCACTCATCTTAGCGAAATTAGTACAACCAGCACTAAACGTGAAGCTCTCCAATATGAGTCTAATTGAAGAAACCGTGTGTGAAATCAACATCATATGCGAAAGTTATGCTAGTTAAATGATTTGAAATTGAAATTGAAATTGAAAACAAAATAAAACTCACTGAATACTTAGAAATTTCTGTATCAACATTCCACGTATGCATGTTGTTTCTCCCAACATGCGATATTCTACTTAACGTGTTTGGATCTAAGCATACAAACATGCCTCCTCCCTCGACCAACCATCGTCTCTACATGTCTCCTAGGCCACTGCATTTCCATTTCCTGATACATACCCATCAGTGCCATCTCACCAACCGGTAATGTTACCCATTGACTCTTCAATCACTGAAAGTTTTTGAGGTACCTCTGGCAGTTCAATTGAATTCTTTCCCTCCCTCGACCACCACAGATTATGCCACCTCCACTAATCTCTTTATCTACCTCTTCTTCACACTTTCCTTCAGGTACTATCAGTTAATTCATGATGCTGAAGGCTATGCGAGCCAAAAGAATTTTCTAGTTTTGTTTTCTATGATTTTCAGCCATGCCAATGATCAAATTGATGTTCCTCGATCATTGTTGAGTTTATATCGACGATACGAAAAATTTTAATTTTAGGAGTATTAATTAAAAGTGGATGGATTAAGGAGAGAAATGTGGACTATTAAATATGGAATTTCCATGGTGGTTAGGGTTAAAATTTCTGAATAATATAATATTATTGTCGGAGTGCGTGCTCAAATTTATACTGGATAACCCAAATGGGTCGAATTGACAAGAACATCGGTCAAGATATGCCGATAGGCGAGTAAACATTAAAAAACTTTTGGATGCAATGGAATACGACTCGAGATCCAATTCCATGTCTATGACACCTAACCCTATTCTGAACATTCAATTTCCATAATTGAAATCAGCACGCATTTAGTACTCACATGACCAAATGATGCATCTGATCGCCACAAAACTCATCTGCGTACATCACCTAACAACGATGATTTTAGTAGAATAAGTTTTGCTAGAATCTGACATTATGCGCTGGAACAACGGCCTTCGCATATATGGAGTTAGTTTTACTCACGAAATGTTTGATCTTGAAATATAATAATCCTTATACATTTTCTTAAAATGATGAACCATTCAAACGATAATAAAGTTTTTCAAGTCCCAATTTGACCAAATATGAAAAATTCATATTTTAGTACCATCAATACAATTAACGATTAGTGTTTCAATAATGCTTTTAAATATTCAACCATTAATATATGGGTTGTTTACAATCACATTTGATAGAGTTTGGTGCATATCAATCAAATGTGCAAGTTGGATTATATTGATTGAATGCACAAGTGATGATAGACTCGAATGAATGACATAAATTCATGGAGGAGCATCGGAGTGTGTAGACCGACAAGAAGATGAAGCAACATTAAGGATTAAAAATAGATTTGAAGACGGAGAATGGACTTGGCGACAAGCTTTGATTTCAAGACGAATATCTCATTTTTCACTTAATGTACATTTAACCAATCTTGATTAAATTCATGATCAGAGTGGTGACTATCTACAACTATCAATGACTGATATCGACTACGATTGATGTTGTCCATTTGACCAATTTTAACTTGGATAATGGTGCAGTTTCAAGAAGCATGATATCATGGTTGTTCTACAGTGGTTTCCCTATGATACCCCTACGAGCGATGGTTTTGTGACAGCCACCCTACACCTCCCTTACCTAAGATACCTAAAGAGTGCATAGTTGCATTACTCGAATAATGCACGGAGGTCAACAAGGTTAGAATAAACGAATTAATCCACGATGAACTTGTTGTATATCTCACAGTGTATAGAACAAAAAATTAGTAAACATAGTAGATGTAAAACAAACGAGACTGTAAATGCAAAAATGAATCCCAACATTGGATCAACATGTAACAGCCCGCATTTTTCTATCAGAGGATCGTAAAATATTTTTATTTTATTCCCTGAGGGTTGGATCATTCTCATACTTTAGTACGTTGTTTATGGGGATGTGAAACATGTCCATAATTTTTACCAATTTTGTTTATGACCATTTTTCCATTGTCAGTCTTGTACAGGGAATAACTTTTGACTTAGATCAAATCGGGTGCTGAAATGATGATTCCAATTTCGAAGAGTGGTCACACTAAAGATTTGGTTCAGCGGTTTGGAAGGAATCGCTGTTTTTGTGTTTTATAGTTGGTTGTTCATTTTTTTAAAGCCATAATGGGATGATTTGGAGAGGCCCATTAGTGGGATGGTGGAAGGCTATAAATAGGGGGTAAGTGGCATGGAGAATAGTTTACTTTCTCCATTCTCTCATTTGGAAGAGCTAGAGGTCCACCATTACTCCATCTTCTACACCTTTCTACCATTAGAGCTTAGAGAATCGAAGATCTACATCGTATGAAGCTAGATCTACGCCATTCCATGAGAGAGTTCACCGAATCGAAGAGTTTAGAGAAAATTCTTCGCTGTTCGGATCTAGATCTAAGTGTTTTTTGGGTTGTTAGAGAATTGGTGAGTGATACGCATCTCTCACATGGATTCAATCAAGTGTATGGGTTGTATAATCATAATTTCATCATTTTAAGTCGATTTCACCTAGATCTACATCATGGTAAGTCTATTTTCATATGAATCACCATAGGTTCTAATCTAGCAACTTAAAATCGGTAATTTCTATGTTAATTCATATATTTTTGCAAGTTTAGATCTATTATTTTGATTCACTATTTTATCATGATTTGGTTAATTTCACATATTGAATGATTATTATTGGTGTGTGGATGATTGTTGATTATTGCTTGAATTGGTTGTTAATTGGTTGAATCGAGATTTGGTTGATTCTGGATTAGAGTTTTGTGCATTCGAGTATTCATGGATCGTCTCAGATCAGTAATGGATCAGTGATTGATCCAGTGATGGATCGGTGACTGATCCAGAGATGGATCAATGACCGATTCAGTGAAAGTTTATCCTTGTTGGAAAATGGTTGTAGCTCCAAGTGAATTCTGACGGGATGTTCGAAGTGATGTGAGACATTCATTGATCGTTGAAATGCAAGAATGTGAAGATAACTCAAAGTGATGAGTTGTTGGATAATGGTTGCTCGAGGGGGGTTACTTGAGCTAAGAATGGTCATCAGATTGGATGACTAGTAATATTGAATGCTGAGAGATTATCGTTATCATAGGTTCTAACAGGCTCAAAGCAGGGACATAATATAGACGTCTAAAAGATCGGTTCTATGGTCGAGTACCCTAGGTATCGTTGAAAGCCCTAGATATGTATCGTTTAAAGGTGTATGGAGTTTTTGCTAGAACCGGGGTTACCATTAGCCCTTGACGGATGGCAGGATGATATGGCCAGTCATACGATTAGCGATGGTTTCTTATCAGGATTGGCGGTGATAGCGGGAGTCAGTCATGAATGTTGTCTGTTTGCTTGTACCATCTCACGTAGATTGTCTGACGTCGAAGGAGATGTTTCTTGGGTGCTTGTTTGATATTGGTCTAGGCCATTAGGGCTTGTGCTTGAGGGATGTTGAGCTAGATTAGTATGGTTTACGTGAGATATATAATTGGTTGTTATGATTGATATTGTTGGTTACTTCTGATTGCCATGAATGAATGGTTGTCCGGTTGCCATGGATGTATGATTGAAATACATGTTTTGTAAAGTCTGCCATTGTCCGATGTGATGAAGATGAAGTTGAGTTTCTTCTCTAGTGAAGTAGGTAGATTAGTTATCTACCTATTCTTATACACTTTATTAATGATGTTAGTTAGCTGTTTTATCGCCCACTTAGACTATTGTCTAACTCAAGGTTTTATGTCTCGCTCTTATTACCTTGGGTTGTTCATCCAATCTCATTTGGATGGGCGAACTAGCTAGCAAGCAACAGGTGATAACTTGGTGAGGACGATATTGCAGTACGGAGGCGAGTAGGAGGCTGGCGTATTATCTTCTCTACTATATAGTATATGTTTTTCTGCTGTTTGCTGATTTACTCTAAGTGTTGTAGTGAGGATTTATATATAGACTTTGATGTTGTATCCAGATGATATGGAAAATCTTCAGGATGTTATGAAATTTTAAAAGTTTGATATATGATGCTTCACTATTATTTCCTGTTGTATATGTTCTATTATATTTTATCCTTGCGTTGTGAGTTATGACAGGTTCCGCATTATGTTTCATACCTTGATGATCGTCCATAGCTGCCTGGAACATCTTTTAGCGCATTATTTCTCTTGTTAAGTGCAGGAGTTATGGGTGGTCATCACATTTGGTATCAGATCTCTAGTTATTAGTTTTATCCAAAGTTCTAAGACGTAATTACGTATGAGAGACGTATTTGTGGATTTTAGTTGGATGTATAGTATAATAGCATTTGCACTCCATTAGCAATTTTTCTTATAAGTGGCCAATCATTCTAATTTACAGATTTAGAATGAATCCACATACTTTAAGACATACTGCTAGGGAGGAGACTGTGCCTAAAGGGCAAATTGGAGGTATTCTAGATTACCCAGCCATGTTTGAGGCCATGATGGAAGCATTCAAGAGAAAGGTACCTACTCCAGTGGCAACCACGGTAGATGTAGGTGTGCAGGTCCCTAGGGTTGTGGATTTTGCAAAGCTGTGTAACGACTTCACATCTCCAGGGGAAAACAATTCAAAGAATGGAGCCGACCGAAGAAGTTCAAAGGTGGCTAGATGCTTGTATTCGCATTTTTTGAGATGTGGGTATAGAAGATGTAACTAAGAGAAAGCTTGCATCAAGGAAGCTGCAAGGCAAGGCCATAGAGTGGTGGAATTCTGTTATGCTTGAGACTCCAGAAGAAGATATAACTTAGGAGCAATTCCAAGTCAAATTCGAGACGAAATTTATCTCTACTGCTCAGAAGTCCGTTCTGTTCAAGAAATTTGTGGAGCTAAAACATAATGGTAGACCGGTGCTTGATTATGTTTCTGACTTTAAGGCATTGTCTAAATAAGCTCATTCATACATTGAGACACCCTATCAGAAGAACGAAAAGTTTACTATGGGTTTGGATACCTATATTGGGAAGCCATTGGTGGATCATCTTGACGATCCATATGAGAAGATAGAAGAGAAAGTTGTTCGACATGAAAGCTTGTTTCCTAAAGAAGAAAATGTTACTACTGCAACCAAGGAAGCTTCGAAACCGCAGCAGGGTGGTAATAATAATAAGAAGAGAAAGCAGCAACAACAGAAAGAAGGATGGCAAGAAAAAACCTAAAAGTGTGGTAGTTTGCTTTAACTGTCAACAGAAAGGCCATTACTCCAATGAATGTAAGAATCCAAAAGATGAGAAGAAGTGCTTTAAGTGTTGAAAGCCGGGGCATGAAAAGAAGGATTGTCCAGAATCCGCTAAGGGTAAGCAGGTTGTGAAGGCTTATGCTTTGAAGGCCGTGTCATCTTCTTCAAAAGTACCTACTACAGAAGAGAAAGGAAAATGTGTCATCATCCAAGGTACTCTTTCTGTTCGAGATGTTTTAGTTTGTGTGTTGTTTGATACTGGAGCATCGCATTCATTCATTTGTAATGAGTTTGTGTGCCGCTTGGGCTTGGAACTCAAGATATGTGATAGACCTTTCGTTACGACTAATCCAGTTGGGGGTTCGTCAAGCCTTTGTATGCTTTGTCGTGGTCTAGTCTTATTGAGTCATGGTTTCTCTTTTGTGTGTGATTGCTTTGTTTTGAAATTCGCAGGGTTTGGGATCATCTTGGGCATGGATTGGCTCAAGAGGTATGCGGTGAGAGTGAATTGCAAGAAGCTTGAGGTGAGAGTCGGGGATGTGGAAGGGCGAAAGGTTTTGATTCGGTGTAAGCCTGAGGATGGTGTCTTCATAAGCTTTTTGTATTCGCTTTTGATTCCACTTGAAGACTTATCATCTGCGTTAATCGCTCATGAGTTTAAGGATGTCTTTGAGGAAGTCAAAGGGTTATCGTCGTATCATGAGATCTAATTTAGAATCGATTTGGTCGAGGATGCTAGATCTATCGTTGTGCCTCTTAGGCGCTGGCGCCTAAGGAACAACGATAGTTGGAGGTGTAAGTTCGTGACCTTTTGGAAAAAGGATTCATTCGGAGAAGTGTATTCAAATAGGGAGCACCAGTTGTGTTTGCAACCAAGTTCAATGGATCATTGAGACTGTGTGTGGACTGTCGTAAGCTGAACAAGGTGACCAATAAGAACAAGTATCTGTTGCCAAGGATCAATGATTTGTTTGATCAGATTCATGAAGCCAAAGTGTTTTCTCAAATGGATTCGGAAATGGGATTTCACCAGTTGAGACTGGCAAAGGATAGTGTAACGAGGACTTCTTTTTGGACACCATCCGGTTTCTTCGAATGGTTTGTTATGCCATTCAGGTTGACTAACGCGCTAGTGTACTTCATGGATCTTATGAATCGGGTTTTCAGAGATAAGTTGAACAATTTTGTGCTTGTCTTCGTGGATGATATTATAATTTACTCCCGGAACGAGGAAGAACATAAGGCGCACTTGCGAGTTGTTTTGGAAACCTTACGAAAGCATCAGCTGAAGGCTAAGTTTTCGAAGTGTCACTTCTGGAAGAGCGAAGTGAGATTCTTAGGCCATGTAGTTTCCGAAAATGGAATAGCGGTAGATCCCGCTAAGGTGGCAACAATCCAGGACTAGGATAGACCTAAGAATGCAATGGGCATGGGAAGTTTCCTTGGATTGGAAGGTTATTACCGACGGTTTATCAAGGATTTATCCAAGATAGTTGCTCCATTAACAGGATTAATGAGAAGAAGAACCAAGTTTTCACATGGGATGCAAAGCATGAGCAAGCTGTCAGAATCATGAAAGAGAGATTGATGAGTGCTCATGTTTTAACGATTCCAAGTGGGAGTGAAGAAATGGTGGTATACACCGATGCATGTGGTACTGGACTTGGAGCAGTGCTAATGTAGAAGGATAAGGTTATGGCCTACGTGAGTCGACAGCTGACGCCGCATGAAAAGAACAACCCAACTCATGATTTGGAGTTGGCAGCGATCATATTTTCTCTGAATTTGTGGAGACATGACCTATGGAGAGTTCGGTTAGAGTTGTTTACGGATCACAAGTCGTTGA
Organism: Allium sativum; assembly: GCA_030737875.1. NCBI lineage: Eukaryota > Viridiplantae > Streptophyta > Magnoliopsida > Asparagales > Amaryllidaceae > Allium > Allium sativum. Next base: position 44,825,404 of record CM060926.1, read on the forward strand.
AGTATCTTTTCTCCCAAAAGGATCTGAGTCTTCGGCATCAACGGTGGTTAGAGTTTCTGACATCGTATGATTTTGGTATAGCCTATAAAGGTAATGCAGTCGCATATGCATTCAGTCGAAGACATGCAAGTTTAGGAGCCATGTTTTCAGAATGGTAGAGCCTTGAGTATTTGGCAAGGTTTGATTCCAGGCCACGGTGTGAGTTGGAACCTGAAATGTTGGCAAGTTTATCGATAAGGCCTACTCTCATCGGAAGGATTGGCGAGAGCCAAAAGTGAGATGTAAAGCTTGTCGAGTTTATCTAGAAGTTGCAACCAGAGGATAAGGAATTCGAGGTCGATCGAGAAGGTTGGCTTCGAAAGCAAGGACGATTGGTTGTTCCTGATATTGATGGATTGAGAGATAAGTTACTGAGGGAATGTCATCACTCGAAGTTGATGATTCATCCTGATGGTAATAAGATGTATCAAGACATGAACTGTCAGTTGGTGAAAGAGATATTGGAAAGTTTATTTCCAAGTGTATGAACTGTCAGTTGGTGAAAGCTAAACAGAAAAAGTCGATTGTATTGCTTCAGCCATTGGAAGTTCCTACATGGAAGTGGGAGCATATATCGATGGATTTTATCAATGGACTACCTAGAACCAGGGCAAGAAACGAAGGAATTTGGGTCATCGTGGATCGCTTAACCAAAAGTGCAAGGTTCATTCCTATCAAATAGACTAGGAAAACATCAAAGTTGGCTGAGCTTTATATAAAATAGATAGTTAGATTCCGTGGTATCCCAAAGAGCATAGTCAATGACCGAGATCAACTGCTCACAAGTGGATTTTGAATGATTTTGCAAGAGACTTTAGGAACTGAGTTGTGTTTGAGTACGACTTATCATCCCCAAACCGATGGTCAAACAGATAGGGTTAACCGAGTTTTGGAAGATCTCCTAAGAGCTTGTGTATTGAACTTTGGGGGATTATGGAAAGACCACCTACATCTAGTTGAATTTGTGTATAATAATAGTTACCAGTTAAGCATTGAGATGACACCATATGAGGCGTTATATGGTATACCATGTAATTATCCGGCATGTTGGTTAGAAACTGGGGATAAGTTGATACTTGTGCCTGAAATGATAAGAGAAACCTTGGATTGTATCAAGATCGTTCGGCAACGAATGAAAGCAACCCAGACGGAAACGAAGTTCCCATTCACGACCCAAGACTGTCAGAAGAGTACACCGATAAATGTCAGAAAGACTTGGAATCTGAGGTTAGCGATATGGTATTTGTTAAGATTTCTCCTTTGAAGCATATGGTTCGATTCGGAAATGTAGGAAAGTTGGCCCTAAGATTCATTGGACTGGTTCTGATAATCGAGCGGATTGGAAAACTCGCATATAGATTGGAGTTACCCAAGAAGATGTCAAGTATGCATAAAGTTTTCCATGTGTCGTTTCTACGGAAGTGTGTGCATGATTCGAATGTGGTGGTATCTCTAGAATAGTACGAAGATATAGAGGTAGAGACCGTAGTTATGAGACCTTGTAAGTCACTTCGTGATGTGGGGAGTGATATGAAACAGCTTAGGAGGAAGACGGTTAAGCTAGTTAAGGTACAATGGAGTGAGGATGGTGACGATTGTACGTGGGAGACAAAAGAGAGCATGAAGACGACCCATCCAGAACTCTTCGTTGGTACGACCCATTAGTATCGTGTCACGTTACATCACTGTAACTTGTTATGTTATGTTTGTTTTTAGAATTTCGCGTGCTAGGATAAGGCTATGGATGCATGATTTGATGGTTGTTAGTTTGGATGATAAAATTGGTTGCTCAGAGTGATAGACATGCGAAAATGTTTTGGTAGCTTGTGTTTAATGGGGATTTCGGGGACGAAATTCCTAAAGGACGGGGAGAATGTAACATCCCGCATTTTTTGTATCGGAGGATCGTAAAATAATTTTATTTTATTCCCTGAGGGTTGGATGTAACAACCCGGAAAATACGAGCCAACTTAAAATTTTTAAATTGGTTGTTTTAAAGAAGTTTAGACAATTGAAATAGAATATTTCAATAAAATAATGAGTTAGAATGGTGTAGCAGTTTGAAAATTTGAATTCAAACTTCGACTGACTATACCAGGTGCAAAATAAAACGGATTTTAGTGAAACCATAATATTTAAATCTGTTTATGAATATCTTTCTAACGAATCTGAAAAATTGAAGTTTCATAGCGGGAATCAAAAGTTATGGCCAAATGAATTTTCAGAAAGGTCGTTATAGAAAATATATAGCCCTTGAAAATAGACATTTTGCAAACGACTTCGGAATTCGACGAAACCACTTTTGTTGGATTTAGGATGTTAAATTATTGCTAAGTTTCAAATTTCATAATTTTTGAAGCTAATATGTGAGCGTGGCAAAAGAAAACGTGTTTGGTTGATTTCTATTAAATTGGATCTACCAGAAAAATGGCCATTTTTCAAACGGTCTCAGAATTCGACGAAACTAGTTTTGTCGGGACCATAGCGTCAAAAATAGCTAGATTTATTTTTCTGGAATTTTTCGAATCAGTTTGTGGCCTTGGCAAATTGAATACGTTCAAATCGAATATTGAATGTTTTATATTTTAATTTGAAGAATAACTAACTGTAACAGTCGAATTGGCCTACGAAAAATCGTATCTTTATCGTGTATTAACGAAATTCGATGAAACAGGAGACATCGTGACCGCAAGGACGCTCTCTACATTCTAGAAGTGACCGTGGATTTTTCTGAGCACGCTATGATTTTTAGAAAAGCGACAAATCAATGTGAGATTTCTAAACTGAAATGTGAATGGACATGTGTTGTATAAGTTATATAAGCGAAATATAAATTATATACATGTTTTATACCTCATATACATGCGTTGTATAAGTTATATGAGAGAAGTATGAATTATACATGCATTGTATAAATGATATGTGTGATGGAATGGAAATAAAATATATTTATATACAAATATCTATATATATACTCCCCTCGTCCACAAACCATGGGCGATATTTATTGATTGTGAATTGGCATGAAAAAAATTTGGTGAATAATGCGAATGGTTGATAGGATTGTTTGTGGTTGATATTGTTTGGATTGTGGTTGAAAAATAGCATTGTAGTTGAAAAATACCCATTTGTGATTGAAACAAAATTTGAATAAATTGTGGAAAAGAAAGACATACTCGCCTGCGTGTGAATTAGATGTATGAAATCCCCATTGTCAAAAACCGCGAGGTTTTAAGGTAGAGCGAGGAGCCGTACTCGGGACAGTGCCGGTTTTAAATACCCTGCCGTTATTCTGCCAAAATTTTCAATAATATTCATGTGTTAGAACTATTTTCATGTGTTGAGACTTTATTCATGTGTTGAGATTATATTCATGTGTTGAAACCGTATTCATGTGTTGAATAGAACTTCATGTGATGAATAAAATTCTTTGAAAAATAAAAATAACATTTAACACATATCTAAACTATATAAACTATTCGTGTTTTAAATAAATTGTTTTAACATTAAAAATCACATTTTTAATATATATATATATATATAAACTGTAGAAATTATTCATGTGTCGAATATTGGATTAGAACGATAAAAATCATATTTTTATCGTATGTGTGAAGTGGATAATATTCATGTGTTGAATATATAGATTGAATAATAAAATTTACATTTTATTGTGAATATGAAGTGCTAAAAATGTTCATGTGTTGAATAAATATTTTTGATGATAAAAATATCATTTTTATCATGTAAACAACTCGCTAAAAATATACAAGTGTTGAAACAAATATTTGTTTGCTATGAATATTATTTTTAACATGTAGGTGAACTAGATAAAATAGTCATGTGTTGAAATATATTTTTGTTCGCTAAAAATATCATTTTTATGCGAAACGTGAAGTGTTAAAAATAACCATATGTGGAAATAAACTTTTGTTCACTAGAAATATTATTTTTAGCATAGTTTAGCACGTATATTTACATGTGTTGAACAGGAAAGTGGATTAGCTGTTGAGTAAAGAAATTATTTGCATGCCGAACAAATAGGTAAACCTTAATGAGTTGGATGCGCAATTTTATTATTATATCAACTCCTGTGAATGCCATTAGATGCAGAATGCTAGTTGTTCTGTGTGTAATAATAAACGTCGCCATAGGATAGTAACAATTAATTTTGAACTACACTACATGGCATACTTCTTGACGATTGGCATACTTCATCATATACCACATAAGCATTTGGAGCTTGTGTGACGAGGTTGAAGATTTACCATACGAGCGAGAGGCTTGTATGGCGATGACTATATATTACAGGTTGAACTGATGACTGATCTGGACTATATAAATTGTAACAGTAAACTGCAAGATTAATAAAAACCCCACACGGGTCTGGAGATGACAATAAACATGTCTCTCTGGTTATTAAGGCACAAAAACCATGGTGACGAGAATTTATTCTCTGGAGTTATGATCTATACACACTCCCCTATGGACACCGGAATATATCACTATAAATATGTGCATGCTTATTAGGATTTATTGGGTAACTAATACGACCCAATAAATTTCCAAACCCCTTCTCGTACAAAGGAGGTCATTGCAAAAAAATTCGAAATATAAAGGCGTTAGTGAAATAATTGAAGTGAAAAAGATATTGAAATCGTCGAATGAATTATATTTATATATATAATTATAAATTAAATAAAATGAATCTAGCCCCTGCAGTTCGCGTTTTGAAATCATAACTTCAAACGATTATACCAAAAGATCCGACCATCAGATTTTCACGAAACTGGAACCGTTGGGTTCGCTTTGCGAATATCTTCCCAACGATATAAACTTTGTTGAAATCCAACAGTTAGATTTTCAGATATGTGTAAAACAAATTTAGGGAAAAACAGCGCCAGTGCCTCGACACGACCTGAAACGTCGTTTAATTAAATAGGGCCATTTTTAAATAAATAAAAATGGTGATATATCGTTATAAAATATTATAGACGATATAGAATGGAAATAAACCGATTCTGCTTGGTTTGCTTGATATTTGGTGGTTGAATGTGTTTGACATGAAAATTATACTAAAGAACTGAAATGTGAATGTCGAATAATTTAACCATGTGAAGAATTGATTTGAAAATCTAAATATAGGTAGATTATTTGAAAAGGCCGAGTTAATTCTCATTCCAAATAATCGATTGACGGTTAGAAGTCGAAGAGTTGAAGACGGTTCAAGACGGACGATCTTTACATTGGATGGATGGGCGCTACTGATGCTCATGATTGGAGTAGCTACCTTGAAGGAGCTGAACTGGTAGCCGTCCGAACGCATTGTTGATTGTATGGATATGCGAGGAATATGGTGCCTCCGGCTTCATTCAAACCCAGAACGAACTTGTAAATGGACTGTGTGTCTGACATTGGATTTTGTTCTATACTGATTGATCTCTATTAAATATATATCTATTTGGCGGCAGAGAATTTATTCTCTTGCTTAACGCCCTTCTCTGAGATGTACGAGCTCAGAGGTTATATATCGATAGAAATCAGTCGCATGGAGTGAATTTCCTTTGTGGCATGCCTAAGTGGCAGATAATCAAGGCTTCTGTTGAAAAGCAAAGTCTTATGGTGGATGATCAAAGCATGGCCTAGGTGGCGTAGCTTTGTGTAAAGCGTTGATTTGCGAGCCTCACACCTCGGTATGAGTCAAAAAGGGGATAAGGACCGTTGGGAGAACACGACGTTTCTTTCTAGCTACGGTGGTGTCAGTGACATACCAGCCCTGACATTTATATATACTTTTCACCTGTGTGGTTGTTGGAATGCGAGGCGCCTCGATTATAAGGACCGAGAAACGTGTGTTCAGGAATGACTAATCCTCAAAAGTAAGAGAGGACCGACCCAAACGATTCCAAGGATCGCTGTGTATGATCCTGAGACATTTGCTGGAGTGTCTCGAACAGAGAGGAGCTTGCCCCTTGCCTCGACTCATGATGGAATCCAATTTCCAATACGAAATTATGGATTTGATTGTGTTACTAGTATGACGACATGATATATGGTACCCATGCCATCTATGATTGATATTTATGATTGAAATCGTTTTTTAACATATATGCACTAGTAATAATATCAAACACTTTTGTTTTATAGGTATCAAGCATTTCTTGACCATTATAAGGTAAAACTCTATCCTCCGGCTTGCGTTGCATTGTGTGATAGGACCTGAGTCTTATAATGGCTTCATTTTTATAAAAAGCATTGCAATGATTTAATAATTTACTTTATTTCATGCACTAGAAATCATTGGAGTAAACCCGTTCCACGAAAGTGGCATAGTCCTTTGATTTGCCTTATTATTGTTGTTTAATTAGTTAAGTAGATTTCTCATACCAGCCCTATGGCTGACTCGTGGTTTGTTTCACCTTGCAAACTTGGGTGCCCTTATTTTCACACGGGCAGCCTAGTATCAGGTAGCTGGCGTATTTAGGCTTGGCACTGCAGTAGAAGTGCACCTTTTGGATCATGGCGAGGCTTGACTTCATAGTGTTGTCTATTGATTTTCCGCCATTGTTATTATATGTATATGATTCCGCCCCTGGCAATGTAAACTAATATTTCTCTTATGCACTCTCTATGTATATGTACCGCTTATGGCGATGTAGACTGATCATGTATATTTATGCACTAAGTTGTATCCTGCACTGTGCTCTCTGATGTTGTGATATGTATGATTCCGCTGTCATATTTGTGTAAATTATTCTATTTCCTGCTATGCTATTATCTGTACTCTGCTAATGATGATTAATGTGTTATATTCTAATGATTGTCCTTAACACCATAGCACGGGGTTTTGCGATCGTCACATTGGATCATTCTCATATTTTAATATATTGTTTATGGGGATGTGAGACATGTCAATAATTTTTACTAATTTTGTTTGTGACCATTTTGCCCCTCTCAGTCTTGTACAGGGAATAACTTTTGACTCGGATCGAATCGGGTGTTGAGATCAGTTTCATTGGAAAGTAAGTGATGATTCCCATTTCGTTGAGTAGTCACATTAAAGATTTGGTTCGGTGGTTTGGAGTAATTGTTGTTTTTGTGTTTTATAGTTGGTTGTTCATGTTTTTAAAGCCACAATAGGCTGATTTGGAGAGGCCCATTGGTGGGCTGGGGGAAGGCTATAAATAGGGGGTAAGAGGCATGAAGAATGGTTTATTTTCTCCATTCTCTCATTTGGAAGAGCTAGAGGTCCTCCATTACTCCATCTTCTACACCTTTCCACCATTAGAGCTTAGAGAATCAAAGGTCTACATCGTTTGAAGCTAGATCTACACCATTCCAAGAGAGAGTTCATCGAATCAAAGAGTTCAGAGAAAATTCTTCGCTGTCCGGATCTAGATCTAAGTGTTTTTGGGTTTTTTAGAGAATTAGTGAGTGATATGCATCTCTCACATGGATTCAATAGAGTATATGGGTTGTATGATCATAATTTCATCATTTTAAGTCGATTTCACCTAGATCTACATCATGGTAAGTCTATTTTCATATGAATCACCATAGGATCTAATCTAGCAACTTAAAATCGATAATTTCTATGTTAATTAATATGTTCATGCAAGTTTAGATCTATTATTTTGATTCACTATTTTATCATGATTTGGTGAATTTCACATATTGAATGATTATTATTGGCGTGTGGATGATTGTTGATCATTGCTTGAATTGGTTGTTAGTTGGTTGAATCGAGATTTGGTTGATTTTGGATTAGAGTTTTGTGCATTCGGTATTCATGGATCGGCTCAAATCAGTAATGGATCGGTGACCGATCCAGTGATGGATCGGTGACCGATCCAATGAGGGATCAGTGACCGATCCAGTGAAAGTTTATTCTTGTTGGAAAATGGTCGTAGCTCCAAGTTTCATAGCTTGATAATTGTCCATAGCTTCCTGGCACAACTTTCAACACATTATTTCCCTTGTTAATGAGGGAGTTATGGGTGGTCATCACACAACAAGTTCAGAATAGTATGCAGCAACATAATAAAGTTATATGTCTCTAAAATAACTCATAAATCCTGATCTAAGACAAAAGAACTAATAAGCTCCATGGTGTTAAACATCAAAATAATAAAAGTGTATATATAGTAATATGTGAATAGCCTCTTGCTTTCCATCTGAACAACTCCGCATGCTCACCAAATCTATCCCTAATCTACTCCTTTAAGAGTACCTAGGGTAGCAAGAAGCAAAACATAAGACTCTAAGTTGGACAAAATCCATGTGTAAGTGATTGATATCTAAAATATTGTAAACTACTAGAGCACATGGTATGAGAAATTATACCAAATTGGTTACTGCATCCATGGAGTTGGCAGATAAAAATATATACTACTACTCTATGCCATAATCATCATGCTTGTGCCCTACATCAAGGGGGTATCTAAATATCTACGTCGGTGATATCTATGTCATATGACATCCCTAAAGTGATAGATCAAACAAACATAACATACATCATCCATCCTTTCAGTCGCTTCTGCGGTGGATATATGATAACATTCGACTCCTCATTACTCAAATCCATGCTACTTAATAGGCAGGAAACTAGAACGTCCATTGTATGTGATCCATGATATAATAGATCTCCATCATAATATCCAAGGGTTATCGTATAAATAAATGAAGTATCCAGGGGCCATCGTATGCCTAACAGATACACCACAAAATACCATCGCATCATGAATACCCTTCAAACCATATGTTATACATGATCCATTTGCACAAGTTCTCCTACAAAAGCTTCTTCCTTGGACTATTATTCTTAGTTCTCATCAGAAGCCATTTTGGTTTTGGAACCACTCTTGAGCCATCCTATTTTGTAGAATATCACTCATCCCATAATACCCCTTCTACAGTTCCATCACCTTGACTAATAGTCCTATAATCCAGACTTATTGTCTCTCACTCTTCCACTCAGTGTGCACGTGTAACTAATCGTTATTGGAGTCATTTTTCATGAAGTAGAATCTTTGACGAACTATATTGTCGAAGAACCATTGCATTGTAATTGATGAACCAACAACAAGTTAAGCTTCACTTAATAACCCTAGCTCCTCTAAAAGTCACACCTCCCTATGCTAAACACCCTTAGGCGTTGCACATGAAAAACAAAGGAAGTGGTCAGGGATCGATACCTACTCCTTTCTTAGACAAGTTCCCTTTGTTTTCATCATGACGATCCTTCAATATAGATCTTACCAATCTGATCCAATAAATTAGGCGATCCCATAACTCCTCCAACCATTCACAGGAATATCCATCTGATCCCTTACCATTCTTTCCAAATGATTTGAAGTCAAGCACATATGCTAATCCGTTCCCTCTATAATACCCTGTACTGATATGCTCCTCGAACTTTGATTTAAAATCCAAGTGTTGAACTCCATGTTATAAGGGTGTAATCTAGAGCAAACTCCCTATGTTGACTCGATCTGAAGCACATCTCCCTACTTTATGTCATACAAATCTAATCTCTGCCATCGAGTCATACAGATCTAAGCATACGTCCACAATGATTTGAACTTTCCAAGACCATTACTCTAGCATGAAAACTCTAAATCACTTAAAACTTGATGTGCAACACTTGAATACCTTTCTTGTTATCCCCCCAATTAACATACAAATTGAGGTAATTTTGAAATCCGTAATTTTTTATATTCCTGGCCAAATCTTAGGTCTAAGTCACCATTTGTTGGCATATTTAAAGATCAAATCAAAATAAATTATGCATACAATCATAATAAAAGAAAACAACGTCCAATCAATCAATTTCCACAAATTTAGAAAGTGTTGATTTTAGGTCAGAATTTAGGGTTTATGTGAATAAACTAAACAAACACAATCATGTAAGGTTTGCACACATAACTTTTAGAATAACAAAAACGGATTCAGAACAGGTATTTAATCGAATTTTTACAAAGATAATTTGAATATAAAAACATCGCAGATGAGAAACTAAATCACTCAAATTTGCCTACAAATTCCATATCTAAAAAAATCTTCTAGATCTAAGACGAAATTAAAAAAAATAGATTCCATCTCTCCCAGTGCTACAAATCTTCCTCTATAGATATAGATTTGAATTATATCTTTCTAATTTGTTAATTTGTTTGGGATTTTGTGGCTTTTTAGATGTAGATCTAAAGAAATATATTTTATGGAGGTTGAAAGGTTTTGGGAAGAAAACAAATGAGGAAAATAAGGTTACAGTAACCTATTTCAACTCCATCCTCTCTTTATGCAATAATTAATGGTAGTCCTCAGTATTAATGACCCTTAATTTCATGATTAGGTGTCCGAAATTCAAAAACACTCAAAACAACCATAACTCTCAAATAGTAAGCTCATTTTCTTAACGTAACCATTCTATGGAAATGGAAACCATCATCTTAATCCAATGAAAGTGGTTTCAGGTTAAAATTCTACTCCAGTCAAAAGTTATGAAACACCCCACCTCCATTAAGGTCACTCACAAAGGGAATGCCTTAACTTTGGTGGAGAGATATAGGTACAAGACACAGAAAAATTTACATGACAGATAAATTTAAGCAGCGAAATCCAAATATTTATTTCATATGTAGTTCAATACAAAAGCATTACATCAAATTGTCTCAAAACAACTTCAAAACATTACACCATAATTTCTGTCTTGATTATTCAATAAAGAAGCATAAACCAAAAAGTAAAAATGCATAAATCCCCAAGGATCATATCCAATGCCATAGCCAATGTAAGAGAGCCCAAGTCATACATCTACTTTCTTGAAGCTTGTAAAGAGTCTGATTAAGCTGGAGTATTTCCTCCCTGTGGACCTGAGGGGGGGAACAAAAGAAAAAAAAGACGAAAGGAAACGGGTCAGACAATAAGTCTAGTAAGTTCAGTGGTTAATAGTATTTAAACAAGAAAAGGGATCATGACAGTGATAACAGAACATAGGACAATACCCTAATATAAGATAAGAGGGACGTGTGATTGCACCCATTACTATAGTCTCTGCACCTACTTAACCATTGGTTCAACCAGCCCACGTGTTTACAACAAACGATCCCCTTACTGATCGGCTCCTACTAGTATGCATTCATGTCCTGTGTCATTCGGCCCCCGCTTGACTGTAGCTATCTGTACTGGTCCCACCATGGGGTGTATCGGTCCCTCTGGTGGCAACCCGACACGATTCAAGATGCACAGTGTACACTACTGATGCCCAGTGCCTGATGTTTCCACTCTGGAGTACGTGCACGCCCATATTCTGTCGGAACCTACACTGGCCCAACAATCGCCGATGTTTTGACCGCTTATAATTCAGCCCACGGACTTAGCTTTAATTTATTAAAGTACCAACCACTCATGTTAGACAGGTCTTGTTGTGGTCACTAGATATGCCGGTCGGTTTCGGGCAGATTTACACCACAACTCAGTCTAACCTCGGGTTCTTTTTGAGCTTGATGCACTAACCACCCACATTAGACAGGTCTTTTTGTGGTCACTGGATATGTCGGTCGGTTCCGGGCAAATTTACACCACAACTCAGTCTAACCTCGGGTTAGGCATATTCGTCTTTTCTAAATTCATATTTTTCTATATATGTCAAAATTCTTTATGTAAATTAATTTTAATTTACTCATGCCATAATTATCTTTTCAAATATTGCTCACAATAAATGGTATATCAAATATACCATTTTATGAACAAACCTATGCCGTGTATTTTCGTGTTTCCCCATCATTATCCCCGTAGAACATACGTATGAATTACATAAAATGTTGGGCTAACCAATTAGCCCAAACCCATAAAAAAGGGTAATAAGGAACATGACATAAACATAAAATAGCATATATTAAACTTATCACATATAACTTGGCATAGATGCATCATTATTTCAACTAAACAGGTAAAGGTGAACTTGTGACTATGTCATGTAAACTTGACATGGGTCTAACATGTAGGTTTAACACATAAACAAGATTTTAAACCACAATTTAACATACTAACTTATGTATGTCAAAACATAAGAAAGCTACTCTAACCATTTTTAAATTTCAACTTAGCATGATAACTTATGTGTGTTAAACATAAGAGGATTGCAATTCCAGCTTTTTACAACATAAATAGATTCAACTTGACATGGTTCTAACTATTCATGAATGTTAATCTACATGTAAGCATGTGATTTAGATCCTAGACTTGCAAATAACCGTCAAATTACAACATGACATGTTTCACAATTTTGTTGGCATAATAAGTTCTTAACCCAATCGTTATAACATACAATGTTGTACATCACCCAAGCATATAGACATGAAATATACAACATGTTCATCGCCATAAGCATATAGAAATATACAACATGTTCATCGCCACAAGCTTATAGACAACATTAATTACAACGATAGTTTATGATAGACGAGAATCAAATCTTATACATAGGCATCATACTATACCCCAATTACAACATGTCATGATTAATCAAAGAATGTCTAAATCTGCGTAACAACTAACTTACAAACTAAAAGAAATTCTTGTGTTCTGAAATCTGAATTCTGAAATTGGAGATGCGCTCCTTTGATGAAGATTGTTGAATTAAACTAGTTTTAATTTGATTCTTGATTTAAGTTCTCTACCTCGTTTTTTGAATTGAAAAGGGTGACAGCTAGTCCAAGTCCTCCATTGACGGCATTTTAGTTCTAGGTTTATTTTTCTGTGTGTTTTTAGGTTAGGCATTGAGTTGTTTATATAGAATTTTAGTTTGATTATAGCCATCAGATGAACCTAGGGTTAATCATAGCCACTCAGACCCGATCAGGATCATCCAGAAACCATAGTGACTCAGCAGCGAGTCAGCAATCGTTCAAATTTCAGATCTGGCCGGGGCCAGGTCGACCCCCCGGTCGACCCCCAGGTCGACCTCTAGAGGGGGAGATCGACACTAGGGTCGACCCCCTGGTCGACCTGCCTGGGCGGGAATTTTCCTGCCTAGCTCGCTTCTGACTTCTGTTTGAATTTTGAACTTGTTCCTTCGAGCTGTTTGAATTTATTTGAATTTCTGAAAACTTCTAACAGTCATAACTTCTTTATACGAAGTCCAATTCACGCAAACTCGGACTCTATCTCAACCAGAGTTCCGAGACGAACACAATGGCGTAGCCCATTTCCCTTAATTCTCACATTTTAAATTAAGTATTATGTTTATTATTATTATAACATTAATAAAAAATACAGGGTGTTACAAGTTATGAAAAAAATAAAATTCATCAAGGGAAAATTGTTCATTACAAAATTAATAAAAATTCTAAATGTGGGAAATACCCATAATAAAAATTCTAAATGTGGGAAAATTGTTCATTACAAAATTAATAAACATCTTATCAGAATTAAAAGGCGATATACAAATATCAGCTTCGAATACAAAGTCCTCACGCTCTTCTTAGTCTCCCAAAACCAGTCTCTATCACTTTCACCCCAATGAACATTTCTAACCTCACTGCCCTCCTCTTAAGAAACTTCATATCATATTCCACAATATGAATTGGCCTACGAGGTCTCGATGCCTTTGGTTTGATTTTCGATATCATCCAACTGCTCAAGTGCAAAAGTTACACTTGATTCGTGTGCAAATTTCCACAGTTGAGAAACATGGAATATAATGTACACTCATGCCATCTTCTGGGGTAAGTTGACTCTACATGTTAGGCTCCTAATTCTTTTAAGAATTGGAAAGGAACTATAAATCTTGATGCCATCCTTCTTCTATTGAACCTAACAATACTATACAAAGGAGAAACTCTGACAAACACTATATTACATACAGAGAATTCCAAATCTCGGTGTTTCTTATTAGCATTACTTTTGTGTATGTCTTGAGCAGCTTTCACTTATTTCCAAGTGACCTCCATCTTCTCTGAAGTTTCTTCAACATCTTGAACTAAATATCAATTCTTATCTGCTTTACACTATCATGAAGGGGTGTTACAGAGTTGACCATATAATGCCTCAAGTAGTACCATACCGATGCTAGAATTTTATCTATTATTGTATGCGAACTCAACGAGATGTATATGAGCATCGCCAAAGCCTCCAAAGTCTAGTACGGTCATACCTCACTTACGCTCGCATGTAGAAGATCCTCCAAGATACAATTCATTCTCTCCGTTTGACTATCAACTTGAGGGTGATAAGCTATGCTAAAGTGTATCTTTGTCCCTAATGCCTCTTGTAACTCTTTCTAGAACCCACTAGTCAACAATAGGTCACAATCCCTCAAAATGCCCTTAGTATACCATGTAAGCATACCATCCACTTCATATACAAATCCGCTAGTTGGCTTCCATTCTACTTTATTGATTATATATAAATCTGGAACTCTTGGTAAATCTAACAAATATGACCCAAAAAAAATAATATCCTACTCGAGTCTTCAGTAGTCCATCAATGAAATCCCTCGGCACTTGTTCCTACTTCAACTCGGGAACCTATAGTGTTTGCATCAAACCACTGGGTTTTTTGTATTGCCTTAAACGTAACATCCTTTATTTTAAGTGAACATTATCCAAAAAAATTAATTAGGTAAATTAAGTAGGAATAATGTAGAGGATGAAGAGTTGTAATAAATTATTAACTAATGAGTTACTCATAGAAACTAAATAATCTAAATCAAGATAAGAAGGAACGTGAGAGGGGCAAAGTGGGAAACAGATAGCTTCATGTATATACATGTTCTTCCACCCTTCTACCCTTATCATTTCTTTTCTAAAACTTTAAAACAGAAGAATAGGAGTCCGGCTATTAATGAGTAAGAAGAAAAGAAAACGAAAGAAAGGTTAAGAAGATTAAAGCTTAGAAATCTGCATCTACAAATCTCAAATTTCTATCCATAAACAAGGAAAATAATGATTTCTATCCTAGTTAGTTTTAGTTATGTGCTTATATTCAAAATGTTCTAATGTTATCATGATTTTTTTCATATTTAAATTGATGCCATTTTGTAGTTAGGTTAGAACAATGCTTGATGTTGCTTAGTACGCTTGTTTTATATGAAAATGGTTAGGTTTTAAGTCAAAAGCTTTAGTTAAACATCTCTGATTGATATGAAATTTTTATTATTGTTTATAAAATGTTTTGGGAGTTGATTTTTTAATTCCGTAATTTTCTATGCTTATTGGGATTTATTGTGAATTTCGTAAGTTGAAATGATAAATTAATTAAAGGAATTAGTTAATGAATTTGTACTTGAAATTTTTACATACAATAGTGAACAACATTCTATAATTTCTTTGAATTATTGGGATATTTCTCAAGCTTGGATTAATTTATATAAGTTTCCAAAGTTTGGAAACCTTAAGGTAATTAGTGTATTAATTAGGGAAATTAACATAATTTAATAATTTCCATTATTTTAGAGATGTAAATTCTGAATTTTGCTTTGTCTACTTTTTTATTAACCATTTCAGCAACTATAGTGGAGTTGGTAAAAAGTTTAACTTTATATAGAAATAAATTAGTTTTTGGTTCTATTATTGTCAGTTTCATCGACACAGATCGAAACACCCCTCCGACATGGTCAAAAGACCCTTCTACTTCATATAAGCCCTAGATGTTTGAAATGGCAGAAGTATGGTATAAGAAACCCTTTGCCCTTTTACTTTGTGCCTTTCGACTTAGTCCTGATACTTGGATATACTTTTGAAGTTAGCCACTCTATGTGAGGCTATTACCTTAAAACCCTTCGAAAGAGTCGAAGGGACGTTTCTTAGAACATTGCTTTTGAACTTTAAACTATGAGGCTATCACCTCTATAACTTTCAAATGGGTTGAAGGAATCCAATTTTCTAAATTTTACTTTATATAGATAAGATGCTTATTGCCTTAAGACCTTTCGACAAGGCGAAAGGGTATGGTATCTAAAACCTATTTTACACTAAGACTTGAGGTAATCTCCACCTTATCTTTCAATATCATCAAAAGGGTTATCTTCTATACCTAGTTGTTATAAATCTTTGAAGCTAATGTATCAAGTTCCTTATGACAAGGACGAAAGGATCTAGTTATTTTAACTTCTATTCAACTTGATTCATAAATTATTTTCAGGTTATGGCTACACCGAAATCAAAGTTGATATATAGGAATCAGGCCCAGTTGTCGGGGCAAAAATTTGGCACAATACCTCAGGTAGGTACCGATCCCCTCTAAGGGATCAAGTCAGAACCATGTCAACTAGGCGGCATGGTCCTGGTGCAACACAATGAAGCTTTGGGTGGACCTAGAGTTCAAATTTTGGACTAGAATGCCAAACGCACATCGAGAAGTCAACTTGATTTAACCGGGGTAAATCCCCATACAAGGAGACTGAATCAAAATTGTTCCCCTTAGAGTGATGAATACCGAGCCCTTGAGCCTTAGGGGCATATGATCCTAGGTTAGGTAGATACTGGCATATGCAGGCCTATAGCTAATACAGATACTCACACAGTAGGAGTTCAAGATGCTAGTTGAAGGTTACTTCTAAATGACAATGACAGATTTTTGGATGTTATCCATTGCGCTATGATAGATCTCTAAGTAAATCTAGATGTGGAGAACGTGAATATAAGTCTTTCACTCTAACTATCTAAAATAAAGGAATCCTTCAGACTTCAAGCTTCTAGTGCTGGAAGCACACAACAGGAGAACATACCCGACCGCCATTTGATGAGGTATATAAGACACTTACAGGTATTGGAGGCAACTAAGAAAAGTACAAAGAAATTCTTCCCTATTGCATATTGGATATCGCAACACTGTGATGGAGGAAACTAGCAAAAATAATCATCGGAACTTAGTTAGAGTTGGTAGAAAAGTTAATGAATCAATTTCAAGTCCACATCACTTGATCCAAAGATCTCATGACTTCAAAGATGATAAAAAAGGATTGGAGATACTCTCCAAACTTTCCTATATTGCTTTAATGGAACAATAACATTGGTGGATCGACCAAATCCATCAATGGTGTTGATGGCAGTAGTATCTGATGTTTTGGGTAATTTGGTCCTTAAAGTTTCATTATAACAGAACCCCTCTTATCGATCTTGGAGAATTTATCATGAGCTTAGTTGCTTCCTGAGATAGGAAAAAGAAAGTGTAGATTGTGAGCCCTGGAAGTGAATGCTCTTAAAAACAATGGACCTTCCAGCTCAAAGAAAGTCAAATGAAAACAAAAGGTCACCGATGAGTATGGCCTATTAAAAAGAATGAGCAGAGGACTAAAATTCGCATCTTATGCAAATATGAATCAATGCTTGGAAAGAATTTATATCGATACCAGGGAATGCATTCTGTATCGAAGACTTATAAGGAGGAAGCCTTCGAGAATGAGCGGGCATCTCAGAAATACTGTTTGTTCTATAAAATTGTCTAATACGACCCCAATGATGCAAATATCTAAAGGATGAAATCGAGGAGCTAGTAAAGATAGGACAATTACCCCCAATATGTCCAAAATAAATCCGCGATGGTGGAACCAAAGCACCTATTAACTACGCAGGATCAGAGCGGGCACAACTCTAGAGTAGGGAACGACATTAACTAGTGGCATGAAAATTAAATAATAAGATGGTTAAGTCGTTTACCCATGTACGGGAACCGAAGAACTCCCTAGACATGCTATTAGAAGATGATAAATTATTCTAATGGAATTTGTTTTAATGAATATGTAACAAAAGGCTAAGCTATATACACTAGTATGGGAACCAACAAGATCACTAGGAAAGCTCAGAAATGGCAATAAGCTAATGATTTTTAATGTAATAAGACTAACGCTTTTTTCACTTTAATAAAATTATTTGGCGAGTATGCTTTATGCCTGTCAAGTATGAAACCAACTATTGAATTTCTAACTGTAATAATCTAATGCATTTTCGTGTGTAGTTTATGCACGACAAGGGATAAGAAGTTTTGTCAAGAACTTGGAAAGACCATCTTTTTAGGATTGCCAAGTACGACTTATGATGGGCAAGGGCTAGACGGTTTTGGATGCATGTCCACTCGGTTAAGATCATTAAGTGTGGATTATGCTTGACAAGAGCCTAGCAAGGATAGAATCATCAAGTATGGCTTATGCTTTGCAAGGGTCGGGTCGTTCAGCACATGGAACTGCTCGATCAGGATTGTAAAGTGTGGATAACATTTGGAAAAAGCCCAGTGAAGCTACGAACTTCAGGTATAACTTATGCTTGACAAGGTTTAGTTTGTTCTGTGCAAGGGAATGCTCGATTAGAATTCTCAAGCGTGGATAGATCCTGGAAAGAGCCCAATGAATTTGTGGATCATGGAGTACAGACAATGCTCAACAAGAGCCTAGCAGAGCAAGGATTTTCGTGTGGCTTATGATTGGCACGAGAATTAATAGCAATATCATCAAATGCGGACTACGCTTGACAAGTTCCTACGAGGCTAGGAATGTCAAGTGGGAGTTACATTTTCTACGATAAAGCAAAGATCGCCAAAGTGAGGGTAGCGTTTGCATGGAGAGGCTAGGATTGTTGGGTATGCATTATGCCCAACAAGAGCTCAAAGAGGCTATGATCATTGAGGTGAATTATGCTCATAAGGGTTCGGAGAGATCAAGAATTCACCTGGAGTTGCGGATTTGGAAATCGTGAACAATTCGACGAGATCACAGATTTGACTATTAACTAGAAGCAGCCATAAAACATACGAACAATCCATCAAAATTTTGGGCTATGGACTTTAGACTTATGGCAATATAAAACACGTCTTTCACAACAAGGCATGTCTTAGGGACAAATATTAATTCATTTTTTACAAGGCTATTAGACAACTTACTCGGATACTTGGGCATCCCAACCGTTAAGCAAATAGCCGGAAGAAGTGGCTGAATCACTCGAAAACTAAGCATTGATAGGGATACGAAGTAGCAGATAGCTGGATTCACTTGGATAGCCCTATGGAGTTAGCTAAATATTGCAGAGAAATTCAAAATTCAACAAAACGACGTTCATAACTCGAAGACCAGAGAGTTAATTGGAAGACAAAGAACATAGGCATAAAGACAATCCATAAGGGGTCCCACAATAAGGGTATGCACCCTGTTTGGGTGTAGCCCGCGGATCGATACCAATCCCTGTAAGAGGGATCATAGATTATCCCTATTTTATGGGGTGAACGAGCCCTACTTATGGGGTTCGATCATCTTTCCTTAGTGGATCTCTTAAAATTCTGAACCAATCAGGGTTCTTTGTAACACCCCACGTCCATTAATGTCACTCACAAAGGGAATGCATTAACTTCCATGGAGCATTTTGAGTAAGTATAGAACAGAAAATCACAACAAGACAGATATAAAGCAGTACTTGAAAAATTAAAACTTTATTTCATTGCAGCGGATAAACCCATATGTTTGATTACATCATCAAAACCATAAACCAAAGTCAAGTACATCATATCCATCTTGATAAAACAAAGTACATAAACTGAAAGACATAATCCCCAACATTAAAATAGCCATAAATAAAGAGAAGCTGAACTTTACTTCAGCGGTCCAAGAAATCTTCTAAAAGCAGTCCAAGATCAAGCACCACTGGTGCTAGTTCCAACCTGAGCACCTGGAGGGGGGAAAAGAAAAGAGATGGAAAAGGGGGGTCAGACATAAAGTCTGGCGAGTGCGATAATTCTAACAATATAATTAACAAAATAACTAGGCTAAGGCATAAGTTGGAAAATAGGGAAATGACCATGAACCATTGAGTATGACAGAGTAAACAAGGAAACAAGATGAATTACGATATCGTTAAAGCGCAACTAAACTACTATAGGATAATTACTGAACTACACCAACACTATGGGATAATTCCTAAACTGCACCGCCACTAGTATACTGCACCACCACTAGTCACCCTAAGGTTGATCCCGCCTACAGACTTAATAATGATATTGGTAGTTTCGTGCACCCCTAGCTGCCTTCATAGGTGTCGTCTGCCCCTATCTCCACTAGGCGTACCCACTACCCCCAAGAGATCGGCTCCCTAACTCATAGATACCCGTGCTGGCCCCACAGTGGGGTGTATCACTCCCCAAAGTGGCAACCCGATACAACAAAGAATGCACGGCTTATACCTACACGATGCAACAACGTCTTACCTACCAGCCCGGGTCCACACACGCATATGAACCCGTTGGACTTGCGTTGCCACCACTAACCCGGTTTGGCCTCTTACAGTCAAGCCCAGTATGCGTGTCCCATCCTCGACTTGGGCTGAGCCCACAAAGATACATATGGGTTACTGGTTGAAACGGGCCCCCTTTACTTGACACAAGCTATCCACCTAAGCTTGGTCCCCTCTAGTACATCCCACTTAACCCACTTCTTGTTCATGTTTCAATTACATGTTCCATATTTTGGTTAAGTGCTTCTAATCGTATTTCCAAGTGCCACCCAAGGCACCCACTAGATTCCACATGCCACCCAAGTCACCCACTTAACCCTTTCATGTCCTACTACATGCTTATCTGGTTAAGTGTTTCTTAATTCATTAAGACCGTAACCTCATAAAGACCTCTCACATTAGACTGACATTTGTGGCAGCTGGATTTGCCGGGCGGGTCCAGGCAGTCTTACACCACAAAAGAGCCTAACCTCGTGTCTTTACAATTGTTACGTATTTAGTTTATGCCTAAGACCTCTCACATTAGACTGGCATTTGTGGCAGCTGGATTTGTCGGGCGGGTTCGGGCAGTCTTACACCATAAAAGAGTCTAACCTCGTGTCTTAGACGATTAATTACTCCTAATTAATCACCACCAATTTGAATTACTTTCCCTATTCAAATTATCAATCAATTCCAAATTTAGCGATGTCCATAATTGACTCAATTATGTCCATCCATTTATGGTATGTAAAATCATACCAATTTCACCACAATTTTATTTTATGCCTTTTAGGGCATTTATGCCAATTAAACATTTTTAATATTATCCCATTTTTCCCCACGTAGTACGTTTGTTCATTTAACGTAGAAATATACGTTAGACTCGAATAGTCTAACTCATGAAATAAAAGAAAACATCACATATATATACACATAATTAAAACATTGATCTAACATAGGCGTGAACTTGCATATGTGAATGATGTTCTACATCTAAAACTTTCATAGGCCAAGATTACAACTTGCATAACAACATATGTCATAGTTCCAAATTTAAAGGTGTGAACTTGATGAGAAAATGGCCACAAACTTGCATAAACATCATGTATAATATAGATCCAAATCTAAAGGTGTAAACTTGATGAAATAATGGCCACAAACTTGCATAGACAACATATGTCATAAACCTATATCTAAAGGGGTTAAACTTGCATAAACATCATATGTCATAACCTATATCTAAAGGGATTAAACTTGCATAGGTAATAACATAACATGATTCATGTCCAACTCATAAATTCACATATGTGATTTATACATCGCAACAATGGTGTGAACTAACATGTAAAGTATCGTGACATAGCCTAATCTTTCAATTTAATTCTCACATAAACTAGGTGCCATAATCATGTAAGGTCATATGTAATTCTACCCAACATGTATATGATTCGTGTTTGAACCCAAAATCTAAACTTGCCTAATAATGATTTAGCATATGAATCAATATCGCAAACTAGCATAAGAAACATGACGACTTGATTGTATATAAACTTACAACATGGATGGTAGCAATATAACTTTGCATGATAGCATCACATCATAACATCATAGATATTCAATCATAATCCTACAACATGCAATCAATACTTCAAATCACATCCATACAATCCGCGTTATAACTTAATCTAATTAAATTACTAATTATTTTGCTAAAACTATCGAACTCACAACTCAAAAGCAGTCTTGAGTTCTGAATTCTGATTTCTAGAGTTGAATTAGCGCTCCTTTGATGAAGAATCGCTGTCAGGGTTGAGTGGTTCTGATTTGGTTGTTGTTCTTTCTCTTTGATTTGGTGGCGGCTGCTCTAGGGCTCAAGACAACAGCATGACGGCCATAGTTTTATTTTTAATTCTGATTTAGGGTTTGTGTCTATGGGTCTTTTTATAGAGTTATGAATTAATTTAAGCCGTCGGATGTTCTTAGGGTTAATCAAAACCATTCAATTATGATAGGGTGATGAGTCAGCCCTAATGACTCAGCAAGGAGTCAGAATGGACTCAACAACACGGGTCAGCCTGAACTAGAAAGTTGTGCAGGCTCCAGCCTCGGCCTGGGCGCACTTGGTAGGTGCGCCAGTGTAAATATGTACTGGCGCACTTCCCAAGTGCGCCAGTGCATTTATATTTTTTTTCTACTTTGCCACCAAACTTCGTTCGTCCATAACTCTTTTATCCGGTACTCGTTTCCCGCAAACTCGGACTCTATCTCCACTAGAATTCCGAAACGAACACAATGGCGCAACCCAATCCCCATAATTCTCACGTCTGAGATTTATTATTCTTTAATTTAGTTAATTCGATTATTCAAAAATCCGGGGTGTTACATTCTCCCCTCCTTAAAGGATTTCCTCCTCGAAATCTCCAAGTTAAGGAGAATGTATATCCTACCATCCAAACAACCATCTACTCAACCATCAAACACGGGCATCCATTGTCCTTATAAAATTTCTAATGCTGTATGAACATATGCAAAAAGTGTGTGTACATGTTCCTTATATGATGCAAAATCAGGCGGTCTACTGATTCAGTTGACCTCCTTAATGCAAACAATGATAGTGCCATGCGTCCATTATGTATGCTAAAGAACCCTTTCGATACATATCGTTTCTACATGTGTGCACAACCATTCATCAAAATGCAACATCCATATGATGGTACAACCATTATACATCCATTACTTACATATGAACACACATTTATATGCAATATGCAATATGAAGTGACTGAGCCGATCTAGTGCCTAAAGTGTGTGTATATGCATCCACGAGCAACCACTAGCAAACACTTGCATCCACTTGCATCCATCATACATAACATGCCTCAAACACATGTTTCAACCATAGGATTATCCTATCTAAAGGTCAAGGATACTAGCGAGAGGACACACTAAAGATAAGATAAGTACAAGATAAACGATAAAGGAGAAATTAAATGACATACCCTCGAAAAGAAAAGGGTACAATGAACGCATCTTCACTTCCGTCTCCCAAGTAGCATTACTCTCATCATATCCCCATTGCACTTTGACTAGTTTGACCTCTCGACTTCTCAATTTCTTAATCTCCGACCCAAGAATGCGCGTAGGAGCTCGTCGAATCGTCGCATCACGCTCGATCTCCACTTCTCTAAGCAAGCTCGGCTCTGCCACCTCTGCGGTCTCGTGCAAGCACTTCCTCAAATGTGATACATGGAATACGTCGTGTACACCACTAAGTCTCTCGGGCAACTCCACTCTATACGCCATCCGCCCAATCCTTTCCTTAATAGGAAATGGCCCTACGAACCTTGGTGCTAACTTCCCAACGGATCCAAAGCGAACGACGTTCCATAATGGAGACATTTTGACAAAGACCATGTCCCCAACCTCAAACTCAAGATCTGACCTCCTCTTGTCCGCATAAGATTTCTGTCTATCTTGCGCCGCCTTCATCCTTCTTCGGATCAAATCAATCTTTCCGAAGTCTCTCTAACCATATCGGGCCCAAGCAAGATCTTATCTGTTGCTTCCCACCAACATGTAGGCGAACGACACGGTCGTCCATAAAGAGCTTCGAATGGTACCATGCCAATGCTAGACTGAAAGCTGTTATTATATGCGAATTCTACCAACGGAAGATGTTCCTCCCATGTACCTCCGAAATCTAAGACACATAACCTCAACAAGTCCTCTAGAATACGATTCACCCTCTCGGTCTGGCCGTCCGTCTGAGGATGATATGCAGTGCTCAAACATAACTGAGTCCCTACCGCCTCCTACAAGCTTCTCCAAAATTCACTAGTGAAAATAGGATCGCGGTCGCTCACTATGCTAGAAGGAACATCGTGCAAACGAACTATTTCTTGAATGTATACGGAGGATAACCATGGAGCAGTCCTCTTACTCTTCACGGGAATGAAATGGGCGCTCTTAGTAAGTCTGTCTACCACGACCCAAATACCCATATTACCCTTCCTCGATCTCGGTAATCCGTCAATAAAGTCCATCGAGACGCTTTCCCACTTCCATTGTGGGACCTCCAATGGATGAAGCAATCCACCGGGCTTCTTTTGCTCCGCTTTTACTTGTTGGCACACCAAGCATCTAGCGACATACTCAGCCACATCTTTCTTCATGCCGACCCAAAAGTAAACTCATATCATGTCCATGTACATCTTGTCTCCGCCGGGATGGATGGTCATCTTCAAATGATGTGCATCACCAAGAATGGTCTTCCTTAGGTCATCGTCTTTTGGTATACGAAGTCTACCGTCCCTACGTAACCAACCCTTATCATCTAGGGTATACCTACGGAGATGGCTCGATGACTCCCCTCCTTTGAGCTTTTCTACTAAATCAACCAACTGTGGGTCGTCTCACTGTGCCTCGCCAATCCGTCCCAAAAGCGTAGGTCTAACCTCTAAGGATGCTAGCAAACCAGGTACGAAGTCAATGGAAGGTGTAAAGTCAAACGAAGAGATGAACTCTAAACTTCGCCGCTCTACAAACAACGGACTTAAGGATAATATTTTTCTACTTAAGGCATCTGCCACTACGTTAACCTTACCAGGGGTATATGCTATCTCGAAGTCGTAGGATGCTAAGAACTCCATCCACCTTTGCTGCCTTAAGTTCAAGTCCTTCTGAGAGAATAAGTATTTTAGCGATTTGTGGTTAGTGAATAATTCGAATTTCTTGCCAAGAAGATAATGACGCCAATACTTAAGTGTGAAAACAATAGCGGCCAACTCTAGGTCATGTGTACGGTAATTTCTTTCATGCACTCTCAACTACCTTCCACCATAGGCTATTACCCTTCCCTCTTGCATTAGGACTGCGCCTAGTCCTGTCCTACAAGCGTCAGTATAAACGGTAAATGGCTTATTCCCATCTGGCAATGCTAAGACTGGGGCTGTGGTCAAAGCTCTCATTAAACGTTGGAACGCATCATCACAATCTACGTCCCACGTAAATACTAAGTTCTTCTTCATCAAGCGTGTTAATGGAGCTGATATTTTTGCGAAGTCTTTGATAAACTTCCTATAGTAGCCAGCCAACCCTAAGAAACTTCTCACCTCGGTAGCATTTTTAGGAACCTTCCAATCTTGGATGGCCACTATCTTCGCGGGATCCACGGCTATCCCTTCTTTGGAAACCACATGCCCTAAGAATCGCACTTCTTAACTCCAAAAGTGACATTTGGAAAATTTATCTTTAAGGCTATGCGCTCGAAGAGTCTCCAACACTTCCCTAAGATGTAGGGCATGCTCTTCTTCGCTCTTAGAAAAGTCAAGATGTCATCTACAAAGACTACCACGAATTTATTAAGGTACTCCCTAAACACCCTACTGTTAGATCAAAATTTGGACCTAAACCCAAATCGTTCTGATTCTTATAGAGTTTTAACTGAAGAATGAAGAAAAAGAAGAAAACACACAGAATTTATAGTGGTTCGGCGTTAACAAGCCTACGTCCACTTTATATGTTATTGATTATACTTTGAATGCTGGTACAATCAATGATTTCTCTCTAGCTCACTTTTACAATTGTGATTTCTCTCAGTAATCTAGTAATAAAACTGATAAGAAATGGTAGTATGACAATAATGGTGGAATCAGTCCTCAATATTGCCAAAAGGATCCTCAAAAATGCCAAGCTCCGGGCTATTTATAGCTGATTTTGTCAGGAGGATCGTGGTCACACGTGGCACGAATAATGAGAACATCGGATCGCATCGCAGCCGACGAAGAAATAGTCAAATTAGCCGTTACGGACAGGTGTCGCGATCCCCTTGAAAATCGGATCGAGAAAATGGGGAGAATCGGTCAAAATGACGGTTGGGGACACGTGTCGCTGGATCCGTGCATCTCGGATCGCCGAAGACTAGCTCGTGCTTGAACGGGTCAGGGTCTTCGCCGTGCATCAGGGGATCGGATCGGTCTATACTGGGCAGCAATGTTTGTACGGATCGAGTCGGATAGAGGTGATCGTTTCGCTGATGCAATGGGGACGATCCGATGAGGCGCGATCCAATGAGGGGCGATCCGATGGGGCGATCCGTTCCTTCATGTACTTAGGGAATGTAATTTCATACTTTCTTCTTGTGAATGAACCTGGGTGGCTTGGTCAAAAAGCTAGCCAACATTTTGCCCCTCGAAGTATGTTTTATCGATGATGGAACATGCTTCGAAGCTATAAAATCGTCTTTTCACAACGAGACGCAAATCAGTGAACAATTCCTTTTCTGGGATCTTTCAGAGTCTTCATCACTGAATCTGTCGGTCATTTATCGATTCGGATCGCATGCGTGAGTCACGGTCTATTAGCGAGTCATTCGCCTCGTTTTTTGGTGAGCACTTGGGCCTCTTCACGGAACGGAACGAGATGGGCTTCTCTTCGAGACGTGATGGGCTTTTGGTTCGCGGCCCGTCTATTTTCACGGATCGAATAAGACAAAAAAGGGGAGACAAACGGTCGCCCTTTTGCCTATATAAGTCGACCCTCCTCTCCACTTTCTTCCTTCTTCTCGCTTTTGTATCGTATCACCAGCTCCATTGAGGAAAAACCTTATTTTCGATTTCCAAATACTTGCTCGATTTCAAACTTTAAAAAGGTAACTAGACGATTTCTCTTAAGTTTCTACCATGTTCGCACTAGTTTAGAGAGTATGGACAGCGGGATTTTATAGGATTTGGTGAGAGTGGACGTAAGCGTGCCTGGTGCGAAGAGGAGAGTTGAGGAAGAAGAAGGAAGAGATGACCAGGTCGATTCGTGGGCGAGGTCTGAGTTCGGAGTGGTGGCGAGACGAGGGGGGAGGGTGCTGAACTGGAAAGTTGATTTGGGTAGCGGTTTGGATCGCGGAAATGACAAGGCTACGATTCGTGTGAGTGTCGGATCGCGGAGGTATCAGAGCTTCGGATCGTGGAGTATGGGGCGATGCAGATCGCCAAGAAGCCATCGCGATTCGTTCAGGATGAGTTGGTGCGCCTCACGGTTCGAAGCTTTTCCATAACCTGATATCCTTCCGCGTATCGAGTCCTTCACCACGATCCGTCCTCACTTCGCGATCCGAACCTGTCTTGCGATCCGATTGCTGACTAAATAATATGATGCGACTTTAACAAATCGATGAACAGTTAGGTTAGAGCCCTTGATACGAACATTCCAGATCGAACAACTGCATAATCTATCAATCGAACGATGACCAATGTCTAGATGATTTTATTGACCCTTGTACTTTTCTTTAATGCATGCACAAGCACACACACCGGCACTTGCACAAACGGGGGACGGGTAGTTTTAATCTCATTTTTCATGTTTTCTCGCCTAACAGTAATGTCGGATAATCAATCTTCTTCAAGATCCGTTACAGAAACGGAGTCCGAGGTTCCTGAGCAATACAACCCCGAGGTCCCTCCAATTAACCCAGGAGGTGAAGATTCTGGATCTGAATACGAGGCAACGGAATCGGATCCGTCTGAAAGTACTTCATCTAGTGAAGAGTCTGAGATAGACAGGCGAGCTCCCGACGTGATTCCTGGCGCGCTCGGGATAGAGAAATTTTCTGATTCTTTAGCATCTAAACTCGATGATATAAAGCTTAAAAGAATCTGCCTGAGACATGGGATTCCTTGGGATGATGTGAGGACACCCGATAGCGAAGATAGACCCCACTTAGCTCCGGAAGGGTATATGGCAGTCAGCCGAACCATGTGCTTGGTAGGAGCTATTCCTCCGTTTCCTCCAATTGTCATCGAGACTTTAAAATGACTGGGTATCGCTCCGATGCAGCTTCATCCTAATGCCTACGCATCTCTGTACACCCTATATATTGCATACGCAGAGATCCTACATACCGAACTCACATTTAGAGATCTAACATTCTTCTTTCTTTTCAAGCATCACTCCTCGGCAACCCCAAATTTCTCTTTCTTTGAATCGGTGGCGAATAGGAAGGTTCTGTATGACGGATACAGCAATATAGGGGATCCTAAGTCTGATTGGTTCTATATAAAGAAACAGGCCGGGTGCTCAAGAAGATGGCTTAAATCAAGTAAACTTTAATCTTTTGACTGAATATCTTGTTCAAGAAGCCGAAGCATTAACATTCACCCCCCTTTTTCTTTGTTTTAAACAGATCACGTCTTCCCAAAAACGGAGGGCCCGTTATACAATAATCGATTGTCTATCCTTCTACAAAGCAGATCCGACTTTCTAAGAATCAAAAAGTGTATCACTGAAGAGAATCTTCATAAGCATCATCTTCTGGATATAAGATTTGGACTTGGCACTGGCGGCAAACCCTATAGATACGTGCCCCCAACGGAGGGAGAGGGAACATCGCAGGCAGTAGAAACAACTAAATTTCGCAAGAGTCCTTCCCCGATAGTCATCCAAGACGATGAGGACCTGAACATATACAGAGGGGATAAGGCTCGTGGTGACAAGTCCAAGAAAATCCCAGTTTCTCCTCCGATCGAACCCGCTGCTCCCGATGATTTGACAGAAGAACAGTTATTCAACGAGTTGAGCAAAATTCCTCTGCCCGATGATGTATACACAGAGAGGGACTTTGAAAGGAATCCATTCTTCCCTGCTTCTGAAGAGACCATCGCTCCAACTAGAGAACAAGAAACTACTCAGATGAGCCTGTCTTCAGGCCCGGGTCTGTTAGGGGGAATTATATGGGATGCACAAATCACACACACTGTCTGACCCCGCACTCTTACATCGTCAGTATTCAAAGTTTTAATATGCTCTTTTCTCTTTTGCAGGAAAGATGTCCCGCAGGCGATCATATTCTTATCGTTCTCTTCGTGAGGGCACACCCAGTCTTCATCCGAGCACTGAGCGCTCTCGCGGCCCTTCTCACAAGCCGACTTCCTCGCAACCCCGGTCTCCACCGAAATTGACATCTGGCAAGCTTCCCAGTTATCCGGTAGTTCCTGCAGGGGGAAAACAACTTCCTAAAGCGCTAACTCCTCCGAAGAGTGCGCCCTCTCACAGCAGGCCGTCGAAAAGACATCACGAGTCTAAGGATAAAAGCAAGGATCTGAACAAAGATTCTGAGAAGGAGAGAAGTGACATTGTCTCTTCCAGCCAGCCAGAGTTAGCTGCCCCTGGGTCACGGGATTATATCCATGGTCCCGAGATTCAAGGGAGGCTGGAAAAGTTGCGGGAACAATTCCCCAACATCTTCCTTGAAAGGATGACGTTTGTTCTAGCTTTGGAGCCAGTTCCTAAGAACTGGGATAATGAAGTCATCGGGCACATTCGCCATGTAGCCAGACAGTATGAGATGATGAAGAAACATGCGGTCAATCTTTCAGAAGTCATCTGAACGCTCGAAATGGAAGCACATAGATCTAAAGCAAAACTTGATAACAACGAAAGGGCCAGGACAAAGATGGAGA
Organism: Allium sativum; assembly: GCA_030737875.1. Classification (NCBI taxonomy): domain Eukaryota; kingdom Viridiplantae; phylum Streptophyta; class Magnoliopsida; order Asparagales; family Amaryllidaceae; genus Allium; species Allium sativum. The sequence goes on from CM060926.1 coordinate 44,855,090, forward strand.
AGGACTTGGAAGATGCTCAATCCCAACTCGCCTTAGCGCGGAGAGATACTAAAAATTATAAGATCGAATTGGAGAATGCTAAGAAGCGCTTTCATTCGGAACTTGACTCCAATAGCCAAGAGAAGATGGCTTTAAAGAAGGAAGTAGAAGATCTCAAAACGTCCAACATTGAGTTGAAGACAGCACAAGGCCATTTTGAAGCTGAGAGAGCTGCTTGGGAGGCAGAAAAAGCAAGTTTGAAAGAAAGTTTAGCTTTGGCTGAAGCGGAAAAGGTGATTTTGAATGATCAAGTCGCGGATGCGGAGAGGCGCGCGGCTCTTGCCGAAAAGAATGTTGAAAGTGCCATCGAAATGGCTACTACTTCTAACAATAAGCTCCTCGAGAGAGAGAAGAATATCGAGGGGTTCGAAGAGATGATTTTTGACTTCCTGGTCCAAGTCCTCAAAACCCGCAACATCTCGTGGATCCCGGATTACCACGTTACTTTAGCCAATTTATGGGATGCCATCGTTGAGGGTGAGAAGCAGAGATTGGGAGTCGAAGAAATTGATGAAGATGAGTTGATGAAGAGCATCTTGAGGGATAACGAGCCCAAGGACCTGGCAGAAGGTCGTCGTCTGATTCAAGCGGAAATGGAAAAGGAGAGGGCCCTGGCTAAGGGTAAAGGTAAAGCTGACAAAGGTTCGAGTTCAGCCGTGGAGCCCAAGACCTCCGGAATTGAGGAATACCATCCTGATGATCCACTAATCCCTTTGGGCCTAACTCCTGTGGTTGTTGGTGCCCCTGCAGCTACCCAAGAAGGAGGATCTGCGGAAGGTATCTCCCTTTTTTTTCCCACAATTTGTCAAAGCAATTGTGAATTGCCGCCGCCTGGTAGAGCAAACAATTGAATTAGTAACATGTGTTCCTCATAATACAGGTAGCGAGCCCATCGACAAGGGTGTTGAAAAAGGGAAAGAGGCGGAGATGGAGGTCGTCTCGCCAGGTGCCGGTGTTGATATATCGAAGCAGGCTGAGGATAGAACAAAAGAGAAAAGCGTCCTGGCACCCAGTGCTGATGTTTCCAAGGATGCTGAAACCATCGAGGCCTTGAAAGACATGGATGGGCGCCATGTAGAGGATGAGGAGGATATCATTGATGCCAAAGAAACCGAAGACGATGACGACGAAACTTTGGCCAGCAGAAAACCTAGGCAGGAAAAGGAGATGGCTTTGAAGATGGTGGGACAAGAACCTCTGAACATAGTCCCTATCGCGGAACTTGATCCCAAAACTGGGATGATTTTGAAAATCCAGCCCAAATCCATCAGCAGACAACTTCATTTTGCGAATCCTGATGATTTCCCGGCTTCCCTTACTGATAAAAAGAAGAGAAAGGAGGCGGAAGAGGAATCTTCTGAAGAGTCGGATGTTCCTCTCATAGATAAAAGGAAGAGGAAGAAAGGAGATCAATCCGACGCTGACAAGGCGAAGCTGGAGAAACAGAAGCAGGAGAAGAGGTCAAAGCGTAAATAGGATATTGTCGCTAGTTTATATTTTGTCTTTAGGTTTTCCACTGGCCAGGAAGTGTAATTATGAGACTGGCCCTCACTTTTGTTTTCTAGGTTATTTTTCACTTTGTAGGCTTGCAGTATATAAAGGAAAGTTTATCTCTTTTTGCATCATTGTATACCTGTATTCAAATAAACTTTCCATGTCTAGTCATAGACCATCTAATTATAACTACAAATTAGTCAAACAACAGAAAGAAAATTTAAAAAAATTCGTGCTGCATTGCTGCATTAAAGTTCATGTGTATATGCATATGGCCCTCAACCAATCGTCAATGTAGCGCTTAACTAGGGCTTATTAAAGATTGATTAGCATTATTCGCATGTTGCCCCCTATTTCTAAATATGGGGGACTTAGAAAATTTCATAAGATAACTGTTCTTGTGGTACTGAACTTCTGGCACCTTTCTCAGTGCTTAATCATAGACTCCTTTATACTCTCCTGGTGGTCGCCGAGGTTAGAGTTCAAATTCAATAGTCCAGTCGGTCCTTGTTCCTTCAGTAGGGAAGGAGTTCTTTCTCAGCGCTTACTCGGAGACGCTTTTATGCTCTCCCTCTCTCTGGAGGGTTAGATTTCGAGCTCAGCAATTTAATCGCTCCCCGATCCTTCAGCGGGGAAGGAGCTCTTTCTCAGCGCTCAATCGGAGACGCTTTTATACTCTCTCTCTCTCTGGAGAGTTAGAGTTCGAGCTCAGCAATTCAATCGCTCCCCGGTCCTTCAGCGGGGAAGGAGCTCTTTCTCAGCGCTCAATCGGAGACGCTTTTATACTCTCTCTCTCTCTCTCTGGAGAGTTAGAGTTCCGTCAAGGCGGTTCCGATCATGGTACACCGCCATGACTTATGGACATCGGCTTCATGTCCGTTACGCTCTCTCTCGGCTCTGGAGAGTTAGAGCGCTATCAACGATATAATTTACTTTATTGCATCCTCAGAATTTTGACTTGTGATTACATTCCATTCTGATGGGAGGCATTTATGATTATATGCTTCTGGGATCGTTGCATTATTCACAGCAATTTCCATAAAAATAAAAAGGCAGATAAATAAAGGTGCAATAAAGGTAAATGACACACAATATTTTTATAGTGGTTCGGTCGAATCATGACCTACGTCCACTTTATAATTTTTTGCTTTAAGAAATCAGACTATTCTAGGCAAGTCGTGCCTTGTACATGGTTCTTAACAAAGCAAAAGAACAGATTTGAAATTTTTATGTTAAGTATGGCCGTAAATGTTGGGCATTCCACACTCTGGGGATTTCCTTTCCATCTACGGTTGCCAGCTTGAAGGTTCCATTATCAAGCTTGCTCAGAATGGAATACGGTCCTTCCCACTTCACTCCCATATGAGTTGGGGGTGGAAAGACACGTTTCAGAACCAAGTCTCCGGGTTCCCAGGTTCGGGCTCGAACCTTTTTGATGTAGTATCAAGCGACCTGTTGTTTGCATCTCAAGGCACGCAGGTCTGCTTCACCCCTCTTTTCTTCAATCATATCTAGCGACTCAAGGAGCAATTCGTTATTAGTCATCGGATCATAATAAGTCACTCGGCGAGAAGGTACCTTTATCTCAACCGGGATGACTGCCTCCGTTCCAAAAGCAAGGGAGAAGGGGGTATGTCCTGTTGCCGATTTATACGTTGTCCTGTAAGCCCATAGTGCCAAGGGCAATTCATCAGCCCACATGGCTTTGGCCCGCTTCAGTCTTCTTTTCAGAATGGACTTAATCACTTTATTCGCCGCTTCGACATGTCCGTTCGATTGCGGGTGTGCCACAGAGGTGTACCGTTCCTCAATATGGTATTTCTGGCAGAAGTTTCTGAGTTCAGTGCTATCGAACTGAGTTCCGTTATCCATTATCACAATCTTTGGAATCCCAAATCGACAGATGTAACGACCCAGAAAATCTGAACCAATTTAAAAATTTTAAATTGGCTAAAATAATGGATTTTAAATATTTAAAATAAATATTTTAGCTAATGGAAATGAAAAGTTAGTAGAATCGACAATTGAAAATGAATATAATCAATTATAATTATAAACAGGGCTTGAAAAGGCGCTGTAGTTTCAAAAATCGAATTCAAACTTTGTCGGAGTGTACCGGGTGCAAAACAATCCGGATTTTAGTGAAACCAAAAATATTTAAATCTGTTAGTGAATACCTTTCTAACGAAGTTGAAAAATCGAATTTTCATAGCGGAAAGCAAAAGTTATGGCCGAATGAATTTTCGGAAGGGTCGATATGGAATTTATATAGCCCGTGAAGTTGGCCATTTTGCATACGACCTCGGAATTCGACGAAACCACTTTTGTTGGGTCCGAGATGTGAAGTTATTGCTAGATTTCAAATTTCATAATTTTTGAAGCTAATATGTGAGCATGGCAAAAGAAAATGTGTTTTGGTCAATTACAGTTAAATTGGATCGACCAAAAATGGGCCTTTTTGCAAACGGTCTCAGAATTCGACGAAACTAGTTTTGTTGGGACCGTATCGTCAAAACATAGCTAGATTTATTTTTCTGGAATTTTTCGAATCAGTTTGTGGCCCTGGCAAATTGAAATGTACGTTCAAATTAAATCTTGAATGTTTTATATTTTGATTTGAATGGAAACTGACTGAAACAGTCGAATGGGCCTACGAAACATATCCCATTGTGTTCGGAATGGGGGTAAAACGCTAGGGACGACAGTCGTTGGGTTGGATTTCGAGTTCGTCCAAGAAAACCCCAATTTTTGAATTTAATATAGCACCGGCCAATAGGATTTTTATTTCATTAATTTAAAAATATAAAAAAAAATAAAAAACCCCTCGTTCCCTCTCAGCGACCGACGAACTCCGATACTCCACCTTCTCTCCTCCCCCGCCGCCGCCATAGCCCACGCCAGCGACCGCCACCACCCGGATCCGACTCGCCTCCCTCCCCTCTTCACATCCGACCAGGCCTCGACCCTCCAAGCCCCGCCAGCGTCGCGAATCGTGCCTCTGAAGTGGCCGACTTTGAGTCGCCGCCGTAGGCCGGATCCGCCATCGAGTTGGACGAGGCTGGTGGCGCAGGGAAGCTCTCTCGGAGCTCTTCGACGCTGGATGATCTGATCATGGCAAGACTTCGCGGTTTGAATGAGATTTCAAAACCTAGTTTTGAGCCATTAAAGAAGTATACGGCTGAATTAAACCTTCGTGATTTTAACACCTTAAAAGTGTTGCAAACTTTGAAAAAAACATATCTTTTTCATATGTTGATGAAATTCAGTGAAACAAGAGACGCCGGGACCGTGAGGACGCCTTCTACACTTTAGAAGAGACCGCATATTTTTCTGAGCCTTCTGCTATTTTTGGTGGAGAGGAACCCAATGTGAGATTTCTAATTTATAAACTATATGGAAAACGACGATGTATAAATTATATAGTCGATGTATGAGTTATATTAGCGTTGTACACCTCTTGTATAAGCGTTGTATAAGTTGTATGTTCGATGTATAAGTTATATATGCGTTGTAAAAATTATATATGTGTTGAAATAAAAGTGAATTGCTATATATAAATATATATATATATATATACACGCCCCTCGTCCACAAACCATGGACGATATTTATTGGTTGAGATTGTTGTGAAAATTGATTGATAGCGAATGGTTGTTTGGGATTGTTTGTGGTTGATATTGATTGATTGTGGTTGAAAAATACCCGTTTGTGGTTGAGAAATATTTGGTTGAAACCACATAGGATTAGTTTGTGGAAATGAAATAAATATATACATGCCGCCTGCGTGCGAACTAGATGCATGATCCCCATTGTCAAAAACCGCGAGGTTTTAAGGTAGAGCGAGGAGCCGTGCTTGGGACGGTCCCGATTTTAACTACCCTGCCGTTATGCTGCCGAAATTTTGAATAATATTCATGTGTTTGAATTATTTTCATTTGCTAAAACTATATTTATTCATTGAATAGAAAACCTTCATGTGTTGAATCGATATTCATTCGTTGATTAGAAATTCATGTGTTGAATGGTATTCGCGTTTTAAATATAAAAATCACATTTTTATCTATATATAGAAACTATAGAAAACCTTCATGTGTTGAATCTATATTCATTCGTTGATTAGAAATTCATGTGTTGAAGGGTATTCGCGTTTTAAATATAAAAATCACATTTTATCTATATATAGAAACTATAGAAAACCTTCATGTGTTGAATCGATATTCATTCGTTGATTTGAAATTCATGTGTTGAATGGTATTCATATTTTGAAATAAATTGTTTGATAATAAAAATCACCTTTTATCGACTATATGAACTGTGTAAAATAATCTCGTTTTGAAAGAAATTGTTTTATAAGAAAAATCCTATTTTTATTACCAATATGAAATATATAAAATAATAGTGTTTTGAAATGAGTTGTTTTACAATAAAAATCACATTTTTATTATATGCATGAATCGTTGAAATGTGAAGTGTTAAAAATAGCCACTTGTTCAAATAAATATATATGAGTTGAAATATTCATTAATTAGCTAATGATATGATTTGTACCTATGTATGTAACATTAGAATGAATGGTGTTTTTAAACCAAATAGAAATCAAATATGAAGTTGAATAGAAAATGATAAATGATAAGAACTATATATATGTACATGCATATTCACTGAACAGGTTATAGCAAAGGGGCTAGAGAAGAGGAATAAAATTTTGTGCCCGACAAATAGGTACACATTTATTGTTTTGTTTGGGTGATGATTTTATGAGCCTGTTGGCTAGCCGCTTGGCTTTTCCTTTTTCTTTTTGAGATTAGAAGGACCGGGGAAGCTATTTGAGATTTCCCGATGCTCCCGGTGCAGGGGAGGTTATGGCAAAATTTTCCAAAATTTTAAGGCGTTAGTGAAATATTTGAAGTGAAAACGATATTGAAATCATTGAATGAACTATATTTATATAAATATATAAATATAAATAAAATTAAAATGAAAGGAGGCCGTGCAGTTCGTATTTTGAAACCGTGATTTCAAACAACTAGTGCGGGAAATCCGACCATTGGATTTTCCCGAAACCGCAACCATCGGGTTCGCCTTGGAAATATCTTTCCAACGGCACCAACCTTGTAAAAATCCAACGGTTGGATTGTCTGGAATGTTTAATTCAAATCTAAAGAAAAATAGCGCCAGAAATGATTATATTTATATATATATATATAAATATAATTATATTTAATCGAATAACGACGCTGCAGTTCTTATTTTGAAATCGAAACTTCAAACAATTGTACCGGGAGATCCGACCGTCGGATTTTCCTGAAACTGGAACCGTTGGATTCGTTTTGAAAAGACCTTTCTAATGATGTAAATTGTGTGAAGATCCAACGGTTAGATTTCCATATATGTGTAAATCAAATCTAAAGAAAAATAGCGCCACAGCCGCGTTATGGCCCGAAGCGTCGTTTTAAATAAATTGGCTATTTTAAAATAAATAAAAATAGCGATAAATCGTTATAAAATACCATAAACAATATGGAATGGAAATAGACTGAATTTGCTCGATTTATGTGGTATTTGATGGTTGTATGTGTTTGGTGTGAAAATTACATTAAAGAACAAAATTGGTGTTGTCGAATAATTTAACCATTGAAATAAATTGATTTGAAATTCTAAATACACGTGAATTATTTGAAAAGGCCGGGTTAATTCTCATTTCAAATAATTGACCGACGATTGAAATTTGAAGATGAAGACGATGGTCGAAGACCAGAGATCTTCACCTCGTTTGGATGGTAACCGAGGTCCTGATTGGGAGGCATCCCGAAATATGGATAATGAGTGGTGATCGTCCAGACGTACGTGGTGATCGAAGGGTTTGCGAGGTATTTAGTGCCTCCGGTTTCGTTCAGACCCAGAACGGACTTGTAGATGGACTGTGTGTCTGACATTGGATTTTATTCTGTGTTGATTGATCTCTATTAAATATACATCTGTTTGGCGGCGAAGAATTTATTCTTTTGCTTAACGCCCTTCTCTGAAACGCACGAGCTCAGAGTTTGTATATCGACGGACATCAGTCGCATGGCATGAATTGCCTGTGTGGCATGCTAAGATGCAGTGATCAGGGCTTCTGTTGAAAAGCAAAGTCTTGTGGTGATGATCAAAGCACCGCCTGTGTGGCGTAGCTTTGTGTATAACGTGAAATCGCGAGCCTCACACCCCGGTATGAACCAGAAACGGGAGAAGGACCTCAGGGAGGGCATGCGTTTCTTTCTAGCTAGGGTGGTGTCAGTGACCTACCAGCCCTGACATTTATATACTTTTCACCTATGTGGTTGTTGCTGTTGCGAGGCGCCTCGGTTTGGTCGGACGATCCGGGTCCGATGGAGTCATTCGTTGGCTCATTTACGCCCCAAAGGGCGGGGAAACGTATTGTTCAGGCACTATAATCCACATCGATGGACCGGCCCTGTCGCTCCAAGGGGCAGTTGCGGCTGTTCCTGTGGCTCGGGCTAGAGAGTCACGAATTCGGTAAGGACTATCTTTTGCCTTGGTTCAGGACGGAAATCCAATTTCCAAATACGACATCGTGCGGTTTTGATTGTATATATATATATATATATATATATATATATATATATATATATATATATATATATATATGGCGACATGATATATGGTACCCATGCCGTCTATGATTGATAGTTATGATTGAAATTGTTTTGAAACATATAAACACTAGTCATAATATCAAATGCTTTTGTTTTATTCGTATCAATCATATTTTGGCCATTATAAGGTAAAACTCTATCCTCCGGTTTGTGTTGCATTGTGTGATGGGAACTGAGTCTTATAATGGCTTCATTTTTATAAAATGCATTGCGTTGTTTTGAAAGAAAGATTTGCTTTAAAGCACTGGCAATCCAATGGAGTAAACCCGTTCCACGAAAGTGGCGTGGTCCTGTGATTGGCCATATTATATATGTGTTGAGTAGATTTCTCATACCAGTCCCATGACTGACTCGTAGTTTGTTTCACTTTCAAACTCGGGTGCCCCTTTTTCTACACGGGCAGCCTTGTATTCAGGTTTAGCTGGTTCTTTCTGGATAGCTGGAGCTAAAGATGGATTCTATTATTTATCTCTTTTTATGCTGTTCAGCTCCTATTGTACATATTTTGTTTGTTTCCGCTGTAGACATTTATGTATAGCTGAACTGTATTTGTACTAAGTAAGATCCTGTATACTGTGTAACTCTGATGAATTACTTTTATCCAGTATATTCTATTGTTCATTATCTGGTGTATTTTATTATTCTGTTCTGCTATTATCTGTTCCTGTGTTATATTCCAAAGATAACCCTTGTCTCCGTCAGTACGGGTTTTGGGGTCGTCTCAACGTGGTATCAGAGCTTTGGTTAAGCTTAGTTCTAGAATATAACATATGAACAAACTCGTCAGAAATAGAACCAGTAGTGTTCTAGGACGGGTAACTCATTACCGATAGGATCCGTAATATCCTAGTATGAGTAGTAGAATGAAACAACACCTAGATAGACACATTTACATTCAAGTATTTGTCTCTATATTTTAAAATACCTTTTCTGTGACCTGACGCTTGATCTGCCATTTGCAGAAGTACTAGAAAATGAGTGTCAGAAACATAAGGAATACAGAACCGGATATTGAGGCCCTATTAATCAAGTATCGAAATATGGGTGGAATACCGTTCTCTGGTGAAGAATCTATTATGAAGACACAGGCTTGGATTCGTTTGGCTGAAAAGATCTTTGATGGTTTAAAGTTGAGGGATGACCAGAAAAGATTACTGGCCTCCTGGGCACTCAAAGATGAAGCTTTGTTCTGGTGGGATTCTGTTATTAAGGATAATCCAGAAGGTGATATCACTTGGGATAGATTCAAAGTGATTTTCTTGGAAAGATTTACTCCTCCCGAAGCAACTGAGCGATTATGCGATGAATTTTCTTATCTGATACAAGGAGACATGACCATTCCCGAATATCATAAGAAATTTAATGAACTTTCTCACTTTGCTCCTCATCTAATTCAAAATCTGAAGAGGAAGAATTTGAGATTTATCAATGGGCTTCAAAGGAAATACCAGAATAAAGTATTGGGGCATGTGAAGCTTCCTTTTTCAGAAATGATTTATATGGCTTATCAATATGAAGATCTAGATAAGAAAGGTATGCTACAGTACGAAGAGGAAGTCAGCTCTAGAAATAAAATTGAGTCTGAAACTGATTATCCTGAGGCAAGTACAATGTCTGAGATCAGTAAGAAGGCCAGTGCCAAGAGAAAAAGGGCCAAATCTGAGAAGAAACCAGTAACGACAACTGTATGCTCTAACTGCAATAAGCAAGGACATCTCTCGATAAGTTGCCGATCTCTAAAGAAACAAAGAAAGGAAGGATCTAAGTCTATTAAGAAGTTTCAAGAGACTAGAGAATGCAGCATTTTCCATCGGTTTGGCCATGTAAAACAGGATTGCCGGCTGTTAAAGGCAACCAAGGAGGCTCAAATAAATGAAGTAGCAGAAACCTCAGCACCCTCAGATAGTCAGGGAAGGTCTGATGTTTTAGAAGGCACGCTTACTGTCAAAAACATTCCAGTTAAAGTATTGTTTGACACAGGCGCGTTGCGAAGCTTTATTTCAAAGAGTGCCGCAAAGAAACTAGATTTGAACTTGAGGAAGCTCAAGGAACCAATGACTGTCCAGAATCCGGTCGGGGGTTCTATCAATCTCAGTTGAATTTGTGCAGTACCTGTCTCCTTTTCTTGCTATAAATTCCCTATTATCTCTATCGTCATGAATTTTAATGAATTCGATATCATTCTGGGATTGGATTGGCTAACCAAATATGAAGCGGTGGTTAGATGCGCCGAGAGAGTGGTTAAAGCAAAAGCCCAATCGGGGAATTATATAACCATACCATGTGAAGGCCCAACTTCGAATAGAAAGGACTTCTGGGCAGCTTTGAAAGTTTCTCCATCCCAAATGGAAAATGTCCCGGAAATCACAGAGAATATACCCGACCTGGTGAAAGATATTCCTGTCGTCAAGAACTATGCGGATGTGTTCGAAGAAGTTGTTCGCTTACCTCCGCAGAGAGAAATAGATTTCAAAATTGCTTTGATTCCCAATGCAAGGCCGGTAGTTCACGCTATTTGAAGGATGTCCTTGAAAGAGAAGGAGGAATTAGACAATCAAACAAGACAGCTAGTATGGAAAGGTCTGATCAGGCCTAGTTTCTTTGATTGGGGAGCAGTAGTGGTGTTTGTCCCAAAATCTGACGGTACTCTACGTCTATGTGTGGATTATCGTGATCTGAACAAACAAACAATAAAGAACAAATATCCATTACCGTGGATTGATGATTTTTTGGATCGATTAAATGGAGCACAAGTATTTTCACGAATGGACCTAGCTACAGGCTTCCATCAACTTCGAATTGCCGAAGAGTGTGTTCCAATGATAGCATTCAGAGGTCCCGACTTATTCTACGAGTGGTTAGTAATGCCGTTCGGCTTATGTAACGCTCCAGCTTACTTCGTCGATCTAATGAATAGAGTGTTCAGAGGAGTTTTGAATAAATTTGTTCTGGTTTTTATTGATGATATTCTAATCTTCTCTAAATCAAAGGCCGAACATGAAAAGCATCTGGAACAGGTTCTAGAAATTCTCAGACGGAATGTATTAAAAGCCAAATTTTCCAAATGTATCTTCTGGCAAGATGAAGTAAAATTTCTAGGCCACGTCGTATCGAAAGAAGGAATTGCTGTGGATCCAAGCAAAATCACAGCTATTCAAAATTGGAAACAGCCCAGCACCCCCACTGAAGTTCGTAGTTTTCTTGGATTGGCTAGCTATTACCGGAAGTTCGTTAAAAACTTTTCGAAGATATCTGGTCATTTAACGAAGCTTACAAAGAAGCATTCTAAATTCAAGTGGACTCCAGAAAGTGAGGAGGCTTTTGAGGAGCTAAAGTTAAGATTGACAACTGCTCCAGTGTTAACCGTCATCGATGGCAACCAAGATCTAAAAGTCTGGACTGATGCTTCTAGAGAAGTCCTTGGCGCAGTGTTAATGCAAAGAGGCCAAGTGATTGCTTATGCTAGCCGTCAATTGAAGCCACACGAGAAGAACTACGTAACTCATGATCTTGAGTTATTGGCTATAGTTTTCGCCTTGAAAATCTGGAGACACTATCTTCTAGGTGAGAGGTTTGAACTGTTTACAGATCACCAGTCGCTAAAGTACCTGTTCACTCAGAAAGACCTGAATTTAAGGCAGCAACATTGGCTGGAGTTTCTTGCAGCATATGATTTTGAAATTCTATACACTCCAGGGAAAGCCAATGTCGTGGCCGATGCGTTAAGCCGAAAGAATGAAATGGTCGCCAGTTTTATTATCACGACTTCTTTGCTAGATAAAATATCTGCTCTTCAGGAGGATGATCACTTCATTCAGAAGATCAGAGAGATAATTCAACAAGGCGAACCCTCGAGTTTTCAAGTGGATAATGATGGAATTCTAAGGCTCAAAGGTCGAATCTGTGTCCCTAACATTCCTGAGCTTCGGAAGGAAGTACTGGATGAATTCCACAAGTCAAAACTCAGTATCCATCCGGGAGTAAGCAAAATGTATAATGACATTAAACGCACTTTCTGGTGGAAGTCGATGAAAAGAGACATTTCTTTATATGTCAGCCGATGCCCTACTTGCCAGCTAGTCAAGAGCGACCAGCAGAAATTGGCTGGATTATTACAACCGCAAGAAGTTCCTGGCTGGAAGTGGGAACATATTTCTATGGATTTCATTGATGGTCTGCCCAGAACCAGAAAAGGAAATGACAGTATTTGGGTGATCGTAGATCGCTTCATGAAGACCGCCCATTTCATACCTGTCAGATCTAACAGAACTGCTCAGAGTCTGGCGCAGATATACTTCAGGGAAATAGTTAGACTACATGGAGTGCCGCTCAGTATAGTCAGTGATAGAGATACAATATTTACTAGCAAATTCTGGGAGGCATTTCAAGTCGAGCTGGGAACGAAGTTGAACTTGAGCACCGCTTATCATCCTCAGACAGACGGTCAGACTGAGAGGGTGAATCGCATTTTAGAAGATCTATTGCGGGCTTGTGTTCTAGATTTCGGTGGATCATGGGAAGACCATCTGCATTTGGCTGAATTCTCTTATAACAACAGCTACCAGGCGAGTCTGACAATGTCGCCATTCGAAGCATTATACGGTAGACCGTGCCGATCTCCTGCTTGTTGGGTCGAACCTGGAAATAGACTTGTGTTAGGGCCTGATATGATTCGCGAAGCTGCCGACAAAGTCGATTTAATTAAGAAGCGATTACTCGCTGCTCAAAGCCGACAAAAGAGCTATGCCGATAGAAGAAGAAGAGATATATCCTTTGCTGTTGGCGACTATGTATATTTGAAGGTATCGCCGATGAGAGGAGTAATCCGGTTCAGTAAAACTGGAAAGTTAGCGCCCAAATTTATTGGTCCGTTTCCTATTCTGGAACGGATCGAAACTCTCGCTTATAGGGTCAAACTGCCTGACTGGTTGCCTGGAGTTCATGATGTATTTCACATATCTCAACTTCGAAAGCACGTTCATGATCCAGACTTGATCATGGAAGAAGCAGCTCAACATGACATTGAAATAACCCCAGAATTAGCTGTGAGAAGAGAGCCGCTAAAGATAATAGGCAAAGAAACCAAAGAGCTGAGGAATAAGAAGGTTCGCTTAGTCAAAGTGCAATGGAGTGGAGATCCGCGAGATTGTACTTGGGAAACTGAGGAGAGCATTCAGAAAGCCTATCCTAGATGCCGAGTAGATATCTCTGATTGACTCCGGTGCAAGGTGCATTTACCCTACTTGCATTACCATTTAATTCTCTACTCTGTTGTTATTTTCTTTTCATGGATGTGCACTTTTAAATTCTATAGGCTGAATGATTTTGAAAAGAGTATGGAGGTTGATCAGTATATTTTTGAAAGGTTAAAACGATTTGATTGTTGGTTGTGTTGTGTGATTGTAGATTTGTCAAACCACTTTCGACTTTGTTCCTTTTCGGGGACGAAAAGTTTTAAGTGGGGGAGATTGTAACGACCCAGAAAATCTGAACCAATTTAAAATTTTTAAATTGGCTAAAATAATGGATTTTAAATATTTAAAATAAATATTTTAGCTAATGGCAATGAAAAGTTAGTTGAATCGACAATTGAAAACGAATATAATCAATTATAATTATAAACAGGGCTTGAAAAGGCGCTGTAGTTTCAAAAATCGAATTCAAACTTTGTCGGACTGTACCGGGTGCAAAACAATCCGGATTTTAGTGAAACCAAAAATATTTAAATCCGTTAGTGAATACCTTTCTAACGAATCTGAAAAATCAAATTTTCATAGCGGAAAGCAAAAGTTATGGCCGAATGAATTTTCGGAAGGGTCGATATGGAATTTATATAGCCCGTGAAGTTGGCCATTTTGCATACGACCTCGGAATTCGACGAAACCACTTTTGTTGGGTCCAAGATGTGAAGTTATTGCTAGATTTCAAATTTCATAATTTTTGAAGCTAATATGTGAGCATGGCAAAAGATAATGTGTTTTGGTCAATTAAAGTTAAATTGGATCGACCAAAAATGGGCCTTTTTGCAAACGGTCTCAGAATTCGACGAAACTAGTTTTGTTGGGACCATATCGTCAAAACATAGCTAGATTTATTTTTCTGGAATTTTTCGAATCAGTTTGTGGCCCTGGCAAATTGAAATGTACGTTCAAATTAAATATTGAATGTTTTATATTTTGATTTGAATGGAAACTGACTGAAACAGTCGAATGGGCCTGCGAAACATATCCCATTGTGTTCGGAATGGGGGTAAAACGCTAGGGACGATAGTCGTTGGGTTGGATTTCGAGTTCGTCCAAGAAAACCCCAATTTTTGAATTTAATATAGCACCGGCCAACAGGATTTTTATTTCATTAATTTCAAAATATTAAAAAAATAAAAAACCCCTCGTTCCCTCTCAGCGACCGACGAACCCCGATACTCCACCTTCTCTCCTCCCCCGCCGCCGCCACAGCCCATGCCAGCGACCGCCACCACCCGGATCCGACTCGCCTCCCTCCCCTCTTCACATCCGACCAGGCCTCGACCCCCCAAGCCCCGCCAGCGTCGCGAATCGTGCCTCTGAAGTGGCCGACTTTGAGTCGCCGCCGTAGGCCGGATCCGCCATCGAGTTGGACGAGGTTGGTGGCGCAGGGAAGCTCTCTCGGAGCTCTTCGACGCTGGATGATCTGATCGTGGCAACACTTCGCGGTTTGAACGAGATTTCAAAACCTAGTTTTGAGCCACTAAAGAAGGTATAAGGCTGACCTTCGTGATTTTAACACCTTAAAAGTGTTGCAAACTTTGAAAAAACATATCTTTTTCATATGTTGATGAAATTCAGTGAAACAAGAGACGCCGGGACCGTGAGGACGCCTTCTACACTTTAGAAGAGACCGCATATTTTTCTGAGCCTTCTGCTATTTTTGGTGGAGAGGAACCCAATGTGAGATTTCTAATTTATAAACTATATGGAAAACGATGATGTATAAATTATATAGTCGATGTATGAGTTATATTAGCATCGTACACCTCTTGTATAAGCGTTGTATAAGTTGTACGTTCGATGTATAAGTTATATATGCGTTGTAAAAATTATATATGTGTTGAAATAAAAGTGAATTGCTATATATAAATATATATATATATATATATACGCCCCTCGTCCACAAACCATGGACGATATTTATTGGTTGAAATTGTTGTGAAAATTGATTGATAGCGAATGGTTGTTTGGGATTGTTTGTGGTTGATATTGATTGATTGTGGTTGAAAAATACCCGTTTGTGGTTGAGAAATATTTGGTTGAAACAACATAGGATTAGTTTGTGGAAATGAAATAAATATATACATGCCGTCTGCGTGCGAACTAGACGCATGATCCCCATTATCAAAAACCGCGAGGTTTTAAGGTAGAGCGAGGAGCCGTACTAGGGACGATCCCGGTTTTAACTACCCTGCCGTTATGTTGCCGAAATTTTGAATAATATTCATGTGTTTGAATTATTTTCATTTGCTAAAACTATATTGATTCATTGAATAGAAAACCTTCATGTGTTGAATCGATATTCATTCGTTGATTAGAAATTCATGTGTTGAATGGTATTCGTGTTTTAAATATAAAAATCACATTTTTATCTATATATAGAAACTATAGAAAACCTTCATGTGTTGAATCGATATTCATTCGTTGATTAGAAATTCATGTGTTGAAGGGTATTCGCGTTTTAAATATAAAAATCACATTTTATCTATATATAGAAACTATAGAAAAACTTCATGTGTTGAATCGATATTCATTCGTTGATTTGAAATTCATGTGTTGAATGGTATTCATATTTTGAAATAAATTGTTTGATAATAAAAATCACCTTTTATCGACTATATGAACTGTGTAAAATAATCTCGTTTTGAAAGAAATTGTTTTATAAGAAAAATCCTATTTTTATCACCAATATGAAATATATAAAATAATAGTGTTTTGAAATGAGTTGTTTTACAATAAAAATCACATTTTTATTATATGCATGAATCGTTGAAAAGTGAAGTGTTAAAAATAGCCACTTGTTCAAATAA
The DNA here is from genome assembly GCA_030737875.1 of Allium sativum. Taxonomy (NCBI): domain Eukaryota; kingdom Viridiplantae; phylum Streptophyta; class Magnoliopsida; order Asparagales; family Amaryllidaceae; genus Allium; species Allium sativum. The sequence goes on from CM060926.1 coordinate 44,871,338, forward strand.
ATATATATGAGTTGAAATATTAATTAATTAGCTAATGATATGATTTGTACCTATGTATGTAACATTAGAATGAATGGTGTTTTTAAACCAAATAGAAATCAAATATGAATTTGAATAGAAAATGATAAATGATAAGAACTATATATATGTACATGCATATTCATTGAACAGGTTATAGCAAAGGGGCTAGAGAAGAGGAATAAAATTTTGTGCCCGACAAATAGGTACACATTTACTGTTTTGTTTGGGTGATGATTTTATGAGCCTGTTGGCTAGCCGCTTGGCTTTTCCTTTTTCTTTTTGAGATTAGAAGGACCGGGGAAGCTATTTGAGATTTCCTGATGCTCCCGGTGCAGGGGAGGTTATGGCAAAATTTTCCAAAATTTTAAGGCGTTAGTGAAGTATTTGAAGTGAAAACGATATTGAAATCATTGAATGAACTATATTTATATAAATATATAAATATAAATAAAATTAAAACGAAAGGAGGCCGTGCAGTTCGTATTTTGAAACCGTGATTTCAAACAACTAGTGCGGGAAATCCGACCATTGGATTTTCCCGAAACCGCAACCGTCGGGTTCGCCTTGGAAATATCTTTCCAACGGCACCAACCTTGTAAAAATCCAACGGTTGGATTGTCTGGAATGTTTAATTCAAATCTGAAGAAAAACAGCGCCAGAAACGATTATATATATATATATATATATATATATAATTATATTTAATCGAATAACGACGCTGCAGTTCGTATTTTGAAATCAAAACTTCAAACGATTGTACCGGGAGATCCGACCGTCGGATTTTCCCGAAACTGGAACCGTTGGATTCGTTTTGAAAAGACCTTTCTAATGATGTAAATTGTGTGAAGATCCAACGGTTAGATTTCCATATATGTGTAAATCAAATCTGAAGAAAAACAGCGCCACAGCCGCGTTATGGCCCGAAGCGTCGTTTTGAATAAATTGGCTATTTTAAAATAAATAAAAATAGCGATAAATCGTTATAAAATACCATAAACAATATGGAATGGAAATAGACTGAATTTGCTCGATTTATGTGGTATTTGATGGTTGTATGTGTTTGGTGTGAAAATTACATTAAAGAACAAAATTGGTGTTGTCGAATAATTTAACCATTGAAATAAACTGATTTGAAATTCTAAATACACATGAATTATTTGAAAAGGCCGGGTTAATTCTCATTTCAAATAATTGACCGACGATTGAAATTTGAAAATGAAGACGATGGTCGAAGACCGGAGATCTTCACCTCGTTTGGATGGTAACCGAGGTCCTGATTGGAAGGCATCCCGAAATATGGATAATGAGTGGTGATCGTCCAGACGTACGTGGTGATCGAAGGGTTTGCGAGGTATTTAGTGCCTCCGGTTTCGTTCAGACCCAGAACGGACTTGTAGATGGACTGTGTGTCTGACATTTGATTTTATTCTGTGTTGATTGATCTCTATTAAATATACATCTGTTTGGCGGCGAAGAATTTATTCTTTTGCTTAACACCCTTCTCTGAAACGCACGAGCTCAGAGGTTGTATATCGACGGACATCAGTTGCATGGCATGAATTGCCTGTGTCGCATGCTAAGATGTAGTGATCAGGGCTTCTGTTGAAAAGCAAAGTCTTGTGGTGATGATCAAAGCACCGCCTGTGTGGCGTAGCTTTGTGTATAACGTGAAATCGCGAGCCTCACACCCCGGTATGAACCAGAAACGGGAGAAGGACCTCAGGGAGGGCATGCGATTCTTTCTAGCTAGGGTGGTGTCAGTGACCTACCAGCCCTGACATTTATATACTTTTCACCTATGTGGTTGTTGCTGTTGCGAGGCGCCTCGGTTTGGTCGGACGATCCGGGTCCGATGGAGTCATTCGTTGGCTCATTTACGCCCCAAAGGGCGGGGAAACGTATTGTTCAGGCACTATAATCCACATCGGTGGACCGGCCCTGTCGCTCCAAGGGGCAGTTGCGGCTGTTCCTGTGGCTCGGGCTAGAGAGTCACGAATTCGGTAAGGACTATCTTTTGCCTTGGTTCAGGACGGAAATCCAATTTCCAAATACGGCATCGTGCGGTTTTGATTGTATATATATATATATGGCGACATGATATATGGTACCCATGCCGTCTATGATTGATAGTTATGATTGAAATTGTTTTGAAACATATAAACACTAGTCATAATATCAAATGCTTTTGTTTTATTCGTATCAATCATATTTTGGCCATTATAAGGTAAAACTCTATCCTCCGGTTTGTGTTGCATTGTGTGATGAGAACTGAGTCTTATAATGGCTTCATTTTTATAAAATGCATTGCGTTGTTTTAAAAGAAAGATTTGTTTTAAAGCACTGGCAATCCAATGGAGTAAACCCGTTCCACGAAAGTGGCGTGGTCCTGTGATTGGCCATATTATATATGTGTTGAGTAGATTTCTCATACCAGTCCCACGACTGACTCGTAGTTTGTTTCACTTTCAAACTCGGGTGCCCCTTTTTCTACACGGGCAGCCTTGTATTCAGGTTTAGCTGGTTCTTTCTGGATAGCTGGAGCTAAAGACGGATTCTATTATTTATCTCTTTTTATGCTGTTCAGCTCCTATTGTACATATTTTGTTTGTTTCCGCTGTAGACATTTATGTATAGCTGAATTGTATTTGTACTAAGTAAGATCCTGTATACTGTGTAACTCTGATGAATTACTTTTATCCAGTATATTCTATTGTTCATTATCCGGTGTATTTTATTATTCTGTTCTGCTATTATCTGTTCCTGTGTTATATTCCAAAGATAACCCTTGTCTCCGTCAGTACGGGTTTTGGGGTCGTCTCAACAGATGATGTTTCTGACGATAAAATTGATCACTCGCTTGGTTGTGATTGTAGTCAAGCCTCGACCCACTTAGTGAAATAATCTACGGCTTCTATAGCAAACCTTTCTCCGCCCCTAGCTATGGGGAGACTTCCGATGATATCAATTCCCCACATGGCGAAAGGCCATGGGCTCGTCATTGTTTTTAACTGATTAGGAGGTGCTCTAGGTATCTTTGAAAATCTCTGGCACGCATCACACCGTCGTGTGTATTTCACCGCATCCTTGTTTATGGTAGGCCAGAAATAACCATGCCGCAACATCTTTTTCGCCAATGTTTGCCCTCCGGTGTGATCGCCGCATTCAACCTCGTGTACCTCCTGCAGCACACGCTTGATGTCATCGTGGTCTATACACCGAAGAAGGGGCATAAAAAATCCTTGTCTGTAAAGAACTCCGCCTTGCATAACGTATCGGGCAGCTTTGCGAATTATCTTACGTCTCTCGCTTTTCTTGGTCGGAAGCGCTCCATTCATCAAGAAATTCTTTAGAGGGGTCATCCACGACTCACTTTCTGGTTCCGTCTCTAGTATTGGATCGATTTCCATTTGATCTATACTAGGGGACCGAAGCACTTCAACGGGGGCTAGCCCGGTCTCTTCAGGATCGTCGGAACTAGCCATCTTTGCCAACTTATCTGCCTGTTGATTCTCTGACCGCGGAATGTGAGATATGCTGTAGTGATCGAACTTGTTCAGCAACTCCTTCACTTTCTTCAAATATAGAATCAATCTTGCACTTTTGGCTTGGAATTTTCCAGTAACCTGGTTCATAACTAACTTGGAGTCGCAAAAGATGTTCAGCTTTGTGACTTCTAACTCCTTTGCGATCCTTAGTCCGGCTATCAGGGCTTCATATTCGGAGTCGTTGTTAGTGGCGTGAAACTCCATCCGGATAGCATAGGATATCAATCGTTTCTCGGGAGTTTCAAGCACTATTCCAGTGCCGGATCTTTCGTCGTTCCTAGCGCCATCAGTATACAATCTCCAGGCATTGGGTTCGAAAAGTAATTTTGAAGGATCAACTTCTTCGTTTGCTGTATCCTCCTCAGGGACGGTAAACTCTGCTATGAAGTCGGCTATCACTTGCCCCCGAATTGACCGTCGGGGCTGAAAGTTCAGATCAAATTGACTTAACTCAATGTCCATTTGAGTAATCTTCCAGACGCCTCTGGTCTCTGTAGAACTTGCTTGAGTGGATGATCGGTGTATACGGTAATGGGATGCACCTGAAAATAATGTCGAAGCTTTCTAGAGGCGATCAGTAAACTATACGCCAACTTTTCTATCCTTGGATAATTACGCTCTGTTGCCGTCAATTTTTTGCTCACGTAATACACAGGTCTTTGGACCTTATCTTCTTCTCTTACCAACACTGAGCTGATCGCGTGGGATGACACTGCCAAGTACACGAATAATTCCTCGTGATCCATCAGCTTAGATAATATCGGAGGTTTCTCCAGGTGCCTCAGTAAGTTCTGAAATGCTTCTACGCAGTCAGGCGTCCATTTGAAGTGGCGTTTTCCCCGCTTTATTAATTCGAAGAATGGGATGCATTTGTCTGTAGCCCTGGAGATAAATCTGCTTAGTGCGGCTACTTTTCCTGCAAGGCTTCGCACATCCTTAATTTGCTTAGGTTCCTGAATATCTCTGATTGCCGCGATCTGGTCTGGATTAATCTCAATCCCACGGGAACTGACGATGAACCCCAAGAATTTTCCGGAGGCGGCACCGAATGAACATTTTGTTGGGTTGAGTTTCATTCCGTACTTTCGAAGAATGCCAAACATCTCTGCCAAGTTCGTAGTGTGATGGGAGGATTGCTTGGACTTAACCAACATGTCGTCGACGTATACTTCCATTGTTTTCCCGATCTGGTTATAGAACATTCTGTTGACTAAACGTTGATATGTAGCGCCTGCGTTCTTCAAGCCAAAGGGCATCACTACATAGCAATATAATCCTAGATCCATGATAAAACTAGTATGTTCTTGATCTGGAACATGCATTGGAATCTGGTTATATCCTGAGTAAGCATCCATAAATGAGAGAAGTTCATGACCCGCCGTCGAGTCCACCAACTGGTCGATCCGGGGTAACGGAAAACTGTCTTTTGGGCAGGCTTTGTTCAAATCCGAGAAGTCGATACATGTTCGCCACTTCCCGTTGGCCTTCTTTACCAGGACTGGATTTGAAATCCAGTCTGGGTAGATCGAGTCTCTGATAAATCCATTACTCTTTAGCTTTCCAACTTCTTCTTTCAAGGCAGCGGACCTCTCTGGGCCCAGCATTCGCCTTTTTTTCTTTACCGGAGGATGTTTAGGGTTAATGCTTAATGAATGGCTCATGATTGATGGGGATATCCCGCACATGTCTGCGTGGGTCCAAGCAAATACATCCAAGTTATTTTTTAAGAAATCCATCAGTTCTTTAGCGAGATTCGGATTTAACTGGGATCCAATCTTAAGGACCTTCTCTGGGTCGCTATCATTGATCGGTACATCCACAGTTGTCTCGTTGGGAGTCGCCATTCTGCCCCTAGGTTCTTGGTCCTCTCTGGGATCTATATCCTCGGGAAACTCTCTGGGTGACTCTCCTACGGTTATCCTTTTTAGTTGCTATAAGGTCTCCGCCCTTGTAGGGGGAGAAGCGCCCTTGGTTTCTATGTCCCCTCCATTGCGAAGTAACTTTAGCTCGGCAACATAACATGCTCGTGCGGCAACCTGATCTCCTCTAACAATACCAACGCCAGATTTTGTGGGGAATTTCAATAATAAGCACCAGGGGGCTATACAGGCTCTAAACTTTGTGAGGGCCGGTCGGCCCAAGAAGGCATTGTAGGGTGACATCCAAAACCACGAAGGGAAGGATTCTCACTCTCTGACGTTCTCCTTCCCCAAGCATAACTGGTAACTCTACATAACCCATTGGAGCGGTGGATGCTCCGTTAAATCCACGGATCCATCCCTGACAGGGCTTCAAGTCTTTTATTTCGAGGTTCATCTGGTCGAATGTCCTTTTGAAAAGAATGTTGACGGAACTCCCGTTGTCCACTAAAACCTTATGAACAGTGACTGGTCCAATAGGTACTGTGATTACAAATGGATCTTCAGTCGGAGCATGGACTCCAATGCTTTCTCGTTCGCGGAAAACGACATCGTCGGAGATCATCTTTTGTTGCTTTACTGGGATATTGTCCGCGGGGTTGCTACACTCCCCTACCTCGAGGTGTTGCTTGGCTGCATTGACATATTGATCCAATGCCTTGGAACTGTGTCCGGAGAGATAAAGCCCTCCGATTACGGTATTGATAACGATGTCCTTTCCTTTTTGCTGGGCAGTTGGCCTGGCAGCAAGTTGATTCTGGTTCTGATTTGGGGCATGTACGGCTTGGCCCCTATCTCTGGGCGTTACTCTGTATTCATCTAGTTTTCCTTCTCGAAGAAGCCTCTCGATTACATCTCTTAGATGACGGCATTCATTTGTCGAATGGCCATGAATCTGATGAAAGAGACAAAACTTCCCTGTTTCACGTTCTTTCTCCGTCGACTCTCTGGGAGGTGGCCTCTTATTCTGGAGGACGTTGTACGAATCCATGAAGATATTTTCCAGAGTATCATTTATTGGCGTATAACTCTCAAAGGCCCTGGGACGAGTCCTTCTCTGGGAGTCGTTCCCTCGGTTCCTCTTCCGGTTGTTGCCATTACTATTATTATCATTGTTCCCTGACTGACGACCACCCTGATTCCGATTTCCGACATTAACTTCGACCTTCCCCGAGCTGTCTCCTGTCTGCTTAATGGCGACATTGCTCTGGATTTCCTCCTTATCAGCCGTTTTTGCCTTTCGGTTAGCATATACTTCTTCCCGGCGTAAATGTACGTTAGCTTTTTCGTAGAATAACTCTCTAGTATGGGGTGGCTTGCCTGCCAGGTATCTCCCAAATTCAGTGTCTTTATCTACTCCATCAATCAGAGCTGCGACAACGGTTGGCTCATGAGGATCTTTAACTTCAGTAGCGGCCAGGTTGAAGCGGTCTAGGTACACCCTCAAACTCTCGCCTGGTCGCTGCTTGACAAGGAACAAGTCAATCACACTCTTTGTCTTTTGTGCATAGATGCGGAATTGTTCCACGAACTTTTCACTCAACTCCCTGAAGCTAGAAATTGATCTTGCTGGTAAGCGAGTAAACCATAACAATGCTACATCCTCCAAGAATATGGGAAATGCTTTGCACTTGATAGCATCAGAAGCTGCGGCAGCGGTCATTGACCAAGAATATCTCATCAGATGCTGGACGGGATCAGATCTACCCGTGTATCGGCTCATCTGTGGCATGTTGAAACGCCTCGGGAAAGTCGCATCCAAAATATCATCAGTGAAAGGGGTGTGACTGCGGTCAATTCCCCAATCTTCATTCTGTTGTCCACGGCTATCCGCCAGAATTTGATGGATCATAGCTGCAACATTTGCACTGGTCAGTGGAGGCTTCTAGCTCGGCGGGGTTCTCTAATCTCTCTTCCGGGAGCAGTCACAAAATCCGGGGCTCGGATTGGGCTTCATTGCCCCCTGTTGCCATGAGCATTTGCGCGGCGACGGGGCCGAGGTAGCCTGTTCTGTACAGGACTGTCCGCACCTCGAGTTCTGGGAGTTGCGGCGTGATCATTCACATTATGGTTTGAGGGCCCTGCACCTGGTGCCTCTTCTTCTCGTGACGGCAGGGTCCCGAACCGAAGCTGCTCTATGTTTTCGGGTCTCTCATATGGTCGCCGTGGAGGTCTCGGCGATTCCTCTGACGAAGAAGAATATCCTGGAGTGAGCGGACGAACTGGCGGCGTCCTTTGCCTTACGAGATCATTAAGCCTTCTATCCATAGCGGACAAATTTTGTCGCAGAGCGGAGCTTTCCTGCCTTTGGGCAGCCAATTCATCAAACAGTCTCTCCCACATTTCGGAAAAGCGAGAGAGATCCCCCTCAGTAACGGGAGCAGCAGGGTCATATTGGTCATCGTCACTTTCTCTTATGCACAAAGAGCTTGAGCCAGGTCGAGCGGAGGGGCCAGGACGGTAGGAGCGAGCCATAGGCTCCTTTCCAGGTCGAGTTGTAGTCCGATCATCAATTCGGATCGCTGTGGATCGAGGATGGTGGCTCGTAGCGCCCCCCGGGATCGGTTCGTGGTCACGGTACGCGGAGGATTCGAGGCGTTATCTCGGGATCGAGTAACAACCCGTTCAGCAGTCCGGATCGCCTCGTTCTCGTCGACTCGGAGCGTGGCATCTTCATCGGATCGGTTCGCCCCTGGCACTCCGCGATCCAAAGTTCCCTCATTGCCTAGCTCGTGCACACTTTCTTCAATCGCTTTTTTCGCTGTTTCATTGGTTCGTGAAGCGCGTACTTCCTTAGATCTCTTTCCAGCCATGATATCAGATGTCGCTGGAATCTTCAAAGAACTGAATAGTGAAGCTTTAGGACTGTTTTCTCAGTGAAAGCACCAAAATGTTAGATCAAAATTTGGACCTAACACCCAAATCGTTCTGATTCTTATAGAGTTTTAACTGAAGAATGAAGAAAAAGAAGAAAACACACAGAATTTATAGTGGTTCGGCGTTAACAAGCCTACGTCCACTTTATATGTTATTGATTATACTTTGAATGCTGGTACAATCAATGATTTCTCTCTAGCTCACTTTTACAATTGTGATTTCTCTCAGTAATCTAGTAATAAAACTGATAAGAAATGGTAGTATGACAATAATGCCGGAATCAGTCCTCAATATTGCCAAAAGGATCCTCAAAAATGCCAAGCTCCGGGCTATTTATAGCTGATTTTGTCAGGAGGATCGTGGTCACACGTGGCACGAATAATGAGAACATCGGATCGCATCGCAGCCGATGAAGAAATAGTCAAATTAGCCGTTACGGATAGGTGTCGCGATCCCTTTGAAAATCAGATCGAGCAAATGGGGAGAATCGGTCAAAATGACGGTTGGGGACACGTGTCGCTGGATCCGTGCATCTCGGATCGCCGAAGACTAGCTCGTGCTTGAACGGGTCAGGGGCTTCACCGTGCATCAGGGGATCGGATCGGTCTATACTGGGCAGCAATGTTTGTACGGATCAAGTCGGATAGAGGTGATCGTTTCGCTGATGCAATGGGGGTGATCCGATGAGGTGCGATCCAATGAGGGGCGATCCGATGGTGCGATCCGTTCCTTCATGTACTTAGGGAATGTAGTTTCATACTTTCTTCTTGTGAATGAACCTGGGTGGCTTGGTCAAAAAGCTAGCCAACACCTACTCATCAAATCAACAAATTATGTGGGGGCGTTTGTCAAACCGAAGGGCATCACCAGCCACTCGAAGAAACCGTCTGGAGTCCTAAAGGCAGTCTTGTCTATGCTATCCTCGGCCACTCTCAACTGATGGAAACCCGTGGCTAAGTCCAACTGCGAAAACACTGAGGCGCCAACTAACTGATCGAAAAGACCGTCAATCCTCGGCAGTGGGTGTCTATTCTTCTTAGTTAGTTTATTAAGTTCTCTATAGTCCACACAAAGTCTGAGGGACCCATCCGCCTTCGTGGCAAATACTACTGGAGCACCCCACTCCGATATACTACGTTTGATGAACCCCTTCTCAAGCAATTATTTCACTTGCTTACTGAGTTCTCTTCTCTCTCTTGGAGCCATGTGGCGCACTAGCAATGCAACTGGCTTTGCATTGTCCACTAGATATATTCGAAAGTCGATTTCAGGTTTTGGGGGTAAACCCCTAACCTCATCGAAAACATCAGCATATTCACGGACTATGGGAACAGAATGTAAATCATCATCGGATGCGTCAAGGGATTCTAGGTAACTAAGAATTATTGCACCTCTAGGGTCACAAGAAATATCAAGGGTCTTTCCCGAGCAAGTCAACAATCTAACTACCCTTCTTTCGCAATCTAGGATGGCCCCATATCTAGTTAGCCAATCCATACCTAGAATTAAACCGCAGCCCATGAAGCCAAGAACAAAAGCGTTGCATTCAAACTCAACGCCCAAGATAAACACTCTCAAATCCCGACAAATCATAGAAAGATGAGCCGAACCACCAATAGGATTTGAGACTACTAAGGGATCAGTAACAAGACTAGTATCTAGGTGCAGTGTTTCAACTAATGATGTAGAGATGAACGAATGTGATGCGCCAGAATCGAATAAAGTACGGACAGGATGATCAAACAGAAAAACTAAACTTTCAACGGAAATTGCTCTACCTCGTTCTTGCAGCGGTGGGACCACGAGAGCCTGAACTTGTCCCCTTGCCTGCCCGGGTGCTATAAGAGCTTGCACCTGTCTACCCCAGGTAGACCCTGCCCTCTGCCCTTTCTTTGGGCAGTCCTTAATAAGATGTCTCGCTTCGCCACAGTGGAAACAACCGGTCTTCTTCTTCTTCCTACAATCTTTGCTTAGATGGTCGGGTGTCCCACAGTTAAAGCCTTTCTTCTTCCCCTTAGCATTGTTGCCTTTGCCACCTTTTTTGTTCTGTTGTTGCTTTTGCGACTTCTTTTGATCCCCTTTCTTCTCGGGTGCCTTATTAGCATGGGCGCCCTTCTCCTCTTCATGCATGAGTGTCATGTCAACTAACCTCTCAATGGTAGCCCCATGGGATGGGAATGTGGGTCATAGCTAACCCATGAAGTGGCTCGTTTAAACCCTTAACAAATCTTAGAGCCTTCTTTTCTAGAGTATTCACCAAGTCTAAGACAAACCTTGCCAATCGGTTGAATTTGTTAATGTACTTTTTCACCGATAAATTCCCTTGCTTCAGTGACAAGAACCTTTCCATGTATAGATTCTCTTCAGCCTATGAGAGAAACTTTGCCTCAAACCTCTGCCTAAAATCTTGCTATGTATCGACTGGACGACCCCCATTAGTGACCTTCCACCAAAACGAGGCCTCATCCTTCATCAGCCAAGCGGCTAGCTGGACTTTCCTTCCATCATCCACTTCAAAAATTCCAAATAATTCTTCCACCTCCTTTAGCCAGTTACGAGCTTCAACAAATGTCTCTGTTCCATGAAAAGGTTTCCCACCCATTGCTCTAAAGTCCTTGCATATCTTTGCGAAATTATCGACACGAAGAGGAGGAGGAGGATTTGCTGGACATGCGGCAGCGGCCCTAGCCTCAAGATATTGACGGAACTAACCGGGCACATGAACGCCCTCTAGTATCTCAGATGCTTCAAACATGCTGAAACGAAAAAAGGACTGAAGGATAGATATATGGTTCTTGGGGTTATGCTTTCCAAAATATACTTTTCTCTTGAAAATACTTTCCTTAAATCATACTTTTGAAAGTACTTCTTTATAAAAATTGTTTTGAAAAATAGTTTTTCAAAAATTCATGTCTGTTCTGGTAACCTTCAGCTTTGATACCACGTGTAACACCCCACATCCATTAATGTCACTCATAAAGGGAATGCATTAACTTCCATGGAGCATTTTGAGTAAGTATAGAACAGAAAATCACAACAAGACAGATATAAAGCAGTACCTGAAAAATTAAAACTTTATTTCATTGCAGCGGATAAACACATATGTTTGATTACATCATCAAAACCATAAACCAAAGTCAAGTACATCATATCCATCTTGATAAAACAAAGTACATAAACTGAAAGACATAATCCCCAACATTAAAATAGCCATAAATAAAGAGAAGCTGAACTTTACTTCAGCGGTCCAAGAAATCTTCTAAAAGCAGTCCAAGATCAAGCTCCACTGGTGCTAGTTCCAACCTGAGCACCTGGAGGGAGGAAAAGGAAAGAGATGGAAAAGGGGGTCAGACATAAAGTCTGGCGAGTGCGATAATTCTAACAATATAATTAACAAAGTAACTAGGCTAAGGCATAAGTTGGAAAATAGGGAAATTGTAACAACCCGAATCTTTATAACATGTTAAAACAAGAAATTAAGGCAGAACTAAATTTTAAAATCAAAAACAAGGGAAACAGGCTGCGCCATTGTGTTCGTCTCGGAAAAATACACGAAATAGAGTTCGAGTTTTCGAAAATCGGAGTCCGTATGACCAAGTTATGGCCCATAGAAGATTTCAGAAAATTCAAAAATTCAGCCCGAAATTCAAAATCGGATCCAAGCAGATTGGGCGGTCAATTTTCCCGCCCTACCCCAGGTCGACAGGGGGGTCAACTGAGGTGTTGAGCTGCCCTCCCCCCCCCCCCCCCAGGTCGACTGGGGTGTCGACCTGGGTGTCGACCTGGGGGTCGACCCCCCCGGTCGGACCCTACTGGTCAGGTGCACCATTTTGCTCCTTTGGTCTGCCCAGCTAGCCTATGACGGGATTTGATGGTTCAGATCTAAACTAGGGTTAATCCTATGGCCTAAACTAGTCTCTACACCTATAAAAACACCATAATACCTAGCCTAAACCATCACAAATCAACCTAACAACTAAATTCTGCCAAAATGCTCCCTAATCATGGCCTCCATCTTCATCTTGAGAGCTTTTAAGGCAAAAAGGAGCAAGCTTTCTTCTTTCTAACAAAGGACCTACTTATTTTCGTGGCTATTTGTGTTGCTACATCATTCCTAGAGCCTCTACAATGTCTCTATCTTGTTCTATTTGGTTCTAGTTCTCATAGCCACGCTTTGTAAGCCCCACTCTACTCTTAGATTTAAACTATGAAGTTAATATGATCATGTAGCAAGTTGAAATGGGACTTTTGGTATAATACTTGTCTTGGGGCTATATTTGTATGCGTAGATCCATTTATGACTCTTTTGATCTATGATTGTGGCACTATCATGAACCTAGTATCATTTACCTTGATTTTTGGGTAGAAAGCTATGAGCTTTACTTGGTGGTTATGCATAATGCAACATAGAACTTGGTAGTTATGCATAATGCAACATAGAACCTCTCTTAACCTTGATGTTAACTTGCATATGGTGTTGAACCACATGCTACCCACAAGTTTATCACCCTATGTCAACTATTATCATGTTTCACCTTTGCCTATGATGTTGAACTACATGCTAGTTTATTTGCTAAGTTTGATGTCATGCATGTTTTGAGGCCAATAACCCTATATGCTAGTTGTGATGAACACCTTTGAATCAAATATCATCATGTTTAACCTATGACCAACTTTACCACCTTATGCCCACCTTGGTCATACTTTTATGTTCCTTCATTCACTTGTGTTGATGTGAGTTTACGTGCGAATGGGAATACGTTATGGGTAGTTAGGAAAACTTGAAATAACATGAAAAGCATGACTTGATGACATGAAACTTGATTATGCTTGAAAACTTGAATATGGTCGTGACATGTAGAAAACCATAAAGTGGCCAACTCGAGGTTGGGTTGAGTTTGTAGCGTAAAACTGCCCGGAACCGCCCGGAAAATCCCGTGGCTACAAACAATAGGACCCAATTTGAGAAGTTGGTCACATCGCGCTTGAAACCCGAGGTTAGACTAGGTTGTGGTGTAAATCTGCCCAGACCCGCCCGGCATATCCAGTAACCACAACAAAGTCTAATGTGAGAGGTTGGGTGCATTAAATTAATTGATGCCACATGTTAGGGTTAAGTCATGGACCACTTGGAAACACTTAACCAACTTGACACATGATTGGATGGGGTTAAGTCATGAACCACTTGGGTACACTTAACAACTGGATACATGATTGGATAGGGTTAACCACACTTAACCCATTAGAAACCCTAGTTACGTGGTTCTTTTCAGCAGTAACCCTCTTGGATGTATCAACGATACCCTAGGGACTAGGCTAGGGTGGGGCACGATTACTGGGCTGATTGTAAGCGACCAGAACGACGGGTGGGTAGGTGTGCCGGTGTAGGTTCAGGCGGACTATGGTCGTGCACATAGTCCGGAGTTGAAAAAGCAGGCACGGGCACCAGTAGGTTTAGACTGTGCGTGCTTGATTCGTGTCAGTGGTTGGCACCCTAGGACTTGATACACCCTAGGGTGGACCTAGCACAGTTTGACTACATTCCGTGATTGGGCCGTATGACACCGACACTCGACGAGTTAGGCTTATAGGGAGCCGATCGACTAGACCGTGTAGTTGGACCCCGACTTGGGTCATCTCATGATATTGGGCCAAGGGATCAATTCTTGTTTATACTTGACATGGGCTGGATTACTAGTACTATTGGAGCAAAACAAAACCTTGTATATGCGATGCCACACTTGATCTACCTTGTTATCTATTTATCATGCCAGTTATGTTTCATCTTAGTTTCTCATGTTTAGTTAACTTTATTAGTTTTTATACTAATAATAGGTAGGACTTACCAGTCTTATGACTGACCCTTTTTCTTTCGCCTCTTTTCTCCCGTTCCCCCCCCCCCCCCAGGTTCTCAGGGAGGGAACACTAGTGCTTAGCTTGGACATTTGGCTTGTTTTCTTGACAGCTCATGTACGGTTTGCACTTGAGCTTGCTATGGCTTCATCACATCTATCTTGGGGATAGTTTACTTTATGTTATTTTCAGTTTATGTTTTCTAGACTAGTGGTAGTTGGAAAATAATGACTAAGTACTTTGATGTAAGTTGACTAGTTGGTTTTGAAATGGTTAAGTATGGTTTTTAAATTTCTACCGCTGCTTTACTTATTTTTTTATCTATGTTTTGTCTTGTGATATCTCTGTGCATGTTTACCTAGACAACTTCCCTCCAAAACTAGTGCCAGCACTCGTGAGTGTGGCCCTGGTGGAGGTGGGGTGTTACATTTGGTATCAGAGCATGAGGTTTTACTAGACCGGACAAAAGTTTTAAAAACCCTTTTTGAAAAACTATTTTCAAAACCAATTAAGTATTTTTCCAAGAAAAGTCTAGTTTATTTTAAAAAAGGCTATTCCCCAAAATCCATTAGCACTATCCTTTGTTTCCTCGTTCTAAATCTATCTTTTCCTTTTTCAGTATGGCCGATCTTAACCTTCCCGAGGGAGTACCCATACCCGGATGGTTCCGAAGGTACTTGGAAGCTAGGGCCAACGATGCGGGCCCAGCAAACACTCCCACTCCTCCTCCCGTACCTAAGATTCCTCCTCCTCCTCCTCCTCAGCGTCCACAAGCGGATTTCGCAAAGATTTGCAAAGACTTTAAGGCGATGGGTGGCAAGAATTTTGTTGGGACAGAGACTTATGTGGAGGCAAGAAACTGGTTAAAGGAAACTGATGACTTTTTTGCTATCTTTGATGTGGAAGACCGTAGGAAAGTTCTGTTGGCAGTATGGCTATTGAAAGAGGAAGCTGCTTATTGGTGGGAGGTCACCAACGCTACTAGGCCTATAGAGACTTGGGCCGACTTTAGGATGAGGTTTGGGCTTAAGTTTCTATCATCTGCTGAGGAGAATCTGCAAATGGAGAAGTTTATATCTTTGAAGCAAGGGGACATGACCGTGAGGGAGTATGTGAATAAGTTTAACCAGCTTGCTCAATTCGATTTAGACATGGTTAACACACCTCAGAAGAAGGCTCTACGCTTTGCTCGAGGATTGAATGAGCCATTACAAGGTTTGTCCATGTTGCATATACCCATGGGGGCCACTTTTGAGAGCTTAGTGGATATGGGCTTGCTTCAGGGAGATGATAAGAATGGCAAGAAAGAAGTCAAGCCTAATGAGACTCAAACCAAGAAGGTGAACTCCAAGTGGGGAGGCAATCAGAACAACCAGAGCAATCAGAGCAACAAGAACAATAAAAACAACAAGGGTAACAAGGCCAACAACAACAAGCCAAAGGAGACAAGGAAGTGCAACTTCTGTGGGATCACTGGACACATAGCCAAAGATTGTAGGAAGAAGAAGAGAAAGTTGGGAGAATGCTTTCATTGCAGAGAGTCTGGACACTTCAGTAAGGATTGCCCAAGGAAGCAAGGGCAGGGGCAAGGACAGACTCAGCGAGCAGGACCTTCTGGAGGGCAGATGCATGCTCTCAACACTACTCTAGCTCCGGACCGAGGTAGTATTTCTGTAGAAAACCTTGTTTACATTTCTGGTTTTCCTGTTCGAACTTTATTTGATTCTGGCGCATCGCATACCTTTATCTCTTCTGACATTGTTGAAAGTTTGCACCTAAGTACTAGTCTAGTTGAGGATCTCGTTAGTGTTTCAAATCCAATTGGGGGTTTCGCCCATCTATCTATGATTTGTATGGATTTGAGGATTTCTATCTTGACCGTAGAATTCACATGTAATGCTTATGTTCTCGGGTTCATGGGATACGGGTTGATTTTGGGCATGGATTGGTTGTCCAGTTATGGAGCCATTCTCGATTGTGAGCATAGGGTAGTGAGGCTTATGACTCGCCTTGGCAATACCCTAGAGATTTCTTGTAACCCTCTGGATCCCGTCATGTTATGTTATCTTGAATCCCTCGACTCGTCTATTGACAATCTTCAATCTATGAGGGTGGTCCGAGAATACCCTGATGTTTTTGATGAGGTGAAGGGGTTACCCCCTAAACGAGAGATAGACTTCCGTATTTATCTTGTTGATAATGCCAAGCCAGTTTCATTGCATGTTAGGCACATGGCCCCGCGAGAAAGAAGAGAGCTTAGCAAGCAAATCAAGGAGTTGCTTGAGAAAAATTTCATTAGGCGAAGCATTTCTGAATGGGGTGCTACTATGGTATTCGCTACTAAGGCGGATGGTTCGCTTCGTCTATGTGTTGATTATCGTGAGTTAAACAAGCTGACAAAGAAGAATAGGCACCCGTTACCGAGGATTGATGATCTCTTTGACCATCTTGTTGGTGCTTCTGTTTTCTCTCAGCTCGATCTAGCCACCGGATTCCATCAGCTTAGAGTGGCTGAGGATAGTATTGACAAGACTTCATTTAGGACTCCAGATGGATTCTTTGAATGGCTAGTCATGCTGTTCGGTTTGACTAATGCACCCACATACTTCGTTGATTTTATGAGTAGGGTGTTCAGGGAGTTCCTTAACAAGTTTGTGGTTGTCTTCGTGGATGATATTCTGGTCTTCTCTAAGGACGAGGAAGAGCATGCTGCACACCTCAAGGAGGTTATGGATACGCTTAGAGCTCATCAGTTGAAAGCCAAGTTCTCTAAATGCCATTTCTGGAGAAGGGAAGTTCGGTTCCTTGGGCATATAGTTTCTAAGCAAGGCATAGCTGTGGATCCCGCTAAAGTGGTGGCGGTACAAGACTGGAAAGTTCCGAAGAATGCAACTGAAGTGAGAAGCTTTCTCGGTCTGGCAGGATTTTATAGGAAGTTCATTAAGGACTTCGCTAAGATTTCAGCCCCTCTCACTAAGTTAACGAAGAAGAACTTAGTCTTTGCATGGGACTTTGAGTGTGAGCTTGCTTTTCAAAGGCTCAAGAAAGCCCTCACCACAGCTCCAGTTCTAGCATTACCAGATGGAGGGAAGATGTTTACCGTGTACACCGATGCATGTGGCACGGGATTAGGCGCTGTCCTGATGCAGGAAGGGAGAGTGATATGCTTTGGGGGTAGGCAACTCAAAGTTCATGAGAAGAACTATCCCACTCATGATTTGGAGTTGGCGGCGATCGTCTTTGCACTCAAATCCTGGCGCCACGATCTTCTAGGCGAAAGGTTTGAGTTATATACTGATCACAAGTCGCTCAAGTACCTCTTCTCGCAGAAAGATTTGAATCTAAGGCAGCAAAGGTGGATGGAATTCTTGGCATCATATGACTTCGAGATAGCTTATACCCCTGGCAAGGGTAATGTTGTGGCAGATGCGCTAAGTAGAAGAAGGTTGACTTTGAGTCCCTTGTTTGTTGAGATGAAGAGCCTAGAGTTCTTGAAAACCTTTGATTTTACACCTGCTGTTGAGTCGATGACTGGTTCGTTAGCATCCCTTGAGCTTAGACCTACACTTCTTGATCAAGTTGGGACTTCACAGAGGGAAGACCCGCAAATAGTCGAGATCATGGACAAGCTGATTCGGGGTGAGACGTCAAGTCACCTCGCTAGATATACTATTGATGACAAGGGATGGCTAAGGCGTGATGGAAGACTATGTGTCCCACGAATGGGAGGTTTAGTAAACAAAGTTCTTGAGGAGGCGCATCACTCGAGGATGACCATACATCCCGAAGGGGATACGATGTACCGGGACATGAAGCGCATTTTATTTTAGGATGGGATGAAAAAGGATGTTGCAGAGTTTGTTTCTAGATGCATTGTTTGCCAGCAAGTAAAGGCCGAGTCAAAGAAGCCCGGTGGGCTACTGCATACATTGGAGGTCCCGCTATGGAAGTGGGAAAGTATCTCTATGGATTTTGTGGATGGGTTGCCGAGATCAAGGAAGGGGAATACTAGCATATGGTTCATAGTGGATAGACTCACGAAGAGCGCTCATTTCATTCCAGTAAAGAGCAAGAGGACTGCATCATGGCTAGCATTTGTTTATCTTCGAGAGATAGTGCGATTGCATGGAGTTCCTTCTAGCATAGTGAGTGATCGTGACCCAATCTTCACTAGCCAATTTTGGAACAGTTTGCAAGAAGCGATGGGTACGCGATTGAATCTAAGTACAGCCTATCACCCACAGACGGATGGTCAGACCGAAAGGGTGAATAGGGTACTAGAAGATCTGTTGAGGCTATGCATTCTTGACTTTGGTGGCACTTGGGAAGACCACCTTCCTCTCGTGGAGTTTGCTTATAATAACAGCTACCAAGCAAGCATACGGATGGCACCATTCGAAGCTTTGTAGGAGGCCGTGCAAGTCACCAACATGTTGGTGGGAGACGACGGATAAGCTTATACTTGGGCCCGACATGATAAGGGACACATCCGAGAAGGTTGAGTTGATTCGAAGGCGGATGAAAACGGCCCAAGACAGACAGAAATCCTATGCAGACAAGCGAAGGACAGACTTAGAGTTTAAAGTTGGAGATATGGTCTTTGTGAAGGTTTCTCCTTTGCGAAATGTGGTTCGTTTTGGAGCAGTTGGAAAGCTAGCACCAAGGTTCGTTGGACCCTTCCCTATCATCGAGAAGATTGGGAAAATGGCTTATAGAGTGGAATTGCCCGAGAAGCTGGCTAGAGTGCACAATGTTTTTCATGTCTCGCATCTCCGAAAATGCCTACATGAATCAGCCGAAATAGTTGAGCCTAGCATTCTTGAAGACGTGGAGGTAGATAAAGAGGCAACCCTGAGGCGAGCTCCGATTCGTATCTTAGGAACGGAGATCAAGAAGCTGAGGAATCGAGAAGTCAAGTTGGTAAAGGTTCAGTGGAGTGAAGCCGATGAAGATGCAACTTGGGAAACCGAGGAGAAGATGCATGGGCTTTATCCATTCCTTTTTGAGGGTACATTCTCAATCTCTTTTCCCAGTTAGCATATCTTTCTTTTACTATCCATGTTTATCTTGTTATCTCGTTAATCTTGTCATGAGAACCTTAGGTAGAAACCCTTTGGATGAAGCATGTATTTGAAACATGTTATGCTTGATGGTTGCAAATGGTTGCAAGTGCTTGCAAGTGGTTACTTGTGGATGCATGATACACGTTAGGCACTAAGATCGGCTCACACACTTTCATATTGCATATGCATGGGTGTTTATGCTTATTCATGGATGAAACTTGTTATGATATCACGTGGATGTTACATATGATTGAATGTTATGTGCACTCATGTAGAGATTATCAATTACGTTAGGAAGTTGCATACATATGGACTCATTTCACTAACATATTCTGCATTAAGGAGGTTTACTGAGTCAGTAACTGCCCGATTTTCGCATTAGATAGGTGCATATACACACTCTTGCATATGTTCATACAGCATTAGAAATCTTTTAAGGACAATGATTACTCGTGAATGATGTTTGAGTAGATGGATGGTAGTATACGTTCTTCCTAACTTGAAGATTTCGGGGACGAAATCCTTTAAGGTGGGGAGAATGTAACAACCTGAATCTTTATAACATGTTAAAACAAGAAATCAAGGCAGAATTAAATTTTAAAATCTAAATCAAGGCAAACGGGCTGCGCCACTGTGTTCGTCTCGGAAAAATATGCGAAATAGAGTCCGAGTTTTCGAAAATCGGAGTCCGTATGACCAAGTTATGGCCCATAGAAGATTTCAGAAAATTCAAAAATTCAGCCCGAAATTCAAAATCGGATCCAGGCAGATTGGGCGGGAAATTTTCCCGCCCTACCCCAGGTCGACAGGGGGGTCGACTGGGGTGTCGACCTGCCCCCTCACCCCCCCCCAGGTCGACTGGGGTGTCGACTTGGGGGTCGACCCCCCTGGTCGGACTCTGTTGGTCAGGTGCAACATTTTGCTCCTTTGGTCTGCCCAGCTAGCCTATGACGGGATTTGATGGTTCAAATCTAAACTAGGGTTAATCCTATGGCCTATACTAGTCTCTACACCTATAAAAACACCCTAATACCTAGCCTAAACCATCACAAATCAACCTAACAACTAAATTCTGCCAAAATGCTTCCTAATCATGGCCTCCATCTTCATCTTGAGAGCTTCTAAGGCAAAAGGGAGCAAGCTTTCTTCTTTCTATCAAAGGAGCTACTTATTCTCAAGGCTATTTGTGTTGCTACATCATTCCTAGAGCCTCTACAACGTCTCTATCTTGTTCTATTTGGTTCTAGTTCTCATAGCCACGCTTTGTAAGCCCCACTCTACTCTTAGATTTAAACTATGAAGTTAATATGATCATGTAGCAAGTTGAAATGGGACTTTTGGTATAATGCTTGTCTTGGGGCTATATTTGTATGCATAGATCCATTTATGACTCTTTTGATCTATGATTGTGGCACTATCATGAACCTAGTATCATTTACCTTGATTTTTGGGTAGAAAGCTATGAGCTTTACTTGGTGGTTATGCATAATGCAACATAGAACTTGGTAGTTATGCATAATGCAACATAGAACCTCTCTTAACCTTGATGTTAACTTGCATATGGTGTTGAACCACATGCTACCCACAAGTTTATCACCCTATGTCAACTATTATCATGTTTCACCTTTTCCTATGATGTTGAACTACATGCTAGTTTATTTGCTAAGTTTGATGTCGTGCATGTTTTGAGGCCAATAACCCTATATGCTAGTTGTGATGAACACCTTTGCCTCAAATATCATCATGTTTAACCTATGACCAACTTTACCATCTTATGCCCACCTAGGTCATACTTTTATGTTCCTTCATTCACTTGTGTTGATGCGAGTTTACGTGCGAATGGGAATACGTTATGGGTAGTTAGGCAAACTTGAAATAACATGAAAAACATGACTTGATGACATGAAACTTGATTATGCTTGAAAACTTGAATATGGTCATGACATGTAGAAAACCATAAAGTGGCCAACTCAAGGTTGGGTAGAGTTTGTAGCATAAATCTGCCCGGAACCGCCCGGCAAATCCAGTGGCTACAAACAATAGGACCCAATGTGAGAAGTTGGTCACATCGCGCTTGAAATCTGAGGTTAGACTAGGTTGTGGTGTAAAGCTGCCCTGACCCGCCCGGCATATCCAGTAACCACAACAAAGTCTAATGTGAGAGGTTGGTTGCATTAAATTAATTAATGCCACATGTTAGGGTTAAGTCATGAACCACTTGGAAACACTTAACCAACTTGATACATGATTGGATGGGGTTAAGTCATGAACCACTTGGGTACACATAACCAACTGGATACATGATTGGATAGGGTTAACCACACTTAACCCATTAGAAATCCTAGTTACGTGGTGCTTTTCAGCAGTAACCCTCTTGGATGTATCAACGATACCCTAGGGACTAGGCTAGGGTGGGGCACGATTACTGGGCTGATTGTAAGCGACCAGAACGACGGCTGAGTAGGTGTGCCGGTGTAGGTTCAGGCGGACTATGGTCGTGCACATAGTCCGGAGTTGAAAAAGCAGGCACGGGCACCAGTAGGTTTAGACTGTGTGTGCTTGATTCGTGTCAGTGGTTGGCACCCTAGGACTTGATACACCCTAGGGTGGACCTAGCACAGTTTGACTACATTCCGTGATTGGGCCGTATGACACCGACACTTGACGAGTTAGGCTTATAGGGAGCCGATCGACTAGACCGTGTAGTTGGACCCCGACTTGGGTCATCTCATGATATTGGGCCAAGGGATCAATTCTTGTTTATACTTGACATGGGCTGGATTACTAGTACTATTGGAGCAAAACAAAACCTTGTATATGCGATGCCACACTTGATCTACCTTGTTATCTATTTATCATGCCAGTTATGTTTCATCTTAGTTTCTCATGTTTAGTTAACTTTATTAGTTTTTATACTAATAGTAGGTAGGACTTACCAGTCTTATGACTGACCCTTTTTCTTTCGCCTCTTTTCTCCCGTTTCCCTCCCCCCAAGGTTCTCAGGGAGGGAACACTAGTGCTTAGCTTGGACATTTGGCTTGTTTTCTTGACAGCTCATGTACGGTTTGCACTTGAGCTTGCTATGGCTTCATCACATCTATCTTGGGGATAGTTTACTTTATGTTATTTTCAGTTTATGTTTTCTAGACTTGTGATAGTTGGAAAATAATGACTAAGTACTTTGATGTAAGTTGACTAGTTGGTTTTGAAATGGTTAAGTATGGTTTTTAAATTTCTACCGCTGCTTTACTTATTTTTTTATCTATGTTCTGTCTTGTGATATCTCTGTGCATGTTTACCTAGACAACATCCCTCCAAAACTAGTGCCAGCACTCGTGAGTGTGGCCCTGGCGGAGGTGGGGTGTTATAGAAATGACCATGAACCATTGAGTATGACAGAGTAAACAAGGAAACAAGATGAATTACGATATCGTTAAAGCGCACCTAAACTACTATAGGATAATTACTGAACTACACCAACACTATGGGATAATTCCTTAACTGCACCGCCACTAGTATACTGCACCACTACTAGTCACCCTAAGGTTGATCCCGCCTACAGACTTAATAATGATATTGGTAGTTTCGTGCACCCCTAGTTGCCTTCATAGGTGTCGTCTGCCCCTATCTCCACTAGGCGTACCCACTACTCCCAAGCGATCGGCTCCCTAACTCGTAGATACCCGTGCTGTCCCCATAGTGGGGTGCATCACTCCCCAAAGTGGCAACCCGATACAAAAAAGAATGCACGGCTTATACCTACACGATGCAACAACGTCTTACCTACCAGCCCGGGTCCACACACGCATATGAACCCGTTGGACTTGCGTTGCCACCACTAACCCGGTTTGGCCTCTTACAGTCAAGCCCAGTATGCGTGTCCCGTCCTCGACTTGGGTCGAGTCCACAAAGATACGTATGGGTTACTGGTTGAAACAGGCCCCCTTTACTTGACACAAGCTATCCACCTAAGCTTGGTCCCCTCTTGTACATCCCACTTAACCCACTTCTTGTTCATGTTTCAATTACATGTTCCATATTTTGGTTAAGTGCTTCTAATCGTATTTCCAAGTGCCACCCAAGGCACCCACTAGATTCCACATGCCATCCAAGGCACCCACTTAACCCCCTCATGTCCCACTACATGCTTATCTGGTTAAGTGTTTCTTAATTCATTAAGACCGTAACCTCATAAAGACCTCTCACATTAGACTGACATTTGTGGCAGCTGAATTTGCCGGGCAGGTCCGGGCAGTCTTACACCACAAAAGAGCTTAACCTCGTGTCTTTACAATTGTTACGTATTTAGTTTATGCCTAAGACCTCTCACATTAGACTGGCATTTGTAGCAGCTGGATTTGCCGGGCGGGTCCGGGCAGTCTTACACCACAAAAGAGTCTAACCTCGTGTCTTAGACGATTAATTACTCCTAATTAATCACCCCCAATTTGAATTACTTTCCCTATTCAAATTATCAATCAATTCCAAATTTAGCGATGTCCATAATTGACTCAATTATGTCCATCCATTTATGGTATGTAAAATCATACCAATTTCACCACAATTTTATTTTATGCCTTTTAGGGC
This sequence comes from Allium sativum, assembly GCA_030737875.1. Taxonomy (NCBI): domain Eukaryota; kingdom Viridiplantae; phylum Streptophyta; class Magnoliopsida; order Asparagales; family Amaryllidaceae; genus Allium; species Allium sativum. The sequence goes on from CM060926.1 coordinate 44,895,203, forward strand.
ATTTATGCTAATTAAACATTTTTAATATTATCCCATTTTTCCCCACGTAGTACGTTTGTTCGTTTAACGTAGAAATATACGTTAGACTCGAATAGTCTAACTCATGAAATAAAAGAAAACATCACATATATACACATAATTAAAACATGGATCTAACATAGGGGTGAACTTGCATATGTGAATGATGTTCTACATCTAAAACTTGCATAGGCCAAGATTACAACTTGCATAACAACATATGTCATGGTTCCAAATTTAAAGGTGTGAACTTGATGAGAAAATGGCCACAAACTTGCATAAACATCATGTATAACATAGATCCAAATCTAAAGGTGTAAACTTGATGAAATAATGGCCACAAACTTGCATAGACAACATATGTCATAAACCTATATCTAAAGGGGTTAAACTTGCATAAACATCATATGTCATAACCTATATCTAAAGGGATTAAACTTGCATAGGTAATAACATAACATGATTCATGTCCAACTCATAAATTCACATATGTGATTTATACAGCGCAACAATGGTGTGAACTAACATGTAAAGTATCATGACATAGCCTAATCTTTCAATTTAATTCTCACATAAACTGGGTGCCATAATCATGTAAGGTCACATGTAATTCTACCCAACATGTATATGATTCGTGTTTGAACCCAAAATCTAAACTTGCCTAATAATGATTTTGCATATGAATCAATATCGCAAACTAGCATAAGAAACATGACGACTTGATTGTATATAAAATTACAACATGGATGATAGCAATATAACTTTGCATGATAGCATCACATCATAACATCATAGATATTCAATCATAATCCTACAACATGCAATCAATACTTCATATCACATCCATACAATCCACGTTATAACTTAATCTAATTAAATTACTAATTATTCTGTTAAAACTATCGAACTCACAACTCAAAAGCAGTCTTGAGTTCTGAATTCTGATTTCTGGAGTTGAATTAGTGCTCCTTTGATGAAGAATCACTATTAGGGTTGAGTGGTTCTGATTTGGTTGTTGTTCTTTCTCTTTGATTTGGTGGCGGCTACTCTAGGGCTCAAGACAACAGCATGACGGCCATAGTTTTAGTTTTAATTCTGATTTAGGGTTTGTGTCTATGGGTCTTTTTATAGAGTTATGAATTAATTTAAGCCGTCGGATGTTCTTAGGGTTAATCAAAACCATTCAATTATGATAGGGTAATAATTCAGCCCTAATGACTCAGCAAGGAGTCAGAATGGACTCAAGAACACGGGTCAGCCTGAACCAGAAAGCTGTGCAGGCTCCAGCCTCGGCCTGGGCGCACTTGGCAGGTGCACCAGTGTAAATATGTATTGGAGCACTTCCCAAGTGCGCCAGTGCATTTATATTTTTTATTTCTACTTTGCCACCAAACTTCGTTCGTCCATAACTCTTTCATCCGGTACTCGTTTCCCGCAAACTCGGACTCTATCTCCACTAGAATTCCGAGACGAACACAATGGCGCAACCCAATCCCCATAATTCTCACGTCTGAGATTTATTATTCTTTAACTTAGTTAATTCGATTATTCAAAAATCCGGGGTGTTACATTCTTCACCAACTATAAATACTCCACACATAACATCGAACAGAGAGATCTTCTCTTAGAAACTATGTTGAAGCTTTGTCATCCTCAAGAGACGACTACATTCATTTTCTCTTTACGTTCATACAAGTAAACAAAATTTATATGTAATCTACTACCTACCCATTATAAAACATCGTTCAATTTCATTTTAAATATTTTGTGATTGTCATATATGATTGTGAATGCTCTTATTTTGTCTATGTCACCCACATCAGTCAGAGAGTCCTTCTCCTCTCATGTCGTTGTCCCCCCTTCTTAGTAAGGAGGTGATAACGATCATTAATGGTCGCTTACGTAATAACCCGCCCAGAATGGGCCTAAATTTTGACCTAGAAAAGGGCAATCGAAACTGAGAACCATTCTAAACGGGTCGTTGGTTCCTGTAAGGATTACATCTGCATAGATAATATATACATAGATACTTTGAATGGAAATCTCACATACAGGAAAGAGAAAATATAATACTGAAATAAGATGTACCACTTATTTAAAATTCACAGGAATACAACAATCAAAGTTATATCTATTCAATTGACACATCAAATAATTCATCCTCGCAAAGTTCTTAAAAGAAGTAAAGCAATAAATACTAATAATAGCATAATAACTTCTTCTTCTTTAGCTCCAATCATGACTTCATCCATGGCTTTTACCCCATCTACTGACATGTTTGATATGTTAAGGAGAGGAGTCAGAACATAAAGTTCTTTGCGACTGAAATATGGTGTTACTTAATGTCCATACCTTGTATCTTTAGAAAGTTACAAATGTCAAGGTATGCCTACGCAGCACACAAGATTCACACAAACACAAAGTGCTTAATCAATGAGGTAGATATCCAAGTCAATCGCTCATTAGTGTTTTTAGGGTAAAGACCGAATGAGGTGGGAAATCTCGATCACTTATAGCCCTATTAATGGTGTGTTCTTATGATCTCTTATAACCCTGAAGCAAACCCTAGCCCCTTAAGACCCTGTCCTGATACATCAACGTTCTTAAAGTCTATACTCTCAATTGTAATAGAGAAATAGTATTGCGAACGTTACTAGTTAACTGATATTACAGTAGGACACCTATGTTGCTTAAGACTTCCTTAGACAGTTGATGAGCACGCAATGGCCGTATATCTTTTATATACCAAATTTTCCCTAAACGAGCCCTTACAAGCTTCTAGAGGAAGTGAACATCCCCTGTGAACTACCCTACTCCGTTACCTTTTATGCCTAACCACTTTTAGAGAAGGAGGACCCAAAGACTTACTTCAAATATAATAAAGGAGGGTCCAAAGACTTTGGTTCCTCCCTAAGGAATAAACCTTTGGAGGGATCCTAGTCCAAACCACTTAAGACCCAAATTAGATAAGAAGAGAGTCAGCCACTTAAGACCTTCTCAAGGTGTAGTAAACCTGCCTATTCACACACGATAGATTTATATATATACACACACTAGACCTCTCACATTAAACGTATACTTGCAAATGTTGGATATGTTGGTCGGTTTTGGGTAGACTTCTACTATAAGTTAGTTTAACCTTGTGTCTAGCATACTAAGTTTGAATGGTTCTTAGAACTTGTACCTATCACATTAGTTGGGCCTACTTGTGGTTGTTGGATTTGCTGGTCAATTCCGAGCAGACCTATACCACAAGTGGCAGCTAACCTCGAGTCTATGTGTCATTATTTATATATAAAAAGCCATTCTATATGCACACACAAGCAATCAATATATATTTACATATATGGGGACAATTCTAATTCTAATTCTGTCCTAATCGCATTAATTACGCTAATAAAACGTTAATTACGTTGATTACATTTATATAAGTAAAATAATTATAACCCCTAAACAACGTAAATATTCGTATGAAAGAGAAAACATTCTAACGAGATGGCAATTGTAAATTTGTCTAAATCAAGGTATACAAGTTAGTTTTTCCGTATTTTTACTGCTACAACTTAGGCATGATGGCATAATAACAATATAACAAATAGCAGTGAATGGAAAATATACATACATACAAATTTTAACCTGCATCTAAGGCTTGTTGGCATGATTTCAACACTGGATTAAAAATAGAGTATTACATACACTTGTACATGTATGTTTATAATTTCCACTTTATCTAATTCACCCCTTTTTGGTGTTATGCACATAAAACATTTACATTTGACATATTTCAAATATGAATATGCTTGGATTAAAAATAGAATCTAAACCTAATCAAATCATGAAATACCCAAATTTAAACCCTTTTAGGTTACAATCAAATATTTAATAAAGGTGAATTACACAAAATAGAAACAATAGTAGCAACATCTCTTTTCATATTTAACCTAATATTAAAATCAAAAATCCACAAAACCCAAATAATCATGACAATTCATATGCAAATATAAAATAGAGGATTTGGGAGCTCTAGTATTGATGTTATCAATTTCCAAATCCTCATAGGCATATCTATCAACATGATAATCTAATAAAAATAGGAATATGCCTAAGTAAACGATATTCCACTCACAGATCTAGGAAGAATAAATAAGATTTATGTTGTAGATCTAGATCTATGCTTAATCTTTGCAGAAAACATGATCCAATAATCCTCATAATATATATATATATATATCCAAGAAACATGTTTTAGAATCTTATATATATATACACATATATATATACACTAAATTCCAGAGTTCATTCTAAAAACCTATATGAATTATAATAGAAAGGAGATAAGAATAAAGGTTATAGAAATAAGAGAAATCCTTGACCTTTATTTTCTGTAATTTAGTAATGGAAGAGAGGCAGCATGCAGGCAGGGATAAAAGAATGGCTAGGGTTATATTGTGTGATATGAGGGGTTATATATAGTTGCCCGTGTGAGCGTAAACCATTGAATTACTTTGATTTAATACGGGCCTTTTATTTACATATATATATCCCTTTTGGAAAACCTAACCACATATATTCATTGGGTTGTTCAGCCGTTGGGCGGTCGACACCCCTCCTGGGGGGTGGTCGACCTCCTGGGGGCTGAAATGCCGAATAAAAGCTGTGGCGATGAGGTGTTAATTTAATTAATATGTTTCTTAAATTTCTTAATCTTATTCCTTATATACAATATCCTTTGTCCTTATGATCTTATCCTTATTTCAAATTTCAAATTCTCCCTCTTTATTTTGAATTTATTTTGGACACACACACACACACACGCACATATATATATATATATATATATTATCCATTTAGTTATATAATTTTTCTGTCTTTTGCTGTCCAAATTCATTTGTTCATAACTTCTTCATATATTGACTGTTTACAGCATATCATATATGAAAACGATTAAGAATTTCGCCACGAATCCGAATAAAAGAATTTCGTAGCCAAACTCCTAAAACTGCAAAATATCATTTTCTAGCTTTATTATTTAATTATTTTTTATTTATTAATTATTTAGTATTAATACTTATGTATTTTACGGAGTGTTACATCCCCCCTCCCCCTTTAAAATAGATTTCGTGCCAAAATTCGTTTAAGGGGCGAAAAATAAACTTGCTCGTAACATCCATGTTGTACATCCATGTTATTTTAATTCATCCACAAGCATCCGTGATTCATACTGATTATGAACTGCAGACCCACTAAAGTGAGCTCAATCCTATTGTGTAGGTGTAATATGTGATGTCATATGTATGCAAACAACCTAATTATGCATAAATTTCTATATGAGTGTGCTTGTGCAATGGTGTCACATCCATTCCCTAACATCCAATCTAGTAATTATGAGGCATCCATAAATGTAAATTTGGGCAAAAATTAACCGAGAAAAGCTCTGGGTGAGTCTGTTTCATCTTATCCTCGGTCTCCCATGTGCTTTTTGCAAGATCATTTCCCCATTGTACTCAGATAAGGCGAACGGTTTTGTTGCAGAGTCTCTTGATGCCGTGCTCTATAATTCTTGCAGTGGCAGGGCACCCTTGACTCCAACTCGAGTTTACCTATGTCCCCAATTTCATCAAGCTCGAGTCTGATAGCAAAATCATGAAGGCAATTCGTTAGATGAGATAGATGAAAAACATTATGGATTCCCGATAGACGCTCTGGGAGATCCACTCGATAAGCCAAAGATCCTATCTTCTCGATGACACGAAAAGGCCCAACAAATCGAGGAGCTAGCTTCCCAGTCTTACCAAACCAAGTAGTATTCTTGAGAGGGGATACTTTTATGAATACGAAGTATTCAACATTAAAATCAAGTTCCCTCGCTTATCGGCATACGATTCGACGGGCTTAGGTTGCCTTCGTTCTCTGCCTAATCAAGGTTATCTTCTCTGTGAAATCACGGATGAAGTTTGGTCCAAGTATAACCATGTCGGTGGTTTACCACTAAAACAAGTTGGCGATTTGCATGGCCTCCCGTATAGTGCTTCGAAAGGAGCCATACCAATCATTGTTTGAAAACTATTATTATACGTGAACTCCACAAGCGGTAAGTACTGCTCCCAAACTCCTCCAAAGTCGATGATGCAAGCTCTGAGTAAGACTTCCAGGATTCCGCTTACTCTTTCTGTCTGTCTGTCGGTCTGTGGATGCTAGGTTGTTCTTAGATTGAGGGTTGTTCCCAATGTTGTTTGTAGGCTTTTCCAGAATTCACTTGTGAACAAGGGGTCTCTATCACTCATGATACTCGATGGGATACCATATAGTCTGACTATTTCTTTGACATATAACTGAGCTCACGAGGCTGCAGTCCTTGTCTTCTTGATTGGTATAAAATGGGCGCTTTTGGTTAAACGATCTACCACAACCTAAATGACCTCATTAGCCTTTTGGCTTCTAGGAAGTCCATCTTCAAAGTCCATGGAAACATGTTACTATTTCCATATGGGGATCTCTAAAGGTAACAACAATCCTCCAGGCTTCCCTTGCTCTGTTTTTCCTTTTTGGCACGTTAAGCACTTGGCCATGAACTCGGTTACGCCTCTCTTCATTCCTTCCCAATGGAGATTCCTCTTCATATCTTTGTACATTTTATCCCCACTGGGATGTATGGTAATTTTTTGACCCATAGCATTCCTCTAGAATTTCTTTCCTCAACCCTTCATCCTTAGGGGCGTAAAGTCGTTCATCCCAAAGTAAACTACCATCGTTGTTGATTGAATGTCTAACTGAATGGGGAAAGGTTTCTTTACTTCCCACTTTCTCCTTTATGTTTCTTAGTTCCTCATCAAGGTATTGTGCGCTTTGGATCTTTTCTCTTTGGATAGTTCTAATTATCATAGCCCCAAGAAAACCGTTAGAAGTGGTTGGTGAGGGTTGCAAATTAAAATTAGTGAGAAACTCTAGTTGCTTCCATTCTGTCAATACATGCAATGTTGCATGTTTCTTAATTAAAGCATCCGCCACAACATTCCCCTTTCACGGGGTATACTGGATCATGAAATCAAACGAGGTGATATATTACATCCATCGTTATTGTCTCAAGTTTAGATCACGTTGGGAAAATAATTACTTTAGGGATTTATGGTCAGTAAGGAGTTCAAATTTCTACCCTAAAAGATAATGCCTCCACATTTTAAGGGCGAATACTAGTGCGGCTAACTCAAGGTCATGAAGTGGGTATCTCTTCTCTGAATGCTTGAGTTGTCTACTAGCATAAGCAACTACTCTTTCTTCTGGCATAAGGACAACTCCTAAACCGATCCCACATGCATCGATGTATACTGTGAACAATTTTGAACCATCGGGTATTATTAGGACTGGCGCGCTAGTTAATACTTCCTTAATTTCTTAAAGGTTATATCACATTTATTACTCCAAGAAAACAGCAAATTCTTCTTTGTTAATTGGGTTAAAGGTGTAACAATCTTTGCAAAGTCTTTAATGAATTTTCTATAATATCTGGCAAATCTAAGGAAGCTTCTTACTTCCATAGCATTTCGAGGTATTCTCCATTCCTTGATTGCCTCAATCTTTGCGGGACCTATAGCCAAGCCTTCACTTGAAACAATATGTCCTAAAAAATTTACTTCTTCCATCCAGAAATGGCACTTCGAGAATTTTGCTTTCAATTGGTTCTTTCTTAATATCCCTAACACTTGTCTTAAGTGATTTTCATGTTCTTCATGATCTTTTGAAAATAAAAGGATGTCATCTACGAAGACTACCACAATCTTAATTAGAATGCCCCTAAATACCCAACGCATAAGGTCAACGGAGAAGGCAGGTGCATTCATTAGTCCAAAGGACATAACTTCCCATTGGAAGAATCCATCCGGCATCCTAAATGCAGTTTTTTCCTTATTGTCCTCCGCAGTTCTTAACTGGTGAAATCCAGTAGCAAGGTCTAATTCAGAAAATACTCGAGCTCCTCCCAAGTGGTCAAAAAGGTCATCGATTCTAGGTAAAAGGGTACCTATTCTTCTTGGTTCCCTATAGTCTACACAAAGTCTTAAAGATCCATCTGCTTTGGTGGCAAACACAACAGGTGCACCCCATTCTGAGGTACTTCGTCGAATGAAACTTTTTTGTAATAATTCTAAAATCTACTTATCTAACTCCCTGCTTTCCTTAGGCGTCATACGCCTCAATGCTAGTGCTACAGGTCTAGCGTCTTTCTCTAGGTCAATACAAAAAGAGATTTCTCTGTGGGTTAGAAGTCCCGTGACTTCCTCAAAAACATCTTAGAACTCAAAAACTATAGGAACTGAAGATGGTCCTTCAGAACTAGGAGATAAGGAATATAATAAGGCTTTATCATTGTTCCTAACATTACAAGGAATATTTAGGTTACGTCCTCCTCGTCTCCTAAGACGAGCGATTCTCTTGTTGCAATCTAGGACAACCCCATAAAATGATAGCCAATCCATACCTAGGATAAGGTCATACCCATAAATTCTAGCGCATACGCTTCACATTAATGGAACTCTACGTTGTCAATATACAATACTAGGTCTTTGCAAAACAATTCGAGATACTTAGATCCTCCGATAAGGTTGGCCACCTCTATCGGACTATAAGAGATAGATATGTGAAGGTTCAACAGATTAACTAGTCTCTTAGAGATAAAAGAATGAGTCGCTCCGAAATCAAACAAAGTGTATGCAAAATTTCCTAAAAGAGAAGTTATACCTTCAAATGCAGGTTGTCCTTGGTCTTTTGGGGGTCGGCTTTGGATTGATGCATGCTCTATTGCATAGTTCTGGCCACTTTTGATAACTTTGGGATTTGGGCAATCCCTAGACATGTGTCCTTCCTCATGGAAGTTGAAACATTTTTATTTGAATTCCTTCTTCGCCAAAAAGGTCCTACAATCTTTGGCGTGTCCTTGTGGTTGCACCTCGTGCAAGTCTCTGCTTCCTTTCTGAATTTGTTTCCTTTCTTCATTTTTTTACACCATTCCTTTTTCTTATTTTTGTTGGAACTTCCTTCTCACCTTCTTTATCCTCCTTGGAACCTTCAGCCATGCAGAGGATAGCTTTCTCTACTAGGGTTTCAAAAGTTGCCCAAACGTTACTTAGGCTAATAGAGTTCCTTCAATGGAGAGTTCAGCCCTTTAACAAATCTCAAGGCTTTGTTCATGGGGGTGTCTACCATACCTCTCCCAAACTTACATAATTTGGTAAATTTAACTACATACTCTTGCAAGCTCAAGTTTCCTTGCTTGAGGTGGATGAATTTCTCTAGTTAGAAAGTCATTTCTGCCCTTGGCAAAAATTTTGCTTTGAAACCGGTTTTGAATTCAGCCTATGTAAAAATATGGCCCTTGTACTCTCTTGATATTGAATTCCACCATTCAAGGGCCTCATCTTTCAAGTGTCAGGCCGCTATTCTTCTTTTCACTTCATCAGGCCATCCAGTAGCTTTAAAAATTCTTTCGCAGTCCATAATCCAAGATTGAGCATTAGCAAAGCCTTCCTTTCCAGAAAACGATTTCCCTCCAAAATTCGTTAAAGTCTTATAGAAGTGGAAAAGGTCAAAGGCTACCTCAACGGCAGGAGCTGCAGGAGCCGCTGGGGCAGGATTAGCAACAGGGACTTGTTCCATGGTAACTCTGAAAAGTAACGAGGTCATGCCTGTTTACCCTGCTCAGTAGGATTTTCAGCCATTCTACTATTTGAAAAGAAAAGCAAGAATCCTTTGGTGGACACTCCTGAGATAATATTTAAGCTAAAAAAGGAAGAAAACGATAAAGATGCCTAGTATAAATGCGTATGCTTATTGGGGTAAATATATATTATATATATAGTTGAAAAACCTTTTTCAAATTACAAATACGCCTCTCATATGTATAACTCGATTATAATTGGGTACCCTATGCTCTAATACCAAATGTAACAACCCGCCTTGAATGGACCTAAATTTCGACTCCGAAAAGACCAATCAAAACGTAGAACCATTTTAAACGGGTCATTGATTCCTGTAAGGATTACATTTGCATAGATAATATATACATAGATACTTCAAATGGAAATTTCACAAAGCGAAAAGAGAAAATATAATGTTGAAATAAGATGTACCACTTATTTAAAAATCACATAAATACAATAGTCAAAGTTACATCTATTCAATTGATACATCAAATAATTCATCCTCACAAGTTTCCAAAAGAAGAAAAGAAATAACTACTAATAATAGCATAACAACTTCGTCTTCTTCTTCAGCTCCAATCATGACTTCGTCCCTGACTTTTACCCCTTCTACAGACCTGTTGGATATGTTAAGGAGAAGGGTCAAAAATAAAGTTCTGTGTGACTGAAATACGGTGTTACTTAAAGTCCATACCCAATATTTTTAGCATGTTACTTATGTCAAGGTATGTCTATGAAGCACACAAGATTCACATAAACATAAAGTACTTAACCAATGAGGTAGGTATCCAAGTCAATCGCTAATTAGTGTTTTTAGGGTAAAGACCTAATGAGGTGGGCATTCTTGGTCACTTATTGCCTTATTAAATGTGTGTTCTTATGATCTCTTATAACCCTGAGGTAGACCCTAGCCCCTTAAGACCCCGTCCTAGTACGTCAACGTTCTTAAAGTCTAAACTCTCAATTGTAATATTACAAGTAGTATTGAGAACATTACTACTTAAATGATATTAAGGTAGGACACCTATGTCGCTTAAGACTTCCCTTAAACAGTTGGTGAGCGTGCAATGGCCATATATCTTTTATATACCAAATCTTTCCCTAGACGAGCCCTAACAAGCTTCTAGAGTAAGTGGACATCTCCCATGAACTACCCTACTCCATTACCGTTAATGCCTAATCACTTTTAGAGAAGCAGGACCTAAATATTTACTCTGAATCTAATAAGGGAGGGTCCCATGACTTTGGTTCCTCTCCAAAGAAAAAATCTTCGGAGGGATCCTAGTCCTAACCACTTAAGACCCAAATTAGATAATAAGAGAGTCAACCACTTAAGACCTTCTCAAGGTGTAGTAAACCTACCTATTCACACACAATAGACTTATATATATACACACTAGACCTCTCACATTAAATTGTATACTTGTAGATGTTGGATATGTCGGTCGGTTCCGGGCAGACTTCTACTACAAGTTGGTTTAAACTCGTGTCTAGTGTACTAAGTTTGAATGGTTCATGGAACCCAGACCTCTCACACTAGTTAGGCCTACTTGTGGCTGCTGGATTTTTCGGTCGATTCCGGGTAGACTTATACCACAAGTGGCAACTAACCTCGTGTCCGTGTGTCATTATTTATATATATATATATATATATATATATATATATATATATATAACCATTCTATATGCACACACAAGCAATCAGTATATATTTACATATATGAGGTCAATTCAAATTCTATCCTAATCGCATTTATTATGCTAATAAAACGTTAATTACATTGATTACGTTTATATAAGTAAAATAATTATAACGCCTAAATAACGTAAATATTCGTACGAACGAGAAATCGTTCTAACGAGATGGTAATTGCCATTGTGTCTAAATTTAGGTATACAAGTTAGTTTTTCTATACTTTTACCGCGACAACTTAGGCATGATAGCATAATAACAATATAACAAATAGCAGTGAATGGAAGATAAACATACATACAAATTTCAACCTGCATCCTAGCCTTGTTGACATGATTTCAAGACTAGATTAAAAATAGAGCATTACATACACTTGTGCATGTATGCTTATAATTTCCACTTTATCTAATTCACCATTTTTTGGTGTTATGCACATAAAACGTTTACATTTGACATATTTCAAGTATGAATATGCTTGGATTAAAAATAGAATCCAAACCTAATCAAATCATGAAATACTCAAATTTAAACCCTTTTAGGTTATAATCAAATGTTTAATAAAGGTGAATTACACAAAATAGAAACAATAGTAGCAACACCCCTTTTCATCTTGAATCCAATATTAAAATCAAAAATCCAAAAAACCCAAATAATCATGACAATTCATACGCAAATATAAAATAGAGGATTTGGAGGACTCTGGCAAATTTCCAAATCCTCCTAGGCATATCTATCAACATGATAATCTAATAAAAATAGGAATATGCCTAAGTAAACGATATTCAACTCACAGATCTAGGAAGAATAAATAAGATTTCTGTTTTAGATCTAGATCTATGCTTAATCTTTGTAGCAAACGTGATCCAATAATCCTCCTATATATATATATATATATATATATATATATATATATATATATATATATCTCCAAGAAACATGTTTTAGAATCTTATATATGTATATACATATATATACACCAAATTCCAGAGTTCATTCTAAAAACCTATATGAATTACAATAGAAAGGAGATAAGAATAAAGGTTGGAGAAATAAGAGAAATCCTTAACCTTTATTTTTTGGAATTTAGTAATGGTAGAGAGGGAGGGATAAGAGAATTGCTAGGGTTCTAATGTGTGATATGAGGGGCTATATATAGTTTCCTGTATGAGCGTAGACCGTTGGATTACTTTGATTTAATCCAGGCGTTTTATTTACATATATCCCTTTTAGAAAACCCTAACCACATAGATTCATTGGGCTGTTCAACCGCCAGGTGGTCGACCTCCTAGGGCTAAAAGCCCAATAAACGCTGCGGTGATGAGGTGTTAATTTAATTAATACATTGCTTAAATTTCTTAATCTTATTTCTTATATACAATATCCTTTGTCCTTATGGTCTTATTCTTATTTCAAATTTCGAATTCTCCCTCTTTATTTTGAATTTATTTTGGGCACATATATATAGTATCCATTTAATTATATATATATATATATATTCTGCATTTTACTATCCAAATTCATTTGTTCATAACTTCTTCATACATTGACCATTTTTAGCATATTATATAGATAATAATTCGGAATTTCGCCACGAATCCAAATAAAAAAAATTCGTAGCCAAATTCCTAAAGCTACAAAATCTCATTTTCCAGCTTTATTATTTAATTGCTTATTTTTAATTATTTAGTTAGTATCAATACTTATGTATTTTATGGGGTGTTACCGACTATCTCGACTTACTAAGAATTCGTGTCCGTAGCGAGCTGGTGTTTTGCGATCAGATACTTCTCCGGATGCCCGGCCCAGATTTGTGCGTCGTAGACCGAGAACGTCTCCTCGCATTTCCCGCATCATTCGCACACGCTCTATAGCGGTGTCCGAGAAGATCGTTAGATCTACTCGACACTCGTTTTATCTTATCTGATCGTTGTTGGGTTCATTTTATCGCATGGTCTTTCGTCCTGAAGCTTCTGCTTAGTATCTGTTTCCACCAATGGCGAACTTCCTGTTTTGGAATGTTCGTGGTATTAGTAACGATTCGTCGATGGCTAGATTGAAGCGCACCGTTAAGAAACATTCAATTTGTCTGGTAGCACTTCTAGAGCCTTTAATAGGCCCAAAAGAGGTCACCAGTATCGTTTTATTTATTGGCTTTGGTGGAGCTAAAGCCTATGTGTCTGGGAAGATTTGGATCCTCTGGTCCAAAGATGTTGTGGTTCACTCCAATTTCGATTCGACTCAGCTTCTCTCGGTGGCCTGTTCTTTTCCCTCCTTCTCCTCCTATTTTCTTTTCTCGGTAGTTTACGCCAGATGTGATCGGACTGAGATATTGACCCTATGGTCCGACGTTCTATCTCTTTCTAAGTGTCTCGGTTTTAGGAGGTGACTTTATCATAGTCGCCTGCTAAGATGAGAAACGGGGAGGTATTGTCGCGAACCGTTCGACGGTAGCGGATTTTAATGCTTTCATCGTTGGCTCGGGCCTCTCCGAGGTTTCCTTCGTCGGATCGGCTTTTAATTGGTGTAGTAACTAAGAAGGCCCTAACCGGATCCTCTCTAGGATTGATAGTGTGTTCGGATCGGAAGGTTGATTCAATCTTCCCTTTTCTTTCTCTATTTCTCATCTGCATCGGGCCTTCTCCGCCATGCTGCTATGCTTCTCTGTTGCAATCCACATACTCAGTCTGATCCTTCCTCTTTTAGGTTCCAGAGTATATGTAGACCGCATCACTCATTCCATCGGGTTGTGGAATACTCATGGAACTCCCCAGCAGTTGGGTCTTCTTCAGTTGTTTTTTCTCGTAGCTTAAGAGGCTCAAGACTTGTCTCAAATCTTGGAACGTGGAAGTTTTCAAGAATATTTCCGACCGTGTCAGAGCAGCCGAAGAAACTCTTATCTTATCCTAGCTGAAGTTTTTTTCGATGAAGATACCTCTTCTACTAACAAGGAGGTGTGAGCTTTAGCCCATTTAGCCTATTCATTGAAGCTCTGAATCGAGAATGACTATCTTTGTCAGAAGGCGAGGATCAAGTGAGTTGTCGATGGTGATTCGAATTCCAAGTTCTTCCACTCTTCCATTCGTAAGAAGAATAGACTTCTTACGATTCTTCAAATTCAGCGCCATGATCTCTCTGTGGCTTCCACTCCGGACGAAGTCAAAGAGACCATTCTTTCTCACTTCCAAGCCCTCCTAGGAGCGCCCTCTGTTTGGACTCCGATCTGAGTTTACTAGCCTTCATTCCCAGGTTGATTCTTCCTTTGGAGAGTACGGACCTTATTGTGCTTTCTTCTTCTGAGGAGATTTGGGAATGTGTCTTCGCTCTTAGTAACGATAGTGCTACTGGGCCTGATAGCTTCAATTGGGTTTTCTTCCGAAGTGACTGACCGATCATCCAGTTGGATTTCTGCCAGGCTATTCAGTCTTTCTTCACCGGTGGAGATCTGCCTCAGGGTTGGACTTCCACCAACTTGGTCCTTATCCCTAAGAGAGAAACTCCTCGCGCATGTGCAGATTTTCGTCCGACCAACTTGTGTAACTTCTCCAAAAAGGTTATATCTAAGGTTCTAGCCACCAGGCTAGATCCGTTTCTTGTTGTCTCATATTCTCAGGCTGGGTTTGTGTAATAACCCGGAAATCTGAGCCAATTTAAAATTTTTATTTTGGCAATTTTAGCGAATTTTGATTATTTAAAATGAATTATTTTAAATAATATCGACGAGAACTTTATTTTGAATAGAATTCGAACGTATATATTATATAGATCGTCGTTAGAATATAAATAATTATATATAATTATATATAGAATTGAAAATGGCGTGGTAGTTCGATAATTCGATTTCAAACTTCAATTGAACATACCGGGTGCAAAATAAACCGGATTTTAGTGAAACCAAAAATAATGGAATCTAATTGTGAATACCTTTCCAACGAATCCGAAAAATCAAAATTTCATAGCGGGAATTAAAAGATATGTCCAGTTGAAAATTCAGAATAGTCGCTATGGAATTCAGGCCCTTAAAAATGGAAATTTTGCAAACGACCTCGGATTTCGACGAAACCACTTTTGTTGGATCCGTGATGTCAAGTTATTGCTAGATACCAATTTTCATAATTTTTCGAATCAATATGTGAGCATGGAAAAAGAAAACGCGTTTGACCAGTTTTAGTTGATTTTAAAATCGACTGGAAAATGGCCATTTTTCAAACGATCTCAGAATTCGACCAAACTAGTTTTGTTAGGACCGTATCGTCGATACGAAGCTAGAAAATATATTTTTTGGAATTTTTCTAGTTAGTATGTGACCCCAATAAATTGAAATGTACGTTAAAATTTCAATATAATGATTTAAATATTAAATCTAACGAAAACTGATCGAAACGATCGAATTGGCCAGTGATACATATCCCATTATGTTCGGAATGGGGGTAAAACGCTAGGGACGACAATCGGTGGGTCTCATTTCGAGTTCTAAGTAAAAAGATGCTTTTTGAATTTAAAAATAAAATAATAAAATAAAGTCAACTCCTTTCGAACCCCCCCCCCCCCTCCTCTACACTTTCTCTCTACCGTATAACAGAAGTTAAAATAAAAAATCGAAGAAGCCTCGTTGCAATCACCCACCGCCCCTCTCTCTCCACCGCCACCACCTCCTGTCGCGCGTGCCCCCTGCCACCACCCAAGTCCGGCGCGACTCTCCCCTCCTCGTCTGACCTCGCGCGATCCACCAAAGCACCCCCCCCCCCTTCCCTCGTGCCTCCTCCATCCTCGATTTCAGACCGCCGCCCTACCCCACGACGCCGACCCCTTCTCTCCTCTTCCCCGTTCATCTCCTCCCCCTTGCGATTCTCCCTCCTCCACTTCCTCCTTCCTCGTGAAGACTGCACCCCCCCCTCACGCCCTAATCGCCAGCGCCACCCAAATCTGCCATACCCGAACCCCCCCCCCCCCCCTTCACCTGACCACCGCCGACGCTCAGGCGAGCCAAACCCCCCTCCCCATTTCGCTGTAAGCTCCTTTCCTTTTTCATTTCATTTTATTTTGTCTTGTTTAAGTTTGTTTTAAATCTTCAGTAGGTTAATCAATTTAAAATCTGAGTTTTATGAATTTTAAAATAAGAAGTTATAATTTTTATATATGTATGATAATAAAAATATAATCTTTATATTAATAGAAGGTTAAAAATATAATTTTTATAATATAGAAAGGTTAAAAATATAATTTTTATATAATATAGATAATAAAAATTCGATCTTTATTATGTAGAAGGAATAAAAATATAATTTTTATAAAGTAGAAATATTAAAGATGTGATTTTTAAATTAGTAGATGAATAAAAATATGATTTTTGTAATATATAGATAGTAAAGATTTGATATTTATATATGTAGCGAAATAAAAATCTGATTTTTATTATATATACGTTGAAATAGAAAAGTGATTTTTATAGCAAAGTAAAAATTCGATTTTTCTATATTGAATAGCAAAGTAAAAAAATCGATTTTTCTATATTGAATAGCGAAGTAAAAATTCGATTTTTATATATTGAATAGCGAAGTAAAAATTCGATTTTTACATATGTAGAGAATACGGGCAAAGAAAGTGACAAGAGGCAAGAATGGGGAAGATTTCTACATAAGAAGAGTCGAGGGATTGGATTAGCTAATCAGTGAGAACTCCTCGCCTTTTAATTTATTTTTTCTAGTTATAAATATATATTAGGATGCAGACGGTGTTTAGTAGCACTCGACACCCGTCGTCCACAGACCATGGACGGCTTGTATGCTTGTTTGTTTGATTTTGATGTGTAGTTGATTGTGTGATGTGATGTGAAATGAAATAAAATATTTATATAGTTGAAAATATTTTATAGTTAAAAATAGAATTTTTAACGTTTATATGAAATGAAATAAAAATAAACAAATCGGACGATTTGTTTATATACACACATTTGACTGATATTGATTGGGACGATAAATTTTACACATCGCCCAACTACACAAATAAAATCTGTGTTTGATTGTTTGAAAACCCCACACGGGTATTGGGATGATACACGACATACACTAGTCCCAATAATTAGCTATATGTCGATCGATTGATAGACAGACTGTTATGAGCGTTAAATATTTATATTCGATGCTTATACAGTGTAGAATGCACTTTGGATGACGGTTGATTATTCATCGTTGTTATTGTATACATGTGTTGTAGAAAATCCATATAATTAACATTATATGGTAATTGATTGAGCCTCATTCCAGTTTTGAAAAAGAAATATTTGAAAAAGAAATATTTGAAATAGAATATTTGAAAATAGAAATATATGAAGCCGTGTTGATTAGATTGACGTCATTTTGACGTGAACGATATTTATATCGATTTTATTCATTTTATAATGAATATCGAAAATGATTTCAAAATCTGATATTTTGAAAAGAATTGAAATTCAAATTGAAAATGAATAGAAATGAATTCGAATTGAAATTGAATATAAATGAATTCGAATTTGAAATTGAATTGAAAACGAACTGAAATTGAATTAGAAATCAATTTGAATTGAAATCGATTTGAAAATGAATTTAAAACTATTTATAAAATCCGTTTCGAAAGGAAATCGACGAAGTATATATTATATATATTATATATATAATATAATGGCCTGAATAGAACGCGCCGCGCCGCGGCAGTTCGTGAATTTCGACCATTGACTTCGAATGGATATTACGGGAGATCCGACCGTCGGATTCTCCTAAAACCGGAACCGTTGGGTTCGTATCGAAAAGGGCTTTCTAATGAATATTAGAAATTTGAAATCTAACGGTTGGATTTGGAATTATGTCCAAATCAAATTTGGAAAAGGTCATTGTAAGTGCAGTTCGATGGCCGTTCATGGAAATCGACTGTACGGGCCTTGATAAAATTATTAAAAATATCAATAATTTGTGTAAAATCATAAGAAATGATTTGTGAAGAATTGGGATGAAAAACTCCATATTTGAAAAGATAAAAATAGATTTTTATCGAAATGAACTAGTTTTGAACTAGAATAGTAATTTATTTATTTTTAAAATAAATAAAGTGAATTTGAAATGGTTTTGAAATATAAACAGAATTTCCAATAATTGAATTGGAAGGGATTTGAATCGAAATTGTCTTCGGAATATTTCGATGTTGGATTTCGTGATGATACAGATATTGTTATGGGAATTTGAAAGATATATTAATATCGTTATTTCCAATACGATATTTGTTGGTCGTAGAATTTGATATTGAATATAAGCCGGTATATTTTCTATTCAGAGCCTTATATTTAATATCAAATGTGATTTGGGTTTGTCGTGAATGGTGTCTTGACTAACACTGTTCTTGAACCCAGTTGAGAAAAGATTAAATCTTTTTATTTAGATTTAATGAAGTGTACCAATTAAATAATATTTAATTGAAATTGAACTGGTATTGATTTTTGGGTGTATCGTGAACAGTGTTTTAAATAACACTTGTTCTTTAACCCGATAATTAATGGAATGTGATTTTGGGTTTATCGTGAACCGTGTTTTAAATGACACCGATTCTTTAACCCAGTTAAAGATTAAAACTAAGTGGAGTTTTAATGAATCTTTAATTAGATTGAAACGATCGAGAATGGAGTATCACCAGTTCTTGTTGCAGTCATGATGGGGGGTTCTCGCTTCGCGGTTTGGTGGCGAACGGGAGACTCTTACCCCCACATGTCCCTTGTGGTGGGGGTTGGTTAGGCAGTGGCCAGGAGGCTTGAGAGGGTCGCCGTAAAACAAGTTATTGGGGGACCATGTGAGAGCCACGGTGGGTTTTACTTGCTGCTTGGGGGATGAAGGGTTGGTTGCAAAGCCTACCGGATTTCGTCGGCTATTTTACAGTTGGTATTAGAGCTTTGGTTTACAAAGCTAGAGAACAAGACACATTAGAACCGTACGAAAGAATTCATCAGATATTGGATTAGTAATATCCAATGGGAATGACTCGTTAGAGATAGGATCAGTAGTATCCTAGAATGAGTGTGAAGAGTATATTTTTAAAATGAAAACAAGTTTTGTTTTGAAAATTTAAATCACTGATTCGTATTTGATTATTTATTTTATATTGAATTGGGACAGTCCAGTATATAAAGATTTTGCATATATGTCTTGCAAACGTGTGTTCGAAGTTTTAATATACTGGGTAGATATAGAATCCCTCTAGTGCCCGGGGATAATTCTGGTGATGGGGCACCATCGCCAGTATTTACCTTCGAGTGACGAAAGTGAGATTTCTATATATTTCCAATTGACTGGTGTGAGAACCGAAACTAGATAGGGCTTATTGTTGTGATTTGGCATCAAAAATCTGATTTTTGACTATATATCAAAGTTATGCATTTGAAATGATAACCAACTAATTGATTGATGTTTGTGTTGTTTGGTTATTTGTTTGAAATTTTGAACCATTACTACAAATTGAATCAAATAGTGAATTGTAATGAAAATTTGTCGCATTTTCTTGCATATACTTGTACTTACATTGAACAGGTCATAGCAAGGAGGCTAGAGCAGAGAAATAAAATTGTTTGCCCGACAAATAGGTACATGTTTATCATAATTTACTATTTTGTTTGGGTGATGATGATTTTATGAGCCGATTGGCTAGCCGCTTGGCTTTTTCTTTTTCTTTTTGAGATCAGAAGGCTTGTATGGCAATTTCGGGATTTTCCCGTGCTCCCCGTGCAGGGGAGGTTATGGCGAAATTTTTCGAAAATTTAGGGTGTTAGCCAATTTTTTGAAAAATTTGAAAAGTTCTTAGAAACTGAAAAGTTGAAGAACTTAAGCCGTTGTGAAAATACTGGAAGTTGAGTTGATTTGTGAAACAACTTTCGGCTTCGTTCCTTTTCGGGGACGAAAAGTTTTAAGTGGGGGAGATTGTAATAACCCGGAAATCTGGGCCAATTTAAAATTTTTATTTTGGCAATTTTAGCGAACTTTGATTATTTAAAATGAATTATTTTAAATAATATCGACGGGAAATTTATTTTGAATATAATTCAAACGTATATATTATATAGATCGTCGTTAGAATATAAATAATTATATATAATTATAAATAGAATTGAAAATGGCGCGGTAGTTCGATAATTCGATTTCAAACTTCAATTGAACATACCAGGTGCAAAATAAACCGGATTTTAGTGAAACCAAAAATAATGGAATCTAATTGTGAATACCTTTCCAACGAATCCGAAAAATCGAAATTTCATAGCGGGAATCAAAAGATATGTCCAGTTGAAAATTCAGAATAGTCGCTATGGAATTCAGGCCCTTAAAAATGGAAATTTTGCAAACGACCTCGGATTTCGACGAAACCACTTTTGTTGGATCTGTGATGTCAAGTTATTGCTAGATGCCAATTTTCATAATTTTTCGAATCAATATGTGAGTGTGGCAAAGGAAAACGCGTTTGACCAGTTTCAGTTGATTTTAATCGACTGGAAAATGGCCATTTTTCAAACGATCTCAGAATTCGACGAAACTAGTTTTGTTAGGATCGTATCGTCGATACGAAGCTAAAAAATATTTTTCTGGAATTTTTCTAGTTAGTATGTGACCCCAATAAATTGAAATATACGTTAAAATTTCAATATAATGATTTAAATATTAAATCTAACGAAAACTGATCGAAACGATCGAATTGGCCTATGATACATTGTAACAACCCGTATTTTTCGATAACATGTTAAAACGAGAATCAAGGCAGAATTTAATTTTAAATTCTGAATCAAGTAAAACGGGCTATGCCATTGCGTTCGTCTCGGAAAAATACGCGAAATAGAGTCCGAGTTTTCGAGAATCGGAGTCCGTATGACCCGTTAAAGGCCCAAAGAAGATTTCTGGGAATTTGAATTTCGGAAACAGTTTTGGAAATCAGATCTGGGGCTAGGCGGGAAGTTTCCCCGCCTAGGCCATGTCGACAGGGCTGTCGACAGGCCTGTCGACTTGGGCCCTGACCAAGTCGACAGCCCTGTCGACTTGCCTGTCGACAGGGGGTGGCCGGGGCAAGCTGCCTGGCGCACCTGCTTGTCTCACCTGGTCTTGTTCTTGGGCTGGTTCTGGAAGCTTCCGAGATCTGATGGTCCTAATCTATCCTAGGGTTAATCTAAGGGCCTAAAACTATCCTAATCTCTATAAAAAGACCCTAAACCTAACCTAAATCCCTAAAAATCAAACCTAGCAACTAAGTGCTGCCAAAATCAATCTTGATCATGGCCTCCATCTCCAATCCCTAGAGCCTATGCATTCAAATCGGGTTCAAATCAAAAGGTGCAAGCTTGCTACACCAAATAGAGGCCAAATCAACGTTGCTATGCGAGTTTCATGACGGATCTTCATCAAAGGAGCCACCTTTCTTCGCCAAAACGATTCATGCTCCTAGTCCTCTTGCCATACTATGTAAGTTCTAGCTACTTTTGGATCAAAACGGTATTTTTAATGTTGACATGGGATAAAATGAGGCTAAACATGATTATGCGAACCTATATGAACCTTACCTTGCCTCTTGTGTTCATGTTTATGATTTTAGGCCATGTGAGTGACTTAATCATGCCTCTCATGATATGCATAACCTAGTTTAACTTGCAAGTTTGGATCTTTATGCATGAAATGCTAGCATGAACCTTTAGGAACCACTTTACTTGTGAAACATTGGCTAAGACAAGATTTTGGGGCTTATGCATGTTTATGAACCCAAACCCCTTATGCTAACATGCAAGTTTGTGGCCAAATCCTTTATGAGATTATGCATGCTCGTGGCCAATCCCCCCCCCCCCCCTTTTAAGTTGTGCATGTTTATGGCCAAACCCTTTTTGATAATATGCATGTTTGTGGCCGAATTCCCTTGTGACATTTTGTGTGTTTGTGGCCAAAACCCTTTTATGACACTATGCATGTTCGAGGCCCATTCGTAGTCATAGTATTCCTACTATGTTGACTCGTCTATACTTACGTTGGAAACACGTTTTGGGGTTGGGTTAGACGAGCGTGAATATACATGAGAAACTTAACTTGAAGTTCCATGAAATATGATGTGAAACATGATTTGGGTTAAATGGGTATAACATGACAACATGTAACATTGAGTATAGCATGTAAGTTAACATGTAAATATGCATAAAAACATGAGCTTGGGAATTTACCTATTAAGTTAGGTCTACCCTTTGGGAATTTACCTATTAAGTTAGGTCTACCCAAATGCTTGAAAACTTGTAACATGTTTTGGAAACATGATGAACTTAGATAATATAAGTGTGGCCAACTCGAGGTTGGGTTGAGTTTGCAACGTAAAACTACCCGGAACCGACCGGCCTAACTAGTAGTTGCAAACAATAGGACCCAATGTGAGAAGTTGGTCATGTCGTGCTTAAGACCCGAGGTTAGACTAGGTTGTGGTGTAAATTTACCCGGACCCGCCCGGCTTAACTAGTAACCACAACAAGGTCTAATGTGAGAGGTTAAGAGTGCATTAATTGAATTAATGCCACATGATAAGGTTAAGTAAATTTGACTAATGACACTTAACCGATATGACACGAATGGGTAGGTTAAGTGGGACCGGACTTGATTCCTTAATGACACTTAACCATGCAAGATGATTAGGAGATGGGGTTAAGTAATTTACACTTAACTAATCCGACGGGGTAATTAGATGGGGTTAAGTAATTTACACTTAACTAATCCGACGGGGTAATTAGATGGGGTTAAGTAATTAAGACTTAACTAACCCAACCACGGTAATTAGATGGGGTTAAGTAATCCACACTTAACCAATTTAAACTTGGTAATTCAATGAGGTCAAGTAACCCATACTTAACCAACTTAACTTGGTAATTTAATGGGGTTAAGTTAAACACTTAACTAATTTAACACGATGATCTGATGAGGTTAAGTGACCTATACTTAACCAATCTAACTCGTTAATTTGATGAGGTTAAGTTAACCTATACTTAACCAATCTAACGTGAAAACATGATAAGGCTAAGTCACGAATCGTTTCGAATACGCTTGACCGATTTGACTCGGTAGTTTGATAGGGTCAAATTAATATATACTTAACCAATCTAAAATGATAATTAGACGAGGTTAAGTCATGGATTGCTTGATATACTTAACCAACTTGACACATGGTCTGTAGGGTTAAGTCTTGGACTTGGATACTTAGCCAGTTTCGACATGTTTTGTAGACGGGTTAAGTTGTGAACTTAAGTGACACTTAGCCCATTAGATAAACCCTAATTCGGAGGATTAGGTAAATAACCATAGTTAACAAGGATAATGGAAATAAGGCTAAGTGGTAAACCTTAGTGAAGGGAAACTAAGTAATAATTCTTAGTCAAGGAAATTTGGACCACTTCTTAAATAGATGAGTAACCCGATACGGTAGGTCATCGTTTAAGTATACGGGTAGGAGCAGGCTATCTGATTTAGATAAAGGCTCCAGCGAACTGGGTAACGAAGCAGCGGCTTCGGGGAACGTGAGGATATTCTTGGTATCCCTCTGTGAGGTCGCAGATGATCATCCTGGGCTCACAAGAGGTTAAGGTCTGCGTTAGAAGAACCAAGAGTATGCCTTGGTTGCTATACGAGCGACCTAAAGACTGGGATGGATAGCAGTGAGTCAACGAATACATGATAGTGCCCTAGATAGCAAGTTCGTCGATCATCTACCATCTTGAGTCAAGCGTGTACGTACGGAAAGGCAGGGAACACCCAACAGACCATAATTGCTATCTAATTATGGGTGAGGTAGGCCGTAGGATGTGGGCTGGTCGGAGTGTAGTTCTCATGCAAGATTTTCTCTTGTGTTGCCTTTCACTAGTTGAGGGAGGGGTCTCGTGGGACCATAGCCACGTGTAGAAAAGCAGACCTTAGTATCTGCATCGGCAGATAAATCTAAAGCTCCCGACCGAGTCCTGTATTTCTTGTTTTGCCCTGTGACAGGACTCGGATGGCACGATGTGATACATGTGCATACAGTTATAGAAAAACGATTCACGATGAATGCGTGGGAAAAAGGGCGCGGTTGAGGGTTAGCGTAATCCCTAGTGGCCTAGGTGGTTTAAACCAAACTGAAATACGAAAGCGTGCAATAGGTAAGCGTAATCCCTAGTGGTGCTAGGTGGCGTAAGTCCTAGTAGTTCAAACGTTGATTCATATGGAAGAGCCTAGCTAGAACAAGGGTGACAGTCCAAACGATTTCAAGGATAATACGACATGAGGAAGCCCGTACGAGGTACGGCAAAGGACTGAACTTATATACATGGAAAGAAACATATGATTTGAGTAACCTATATATGCGACATATTAGGTTGACATGGACCATTACACGACTTTGAGTAAGGGACATTCATGGTTAACACGTGACGCGGGTTGGGATACTAGTACGAGAGGTGCAGAGCAAATATACATGTTAGAACTAGGAAGAATATACATAATAGATACCATGGGATGTTAGACGGGGTAGATACCTTGGGATAATGTACTCGATAGAAATCTGACGATGTGATACCTTGACTTATCATAACACCGTAGTTTATCATGATACCTTAGTTTACCTTGCCGCAGTAGTTCAACCGACTACCCTGGTTTATCTATCTTGTAGTTATCCTTATGTTTACTTTCAGTTTATGCATGTCATGTTACCTTTACCTGTTTTTATACTGGAAGTAGATAGGACTTACTCAGTCTTTTTGACTGACCCGTTTTGTTTCGCCTCTTTTCTTCCGTTTCCCCCCCCCCCAGGTTTCAGGGAGGAAACAATGCTGTTTAGCTCGGACTTCTTCTGCTTGAAGGTCATCATGGATGGCTTGGACTTCTCTTGGCTATGGCTACTTTACTGTTTTACTTAGGGAATAATTTATTAAAATGTCTTTATGCTTCTTTACTATTGCAAGGCAGGTTTTGATGTACTCTGATGTAAAAGGCTTTAGACCTTATTTACTCATGTTATGAAAGTTTGATTTTACTTCCGCTATTTATATATGTTCTGTCTTGTGATATTTCTGTGCATGTTTACCAATAATGCCCCTCTAAAGCTAGTGCATTCCTTTGCGAGTGACCCTAGCGGAGGCGGGGTGTTACATACATATCCCATTGTGTTCGGAATGGGGGTAAAACGCTGGGGACGACAGTTGGTGGGTCTCATTTCGAGTTCGAAGTAAAAAGATGCTTTTTGAATTTAAAAATAAAATAATAAAATAAAGTCAACTCCTTTCTAACCCCCCCCCCATACACTTTCTCTCTCCTGTATAACAGAAGTTAAAAAAAAATCGAAGAAGCCTCGTTGCAATCACCCGCTGCCCCTCTCTCTCCACCGCCACAACCTCCTGTCGCGCGTGCCCCCCGCCACCACCCAAGTCCGGCGCGACTCTCCCCTCCTCGTCTGACCTCGCGCGATCCACCAAAGCACCCCCCCTCTTCCCTCGTGCCTCCTCCATCCTCGATTTCAGACCGCCGCCCTACCCCACGACGCCGACCCCTTCTCTCCTCTTCCCCGTTCATCTCCTCGCCCTCGCGATTCTCCCTCCTCCACTTCCTCCTTCCTCGTGAAGACCGCACCCCCCCCCCCTCACGCCCTAATCGCCAGCGCCACCCAAATCCGCCATACCCGAACCCCCCCCCCCCCCCCTCACCTGACCACCGCCGACGCTCAGGCGAGCCAAACCCCCCTCCCCATTTCGCTGTAAGCTCCTTTCCTTTTTCATTTTATTTTATTTTGTCTTGTTTAAGTTTGTTTTAAATCTTCAGTAGGTTAATCAATTTAAAATCTGAGTTTTATGAATTTTAAAATAAGAAGTTATAATTTTTATATATGTATGATAATAAAAAATATAATCTATATATTAGTAGAAGGTTAAAAGTATAATTTTTATAATATAGAAAGGTTAAAAATATAATTTTTATATAATATAGATAATAAAAATTCGATCTTTATTATGTAGAAGGAATAAAAATATAATTTTTATAAAGTAGAAATATTAAAGATGTGATTTTTATATTAGTAGATGATTAAAAATACGATTTTTGTAATATATAGATAGTAAAGATTTGATCTTTATATATGTAGCGAAATAAAAATCTGATTTTTATTATATATACGTTGAAATAGAAAAGTGATTTTTATAGCAAAGTAAAAATTCGATTTTTCTATATTGAATAGCAAAGTAAAAAATTCGATTTTTCTATATTGAATAGCGAAGTAAAAATTCGATTTTTATATATTGAACAGCGAAGTAAAAATTCGTTTTTTACATATGTAGAGAATACGGGCAAAGAAAGTGACAAGAGGCAAGAACGGCGAAGATTTCTACATAAGAAGAGTCGAGGGATTGGATTAGCTAATCAGTGAGAACTCCTCACCTTTTAATTTAATTTTTCTAGTTATAAATATATACTAGGATGCAGACAGTGTTTAGTAGCACCCGACACCAGTCGTCCACAGACCATGGACGGCTTGTATGCTTGTTTGTTTGATTTTGATGTGTAGTTGATTGTGTGATGTTATGTGAAATGAAATAAAATATTTATATAGTTGAAAATATTTTATAGTTAAAAATAGAATTTTTAACGTGTATATGAAATGAAATAAAAATAAACAAATCGGATGATTTGTTTATATACACACATTTGACTGATATTGATTGGGACGATAAATTTTACACATCGCCCAACTGCACAAATAAAATCTGTGTTTTATTGTTTGAAAACCCCACACGGGTATTGGGATGATATAGGACATACACTAGTCCCAATAATTAGCTGTATGTCGATCGATTGATGGACAGACTGTTATGAGCGTTAAATATTTATATTCGATGTTTATACAGTGTAGAATGCACTTTGGATGATGGTTGATTATTCATCGTTGTTATTGTATACATGTGTTGTAGAAAATCCATATAATTAACATTATATGGTAATTGATTGGGCCTCATTCTAGTTTTGAAAAAGAAATATTTAAAAAAGAAATATTTGAAATAGAATATTTGAAAATAGAAATATATGAAGCCGTGTTGATTAGATTGACGCCATTTTGACGTGAATGATATTTATATCGATTTTATTCATTTTATAATGAATATCGAAAGTGATTTCAAAATCTGATATTTTGAAAAGAATTGAAATTCAAATTGAAATTGAATAGAAATGAATTCGAATTGAAATTGAATATAAATGAATTCGAATTTGAAATTGAATTGAATTGAAAACGAACTGAAATTGAATTAGAAATCAATTTGAATTGAAATCGATTTGAAAATGAATTTAAAACGATTTATAAAATTCGTTTCGAAAGGAAATCGACGAAGTATATTATATATATATATATATATATATAATATAATATAATGGCCTGAATAGAACGCGTCGCGCCACGGCAGTTCGCGAATTTCTACCATTGACTTCGAATGGATATTGCGGGAGATCCGACCGTCGGATTCTCCTAAAACCGGAACCATTGGGTTCGTATCGAAAAGAGCTTTCTAATGAATATTAGAAATTTGAAATCTAACGGTTGGATTTGGAATTATATCCAAATCAAATTTGGAAAAGGTCGCTGTAAGTGCAGTTCGATGGCCGTTCATGGAAATCGACTGTACGGGCGTTGATAAAATTATTAAAAATATCAATAATTTGTGTAAAATCATAAGAAATGATTTGTGAAGAATTTTGATGAAAAACTCCATATTTGAAAAGATAAAAATAGTTTTTTATCGAAATGAACTAGTTTTGAACTAGAATAGTAATTTATTTATTTTTAAAATAAATAAAGTGAATTTGAAATGGTTTTGAAATATAACCAGAATTTCCAATAATTGAATTGGAAGGGATTTGAATCGAAATTGTCTTCGGAATATTTCGATGTTGGATTTCGTGATGATACAGATATTGTTATGGGAATTTGAAAGATATATTAATATCGTTATTTCCAATACGATATTTGTTGGTCGTAGAATTTGATATTGAATATAAGCCGGTATATTTTCTATTCAGAGCCTTGTATTTAATATCAAATGTGATTTGGGTTTGTCGTGAATGGTGTCTTGACTAACACTGTTCTTGAACCCAGTTGAGAAAAGATTAAATCTTTTTATTTAGATTTAATGAAGTGTACCAATTAAATAATATTTAATTGGAATTGAATTGGTATTGATTTTTGGGTTTATCGTGAACAGTGTTTTAAATAACACTTATTCTTTTACCTGATAATTAATGGAATGTGATTTTGGGTTTATCGTGAACCGTGTTTTAAATGACACCGATTCTTTAACCCAGTTAAAGATTAAAACTAAGTGGAGTTTTAATGAATCTTTAATTAGATTGAAACGATCGAGAATGGAGTATCGCCAGTTTTGCTCCAGGCGATAGTTAAATCTTTAATTAGATTTGAACGTGAAATGGTAATTGAATTTACCGATAACACCGTGGTGTTAGATATGAATTATGACCAGTTTTACTTCATGGGATGAATAGGTTGGGATTGGGAAATAAAATAAATGATTACTTCGGTGTTGTTCGCTAATCCCGACTAGTTTGAATTGATATTCAAAGGAGATTAAAGAATAAATTTAAAGAATTTATCTTTGATAAAATTAATGGGAACCTTTCCCAAAATATAAGGATAT
This sequence comes from Allium sativum, assembly GCA_030737875.1. Classification (NCBI taxonomy): domain Eukaryota; kingdom Viridiplantae; phylum Streptophyta; class Magnoliopsida; order Asparagales; family Amaryllidaceae; genus Allium; species Allium sativum. The sequence goes on from CM060926.1 coordinate 44,924,289, forward strand.
TTGAATAAAAGAATATTCTGAATTGGAATGAGGCGTATGTTGTATTTGTGTAACACGTGTTTATTATATATATACGCGAGTTGTTCAGAAAGACCGGGTTTATCCCATTCTTAATAACTAATTCGACATGATGTCGAAGATAAAGACGGTGGTCGAAGACCGGAGGTCTTCACGTCGTTTGGGTGATTACTGATGATCTTGATTGGGCTGTACACCCAAGAGGAGGGAATCAGTTAGTGATCGTCCAGACGTATTTGGAGATCGATGGATATGCGGGGTACTAGGTGCCTCCGGTTTCGTTCAGACCCAGAACGGACTTGTAAATGGACTGTGTGTCTGACATTGGATTTCATTCCGTGAGACTGATATCGGTTGCATAGAGTGGTATGCCTGTGTGGCATGCTAAGATGCAAATGATCAAGGTTTCTGTTGAAAAGCAAAGTCTTGTGGTTGATGATCAAAGCACCGCCTGTGTGGCATAGCTTTGTGTAACGTGAATTCGCGAGCCTCACGCCCCGGTTGTGAACCAGAAACGGGAGAGGACCTCAGGGAGGGCATGCGTTTCCTTCTAGCTAGGGTGGTGTCAGTGACCTACCAGCCCTGACATTTATATACTTTTCACCTGTGTGGTTGTTGTTGTTGCGAGGCGCCTCGGTTAGATCGGACGATCCGGGTCCGATGGAGTCATTCGTTGGCTCGCTTACGCCCCAAAGGGCAGCGAAACGCAGTGTTCAGGCATTTTAATCCACATCGGTGGACCGGCCCTGACGATCCAAGGGTCACTCGAGCTCTGATCCTAAGACTCGGGCTAGACAGTCTCGAATCGGTAGAGGACGATCCCTGGCCTCGGTTCACATACGAAAATCCAATTTCCAAATACGTGACTTTGCGGTTTTGATTGTAGAGCCTAGTATGGCGACATAGTGGGATGGGGCGTTTATGCCGTATATGAATGATACTTATGATTTGAAGTTGTTTTATACACTATGCACTTATAATATTATCAAATGATTTGTTTTAAACGTATCAAGCATTCTTGGCTATTATAAGGTAAAAACCCTATCCTCCGGCTTGCGTTGCATTGTGTGATGGGACCTGGGTCTTATAATAGCTTCATTTTTCTTTATTTAGCATTGCGCTGTTTGTTTTATGCACTGGTATTCTTGGGAGGAAACCCGTTCCGTGTTATACGGCGTGGTCCCTTGATTTGCCTAACTTTAAAAATAAAGATTAATAATTGTTTTAGTTCTCACACCAGTCCCATGACTGACCTAGAGTTTATTGTTTTGACCTAAACTCTGGGTGCCCCTATTTTGACACGGGTAACTAGTAGTTTTGGTTTTTGCAGATTTATATTCACAGGATCCTGGTTTACAGCTGGAATGATATCCGAAAAGCTTTGTATCCGTATATCTCCTTCAGTTGTGTATTGTATTATTTTCCGCTGCTATGTATTTAAATGTAATTTAAATCTCTAATATTTCTGTGTAATATTGATTCATTTATACTCTGTATATTCTTGTATCTGATGGAATTGTTGTAATATACAATGAAATGTTCTTCCGTCTGCGTTCTATTTTGTCGTGTTCTCAAAGTAATTCGTTCTTTCTCTTCTATTCGGAGACCGGGGAAGTTCGGATCGCTTCAGTTTGTAAAAGGGAAGTTGATTATGGATAATGTCCTTTTAGCCCTGGAGCTAGGGCCTCGGCTTGATCGAAAGGTCAAGGGTTCCAATATGATCGTCAAGCTGGACATAGCTAAAGCTTACGATTGTATGTCCTGGTTTTTCATCATTAAGGTTCTTCGGGATTACGGGTTCCCGAACCTCTTATTGGTATTGTCTGGAGGCTCATCTCTAACTGTTGGTGGGAAAGGGACTTCGTCAGGGAGATCCACTTTCCCCCACTCTGTTCGTGCTTGCTGTTGAGTCTTTCGTACGTGGATTATATTCACTTACGATAGCAAATTAGATTCAAAGGTTTGGAATCCCTTCTGGCTGCCCCCTCATTTCTTCCTTATCTTTCGCTGACAACATTATCATTTTCATGAATGGTGGTTGTCGCTAAGTTTGTCATCTTCATTCAGCAGTACGGGTGGTGTTCGGGCCAACTCATTAACTCTGATAAAAGTTGCTTGGTCCCGGCGGCTGACTTGTCTTTGGTTAGATCCTCTTGGATAGAAACTTTCATCGGTTTCAAGGTTGCCTCCCTTCCTTTACCGTACCTCGGTATTGTTCTTTACAGAGGTCATGAGCTCAATGCCATCTTCGACCCCATTACCGATAGAGCTAGGGGTAAGATCATTCATTGGAATGCGATGCTTCTCTCTCAAGAAGGTTGGGTGGTTCTACTAAAGTCAGTACTTGACTCAATAGGATCGCATGTCTTTGCTGCTATGACCCCTACCTCCTCTTTCTTCCGTTCTTATCGGTCATTGGCTTCGTCCTTTTTCTTGGGTAAAAAGGACAATGCTACTCAACACCATTGGATTTACTGGGACACCATTTGTTGTCCCAAAAGTGAGGGGGTTAGGCCTTAGAAATCCAAAGAATACATGTACTAACTTTGCCAGCAAACTGTGGGCTAGATTTGATGCAAACGACTCCTTATGGGCGACGTTCCTTCACTAGTGAGACACGATCTTCTCCGGTTTCATGCCAAATATCACAGACTTCAGGCCGCGAACTTTTCCGGTATCCCGTCCTACGCTAGTGAGACATGGAAATGGATGCAAGCCGTGAAGGCCTTTTCGGATTCATATGGTGATGGATCCGGATGGGACGGCGGTCCTTTATCGATCACGGCGGCATGGAACTCGGCAAGGTCGTTAGCACCGCGTCTCCATCTCTTCTCTTTTATCTGGAACGTTCGTACTCCTCTTAAGGTTTCTCTGTTTATGTGGTCGACCCTACATAATGGGCTACCATTAGATGAGAACCTCCAAAGGATTGGCATCCCATTTGTGTCTCGTTGTAGGTGATGTGGGTCTATTGACACGGAATCCATTGCTCACTTGTTTTTCTTAGGTTTTACGGCCACGGTTGTTTGGAATTACTTCGGGAACTTGATGGGTCTTCGAGGTAATGCGTCTTCTCTCACGGATTTACTGAGAATCTGGTGGGATGGAATCTCAAGTAAATCTTTACGATCGACCCTGTTTAGGTTGATCCCATATCTTATCTGCTGGTACATCTGGTGTTCGCGGAATAAGTCAATTTTTGATGAAGTGCCTATGGACACGATTACCATCATTTGAAGGGTAAGGAATGATGTGTTCCTTGCGTTTCGTGAAAGACAGTTTAGAGGTTCTATTGGTTCCCGCTCAAGGCGGTTTGCTAGTACCTTTAGAGTTACATCGATACCAGCCACCCACCGGACGAGGAATGGTTGAATTTTTTTGCTTCTAGTTTAGCAGGATACGATCCGCTATCCTCTCTATACATCCCCCTCCCCCCCCCGGTTTGTGGACTGATGTTGTTTGCTAGTACTGCAGTGCCTGGATTTTTAGGTTCTATTAGGATCGTCGATCTGTGGTTGAGCTGGTCCTGGAGTAGCTGTATTGGTTTTGGAACATTCACCTGTCTATGGAGTTGATCGAGCTTTTCAGGATCCTTGCCCTCTGGGCGGTGGCCCGTTTCTTTGGAGTTGTTCGCCCTTTTCTTATGGGCTTTATTGCTTGGGAGACTTTGATTTGACAGGCGCCATGTGCCTCTTTGGTCGTTTGCTTCTTTTGTTATTTGTTATTCGCATGTAGTTTGTTTCGCCTTTTGTTTGTCTTTCTGTGTTGGTTTTTGTGTGTGTACAGATCTTGTAGTCATCTTAACAAATCTGTTTTTGTGAGCCATTGTAGAATGATTGTGAACTACTTGTAATATATCTGGATGTTAGAGAGTAGGAACAAGGTTAACATACATCTAAATTTTATCCACGTTCTTTTATTATTATATACTAAACGTGATTTACTGTAAACAAAATATACTTAAGGAATACAAAATAAGATGTGTACTATAACAAAACGAATTTTTACCGCTTTACTAATGCACCTGACCTAACTTAGACACGTGGTGTGGTTACTGAAGTTAAAGAAGGGTCAACATAATTTTAGATGGGATTATATTTTACCATTTGCAGGAAAATCAAATTTCAAATTGATCATCTTACCCTCTTAGGATTGGCTGTGACTTGAAAAGTATATCAGCTTTACGTGTAATACATAAGTGACTGTGCAATACTAGTTTGTTGACACCACTATGTGGTGTCAACATGACTCCACTATCCATTGGTGGAAATCAGAAAGACTCATATGGGCCTTCTTTGATTTCCACCAATGGGAGACCGGAGTCATGGTGACACCACATAAAGTGGTATCAACAAACTCAATCTCGTGATTGTGAATCTATGATGATGTCTGGTCAGCATCAAGTAACCCTAAATTAGTTGCTTGTCCTTACAAAGTCATATAAGACAGACTGATGATTGAAAAAAGGCTAGTTAAATGAGTTTTACATCATGAAGCAGTTTGTAGTCTATGCAAGACTGACGAAGACAGTGATAACTAGGGCTGTTATGGTAATGGTAAATTTACCATTATCATACCAGTACCAAACCAGTGGTAACCAATATCAAACTGCACCAGTATACCAATGCTATAGGTATGGTAACGGTAAATTTTACCATTATTAACGGTAAAATAGCAGTAAATAAATGTTAATACCAGTGGCAATGGTAAATTTATCAGTCATATTAATTTTGTTTTTTCACTATTTTAATAAATTCCAACCTTTATTTTTTTGAAAGTTTATTTTATGTCGGTAATTCTTCATGGCTTTATTAACTTCAAAGTTTAAAATTAAGAAAATTATTATTTCATATTGTTGTAAATATCTTGTGATAAGCTAAGTAAATTTTATATGCCAATTAAAATAAATTTAAATATTTATATAAACATTAATAGGGTTAGAACTAGTAAAAAAATATTTACTTTTTATCATTATCAAAATTTTCAAGTGTTAATTGTTTAATAGTTTTATGTATCGGTAAATCTACCATTACCAGTCAACGGTTTACTAATTTATCGGTATACCAATAAACATTTTACCGGCGGTAATAGTTAATTATCGGTATACATTTTTATCTTACTAATAGTATCGGTATGGTAATGGTTTTTTCGTAACGGTAACGGTTACCATTACCATAACAGCCTCAGTGATAACTACCGACTTTTTCAATGCCCTTTGTTCTTTGTTTGCATCTCCCAAAAAAAAATACAAGCAAATAACAATTTCCTTATTTCTTCCCAAAGAAAATACAAGTACCCTGAGTAAGTCTCCATTCTTCACATGTTGCACAATCGCAATACTGTCAGAGTTTTAATCTGTATATCATCATACATACATACATGTTTACCATCGCCAAATGAGTAATGGATGTTCATAGCCAAACTGAAAAGAAAAATAACAATAATAAGAAAAACTTCCCCAAGCTTCGAATGTAAATTCTTAGAACAGTTCTAAAGAGAAAAATAGTTTAAAAGTAGAAAGGTAAAACACAATGAAATTTGCAAAAATAAATAAATAAAAAGCACTAACGTTATATAATTGAATAAATTTCCTTGGCCTCAACTTGCAGTTAGATTAAGAAGGTTTAGGAGGATTGAGCTCATCCCAAGCTTCGATCCAGGTAACCATTGCATCTGCTAACTTGTCAAAGTAAGGGTCGATCTTCGAAAGCTTATCTTTTACTTGTTTCGATAGTTCAACGTAGCACTTCTGGACGGTAGTGCTTTCTTTTGATAAGGTGATGCCTTGGAAAAATGGGATTATCTCCTCCTGCCAGAATATTCCTTTGTATTCCTTCTTCAAGTTCACAAATGGGTTGCTTGCTTTGCTGTGCCAAATGTACGGTAAGCCCGTTTTCACTCCCAGTCCCAAGTGGTCGCATATGACCTACAATTCCAAATGACAGAATATGTCATGTGTGTAGGATTGTATTAGGCAAGATAAGACACGGATTTGACACAACATATAATCTTTGAGTATTTTTGTCTCTGCGTGGGAGGGGAAATCAAGAGTAAATCTAACCATCCAGATTGAACGCGTCAAATCTTCTGTCATTATGTCCTTTTTTAATGGTTATCATTATGTTAAGTCCTGAAGCCGCGAAAATAAAGGTCCGAAGCATGTGCGTACTAATCTCCATTGTCAAATAGCAGAGCCTCCCCTGAATTCCACACGTGAATCCAAAATCCACACCTTTCGTACTGCTTGTTTTCCAGCATGCACACATGCACATACCCACATGAACACACACATTCAAAAATTTCTTAACTTCCATATATCAGGAAACTTATGAAAGAAGACAAATTTTTGAACAACCAAAGTCAAAGACGAATTGTAGCTACAACGATGACCAGGGTGCCTGACAGTGAAATCTGCCAAAAAGGATAACTTCACTGTCTGCAATATGATAAACAATTTATGCTTACAGGCTGTATCTCTAGTGAACTAGGCCCTGCGATGGAGCTAGCCCAGAATTTCACATAGGGCGACAGTTTTATCATATAAAAGGCAAAAAAAAAAAAAAAAAAAAGACCCCGTTTTTCTCTTGATTGCATTCATCGATAGAGAAATATCCAAAGATGTCATCACCTACACAACTGATCGATTAAGGAATAAAGGTGATAAAGTGAAAAGTCTGAACTACAATTTGGGAAAGGACTATCTGGTTACAAAATATATAGATGATTTAGGCTGTTTATTGTAGAATTAATCTTGCATAGGGTCGTAGTTTAGTTTAAGATAGGCCTGACATATAAATTGCAATTAGGGTGATTGGTGATAATGTATTCTTCGTAAATAATTTCATAAATTTCAGTCAGGGCATACTTGCCTCAACTGAGCTAAATTTTGCTACACACTGTCTAGGTCTAGGTCTGGTGAAACAGGTCTTGTTAGAAACTTACCGCAAAATCATGCTTCTTTTCCCAACAGAACATACAATACGTTTTTATTCATTTCTTGAATTTTGCACATGTGCAAATTCAGAAAATGCACATGTGCAAATTTACAAAATGCACATGTTTTGGTCTTTGGAGAAACTTAGGTAGTGTTTGGTTTAAACATGGGATATATATGACTTTTGGGAAATATCAACAACTATCCCGTTGTGGAATGACTGGTTTTCCAAGCACTTCTCTCTCTGTCATCTGACAACATACTTGAAAATGGAAAACAAGAAACTCATTTTCAAGCCAAACATTAGCTTAATTTTTAAAAGATATGAAGTAGACCTATTTCAGAAATATGTTAATTTTTTGATGAAAATGAAGCGAGTTATTTTGACATGTGCTGTTTTAGTTAGCACACTTTAATAATTGATTCTATATTCAATTAAAGGACTAAATATTACATGATATAAAAATATTAAGTTTGTACCTTCACACACCACCCAGCCCACATATCGTCATAGCGTCCAATGGGTTGGCCATCTCCCATAAGCCCAAAATACATTGCAGGCCCAATGAGGTCACGGTCAAATGCCAAATTCATACCGCACATAGGAAACAAGGTTCCCTTTGGTATGGTAAGAACCATATCCACATACCTACAAAAGAATAACTTATATAGAGCACCATGTTTGCTGAAAGAGACATATCTGACTTTTAAGTAGAGCAATAGAAATGGCTTAATCAAATGTTTCGCAACTACCTGTGAACCTTGCGGTCAGGGTATTCAAAAAGGGATTCAAATAGTAAATCACAAAGTTCAAATTCTGAATCAAAATGGAAGCTAAATCGTGTTATCATATTTTATACTTTGTATACGCTTCGAAATTAATCATAACGAACTTTTACATCTGACCTAAATCTCAGTTCTCTCTCTTATTTTATTTTTGGTTTGTTTAGAAACACTAGAGAATTGAAAGGCCAAATATTAGATATAAGCTTGTTGAAAAAACTTATTGTGGAAACAGAGTTCACTGAAAATTTATTATAAAAATAGGCATGGTTTTCACCAGCTCAGTTTTTTGTACATGCACATTTTAAAACTGTGCATGTACATTTTTTTAAAATAAAATACGTACACATGCACTTTAAAACTGTGCATCTACCGAAAAATCTGTACATGTACACTTTAAAAGCGAGCATGTACAGATTCTGACCTGCTGACAACAATGGTAAGTTTTCAACAAAGCCAATTTCTATAGCATGTATTTTGAGAAGCCTATATTTGAAATTTTCCCAAATTGAAATTGTGGATCCAAATAAACATATCGAATACACAAGCATGAAGTGAATGATTTATCTCAACTCCGATTTTAACTGAGTTTAAATCATAATGCAAACAAATATGAACAGGAGGGATCTGACTGAAATGGTATATTATATCATAAGTTTCTAAGAGTTTTGATAACAATGTTGACGATATGAAATACATCATGATCAATTGATATGAAACAATACCTGGTATTCTTTTCACGGGGTTTGACAAGCTGAGTAGGAGCATCGTAATCAGGAATGTTTAGCCATAAACCGTGACTGACGGCAGTCGGAACACCATCACGTAAGCTAAATGGGTATCCACGAACAAAATCTGCGCCCTCTCTATAGGGATCATATAGCGTGTTGAAAAAGAAAGGGGTTGATGGGCAAAGCAGATTCTTGATATGCTGCTCAAGGGCATTTATGTTATGCCCAGATGGATCTTTAGCCACCTGACAAAAAAGAAGAAGATTCGAGTATCAAAATATAGATCTTGTTTGCAGACATCAATTTAGTCGCATGTAACCAAAGCCTAAATTTATTAATATCAAGCTATTCAGCAACAACCAAATCCCTGTCATACATTCATAGTCACACAATTATATGTCAAATTTACATGCAGTACACGGCAACTAAAACGATTACGTAGGCACCAATCGTATGCAAATGAAAGTTAGAGTTGAGGCGATTACGTAGGTTCTAAAAGTGCTTTTTACAACTAGGAAAGATGGAAAGAGGAAAATTGTAGTAACAGTCAGTTACGCTGGAGCTTTGACTAAATAATTACAAATGGCAGATCCGCTCGGATATGGTTATCATATATACAAGTATTCATAAGATTGTTTGCCAACACTACCTGATTACTGTATTAGTTGACCATGCATGCTAGCAGAACCAACATGTGAAAGCTAAATCAATTGATCAAATTTAGATTACACCTAACATAGAAATGACTACTACGTTTACAATAGTCTTACTTAAACATGGGCATCACACGCCACTTTCCTTCCGTGCATAACAATGTTTCAGTCTTTTTTATTCTAAAACTAATGCAAACACATGCAAGTAAGCCTAAACACAGCTTGGAGTTACAAAATATTTGTGACCATATCATACTCATATGATTGGTAATAAAAAAAAAAAGTGTGCTGCAAACTAAATTAATTAGTGAACCAGTATTTTATTTGGTGTCTGCAGTGATCGGTAATAAGCCGTTAGCATTATATATGTGATGATCATTAATTCTCATAAGTTGAATGCATGTAAAAATTCTCATCATGGTCAGCATCCTTGTACTGATCCCAAATGATTATGGTCGACCACAAATTATTCTTTCTCCTCCCGTTTCATTTGATGTCTGTTTCAAATTTTCTTTTGAGATGTCTACTAACCTAGTATCGTCTACATACATCATATGCACCACTCTTTAAGTTCACTTGTTATTTGATATAATACTATCACAAATAAGTACGAATTTAGGCCTCCTTGATGGCATGTAAAAAATATGAAATCTGAAAAGAAAAGCATACATTATTATGTATCTTAATATATTTAATGTGGCCAATAATCATTAGTCGAGTGGCAATACCTTGGCAATAAACAAGAACACAACTAGTGATACGAGTGAAGCCATAATAGGATAGACGTACTAGAAGGTGCATATGGATCGCTATCTTTTAGAGATCTATTACATATGTTTTTATGGGTCTAGTGCATCATTCCCAAAAATAAAATGTTTTATGTTATTTCAATGAAAAACTCAACTAAAGTGATAAATTATGAATTAAAATTAAAAGGCTTAAGTATCTAATTGTTATGGTATCAATGCAAAGAGATAGATGCGACTAACTTATTAATACCAAATTAGAAAATATCTTAGTGATTCTCAAACCCTCTTCTATAGAAAGCCAATACCAAATGTAGGGTTTGCTTCAAATTGGAAGATCAAATCAATTCATTAGCAAAAATGGGTTCAAATATGACTACTGATAATTTATCTACCGTCATTTAGGGTGCGTTTGATTTTGAACAAGAAAGGTTATTTGAAAGGATAATTTAAAATGGGTATTTGAAATTATTGCAAACGGGGAATGTGTTTTTTTTAACGTAAGGGGCAAATTGGAAGGGGCAGAGCTATTATTTTATTGTTTTTGTATTTATTATTTTTATTGTTTGTGTGGGTTTATAGTTTGAAGTTAGTTTTGTGCTGGGAGTTCCCACTTTCCAAAGATGTTAAGCTTACCCTCCTTCTCAGACATTCCCATCAGTTCTAAACAACATCTGCTTTTCCATTTAAACTCGCAAGTTTGCAGCAGTTCATACATCTATTTTGTTCAACCAAATAAACATGGATTGAAATCCTTTGGTGGGTGCCATGGAAGTAGGAGCAGAATTTTCGGATTGGTTGTGTGAATTTTGGTGAGGAATGGGAATGATAGAGGGTGAATATATAGGGGAAGGATAACAGGATTGACTAGTCCGGAAATTTCTTTGGCGTCAGACGCGTTGAACGCCTCTGACGCCAAAGCTAATTTTCCAGCCGTTCGTCTTGAAGGGACATTCGTGTGGGTTTCACGGCTGACGCGTCTGACGCCGATGTCAACGTGGACTGTCCAGTTAAAAAATCAAATGGTACCTTAGTTTCTTTCAAGTCAAATCAATATAGGTTATCTATCCGGATCTAGGGTTTGATGGTTATTCAGATGTCGGCATATTAAATCCCAACATGTGGTATTAGAGCACCCACACTTGATTATTAATATTATTATTATTTTGAGAAATTTTGCTCCTATTCATTAAATAAATTACTTTTATCATTGGTTTTTTAACCTTACTTAGATTCAGACCTAGAAGAAGTAAAATCGTTCATTATAACGAATACATTATGGTTTAAAATTTTGTTTCAAAATAAAAAATGGTTTTAAATTTTCTTTTGGAGCTTAATCAATTTGATGTTGAGTTTTTTTCCTTTGCTGAACAAGTCATGATGGTACAGAATTCATCCCAGGTTCCCTTTTTCCCCTTGTAATATATGTTAAAGAATCGCCTGACAACATACTACACGGTAAACCAAAATTAAGCATCATATATATTAGGGACGAGTCCCTAAAATCAAATATTATGTACAGCGCATCCCTGTGTAGGTTTTGATGTAATCCGGGTTCATTTTACTGTAGTAACGTGTTGTCCAGAATCTCGTGCGCTATTGCTTAAAAAAATCAACAAATTGTAAATATTAACAGACGATTAGTAAAAATGTTTTTTTTTTTTTTTTTTTTTTTTTTTTTTGCAGAAACGTCTGCATTTATTTTAAAAAGGTACAAACATATCTGCAACTATTCTCAATGTATTGTAGATACTGAAAAAGAAAATAAAAATTTGCAGGAATGTCTGCACTTTCCGAGAAAACGTGCATGCATATCTGCAATTTTGTTGTATAATTGCTTCGTTTTATGTTTTTTTACTGAAAATGAGATATTTTTCATTTGTACGGAATTTATATCATTTTTTGATGATTTTTCTGCAATAATGTGATATTGAACAAGTTTAGACATTGAATTTGACATTTTGAAGCAATCAGCAAAAATTGCATGAAAGTAGGTTATAATTACGGTGATGCCGGCATTTTTTCCGAAAAATTACAGCTATTTCTGCATGTTTTGCTGAAACGTGGTTCTTTTTATATTTTTGCTTCTAAAGCATTCCGTTTATTTTTTTTACATGAATACGAAAATGATTATAAATTTAATTATGCTTTGAAGTTTAATAGTTTTTTACGTTGATTTTGATGTTTTTAGTGATTTTCATAGTTTTCTACAAGTAAAAACAACATAAGACTGTTGATAGTTGTTTATTTTACGATATGAATGGACGCAAAAAGAAAAAAGTATAGGATCACACATGTTGTATTAAGAAAGATACATATCTTGCTTCAGTACTTTTAGAGATAAATTTAGTTTTAGTACCTAAAATAACTTGGTAGTTAGATATCGGTGGAACTATTAGCGAAGTGGTTCTATAATGACTTAATTTCTTATGCTACCGAAATACAGCATATGTTTAAAGACACATTTATCCATATAGAACCGATAAAAGTAAAACGTATGATATAATTTTGAAGTTATTATTGAAATTTTAATTGCTTATTTAGATCTGTTTGATACTGTTTTATTATATCATCATTTAGACAAAAATTAATTTTCTAATATGAACAAATTAGATTACTAATATTATTTCAAAAATAATAAGATTAGCTTATCAATTAATTCAAACATTGTTAGAATTCAATCTCTTAATGTTAATGACAACCCACATCTACTTGGAACTAATACTCCTTATAATGAAGCATTGAATTTGTATACGGTGATTAATGTCTTATTTATTTCATCTTACCAAATAACTATAGAATGAAGCAGTAAAGTTAGCACATGCTCTACAAATATTCTAAGCTAGGGCTGTCAATGAATACTTTCGGATGCGGATAGTGCTATATCCGTATCCACATCTGAAACCATTTTCGGATATCGGATATCCGCATCCGTGGATACGGACGGATATCGGATAATTATCCGCTCCGCCAACGATCGATAAATCAATGAACATTAATGAATTTTTTTAGCTTAATATTAAGCTTTTTCAACTTAATTAATTACTAGGGTGCTAAAAATAAATAAATATGATGATAATATATAATTTTGAGCAATTAATGTGCATTTAATAGACTTTTAATTTTGCAAAACAATAAATAATTATATTTAGTTATGCTAAAATACACATAATTTAAGTTGTAATCGCGAAAAAAAGCGGATGGATAATTTTCGGATGCGGATATGCCTATATCCGCATCCGCATCCATTTTCTCGGATATTGGATATTTATCCGCTTTTCGGATGCAGATGCGGACGGATTTCGGATTTTTCGGGTATCCATTGACAGCCCTATTCTAAGCCATTTAAAGGCTACAAGTTTTATGATGGAAACTGCAACGATTTATAAGGATGCTGAGTTTTGAGAGAGAAATGAAGTATGGATCATTATCTTTAAAGATGAATCATCATCTTTGATTTCAGCTACAATCACTCTTTCTGACAATGTACAGGATTTTTTCCTCCCATTTAACAAGAAGTAAATTAAAAACTATAATAAGAAAACGCTAAGCAAAATTCTTTTCAAGTTCAGGTTAATATTTTAGGAAAACTAACTCGACAACCTCAAGATACAATGTCCTTGGGGAGATCCACTTAGGAAGAATTGCTACTTTGGATGACTGTAATATTTCTCCATGAAAGATTTTAAATTTTAAAACCCGATTTAACATATGAATTTATAATACAAATCTATACAACAAAATAAAATTTGAGATCTTCCACCATACCTTAAGGTATAAAGACCATTGGTTCTGACTGTATATTCCAAAAAAAAAAAGCAAAAAGCAGTGGGTAATATGAGATGATATAATATTTGTTCTGCAGAAAATACTACTGCCAAATGAAAACGATGATTTTGAAGAGATTCTCTTCAGTTTCTGAAAAAATCTTTAAAATCATTTTGGAGCTTTTAGCAGATTTTGATTTCAAGCAATACTGGATAAATGTTAAAGTGGTGTTTCTCATTAAAGACGTTAATAAAACAACTTAAGAAATCCACATATGAACTCAGATAAACTCTTCATCAATGGTATCATGATTTTCATCATGTTATCACCTCCTTTAACTTTGAAGGAAAACTTTATGGATATAACATGTACAACAAGCTCTAGGAGGGGTAATTTTTATTCTTGATTTTGCAATTTTATGATATATTGTTTATCGGTATTATTAAGTAGTATTTACATGAAATGAAGATATTGCTTTATTTGGACAACACGAATGTTACTTTTTTCAAGCAGAACACGAATGTCTGAGGGGATCGAACCCATAACCTTTATAACATTTATCTAAAGCGACATACCTCGAACCACTAAGCAAAAGGCTCTTGATGAAGATATTGCTTTTTTATTTTTATAGGATAAGATTAATCTTGGCGATGACTCATTTGTAACAAGGATCCAAACATATTGTATTATCATTTGTGGTGTGATATTTGAATTACCATAGAAAAAGACATACCAACAAGGGCTTAAGAAAAAAGGTTTGGTACGCAATTGTGAATCAGTTGATCTTGTGTGCATCTGTGGTATTCTAATGCATGCTAGCACATATACACAATCAGGTATTGTGTGCATCCTTGTTTTGTTTGACGGATAAATTAGCAACATATTGGATCGGTAGGTAGTAACCAAAATGGTTACAATATGGTCTTTAAGGAACCAAAAAAAAATTTATATGTTCACAAATATAACATCGGATAGATTGGGGATCATAAAACATTATGATCTGAATTTGTTGGAAGCGAAGAGCACAAAAGATCCAGTATAGACTGCAACTTTTTATTTTTTGGTGAAGCTATATTAGGAAAGATGTCATACTAACACTTATAGCCACCTCCACTATGAAAATAATGTTCTTTTTCTTTCTTTTTTGTTATGAGACAGCCAACAATGAAAAATAAATGCAAAAAAGTTTCATAATACTGCAGTGTGTGTGTAGGAAATGTCGTTTTCAAGAAGAAGAAAAAAGAACGGAAGACTATTAAAGTTGCATGGTAATACAAAAGACATACCATGTTCCAGTGAAAAAAGGATGCAATATAAATTGTAATTCATATAACATATTGCCAAAATCCATGTTAGTAGATCCTCTTACAAAAGTATTATCACCCAAAGTCTTTTATGAGCATGTTGTTCAAATGGATGCATCTTTATAAAAAGATGTTTCGGTTTATGAGAAGTTTGTATTTGGCATTCATATGGCATTGCATCATACTTCGATTGTGAACATATTTTATTTCATTTTTTTAACAGGAAATATTCTTTGCATGTTATGTTGTTCAAATATTGAATGTTTTGATTTCACTAACGTAGGACCAGTTGAAAATATAGATGTTTATATCATATTTCATTTAATTTTCATGCTATGCACCCATGATTGATCTGTGTCATTTGATTGTACTGATATATGTAACCGTTAATGGAGTCATGTATGACAAAAATAACGAAGTTCACTTTGAATCTTTTCAACATAATTGGTGGACGAGATTGTTTTATGTACACCTTATATTATGAATAAAAAATTTGAAGATCGTAGAAAGACCACATTTAAAAGTTTATTACACAGGTGGCACGTAGGTGATTATTGGAATACTTCACATGGGGGTCATACATGCAAAATAAATTGTGTTATGTTATTTGTTACTTCAACGTAAAGTCTAATCAAAATGATCAAATTATGAATTAGTATTAAAATGTTCAAGGATCTAATGGTCATAATAGCAATGTGTATATGTTATATGAATTTTAATTTGTTGCAATATCAAACTGAAAAATGCTAACAATATAAATAATGGCCCACAAACTACGTAAGTCTTAATAACTCTCTACGACTCTTCTAGAAAGAACCAATATCAAAACTACAGTTTGTGTCAATGTGAAAGATCAAACCAATATTTTCTCTTTTGATTTGCAACAATCGATTCAGACATTACTTCCACTAATTTATTTACTTTTCTTTAGTTTCTTCTAAATCAATTCAATATGCAGTATTTATCTCGATATGAGGTTTAATGGTAATTCAAAACTACGGTGTATTAAATCCTAACAACCTAAGGTTGGATATTGAATACTTTTTTGGCTTTTTATGGTGGTGTAAGACTAAACTCGTGAGCTTATTACAAGAGATCGCCACGAGTTCATAGGATCTTACTTTTTGTATCCCATTTCGCCACCCTAAAGGGTCAAGAGACACCAAAGAGAAAGAAAGGGA
Organism: Allium sativum; assembly: GCA_030737875.1. Classification (NCBI taxonomy): domain Eukaryota; kingdom Viridiplantae; phylum Streptophyta; class Magnoliopsida; order Asparagales; family Amaryllidaceae; genus Allium; species Allium sativum. The sequence continues at coordinate 44,940,407 of CM060926.1, forward strand.
TGCAGTTTACGTCCCTGGTAGACTTAAATCTTCTGATCAGTCCCTTTGAGGCCATTTTTCATTTTTATTTTCCCTTGTTGATGGACACTAGAAGTCTAGAACAACAACGCAATAGTTATTGTTCATATTTGATGTGTGTCATCGAACATGCAAAATTAGCACATTTAGTTCAATGTTAAAAAGATTCGGTAAGTCCTGTCAAGATCATAGGACATCTTAATTCTAGATTAGCGAATGATTTTTACATGAACTCATAACTTCGTTTTTAGGCTTTTAGCCCCCAAAAAAAACAAATTTCACTACTTATATATATATGATAACATAAACTCTAACCATTGAACGATACCAAGGTATGGACAGAAATCAAATCTAAGCATTATGAAATAGTGATCAACATTTATGTTGTATGTAATCATACCTGATTAGTTAGTCAATTAAAACGGTGAGCTTTGTTATTACCAATATTGTATGGCATAATCTTATATGGTTAGGCAATTGTAATCAATTTTTCATGCCAATTGAATCGGTAACTAGTGACAAATGGTTATATAGCTGGGAAAATAATTACAGTCCTGCATAAATCAGTTAGCTACTAACGACCAAGTGTTAACTACTAACGGGTAAAATGTGCATCTGATACCTGCTATAGAATGACAAATATGTTTACTTGCCAATTAGAAATGATAATAAAAATAAAGTGATGTTGTTAATTGATGTATTGCCACTAAATTTTTTGGAACGAGAGTTGATTAAAAACTGTTAATAATGTGGTTAAATATTTAAAAAGAATAACTTCTTAATATTAATACAACAACAACAACAAAGCCATATATCCCAAACAAGTTGGGGTTGGCTAGATATGAAACCCAAAATTAAAATAAAATAAAATTAATAATGATGATAATACATACATATATATATATATATATATATATATATATAAGGGTTTAAAATAACCAATCAAATAAAAAGTCGTCCGATAAAGGTTTTTTAATAATAATAATAATAATAATAATAATAAGTAAAAATGTTCAATAAAAGTGAAATAAAATCTAAAATAGTAAATAAAAAGTAAAAAGGTTAAGTAAACGTGAAATAAAGTGTGTGTGTGTGTGTGTGTGTGTGTGTGTGTATATATATATATAACCTATGGTTCTGGTACATGGATTGCCAATTTCCATGCACTCCTATCAACTACCAGCTCTTCCGATAAACTCCAGTTATTTAAATCTCTCTTTATTATCTCCTCGCATATCATTTTAGGTCGACCTCTACCTCTCTTTGGGCCTTCGGCGCGACCTAAAATTCCAGCGCATACAGGTGCATCGTATGGTCTACGTTGGATATGTCCAAACCATCTCAAGCAGTATTGGACTAACTTCTCTTCAATAGGTGCAACTTCAAGTTTTTCCCGAATATCCTCATTTCTAATCCGATCTCATTTGGTATGCCCACAGCTCCAACGCAGCATTCGCATCTCTGCTATACTTATCTTCTGGACGTGTTGCCTCTTAGTAGGCCAACATTCTGCACCATATAACATTGCAGGTCTGATTGTTGTCCTGTAGAACTTTCCTTTAAGATTCTGAGGAATCTTCCGATCACAGAGAATGCCAGATGTTAGCCGTCATTTCACCCATCCTGCTTGAATTCTAAAACTAACATCCTTATCAATCTCACCATCAAACTGCAACATAAATCCTAAGTATCGAAACGATTCCTTCTTGGGTACTACTCTACCGGCCAGGGTAACATCTCCGTCATCTGACCTGACACTGCTAAACTCACACTTCATATACTCTGTTTTAGTTCTGCTAAGCCTGAAACCCTTTGATTCCAGGGTCTCCCTCCACAACTCCAGTTGTCGATTAACCCATATTCTACTTTCATCAATCAGCACAACATCATCGGCAAAGAGCATACACCAGGGAATCTCCCTTTGTATATCTTTTGTGATTTCATCCATCACTAATGCGAAAATATAGGGGCTCAAAGCCGAACCTTGATGTAACCCTATGTTAATTGGAAAGTCTCTGGTCTCACCATCACATGCCCTAACACTAGTCACAACTCCCTCGTACATATCCTTAATAAGGGTAATATACTTTGATGGCACTCTCTTCCTTTCTAGCGCCCACCACATAACCCTCCTCGGTACTCTGTCATAAGCTTTCTCTAGGTCAATAAAAACCATGTGGAGATCTTTCTTTTGCTCCCTATATCTCTCCATAAGTTGCCTAACCAAGAAAATCGCCTCAGTGGTTGACCTTCCCGGCATAAAACCAAATTGATTCCTAGAGACACTTGTCAACCTCCTCAAACGCTGCTCGCAAACTCTCTCCCAAAACTTCATTGTATGACTCATAAGCTTAATTCCTCTATAGTTTGTGCAACTTTGAATATCTCCTTTATTCTTGAAGATTGGAACTAAAATGCTTCTCCTCCACTCATCTGGCATTTTGTTTGATTTGAAAAATCAGAAGTTATAGCATTGCATTGAAATACCGCGATTTTTAATAGAGAAACATCTGCGGTTCGTTTAGTTCAAGATTATGTATTTCTTGAAAAATTTACATTTTTTGATATAGCAAAAATTTTATTTTTCATGAGTTTTTCTAACCCAATAACGCACGTTCGTTTCTTAGTAAATTCTTCCATCTGACTTAAGCCGCTGCGAGTGAAACATAAGACTCACATCTACGATGGTGAACGATGAATTAAAACTCCAAAAATTGTAGAGCTCAAGGAGACTTTACATCCAACTTAAAAGTCAGATATAAAGTTATATATATACGTATACATATATATATATGGTAAAAAATTATTCCAAAAATATATTTTAATATAAAAATTAAAGCATGTTGTGTTTACTTGTAAAGTATTAATTGCAAAACATTAATTACTTATTATATTAATTATACATTATTATGTATTATAATTAAATTATCAATTATTAGGTTTTAAATAAGGGGAATTACGAAGAATTAATAACTTTTGGAGAAGAAAAATTAGCCAAAGGCATCCAATTTTATTTTTGGATTGAATGACAAATACTAGTTATAACTAGAATTATCAGTTTTATACAATACGGAATGCTAGTTATAATTAGCATTGTTCTTCAATCAAGTAAAAAAAGTTGTCTTTCAACTAAATTATTTTCAACATCTCCGTGCCTATTTTCTTGTTTTAACTGTAAATTGTTAAATATTATATATAAAGAATCAATTATCATTAATTTTTTATTAAAATAAGTATATTACTTTATTGTATTAGTTACCAACTATTTATATTCGTTATTAAATCAGAAGTACTAACCATTAATTGTTAAACTATTATAGCATCAAAATCTTAATTTTAGGTTAGATAAGTTGCCTATATAATTTTTTAATTAATCATTGATGATTATTGTTACTTATAATTTACTTATTTTTATCGATTTTTTCGTAACTTAAACATTGTTCAAATAATGCTAGCTAATTAAATTAACAAGATGTAAACAAAAACTTACATTCAAACTCAACATTACAGTTCAAAGTGTCCAAGAATATAAATTCAGCAAACAATTGTCCACAGAACCAGGATTCATTTACTCATGTTTGAGAACAAAGCCTAAGAACTATAAACAGGAAAGAATATCAAGGACAAAATTACGGGTTTTTTCAGTCGTAAGGATGGCCTACAGAAATTTAATTCTAAAGGATAAAACATTAGATTTTAGTTATCAGTTTTACAGTGTGCATGGTATCAGAATTTGACTATCAGTTTTACAGTGTGCATGATATCAGAATTTGACTATCAGTTTTACAGTGTGCATGATATCAGAATATAGCTATCAGTTTTCAAGTATCAATTTTACGGTGCGTATGGTATCAGTTTTACAGTGGGTATTGCCCTTGAAAATAAATTTTTGGCAGATTGTCTTTGGGTTTGAAAAAGTTATGAAGTTTGTCCTTCACAATAAAATCTCCAACTACAAATATCAAATTGATTTTTTTTTTTTTTTTTTTGGGTAACAATCTTCCACCATGATAAAAATTGAATTATTACTAACCATTTTTTCATAATTGTCGAGTTATTTTTCTTCTGACCTCCTTATTTCTTGCAGTTTCTTTTATTTTATTTCTCTTTAGTTAAACAAAAGAAAGAGATTAGTCATACAAATTTATGGCATTCATCCAACTGGCAAGATTTAACTCAGTTATCAACCAACCATAAAATGAGCATAAAACATTTGAAATTTATATTTTCAAAAATACAAGTTACGTTATTACAGTTAATATGAAATGTTTGCCAAGCGAGTCAATGACTGATCAGTCACGAATTATTATTTACTATGACTGGATGTAGAATTTAAGAGCAAAGAAAAATATACTTACAAAGTTGACAAATGATCTAGATACAGCATTGAATAGCTGTTTATAATAACTCCATGCTGTATAGGCTTCACCATACTTGTAGGAGGTGCACAGTGCATCATCTGATGTTGATGCCAGAAGTGTAATTTGGTCTGACCAAATTTACATTAATAAATTGTTTTTTTTTTTTTTTTTTTTTTTTCTTCTAATCAAGCCTAATGGTCATAAGGTTCGAATCAAAGGGTGTTGGGGACAGTTCACTTGTTCTGGCTGAGAACCAATCCATACACACACACACACAAAAAAAAAAAAAAAAAAAAAAAAAAAAAAAAAAAAAAGAGAGTAACATCTATTTTTATTTTTACTTTTAGTGCATTACTACAGGCCCTATGAAAATCTCTTAAGGCTGCCATAAGTAATGGTTTGGTTTCCCCTACATTATTTTACTTTATGAAGTAGAATTCAAATGTACTGTTCGGTTGTTGATCACTGTATGGAAGTGAACGGCGGCTGAAAACTAAAGACACGGAAGGGGAAAAAAATGAATTTTGTATTAATAAACATATCTCCAAAAATTGTCATGGAAGTCAGAATCATTTTTGTTTTAATGTGCGGCACACTTTTTTTTTTTTTTTTTAATAACCAAATCCACTCCTTTCAGATCAAAAAGTAGGAAGGCAACAAAAAAATTAAAATTCAAAAGAAACAGAAGTAAATAAACTTACAAAGCAGTCATCGTCAATTGTGTAAATATACTTCTTTTTGGAAACCATGTAACCAAAGCATCTGCAAGCAGAATCCTTAAAGGAAATGCAAGACGCTTTAGGCCCCAAAATCCTGTTAATATCATTCCGATTATACAACTCGTAATCAAATCCATCCGGAACGGAAATGGTTTTAGCAGGGTCGCCATCTTGCACGATTATCAAATGGTACGGTTCGAAAAAAGGCCTCCACATTTCGAGGAAGTCCAAGTTCCGAATCGTGGGGATCACTATGTCCAGCTCGTCCTTCAGCAATGGAGCAGCCATTGATTGTATGATTTGTAAAATGAGAAAGGAGGTGGAGAAGAAGCGAGATAAAGGTGGAATAAATATGGAAGGAGAGAGAAAGAGAGGAAGGATGACTGGTGTCCGTTGAAGAGGAGGCGACGGGTTCGGATGTTTAATGTGGGGAATTTGATGGATCCGATATTCATGGGCCTTTCGTCGACAGTCATCGCTTTCACGTGAACGAGGTCGAGTTTCGCGCTCCCTTGGTTTGCGTTACACTTTCTTTTTGCTGTCGGGTTCCGAATGTTGCTACGGTTTCAATTTTCAAACGTTTTCGTTTCAAAGTAGAAACTTACGTGGTTAAAATACGTTTTACAATAAAAGAAATTGCAAGCGGTTTCATTGAGTTTCAAATCTAAAAATGCATGCAACATGTTGTTTTCGCTCTTTTTTTCTATTTTATTTTATTTTTTTCCTGTTTCTATTGCTTTATTTTTATGAATTTTTTTCTTTTCTTTTTTTTCCGATTTTTTTTTTAGTGTTGTGCATAGTATTTGCATTAAAGTTAATGGTATGTGCACATTTAATTTTTCTAAATCTTATAAAATTGAATTTAAAATATTAAATTATGCAAATTTCACATTAAAATTCCAAATAATTTTTACAATGTTAATATAAAATGCTACGTACGCTGACTACAATAATAATCCATTAGTGGTTTCTACAACGGAAATTAATCATGGAAGTTTACTGTTGTAACATAATCTGCTTCACTCTAGAAATGACATCAAAGCAAAGGACTTCACAACTTATAGAGGTAGCTTCAAGCCCTGCTTCCAACCAAGAAGTTTGAAGGGAGATCAAAACATGATGTTTCGAATAACTTTGCTTTGGAAGTATTTGAATCGCATCACGAAAGTGTTCGAAAAAGTTGTGGTGGCCTCGCCCCTTTAAGTCAAGGAAAATCTATTTTGTTACGAGTGGCTCGGAACAAGGATCATTTTTTAGTAAAATAAAGTTTAAAACAAATCGTTTCGCATTTTAGACAAGGTTTTGCATCACAACACTAATTCAAGAGTTCTTTCAAATCACTTGGATATGGAAGCTTTCTGCTTCAATTGTTTTGTATTCGAAGCGACCACTTTTAGTCCCGAAGCAAAGCCATATTGCTTTCAAGAAAGTGTTTCAAAGTCTGAGCCTTCGAAAGCAATATATTTGAAGTAGAAGATTCTATGAACAAGGAGGAGCTGCATCTTGATCGTCGGACCCCAAGCCTTCGAGACCAGATCCTTCGAAGCCAGGACTTTCAAAACGAAGAGCTTGGAAGCCACGTGTGACGACCCCAAACCCCCCGTATCACGGTGGCAAGGGTAATCTTTCGAATATAACACATAAACAAATAACAGCATAACTGAAATATATAAATACACCAGATAATTTACAACAGAATACACTGGATAAACATAATCATCAGAGTTACACAGTATAACAGGATCATACTTAGTACAAAAATACTGTTCAGCTTTATATAAAATGTCTAGAGCGGAATCAAAGATAATATACATAACAGGAGCTGAAGAACATAAAAAGAAAGCAGTGATAGAATCCATCTTCAGCTCCATAGCTATCCAGAAAGAGCCTGCTAAAACCTGAATACAAGGATGTCTGTGTAGAAATAGGGGCACCCGAGTTTGCAAGTGAAACAAACTACGAGTTAGTCATGGGACTGGTATGAGAAATCTACTTAACGTATTTTATAATAAGGCCAATCATAGGACCACGCCGCTAACGCGGAACGGGTTTACTCCATTGGATTGCCAATGCTCAAAATAAGTAAATCATTTAAACATCGCAATGCTTTTTACAAAAATGGAGTCATTATAAGACTCAGTTCTCATCACACAATGCAACGCAAACCGGAGGATAGAGTTTTACCTTATAACGGCCAAAATATGCTTGATACATATAAAACAAAAGCATTTGCTATTATTTCTAGTGTTTATATGTTTCAAAAACAATTTCAATCATAAATATCAATCATAGACGGCATAAGTGCCCCATACCACTATGTCGTCATATATAGGTTTACAATCAAAACCGCACGATGTCGTATTTGGAAATTAGATTTCCGTCATGAACAAAGGCAAGGGATCGTCCTTACCGCTTCGAGACAATCTAGCCCATGTCTCAGGAACAGCAGGAACTGCATCTTGGATCGTCAGGGCCGGTCCACACGGAGTGGATTAAAATGCCTGAACATTGCGTTTCCCCTCCCTTTGGGGCGTAAATTGGTCATATCCCGACCAAACCATCGGCTTCGAAGAGACCGAAATAACCGAGGCGCCTCGCTATCCATCATCCACATAAGTAAAACATACGGGCGTGTAAAACCCAGACACCACTCCTAGCTAGAAGGAAACGCATGTTCTCCCTGAAACCCTCTCCCTTTTCTGGTTCATACCGGGGTGTGAGGCTTGCGAATCAATGCTATACACAAAGCTAGCTATATCAAAGCTATGCTTTGATCATCAACCACAAGGCTCTGCTTTTCAACAGAAGCCTCGATCACTGCATCTCAGCATGCCACATAGGCAATTCACGCCATGCAACTGACGTATATCAATCACACAGAATGAAATCTAATGTCGGACACACAATCCATTTGCAAATCCGTTCTGGGTCTGAACGAAACCGAAGGCACCTTATTCCTCGTCTCAAATGTCCAATACAAGAGAGATGTCCTCGCACATCCGGTCGATCTCCAAGTACATCTGGACGACCACCACTTATTACCTTGTCATGGGATGCCTCCCAATCAAGATGTCAGCAATCATCCAAACGATGTGAAGACCTCCAGTCTTCAACCACCGTCTTCATCGTCGATTTAATCGTCGACCCATTATTTGAATTGAGATTTAACTCAGCCTTTTCAATTAATTCACGTATATTTAGAATTCAAATCAATTCATTTCCATGGTTAAATTATTTGACATCCATATTGTTTGCGAACAAATTAAACAATCGTAAACAACTGTAAAATCCGTTCGGCTTTCCTAAACAACAAGGATTGTTGTAGAGGGTGTCGAACTCTAGGACCAAAAATATTTTAATTAATAAATCCAATCAATTTATTCCAGGATTTTGATTGATTGAAAACACAGAAAATAACAGCAATTAAATAAAAGGAGAGAATTATATAATAAGAGAAAGCAGTTAGGGGATAATGACATAGATTGGATTCATACTCATCAATAGCCAACAAATAAATATAGATCTAATTCATGTTTCTGTAACAAACATGAATCAACGATAATTAGGTTCCTAGAAACAAATAAGTAAATAACGACAACCATAGTCTATGCAGGAGCTGAGCTCTTAAACAACCATAGACTATCAGGACAGATTCACTAATTAATTTATAAAACCCTAAAATTAGATCTAAATCTGATAATTGTTAGATCAAACACGAATATACCTTGTGAAGGAGCATAGCTCTTAAACGACACAGAATATGAAGGTTCAGATCTAACCCTTGATTCAGATCCAGATCTACGTATATAAAGTCCTCATCTATTAGCTATGTGATTCATGTTGAATCATATCTATTAGCGTCATCACCCCTAATCAAAGGGGATTAGCTAGACATAGCTAAAGAAGAAGAGAAAAAAGAAAATAACAGACATTAACATAAATAAAATAAAATAACAACTAAGAGAAAGGGAGAAGAGTTTTATTCCAAGAAGAGAATTACATAATAAAACCTAATGTGTTTTACAATGAATGAGATAAAGTGTATTTATAGCTGATATGACAAAGGCTACTTGGCGAATTCCATAATGTGGGACTAAAGAATTAGCCCAGCTAACACATAAGCTATTGTGAACGCAGCTGTAGAGTGAGAGCCCTTGCAAATGAGCTAATGTAAATGCAATATTAGTCTTTAGTGAGCCAAATCTACCCAACTGAACTCTATTTGCAACCGTTCTTCAAGCTTTAAACTCTTCAAGCTTTAGTAATTTCAACTTCACTCTTTTTAAGCAAATTCTTCATGCTTTATCCATCAAATGCTCTAAACCAAGCTTTTTATCAACAATCTGAAAACACAGCTATAAATACAAAATTTTAATTATTTTAAATAGAAAACTAGATAAATAAGCAGATAAAATATACACATTTATGTGTATATCAAATACCCCCACACTTATCTTTTTATTCGTCCTCGAATAAACTAAACTAAGATATGTCACACTTTCATAGGAAACACGATTGCATTTAGCGTATGCAACAAGCCGTTAAACCCCTAGGTGTCCCTAGTACGACGAGTGTTGTCTCGTGAGGTTTTCAGCGGATACTACCCACAAAATCCAAAGCGTCTTGTGTACGCGGATTAATCAAACAATATATTTAAGGTCTTTCATATTCCAATGATTTCACCTAACTTCAATAATAACGGTTTAGCCCCACATTGTCCATCCCATAATTGGTGCAAAAATGAATAGAAAATTTCAAGCAGAGTCGTAATTCCTTGATAACACTGTAATTGTCTTGAAGGTTAAGAGCGTGGTGTCAACCAAAGTTCTACACATCGACAATGTGCATCCAATCTTTTTTTTTTTTTTTTGAATAATTTTGTACCAGTGTAACCGTACTGTATTGGATGTGAGTTATGCATAGATGAAGGAAAATTTTGTAAGTTCTAAAAATATTATAGATAAGAGGGCAGGTGTATTAGTTGAATTTCAAGCTACAAAAGATAAAGTAATACTAAGGCACATATGGACGTTTTGTTTCCTTTCATCTCCTCAACTACAATCCTTGCTTCTAAGTACGGTATGATGGATGTAGATGGAATGGAAATGGATGCTTCATAGTCAAGAATGATAAATGACTATTTTATTCTGAGAGACTCTCTCTTTATTGCTTTTTTTTCTCTTTTTTTCTTTTTTTTCGCATGATGAATGATGAATGGAGATGGAATGGAATCATACCGTACATTATTTCATTTTTCATTTGATTCCTCCTCTACTAAGCGAATCATAACCAACACTTCATGAAAGGAAAGTTTTGTGCCCTAGTTACTTTACTTCTACAACCTTAATTCAACACACAAGTCTGGATTGATGTTATACAAAAAGCTGAAAGGAATGATGAGCAAAGTTTCATAAGATAGATAACCCATATAAAATAAGATGTGGTATACGGTTATCCTACCTTAAAACAAGTACGGAGTGGGTGGTGTAATATTGGTATAAAAAGTGACGTTTTTGACCTTTAAACAAAGGTTCATGAGCATACCAATATAAGATAAACTTGTCGAAATAAGGATGTAAATCAACTAAAAACTTGGGGTTGAATAATGTGGGGTATCGAAGAAGAACGCTACAATGAGTCATTTCTCCTTAAATGGGCCAAGTGGATTTAGAACTTACGATTTTGAAATTTTGAGTGGAAAAGAAAATATTATGCATGAAAACGAACTCAGAAAATCCAATCAAATGTAAGTGCAAAATCATTATTATTTGATTTTTTTTTTTTTGATTTTTTTACTTGCACATTCTAACATGTATAAAAAAGGTTGACACGCTTACTCCAGAACACGACTAACATCTGCACAGTCTCAAGCTAGCATCTTAAAAAGACATATTACGATTCAATGAATAAATAATGTTCATTCCCATCACCCAACAATTCAACTTATCAAACAAGAACCAAGGTGTTATTTATGAATTTAAGTTAATCCTTGTTCAATGAATGACCTACTTCATAAAATTTGATTGCCGATGTAATGTAAATCCCCCCCTCCCCACCACACACACACTTGAGTGTGACTGTGTCCTCACAGTTGTTAATTAGACATATCTTACTGAAAGGGAAAAACAAATAAGAGAATATTTACATATGTACATAAGAGGGTTAGTGCGCCTTACCGAATGTAATGTGGCTCATGGAGGACCATAAGCTCTTCCTCTTGGTTGGGTATTGGTTCCAAGTAAGGTTTAAGGCGTTGACCATTGACCTTATAGGATGATCCATCAGTTGGATTCTCAATTTCTACCGGACCATACGGAAAAACAGTCCGTACAGTGTAAGGTCCTGTCCATCTAGATTTTAACTTACCCGGAAATAAATGCAGTTTTGAGTCATACAACAGAACTTTTTGACCTAGCATGAAAGTTTTACGTAAAATTGATCTATCATGAAAAACTTTCGTTCTGTCCTTGTAAATTCGTTCATTTTCATAGGCATCATTTCGAATTTCATCAAGTTCATTGAGTTGAAGCTTCCTATGTTCACCTACTTGCTCTAAATCAAGATTCAAAGTTTTTATTGCCCATAACGCCCGATGTTCTAGTTCAACTGGAAGTGACATGGCTTGCCAAAAATCAACCGATAAGGGGACTGTAACACCCGTAATTTTATAACATTAAAATTCACAAATTAAAGTATACTTAATTTTTAGAAAAGAATTAAGTGAAATGGGTTGCGCAGAGAAATATATATATATATATATATTGATATATATATATATAAATTAAAAATTAAATAAATAAATATGCGAAAAAGTTCAAAACAACGAATTGGGAGGGGGAATAACCGAACCGCCCATTTTTGAGGTCGACCTGAGCCTCGCTGGGTCGACTAGGGGTTAATCCAGGGTGTTTGGCTGTCAACCCGTGGGCCGATTCGCTCAAATGCAGATTTTGCATTTGATTAGTTCTCATGGTTCAGGGTTAATCTAATGGTCCTAAATAACTTCCTACACCTATAAATACATCCTAATGCTAACCCTAAACCTAATTAAAATAGAATAGTTACCGTCATACCATCGCCATGGAAATCAATGGAGCCGCCGCCAACTAAGAAAGAAGAAAAGCAAATTCAATTCTAATTCTCTCAACCCTAAAGCAAAGCAAAACTCTCTCTTTTCTTCTCTAAATTGTGAGTATGATGATCTTAACAAGATTATTATTAATTTAGTTAGGTTGAGTTATGAATGGATTATGAGTAGATGATGTGAATTATCATATATGTTGTTGTAAACCCCTTTTGTTATCATGTATATTGTAAATCCAATGTTATGTGATGATGATATCTTATATGTTGTAAATCATGCTATGATGATGTTATGTATGTTGAAAGTTTCTATGCTAAGTTGTGATGAATCATACATGTTAAAAAGGCCATGATGTTACCATCTATGCTAGTTAGTTCATATTAATTAAATCATCATGTTTGGGTTATGTTGATCTATATGACAAGTCACGTATGCAAGTTAGATTGATTAAAAAGTTATGAACATATACCAAGACATCTATTATGACATCTAGAATTATGTTATGACATATGTGATATCCTATGTTAGTTCACACCATCATTATGTTGCCTAAAAACCCCATATGCAAACTTATGTATAGATTTGGGCTATGATCATATCATATAAATTGAGACATTTAACAAGTTGGCACCTTTTTGATCCTTAACATGTGTAGTTTATGCAAGTTTCACCCCTATTATGATTAGATTTATTTTAATTGTCTATATGTTGTGATAATTTATCTTTGTGCTAGGTGTTAGACTATACAAGTCTAGCCTATATTATGCGTAGAATAAGCGAACGTATAAACGTGGGGTAGGGGTAATATTAAGGATTTAATATTAAAAAGTTGGGGTGTAATTGATATGATTTTGCATGCCATAAGTGGATGGCCATAATTGAGTCAATTATGGACATCATTAAAAGTTGACTTAATTAATAATTTGAATAGGGAATTATTAAAACTGGGGTAAAATATTTTAAGTGTTGATCAATGCTTAGGACACGAGGTTGGACTCGTTTGTGACGTAAACCTGCCCGGACCCGCCTGGCAAATCCAGTGGTCAAAAATGTCAGCCCAATGTGAGAGGTCCTAGGCCTAAACTAAAGCATAACGGTTGTAAAGACACGAGGTTAGACTCTTTTATGTTGTAAGACTGCCCGGACCCGCCCGGCAAATCCAGTTGCCATAAATGCCAGTCTAATGTGAGAGGTCTTTATGAGGTTATGGCCTGAATGAATTAAGAAATACTTAACCAGATAAACATGTAAGGTGGGACATGGGGGTTAAGTAGGTGCCTTGGGTGGCATGAGGAATCTAGGGGGTGCCCTTAGTGGCATGTGAAATACGATTAGTAAGACTTAACCAAACACACATGTAAATGAACATGACTAAGAGGGTTAAGTGGGATATACTAGTGACAAGCTTAGGTGGGTAGCTTGTGGGGGCCCATTTCGACCAGTATCCCAAACGTATCTTTGTGGGCTCGACTCAAGTCGAGGACGGGACACGCATGCTGGGTTCGACTGTAAGAGGCCAAAACGGGGAGCGGTGGCAACGCAAGTCCAACGGGTTTCGTATGCGTGTGTGGACCCGGGCTGGTAGGTAAGATGTTGTTGCATCATGTAGGTATAAGCCGTGCATTCTCAAGTTGTATCGGGTTGCCACTTTAGGGGAGTGATACACCCCACTGTGGGGCCAGCACGGGTATCTACGAGTAGGGAGCTGATCGAAAGTGGGTAGTGGGGTACACCTAGTGGAGATAGGGGCAGACGGCACCTATGTAGTCAGCTAGGGGTACGTAAGGCTATTTATAAAGTTTCTGTGTGAAGCAAGTGGGATCAAACAATAGGGTGACTAGTGTGGTGCAGTGTAGTAATGTGCGGTGCAGTTTAGTAATCATTTGTTAGTAATTAGGTGTGCCTTTACCGTTATCTTTAACGTTATCTTAAACGCTATCTTTATCTTCCTAAGAGTTCATAGACATTTACTTGTCTTCCAGCTTATGCCTTAGTCTAGTTATTTTGATAATAGTATTGTTAGAATTATCATACTCGCCAGACTTTATGTCAGACCCCCTCTATTTCTATCCTTTTTCCCCCTCCAGGTCCTCAGGTTGGGCCCAGCTCTAGTGGAGTTTGATTGAATTGCTTCATCTCTCTTTGGAAAGCTTGGACCGTTGAAGTAAAGTCCAGCTTGTTATCTTTTTAATGGCTATTTATGTAATGGAATTATGTATTTTGTTTTTATGAAGATGTATATTGTACTTGGTTATGATCTATGGTTTTATGATGTAACAAACATGTTTAATTTCCGCTGCAATAAAATGAAGTTTTAGATTTCCAAGTACTATTTATTATCTGTCTTGTTGTAATTTTTCTGTTCTATATTCACTTATAACCTCCATGGAAGTTAATTCATTCCCTTGGTGAGTGACATTAATGGACGTGGGGTGTTACACGTGGTATCAGAGCTTAAGGTTACCAGAACAGATAAAAATACTTTAGAAAAATAGTTATTTTTGGAAGAAGTGTTTTCAAAAACATGTTTTAATGAGAAATTTAAAGAGAAAAGTTTTTAAGAAAAACATAATCCCCAATAGCCACATATCTTTATCTTTCGAATTCTCCATTTTGAATCTTTCCTTTTTCGTTTCAGCATGGCTGAAGATCTTATTCTACCCGATGGTGTAACGATACCAGGATGGTATAGGAGGCTATTGGAGGCTAGGGCCGCTGCCGGTCTAGCCAATGTTCCTCCACCACCAGTTGCACCCGTTCCTCCTCCTCCTCGCGTAGATACTTTTGCAAAGACGTGCAAGGAATTCAAGGCTATGGGTGGAAAACCATTTCAAGGGTCAGAAACGTTTGTGGAAGCTAGAGATTGGCTTAAGAAGGTGGAAGAATTGCTAGAAATCTTTGAAGTAGAAGAAGGGAGGAGAGTTCGTTTAGCAGCTTGGTTGATGAAGGGAGAGGCCTCGTTTTGGTGGAAGGTCACTAATGGGGAGCGTCCTGTTGACTCTTGGGAGGATTTCAGACGTAGGTTCGAGGCGAAGTTTCTCTCAAGGGCGGAAGAAAATCTATATATGGAAAGGTTCTTGACATTGAAGCAAGGAAGCTCATCAGTGAAAGAATATGTCAATAAATTTAATCAGTTAGCAAGGTTTGGCTTGGACTTAGTAAACACGCCGGAGAAGAAGACTCTAAGGTTCGTGAATGGCTTGAATGAACCATTGCAAGGGTTGGCTATGACCCACATCCCGATGGGGGCCACCTTTGAGAAGTTAGTAGAAATGACGCTCATGCATGAGGAGAAAAGCGCTAAAGCTGATAAGGCACCCGAGAAGAAGGGGGATCAGAAGAAACCACAACAACAAAACAAGAAGGGTGGAAAAGACAATAATGGCAAGGGAAAGAAGAAATGCTTTAACTGTGGAACCCCAGGCCATCTCAGCAAGGATTGCCGAAAGAAAAAGAAGACAGGCTGTTTTCATTGTGGCGATGCGGGACATTTAGTGAAGGACTGCCCAAAGAAGGGGCAGAGGGCAGGAGCTACCTCGGGAGGACAGGTGCAGGCTCTTATGGCACCAGAGCAGGCTAGGGGACAAGTTCAGGCTCTCGCGATCCCACCGCTGCAAGAACGAGGTAGAACCATTTCTGTTGAAAGCTTAGTTTTTCTGTTTGATCATCCTGTCCGTACCTTATTCGATTCGGGCGCATCACATTCGTTTATCTCTACATCATTAGTTGAATCACTGCACTTAAACACCAGTTTAGTAGAGGATCCCTTAATTGTTTCGAATCCAATTGGGGGCTCAACTTATTTGTCTATGATGTGTTTGGATTTGAAATTTTCCATACTTAGCGTTGAATTTAGATGTGATGCTTATGTGTTGGGCTTCACGGGCTATGGGCTAATTTTAGGAATGGATTGGTTATCCAGAAATGGGGTCGTTCTTGATTGTGAAAGGAGAGTAGTTAGGCTCGTGACTCGCCTTGGCAATACTCTCGAAATCTTCTGTAATCCCATAAATTCGGTTATGCTAAGTTATCTAGAATCGCTTGACGCGTCTGAGGAAAATCTACGATCTGTTAGAGTGGTCCGAGAATATTCGGATGTGTTTGAGGAGGTGAAGGGCTTGCCTCCGAAGCGGGAGATAGATTTTCGAATATATCTTGTGGATAATGCGAAACCAGTATCTTTGCCAGTACGCCACATGGCTCCACGTGAAAGGAGGGAACTCGGTAAGCAAGTGAAGGAGTTGCTTGAGAAGGGGTTCATAAGACGAAGTATATCGGAGTGGGGTGCTCCAGTAGTATTTGCCACGAAGGCGGATGGGTCCCTTAGATTTTGTGTGGACTATAGAGAACTTAATAAGCTTACTAAGAAGAACAGACACCCACTGCCGAGGATTGACGATCTCTTCGATTAGTTAGTTGGCGCCTCAGCGTTTTCGCAGTTGGACTTAGCCACTGGGTTCCATCGGTTGAGAGTTGCTGAGGATAGCATAGACAAGACTGCCTTTAGGACTCCGGACGGTTTCTATGAATGGCTAGTGATGCCCTTCAGTTTGACAAACGCCCCAGCATATTTTGTTGATTTGATGAGTAAGGTGTTTAGGGAGTACCTTAACAAATTCGTGGTAGTCTTTGTAGATGACATCTTGATCTTTTCTAAGGATGAAGAAGAGCATGCCCTACATCTTAGGGAAGTGTTGGAGACTCTTCGAGCGCATAAGCTTAAAGCTAAATTTTCTAAGTGTCACTTTTGGAAGAAGGAAGTACGATTCTTAGGACACGTGGTTTCCAAAGAAGGGATAGCTGTAGATCCCGCGAAGGTGGTGGCCATCCAAGATTGGAAGGTTCCTAAAAATGCTACCGAAGTGAGAAGTTTCTTGGGGTTGGCTGGCTACTATAGGAAGTTTATCAAAGACTTCGCAAAGATATTAGCTCCATTGACACGCTTGACGAAGAAGAACCTAGTTTTCACATGGGACGTAGATTGTGATGATGCGTTCCAACGTTTGAAGAGAGCTTTGACTTCAGCCTCAGTCTTAGTATTGCCAGACGGGAGTAAGCCGTTTACCGTTTATACTGATGCTTGTGGGACAGGACTAGGCGCAGTCTTAATGCAAGAGGGTAGGGTAATAGCCTATGGTGGAAGGCAGTTGAGAGCGCATGAGAAAAATTATCCTACACATGACCTAGAATTGGCCGCTATTGTTTTCGCGCTTAAGTCTTGGCGTCATTATCTTCTTGGCGAGAAATTCGAATTATTCACTGACCACAAGACTTTAAAATACCTATTCTCTCAAAAGGACTTGAGCTTAAGGCAGCAAAGGTGGATGGAGTTCTTAGCGTCCTACGACTTCGAAATAGCCTATACCCCTGGCAAGGGTAACGTGGTGGCAGACGCCTTAAGTAGAAAAAGATTATCCTTAAGTCCTTTGTTTGTTGAGCAGCGAAGTTTAGAATTCATTTCGATGTTTGACTTTTGACCTTCCGTTGACTTCGTACCCGGTTTGCTAGCATCCTTAGAGGTCAGACCTACGCTTTTGGGACGAATTGGCGAGGCACAGCGAGACGACCCGCAGTTGGTTGAGTTAGTAGAAAAACTCAAAGGAGGGGAGTCATCAAGCTATCTCCGTAGGTATACCCTAGATGATAAGGGTTGGTTACGTAGGGACGGTAGCCTTTGTGTACCAAAATACGATGACCTAAGGAAGACTATTCTTGACGAAGCACATCATTCGAAGATGACCATTCATCCCGACGGGGACAAGATGTACAAAGACATGAAGAGAGTTTACTTTTGGGCCGGCATGAAGAAAGATGTGGCCGAATATGTCGCTAGATGCTTGGTGTGCCAACAAGTAAAAGCGGAGCAAAAGAAACCCAGTGGGTTGCTTCACCCATTGGAGGTTCCAGTATGGAAGTGGGAAAGTGTCTCGATGGATTTTGTGGATGGGTTACTGCGATCAAGGAAGGGTAATACGGGAATTTGGGTTATAGTAGATAGACTTACTAAAAGTGCCCATTTCATTCCCGTAAAGAGTAAGAGGACTGCTCCATCGTTAGCCTTCGTATACGTTCGAGAAATAGTTCGTTTGCACGGTGTTCCTTCTAGCATAGTGAGCGACCGCGTTCCTATTTTCACTAGCGAATTTTGGAGAAGCTTACAAGAGGCGGTAGGGACTCAGTTATGTTTGAGCACCGCATATCATCCTCAGACGGATGGCCAGACTGAGAGGGTGAATCGCATTCTAGAGGATCTGTTGAGGCTATGTATCCTAGACTTTCGGGGTACATGGGAAGAGCATCTTCCATTGGTTGAGTTCGCATATAATAATAGCTTTCAGTCCAGCATTGGTATGGCACCATTCGAAGCTCTATATGGACGACCTTGTCGTTCACCTACATGTTGGTGGGAATCTACGGATAAGATCTTACTTGGGCCCGATATGATTAGGGAGACTTCGGAGAAGATCGACTTGATTCGAAGGAGGATGAAAGCAGCGCAGGATAGGCAGAAATCTTATGCGGATAAGAGGAGGACAGATCTCGAGTTTGAAGTTGGGGACATGGGCTTTGTCAAAGTGTCTCCATTACAGAACGTTGTTCGCTTTGGGTCCGTTGGGAAATTAGCACCAAGGTTTGTAGGGCCGTTTCCTATTACGGAGAAAATTGGACAGATGGCGTATAGAGTGAAGTTACCCGAGAGACTTAGTGGTGTACACGACGTATTCCATGTGTCACATTTGAGGAAGTGCTTACACGAGACCGCGGAAGTGGTAGAGCCGAGCTTTCTTAGAGAGGTGGAGATAGAGCGTGATGCGACAATTCGACAAGCTCTTACGCGCATTCTTGGGTCGTAGATCAAGAGGTTGAGGAATCGAGAGGTCAGACTAGTCAAAGTGCAATGGGGAGATGATGAGAGCAACGCTACTTGGGAGACGGAAGAGAAGATGCGTTCACGATACCCTTTTTTTTTTTTGAGGGTATGTCCTTTAATTTCTCCTTTATCGCTTAGCTTGTACTTATCTTATCTTTAGTATATCCTCTCGCTAGTATCTTTGACCTTTAGTTAGGATAATCCTATGGTTGAAACATGTGTTTGAGACATGTTATGTATGGTGGATGCAAAGTGGATGCAAGTGTTTTGCTAGTGGTTGCTCGTGGATGCATATACACACACTATTAGGCACCAGATCGGCTTAGTCACTTCATATTGCATATTGCATATATATGGATGTATTTAGTAAAATGGATGTATAATGGTTGTATTATCATATAGTTGCTGCATTCGGGTGGATGGTTGTGCACGCATATAGAATTAATATGTATCATTAGGAATCTTTTGCATACATATTGGACGCATGGCACTATCATGAATTGCACTAAGGAGGTCGACTGAATCAGTAGACAACCTAATTTTGCATTAGATATGGACATATACACACACTGTGCATATAAACATTAAAGCATTAGAAGTCTTTTAAGGACAATGGATGCCGGTGTTTGATGGTTGAGTAGATGGACGATTAGATGGTAGGATATACATTCTTCTTGACTTGGAGATTTCGGGGACGAAATCCTTTAAGGAGGGGAGAATGTAACACTCCGTAATTTTATAACATTAAAATTCACAAATTAAAGTATACTTAATTTTTAGAAAAGAATTAAGTGAAATGGGTTGCGCAGAGAAATATATATATTGATATATATATATATAGATTAAAAATTAAATAAATAAATATGCGAAAAAGTTCAAAACAGCGAATTGGGAGGGGGAATAACCGAACCGGCCCATTTTTGAGGTCGACCCGAGCTCTGCTGGGTCGACTAGGGGTTAATCCAGGGTGTTTGGCTGTCAACCCGTGGGCCGATTCGCTCAAATGCAGATTTTGCATTTGATTGGTTCTCATGGTTCAGGGTTAATCTAATGGTCCTAAATAACTTCCTACACCTATAAATACATCCTAATGCTAACCCTAAACCTAATTAAAATAGAATAGTTACCGTCATACCATCGCCATGGAAATCAATGGAGTCGCCGCCAACCAAGAAAGAAGAAAAGCAAATTCAATTCTAATTCTCTCAACCCTAAAGCAAAGCAAAACTCTCTCTTTTCTTCTCTAAATTGTGAGTATGATGATCTTAACAAGATTATTATCATTTTAATTAGGTTGAGTTATGAATGGATTATGAGTAGATGATGTGAATTATCATATATGTTGTTGTAAACCCCTTTTGCTATCATGTATATTGTAAATCCAATGTTATGTGATGATGATATCTTATATGTTGTAAATCATGCTATGATGATGTTATGTATGTTGAAAGTTTCTATGCTAAGTTGTGATGAATCATACATGTTAAAAAGGCCATGATGTTACCATCTATGCTAGTTAGTTCATATTAATTAAATCATCATGTTTGGGTTATGTTGATCTATATGACAAGTCACGTATGCAAGTTAGATTGATTAAAAAGTTATGAACATATACCAAGACATCTATTATGACATCTAGAATTATGCTATGACATATGTGATATCCTATGTTAGTTCACACCATCATTATGTTGCCTAAAAACCCCATATGCAAACTTATGTATAGATTTGGGCTATGATCATATCATATAAATTGAGACATTTAACAAGTTGGCACCTTTTTGATCCTTAACATGTGTAGTTTATGCAAGTTTCACCCCTATTATGATTAGATTTATTTTAATTGTCTATATGTTGTGATAATTTATCTTTGTGCTAGGTGTTAGACTATACAAGTCTAGCCTATATTATGCGTTGAATAAGCGAACGTATAAACGTGGGGTAGGGGTAATATTAAGGATTTAATATTAAAAAGTTGGGGTGCAATTGATATGATTTTGCATGCCATAAGTGGATGGCCATAATTGAGTCAATTATGGACATCATTAAAAGTTGACTTAATTAATAATTTGAATAGGGAATTATTAAAACTGGGGTAAAAGATTTTAAGTGTTAATCAATGCTTAGGACACGAGGTTGGACTCGTTTGTGACGTAAACCTGCCCGGACCCGCCCGGCAAATCCAGTGGTCGCAAATGTCAGCCCAATGTGAGAGGTCCTAGGCCTAAACTAAAGCATAACGGTTGAAAAGACACGAGGTTAGACTCTTTTATGGTGTAAGACTGCCCGAACCCTCCCGGCAAATCCAGTTGCCATAAATGCCAGTCTAATGTGAGAGGTCTTTATGAGGTTATGGCCTGAATGAATTAAGAAATACTTAACCAGATAAACATGTAAGGTGGGACATGGGGGTTAAGTAGGTGCCTTGGGTGGCATGAGGAATCTAGGGGGTGCCCTTAGTGGCATGTGAAATACGATTAGTAAGACTTAACCAAACACACATGTAAATGAACATGACTAAGAGGGTTAAGTGGGATATACTAGTGACAAGCTTAGGTGGGTAGCTTGTGGGGGCCCATTTCGACCAGTATCCCAAATGTATCTTTGTGGGCTCGACCCAAGTCGAGGACGGGACACGCATGCTGGGTTCGACTGTAAGAGGCCAAAACGGGGAGCGGTGGCAACGCAAGTCCAACGGGTTTCGTACGCGTGTGTGGACCCTGGCTGGTAGGTAAGACGTTGTTGCATCATGTAGGTATAAGCCTTGCATTCTCAAGTTGTATCGGGTTGCCACTTTAGGGGAGTGATACACCCCACTGTGGGGCCAGCACGGGTATCTACGAGTAGGGAGCCG
The DNA here is from genome assembly GCA_030737875.1 of Allium sativum. Classification (NCBI taxonomy): domain Eukaryota; kingdom Viridiplantae; phylum Streptophyta; class Magnoliopsida; order Asparagales; family Amaryllidaceae; genus Allium; species Allium sativum. Next base: position 44,962,314 of record CM060926.1, read on the forward strand.
ATCGAAAGTGGGTAGTGGGGTACACCTAGTGGAGATAGGGGCAGACGACACCTATGCAGTCAGCTAGGGGTACGTAAGGCTATTTATAAAGTTTCTGTGTGAAGCAAGTGGGATCAAACAATAGGGTGACTGGTGTGGTGCAGTGTAGTAATGTGCGGTGCAGTGTAGTAATCATTCGTTAGTAATTAGGTGTGCCTTTACCGTTATCTTTAACGTTATCTTAAACGCTATCTTTATCTTCCTAAGAGTTCATAGACATTTACTTGTCTTCCAGCTTATGCCTTAGTCTGATCATAGTATTGTTAGAATTATCATACTCGCCAGATTTTATGTCTGACCCCCTCTATTTCTATCCTTTTCCCCCTCCAGGTCCTCAGGTTGGGCCCATCTCTAGTGGAGTTTGATTGAATTGCTTCATCTCTCTTTGGAAAGCTTGGACCGTTGAAGTAAAGTCCAGCTTGTTATCTTTTTAATAGCTATTTATGTAATGGGATTATGTATTTTGTTTTTATGAAGATGGATATTGTACTTGGTTATGATCTATGGTTTTATGATGTAACAAACATGTTTAATTTCCGCTGCAATAAAATGAAGTTTTAGATTTCCAAGTACTATTTATTATCTGTCTTATTGTAATTTTTTTGTTCTATATTCACTTATAACCTCCATGGAAGTTAATGCATTCCCTTGGTGAGTGACATTAATGGACGCGGGGTGTTACAGGGACATACCTAAGTTTGTTTTAAAAGCAGTGCGGTAAGCCCAAAGAGCGTCGGTTAACTTTTGGGACCAATCTTTGCGATTTCGATTCACAGTTTTCTCAAGGATTTGTTTAATCTGCCTATTCGATAGTTCAACCTACCCACAAGTTTGAGGATGGTAAGGAGTGGATACCTCGTGGTTATCGAATACTTTCTCATGAGGGCTTCAAAAGAACGATTACATAAGTGTGTTCCGTTGTCACTGATTATTGTGCGAGGTGTGCCAAACCTAGAAAAGATGTTATCTTTCAAGAAGCGCACAACAACCTTGTTATCGTTTGTTTTGCATGGAATAGCTTCGACCCATTTGGAAACATAATCAACAGCTAAGAGAATGTAAAGGTTCCCAAAAGAATTAGGGATGGGTCCCATGAAGTCTATACCCCAAACATCAAAAAATTCGACCTCTAGAATGGGGTTAAGGGGCATCATATTCCATTTAGAAATTTTCCCTAAGAATTGACATCGATCACAAGTTTTGCAAAATTCGTACGCGTCTTTGAAAAGGTTAGGCCAGTAGAAACCTGATTGGAGAACCTTTTCGGTTGTCTTTTTTGGACCGAAGTGACCACCACAGGCTTGGTCATGACAGAAAGAGAGGACACTGTGAGTTTCAGTGTCGGGAACACACCTTCGAATGATTTGGTCTGGACAGTATTTAAAAAGATAGGGGTCATCCCAATAAAAATGTTTCACTTGAGAAAAGAATTTGTGTTTATCCTGCTTAGACCAAAAAGAAGGGGTCTGCTTGGTGACTAAGTAGTTGACAATGTCCGCGAACCAAGGATCAGTGGATAGAGAAAATAGTTGTTCATCAGGGAAATTCTCGTTGATCGGAAGAGGAGAAGACGGGGCATTTGAAAGACGAGACAAGTGGTCTGCAATAACATTGTCAGATCCCTTTTTGTACTTAACGGTAAGGTCAAATTCTTGAAGTAAAAGGATCCAACGAATGAGACGAGCCTTAGCATCCTTTTTAGAGAAAAGGTACCTAAGTGTGGAATGATCGGTATGAACAGTGATGTGTGAGCCAACTAGATAAGGTCTGAATTTTTCTAAAGCGAAAACGACTGCCAAGAGTTCCTTTTCAGTGGTTGTATAATTGATTTAGGCATCGTTCAAAGTTTTACTCGCGTAGTAAATGACATGAAGAGTTTTATCGATACGTTGTCCTAAGACAGCACCAACAGCGAAATTCGAGGCATCACACATGATTTCAAAAGGCAGCTTCCAGTTGGGAGAGAAGATGATTGAAGCAGAGACAAGTTCATTTTTAAGATGCTCAAAAGTGAAATGCAATCAGAATTGAAGTCGAAAGGAACATCCTTACCAAGAAGATTGGTCAAAGGTCGAGTGATTTTGCTAAAATCCTTTATAAAGCGACGATAGAAGCTAGCATGACCTAAAAAGGATCGGATGTCCTTAACGGATTTGGGAATGGGAAGATTCGAGATAACCTCAATTTTGGCTTTGTCTACTTCAATTCCTTTGTTAGAGATGACATGTCCTAAAACAATGCCATGTTTGACCTTGAAGTGACACTTTTCCCAATTAAGCGTTAAGTGTTTATCTTTGCAGCGGTTAAGAACAAGATCCAGGTGATGTAAACACTCAGTGTAGGAATCCCCGAAGATGGAAAAATCATCCATGAACACTTCCAAAAATCGCTCGATCATATCAGAAAAATGCTAATCATGCACCTCTGAAAGGTTGCAGGTGCATTACAGAGACCAAAAGGCATACGACGGTACGCAAATGTACTAAATGGACAAGTGAAAGTGGTTTTCTCTTGGTCCTCAAGAGCAATAGGGATTTGATTATAGTCCGAGTACCCGTCAAGGAAACAATAGTACTCATGACCAGCTAGTCGTTCTAACATTTGATTGATAAATGGAAGAGGGAAATGATCCTTACGTGTTGCAGCGTTAAGTTTCCTATAGTCAATGCAAACACGCCAACCGGTCTAGGTGCGGGTTGGGATAAGCTCGTTAGCTTTATTTTGGATCACGGTAATCCCTGATTTCTTAGGTACGACATGAATCGGACTAACCCATTGACTATCAGAAATTGGGTAGATGACTCCATTGTCAAGACATTTAAGGATTTCAGCACGAACTGCTTCTTTCATGATAGGGTTTAGTCGACGCTGGGGATCACGAGTAGGTTTGGCATCATCTATAAGGTGGATTCAACATTGGACAATCGAAGGACTAATCCCCTTAATATCAGCCATGGACCAACCAATTGCTTCCTTATTTTTCTTAAGAATGGGAAGGAGCAATTGTTCCTACTCTAAAGTAAGGTCAGAAGAGATGATGACAGGAAAATAAGTAAGCGTACTTAAGATGACTGGGAGGCACTTTGAGTTCAGATTTTGGGGACGATTCAACCGAAGAAATTAGTTGAGGAATTGGCTCAATTGTGAGCGGCTCAACAGGAATTGAATCAGAGACATTTTCGGAAATATCTTAAAATAATGTTTCGTAATTTGATTCAATTTCGTTATCCAGATGATCGAGCTCAGGATCATTATCATGGACCGCATGGATTTCAGAAAATTGATCCACATAAGAGTTAGGAGAGTTTTCGGTTCTAAAGATGTTTAGCTCGATGGTCATGTTACCGAAAGAAAGTTTCATAGACCCATTTCTACAGTTGATAAGAACACTAGATGTTGCTAAGAAGGGTCGTCCTAGAATCAAAGGGATCTGGTTTGCAGGATTGCTTACCTGTTGAGTTTCTAGGACAATGAAATCAACTGGAAAGATGAATTCGCCTATTTTGATCAACCCATCCTCGATTTCGCCCATAGGTTTCTTAATTGAACGGTCAGCAAGCTGAAGGGTAACCTTGGTGGGTTTCAGTTCTCCTAGCCCTAATTGGTGATAGACGGAATATGGAAGCAAGTTAACACTAGCACCTAAGTCTAGCAGGCATCTATTGATTTTCTTGTCCCCAATAGTACATGATATTGTGGGGGCAACCAGTATCTTTGTATTTCACTGGCATTGATTGGGACAAGACTTCGCTTAGAGTTGCCGCTAGAAACACTTTCTTAGGTACTTGTGTATGACGTTTTTGAGTGCACAAATCTTTTAGAAATTTCGCGTACTGTGGAACTTGTTGAATAATATCTAAAAGAGGAATGTTCACTTTAACTTGCTTAAATATTTCTAGGATCTTTTCTATTTGTTCGGTCTTTTTCCTAGGTCGGAGTCTATGAGGAAATGGAGCAGATAACTCAGTAGGTTGGGCTATTTGAGTTTGAAGATGGACCTTATCAGAAATGGGCTCGATGTTTTGATCTGAGTTGGTCGAATTTTCGGTCGGAGTTGGAAGATTGTCCGGTAAATTGCTTGGGTTGACCACATGGTTGTCAATATTTTTGCCAGATCTAAGAGTCGTGACCGCATTCGAGTGACTAACGTTTGAATCTTGAATGATGTGAATTTGGTTGGAGTTAGGATTTTGATAGTTGGGGTTTGGAATGGGTTAACTTGGGGAAGTGCCTCTATCTCGTTCGCTTACGGAAGTGGCTAACTGACTCATTTGCATTTCAAGTTTAGCGATCGATTGGCATGTGTTTTGCATATGCAAAGTCAATAAATTTTGAAGATAGCTATTTGATTGGAGATTTTGAGTCGTCGCTTTAGTATATTCTTCGAGAGTTTTCTCCAATGATGTCAATCATTTATCGTCTTGGGAACAAAAGATTGTTGCGCTTGATTTTGAGAAGGTGGCGCAGGATGTTGGAATTGAGTTTGTTGAAAGGGGGGTTTCGAAGGATTATTCGAAAATGACTGAAAAGGCGGTCGAACCGCATTCGAATTTGCATTATTTTGGGTCCAAGAGAAGTTAGGATGGTTTCTCCAACCTGGATTGTACATTGGGGAGAATGGGTCGTTCCTAGCTTTGTTAAATGCATTGAGTTGTTCCAATGAATGTGGGCATTGATCAGCTATGTGGTTAGGATCGTTACATTTGTAACATGAGGTCTGAGACACTTGAGCTTGATTTATTTGAGTTGATGAAAGCACATTATCGAATTTGGATATCATCGCGTCTATTTTTGATTCTAAGGCTATTGATGATCCTACCGAATGAGCATTAGATCGGGAATAAATCGATTTCTCGTTAGATCTTTCCCATTGAGCTGATTTTTCGGCCAAATTTTCGAGAAATTTCCAAGCGGCATTGTGATCTTGGGCTAGAAAATTTCCTTGGCACATCGATTCGAGCATGGTTCGAGAGTTATTTTCAAGTCCATCGTATAAAATTTGACAAAGAGTCCATTTTTCGAAATTGTGATGTGGACATTTGACTAGAAGCTCTTTAAATCTTTCAAAATATTTTGCAAAGGATTCACCCCCAAATTGATGAAAATTGACGATTTCATTTCGAATTTTGGATGTTTTTTTCCAGAGGGTAAAATTTCTTTAGAAAAAGGTTCACAAATTCACCCCAAGTTCCAATCGTATTTGAAGGCAAGCTATACAACCATTTCTCAGCATAATTGGTAAGTGCAAATGGAATTAACCTAGGTTTGATTCCATCGTCACTTAATTGTTGGAATTTCATGGTTGCACAAATTTGTTCAAATTTGGTCAAAAAAATATAAGGATCATCACATTCTAGATTGCCGAACTTTGGAAGAGTATTTATGTGATTCGAATGAATTTTAAAGTGGTTACCCGTTGGGGCGGGCAATATGATGCAAGAAGGAATAGAAACCCGATCGGGGAAGTATCTATCCATAAGAGATCGAGGGGGATTTTCTTCGGCCATGGTTAATGGACTGTTTGTTCGAACTAAACGATTATCTGAAGGATCACGAATCCAATTACGCATGTACTAGCGAGAAGAATAAGGGAAGACGAGAAAAAACAAATTTGAGAAGCGATTTTTTTTTTTACAAAACGAGAATTGTTTTGAAATTCTTTTTTTTTTAGAGAAAAAGAATTAGACACGAAAGAAAATTGTTTTTTTATTGAACCTAATGCAAATTACTTATTTACAATTTCTAGAATTATATAATGACGGTTTGATTTAATTCAACAAAAGATTTCTCAGCCAGTTAACGGACAGGAGTTATCGGTGCACCAGGAATCACCCTAGCAATGCAGCCGAAGGTTTAAGTACCTTCAGAGGAACAACCGATATAATATTTACGAATCACCATAATATTTATAAACGGTTATTACTCTGCCGTAGTCTAGACACCGAGAAATAATCCGTTAGAACTAAACCAATTTGTCAAAATATAATGAAGTCCTTAGAAAATAAAAACAAAACTAAAATAAATGCGATTTTTTTCAGTCACATAATGAACAGTCTCAGAATAGTGACAGAACAGTCACAGACCAGGAAATTACAGAAATATATATATATATATATATTTTACAAGCAAGCCGATGCCCTGCAGAAGATTTTTACAAGCAATGTCTATATAAATTTTTTTATTTGTAGCAGCAGACCCTGTAGAGTTAGAAAATACTCACCTTGATCTGTAGTCCGTCCAGTGCAGTTGAGTCGCGCTAGCGCGTTCACACCCCACTTGGTGTGCAACCGCTCCAACCCTTCTACTTCAGCTAATTGGTTGATTGTTGATCCTTTGAAATCCCTGTTTGTTTGCTTCAACTCTGTTCTTGCTAATGGTTCTAATTTTTTTTTTTGGAAAGAAAACTAAAATGCCACTGAAAACAACAACAAAAGAAAACTAAGATAATGAACTAACGAACGAAATGAACAAAAATATATCCTAACTTAAACAAAAATAAAAGAAAACTTCATGATTTTTTTTAATAAAATAAACTCTCGAAAAACAAGACTCAAACAAATTCCTAAACAACCAAAAAATATCACGGAGGCCCAAGTAAGTAGTCAAACAGCCCAGAGCACCATTCCTAATCTTGTTTCATTTATTAAAACATCACGCACAAAATAGTTGTTCACGCTCAGATACAAAACTAGGACCATTCACAAAGAAATATGTGCCCCATGTTGTTTCAGAGCACAAATCCGCAACTAAAATTGAATCCGATTTGGGTGGTTGAGGAGTCGGTTTCGGTGAAAGTTTCGAATTGCAGGGGTTTCAGTAGTGTTCGAATTCGACTGTAGTTGATGAGGGAGGACTTGGTTTTGGTGGCGGCTCGATCTACTGATTTGGGGATGATGTTGATTGCGTTGGAACTATTGTGGCTTACGTTTGAACGAGCAGTTTTGGGGAGAATTCGGGTTAGAAGGATTCGATCTGGGTAGGACTATGGTGGTTTTGCTCTGCGTTCTCAGCGTGGTTTGAGGGATTCAGATCTGTGGATTTGAAGAGTTGCGAGTGGGGTTCAGGGCTTGGCAAGGGAACAGTTTGCTGTGTTATGTGACAGACGACTCTTGTGTTCGGATTGTGGTTATTTTGGCGAAGGACTGGGTGCGTGTGTATTGATCTGTGAAGGGGGTGACGACAGGGGATTGGTGAGGCAGCTTTGAATGGGAGCAGGGTTTAGACCGGTTCGCGATGTGGATTTGTAAGTTTGAGGCTTGTTGAAATCGCGGTGAGCAGGAAGGATCGGCGAAACTTGTGACGAACTGATTGGAAATGTTTCCGGTTAAGGGTTTTGGTCTCTCTGATGACGAGGTATGGTTGATGGCAGTATGATAATATGGTGAAAGAGTGTTTGTGGTTCTGGATAGTAATGCGGAGGGATTGAGTATGGGTTATGTATGGAGGAAAATAAATGCTTGATTATGAGGTGAAGGGGGTATGGATGATCGATGATTGTGATTAACTTGGCCGAAGTAGATGGTGTCTTGGTGTATGTTCGGTGTGAGCAAAAGGGGTTGGTTTATGGTGAATTGTTGGACTGTGATGAACGGGGTCGTGATATTGCGTTGGATGGAGAAGAGATGTGGCTGTAATATAAGGCAGAGACGAGGCAGAAAGGAAGAAATTTGATTTTTTTATATATTGTAAAAAAGGAGAATAATTGAAAATGCGTACAGGAATAATTGAAGGAAAGATAAGAAATTGAAATCAAATGACAAGTGTTTTCTTTTTCCTTATTTGATAGATTATGGTATCAATGTTTTAATACTCAATCCACCAATCAAGAATTTTTTCCTATATATGAAAGAAAATACAAGGAAAGCAAAATTAAAGCTAACACGAATTGAAAATAAAAATATGTTTGTTTTTTTATGGAAAAATAAAAATAAAAATTATAACTCGAAGGATTAAAAAATAAAATATTATTTTGGTCCCCGGCAACGGCACCAAAATTTGTTTGCGAACAAATTAAACAATTGTTAACAACTGTAAAATCCGTTCGGCTTTCCTAAACAACAAGGATTGTTGTAGAGGGTGTCGAACTCTGGGACCAAAAATATTTTAATTAATAAATCCAATCAATTTATTCCAGGATTTTGATTGATTGAAACGTAGAAAATAACAGCAACTAAATAAAAAGAGAGATTTATATAATAAGAGAAAACAATTAGGGGATAATCACATAGATTGGATTCATACTCATCAATAGCCAACAAATAAATATAGATCTAATTCATGTTTCTGTCACAAACATGAATCAACGATAATTAGGTTCTTAGAAACAAATAAGTAAATAACGACAAGCATAGTCCTTGCAGGAGCTGAGCTCTTAAACAACCATAGACTATCAGGACAGATTCACTAATTAATTTCTAAAACCCTAAAATTAGATCTAAATCTGATAATTGTTAGATCGAACACTAATATACCCTGTGAAGGTGCATAGCTCTTAAACGACACTGAATATGAAGGTTCAGATCTAACCCTTGATTCAGATCCAGATCTACATGTATAAAGTCCTCATCTATTGGCTATGTGATTCATGTTGCATCATATCTATTAGCGTCATCACCCCTAATCAAAGGGGATTAGCTAGACATAGCTAAAGAAGAAGAGAAAAAGAAAATAACAGGCATTAACATAAATAAAATAAAATAACTACTAAGAGAAAGGGAGAAGAGTTTTATTCCAAGAAGAGAATTACATAATAAAACCTAATGTGTTTTACAATGAATGAGATAAAGTGTATTTATAGCTGATATGACAAAGGCTACTTGGCAAATTCTATAATGTGGGACTAAAGAATTAGCCCAACTAACACATAAGCTACTGTGAACGCAGCTGTAGAGTGAGAGGCCTTGCAAATGAGCTAATGTGAACGCAATATTAGTCTTTAGTGAGCCAAATCTACTCAACTGAACTCTATTTGCAACCGTTCTTCAAGCTTTAAACTCTTCAAGCTTTAGTAATTTCAACTTCACTCTTTTTAAGCAAATTCTTCATGCTTTATCCATCAAATGCTCTAAACCAAGCTTTTTATCAATAATCTGAAAACACAGCTATAAATACAAAATTTTAATTATTTTAAATAGAAAACTAGATAAATAAGCAGATAAAATATACACATTTACGTGTATATCACATATTTTAGTTCATTAATGTAATTTCATGTCAAACACATTCAACCATCAAATATCCAATAAACAGAGTAAATTTGGTTTATTTTCATTTCATATCATCTATAATATTTTATAACGATTTATTGCTATTTTTATTTATTTAAAAATAGCTCATTTATTCAAACGACGCTTCAGGCCATAACGCGGCCATGGCGCTGTTTTTCTCCAGATTTGATTTACACATATCTGAAAATCTAACCGTTGGATCTTTACAAATTTTATTCCATTGGAAAGATCTTTTCAAAGCGGACCCAACGGCTCCAGTTTTGGGAAAATCCGACGGTCGGATCTCCCGGTACAATCGTTTAAAGTTACGATTTCAAAATATGAACTGCAGCGTCGTTATTCGTTTTATTTTAATTATATATATATATATATATATATATATATATATATATATATATAAAACCCATTCTGGCGTTGTTTTTATTCAGATTTGAATTAGACATAGCACACAATCTAACCGGTGGATCTTTACAAATTTGGTATCGTTGGAAAGATATTTTTAAAGCGGACCCAACAGTTTCGGTTTTGGGAAAATCCAGCAGTTGGAATTCCCGTAATAATCGTTTAAAATCACGATTTCTAAATACGAATTGCAGCGTCATTATTCGTTTTATTTTAATTATATTTATATATATGTATATAAATATAATATGTTCTTCGATTTTCAAACCATTTTCATTTCATATATGTGGTAAAAACAAAATTTTTACCCAACAAATATTTATTTCAACACTTGACTATTTTTAACACTTCATATATATAATAAAAATGTGATTTTTATTGTTAAAACAATTTATTTCAAACATGAATATTTTTTAGCGATTCATATATATAATAAAAATGTGATTTTTATTGTTAAAACAATTTGTTTCAAACATGAATATTTTTAGCGATTCATATATATAATAAAAATGTGATTTTTATTGTTAAAACAATTTATTTCAAACATGAATACTTTATATACTTCATATACATGATAAAAATGTGATTTTTATCTTTCAAACAATTTATTCGTCATATGAATATTTTTCCAACACACGAATATAGTTCAACACATGAATATAAATCAAACACATGAATCTTTCAAAAAAAATCGGCAGCATAACGGCAGGGGGTTTAAAACCGGCACCGTCCCGAGTACGGCTCCTCGCACTACCTTACGCCTCGTAACGTTCCCTAAGGGGCTTATCCTTATAATCTAAATAATTTTATTCATTTTCATATCTCAATGGATTTTTCCACAAACAATTCAAATTTTGTTTCAACCACAAACAATCATTATCAACCATTCGCATTTATCAACCAAATTTCATGTCAACCAAAATCCAAACAATCACAACCAATATATATATCGTCCATGGTCTGTGGACGAGGGGAGTATATATATAGATATAGATATAGATATACGTATATAAATATATTTCCATTTCATTTCAACTCCATGCAACGCACATATAATTTTTACAACGCATATATAACTTATACATCGCACATATAATTTATACAACGCTTATACATGAGGTGTACAACGCTTATATAACTTATACATCGGTTATATAATTTATACATCGCCATTCCATATCGTTTTGAATTTAGAAATATCACATTGGGTTCCACTCCTCCAAAAAATGTAGGAAGCTCCAAAAATTCTCCGGTCTCTTCTAGAATGTAGAAGACATCCGCATGGGGTCTCTTGTTTCGCTGGATTTCGACCACAAACGTTAAAGATATGATTTTTACAATAAAATCAAATTCGCAATGAATAAAAAGTGTCGCAAACCTTTAAAATAAACTCAGTCATATACTTCAGTTTTCAATTCAAAACTAGGTTTTGAATTAACTCTCAATCTGAAGCACGTGAGGAAGATCGGACCATGCCACGTCCTAGCGCTCCGAGAGGCGCACCTGGCGATGCCCACCCCGATGAACTCAAAATGGTGGTTGCAGAGGATTTTGGCCTCGAACGGCGCAACTTCAGGAGGTTGATTCGCGAGAAATACACAACTATAGAGGGGGTAGTTGGTATGGATTTGAAGAGAAGGAAAAGCTCTACAAAATCATCAACATCGGCCTTGAATTTTATTGAGTGGATTAGCTAGAAATCAAGAGAGAAGGGGGTGTTCTTTTCCACCATCGCGATTTGAAGGGGAGTCGGGGAGAGAGAAAATAATGGTTGAATTTGATTGGCCAATAATATACATATATTTCCAAAAATACCCCTTTCTCCTTACGAACTCCAATTCAAACCCAACGATTGTCGCCCCAAGCTAAATAGCCTCATTCCGGACACAATGGAATATGTTTCGTAGGCCCATTCAACTGTTTCAATCAGTTATTCTTCAAATTAAAATATAAAACATTCAAATATGGATTTGAACGTACATTTCAATTTGCCAGGGCCACATACTGATCCCAAAAATTCCAGAAAAATAAATCTAGCTATGTTTATACGATACGGTCCCAATAAAACTAGTTTCGTTGAATTTGGAGACCGTTTGAAAAATGGCCATTTTCTGTTCATCCAAATTGACTGAAATTAACCAAATACATTTTCCTTTGCCACGCTTATGCATTAACTCCAAAAATTATGGAATTTGGAATCTAGCAATAATTTGATATTACGGATCCAACAAAAGTGGTTTCATAAAAAACGGAGGTTGTTTGCAAAATGTCTATTTTCAAGGGCTATATTAACTCCATAGCGACCTTTCTGAAAATTCATTTGGCCACAACTTTTGATTTCCACTATGAAATCTCGATTTTTCAGATTCGTTAGAAAGTTATTCCCAAACAGATTTAAATATTTTTGGTTTCACTAAAATCCGTTTTATTTTGCATCGTGTACAGTCAGTCAAAGTTCGAATTCAAATTTTCGAACTGTCGTGCCATTTCAGGCCTCGTTTTATAATTAAAATAAATATATTTGGTATAACTTTGATCCAAATAAATTTTTAGTCGTTATTATTTATTTTAAATATTTAAAATTCCTTAAAATATCCAAATTAAAAAATTTAAATTGGTTCTGCTTTTCCGGGTTGTTACAATCTCCCCCACTTAAAATCTTTTCGTCCTCGAAAAGGAACGAAGCTGGAAGTTGTTTAACTAACCAACTTAACTTTCATTTTGGCTTTCATTCTTCAACTTTTCAGTTTCCAAGAATTTTCTAATTCTTCAAAAATTTGGCTAACACCCTAAATTTTTGAAAATTTTTGCCATAACCTCCTTTGTACCGGGAGGGGTTTGGAAATTTATTAGGCCGTATTAGGTACCCAATAAATCCTAAAAAGCATATACATATTTATAGTGATATATTCCGGTGTCCATAGGGGAGTGTGTATAGATCATAACTCTAGAGAATAAATTCACCCTATAAATGGTTTTTGTGCCTTAATGACCAGAGAGACGTGTTTATTGTCATCTCCAGACCCGTGTGGGGTTTTTATTAATCTGGCAATTTACCGTTACATTTTATATAGTCCATATCAGTCTTCGGTTCAACCTGTAACATAGTCATCGCCATACAAGCCTCTCGCTCGTATGGTAAATCTTCAATCTCGTCACATAAGCTCCAAATGCTTATGTGGTATATGATAAAGTATGTTATCTTCACATAGTATGCCATGTAGTGTAGTTCAAAATTAATTGTCACTATCCTATGGTGACCTTTATTATTTCACACAGAACAACCAGCACTCCGCATCCAATGGCATTCACAGGAGTTAATATGTAAAATAAAATTGCGCATCCAACTCATTAAGGTTTACCTATTTGTTGAACATGCAAATAAATTCTTTACTCAATAGCAAATCCACTTACCTGTTCAAACATATATAATGTACGCGCATATATTCCAATCAATTTTTAAATCAGTTTAATATTTGATTCAATTTGCATAAATTTGCCTTCATTCTCTTGTGGGTTTTATTATTCCAATGTTATTAATTAAACTAACAGTAACACTACATAAACAACAATCACTTTATTGATTAAATTTCCAAAAATATACTAATTAATTCATATACTCTTTTAAAATCATTCAGACTATATAATTAAAAAAATTATATCCATGAAAAAGAAACAACAACAAAGTAGAAAACAAGACGGAAATGCACAATATGGTAAATGTACCTTGCACCAGAGTTAATCAGAGATATCCATGCTACAATTGGGATAGGCTTTCTTAATGCTCTCCTCAGTTTCCCAAGTACAGTCTCGTGGATCTCCACTACACTTTGACTAAGTGAACCTTCTTGTTCCTCGGCTCTTTAGTTTCTTTGCCAATAATTTTTATCGGCTCTCTCCTCATTGCCAATTCTAGAGTAATCTCCAAATCTTGTTGTGCGGCTTCTTCCACGACCAAGTCTGTATCATGTACATGCTTTCGATTGAGATACGTGAAACACATCATGTACTCCAGGTAACCAATCAGGCAATTGAACTCTATAAGGGAGAGTTCCAATCCGTTTGAGCACAAGAAATGGACCGATTTCCCTGTTTTGCCAAATCAGACTACTCCTCTCATCGGAGAAACACGTAGATACACATAGTCACCAATAGCAAATGCTAAATCTCTTCTTCTCAAGTCTGCATAACTCTTCTGTCAGCTTTGAGCTGTTTGCATTTGCTTCTTAATGAAATCGACTTTGTCCGCAGCTTCGCGGATCATATCTGGTCCCAATACAAGTCTATTGCCAGGTTCTACCCAACATGCGGGAGATCTGCATGGTCTACCATACAATGCTTCGAATGGTGACATTCGCAAGCTTGCTTGGTAGCTGTTGTTGTATGAGAACTCGGCCAAATGCAAATGGTCTTCCCATGATCCGCCAAAATCAATAACACATGCCCGCAATAAATCTTCAAGAATACGATTCACCCTCTCAGTTTGACCATCTGTTTGAGGATGATAAGCGGTGCTCAAATTCAGTTTTGTTCCCAATTCTGCTTGGAATGCTTCCCAGAATTTACTAGCAAAAATTGGGTCACGATCACTAGCGATACTCATGGGAACTCCATGCAGTTTAACAATCTCTTTGAAATAAATCTGCGCCAGACTCTGAGCGATTCTATTTGATCTGACAGGTATGAAATGGGCGGTCTTCATGAAACGATCTACGATCACCCATATACTGTCATTTCCTCTCCGGGTTCTGGGAAAACCATCTATGAAATCCATAGAAATTTATTCCCAATTCCAACCTGGAATTTCCAACTGTTGCAACAATCCAGTGAGTTTATGTTGATCGCTCTTGACTTGTTGACAAGTAGAACACCTTCTAACATATATAGAGATGTCTCTTTTCATTACCTTCCACCAGAAGGTTCGCCTGAGGTCATTATACATTTTACTAACCCCTGGGTGGATGCTCAGTTTGGACTTGTGACACTCATCCAACACCTCTCTTTTGAGCTCAAGGATATCGGGAACACAAATTCTTCCTTTCAATCTCAGAACTCCGGCGTTATCCACTTGGAAACTAAAGACTTCGCCCCTTTGAATTCTTTTGATCACCTCTTTAACAAAACTATCATATTTCTGAAGAATAGATATTTTATCAATCAGCGATGGGGTAATGATAAGATTGGCAATGATCACACTCTTTCTGTTGAGCGCATCAGCCACAACATTGGCTTTCCCCAGAGTATACAAAATATCAAGATCATATACCACGAGAAATTCTAGCCAATGTTGCTGCCTCATATTCAGATCTTTGTGGGTGAATAAATACTTCAATGATTGATGATCGGTACATAATTCGAACTTCTCACCCAATAGATAATGCCTCTAGATTTTCATAGCAAACACGATGGCTAACAATTCAAGATCGTGAGTTGCATAATTTTTCTCATGTGGCTTCAATTGTTGGCTAGCATAAGCAACTACTTGGCCTCTTTGCATTAATACTGCACCAAAACCTTCTTTAAAAGCATCTGTCCAGACTTTCAAGTCTCGATTGCCATCAATAATTGTTAACACTAGAGCAGTTGTCAGTCTTAGCTTCAGCTCTTGGAAAGGTCTCACATTCTGGAGTCCAATTGAACCTTGAATGTTTCTTAGTAAGCTTTTTTAAGGAATTAGATATCTTCGAAAAATCTTTAACGAACTTCCGATAATAACTAGCCAATCCAAGAAAACTTCGGACTTCTGTGGGTGTAGTTGGCTGCTTCCAATTTTGAATAGCTGTGATCTTACTGGGATCCACAAAAATTCCTTCTTTTGATACAACGTGGCCAAAGAACTTCACTTCTTCTTGCCAGAATATACATTTGGAAAATTTGGCTTTTAAAACATTTTGTAACGACCCGTATTCTACACATCATAGGATCGTAGAATATTTATTTCTTTCCCATGTGAAGTCGTATGGTCATGTAACTTTGGGAAACATCCATTAGAGTCATTTCCCATGTTCATGATTTTTGTCGATTTTTAAATAACCATTTTGCCCCTAGCTGGTACTGTTTTGGCCATAACTTTTGATTGGAAAGGAATTTTGACCTGAAACTACTTCCATTGGATTCGTTTGATGGCTTACCTTTCCGTAGAGTGGTCATAATAGCCAAACGGACTTACCGTTTGGGAGATATGGCTGAAATAAGGTTTGGAGGGTGAAAAACTGCTTAACTGGGCCAAATAGGGTGATTAGTGAGTAGGCCCATAACCCATTTCGGGATTAGGGTAATGGGGAGGCTGAAATGAAGAAGAGAATCATTCCATTTCAGTTTTCTAGCCTCCACTTATCTCCAAGGAACCCTAAAAATGGCCTCCAACCTCTAAATCACCTCCAAATCACCTTTTGGTCAAGGATTTGGCTTAGCAACCTCTAATCAAGGAAGATCTACACCAAATGAACATTGAAGATGCTGTTTGGCATTGGAATTCATATCAAATCAGAGATTTATTTCTGATCTTAGTTTATTTGTGGCTAAGGTGAGTGATTTGCATAGTTTTGTACTAATTATGGCTAATTAGGGGTGATTAGTATTAATTAGCGAATTTAAACATGATAAAATTCTGGAAAAATGTTTATAAAATTCGAATGATGTTTTAGGCCTCTGATATTAATTTGGGTTAATTTGGTTAAGTTTTGCTAATCATATCATACGTTTCACCTAAACATGCTTAAGGGAAAATATGGGGTTTTGGCTATGTTGATCCATTTTAACCTATCATATTGTTGTTTTGATGTTTGTGGTTGATTATATACGTTTCTATGACTGTATGGTATGCTTTGTGATTACTTAGAATAGTTGGAATGGTCAAAAACGCCGTCGAGGGGCGTAAGCAACTCGCTGGACAAGGTGCAGGAATTCGGATCGGATGGGTTTTGAGGGTCGATCGGATCGCCCTGTGGGATCGTGGGACATCACCACGAGTCAAGTCATCTCCTCCGAGCCGAACCATCTGCGCAAGGTCCACGGACATCAATCGTGAACTGCCTCTCGTACCCGATCCGCTCGTGTTTCACACCCCGATCCGACCAGAGGGAGGCAGCATCCACGATCCAATTGTACTCGAACGCTCCGACCCGAATGCCCGCCCACGAGTTGAAGGCGCCATGAACCGATCTGAAGAGAGCACCCGATCCGAACCGTGGCAAGCAGGAGACCTCGACCCGATCCGCCAGGGGTGATGACGACCCGACCCGATCCAGTGAAGGAGGAGCATTCTGATCCGAACCGAACTGATGATGAGGGGGAGATCCGAACCGATCCAGTATTGACCAATAACCCGAGATGCAAAGGTAGTCCAATATGGGAAGTTAGAGCTCAGGATCCAGTTGGGAACCAATGAGTTCACTTCATGATTGGGCTTTGCTGCGGGACGTGTGCTAAGGAGTTGTCGACGTTCATAACTTCGATCCACCACTAAAAATGAATGATGGGCTACTTATTAGTGCAGTAGAGTCATTACGACTCGAGGGGCAAGGTGATGCGTAGTAAGACTATGAGCCAGCGCAGATAGGGTGAATAACTCCATGGGGCAAGTGGACATAGCAAGGATTGGTAAGGCTATGAGCCAGAGCAGATGGGGTGAATAACTCCATGGGGCAAGTGGACATAGCGAAGGATTAGTGGCTACGTTATCAGTGCAGTGAAGCCATTTTATGACTTCATGGGGCAAAGTGATCGTAGATAGGGTAGGTGATTGAAGTGGTGAATATCGTATACTTTACGCACCGAGTGAGAGATGTGAGAATGGATGCTATGTTTGATTGTTTGCCATCACCATGACATGCACACCTCCCCCACCTCCGTATCTTTACACTGTTTGATATGGCACCTTAGAGTGTTGTACAGTATGTAGTGCTAACTGTTTGGTTGCAGGTCCAGGTTCAGGTATGTTTTAGTCTACCTGTTATTGTTCACTTTAGATGCTTATTGCTCATACCAGGCTTTATGTCTAACCCAGAGTTTTATGTCTCCTCTTATTACTCTGGGTGCTCACACGAGCAGATTAGAGACAGGTTAGCTGGTGATGCGCGAGTAGCTGATTCGGAGGCGGGCAGGAGGCTTCCACATATGATATATATATATATATATACACATTCTCCTTGTGTCGTTGGTGGTCGCTACTTAGGCATTAGTAGTGTACCTCCTTTATCTCACTCTTGTTTTGAGACAGTTTGAAAAGTTGTAATAAGCTATATTTTGGATTTCCGCTGCTATGATGCTTAGTTTTGGGTTTAGCTTATGCACTGTCCCTCCTGTTTTATGTCAAGTATGTTATTATTACATTTTGTTTTATGCGCTGTGAGACATTCTACAGGTTCTTTGTATGTTCATTTCCTTCTTCCCTTTCCTTCTGACGACCCGTTCCGTGCTAACTGGACATGTGTACAGCGCACCTTCGGAGTAAATGTCGGTTGGTGCGGGGTGGGCCGTCACGTTTGGTATCAGAGCTCTAGGTTGCGTAGTTAACCTAGGGAAAGACACCTGGGAGAGATAGTACGTATATGAGAGTGCGTATTTGTGATTACTTTGGTTTTCAAAAAGCTATGTATATATATACTATTAGTAGTATAAGAACGAAGTCGCACTGCACTAGCACCACTATGGGGTCGTTAATCGTTTCCCTTTTTCAGATTGACGATGAGCCGAGACACGAGGGGTGCTGATAGAGGAACCAACTATGGGAATGCTGCTGACATGAGGGCGATGTTTACTGACCTCATGAGAGATATGCTTAGAGAAGTGCAAGGGGCAGCTCCCAATCCCGGAGTTGGTGCTGGCCTAGTAGTGCAGGCGCCTAGGGTCGATTTCGCCAAGTTGTGCAAGGATTACACTAACCTTGGTGGGAAGCCGTTCCACGGGACGGAGTCGGCCACAGATGTTCAAGACTGGATGGATAGCTGTGACCGTATCTTTGATGACTTGGGTCTTGAGGATGCGATGAAGAGAAGGCTAGCGTCTCGTCAGCTGCAAGGGCGAGCGATGAATTGGTGGAATGCCATTAGAACAGCTACTCCAGAGGACCAGGTTACTTGGGTTCAGTTCAAGGCTCGCTTTAGCGAGAAGTTTATTCCAGCTGCCCAGAAGTCAGTGTTGTTCAAGAGGTTCTTGGAACTCAAGCAGAATGGGAGGGCAGTTTCTGACTATATTGCTGAGTTCGACACTTTGTCGAAGTCTGTACTGTCTCTTATCGACACTCCTGAGAAGAAGAATGAGAAGTTCATTACTGGTTTGGATGGATACTTGGGGGAAAGGCTTATCAACCACATCGATGAGACTTTTGAATCGATTGTGGGGAAAGCTTTGAGATCAGAGAGTCTTTACCCTAAGTCAAAGACTAAGGCTGCATCGGCAGAAGGGCTAAAGCCGCAAGCAGGCGGTGGAGGCAAGAATAACTCTCAGAATAAGAGGAAGCAGGACCAATCTAAAGGTGGCCAGAAAAAGAGCAAGAAGGATGTTGAGTGCTTCAGTTGTGGAAAGAAGGTCCATTATGCTAAAGATTGTCGGGCCAAGCCAGCAGATAAGAAGTGCTTCAACTGTGGTCAAGTGGGACATTTCAAGGATAAGTGTCCGCAACCTCTTAAGGAGAGGCAGATTGTGAAAGCATATGCCATTGATGTTGTTCCTTCTTCGTCGAATGCCCCCAACTGCGGCGGAGAAAGGAAAGAATGTTGTTATTTAAGGTATGCTTTCTATTTATGATGTACCAGTTCGAGTTTTGTTGATATTGGGTCTTCCTGTTCCTTCATATCTAGTGACCTGGTAGATAGGTTGGGACTGGAACCCGAGATAGTCGATAGATCATTGGTTGTGACGAACACGATTGGTGGTTCGACTAGCCTTAGTATGATTTGCAGAAATTTGGTCTTATCGAGTCATGGATGTATGTTTGTTTGTGATTGCTTTGTTTTGGGCTTTACTGGGTATGGCATTATATTGGGAGTCGATTGGCTCCAAAGATACGGGGTGGTGGTAGATTGTGAGGGCTTTTTGGTGACAGTGAGGGCGGATGATGGGCGGAGGGTAGTGTTTGGTAGTCTACCTAGTGATGGGGTTATGGCTAGTTTTGTAAATTCCCTCGACATCCCGCAGGATGAGTTGTCAGATGTGCCCGTGGTTGGCCAGTATCCGGACGTCTTCGAGGAGGTGACCGGACTTCCACCACACCGAGAGATTGAGTTCCGTATTGATTTAGTGAAAGATGCCAGACCTATAGTGATGCCACTTCGTCGCATGGCACCAAGGGAGTAGCGAGAGCTCGGGGTGCAAGTCAGCAATCTTTTGAAGAAGGGATTTATTAGAAGGAGTGTCTCCGAGTGGGGAGCACCAGTTGTGTTTGCCCCTAAGGCAGATGGTTCCCTTCGTTTGTGTGTGGACTATCGCGAGTTGAATAAGGTGACGAGGAAGAATAAGTATCCTCTACCACGGATAGATGATTTGTTTGATCAACTGGAAGGGGCAAGAGTGTTCTCCCAGTTGGACCTCACGATAGGATATCATCAGCTATGAGTAGCGGATGAGAGTGTTCCGAAAACGGCATTTAGGACGCCGTCTGGATTTTATGAATGGTTGGTCATGCCATTTGGGTTGACCAATGCACCAGTCTACTTTGTGGATCTTATGAATCGAGTATTCAGAGATCAGTTGAATAAGTTTGTTCTTGTGTTCGTGGACGATATCCTTGTTTACTCAAGGACAGAGGAGGAACACAAGGGACACTTGAGGATAGTGATGGAGGTGTTGAGGAAACACCAATTGAAAGCGAAATTCTCTAAGTGTCATTTTTGGAGAAGGGAAGTGAGATTCTTGGGTCATGTTGTTTCCGAGAGTGGTATTGCCATGGACCCTGCGAAGGTGGCTACGGTACAGGATTGGCCTACACCCAAGAATGCAACAGATGTGAGAAGTTTCTTGGGATTAGCTGGATATTATCGTAAGTTTATCCAGGACTTCTCCAAGATAGCAGCACCGTTGACTCAATTGACTAGGAAGAATCAGTCCTTCATCTGGGACGGAGTGTGTGAGGATGCCTTCAAGAGTCTAAAGGAGAAGTTGACACGTGCGCCAGTGTTAGTTATTCCTAAAGGGAATGAAGAGATGACGGTATACACGGATGCTTGTGGTACCGGACTGGGTGCTGTATTGATGCAAGGAGGTAGGGTGGTGGCTTATGCTAGTCGACAGCTAAAGCCGCATGAGAAGAAGTATCCTACCCATGATTTAGAATTAGCAGCGATCGTGTTTGCGCTGAAGATGTGGAGACACTATCTCTTGGGAGAAAGATTTGAGTTGTTCACCGATCATAAATCGTTAAAGTATCTTTTCTCTCAGAAAGATCTGAATCTCCGTCAACAGAGATGGTTAGAGTTCTTGGCTTCGTATGATTTTGATATCGCATATACACCTGGGAAAGGTAATGCGGTAGCCGATGCCTTGAGTAGGAGACATTTCAGTTTAGGGGCAATGTTTCTTGAGTGGAAGCAACTGGGGTATATCGCGGGGTTTGATTTCAGACCAAGGTGCGAATTAGATCCAGTTATGTTAGCAAGTTTGACGATCAGACCCACTTTGATAGAGCAGATTGGTTCCAGCCAGAGGGACGATCCTAATCTATTGGAAATCATCTCCAAGTTAGAGACGAACATCGACGGTGAGGAGATGAATGTGTATGGGCTTGATCGAGATGGATGGCTTCGGAAGAATGGAAGACTAGTTGTGCCCAACGTGGATGGTTTGAGGGATGAAGTGCTTAGAGAATGTCATCACTCAAAACTGACTATACATCCCGGTGGTAATAAGATGTATCGAGACATGAAGCAGACTTACTACTGGGAAGGGATGAAAAGAGACGTTGGGAAGTTTAAATCCAAATGCATGAATTGCCAGCTAGTTAAAGCCGAGCAAAAGAAGCCTAGTGGGTTATTGCAACCATTAGAAATTCCCGAATGGAAATGGGAGCAAGTCTCGATGGATTTCATCGATGGTTTACCAAGGACTAAATCGGGATATGATAGCATTTGGGTAATTGTGGATCGATTGACTAAAAGTGCAAGATTTATACCAGTCAAATCGACAAGAACGACAGCCAAGTTGGTAGAATTGTATATGAAGTGGGTAGTGAGATTCCATGGAGTACCCAAAAGCATTGTGAGTGACCGAGACCCGTTGTTCACTAGTGAGTTTTGGAAGAGCTTACAAGAGGCTCTAGGGTCAGGATTACATCTCAGTACCGCATATCATCCTCAGACCGACGGTCAGACGGAGAGAGTGAATCGTATATTGGAAGATCTCTTGAGAGCTTGTATATTGGATTTTGGTGGATCATGGGATGACCATTTGCATCTAGTAGAGTTTACATATAATAATAGCTACCAATCCAGTATCGGTATGGCTCCATATGAAGCTTTGTACGGAAGACCATGCAACTCACCATCATGTTGGATAGAGACTGGCGAGAAGTTTGTGCTTGGACCAGATGTGGTGAGGGAAACTTCCGATAAGATTAAGATCATTCAACAACGAATGAAAGCTGCCCAAGATAGGCAGAAGAGTTATGCTGATAAGAGGAGAAGAGGTTTAAAATTCTCCGTTGGTGACTTGGTGTTTGTCAAGATTTCTCCGTTGAAGAGCGTGATACGATTTGGCAGGAGAGGCAAGTTGGCACCAAGATTTGTTGGCCCATTCCCTATTCTTGAATTAGTCGGGAATTTGGCATATAGAGTTGGATTACCAGAGAAGATGGTGGGAGTTCACAATGTATTTCATGTTTCCCAACTAAGGAAGTTCGTTCACGACTCAGATATGACTATTTCACCTGATCAGTTAGAGGACTTCGAAGTAGAACCCGAGGCGGTTGGGAACCGCAAGCCGATTCGTATTGTGGGGCACGATACGAAGCAACTTCGAAGGAAGGCGGTGAAGCTAGTCAAGGTTCAGTGGGGCGAGGACGAGAATGATTGTACTTGGGAGACAGAGGAGAGCATTAGGAAGGCATATCCAGAACTCTTTGGCTGGTAAGATTTACTTTGCAATTTAGTTTTCCGCATGCTAGGGTAGACTTGTTTTGCTTGTTCACATGCTTGATTGTTGTTTTATGGTTGATAGGCATGCGGGAACCTTTGTGTGTGTTTTGGTTAGGAAAATTCGGGGGCGAAATTTCTTAAGGGGGGAGAGTGTAACGACCCGTATTCTACACATCATAGGATCGTAGAATATTTATTTCTTTCCCATGTGAAGTCGTATGGTCATGTAACTTTGGGAAACATCCATTAGAGTCATTTCCCATGTTCATGATTTTTGTCGATTTTTAAATAACCATTTTGCCCCTAGCTGGTACTGTTTTGGCCATAACTTTTGATTGGAAAGGAATTTTGACCTGAAACTACTTCCATTGGATTCGTTTGATGGCTTACCTTTCCGTAGAGTGGTCATAATAGCCAAACGGACTTACCGTTTGGGAGATATGGCTGAAATAAGGTTTGGAGGGTGAAAAACTGCTTAACTGGGCCAAATAGGGTGATTAGTGAGTAGGCCCATAACCCATTTCGGGATTAGGGTAATGGGGAGGCTGAAATGAAGAAGAGAATCATTCCATTTCAGTTTTCTAGCCTCCACTTATCTCCAAGAAACCCTAAAAATGGCCTCCAACCTCTAAATCACCTCCAAATCACCTTTTGGTCAAGGATTTGGCTTAGCAACCTCTAATCAAGGAAGATCTACACCAAATGAACATTGAAGATGCTGTTTGGCATTGGAATTCATATCAAATCAGAGATTTATTTCTGATCTTAGTTTATTTGTGGCTAAGGTGAGTGATTTGCATAGTTTTGCACTAATTATGGCTAATTAGGGGTGATTAGTATTAATTAGCGAATTTAAACATGATAAAATTCTGGAAAAATGTTTATAAAATTCGAATGATGTTTTAGGCCTCTGATATTAATTTGGGTTAATTTGGTTAAGTTTTGCTAACCATATCATAAGTTTCACCTAAACATGCTTAAGGGAAAATATGGGGTTTTGGCTATGTTGATCCATTTTAACCTATCATATTGTTGTTTTGATGTTTGTGGTTGATTATATACGTTTCTATGACTGTATGGTATGCTTTGTGATTGATTAAAATATTTGGAATGGTCGAAAACGCTGTCGAGAGGCGTAAGCAACTCGCTGGACAAGGTGCAGGAATTCTGATCGGATGGGGATTGAGGATCGATCGGATCGCCCTATGGGATCGTGGGACATCACCATGAGTCAAGTCATCTCCTCCGAGCCGAGCCATCTGCGCAAGGTCCACGAACATCAATCGTGAACTGCCTCTCGTCCCCGATCCGCTCGTGTTTTGCACCCCGATCCAACCAGAGGGAGGCAGCATCCACGATCCAATTGTACTCGAACGCTCCGACCCGAATGCCCGCCCACTAGTTGAAGGCGCCATGAACCGATCTGAAGAGAGCACCCGACCCGAACCGTGGCAAGCTGGAGACCTCGACCCGATCCGCCAAGGGTGATGACGACCCGACCCGATCCACTGAAGGAGGAGCATTCTGATCCGAACCGAACCGATGATGAGGGGGAGATCCGAACCGTTCCAGTATTGACCAATAACCCGAAATGCAAAGGTAGTCCAATATGGGAAGTTAGAGCTCAGGATCCAGTTGGGAACCAATGAGTTCACTTCATGATTGGGCTTTGCTGCGGGACGTGTGCTAAGGAGTTGTTGACGTTCATAACTTCGATCCACCACTAAAAATGAATGATGGGCTACTTATCAGTGCAGTAGAGTCATTACGACTCGAGGGGCAAGGTGATGCGTAGTAAGACTATGAGCCAGCGCAGATAGGGTGAATAACTCCATGGGGCAAGTGGACATAGCAAGGATTGGTAAGGCTATGAGCCAGAGCAGATGGGGTGAATAACTCCATGGGGCAAGTGGACATAGCGAAGGATTAGTGGCTACGTTATCAGTGCAGTGAAGCCATTTTATGACTTCATGGGGCAAAGTGATCGTAGATAGGGTAGGTGATTGAAGTGGTGAATATCGTATACTTTACGCACCGAGTGAGAGATGTGAGAATGGATGCTATGTTTGATTGTTTGCCATCACCATGACATGCACACCTCCCCCACCTCCGTATCTTTACACTGTTTGATATGGCACCTTAGAGTGTTGTACAGTATGTAGTGCTAACTGTTTGGTTGCAGGTCCAGGTTCAGGTATGTTTTAGTCTACCTGTTATTGTTCACTTTAGATGCTTATCGCTCATACCAGGCTTTATGTCTGACCCAGAGTTTTATGTCTCTTCTTTTTACTCTGGGTGCTCACACGAGCAGACTAGAGATAGGTTAGCTGGTGATGCGCGAGTAGCTGATTCGGAGGCGGGCAGGAGGCTTCCACGTATGATATATATATACACATTCTCCCTGTGTCGTTGGTGGTCGCTACTTGGGCATTAGTAGCATACCACCTTTATCTCGCTCTTGTTTTGAGACAGTTTGAAAAGTTGCAATAAGCTATATTTTGGATTTCCGCTGCTATGATGCTTAGTTTTGGGTTTAGCTTATGCACTGTCCCTCCTGTTTTATGTCAAGTATGTTATTATTACATTTTGTTTTATGCGCTGTGAGACATTCTATAGGTTCTTTGTATGTTCGTTTCCTTCTTCCCTTTCCTTCTGACGACCCGTTCCGTGCTAACTGGACATGTGTACAGCGCACCTTTGGAGTAAATGTCGGTTGGTGCTGGGTGGGCCGTCACTTATTCTTTTTGAGAATTTCTAACACTTGTTCCAAATGTTTTGCATGCTCATTCTCTAATTTAGGGAAGATCAATATGTCATCAATGAAAACCAATACGAATTTATTCAATACTTCTCTGAATACCCTGTTCATTAGATCGACAAAATAAGCTGGAGCGTTACATAAGCCAAACGACATTACTAACCACTCGTTGAATAAATCTGGACCTCTGAATGCTGTCAAAGGAACAAAATTTTTGGCAATACAAAGCTGATGGAAACCTATAGCTAGGTCCATTCGTGAAAATACCTATGCGCCATTCAATCGATCTAACAAATCATCAATTCGTGGCAATGGATATTTATTCTTTAATGTCTGCTTGTTTAAGTCACGATAATCCACACATAGTCTGAGAGTACCATCTGACTTTGGGACAAATACCACTGCTGCTCCCTAATCAGAGAAACTAGGCCTGATCAGACCCGTCCATACAAGCTGTCGAGTTTGATTGTCTAACTCTTCTTTTTTCCTGCAAGGTCATTCTTTGTATAGCGTGAACTACTAGCCTTGCATTCGGAATTAAAGAAATTTTGAAATCAATTTCTCTACGCGGAGGTAAGCTAACAACTTCTTCGAACACATCCGCATAATTCTTGACGACAGGAATATTTTCTATGTCGACCGGAGTATTCTCTGCAACGACAGGAATATTTTCTATTTGAGCAGGAGAAACATCCAGAGCTGTCCAAAAGTCTTTTCTATCAGAATTCGGACCTACACAAGGAATGGTTATATACTTCCCGAACTTTGTTTTTTCCTTAACAACTCTCTCGATGCATTTAACCTCCGCTTCATATTTGGTTAACCAATCCAATCCTAAAATAAGATCGAATTCAATAATATTCGTGACGATCGCGATGGTAGGGTACCAATAACGGAAAAAAGAAACCGACACCCCACAAATCCAACTAAGAATGAGGGAACCCCCAACCAGATTATGGAAAGTCATGGGTGCTTTGAGCTTTTTCAATTTCAAATCCAATTTCTTAACCGCATCACTTGCAATAAAGCTTCGCTATGCGCCTGTATCAAACAGTATTTTAACTGTAATGTCTTTGACAGTAAGCGCGCCTTCTAAAACATCTGGCCTCGCTTTACTAACTGAGGGTGCCGGAACCTCTGCCACTTCATTTACCTGTACTACTTCAGATTTCTTTAATAGTCAGCAATCTTGCTTTACATGACCAGCCTAATGGCAAAGATTGCATTTTCTATTCTCTTAACCCTTCTTATTGGATTTGGATCCAACATTTCTTCCTTTCTTCGAGGATTTGCAATTTCCTTGAAAATGCCCTCGCTTCTTGCAGTTATTGCGTATAGCAGTCGTTATCGGCTCTTTCTCAAATTTAACCTCTTTCCTATTGACTCTAGGCTTCTTTCTGACTCCAGACGTCGTACTTGCCTCAGACTGCGTACTTGTCTCTAGAGTATCAGTTTCAAATTTCCTTTTGTTGCTAGAACTACATTCCTTAGCGTCCTTCAAAAGGCCTTGCTTATCAAGATCTTCATACTAGTAAGCCATGTATATCATTTTAGAAAAAGGCTGTTGCACATGTGCAGTTACACTACTTTGGTACTTTCTTTGGAACCCATTAATAAACCTCAGATTCTTCCCCTTAGAATATTGAATTAGATGCGGGGCAAAACGAGAAAGTTCATTGAATTTCTTATGATATTCCAGAATGGTCATATCTCCTTGAATCAGATAGTATAATTCATCACTTAACCGCTCAGTTGCTTTTGGAGGAATAAATCTTTCATTGAAAATTTCTTTAAATATATCCCAGGTAATATTACCTTCTGGATTATCCTTAATGACGGTTTCCCACCAGATTAAAGCTTCGTCTTTGAGCGCCCAAGATGCTAGCAATCTTTTCTGGTCACCTCTCAGCTTGAAACCTTCAAAAATTCTCTCAGCGGAACACATCCAAGCTTGAGTTTGAATAATGGACTCATTGCCCGAGAACGGTACTCCACCCAGATTTCGATACTTCTTTAATAGAGCTTTTATATCTGATCCTGGCTGTGGGAGCACAACTGGCACATTAGATTGTCGAACCAGAAGATTACTTCTTCTGCTTCTTCCACTCATTTTTCTATGTCTGCAAATAGCAGACAAAGTGTCAGGCCAACAAAAAAGTTATTTTAAAGCATAGAGACATATACTTGAATGTAAATGTGCCTATTGGGGTGTATTTCATTCTGCTACACTCATTCTAGGATATTACTGGTCCTATTTGAAATGAATAATCCATCATAGAATACTTCTGATTCTATTTCTGACGAGTTCGTTAATATGTTATATTCCAGAACTAAGCTTAACCAAAGCTCTGATACAATGTGTGACGACCCCAAACCCTCGTACCACGGTGGCAAGGGTAATCTTTGGAATATAACACACAAACAAATAATAGCAGAACAGAAATATATAAATACACCAGATAATTTACAACAGAATATACTGGATAAACATAATCATCAGAGTTACACAATATAACATGATCATACTTAGTACAAAAATACAGTTTAGCATTATATAAAATGTCTACAGCGGAATCAAACATAATATACATAACAGGAGATGAACAACATAAAAAGAAAGAAGTGATAGAATCCATCTTCAGCTCCATAGCTATCCAGAAAGAGCCTGCTAAAACCAGAATACAAGGCTGCCCGTGTAGAAATAGGGGCACCCGAGTTTGCAAGTGAAACAAACTACGAGTTAGTCATGGGACTGGTATGAGAAATCTACTTAACGTATTTTATAATAAGGCCAATCATAGGACCACACCGCTAACGCGGAACGGGTTTACTCCATTAGATTGCTAGTGCTCAAAATAAGTAAATCATTTAAACGTCGCAATGCTTTCTACAAAAATGGAGCCATTATAAGACTCAGTTCCCATCACACAATGCAACGCAAACCGGAGGATAGAGTTTTACCTTATAACAGCCAAAATATGCTTGATACGTATAAAACAAAAGCATTTGCTTTTATTACTAGTGTTTATATGTTTCAAAAACAATTTCAATCATAAATATCAATCATAGACTGCATAAGTGCCCCATACCACTATGTCGCCATATATAGGTTTACAATTAAAACCGCACGATGTCGTATTTGGAAATTGTATTTCCGCCATGAACCAAGGCAAGGGGTCGTTCCTACCGCTTCGATACAATCTGGCCCTTGTCTCAGGAACAGCCGCAACTGCACCTTGGATCGTCAGGGCCGGTCCACACGGAGTGGATTAAAATGTCTGAACACTGCGTTTCCCCGCCCTATAGGGCGTAAACTAGTCATATCCCGACCAAACCATTGGTCCAAAGAGACCGAAATAACCGAGGTGCCTCGCTATCCATCATCCACATAAGTAAAACATCCGGGCGTGTAAAACCAAGACACCACTCCTAACTAGAAGGAAACGCATGTCCTCCCTGAAGCCATCTCCCGTTTCTGGTTCACACCGGGGTGTGAGGCCCGCGAATCAACGCTATACACAAATCTAGCTATATCAAAGCTATGCTTTGATCATCAACCATAAGGCTCTGCTTTTCAACAAAAGCCTCGATCACTGCATCTCAGCATGCCACACAGGCAATTTACGTCATGCAACTGACATATATTAGTCACACAGAATGGAATCCAATGTCGGACACATAAATCCATTTACAAGTCCATTCTGGGCCTGAACGAAACCGAAGGCACCTTATTCCTCGTCCCATATGTTCAATACAGGAGAGAGATCCTCGAACATCCGGTCGATCTCCAAGTACGTCTGGACAACCACCACTTATTACCTTGTCTTGGGATGCCTCCCAATCAAGACATCAACAATCATCCAAACGATGTGAAGACCTCCGATCTTCAACCACCGTCTTCATCGTCGATTTCTAATCGTCGACCTATTATTTGAAATGAGATTTAACACGGCATTTTCATATAATTCACGTATATTTAGAATTCAAATCAATTCATTTTCATGGTTAAATTATTTGACATCCATATTTCAGTTCATTAATGTAATTTCATGTCAAGCACATTCAACCATCAAATATCCAATAAACCGAGTAAGTTCGGTTTATATACATTCCATATCGTCTATAATGTTTTATAACGATTTATCACTATTTTTATTTATTTAAAAATAGCACATTTATTTGAACGACGCTTCAGGCCATAACGCGACCATAGCGTTGTTTTTCTCCAAATTTGATTTACACATATCTGAAAATCTAACCGTTGGAAGTTTTATACCGTTGGAAAGATCTTTTCAAAGCAGACCCAATGGTTCCAGTTTTGGGAAAATGCGACAGTCGGATCTCTTAGTACAATCGTTTAAAGTTACAATTTCAAAATACGAACTGCAGCGTCGTTATTCATTTTATTTTAGAGTGCATTTTTTATAGGTCCCTCCTAAGTTTCAAAATATTAAAAAAAAACCGCTGATAAAAAGAATATAGAAAATATCCCTATTATTGAATTTCCATTGGAAAAATCCCGATTATATCCTTTCAAGCCCTAAAATTCCTCATTCCACATATTCTCGCTTCATTTATCATGCCACATAATTAGGGCAGTCGATTGAAGAAGAAAATTAAAAAATTTCAGCCGATATTGATTTTCCTAATCCCGATTGAGTGAAGATGCCTAAAATCATTGCCGATTTGATCAGAAAATATCATCATATGGGGAGAACAAAGTTAAAAATTTGATTTTCTTATTTTTTCTGTCAAACAACAGCTAATCTTGTAGTATTTTATATTTGAATATGGATTAACTTGGAATTTGTTGCATGATTATATGTTTACATACAATTATTCATGCAAATTTGTTTGAAAAAATGTTTTTAGTTGCAAAAAAAAAAATTCTGTACTATTGTTTTTTTCTTCAGATTTTAAACATTGCTGAAAGACTTTATTATGAAATATGCCAAAATAGTAACATGGTTGAATGTTTTTGGCCAGAAATGTTTTTTGATGGTGTGATTTTTATCATGAATGTTGCAAAATTATTTGATTTGCATAAATGAGTATATAATGAAATTCTGAATGGACGTATGCATTTATTTACATTATTTTCATAGTTGTATGCATATATTTGTTACATATGCAAATATACAATTATATATTAAAAACAATTGCTTATATGGATGTAATGATCATCACAAATGCTTTTATTCACAAATTTAGGCATAGCACTTGAATAAATTAATGAATTTAATCCGAAATATAGCATTCTTCAATGCAAACTTTCAAAATTAGTGAGTACAAGTGTTCATTTATTACATGATTCGTCTAATAGAATATTAATTAAATAAGAAATGTTGCATGCAAATGTGCAACTATCAACAGATATCTTCATGATTATATGCAGCTATTCAGATGTACAACATGCAAATATCGATACAAACATACATGCATAAATTCAACTCATTTGCATAAAGTGGAAAATAGGGAGAAGGACAAACTTAACAAAAAATTTGGTGAGAAGCATGGAAATTTTAGAATTACATGAGAAGGCCAATTTTTAGTGTAAATGAAAAAGGGTGGTGGGCCCCTGAATTCCATCCTTTAGTATGAATGTGTCCTTCTCCCTCATTTTAAAACTTTTCATATTTTTCACCAAAAAAATTCCAAAGTTTGTCCTTTAAAAGAAAATCCTCTTGCATAAATGGATGAATATACGCAACATAATTGCCTAAACGCATGAATGGATGAATATACGCAACATAATTGCCTAAATGCATGAACTTTTGCAGATTTTTTGCATAGTTTAATGAATTTATTAATTAGTACAGCGTACTTGTTTGCATTTTTTAATAATTGTTGCATGCAACTCTACATTTATAAAAGGATTATTAACGTATTCAAACGAATTCGATAGTAAAATTTGCATACTAATTTGCAGTTATTACTAGAATATTGCATGATTCTATACATTTAATTAAAGTTGATGATTGCAAGCCTGAAACCACCAACAAATATGTTCATAAATTCTGTACAGTAAATCCAAATTTTACAATGCAAGTGTGCATTTATGTAATGATTGTTGCATGATTTTGTTGATGTAGTAATAACTATTGCATACAAATGTGCATATATTCAATATTTTTTTCATACTTATATGCATTCAAACATGCTTATTTAAAAATGTTTTCCTTGTTTTGCAGAGACCTAATGTAAAAGAAAATGATGCAATTGAAAGTGAGCAGGAGAAAGCCTGAAATCATGTATACTTATGTTCGAGAAATTGATAGCTTAAATACTGAATTACTACGACATGATTATGTAGTTCCATTGCTGAATTATAGATGAATTTTATGTACTAAAATAAATTATTCTGATCTTAAATGAAATTATCAATTGTTGCTTTCCTGTATACATATATACATAATATTAGAACATTTAATTGCAAATATTGTTAATTGTTATGCATGTTTGTATTGTCTAAATAATCAGGATAATGTCATAGTTATATGAAAATTGTTATTAGTTGCAAGCGTAAATGGAAATGCTTTTAAACTTTTTGTATTCTGAGCATATTTTGAATAATTGCATATATTTACACATTTTTTCTATATAATTGCTTGCATAAGTGCAAGTATTTGCAGAATCAATCCAACAGTCGATATTGCCTTTGTCTTTTGATATGAAATTTTAAACTGAAAAATATGCAGGTAAAAAAAAATTCATGATAAACAAAGCGAACAAATATTCAACGATAAAAGAGAATATGCATACACGCTGAACATTTGTAGACTCGCATGCACGTAATAAGAATATTTGCGTACTTATATACAACAAAATAGAATACTTGTGTACATTATATGGCTGTATAAATACTTTCGTACATATGTGCAGCAAACACAATCTGTTTCATACATTTATGCATCTACGCAAAATGCTAGAAAAATTGATACAAATATGCATTATAATTGCATACATTTATGCAAATGTACAGACAATGGACTTAAATCAATCCATTTACCACAAACAACATCTCTTACTATATCAACAGAACAATCAAATTAAAGACGGATACAACAGATATCATTCCCAAACTTCAACAGCACCAATACACCAATATCAGTTGGAACACTATTAACAAAAGAAGAGAATCAACGTTAATAAACATAATATGCAGTCTTCATATAAAAATACATAAGCATCTTCAAATAATCATAAATAGATGCATACATATACGCATATATCAATAGTAGTTGCATAATTGTATGCAAATTATCAGATTAGTTGCACATATTTTTGGTTAGATTATATGCAAAAAACTTTTACTACACATATATTAATAATATATGCGTATTTGTATGCAACTAATCAGCAAACACACGAAAACATTTTTTAAAAAATTCTACGTACAATTATGCATATATACAGAATATATGCATACATTTACGCAAGTTTCCTGAATATAACCAAACCTATATGCACGAGTTCTAACAATAGTTGCATACATATATGCTCATACTAACAATATATGCATAATCTTGTACACGTATTAAGAATAAAAGATCAAATAGAATGAAAAATTAATGTATACGACTGTATGATCCATAAAAACCATAAAATTTTATAAAAAGTTAACATTAATTCCATGATTAAAGCCTTCTCCACCTACATAAGCTCCACAAATCCTCGATTCACATCTCCTTGGCATTACACCACCGACTACTCCTCAAAGATCACGACTTGCTACAGCAATCTCCCATACGCGATCACCTGAAAAATCGCAGCCACCAGCGTCCCAAAACTTCCATTGTGACTCTTCATTGAACCGACCGTAATTACCGAAGTCGCTGCAAATTTCAATCGCTACTTCTCTCTGCCAATGATCAACCCTAGATCTAACTGAACGGAAGACCTCAATCCATTGAATAAATCTAGGTTCGAAATAATTAACGCTCTAAAAAAATTAAATTGATGGCGGGGCCGCCATGGACAACGAAATATAGGTTTCTGGAAAAGAAAAAAAATATTAATTACATACTGAGTAAATCTGACTTAGGTAATTACGGCATGAATTAAGAAAAAGGGCAGTTTTAGAAAAAAATTAGCCTCTGTTTAAAATTAGGGATATAATTTTCATGTTTTGAAACAGAAGGATGTGAGCTTAATTAAGTTTTATTTTAAAGATGTGACCCTAATTTTCACTTTATTTTAATTATATATATATATATATAAATATAATTCATTCTGGCGCTGTTTTTATTCAGATTTGAATTAGACATTTCACATAATCTAACCATTGGATTTTACAAATTTGGTATCGTTGGAAAGATATTTTCAAAGCGGACCCAACGATTTTGGTTTCGGGAAAATCCAACGGTCGGATCTCCCATATGAACTGCAGCGTCGTTATTCATTTTATTTTAATTATATATATATATATATATAAAAATTCCGTTCTTCGATTTCCAAACCATTTTCATTTCACATATGTAGTAAAAATAATATTTTTACCCAATAAATATTTATTTCAACACATGACTATTTTTAACACTTCGTATATATAATAAAAATGTGATTTTTATTGTTAAAACAATTTATTTCAAACATGAATATTTTTAGCGATTCATATTTATAATAAAACTGTGATTTTTATTGTTAAAACAATGTATTTCAAACATGAATATTTTTAGCGATTCATATATATAATAAAAATGTGATTTTTATTGTTAAAACAATTTATTTCAAACATGAATATTTTATATACTTCATATACATGATAAAAATGTGATTTTTATCTTTCAAACAATTTGTTCGTCATATTTATTTTTCCAACAAATGAATATAATTCAAACACATGAATATTTCAGAAAATTTCGATAGCATAACGGCAGGGGGTTTAAAATCGGCACCGTCCCGAGTACGGCTCCTCGCACTACCTTACGCCTCGCAGCGTTCCCTAAGGGGGCTTATCCTTATAATCTAAATATTTCGATTCATTTTCATATCACAATGGATTTTTCCACAAACAATTCCAACTTTGTTTCAACCACAAACAATCATTATAAACCATTCACATTTATCAACCAAATTTCATGTCAACCAAAATCCAAACAATCACAACCAATATATATATATCGTCCACGGTCTGTGGACGAGGGGAGTATATATATATAGATATATGTATATGAATATATTTCCATTTCATTTCAACTCCATGCAACGCACATATAATTTTTACAATGCATATATAACTTATACATCGCACAAATAATTTGTACAACGCTTATACATGAGGTGTACAACGCTTATATAACTTATACATTGATTATATAATTTATACATCGCCATTTCATATCGTTTTGAATTTAGAAATCTCACATTGGATTCCACTCCTCCAAAAATTGTAGGAAGCTCCAAAAATTCTCCGGTCTCTTCTAGAATATAGAAGACATCCACGCGGTCCTGGTGTCTCTTGTTTCACTGGATTTCGACCACAAATGTTAAAGATATGATTTTTACAATAAAATCAACTTTGCAACGAATAAAAAATGTCGCAAACTTTTAAAATAAACTCATCCGTATACTTCAGTTTTCGATTCAAAACTAGGTTTTGAATTAACTCTTTATCCGAAGCACGTGAGGAAGATCGAACCACGCCACGTCCTAGCGCTCCGAGAGGCGCACCTGGCGATGCCCACCCTGATGTACTCGAACTGGTGGTTGCAGAGGATTTTGGCCTCGAACGGCGCAACTTCAAGAGGTTGATTCGCGAGAAATACACAACTATAGAAGGGGTACTTGGTATGGACTTGAAGAGAAGGAGAAGCTCTAAAAATCCTCAACATCGGCCTTGAATTTTATTGAGTGGATTGGCTAGAAATCAAGAAAGAAGGGGGTGTTCTTTTCCACCATCGTGATTTGAAGGGGAGTCGGGGAGAGAGAAAATAATGGTTGAATGTGATTGGCCAATAATATATATATATATATTTCCAAAAATACCCCTTTCTCCTTACGAACTCCAATTCAAACCCAACGACTGTCGCCTCCAGCTAAATAGTCCCATTCCGGACACAATGAATATGTTTCGTAGGCCCATTCAACTGTTTCAATCAGTTATTCTTCAAATTAAAATATAAAACATTCAAATATGGATTTGAACGTACATTTCAATTTGCCAGGGCCACATACTAATCCCAAAAATTCCAGAAAAATAAATCTAGCTATGTTTATACGATACGGTCCCAATAAAACTAGTTTCGTCGAATTTGGAGACCGTTTGAAAAATGGCCATTTTCTGGTCATCCAAATTGACTGAAATTAACCAAATACATTTTCCTTTGCCACGCTTACGTATTAACTCCAAAAATTATGGAATTTGGAATCTAGCAATAATTTGATATTACGGATCCAAAAAAGTGGTTTCATCAAAAACGGAGGTTGTTTGTAAAATGTCTATTTTCAAGGGCTATATTAACTCCATAGCGACCTTTTTGAAAATTCATTTGGCCACAACTTTTGATTCCCGCTATAAAATCTCGATTTTTCAGATTCGTTAGAAAGATATTTCCAAACAGATTTAAATATTTTTGGTTTCACTAAAATCCGTTTTATTTTTCATCATGTACAGTCAGTCAAAGTTCGAATTCAAATTTTCAAACTACCGCGCCATTTCAGGCCTTGTTTATAATTAAAATAACTATATTCGCTATAACTTCGATCCAAATAAATTTTTAGTCGTTATTATTTAAAATAATTTATTTTAAATATTCAAAATTTCTTAAAATAGCCAAATTTTAAATTTTAAGTTGGTTCTGATTTTCCGGGTTGTTACACACATCTAATTATTGAAAGCACTTCCCATATATTTGAAGTGTAGCGCGTCTATTTGAAGCGACACTAAACCTCCAACTATAACTAGAGGGGGATAGTGCCTAGAAAGGGAATGATCAATTCATTCTCCCAAGACTCTACGTTTTTTTCATTCAAAACCTTAAACCAATTTGGGTAAATTCTATCAAAATTGATTTAGATCTTGTACTTGACATTTGTATGAACTCGGAGATTGATATAGCATATGGAACATGAATGTGACATTTTGTATCGATCGAGCATATTAATGAATGAGAATTTCTATGAGATTTGAACTATCCTAGCCTACTACCTACTTGAATATTATGATTATCAAACCAACATGCCTTGGAGTATACTACATGGCTTTAAGTCCTTTCGAAGAAAATAAAAGTGAATTGTTTTGAACTACCTTGATTATGTTTTAGACATATTCATATTTTCCACTATTGGCTTTGAATCGAAGCACTTTAGAGAAACTTGATAAAGACTTGAGTCTCCTTGTTTGAAGCAGTCTATAGGCTTTGAACCGACTTCTAATCCTTTCGAATCACTCTTTTGGCTTTGAATATGATTTATGTATTTTGAAACATATTTTCACATTTAAACTCACTACCTTGGCTTCTATCCAAATGTATGATTTCACACTTGACCTTACTAAGGCCATTTAGGGTTTTAAGCCATTTTTTGATCTAATGTATTTGGCATACAAGGAGAGCTCGAACCTCCGAACTTGTTCAACATACCACATCTTGCATAAGTAGGATTTAGAGAACCGATCTACCATGCTTGCCCTATATCTCTGATACCAACATTGTCTTCCAAAGACTAGAACCAAATCTGAACAAGGATCTTTTAAGGCACAAGTGATGACACTAACTCATCATGGAACGATAAACTTGTGCTTAAAATGAAATTCGTGTATTCTTAAATAAAGATAAAGATGGTGATTCTTTATGATCCAAGCAAGTGGAGCATTAATCCATTTCAAATGGACTCAACCCCTTTTTCTTTTCGAAAACCAACTCAATAAGGATGATTCTTTCCTAAAACTGAAAAGGTATGTCTTTAAGAAAGAAATGGCGAGATATTTTGAAAGGGTAGATATCAAATGGAAAAAAACATTCTTTATCAATCCTATAGGCACCCTTCCTCTTATAAAAGGAAAATTGGTGAAGATAAGCTTAGTAAGCACATAAAGCGACAAAAAAATTGACAAAAAGAAGATTTTGAAAAAAAGCCCTTTAGCAAGATTTCCGATTACGACAATGTATGGATACATCTATTTCTAACCAATGATCATATCAATTACTAATCTTCAGA
Source organism: Allium sativum (assembly GCA_030737875.1). Taxonomy (NCBI): domain Eukaryota; kingdom Viridiplantae; phylum Streptophyta; class Magnoliopsida; order Asparagales; family Amaryllidaceae; genus Allium; species Allium sativum. The sequence goes on from CM060926.1 coordinate 44,999,969, forward strand.
GAAAAAGCATCCATATACTGAAAGGAATCTTAGAGGGAGCTATTGTCATTACTATTAAGCCAATGGCCACGAACCGAAAACTATGGAAAGTTTCAAAGTAGCATTAATTACTTTTTAAGGCGAGGGAGGCTTAATCAGTTCGTCAACAGCAATTAAATCATGTCCACAAATATATTCAATAAAGACAAGTCTTTGTATGAACTCAAATGGGATAATTGATTCTTAGTCGGTTAAATTTCGAGGGATATTTAATCTTGGTTTGATACCCTGATAAGGGTTAAGATCATGACTGTTTAGTGTAACGATCCACCTTTTACGATACATAAAAGTCGGCACCTTATAACATCTTCTTTCTTTCAAATACCATAAATGGAAAATTGTCAGGGTAAAATTAAATCAAAACACTAAAACAATATATCGCTAAGATCTCACAACGGAATGACAACGTATAATGTGCATAATATACATGACTAGAAATAAAATAATAATATGTAAGAGACCGCATTAGCTAAAGCAACTGAAGAATGAATATCAGTATATAATAATAAGAATACATCAACTCCGAAATGCATGGAGTCAAGAATAAATATTTGTTGATTCATGAGTTTTTGATTCACGACAGCGGAAATGAAGATCAATTGAAAAGTTACTTAATATATATATATATATATATATATATATATATATATATATGTGTGTGTGTGTGTGTGTGTGTGTATGTGTGTTTTAAGTGTGTTAGAATATGTTAAAATCTATCCTCATTTATCATAACACAAACACACAAATGCACGAAATTTAAGTTTATATATACATATACACACACACACACACAAAAATTGCTGAAAAACAACCATTACCAGGGTTTATACCGTGGACTAATCGACTGGTCAAAAAACTACCAAGCGACTGGTAAGGGTATAAAACCCCAGTAACAGCTATTTTCTGCCATATTTCAAATACATATACAATTTTCATTTTTGACCAGGTGATGTAACGACCCGGCTTTTTGCTCGGTTTTCGCCGGTAATTAAACCAACTTAAACCGTTCATAAAGACGGATTGTTAGGGGCACTTACACATTTTCACAAAATAAAAATACCTTTTCCATTATCATTAAAATAATATTACATCAGAGTTACAAAAGGTACATCAGAGTACATCGATTACACAGCGGAAAAGATACTAAACTCGGCGGAAGAATGCGAATGCTCCAAGACATAATAGCTCCAGCTAAAACCAGAATCCTGCTCTAGCAAAAACCAAAATCCTGCTCCAACAAAATCCAAGACTAAATCTGTGAACCAAACTACTAGGCTGCTCGTGTAAAAATTATGGGCACCCAAAGTTTAGGTGTGGGAACAATAAACTTCAGGTCAGTTATGGGACTGTTGTGAGAACTCAAAACAGTTATTTTTAGGGTTTATTTTAAAGTTAGGTAATTCAACGGACCACGACGCTAATGTGGAACAGGTTTACTCCATGTGAATACCAGTGCATAAAAATCTGCAATGACTTATTGAAAAATGAAGCTATCATAAGCTCGTCCCACATCACACAATGCAAGTGCACACCAAATGTGCGAGTTTTGCTTTATGATAACAAAAAATGCTTTCATATGTGAAAATCCTCTTTTACTACTATATATAGTGTGAAAAACCTTTTTGCAAATAAATGTATTAATCCTAGCCAGCATAATGCCCCATCCCATTATACTGACAATCCTGCCGGTTACCAGCAGGCTATACAGTAAAAAACCGTACGGGCTCATAGTGGAGATTGGGTTTCCAATATGATGGTTCCTGGTATGAAAGATCATTCATGGACTCACAAATTTTCTTGCGCGCATCATTCAAGTACTAACGGATAACGTCCAGACTCGGACTCCATTATTACAAACCCACCATACATGAATCAGAGTACCCAACAAATAGCGTCTCAGACTGGGGACTTCGTAGTACCCTTTCGTCATCACATCCCGGTGCACCGAACATACGAAACAAACATAAAAATCTGACCACCAGTTTAACATCAATTCGGGGTGTGAGGTTCATCGAGGTCACGATATATACAAAGCTACGCTTAAATAAGCCATGCTTTGATCATCCATAGCTCATCACATAACTTAAGTATGCCATATTGTCCATTCACTACGCATCACTGATTTCCATCGATATAACACCTTTAAGCTCATGCGTCTTAGAGAAGGGTGTTAAGAAAGAGAATAAATTCTTCGTCACCAAGTAGATATATATTAATAAAGATCAGTGCTACGCAGTCAATTACAATGTCAGACACACAATCAATACATGTCTGTTTTGGGTCTGAATGAAACAACAATCCGGAATTCCTTCACATACGTCATGGCTTCTTTCCACTTAACTGATATATAAAATTCATCTGCGAATGGGAGCCAGCCATTCGAGACATTCAGCAAGTCGCCCTTACGACATGAAGGGTCCTGGTCTTCAATGCCGCCTCCAATGTCTTCAGTTGCTCCACAATGTTGTATTATTACTTGGAATGGTTTTCAGACATAATTCTGATCCAGGTCTTTCCAAATAATAAGCGCAATTAAAAACACAATTTCGGAACACACAGGCTTTCTACCAATCTCCTTCCATCTTGGACTTTGTCAAAATTAAACTTCTTTAAACCCATTCTCAAATTATAACAAAATCCATATTTAACCTTTCTCTTTTAACACATCTCTTAAATGGAAGATAATTTAGCCTCAAAGCCTTATTTAATTTTCCATTTGATAACTCATTATCAAAAACCCAGTTTCCTTTGAAAACCCTTACTCCACATTTTAATCATAGTTTCCAATTATATTGGTTTCCCAACATTCAATTCTGTAATCTTAACTAAAAGATTATTCTTCCTTCCCAATTCCTTATTTTTAATTTCCTCAAATCAAAGATTTGATTAAATCCCCGAACTACGATATGAATTTCCATAACTCAATCTCATTGGGTTTCAAGAATGATATTATTATAGATATGATTCACGACAAAAACAAATCAATTGATATTGAACATAAGTTACACAGAAATTGTGTCTACTTATATTCGATATCAATTCTCATAATCCATGAATACTATAAGTGGAGTAATGATATATTAGTAATATCTTCCAAATTCCTCAAATAGTATGCGTTTAAACCACAGAATTTCAAATCAAATATCCATAGATTATTTCTATCCAACTTATCTTAATCAAATTAGGAACTCGTATTTTAATTACAAAATTTATCGAATTCTTTGACATTAGATCTAGATAGAAATATCATCAACTTATCCTCAATTTTATTCTCCGTATCCAACTCACACTATAAGCGGAATAATAGTGAACTACCTTTATAATTCCTCAAATAGTAAGAGTCATCATCTACCGGATTAATATCAAACATCCGAAGATTTTTCCCCAACCATATACAATTATTTAAAATTGAAAACCCCGTTTTAGTATCGAATAAATCAATTTAATTTCCATATAAAACATTTTCTATACTTTTAAACCTTTGAAAACATTCCACCAATCATTTACAAATGATTACTTATAGTTTGGAAAACGCAGTTTAAAACTTCAAAATAGATTGTTTTCAAAGAAAGAGTTACCATAGTGTTTCAAAGCGTTACAAATCAGTTATCTTAACTACTTCGATCAACATATCGTTTACCTTAGCCAAAACTTAAAATTTATGATTCAAAACACTTTTACATAATTTATAATGATTTTACAAAAAAAATTCCATATTTTTAAAACATTTAAAATAGCTGTTTATAATTGTGGTCGACTACTGCTCTTACAGCGACCTTTTTCAAAATGGTTTTAAACATAAATTGAAAATTATAACCCGAAATTAAAATCCGCTTCCACTCATTTAAAAGCTCTTGTTAATATAAATCAAATGTTTTTCTTTTGTTGGAACTTCGATTTAGATTGCAGAAGTTATAAGCATTTATAGTTTGTAACTAAAATACGTAAATTGCCATTGTGCGACAAGCTCTATTTTGACCGCAATAAAAGTATTCTTCAATATTTCAAAATACCTTAGAAAACCATTATATACCATTTAAAATAATTTAAAGTAATTTACATTTCCTTTCCAAATTATTTTGGGTTCAAAATTCAACTTTTATTTTTTACTTAATAAATCAAATTTCGATTCATTTCTAAATTCAAATAACTTCAAATTAACCATCCTATTCGTCAGATCAGTTAGGGATAGCCAGGGAGAGCAGGAAACTTTATTTCCAAACCCAAGCCTAGACATTATCCTCTATATCATCCTAGAATGTTCCGATATTTATTTATTCATTTAAAGAACTTTATCAATATATATGAATTCATACATATAGTCTTTCCCAATTTTTAACCTTCAACTTCAATAATGATATTACTTCTAATTATGAAGGAGATTTTTCAATCACCAATGTGATACCATAATTGTTGTGTCATAGTGTGTGCGTAACAACATCAACAACCATTATAAACATCTATGGCAACCATCATCAACATAATTAAATAAATCGTAACTGTGCACAAGCGTTATAACACTAACGCTTAATAGTGTGTGTGTTCTAAACTAAGCATCCATAATCCATCATAACAAACATCAACCACTAATTCATCACTATATTTAAATTAGTCTAACTACTATATAAATTGTGGTTAAAGAGTTCTCACCTAACAACTTTCCAAATCTTCACGGTAGGCGAGCCTAACTGAGCGAACCACCGGACAACATTTTGGCACAACGTCTTATTCACCAATATTTATATATACACACACACACACTGTATATTAATCTCACTCTTTATAAGGGAAGGAGGAGGAGGATGATGATGACGAACTTTGGCAGGGTGGTGGTGGAAAAGAGGAAGACTTATGCCATGGAAACCATGACCATAAGCTTTAAGAAGAAGGTGGAAAGGAGGAAATGGAATGGTAAGAAAATGGATAAATGGCCTCCTTATATAGGAATGGAGAGTTAAGGGGGTAATGACACCTAACGGGGCAAGTGGAAGGCATGCATGGAAGGAGACATGCAAAAATACAAGTGTCCTTATACTTGTCTTAAAGAGAGAAAGTGAGCTTTTGGTAGCATTTTCCCTTAAATGCTATGAAAACTAGGGGCAACACATAATTCTAACGCTACTAATTCGTGTTATGGTTTGACAAATCCGATCGAACGACAAATAGTATCAATAAATCTAAACTCATTAATAATCATTCTCATTTATAATTTAAGTAAAATCTATCATATAACTTATCTAAATTATTAAATATTCTTAACCATATATATTTATGAAAAATTTAAATTAAGTAATAAAAACTCCAATTTTAAATTAGTTAAAAATTCTGGATCGTTACATTTAACCCCCCCTTAAAACTTTTCGTCCTCGAAAAGTAAAGAGAATCGTAACTACTCATTCGACAAATTCAATATTAAAATTCCTTATACCAAAGCTCCCTGTTCTCACACATATTAACGGATAACCATATCTACATATCCTCCAACGATAACCTCCAGTTACCCATTATTTTTGATTCATCGTTTACTGGGCCAATTACTTATGCTCAATTATTTACCTCTTTGAAAAAAATTCAGAGTTATAAATTTATTCTCTTAGATCTTATTTTGCAAATACAAAGGTAATGAAACTTATTCCTTTTCAGTTTCCAAAATTTACTATTATTCGTTACACGAAAAACTTGATCATCTCCGAACTCAGCTTGTCTCAGTTTAGATAATTTACTTTTACTATTCCCGCTTGCCAAATATCCTTTAATCAAATTATTAAACTTAATTTATTAGGTATTCATGCTCACGTAAATAGTTCCTTTTGTTAACACAGTATACTTTAGAGCTTATAGCCTGTCCAAAATCGTCGATAATTCCGATCTTCCGATCTATACCTTTAATTAAATTCAATAACTTTTTCATTAGAATAGGATCTATTTGGATACATGAGAGAATACATTAAAAAAAATTATAAAAGAAGTTTTTTTTAATAATTAACATCATACACGTACATTTATTCATGCATCCAAGTTTTCGGAGACAATTCCTTAGGGGTCAAAGAGCTTGCTTTGATTACATAATTCTTGCGTTCCTTCTTCTTCACTTATGACTGCGGGTGGTGTTGCTTTAGTTGTCTTTTTCCCTTCTTTAACCGACAATCCTGGACTACATGCCCTACTTTTCTACATCGATAACACTTCTTTTCTTTTGTTAGGTTCGTGGGTTTCTTCTTTGTTTTAGGACACTTAAGTATAAAATGTCCTTTCTTCTTGCATTTGAAACAAATTATGTCTTCTCAAATGGTTTTCTTTTGTATTCTTTCTGGGCATAAAACTGCAAAATGTCCTTCTTGACTACATCTATAACAATAGATACCTTTGAATTTCCCCAATCTAAGGCTTTCTTCCTTTTCTTTTTGGTTATGAGCTTTTCTTGCTTGTTTTAGGGTCATCCACCATTCAGTGCCTGATAGACCAAACTCTATCTTTGTTCCTATAGGGAAATTTTGTTGAAAAGTCCAGGTTACTCTCCACTTGGTTTACTGGCTTAACCCTTGCTAACAAGTTTACCTGGTATAATTCTTACAACCCAATCAAATTTTCACTTTTCTATTTAAGTTCACATCAATTTACCAAACAATTTCAAACACTTATCTAAATGGATTTAAGTATATATTGATGTTTTATTCGGAATCATATAGTCATTCCACTTTCGAAACTCGAAAATACATACTGATGATGCTGCAGTCATCAACAGAATCATCTTCAAGTGACTACAGTGTGATTCTATATCTATCTAGTATACTTAAAACTTCATATATACATTAATCAGGCGTATATGCAAAATCTTCTTATACTCGATAGTCCAACCTCAGCATCGAATACAATACTCAAATTCTAATTTTTAATTTCTAACCATATTGATTAGTTACCTTAACAAATTTGACCCAAGTTTATCGATATTTCGAAATGTTACCTAATAGTGAAATTAAATCCAAAAGGTATTTGTACTTGGATCACTTTCCTGATCAGTGGAAGGGGCTTAATTACCATGCCATAAGAAGTATTTAATGTGCAATTATAATCACAAAATGCAAACTTAACCTTAATCGTTTGATTAAGTATCTAGGTTATAATTAACCATATATTTCCAAAATATATTTCTTTCTTAAAATATAACTTTTCAAAACTCATTTCATATTTTCAAATTCGCTCTCTCAAATATGAACTCCAAAATCTCATTCTAGGGCATTACTAACCCTATCTCTAATGAGATATATAACTCTGATGAGTCTTTCCTTTTGTTCAAACGTGTCGTACCCCATTGCTTTGTATAAACCAAAGCTCTGATACCACGTTATAACGGTCTAGTCTTTTTCAACCATTGGACAGTGGCTACACTTCGTCGCTGCATTACAATGGTACCCCAGCTCCTTGTTCTATGGCCAACCTCCCGACTGTCGTGACCTCATGCCTAACCAACCCCTCTTGGGACGTGTAGAGGTAAGAGTCCCCCGCTCGCATCCAAACCAAGAGCGAGAACCCCATATCACGCTGCTTCATGCTAAACAAGGACTGGTGTGAGAACTCAAAACAGTTGTTTTTAGGGTTTATTTTAAAGTTAGGTAATTCACCGAACCATGCCGCTAATGCGAAACGGGTTTACTCTATGTGAATACCAGTGCATAGAAATCCGCAATGACTTGTTAAAAAATGAAGCTATCATAAGCTCGTCCCACATCACATAATGCAAGCACACACCAGCTGGGCGAGTTTTGCCTTATGATAACCAAAAATACTTTCATACATGACAATCCTCTTTTACTACTATATATAGTGTGAAAAAACTTTTTACAAATAAATGTATTAATCCTAGCCAGCATAATGCCCCATCCCATTATACTGACAATCTTGCCGGTAACCAGCAGGCTATACAATCAAAACCGTATGGGCTTGTAGTGGAGATTAGGTTTCCAACATGATAGCTCTTGGTACGAAAGATCATTTGTGGGCTCACAAACTTTCTTGCGCATCATCCCAGTACTCGCGAATAACGTCCAGACTCGGACTCCATTATACTAACCCACCATACATGAATCATAGTACCCAACAAATAGCGTTCAAGACTGGGGACTTCGTAGTACCCTTTCATCACCACATCTCAGTGCACCGAACATACGAAATGAATGTAAAAATCTGACCGCCAGTTTACCATCAATCGGGGGTGTGAGGTTCGTCGAGGTCACGATATACAAAAAGCTATGCTTAAATAAGCCTTGCTTTGATCATCCATAGCTCATCACATAACTTAAGTATGCCACATTTTCCATTCACTACGCATCACTGATTTCCATCAATGTATAACCTCTAAGCTCATACGTCTTAGAGAAGGGTGTCAAGCAAGAGAATAAATTCTCCGCCACCAAGCAGATATATGTATTAATAAAGATCAGTGCTACGTAGTCAATTACAATGTCAGACATATAATCCATACATGTCCGTTCTGGATCTGAACAAAACTACAATCCACAATTCCTTCACATATGTTCGGGCTTCTTACCACTTAATTGATATGTAAAATTCATCTGCGAATGAGAGCCGGCCATTCGAGATATTCAGCAAGTCTCCCTTGCGGCATAAAGGGTCCCGGTCTTCAATGCCGCCTCTAATGTCTTCAGTTGCTCCACAACGTCGTATTATTACTTGGAATGGTTTTCAGACATAATTCTGATTCTAGTCTTTCCAAAAAATAAGTGCAATTAAAAACACAATTACGGAACACACATGCTTTCTACCAATCTCCTGCCTTCTTGGATTTTGTCAAAATTAAACTTCTTTAAACCCATTCTCAAATTACTGCAAAATCCATGTGTAACCTTTCTCTTTTTAGAAACACATCCCTTAAATCAAAGATAATTTAGCCTCAAAGCCTTATTTAATTTTCCATTTGATAACTGGTTATCAAAAACCCAATTTCCTTTGAAAACCTTTACCCTACATTTCAATCATAGTTTCCTATTAAATCGGTTTCCCAACATTCAATTCTGTAATCTTAACTAAAAGATTATTCTTCCTTCCCAATTTCTTATTTTTTTATTTCCTCAAATTAAAGATTTGGTTGAATCCCAAATTACGATATGAACTTCCATAACTCAATCTCATTGGATTTCAAGAATGATATTATTGAAGATATGATTCACGACAAAACCCAAATCAATTGATATTGAACATAAGTTACACAGAAATCGTATCTACTTATATTCGATATCAATTCTCATAATCAACGAATACTACAAGTGGAATAACTATATAATAATAATTTCTTCCAAATTCATCAAATAGTATACGTTTACACCACAGAATTTCATATCCAATATCCGAAGAATATTTCTATCCAACTTATCTTAATCAAGTTAGGAACTTGTATCTTAATTAAAAGATTTGTCGAACTCTTTGACATTAGATCTAGATAGAAATATCATCAACTTATCTTTAATATTAATCTCCGTATCCAACTCACACTATAAGCAGAATAATAGTGAACTACCTTTATAATTCCTTAAATTGTAAGGGTCATCATCTACTGGATTAATATCAAACATCCGAAGATTTATCCCCAACTATATCCAATTATTTAAAATTGAAACCCCCGTTTTAGTATCGAATAAATCAATTTAATTTCCATATATAACATTTACAATATTTTTAACCTTCGAAGACATTCCACCAATCATTTAGAGATGATTACTTATAGTTCGGAAAACAGCTCCCGGTTTAAAACTTCAAAATAGATTGTTTTCAAAGAAAGAGTTACCACAGTGTTTCAAAAGCGTTACAAAACTATTATCTTAACTACTTTGATCAAAATATAGTTTATCTTTGTAACGACCCACATTCTACATATCAAAGGATTGTAGGATATTTATTTATTTCACATACGATGTCGTATGGTCATGTAACTTTGGGAGATGGCTATTGTGGTCATTTCCCATGTTCATGATTTTTGCCGATTTTTAAATGACCATTTTGCCCCTAGCTGATCTTGTTTCGGCCATAACTTTTGATTGGAAAGGACTTTTGACTTGAAACCACTTCCATTAGATCCAGATGATGGTTTACCTTTCCGTAGAGTGGTCACAATGGCCAAACGGACTCACCTTTTGGGAGATATGGCTGAAACAAGTTTCAGATGGTGAAAAACAACTTAACAATTTGGGTGACTAGTGAGTGGGTCCATAACCCATTTTAGGATTAGGGTTATAGGAAGGCTGTTAGGGTTAGGAAATTCAGTTTCTATCATTTTCCAGCTGTCACTTTTTGTTCCTTCAAGTTTAGCCATGGCCTCCACTTTCTAAAACACCCCAAATCACCTACTAATCGCTAATTATGCCAAATCTACGTCAAATCAAAGCGGATTAACACAAGAATCGAGGTAGAACTGCTGTATAGCCTTGGGAAGATCACCAAACAGAGAATCATTTCAGATTTGGTAATTTGTTCGTGGCTAAGGTGAGTGATTTGCGTAGTTCCTCACTAATTATGGCTAATTAAGGGTAATTAGTGATAATTAGCGAATTTATACATGTTAAAAATCTGGAAAAATACTGATAAATTTCGAAATATTGTTTTAGGCCTCTGTTATAAAGTTTGGTTAATTTGGTTAAGTTTTACTAATCCTATCATTAGTTTTGTTTAAACATGCTTAAGGGAAAATATGGGATTTTGACTATGTTTGATCCGTTTTAACCTATCAAATTATCGGTTTGATGTTAGTGGTCGATTCTATATATCGCTATGACTGTATGGTATGTGTTATTATTGATTAGAAAAGTTAGATTGGTTGAAAACGCTGTCGAATGGCGTAAAACAGTCGCTGGAAGGAAGTACAGGAAATTAGCCGAATCGGATCAGATCGGAGGGGAGCGCGAACCCAACCGTGGAGCACCATGAAGCTCTGACCCGACCCGATCATGGAGCACTACCCGATCCGAACCGCTCGTGGATGGTGGCACCGAATCGATCCCTTACATTTGAAGCTCTTATTTGACCTGCTCATCTGGAGAGCCATCCAACCCGAACCGCTTGGAGACCCTGATCCGATCATGAGTCGAGCTCGAACTGGTAAAGAAGACCCGATCCGCAGCCGATCACGAACCGATCGCGATCCGAACTGATTTGGATGGAGAAATCCGACCCAACCCGATGTGGATGATCACAGATAGGACTACTTCGAAGAGCACGATACGAAGCATAGTAAAGAGGTGCATATTCGAACCGATCCGAAGAAGACTAAAACCCGAGATGCAAAGGTAGCCCAAATGGGAAGTTTGTACCCAGTATCCAGTTGGGAACCAACGGGTCAACTTCATGAGTTGGGCTTTGCTGTGGGACGTGTGCAAAGGGGTTATCGACGTTCATAACATTGACTCACCACCAAGACGGATGTTAGGCTATGTATCAATGCAATGGGGTAGTTATTACTCCATGAGGCAGAGTGATCGTAGCATGGTTATGAGCTAGTGCAGTGGAGTTGTCATGATTCCATGGGGCGGAGTGGACATAGCAAGGATTAGTGGCTATGGATCAGTGCAGTGGTGTCATTATGACTCCATGTGGCAGAGTGATCATAGCAAGGAATGGGTGGTCAGAGCGATGGATATAGTATGCTTTACGCACTGAGTGAGAGATGTGAGGATGGTTGTTATGCTTGATTGTTTTCCATCACTATGACATGCACACCCCCACCCCCGTATTCTTTACACCATATGTTAGTGGCACCTTAGAGTATTGAGCGGTATGTTGTGCTAACTCTTTGGTTGCAGGTCCAGGTTCAGGTATGGTTTAGTATACCTGTTATTGTTCTGTTTTGATGCTTATCGCTCATACCAGTCTTTTGTCTGACCCAAAGTTTTATGTCTCTTCTTATTACTCTAGGTGCTCTTAAATGGGCAGACTAGAGACAGGTTAGTTGGTTGCGTACGAGTAGCAATCCAGAGACGAGCAGAAGGCTTACACGTACTATTTGCTATATATCCTCCCTGTGTCGCTGCTGGTCACTACTTTGGGTGTTAGAAGTGCACCTTTCCTTTCTTTTGCTTTAGAGACAGTTTTAAAGTTGTAATAATGATGATGTGGAACATAAGTTGTAATTGGATTTTCCACTGCTATGATGTTTAATTTTCAGCTTATGCACTGTCTCACCTGTTTTATGTCAAAGTATGTTATTATTATATTTTATTCCATGCGCTGTGAGATATTCTATAGGTTCTTTGTTAGTTCACTAGTAAGTTCTCTTCTTTCTTTTCCTTTCTTTGGCGACCGTCCCGTGCTGGTTGGACATTGGCACAACGCACTTTAGTGGGAGCTGTCGGCTGGCGCGGGGCGGGCCGTCACATTTGGTATCAGAGCTCTATGTTGCGTAGTTAACCTAGGTAAAGGCACCAGGGAGAGATAATACGTATATGAGAGCTCGTAATTATTATTATTTTGGTTTTCAAAAGCTATATATATACTACTGGTATAGCTAAGGATGAAGTCGCACTGCTCTGACACAACAAAGAGGATGGTTAATCGTTTCTCTTTACAGATTGAACGATGAGCCGATATACGAGGGGTGTTGGTAGAGGAGCCAACAATGGGAATGCTTTTGACATGAGGGCCATGTTTACTGACTTCATGAGGGAGATGCTCAAAAATGTGCAAGAAGCAGTTCCCAATGCTGTAAAAGGTAGTGGTGAAGCGGTGCAAGCGCCTAGGGCCGATTTCGCCAAGCTATGCAAGGATTACACTAGTCTTGGTGGGAAACCGTTCCACGGAACGGAATCGGCCACGGATGTTCAAGATTGGGTGGATAGCTGTGAACGTATTTTCGAAGAGATGCGATGAAGAGAAAGCTAGCATGCCGTCAACTGCAAGGACGGGCGGTGAATTGGTGGAATGCTATTAAGGCAGCTACTCTATAGGACCAAGTTACATGGGATCAGTTTAAAGCCCGATTCAGTGAAAAATTTATCCCAGCTGCTCAGAAGTCAGAGTTATTTAGGAAATTCTTGGAGCTAAAGCAGAATGGTAGAGCTGTCTCATAGTATATTGCTGAGTTCGATACTTTATCAAAGTATGGATTATCTTTTATCGGCATTCCTGAGAAGAAGAACGAGAAGTTCATAACAGGCTTAGATCAGTACTTGGGGGAAAGGCTTATTAACAACATCGATGAGATGTTTGAATCGATCGTGGGGAAAGCATTGAGGTCGGAGAGTCTTTACCCTAAGTTGAAGACTGAGGTTGCATCTGCAGAGGAGCCAAAGCCGCAAGCAAGCGGTGGAGGCAAGAATGGTTCTCAGAATAAGAGAAAGCAGAATCAGACCGAGGATGGCCAGAAGAAGAAGAATAAGAAAGATGTTGAGTGCTTCAGCTGTGGTAAGAAGGGCCACTATGCCAAAGAATGTCGGGCCAAGCTAGTGGATAGGAAGTACTTCAACTGTGGCCAAGTGGGACATCACAAGGATAAGTGTCCGCAACCCCCTAAAGAAAAGCAGATTGTGAAAGCATATGCTATCAATGCTGTTCCTTCTTCGTCGAGTGCCCCAACTGCGGCGGAGAAAGGAAAGAATGTTATTTAAGGTATGCTTTCTGTTTATGATGTTCCAGTTAGAGTGTTGTTTGAAACCAGAGCTTCCAGTTCCTTCATTTCTAGTGACCTGGTAGATAGGTTGGGATTGGAGCCCGAGATTGTCGATAGACCTTTGGTAGTGACGAACCCGATTGGTGGTTCTACTAGCCTTAGCATGATTTGTCGAAATTTGGCTTTATCCAGTCATGGATGCATGTTTTTTTGAAACAAAAATGCGTGATCTTCTGAAGAAAAGAGAGCACACATATATATAATAAAATCAAAGATACAGAGTCCGACTATAATACATAAGAATACAAGATAAAACCTAACACGACAATCGACTCCCAAAATAATGCCAAACCCAGTAAAGCCCAAAAAAAAGCAATCACAAACAAACATGCAACCAAGCTAGTATTGATGGATGCATGTTTGTTTGTGATTGCTTTATTTTGGGCTTTACTGGGTTTGGCATTACTTTGGGAGTCGATTGGCACTAAAGATACGGGGTGGTGGTAGACTGTGAGGGCTTTTTGGTGACAGTTAGAGCGGATGATGGGCGGAGGGTAGTGTTTGGTGGTCTACCTAATGATGGGGTAATGGCTAGTTTTCTAAATTCCCTCGACATCCCGCATGATGAGTTGTCAGATGTGCCCGTGGCTGGCTAGTATCCGGACGTCTTCGAGGAAGTGACTGGACTTCCACCACACCGAGAGATTGAGTTCTGTATTGACTTAGTGAAAGATGCCAGACCTATAGTGATGCCACTTCGTCGTATAGCGCCAAGGGAGTAGCGAGAGCTCGGGGTGCAGGTAAGCGATCTGTTGAAGAAGGGGTTTATCAGAAGAAGTGTTTCTGAGTGAGGAGAACCAGTTGTGTTTGCTACCAAGGCAGATGGTTCCCTTCGTTTGTGTGTGGACTACCGTGAATTGAATAAGGTGACGAGGATGAATAAGTATCCTCTACCGTGGAAAGATGATTTGTTTGATCAGTTGAGTGGCGCGAGAGTGTTCTCCCAGTTGGATCTCGTGACAGGTTTTCATCAGCTTAGAGTGGAAGCAGAGAGTATAGCTAAAACGGCCTTCCGGACGCCGTCGGGATTTTATGAGTGGTTGGTCATGCCATTCGGGTTGACCAATGCACCAGCATATTTTATGGATCTTATGAATAGAGTATTCAGAGATCAGTTGAATAAGTTTGTTCTTGTGTTCGTGGATGATATACTTGTTTATTCGAGGACAGAGGAAGAACACAAGGAACACTTGAGGATAGTGATGGAGGTGTTGAGAAAACACCAATTGAAAGCAAAGTTTTCTAAGCGCCACTTCTGGAGGAGGGAGGTGAGATTCTTGGGCCATGTTGTTTCAGATATTGGTATCGCCGTGGACTCTGCGAAGGTGGCTACGGTACAAGATTGGTCTACACCCAAGAATGCAAGGACATAAGAAGTTTCTCGGGATTAGCTGGATATTATCGTAAGTTTATCCAAGACTTCTCCAAGATAGCACCACTGTTGACTCAGTTGACCAAGAAGAATCAAGCTTTCGTTAAAAGTGTGAGAATGCATTCAAGAGCCTAAAGGAAAAATTGACATGTACACCAGTGTTAGTCATTCCTAAGGGTAATGAAGAGATGACAGTATATACGGATGCATGTGGTACCGGACTAGGTGCTGCATTGAAGCAAGGAGGTAGGGTTGTAGCTTATGCAAGTCGGCAATTGAAACCGCACGAGAGAAGATACCCTACCCATGATTTGGAATTAGCAGTGATCGTGTTCGCGCTGAAGAAGTGGAGACATTATCTCTTGGGAGAAAGATTTGAGCTGTTTACCGATCATAAATCGTTAAAATATCTCTTCTCTCAGAAAGATCTAAATCTCCGACATCAAAGATGGTTAGAATTCTCGGCTTCCTATGATTTCGACATCGCATATACACCAGGAAAGGGCAATGCAGTGGCTGATGCATTAAGTAAAAGACATGCCAGTTTAGGGGCTATGTTTCTAGAATGGAAGCAACTGGAGTACATCACTGGGTATGATTTCAGACCAAAATGCAAATTGGATCCATAAATATTAGCAAGTTTGAAGATCAGACCCACTTTGATTGAGAGGATTGGTTCCAGTCAGAGGAACGATCCTAACCTATTGGAAATCATCTCAAAGTTAAAGATGGGAATCGACGGAGATAGGAACAAGTATGGGCTTGATCGAGATGGACGGCTTAGAAAGAATGGAAGACTAGCTGTACCCAATGTCAATGGATTGAGAGATGAAGTTCTTAGAGAATGTCATCACTCAAAACTGACTATACACACCGGTGGTAACAAGATGTACCGAGACATGAAGCAGACCTACTACTGGGAAGGGATGACAAGAGACATTGGGAAGTTTATATCCAAATGCATGAATTGCAAGCTAGTTAAAGCTGAGCAAAAGAAGCCTAGTGGTTTGTTGCAACCATTAGAAATTCCAGAATGGAAATGGGAACAAGTCTCAATGGATTTTATTGATGGGTTACCAAGGACTAGATTGGGTCATGATAGCATTTGGGTGATTGTGGACCGATTGACCAAAAGTGCAAGATTTATACCCGTCAAGTCGAATAGAACGGCAGCTAAGTTAGCTGAACTATATGTAAAGTGGGTAGTGAGATTTCATGGAATACCCAAAGGCATTGTAAGTGACCGAGATTCGTTGTTCACTAGTGGATTTTGGAAGAGCTTACAAGAGGCGTTAGGATCAGAATTACATTTCAGTACCGCGTATCATCCTCCGACGGACAGACAGAGAGGGTGAATCGAGTATTAGAAGATCTCTTGAGAGCTTGCATATTAGACTTTGGTGGATCATGGGATGACCATTTGCATCTAGTAGAGTTTGCATATAATAATAGTTATCAATCCAGTATTGGTATGGCTCCATTTGAAGCTTTGTACGGAAGACCGTGCAACTCACTGTCATGTTGGTTAGAAACTGGTGAGAAGTTTGTGCTTGGACCAGATGTGATAAGAGAAACTTCAGCTAAGATTAAGGTTATCCAACAACGAATTAATGCTGCCCAAGATAGGCAGAAGAGTTATGCTGATAAGAGGAGAAGAGAATTAAAGTTCTCCATTGGCAACTTGGTGTTTGTCAAGATTTCTCTGTTGAAGAGCATGATACGATTTGGCAGGAGAGGCAAGTTGGCATCAAGATTTGTTGGTCCATTCCCATTTCTTGAGAAAATTGGGAATTTGACATATAAAGTTGAATTACCAGTGAAGATGACAGGAGTTCATAACGTATTTCATGTTTCCCAGTTAAGGAAATTTTTGCACGACCCAGATGTGACTATTTCACCTGATCAGTTGGATGATATCGAGGTTGAACCCGAGGCGGTTGGAAACCGCAAGCCTATGCGTATTGTTGGGAACAATACGAAGCAACTTCGAAGGAAAGCGGTGAATCTAGTCAAAGTTCAGTGGGGCGGGAATGAGAATGACTGTACTTGAGAGACAGAGGAGAGCATTAGGAAGACGAATCCAGAACTCTTCGCCTGGTAAGATTTCAGTTTCGATTTATTCTTTCCGCATGCTAGGATAGGCTTATTTGGTTTGTTTTGCATGTTTGATTGTTGTATGTGGCTGGTAGGCATGCGGGATCCTTTGTATGTTTTGGGTTAAGGAATTTCTGGGAGGAAATTTCTTAAGGGGGGAGAATGTAACGACCCGCATTCTACGTTTCGAAGGATTGTAGGATATATATTTCTTTAACATACGAAGTCGTAAGGTCATGTAACTTTGGGAGATGACTATTGGGGTCATTTCCCATGTTCATGATTTTTGCTAATTTGACATGACCGTTTTGCCCCTAGCTGATCTTGTTTCGGCCATAACTTTTAATTGGAAAGGATTTTTGACTTGGAACCACTTCCCTTAGATCTGGATGACAGTTTACCTTTCCGTAGAGTGATCACATTGGCCAAACGGACTAACCATTTGGGAGATATGGCCAGATGGTGAAAAACAGCTAAACGAGGCCTAATTTGGGTGATTAGTGAGTGGGCCCATAACCCATTTCGGGATTAAGGTTATGGGAAGGCTGTAAGGGTTAGGAAATTCAGTTTCTATCATTTTCCAGCCGCCACTTTTTGTTCTTTCAAGTTTAGCCATGGCCTCCACTTTCTAAAACACCCCAAATCACGTTCTAATCGCTAATTAAGCCAATTCTACATCAAATCAAAGCGGATTAACAAAAGAATCAAGGTAGAACTGCTGTATAGCCTTGGGAACCACGCCAAATAGAGAATCATTTCAGATTTGGTAATTTGTTCGTGTCTAAGGTGAGTGATTTGCATAGTTCCTCACTATTTATGGTTAATTAAGGGTAATTAGTAATAATTGGCGAATTTATACATGTTAAAAATCTGGAAAAATATTGATAAATTTCGAAATAATGTTTTAGGCCTCTGTTAGAAAGTTTGGTTAATTTGGTTAAGTTTTACTAATCCTATTGTTAGTTTTGTTTAAACAAGCTTAAGGGAAAATATGGGATTTTGGTTATGTTTGATCCGTTTTACCTATCAAATTATCGTTTTGATGTTAGTGGTCGATTCTATATATCGCTATGACTGTATGGTATGTGTTGTTATTGATTAGAAAAGTTAAATTGGTTGAAAACGCCGTCGAATGGAGTAAAACAGTCGCTGGAAAGAAGTGCAGGAAATTAGCCGAACCGGATCGGATTGGAGGAGGGGAGCGCGAACCCAACCGTGGAGCACCATGAAGCTCTGACCCGTCCCGATCATGGAGCACTACCCGATCCGAACCGCTCGTGGATGGTGGCACCGAATCGATCCCTTACATTTGAAGCTCTTATTTGACCCGCTCATCTGGAGAGCCATCCAACCCGAACCGCTTGGAGACCCCGATCCGATCACGAGTCGAGCTCGAACTGGTAAAGAAGACCCGACCTGATCCGCAGCCGATCACGAACCGATCGCAATCCGAACTGATTTGGATGGAGAAATCCGACCCAACCCGATGTGGATGATTACAGACAGGACTACTTCGAGGAGCACGATACGAAGCATAGTAAAGAGGTGCATATTCGAACCGATTCGGAGAAGACTAAAACCCGAGATATAAAGGTAGCCCAAATGGAAGTTTGTACCCAGGATCCAGTTGGGAACCAATAGGTTAACTTCACGAGTTGGGCTTTGCTGTGGGACGTGTGCAAAGGGGTTATCGACGTTCATAGCTTTGACTCACCACCAAGACGGATGTTAGGCTATGTATCAATGTTATGGGGTAGTTATTACTCCATGTGGCAAAGTGATCGTAGCATGGTTATGAGCCAGTGCAGTGGAGTTGTCATGATTCCATGGGGCAGAGTGGACATAGCAAGGATTAGTGGCTATGGATCAGTGCTATGGTGTCATTATGACTCCATGTGGCAGAGTGATCATAGCAAGGAATGGGTGGTCAGAGCGATGGATATAGTATGCTTTACGCACTGAGTGAGAGATGTGAGGATGGTTGTTATGCTTGATTGTTTTCCATCACTATGACATGCACACCCCCACCCCCGTATTCTTTACACCATATGTTAGTGGCACCTTAGAGTATTGAGCGGTATGTTGTGCTAACTCTTTGGTTGCAGGTCCAGGTTCAGGTATGGTTTAGTATACCTGTTATTGTTCTGTTTTGATGCTTATCGCTCACACCAGTCTTTTGTCTGACCCAAAGTTTTATGTCTCTTCTTATTACTCTAGGTGCTCTTAAATGGGCAGACTAGAGACAGGTTAGTTGGTTGCGTACGAGTAGCAATCCAGAGACGAGCAGAAGGCTTACACGTACTATTTGCTATATATCCTCCCTGTGTCACCGTTGGTCACTACTTTGGGCGTTAGAAGTGCACCTTTCCTTTCTTTTGCTTTAGAGACAGTTTTAAAGTTGTAATAATGATGATGTGGAACATAAGCTGTAATTGGATTTTCCGCTGCTATGATGTTTAATTTTCAGCTTATGCATTGTCTCAACTATTTTATGTCAAAGTATGTTATTATTATATTTTATTCCATGCGTTGTGAGATATTCTACAGGTTCTTTGTTAGTTCACCAGTAAGTTCTCTTCGTTCTTTTCCTTTCTTTGGCGACCGTCCCGTGCTGGTTGGACATCGGCACAATGTACTTTCGTGGGAACTTTTGACTGGTGCGGGGCGAGCCGTCACAATCTTAGCCAAAACTTAAACTTTATGATTCAAAACACTTTTACATAATTTATAATGATTTTACAAAAAAATCCATATTTTTAAAACATTTAAAATAACTGTTTATAGTTGTGGTCGGCTACTGCTTTTACAACAACCTTTTCGAAATTGGTTTTAAACATAACTTGAAAACTATAACCCGAAATTAAAATCCGTTTTCACTCATTTAAAAGCTCTTGTTAATATAAATCAAATGTCTTTCGTTTCTTGGAAATCCGATATAGAATGCAAAAGTTATAAGCATTTACAGTTTGTAACTAAAATACGCAGATTGTCATTATGCGACAAGCTCTATTTTGACCACAATAAAAATTATTCTTCAATATTTCAAAATACCTTAGAAAACCACTATATACCATTTAAAATCATTTAAAGTAATTTACGTTGCCTTTCGAAATTATTTTGGGTTCAAAATTCAACTTTTATTTTTTACTTAATAAATCAAATTCCAATTCATTTCTAATTTCAAATAACTTCAAATTAACCATCCGATTCGTCGAATCAGTTAGGGATAGTCAGGGAGAGTACACTTTATTTCCAAACCCAAGCCTAGACACTATCCTCTCTGTCATCATAGAATGTTCTGGTATTTATTTATTCATTTAAAGAACTTTATCAATATATATGAATTCATACATATGGTCTTTCCCAATTATTAACCTTCAACTTTAATAATGACATTGCTTCTAATTATGAAGGAGATTTGCTGATCACCAATGTGATACCATAATTGTTGTGTCATAGTGTGTGCGAAACAACGTCAACAACCATTATAAATGAAACACCCCACCTCCGTTAGGGTCACTCTCAAAGGGAATGCCCTAATTTTGGTGGAGGTTTATAAGTACAAGTCACAGATATACAAGACAGGTATAAGAACACATATTTGTAAACAGCGGAAGAACAACAAACTTTATTTCATAAAGTCAAATACGTGTTACAACAACATCCTTTCCAAAAACATAACATAACACTTCATAATCTGTCTTGAGTACATTATTTTTTAAAGAAGCATAAATAAAACATAGACAAACTGCCAAAGCCCCATAGTGGATTGTCCAAAGCCATAGTTCAAAACAGGAAAGTCCAAGCAATACATTTCTCTTCTTCAAGCTGGATGTTGAGGTAGGTCAAGCTGTTGTGTTCCCTCCCTGAGGACCTGGGGGGGGGGGGGGGGAAACGGAAGAAAGAAGACGAAAGAAAAATAGAGTCAGACATAAAGCCTGAGTAAGTCTAGTACTACTTTGTCTATGAATAAAGAACTGGGTATGATAAGTAAAACAGGAAGTGGGCAACATTATAAACTTGGTTAAGTTATCTAGGGTCGAATATACTATCGTACCCCATGTTAATCTCTGAACCCATATAAACTAGTTTCCAATTTGCACCCCAAAATCAGGGTGATGTGATCCATTCTACGATGATCGGCTCCTACTCGCATAGTTACATGTGTCTTACGGCCCCCGATGTCTGTAGTTACCTATGCTGGTCCCACCATGGGGTGTATCAAGTCCCATAGTGGCAACCCGACACAACCTTAGAGTGCAAAGGTATGCTACTGGTGTCCAGTGCTTTATTTTTCTGCGCCGGAGTGCGTGCACGCCCGCACACCGTTAGAACCTACACTGCTACACCACCGCCGTCGATTTGACCTCTTACAATCAGCCCAGTAATCGTGCCCCACCCTGCCTAGTTTCAGGGTATCCTGATACACCTTCTAGGGTTACTGCTGAAAAGGGTCCCCCGTTACTAGGTTTTCTATCTCTAGCCAACATGCTAAGTTGGTTAAGTGTTTCCTAACCTAACCCCACCAGTCCGTTTAGTTTAGCATGTTCCATTTTGATTAAGTCTTTAGTTCACTTAATCCTAACAATCCTGACTCAGCCTTAATTGTCTTATTAAGGCCCTGACCTCTCACATTAGACAGGTATTGTTGTGGCTGCCTGTTGCCGGTTGGTTCCGGGCAGTCTTACGCCACAACTCAGTCTAACCTCGGGTCCTTGCTGGGCTCCATGTTTAACCTCCCACATTGGATAGGTATTGTTGTGACTACTGGACAGCCGGGCGGTTCCGGGCAGGTTTACATCACAACTCAATCCAACCTCGGGTTAAACACATCGTCTTTTCTACATTTACATATTTTGTCATTCTTCTTTATTTCTTATATGTAAATATTTGCGGCCCATTATTATGTTAATGGTGTAAAGGTTACACCAACCATGGGCCCAACCCATACTTGACTTTGGGCCCTTCTATTTCATATTTTCATTCATTAATTAATTTTTAACCCAACGTTATTTTCCCCCGTTTTACACGTCCGTTTATATATATATTGGGCTTAGCCTTTTAAAGCCCAATTTAGCCATGCGAAAAGGGGAGGCTTATGGCGTATACACAAAGAGGGGAAAGTGAGCGCATGAACTTGCATTTGACGTTGGAAAATACATAATAGAAATTGGTGTACTTGCATAGTGGTGACATGTATTTTGGTCATAAAACATAGGTGACATAAATCAAGGCATGTAAACTTGCATAGGTTTAACTACAACATGAACCTATATTCTTATTTAGGCATAATGTCAAACATAAGCATGGCCTAAATACTTCTAGCATAAACATGGCATATTGTCAAACATAAGCATGGCATAAAATACTTCTTGCATAGGCATGGCATATTGTCAAACATAAGCATGGCATAAAATACTTCTTGCATAGGCATGGCATATTGTCAAACATAAGCATGGCATAAAATACTTCTAGCATAGGCATGGCATATTGTCAAACATAAGCATGGCATAAAATACTTCTAGCATAGACATGGCATAATGTCAAACATAAGCATGGCATAAATACTTCTAGCATAAACATGGCATAATGTCAAACATAAGCATGGCATAAATACTTCTAGCATAAACATGGCATAGGTATAGTTAAATTTGTTCATGGCATAAATATAAACAAGTCATGTTCATAAGGTTTCTACATGTTTACAAAGAGGATACTTTGTTACTAACACAAAAGCATAGTTCAACTTAATTAAATTTAATCACATAACGATGGTATACTTATGCATAAATATTCCTAATCATGGTGTTTGCTTTTAACTTGCAAAAAAGGGATTTTTGTGTCTAACTTAGCCATGTCTCACATATGTCATCATATAATTCTTTTAAACAAGATAGACTTAATCATGAATTTCAATTATGCCCAATATCATTCATAGCCTAGCCATATTCATAAGTTTTGCAAAAGCATGACTTAATACATGGATTATGGTGTCAAAATTCCAACATAGTTTCATATGAACTATAACAACCAAACTTGTCTCAATTACTTGCAAAATGATTTATGCACAAAATAGACATCATGATGGCATAATAACAAAGCCCCAAACTTGCATGAATTTCAATCAACTACATACATGTAGCTTCAACATAGACTACATAATTTGCGCAATATTCCAAACGTATATTTGCATAGAACTACCGCATGTAGTTCTTTATAATTAAATGACATAATTCAGAATATCCAAAAGTATATAAATCGCACAAATACGAATTTCATTGCCACAATTCAAGCATACATATCTACACAATCATTTGTTCATACCAAAGTAATACTCTACTTACAATGGTTGCGGCAAATTCTCTAATTAAGAGATATGATTCCTTTGTTGAATTGATTAGCTTTAGGTTGCTTGAATTGCTTTAGGCTTTAGAACTTTCTCCCTAATCCTCTCTCTCTAGATGGCGGCTACTCTTAGTCGTTTCTCAGCAACATGGCGGCTATGCTCTTAATTTGAATGAATAGATTAGGGTTTAGTCTAGGGTTGTTTATATAGAGGTTAGGAATTGATTAGAACCATTGATGTTGCTAGGTTAGATCGTAGCCATTCATTAGATAGAGAGACCAATTAAAACTTGCCACCTAGCCCTAATGACAAAGCAACCCACAGAAATTCGACCAAACACAGACCAGGCCAGCCAGGAGGGACTGGGTTCGATTTTCAAAAATTAAACTTTAAATTGAGCTGTTTTAGTCTATTTGAATTTTATCTATTGTATACATATATTTTTGCATATATATATATATATATATTCTCATATATATACATATATTTTCTTTATTTCCTTATATGTACGTTCTTATCCTTTCAAAATTTGAATTTGTATACGTACATGTATTTGCATGCTCAGTTGGCCCTCTCTAAAACAGAGATAAAAATTATGTCGCCGCCGGGGTTCGAACCCCCGACCTCCATGCTACAAATCCAATGCCTTAACCAACTGAGCTACAGAGGCTTTTGTTAATAAGTCTTAGAATAATAATAATTATTGTCCTCTCCTTACTTCTCTTTTTTCATGTTTTGCTGTAATATTTAAATTAAAGATATCTTCTTCATACGTTATCCGTTTTGCGCAAACTCGGACTCTATCTCAAGCAGAATTCCGAGACGAACGCAATGGTGATGTCCGTTTCCCTTAATTTTTCTGTTACAATTTAATTATACTTTAATTTGTTAATTTACTGTTAACGGAAAAATCCGGGGTGTTACATTCTCCCCCACTTAAAAGGATTTCGTCCCCGAAATCTTCAAGTTTAGGAAGAATGTAAATCCTAACATTCAATCATCCATCTACTCATCCATCAAACACGAGCATCCATTGTCCTTAAAAGACTTCTAATGCTTCATGATCATATGCGAAGTGTGTGTGTTCATGAACTTATCTAATGCAAAATCAGGCGGTCTACTGATTCAGTTGACCTCCTTAATGCGAATCATGTAAGTGCCATGTATCCATTATGTATGCAGATTTTTCCTATTCATGATTCTACATGGGTGCACAATCTTTCATACAAATGCAACATCCATATGACAACACATTACAATTCAACCATATACGAGTGCAAACATATATGCATATGCAATATGAAGTGACTGAGCCGATCTAAAACCTAGATTGTGTGTGTATATGCAGCCACGAGCAACTACTAGCAATCACTTGCAACCACTTGCAACCATCATACATAACATGTTTCAATTACATGTTTTCATCCAAAAGGTTTCTATCTAAAAGATAAGGTCGAGGAGATATTCCTAAAAAGATAGATAAAAGCGCAACTTAAGGAAAAAGAAAGATCAAGGACGTACCCTCGAAAAGAAAAGGGTAAGCAGTGCGTATTCTAGCTTCAGTTTCCCAAGTCGCGTCTCCCTCGGCGTCGCTCCACTGAACTTTGACGAGTTTGACTTCGCGGTTGCGTAGCTTCTTCACTTCCGTTCCTAGTATGCGGGTTGGAACTTTTCTTATGGTTGCTTCGCGTTCCACTTCGGCCTCTTCGAGGAGATTTGGCTCTACCACTTCAGCAGACTCATGTAGACATTTTCGGAGATGTGAAACGTGAAAAACGTTGTGGACTCCGGCCAATTTCTCGGGTAGCTCTAATCTATAGGTCATTTTCCAAATTTTCTCAATGATAGGAAATGGTCCTACCTAAAGGTATAGTCGAATGATAGAAGCAAGTAAAAATTTTGTGCCCATTAGGCAATGTCAAAACTGGAAATCTATGCCACATATATATTGATTAGGAGAAGAACTCTCTAAGCATCAGCCCCGAAGACCGAAATCAACATCAGACTGACACCCAAAGAATTAATCAACCCAACCACCACATATGATTCTAGGAAACTAAGCATGATGGACTCCTTTTAGGTCACAAGGGAGTCCCTTCCTAAGTCCAACTATGTTGCCAAATGTACTTACTAAGGTGATTCTTTACAACTCATGCATAAGTGAAATGAACCTTCAGCCTTAGTGGCGAACACTCCTGGAGTGCCCTATTCTGAAATGCTCCACCTAATGAACCCCTTCTCTAGAAGCTCTTTAATCTGTTTACTGAGCTCTTTTCTTTCTCGTGGAGCCATGTGTCTAACGGGCAACGCAACGGGCTTTGCATTATCTACAAGATATATGCGGAAGTCTATTTCCCGCTTCGGAGGCAAGCCCTTCACCTCTTCGAAGACATCCGGATATTCCCGGACCACTTTAACTGATTTCAAATTTTCAACAGAGGCATCTAGCGATTCAAGATAACTAAGCATAACCGCATACGAGGGGTTACAAGAAATTTCCAAAGTATTACCGAGCTGGGTTAGGAGCCTAACAACCCTTTTCTCACAATCAAGGATGGCCCCATTACTGGATAGCCAATCCATACCCAAAATCAAACCATAACCCGAAAAGCCCAAAACAAAGGCACTACACTGAAATTCTACACTTAGAATAGAAATTTTCAATCCCACACAGATCATAGACAAATGAGCTGGGCCCCCAATTGGGTTTGAAACAATTAAGGGGTCCTCTACCATACTAGTTTTTAGGTGCAGAGATTCTACTAAAGCAGACGAGATAAAGGAGTGTGATGCGCCAGAATCAAACAAAGTGCGAACGGGGTGATCATAAAGATAAACTACACTTTCTACATAAGTATTTATACCTCGCTGTTGCAATGGTGGCGCTTCTAGCACATGAACCTGTGCCCCTGGGGTGGATCCAGTGCCCTGCCCCTGTCCTCGTTTCCTTGGGCAGTCCTTAGCCATGTGGCCTATCTCACCGCAAGAAAAGCACCCACCATTCTCCTTGGCCTTCTTTTTCCGGCAGTCCTTTACTAAGTGCCCCACTTTGCCGCAGAAATTGCACTTCCTCTTCTCTTTGTTGCCTTTCCCGCCTTTCTTAAAGTCAGTCTTCTTGGGCTGCAAACCCTCTTTCTTCTTGCCCTTATCCTCTTCATTCAGCAATGCCATTTGCACTAATCTTTCATACGTGGCTCCCATGGGTATATGGGTCATGGCCAAACTGTGTAATGGCTCGTTCAACCCTTTGACGAAACGGAGAGCCTTCTTGTGCGGGGTGTTGACTAGGTCAAGACCAAACCTAGCCAGCTCATCAAACTGATTCACATATTCTCTGACTGTCTTGTCCCCTTGCTTAAGAAATAAGAATTTTTCCAACTGCAAACTTCTTTCTGCATCTGAGAGAAATTTGGTCTCAAACCTTGCCCTAAAGTCCTCCCATGTCTCCACTGGTCTTTCAGCATTAGTGACTTCCCACCAGTAGAAAGCCTCACCCTTCAATAGCCACACTGCCAACTGTACTTTTTGTCTATCTTCTACCTCAAAGATGATGAATAGGTCCTCCGTTTCTTTTAGCCAATTCCTAGCTGCTACGAAGGACTCAGTTCCATGGAAATCCCTTCCTCCCATAGCTTTAAAATCTTTACATATCTTAGCAAAAGTGTTTCCCCGAGGAGGAGGTAGAGGAAAAGGTGCTGCTGCGGCTGGATGATTCCCTTCAGCTGGAGGAGGAGGAACGGTAGGACCTGGCTGAGTGGCCCTTGCTTCTAAGAAACGTCTAAACCAACCAGGTATGGGTACCCCTTCAGGCAAGTTAAGATCTTGGGACATGCTGAAACAAAAAGGATAGATTCAAAACGAAGGATAAGAGATAGTTCCTATGGCTTTGGGGAGTGGACTTTGCCTTTTTAAAATAAAATAATGTTTTTCTTTTAAAAATGCTTCTTTAAATTTCCTTTTTGAAAATAATTTTTCAAAACTTTTTATCTTATCTGGTAAACCTATGCTCTGATACCAAGTGAAACACCCCACCTCCGTTAGGGTCACTCTCAAAGGGAATGCCCTAATTTTGGTGGAGGTTTATAAGTACAAGTCACAGATATACAAGACAGGTATAAGAACACATATTTGTAAACAGCGGAAGAACAACAAACTTTATTTCATAAAGTCAAATACGTGTTACAACAACATCCTTTCCAAAAACATAACATAACACTTCATAATCTGTCTTGAGTACATTATTTTTTAAAGAAGCATAAATTAAACATAGACAAACTGCCAAAGCCCCATAGTGGATTGTCCAAAGCCATAGTTCAAAACAGGAAAGTCCAAGCAATACATTTCTCTTCTTCAAGCTGGATGTTGAGGTAGGTCAAGCTGCTGTGTTCCCTCCCTGAGGACCTGGGGGGGGGGGGGGAAACGGAAGAAAGAAGACGAAAGAAAAATAGAGTCAGACATAAAGCCTGAGTAAGTCTAGTACTACTTTGTCTATGAATAAAGAACTGGGTATGATAAGTAAAACAGGAAGTGGGCAACATTATAAACTTGGTTAAGTTATCTAGGGTCGAATATACTATCGTACCCCATGTTAATCTCTTAACCCATATAAACTAGTTTCCAATTTGCACCCCAAAATCAGGGTGATGTGATCCATTCTACGATGATCGGCTCCTACTCGCATAGTTACATGTGTCTTACGGCCCCCGATGTCTGTAGTTACCTATGCTGGTCCCACCATGGGGTGTATCAAGTCCCATAGTGGCAACCCGACACAACCTTAGAGTGCAAAGGTATGCTACTGGTGTCCAGTGCTTTATTTTTCTGCGCCGGAGTGCGTGCACGCCCGCACACCGTTAGAACCTACACTGCTACACCACCGCCGTCGATTTGACCTCTTACAATCAGCCCAGTAATCGTGCCCCACCCTGCCTAGTTTCAGGGTATCCTGATACACCTTCTAGGGTTACTGCTGAAAAGGGTCCCCCGTTACTTGGTTTTCTATCTCTAGCCAACATGCTAAGTTGGTTAAGTGTTTCCTAACCTAACCCCACCAGTCCGTTTAGTTTAGCATGTTCCATTTTGATTAAGTCTTTAGTTCACTTAATCCTAACAATCCTGACTCAGCCTTAATTGTCTTATTAAGGCCCTGACCTCTCACATTAGACAGGTATTGTTGTGGCTGCCTGTTGCCGGTTGGTTCCGGGCAGTCTTACGCCACAACTCAGTCTAACCTCGGGTCCTTGCTGGGCTCCATGTTTAACCTCCCACATTGGATAGGTATTGTTGTGACTACTGGACAGCCGGGCGGTTCCGGGCAGGTTTACATCACAACTCAATCCAACCTCGGGTTAAACACATCGTCTTTTCTACATTTACATATTTTGTCATTCTTCTTTATTTCTTATATGTAAATATTTGCGGCCCATTATTATGTTAATGGTGTAAAGGTTACACCAACCATGGGCCCAACCCATACTTGACTTTGGGCCCTTCTATTTCATATTTTCATTCATTAATTAATTTTTAACCCAACGTTATTTTCCCCCGTTTTACATGTCCGTTTATATATATATTGGGCTTAGCCTTTTAAAGCCCAATTTAGCCATGCGAAAAGGGGAGGCTTATGGCGTATACACAAAGAGGGGAAAGTGAGCGCATGAACTTGCATTTGACGTTGGAAAATACATAATAGAAATTGGTGTACTTGCATAGTGGTGACATGTATTTTGGTCATAAAACATAGGTGACATAAATCAAGGCATGTAAACTTGCATAGGTTTAACTACAACATGAACCTATATTCTTATTTAGGCATAATGTCAAACATAAGCATGGCCTAAATACTTCTAGCATAAACATGGCATATTGTCAAACATAAGCATGGCATAAAATACTTCTTGCATAGGCATGGCATATTGTCAAACATAAGCATGGCATAAAATACTTCTTGCATAGGCATGGCATATTGTCAAACATAAGCATGGCATAAAATACTTCTAGCATAGGCATGGCATATTGTCAAACATAAGCATGGCATAAAATACTTCTAGCATAGACATGGCATAATGTCAAACATAAGCATGGCATAAATACTTCTAGCATAAACATGGCATAATGTCAAACATAAGCATGGCATAAATACTTCTAGCATAAACATGGCATAGGTATAGTTAAATTTGTTCATGGCATAAATATAAACAAGTCATGTTCATAAGGTTTCTACATGTTTACAAAGAGGATACTTTGTTACTAACACAAAAGCATAGTTCAACTTAATTAAATTTAATCACATAACGATGGTATACTTATGCATAAATATTCCTAATCATGGTGTTTGCTTTTAACTTGAAAAAAAGGGATTTTTGTGTCTAACTTAGCCATGTCTCACATATGTCATCATATAATTCTTTTAAACAAGATAGACTTAATCATGAATTTCAATTATGCCCAATATCATTCATAGCCTAGCCATATTCATAAGTTTTGCAAAAGCATGACTTAATACATGGATTATGGTGTCAAAATTCCAACATAGTTTCATATGAACTATAACAACCAAACTTGTCTCAATTACTTGCAAAATGATTTATGCACAAAATAGACATCATGATGGCATAATAACAAAGCCCCAAACTTGCATGAATTTCAATCAACTACATACATGTAGCTTCAACATAGACTACATAATTTGTGCAATATTCCAAACGTATATTTGCATAGAACTACCGCATGTAGTTCTTTATAATTGAATGACATAATTCAGAATATCCAAAAGTATATAAATCGCACAAATACGAATTTCATTGCCACAATTCAAGCATACATATCTACACAATCATTTGTTCATACCAAAGTAATACTCTACTTACAATGGTTGCGGCAAATTCTCTAATTAAGAGATATGATTCCTTTGTTGAATTGATTAGCTTTAGGTTGCTTGAATTGCTTTAGGCTTTAGAACTTTCTCCCTAATCCTCTCTCTCTAGATGGCGGCTACTCTTAGTCGTTTCTCAGCAACATGGCGGCTATGCTCTTAATTTGAATGAATAGATTAGGGTTTAGTCTAGGGTTGTTTATATAGAGGTTAGGAATTGATTAGAACCATTGATGTTGCTAGGTTAGATCGTAGCCATTCATTAGATAGAGAGACCAATTAAAACTTGCCACCTAGCCCTAATGACAAAGCAACCCACAGAAATTCGACCAAACACAGACCAGGCCAGCCAGGAGGGACTGGGTTCAATTTTCAAAAATTAAACTTTAAATTGAGCTGTTTTAGTCTATTTGAATTTTATCTATTGTATACATATATTTTTGCATATATATATATATATATTCTCATATATATACATATATTTTCTTTATTTCCTTATATGTACGTTCTTATCCTTTCAAAATTTGAATTTGTATACGTACATGTATTTGCATGCTCAGTTGGCCCTCTCTAAAACAGAGATAAAAATTATGTCGCCGCCGGGGTTCGAACCCCCGACCTCCATGCTACAAATCCAATGCCTTAACCAACTGAGCTACAGAGGCTTTTGTTAATAAGTCTTAGAATAATAATAATTATTGTCCTCTCCTTACTTCTCTTTTTTCATGTTTTGCTGTAATATTTAAATTAAAGATATCTTCTTCATACGTTATCCGTTTTGCGCAAACTCGGACTCTATCTCAAGCAGAATTCCGAGACGAACGCAATGGTGATGTCCGTTTCCCTTAATTTTTCTGTTACAATTTAATTATACTTTAATTTGTTAATTTACTGTTAACGGAAAAATCCGGGGTGTTACAATAAATATCTATGGAAACCATCATCAACATAATTAAACAAATCATAGCTGTGCACTAGCGTTATAGCACTAATGCTTAATAGTGTGTGTGTTCTAAACTACACATCCATCATCCATCATAACAAACATCAACCAACATTAACCATTAATAATTTATCACTATATTTAAATTAGTCTAACTACTATATAAATTGTGGTTAAAGAGTTCTCATTTAACAACTTTCCAATTCTTCACGGTAGGCGAGCCTAGCTAGTGAACCGTCGGACAGTATTTCAACGCAATGTCTTCTTCACCAATATATATATATATATATATATACATACATACATACATACATACATACTATACATTAATCTCTCTCTTTATAAGGGAAGGAGGAGGACGATGACGACAAACTTTGGCAAGGTGGTGGTGGAAAAGAGGAAGACTTATGCCATGGAAACCATGGCTATAAGCTTTAAGAAAAAGGTGGAAAGGAGGAAATGGAATGGAATAGTAAGAAAATAGAGAAAATGTCTCCTTATATAGGAATGGAGAGTTAAGGAGGTAATGACATCTAAGGGGGCAAGTGGAGGGCATGCATGGAAGGAGGCATGCAAAAATACAAGTATCCTTACACTTGTCTTAAGGAGAGAAAGTGGGCTTTTGGTACCATTTTCCCTTAAATCCTAAAGGCAACACTTAATTCTAATGCTACTAATTCATGTTATGGTTTGACAAATCCGATCGAACGACAAATAATATCAATAAATCTAAACTCATTAATAATCATTCTCATTTATAATTCAAGTAAAATCTATCATATAACTTATCAAAATTATTAAATATTCTTAACCATATATATTTATGAAAAATTAATATTTAAATTCAAATTGAGTAATAAAAACTCCAATTTTAAACTGGTTAAAAATTCTAGATCCTTACAGTTGACTAATGATTTTTATACCAGTCGACTGACTCGACAATAACAACCATATTTCTGAAGGGTCACTTTCTTTCATGAAGAGTTGTCTTTTGATTTCTAAAGGAAAAGGTTGCTTCTTTTCAATAAAACTCTTTATGAACATTGATACTTTTCAATCACTATATATACGTCATAAACTTGTTTACCAAATCACCAATATCACCAATTGTAACTGATTTTATTCTATTTCTTGATCTATATTTCTAAGCACTCTTGCATTATAAAAGATCTCAAATGTTCAAATTACTTATTGAATCTTTGAATTTATTTCAAATCTCTTGATTCAATAAGTGATGTACTTCCTTCAATCTTCACATACAAGTTATATACATGAGGATAAGATTATAGGAAGGGTGTACTTAATCGTTGGATATTCAGTGTTGTCCAAGAACACGATCAGAAGTCAAACTCTTGTTAATTGTTAAAGTTCTGTGTCGGTGCTTAAGCAGGAAATACTTGTTGGGGTTCATATTGTTGTGAATATGTTCCTCCGGATGAAGAGAAGGTGTTGATAGTAGAATTTCAGAAGGAGTCTAGGACTGGACGTAGGACGGGAAGTCTGAACCAGTATAAAATTCATGTTGTCACTTTACTTACTGCATTTACTTATATGCGATATCTTTTATTTTTTAATATTTATTTGCATAACTATTGTATTAGACAAGTTAGTTTATCATATCTACTTCCGCATATTCCATATAGAAAGATCCTACTCTAAGTTACATGACTTTTCATTTGGTATCGGAGCCTAGTGTTCTAGAGATCGTAACAACATCCTAGAACAAATGGCAATAAAGAAGTCTAGTCAAGGGATTAGAAAGTGAAAGAGTAACAAAGCAGAATCAACGGAGCAAGAGAGCAAATGTTACATGGCTAAAGTCAGATCACAATCGGTATGTGTAAATTCATTATATAAAGATCTTCTGTTAGACCATGAAAAATTATTGAAAGAGTTTAAAAGTTTAGGTAAATTTAATGCAGTTATTTTAGCCAAGTTTAAAGACTGTGAGCAAGAAAATTCCAAATTAAAAGAGGAAAATAAATGTTTAGTAAAACAAGCCAAATATTTTGAAAATACCTTAGAAGAGCTTGTTTTTCAAAAAGATTTCCTTCAAAAAGAAAATTAACAACTAGAAGATAAAAACGATGTTCTTTTAAAGGAAATCATTCTTTTACAAAATAAAAATACACGCGTAGAAGATTCTTTAAATAATTCTAGTTCTTTAATTTTGTCGCTTAAAAAGGAATGAAGCTTTAATTGAAAAGAATCTAGAATCATTAAAAGAATGTGAGTTTTTAAAGGTAAATAATAATATTTTGCAAAATGAAAATTTTGACTCAAAAGAAAATTTTGAAAAACGGTCTTCTCTAGATTATTCAGAATCTCAAATTTTTGGTCTCAAAATTGAGAATGGTAAGGAAGAATTTTGAATTAAATAAGGAAATTGATGATTTAAAAAATAGCAAAATTTCTTTTGAAAATGTTAATCGCGATTTTGGAATCAAAATTGATAAATGTACAAATAAGTTCGCGAAATTTAATAAAGGTCAAAATGATTTAAATATGATTTTATCTAACTCGACCTTTGCATGACAAAAGTGGTTTAGGATATAATAAAACTAATCATAGAAATAATATAATATATGCTTTTATGTACAATAAAAATATCACTACTAGTACTAATGCACATCCAAGATTCAATTATTATAGAAATTTGTATACTTCTATGACTAGAGATATTTATAATAAATCAAGAAGTACAAAAGGAAATACCAATAGAAGTTGTTTAAGTATTTAGGTTCCTATAAATTGAAAAAACAGAGAGAAATATATTGATGATTACTTTAATTTAGTAGCTTTTTTTTGGTCAAATCCAACGGGGATTAATGGCCCCTACCATGTATTTATATCATAAGAAGGTCTTACAACATAAAGCAATACATAATACTAGAATAATAAAGAGGGAAAAAGATCATTTCCACTTGTTTTTGATAGTTGTATCAAAAGCAAAGGAAGATATGTTGATTTCATTGCCAATTCTTCTCATTGCAGCATAATAAACTTCCATTCTACTTTAATTTAGTAGTTAATAATAAAAAATTCATTTTTAAAGGTTCCATTAAACCCTTTTGGGTATGGTTTCCTTCCATCTAACCCTTGGACTCTAACGAAGGAAGTGAGTACCAAAGTATATATATCATATTTTTTGCTGGTACACCAGAACAAAAAGAAGGTTTGTAATAACCCGGAAATTCTGAACCAGTTTAAAATTTTTATTTTTGGCAATTTCAGCGAATTTTGAATATTTAAAATAGATTATTTTAAATAAAGTCAACGAGAAATTTATTTCGAATATAATTAGAACGTATATATTATATACGTCGTCGTTAGAATATAAATAATTATTTATATTTATAAATAGAATTGAAAATGGCGCGGTAGTTCGATAATTCGATTTCAAACTTCAATTGGATGTACCAGGTGCAAAACAATCTGGATTTTAGTGAAACCAAAAACATTAGGATCTAATTGATGATATCTTTCCAACGAATCCGACTAATCAAAATTTCATAGCGGGAATCAAAAGATATGTCCAGTTGAAAATTCTGAATAGTCGCTATGAAATTCAGGCCCTTAAAAATGGAAATTTTGCAAACAACCTCGGATTTCGACGAAACCACTTTTGTTGGGTCCGTGATGTTAAATTATTGCTAGATTCCAAATTTCATAATTTTTCGAATCAATATGTGAGCGTGGTGAAGGAAAACCCGTTTGACCAGTTTTAGTTGATTTTAATCGACTGGAAATTGGCCATTTTTCAAACGGTCTCAGAATTCGACGAAACTAGTTTTGTTAGGACCGTACCGTCAATACGAAGCTAGAAAATATTTTTCTGGAATTTTTCTACTTAGTATGTGACCCCGGTAGATTGAAATGCGCGTTTAAATTCATATATAACTTTATATGTACATTTTAAAGGAAACTGATCGAAACGATCAAATTAGCATACGATACATATCCCATTGTGTTCGGAATGGGGGTATTTAGCTATGGACGACAGGCGGTGGGCCTCGTTTTGAGGTCAAAATAAAAAGTTGCTTTTTGAAAAAAAAATGAATTAAAAATAAAATATATATATTTTCAGAAACCCCCCGTCTTCATTTCGATTTCAGATAGAAAAAAAAAAGAAAAAAACCCCGATCCAATCGCCCGCCCACCCATCGACTGATGCCATCGCCACCACCGCGCCTTCCCCGACGCCATCACCTCACCTCCGTCGACCCCCCTCCTCTCCGTTCTGCCACCTCGCTTGAAACCCCCAAATCGCACAGAACCCCCCCCCCCCGAAACCCTAACGCAACCGCACCGAGCCCCGCCACCACCGTTCGCCCTCCCCCTCCTTCGCCAGAGCGATGGCGCACACCCCCCCCCTGCTTCGACTGGACCCGCAACACCCTGGCCCACTGCGCCTGCTGCCGAACTTCACCGCCTCCTCCCGTGAAGCCACCACGTCTCCAGCCAACAAAACTCTAGTTTTTAATGTAAGTTTCTCCGGTTTTATTTATTTAGTTTATTTTATATTTAGGCTAGGAAAAACCGATATTTTAGTAATGATACAAACTGATTTTTATTAGTAGATAAAACTGAAAAAAAATGATTTTTATTATAGTAGAGTAATAAAAATGTGATTTTTATATTTTTAAAGTATTAAAAATATAGTCTTTACTATATAGATGATATAAAAATGTATTTTTTACCTTATAGGAATATTAAAAATATCATCTTTATATAGGTAGCAAAATAAAAATGTGATTTTTATATATTGAACTTCGAAATAAAAAAGGTGATTTTTATATATTGAACTTCGAAATAAAAATGTGATTTTTATATATTGAACTTCGAAATAAAAATATGATTTTTATATATTGAACATCAAAATAAAAATATGATTTTTATATATTGAACTTCGGAATAAAAATTCAAATTTTATATATGGAATAGCGAAGTAAAAATTCAATTTTTATATATGGAATAGCGAAGTAAAAATTCGATTTTTATATATGTAGTGGCTACGGGCAACGAAGATGACAAAAAGGCGAGGACGACGAAGACTTCTGCAAAAGAAGAGTCGAGATGGTTGGATAGCTTTCGGTGAGAATTTCTCACCTTTCAATTTCTTTTTCTAGTTATATATATATACTAGGATGCAGACGGTGCTTAGTAGCACCCGACACAATCGTCCACAGACCATGGACTTGTTTGTTTGATTGCAAAAATAAGTTAGATTATTTGATTGAAATTGAATTGTTTGGTGAGATGAATGGATTTGATTGATGTGTGAATGGCGTGGGCCTTCACTAGACCGGGGATAAGGCTAGGCCTTTTCCCGTTTCTAGTATCGTGCCGTTATGCCGCCGAAATTTTCTAAAATATGTTAGAAAAATAAAAATATCATTTTATTTGATTAATGAGATAAATAGAAATTCATATGTTAAAATAAAATGTTTTATCGTTAAAAATATAATTTTTAACGTGAATATGAATATAGTGAATGTGAATAAATAAATATTCATTTACAAACCAGACGGTTTGTTTATGTACACCTATTTGAATGACATTGATTGGGACGATAAATTTTACACATCGCCCAACTGCACAAATAAAACCTGTGTTTGATTGTTTGAAACCCCACATGGGTGTTGGGATGAAATATGAAGTTCACTCATCCTGATTGATTAATTATGTCGATCGATTGATTGACAGGCTGTTATAAGCGTTAGATATCTATATTTGATGCTTATACAGTGTAGTGCACTTTGGTTGATGGTTGATTATTTTTCAATGCTATTATATACATGTGTTGTATGAAAATCCATATAATTAACGTTATATGGTGATTGATTGGGCCTCATTCCAATTTAGAAGATAAAGAATATTATAAAATAAAGGTTCATGTGTTGACTGTACTCGTTCGTGAGATTAGTCATGTGTTGAATGAAATATTTTTATAATAAAATTTACATCTTTATCAATATAAAATAAAGGTTTATGTGTTGACTGTACTCATTCGTGAGATTAGTCATGTGTTGAACGAAATATTTTTATAATAAAATTTACATCTTTATCAATATAAAATAAAGGTTCATGTGTTGACTGTACTCATTTGTGAGATTAGTCATGTGTTGAACGAAATATTTTTATAATAAAATTTACATCTTTATCAATATAAAATAAAGGTTCATGTGTTGACTGTACTCATTCGTGAGATTAGTCATGTGTTGAACGAAATATTTTTATAATAAAATTTACATCTTTATCAATATAAAATAAAGGTTCATGTGTTGACTGTACTCATTTGTGAGATTAGTCATGTGTTGAACGAAATATTTTTATAATAAAATTTACATCTTCATCAATATAAAATAAAGGTTCATGTGTTGACTGTACTCATTCGTGAGATTAGTCATGTGTTGAACGAAATATTTTTATAATAAAATTTACATCTTTATCAATATAAAATAAAGGTTCATGTGTTGACTGTACTAATTCGTGAGATTAGTCATGTGTTGAACGAAATAATTTAACAAAAATAGTCACACGTGGACGGTACTCATTCATTGAGATTAGTCGTGTGTTGACAAATAGAAATATTTGAAATAGAATATTTGAAAATAGAAATATTTGAAATAGAATATTTGAAAATAGAAATATATGAAGCCGTGTTGATTAGATTGACGCCATTTTGACGTGAACGATATTTATATCAATTTTATTTCGAAATGAATTGAATATAAAACGATTTCGAAATGAATTGAATATATAACGATTTCTAAATGAATTGAATATAAAACGATTTCGAAATGAATTGAATATATAACGATTTCGAAATGAATTGAATATATAACGATTTCGAAATGAATTGAATATATAACGATTTCGAAATGAATTGAATATATAACGATTTCGAAATGAATTGAATACATAACGATTTCGAAATGAATTGAATATAAAACGATTTCGAAATGAATTGAATATATAACGATTTCGAAATGAATTGAATATAAAACGATTTCGAAATGAATTGAATATACAACGATTTCGAACTGAATTGAATAATAACGATTTCGAAATGAATTGAATATAAAACGATTTCGAAATGAATTGAATATATAATGATTTCGAAATGAATTGAATATATAACGATTTCGAAATGAATTGAATATATAACGATTTCGAAATGAATTGAATATATA
Organism: Allium sativum; assembly: GCA_030737875.1. Classification (NCBI taxonomy): domain Eukaryota; kingdom Viridiplantae; phylum Streptophyta; class Magnoliopsida; order Asparagales; family Amaryllidaceae; genus Allium; species Allium sativum. The sequence goes on from CM060926.1 coordinate 45,038,505, forward strand.
ACGATTTCGAAATGAATTGAATATAAAACGATTTCGAAATGAATTGAATATAAAACGATTTCGAAATGAATTGAATATATAACGATTTCGAAATGAATTGAATAGAAAACCAAATTGAATTGAAAACGAATTCAAATTGAATAGAAAGCGAATTGAAATGAATTCAAATTGAATTGAAATTTGAATTGAATAGAAATGAATTTTAAACGAACTTATAAAGAAAAATTCAATTTTTCTTTGAATTGAAATGGGGGTTGAAATCGTTTTTGAAATGAATTCAAAACTATTTATAAAATTCGTTTTTAATTAGAAATCGACGAAATACGTATTATATATATTATATATATAATATAATGGCCTGAATAGAACGCGCCGCGCCGCGGTAGTTCATGAATTTCGACCATTTATTTCAAACGGACATTACGGGAGATCCGACCGTCGGATTCTCCTAAAACCGGAACCGTTGGGTTCGTATCGAAAAGAGCTTTCTAACGAATATTAGAAATTCAAAATCTAACGGTTGGATTTGGAGATACGTCCAAATCAAATTCGAAAAAGGTCGTTGTAAGTGCAGTTCGATGGCCGTTGATGGAAATCGACTGTACGGGCCTTGATGAAATTATTAAAAATAGTAATAAATTGTGTAAAATCATAAGAAATGATTTGGGAAAGATTGGGCTGAAAAACTCCATATTTGAAAAGATAAAAATAGATTTTTATCGAAATGAACTAGTTTGAACTCAATTTAAAACCCGGGTTTTTATTTTTAAATAAATAAATTAGATTTAAAAAGGGGTTTTAAATAATCGGAATTTCTAATATATTTGATTGAATTTGATTTGGGTTTGTCGTGAACTGTGTTTTAAATAACACCTAGTTCTTTAACCCAGTAAAAGGAGTTCTAACGAATCTGCAATTAGGTTGAAATGTGAATCTATAATCTAAATTATCAAATTTAGAAATGAGCGGGAATGGAGTATTACCAGTTTTGCTCCAAAGCAATAGTTAAATCTTTAATTAGATTTGAACGTGAAATGGTAATTAATTTTACCGATAACACCACGGTGTTAGATATGGAGTATTACCAGTTTTGCTTCATAGGATGAATAGGTTGGGATTGGGAAATAAAATAAATAATTACTTCGTTGTGGTTCGCTAATCTCGACTAGTTGGAAAAACCATAATTTGGTTTTAAATGCCATCCAAAGGAAGATTACAGGATAAATTTGAAAGGATTTATCTTGGATAAAATTAATGGGAACTTTTCCCTAAGAATGTGGAATTTAGAAACTAGCTGTAGGTTGGCTAAGAAGAATGGTTTCCTGGGTATTGATCTGATGTTGGTTTCGGCCTTCGGGGTTAATGTTTGGGAAATTGTTCTCTTGCTAATTTGCGATTAGTGACTAATGAATTGGAATGAGGCGTATGTTGTGTTTGTGTAACATTTGTTTTTAATATACGCGGGTTGTTCGGAAAGTCCGGGTTTACACCCATTCTGAATAACCGATTCGACGATATGTCGAAGATGAAGACGGTGGTCGAAGACCGGAAGTCTTCACATCGTTTGGGTAATTACCGACGATCCTGATTGGGCAGTACACCCTAGAGGATGGAAATAGTTGGTGGTCGTCCAGACGTACCTGGAGATGGATGGATATGCGAGGAAAGTGCCTCCGGTTTCGTTCAGACCCAGAACGGACTTGTAAATGGATTGTGTGTCTGACATTGGATTTTATTCTGTGTTGATTGATTTCTGTTAAATATATATCTGTTTGGCAGCGGAGAATTTATTCTCTTGCTTAACGCCCTTCTCTGAGACGTACGAGCTTAGAGGTTATATATCGATAGATATCAATCGCATAGCATGAATTGCCTGTGTGACATGCTGAGTTGCATGGATCAAGGCTTCTGTTGAAAAGCAAAGTCTTGTGGTTGATGATCAAAGCACGGCCTTTGTGGCGTAGCTTTGTGTATAACGTGAATTCGTGAGCCTCACACCTCGGTATGAGTTAAAAACGGGATACGGACCGTTGGGAGAACACGACGTTTCTTTCTAGCTTTGGTGGTGTCAGTGACTTACCAGCCCTGACATTTACATACTTTTCACCTTTGTGGTTGTTGGAATGAGGCGCCTCGATTATAGGTCTGTAAGGACCGGGAAACGTGTGTTCAGGAATAAATAATCCTCTAACGTAAGTGAGGACCGGCCCAACCGATCCAGGGTTGCCAGAGTGCGTAACCCGGGGACATTTGCTAGAGTGTCTCGAACGCGGAGAGGAGCTTGCCCCTTGCCTCGACTCATGACGGAATCCAATTTCCAATACGTGTAATTCGGCTTTAATTGTAGAACTAGTAGGGCGACATAGTAGATGGAAGCTATGCCGCCTATGATTTATATTTATGATTGAAATGTTTTGACACTATACACTTATTATAGTATCAAATGATTTGTTTTAAACGTATCAAACAAGCTTTGGCTGTTATAAGGGAAAACCATATCCCCCGGCTTGCGTTGCATTGTGTGATAGGACCTGGGTCTTATAACAGCTTCATTTTCTTTATTTAGCATTGCGCTGTTGTTTTATGCACTGGTATTCTTGGGAGGAAACCCGTTCCGTGTTATACGGCGTGGTCCCTTGATTTACTTAACTTTGAAAATAAAGATTAATAACTGTTTTAGTTCTCACACCAGTCACATGACTGACCTGGAGTTTATTGTTTTAACCTAAACTCTGGGTGCCCCTATTTTCCGCACGGGAAGCTAGTAGTTTTGGTTTTGCAGATTTATATTCACAGGATCCTGGTTTACAGCTGGAATGATATCCGGAAAGCTCTGTATCCGTATATCACCTTCAGTTGTGCTTTGTATTATTTTCCGCTGCTATGTAATTATTGTAATCTCTGATATTTATCGAATGTAATTTATTCATTTATACTCTGTATATTCTTGTATCTGATGGAATTGTTGTAATAACAATGAAATGTTCTCACGTCTGCGTTCTGTTTTGTCCTGTTCTCAAACGATCAGGGGTTTCGAACGGTCTAGATCGGTTTAACGACTGATTCGGATCGAGCGAAATTCCCGGCCGTCACATTTGGTATCAGAGCTTTGGTTTACAGAGCTCGAGAACAAGACACATTAGAACCATACGAAAGAATTCATCAGATGTTGGATTAGTAATATCCAATTAGAATGACTCGTTAGAGATAGGGTCAGTAGTATCCTAGAACGAGTGTGAAGAGTATATTTTTCAAATGAAAACAATTTTTGTTTTGAAAATTTAAATCATTTTATACGTATTTGATTATTTATTTATTTTGAATATGGACAATCCAGTATATAAAGGTTTTGCATATACGCGTCATGAACGTATATTCGAAGTTTTAATATATTGGATAGATATAGAATCATACTCTAGTGGCCCGAAGATGGTTCTGATGATTGACTAGTCGTCATTAGTATTCATGTTCGAGTAACGAAGGTGTGATATCTATATATTTCCATTAGACTGGTGTGAGAACCAAAACTTATATAGTTAGAACACATTGTTGTGAATTGGCATCAAAAACATGATTTTTGCATATAGGTATCAAAATTATGAATTTGAAACTATAATCCACTAATTGATTGATGTTTGTGTTGTTTGTTCATTTGTTTGATAATTTTGAACCATTTAGCCTAATTGAACCAAATATTGAATTATATTGAAAATTGGTTGCATTTGCTTGCATCTACATATACTTACATTGAACAGGTCATAGCAAGGAGGCTAGAGCAGAGAATAAAATTTGTTTGCCCGACAAATACGTACATGTTTACTACATAATTTACTGTTTTGTTTGGGTGATGATGATTTTATGAGCCTATTGGCTAGCCGCTTGGCTTTTTCTTTTTCTTTTTGAGATCAGAAGGACCGGGGAAGCTATTTGAAATTCCCCGATGCTCCCGGTGCAGGGGAGGTTATGGCGAAATTTTTCGAAAATTTAGGGTGTTAGCCAAATTTTTGAAAATTTGAAAATTCTCAGAAACTGAAAAGTTGGAGAATGGAAGCCGAATCGAATGTAGAGCTGAATGATCAAACCACTTTCGACTTTGTTCCTTTTCGGGGACGAAAAGTTTTAAGTGGGGGAGATTGTAATAACCCGGAAATTCTGAACCAGTATAAAATTTTTATTTTTGGCAATTTCAGCGAATTTTGAATATTTAAAATAGATTATTTTAAATAAAGTCAACGAGAAATTTATTTTGAATATAATTAGAACGTATATATTATATACGTCGTCGTTAGAATATAAATATTTATTTATATTTATAAATAGAATTGAAAATGGCGCGGTAGTTCTATAATTCGATTTCAAACTTCAATTGGATGTACCGGGTGCAAAACAATCTGGATTTTAGTGAAACCAAAAACATTAGGATCTAATTGATGATATCTTTCCAACGAATCCGACTAATCAAAATTTCATAGCGGTAATCAAAAGATATGTCCAGTTGAAAATTCTGAATAGTCGCTATGAAATTCAGGCCCTTAAAAATGGAAATTTTGCAAACAACCTCGGATTTCGACGAAACCACTTTTGTTGGGTCCGTGAAGTTAAATTATTGCTAGATTCCAAATTTCATAATTTTTCGAATCAATATGTGAGCGTGGCGAAGGAAAACCCGTTTGACCAGTTTTAGTTGATTTTAATCGACTGGAAATTGGCCATTTTTCAAACGGTCTCAGAATTCGACGAAACTAGTTTTGTTAGGACCGTACCGTCAATACGAAGCTAAAAAATATTTTTCTGGAATTTTTCTAGTTAGTATGTGACCCCGGTAGATTGAAATGCGCGTTTAAATTCATATATAACTTTATATGTACATTTTAAAGGAAACTGATCGAAACGATCAAATTAGCTTACGATACATATCCCATTGTGTTAGGAATGGGGGTATTTAGCTATGGATGACAGGCGGTGGGCCTCGTTTCGAGGTAAAAATAAAAAGTTGCTTTTTGAAAAAAAAAATGAATTAAAAATAAAATATATATTTTCAGAAACCCCCCCTTCTTCATTTCGATTTCAGATAGAAAAAAAAAACCCCCCGATCCAATCGCCCGCCCACCCATCGACTGACGCCATCGCCACCACCGCGCCTTCCCCGACGCCATCACCTCACCTCCGTCGACCCCCCTCCTCTCCGTTCTGCCACCTCGCTTGAAACCCCCAAATCGCACAGAAACCCCCCCGAAACCCTAACGCAACCGCACCAAGCCCCGCCACCACCGTTCGCCCTCCCCCTCCTTCGCCAGAGCGATGGCGCACACCCCCCGCTCTGCTTCGACTGGACCCGCAACACCCTGGCCCACTGCGCCTGCTGCCGAACTTCACCGCCTCCTCCCGTGAAGCCACCACGTCTCCAGCCAACAAAACTCTAGTTTTTAATGTAAGTTTCTCCGGTTTTATTTATTTAGTTTATTTTATATTAAGGCTAGGAAAAACCGATATTTTAGTAATGATACAAACTGATTTTTATTAGTAGATAAAACTGAAAAAAAATGATTTTTATTATAGTAGAGTAATAAAAATGTGATTTTTATATTTTTAAAGTATTAAAAATATAGTCTTTACTATATAGATGATATAAAAATGTAATTTTTACCTTATAGGAATATTAAAAATATCATCTTTATATAGGTAGCAAAATAAAAATGTGATTTTTATATATTGAACTTCGAAATAAAAATGTGATTTTTATATATTGAACTTCGAAATAAAAAATGTGATTTTTATATATTGAACTTCGAAATAAAAATGTGATTTTTATATATTGAACTTCGAAATAAAAATATGATTTTTATATATTGAACATCGAAATAAAAATATGATTTTTATATATTGAACTTCGGAATAAAAATTCAAATTTTATATATGGAATAGCGAAGTAAAAATTCAATTTTTATATATGGAATAGCGAAGTAAAAATTCGATTTTTATATATGTAGTGGCTACGGGCAACGAAGATGACAAAAAGGCGAGGACGACGAAGACTTCTGCAAAAGAAGAGTCGAGATGGTTGGATAGCTTTCGGTGAGAATTTCTCACCTTTCAATTTCTTTTTCTAGTTATATATATATATACTAGGATGCAAACGGTGCTTAGTAGCACCCGACACAATCATCCACAGACCATGGACTTGTTTGTTTGATTGCAAAAATAAGTTAGATTATTTGATTGAAATTGAATTGTTTGGTGAGATGAATGGATTTGATTGATGTGTGAATGGCGTGGGCCTTCACTAGACCGGGGACAAGGCTAGGCCTTGTCCCGTTTCTAGTATCGTGCCGTTATGCCACCGAAATTTTCTAAAATATGTTAGAAAAATAAAAATATCATTTTATTTGATTAATGAGCTAAATAGAAATTCATATGTTAAAATAAAATGTTTTATCGTTAAAAATATAATTTTTAACGTGAATATGAATATAGTGAATGTGAATAAATAAATATTCATTTACAAACCAGACGGTTTGTTTATGTACACCTATTTGAATGACATTGATTGGGACGATAAATTTTACACATCGCCCAACTGCACAAATAAAACCCGTGTTTGATTGTTTGAAACCCCACACGGGTGTTGGGATGAAATATGAAGTTCACTCATCCTGATTGATTAATTATGTCGATCGATTGATTGACAGGCTGTTATAAGCGTTAGATATCTATATTTGATGCTTATACTGTGTAGTGCACTTTGGTTGATGGTTGATTATTTTTCAATGCTATTATATACATGTGTTGTATGAAAATCCATATAATTAACGTTATATGGTGATTGATTGGGCCTCATTCCAATTTAGAAGATAAAGAATATTATAAAATAAAGGTTCATGTGTTGACTGTACTCATTTGTGAGATTAGTCATGTGTTGAACGAAATATTTTTATAATAAAATTTACATCTTTATCAATATAAAATAAAGGTTCATGTGTTGACTGTACTCATTCGTGAGATTAGTCATGTGTTGAACGAAATATTTTTATAATAAAATTTACATCTTTATCAATATAAAATAAAGGTTCATGTGTTGACTGTACTCATTTGTGAGATTAGTCATGTGTTGAACGAAATATTTTTATAATAAAATTTACATCTTCATCAATATAAAATAAAGGTTCATGTGTTGACTGTACTCATTCGTGAGATTAGTCATGTGTTGAACGAAATATTTTTATAATAAAATTTACATCTTTATCAATATAAAATAAAGGTTCATGTGTTGACTGTACTCATTTGTGAGATTAGTCATGTGTTGAACGAAATATTTTTATAATAAAATTTACATCTTTATCAATATAAAATAAAGGTTCATGTGTTGACTGTACTCATTCGTGAGATTAGTCATGTGTTGAACGAAATATTTTTATAATAAAATTTACATCTTTATCAATATAAAATAAAGGTTCATGTGTTGACTGTACTCATTCGTGAGATTAGTCATGTGTTGAACGAAATAATTTAACAAAAATAGTCACACGTGGACGGTACTCATTCATTGAGATTAGTCGTGTGTTGACAAATAGAAATATTTGAAATAGAATATTTGAAAATAGAAATATTTGAAATAGAATATTTGAAAATAGAAATATATGAAGCCGTGTTGATTAGATTGACGCCATTTTGACGTGAACGATATTTATATCAATTTTATTTCGAAATGAATTGAATATAAAACGATTTCGAAATGAATTGAATATATAACGATTTCGAAATGAATTGAATATAAAACGATTTCGAAATGAATTGAATATATAACGATTTCGAAATGAATTGAATATATAATGATTTCGAAATGAATTGAATATATAACGATTTCGAAATGAATTGAATATATAACGATTTCGAAATGAATTGAATATATAACGATTTCGAAATGAATTGAATATAAAACGATTTCGAAATGAATTGAATATATAACGATTTCGAAATGAATTGAATATAAAACGATTTCGAAATGAATTGAATATATAACGATTTCGAAATGAATTGAATAATAACGATTTCGAAATGAATTGAATATAAAACGATTTCGAAATGAATTGAATATATAACGATTTCGAAATGAATTGAATATATAACGATTTCGAAATGAATTGAATATATAACGATTTCGAAATGAATTGAATATATAACGATTTCGAAATGAATTGAATATATAACGATTTCGAAATGAATTGAATATAAAACGATTTCGAAATGAATATAAAACGATTTCGAAATGAATTGAATATATAACGATTTCGAAATGAATTGAATAGAAAACCAAATTGAATTGAAAATGAATTCAAATTGAATAGAAAGCGAATTGAAATGAATTCAAATTGAATTGAAATTTGAATTGAATAGAAATGAATTTTAAATGAACTTATAAAGAAAAATTCAATTTTTCTTTGAATTGAAATGGGGGTTGAAATCGTTTTTGAAATGAATTCAAAACTATTTATAAAATTCGTTTTTAATTAGAAATCGACGAAATACGTATTATATATATTATATATATAATATAATGGCCTGAATAGAACGTGCCGCGCCGCGGTAGTTCGTGAATTTCGACCATTTATTTCAAACGGACATTACGGGAGATCCGACCGTCGGATTCTCCTAAAACCGGAACCGTTGGGTTCGTATCGAAAAGAGCTTTCTAACGAATATTAGAAATTCAAAATCTAACGGTTGGATTTGGAGATACGTCCAAATCAAATTCGAAAAAGGTCGCTGTAAGTGCAGTTCGATGGCCGTTGATGGAAATCGACTGTACGGTCCTTGATGAAATTATTAAAAATAGTAATAAATTGTGTAAAATCATAAGAAATGATTTGGGAAAGATTGGGGTGAAAAACTCCATATTTGAAAAGATAAAAATAGATTTTTATCGAAATGAACTAGTTTGAACTCAATTTAAAACCCGGGTTTTTATTTTTAAATAAATAAATTAGATTTAAAAAGGGGTTTTAAATAACCGGAATTTCTAATATATTTGATTGAATTTGATTTGGGTTTGTTGTGAACTGTGTTTTAAATAACACCTAGTTCTTTAACCCAGTAAAAGGAGTTCTAACGAATCTGCAATTAGGTTGAAATGTGAATCTATAATCTAAATTATCAAATTTAGAAATGAGCGGGAATGGAGTATTACCAGTTTTGCTCCAAAGCAATAGTTAAATCTTTAATTAGATTTGAACGTGAAATGGTAATTAATTTTACCGATAACACCACGGTGTTAGATATGGAGTATTACCAGTTTTGCTTCATAGGATGAATAGGTTGGGATTGGGAAATAAAATAAATAATTACTTCGTTGTGGTTCGCTAATCTCGACTAGTTGGAAAAACCATAATTTGGTTTTAAATGCCATCCAAAGGAAGATTACAGGATAAATTTGAAAGGATTTATCTTGGATAAAATTAATGGGAACTTTTCCCTAAGAATGGGGAATTTAGAAACTAGCTGTAGGTTGGCTAAGAAGAATGGTTTCCTGGGTATTGATCTGATGTTGGTTTCGGCCTTCGGGATTAATGTTTGGGAAATTGTTCTCTTGCTAATTTGCGGTTAGTGACTAATGAATTGGAATGAGGCGTATGTTGTGTTTGTGTAACATTTGTTTTTAATATACGCGGGTTGTTCGGAAAGTCCGGGTTTACACCCATTCTGAATAACCGATTCGATGATATGTCGAAGATGAAGACGGTGGTCGAAGACCGGAAGTCTTCACATCGTTTGGGTAATTACCGACGATCCTGATTGGGCAGTACACCCTAGAGGATGGAAATAGTTGGTGGTCGTCCAGACGTACCTGGAGATGGATGGATATGCGAGGAAAGTGCCTCCGGTTTCGTTCAGACCCAGAACGGACTTGTAAATGGATTGTGTGTCTGACATTGGATTTTATTCTGTGTTGATTGATTTCTGTTAAATATATATCTGTTTGGCGGCGGAGAATTTATTCTCTTGCTTAACGCCCTTCTCTGAGACGTACGAGCTTAGAGGTTATATATCGATAGATATCAATCGCATAGCATGAATTGCCTGTGTGGCATGCTGAGTTGCATGGATCAAGGCTTCTGTTGAAAAGCAAATTCTTGTGGTTGATGATCAAAGCACGGCCTTTGTGGCGTAGCTTTGTGTATAACGTGAATTCGCGAGCCTCACACCTCGGTATGAGTTAAAAACGGGATACGGACCGTTGGGAGAACACGACGTTTCTTTCTAGCTTTGGTGGTGTCAGTGACTTACCAGCCCTGACATTTACATACTTTTCACCTTTGTGGTTGTTGGAATGAGGCGCCTCGATTATAGGTCTGTAAGGACCGGGAAACGTGTGTTCAGGAATAAATAATCCTCTAACGTAAGTGAGGACCGGCCCAACCGATCCAGGGTTGCCCAGAGTGCGTAACCCGGGGACATTTGCTAGAGTGTCTCGAACGCGGAGAGGAGCTAGCCCCTTGCCTCGACTCATGACGGAATCCAATTTCCAATATGTGTAATTCGGCTTTAATTGTAGAACTAGTAGGGCGACATAGTAGATGGTAGCTATGCCGCCTATGATTTATATTTATGATTGAAATGTTTTGACACTATACACTTATTATAGTATCAAATGATTTGTTTTAAACGTATCAAACATGCTTTGGCTGTTATAAGGGAAAACCCTATCCCCCGGCTTGCGTTGCATTGTGTGATAGGACCTGGGTCTTATAACAGCTTCATTTTCTTTATTTAGCATTGCGCTGTTGTTTTATGCACTAGTATTCTTGGGAGGAAACCCGTTCCGTGTTATACCGCGTGGTCCCTTGATTTACTTAACTTTGAAAATAAAGATTAATAACTGTTTTAGTTCTCACACCAGTCACATGACTGACCTGGAGTTTATTGTTTTAACCTAAACTCTGGGTGCCCCTATTTTCCGCACGGGCAGCTAGTAGTTTTGGTTTTGCAGATTTATATTCACAGGATCCTGGTTTACAGCTGGAATGATATCCGGAAAGCTCTGTATCCGTATATCACCTTCAGTTGTGCTTTGTATTATTTTCCGCTGCTATGTAATTATTGTAATCTCTGATATTTATCGAATGTAATTTATTCATTTATACTCTGTATATTCTTGTATCTGATGGAATTGTTGTAATAACAATGAAATGTTCTCACGTCTGCGTTCTGTTTTGTCCTGTTCTCAAACGATCAGGGGTTTCGAACGGTCTAGATCGGTTTAATGACTGATTCGGATCGAGCGAAATTCCCGGCCGTCACAAGGTTATTTTTGGCATCTCTAAATATATGTGAAAACCAAATTCAGTTTATCAAAATGTACATGATCCAATATATCCTGAAGGTGATTTAATTATTTATGTTTTATGATCAATTACTACTGTTTATCATGGTACATATTCTTTTTAATCGATGACAAAGGGGGAGAAAGATTATATGAAATATATATGTAGTAAATGCAAACATTTTGTTGCAGGAAAGCAAATGGTAAGTATTTTTATATTTGCACTAACAAAATGTTGCAGAGAAGTTTTTTATTCAGGGGGAGATAAATATATGCAAGCATACATTCAGGCAGAGAAAGTAAATAATTCTATACAAGTGCAAGAGGTTGTCATCAATCAAAAAGGAGGGAGAATGTTGATTCATTAGTTTTTGATTCACGACAGTGGAAATGAAGATCAATTGAAAAGTTAGTTAATATATATGTCTGTGTTTTATGTGTGTTAGAATATGTTAAAATCTATCCTAATTTATCACAACGCAAACACACAAATGCACGAAATTTAAGTGTGTGTGTATATATATATATACAAATAGCTGAAAATTAGCCATTACCAGGGTTTATACCCTAGACCAGTCGACTGGTCCAAAATCTACCAGTCGACTGGTAAGGGTATAAAACTCTAGTAACGGCTATTTTCTGCCATATTTCAAAAATATACAATTTTCATTTTTGACCAGTTGACTAGTGATTTTTATACCAGTCAACTGACCTGACAATAATAGCCCTATTTCTGAAGGGTCACTTTCTTTCATAAAGAGTTCTCTTTTGATTTCTAAAGGAAATGGTTGCTTCTTTTCAATAAAACTCTTCATGAACATTGATTACTTTTCAACCACTATAAATACATCACAAATTTGTTTATCAAATCACCGAAATCACCAATTCTTACTGATTCTATTCTATTTCTTGATCAATATTTCTAAGCACACTTGAATTCTAAAAAGCTCTCAAATATTCAAATTACTTATCGAATCTTTGAATTTATTTCAAATCTCTTGATTTAATAAGTGATATACTTCCTTTAGTCTTCATATACACGTTATACACTTGAGGATAAGATTATAGGAAGGGTGTACTCAATCGTTTGCTATTCAGTGTTGTTCAAGAACACAATCAGAAGTTAAACACTTGATAATTGTTAAAGTCCTGTGTTGGTGTTCATCCGAGAAATCCTTGTTGGGGCTCAGATTGTTGTGAACCTGTTCCTCCGGGTGAAGAGAGGGCGTTGATAGTAGAATTCCAGAAGAAGTCTGGGACTGGACATAGGATGGGAAATCCAAACCAGTATAAAATTCGTTGTAATAACCCGAAAATCTGGGCTAGTTTAAAATTTTTATTTCGGCAATTTTAGTGAATTTTGAACATGTAAAATGAATTATTTTAAATAATATCGACGAGAAATTTATTTTGAATAGAATTCGACGTATATATTTATATACGTCGTCGATAGAATATAAATAATTATATATAATTATAAATAGAATTGAAAATGGCGTGGTAGTTCGATAATTCGATTTCAAACTTCAATTGAATGTACCGGGTGCAAAACAATCCGGATTTTAGTGAAACCAAAAACATTAGGATCTAATTGATGATATCTTTCCAACGAATCCGAAAAATCAAAATTTCATAGCGGGAATCAAAAGATATGTCCAGTTGAAAATTCTGAATAGTCGCTATGGAATTCAGGCCCTTAAAATAGACATTTTGCAAACGACCTCGGATTTCGACGAAACCACTTTTGTTGGATCCGTGATGTCAAATTATTGCTGGATTCCAAATTTCATAATTTTTCGAATCAATATGTGAGCGTGGCAAAGGAAAACGCGTTTGACCATTGAAGTTGAATTTAATCGACTGGAAAATGGCCATTTTTCTAACGGTCTCGGAATTCGACGAAATTAGTTTTGTTAGGACCGTATCGTCAATACGAAGCTAGAAAATATTTTTATGGGATTTTTAGAGTTAGTATGTGACCCCGGTAAATTGAAATGTACGTTTAAAATTCAATATAGTGATTTAAATGTAAATTCAATGGAAACTGATTCAAATGATCAAATCAGCCTGCGATACATATCCCATTGTGTCCGGAATAAGGGTAAAACGCTATGGACGACAGGCGGTGGGCCTCGAATAGAGGTCGTATGTAAAAGTCAACTTTTTGAATTTTAAATTAATAAAGAATTAATTAATTTCTCTCTCTCCTTCCCTTTATCATTGCTCAGGCCCCCCCCCCCCCGATTCAAAACCCTTTCAGGAGAAAAAAATAAAAAAAAAATAAACGACGGAGGCGGAATCCGTCTGCCATCGCGCCCCTAGGCGGCGCCGACCACCGCCGATCTCCCCCCCCCCCCATCGCTGCCGCTCGCGCCTGCACCCCCCCCTCGATCTCCACCTCGAAGCCAGCGCGAAACCCTCCCCAAACCCGCACGCGTTCCCCTCCTCCGACCTCGCCCTCCGCCTGCGCCACCTCAGCGCGCCACCCCACACACCTAAAGCCGCCTCCGACGTACGGTCAACCCCTCTCCCTACCGTTCGCACAACAGAACCCCTCACTCTCGCTGGAAAACAAAGTAAGTTTTAATTTAGGTTTTCTATTCATTTTTAATATTTAAAATCAGTTTTAAAAACAGTTTAAAAATATTTAGAAAATATAGTCGTGGTTTTGAAAATATAGTCGTTGTTTCGAAAATGTAGAGGTCATTGTTATGAGAATATAGGATTAACATCGTAGTAAAAATATGATTTTTATATTTTTAAAGAATTAAAAATATGATCTTTATATTTTTAAAGTATTAAAAATATAATCTTTACTATATAGAAGATGTAAAAATATGATTTTTATATTTTTAAAGAATTAAAAATATAATTTTTACATGTTAGGAATATTAAAAATATCATCTTTTTATAGGTAGCAAAATAAAATGTGATTTCTATAGGGATGAAATCGTAAAGGTACGATATTTTTAAAAGTGAAGAGACGATATTTTTAAAAGTGAAGAGACGATATTTTTAAAAGTGAAAAGACGATATTTTTAAAAGTGAAAAGACGATATTTTTAAAAGTGAAAAGACGATATTTTTAAAAGTGAAAAGACGATATTTTTAAAAGTGAAGAGACGATATTTTTAAAAGTGAAAAGACGATATTTTTAAAAGTGAAGAGACGATATTTTTAAAAGTGAAAAGACGATATTTTTAAAAGTGAAAAGACGATATTTTAAATATAGTAAAGGCGAAAACTTTATTTATATAAAGGCGAAAACTTTATTTATATAAAGGCGAAAACTTTATTTTTATAAAGGCGAAATCAATATTGTTGAAATGGAATTTTTATCTATATGACACTAAAGTAGAAATTCGATTTTTTAATGTTGAATAGCATAGTAAAAATTCGATTTTTAAATATATGAAGTGATTATAAAAATATGATTTTTATATTGAAGAGTGAATAAAAATGTGATTTTTATTTTAAAGACATCAAAATATAAAAATGTGATTTTTATATATATAGTGACTATGGGCAACGAAGATGGCGAAGATGGGATAACGATGAAGATTTCTATAAAAGAAGAGTCAAGATGATTGGATAGCTATCGGTGAGAACTTCTCACCTTTCAATTTCTTTTTCTAGTTATATATATATACTAGGATGCAGACGGTGCTTAGTAGCACCCGACACCCGTCATCCACAGACCATGGATGGCTTGTTTGTTAAATTGTTTGGTTGTGTAGTTGGTTAGTCTAATTGATTGAAATTTGAATTGTTTGGTGAATTGAAATTGATTTGATTGATGTGTGAATGGCGTGGGCCTTCACTAGACCGGGGATAAGGCTAGGCCTCGTCCCGTTTCTAGTATCGTGCCGTTATGCCGCCGAAATTTTCTAAAATATGTTAGAAAAATAAAAATATCATTTTATTGAGCAAATGAACCGAATAGAATATTCATAGGTTGAATAAAATGTTTTATCGTTAAGAATATAATTTTTAACGTGAAAGTAAATAAATGAATATTTATAAACAAATCGGCCGATTTGTTTATATACACTGATTTGACTGATATCGATTGGGTCGATAAATTTTACACGTCGCCCAACTGCACAAATAAAATCTGTGTTTGATTGTTTGAAACCCCACACGGGTGTTGGGATGAAATTTGAAGTTCACTCATCCTGATTGATTAAATATGTCGATCGATTGATTGACAGGCTGTTATAAGCGTTAGATATCTATATTTGATGCTTATACAGTGTGGTGCACTTTGGATGATGGTTGATTGTTTATTATTGCTATTATATACATGTGTTGTATAGAATCCGTATAATTAACATTATATGGTGATTGATTGGGCCTCATTCCAATCGGGAAAATAATAAATATTATAAAAGAAAATTCATGTGTTGAATATAAAAATAGTCATGTGTTGACGATGTTCATGTGTTGAGTGAAATATTTTATACAATGAAATTTACATCTTTATCATATTTAAAATTAGAACTACTTTACGGTTGAAGTCTAATTGAAAATCAAACGATAGATACCATAGTTTTATAAAATATTTTACCTAACAAAAATAGTGATGTGTTGACAGTACTCATGTGTTGAGATTAGTCGTGTGTTGAAAGCAATATAGATTCATGTGTTGAATGGGATAAATATTCATTTGTTGGATAGAATAAAGGAGTTTTGAAAAATATAAAGCCGAGTAGATTAGAGATGCGTTATTTCGACGTGAACGATATTTATATCGATTTTATTCGAATCGAAATGAAATGAATTGAAAACGATTTCGAAATGAAATGAATTGAAAACGATTTCGAAATAAATTGAAAACGAATTCAAATTGAATTAAAAGCGAATTGGAATGAATTCAAATTGAATTGAAACTCGAATTGAATAGAAATGAATTTTAAAACGGATTTATAAAGAAGAATTCCATTTTGGCTTTGAATTGAAATGGAAGTGGAAATAGATTTTGAAACGAATTTTAAAACTATTTATATAATTCGTTTTAAATAGAAATCGACGAAATATATATTATATATATTATATATATAATATAATGGCCTGAATAGAACGCGCCGCGCCGCGGCAGTTTGTGAATTTCGACCATTTATTTCAAACGGACGTTGCGGGAGATCCGACCGTCGGATTCTCCTAAAACCGGAACCTTGGGTTCGTATCGAAAAGAGCTTTCCAATGAATATTAGAAATTTGAAATCTAACGGTTGGATTTGGAATTATGTCCAAATCAAATTTGAAAAAGGTCGCTGTAAGTGCAGTTCGATAGCCGTTGATGGAAATCGACTGTACGGGCCTTGATAAAATTATTAAAAATATCTATAATTTGTGTAAAATCATAAGAAATGATTTGGGAAAAATTGGGCTGAAGAATTCCACATTTGAAAGGATAAAAATAGATTTTTATCGAAATGAACTAGTTTTGAACTAGAATTAAAATCAATTTATTTTTGAAATAAATAAATTGAATTTGAAAGTGATTTTGAAAATAATCGATATTTCCAATACGTGGATTGGACTGGAGTTGAATCGAAATTATCTTCGGGATATTTCGATGTTGGGTTTCGTGACTATACAATATTGTTATGGGGATTTGAAAGATATATTCATATCGTTATTTCCAATACGATATTTGTTGGTTTCAGAATTTGATATTGAATATAAGCCGATATATTTTCTATTCAGAGCCTTGTATTTAATATAAAATGTGATTTGGGTTTATCGTGAATCGTGTTTTAGATGACATTGGTTCTTTACCCCAGTTAAAGGCAAGATGTTGATTTTTGAAAAGATTAAAACTAAGTGGAGTTTTAATGAATCTTTAATTAGATTAAAATGTGAATTGATAATTTAAATTATAAAACCTGAAAAGTGATCGAGAGTGGAGTATCACCAGTTTTGCTCAAAAGCGATAGTTAAATCTTTAATTAGATTTGAACGTGAAATGGTAATTAATTTTACGGATAACACCGTGGTGTTAGATATGGAGTATTACCAGTTTTTCTCCATGGGATATATAGGTTGGGATTGGGAAATAAACTAAATAATTACTTCGGTGTGGTTCGTTAATCCCGACTAGTTTGAAATGATATCCAAAGGAAGATTAAAGAATAAATTTAGAAGAATTTATCTTTGATAAAATTAATGGGAACCTTTCCCTAAGAATGTGATTTTGTGAATAAAAGAATATTCTGAATTGGAATGAGGCGTTCATTGTGCTTGTGTAACATTTGTTAATTATATACGTGGGTTATTAAGAAAGGCCGGGTTATACCCATTCTGAATAACCGATTCGACGAGATGTCGAAGATGAAGACGGTGGTTGAAGACCTGAAGTCTTCACATCGTTTGGGTGATTACTGATGATCTTGATTGGGCTGTACACCCGAGATGAGGGAATCAGTTGGTGATCGTCCAGACGTACTTGGAGATGGATGGATATGCGAGGAAAGTGCCTCCGGTTTCGTTCAGACCCAGAACGAACTTGTAAATGGATTGTGTGTCTGACATTGGATTTTATTCTGTGTTGATTGATCTCTATTAAATATACATCTGTTTGGCGGCGGAGAATTTATTCTCTTGCTTAACGCCCTTCTCTGAGACGTACGAGCTCAGAGGTTGTATATTGATGGACATCAGTCGCATGGAGTGAATTGCCAATGTGGCACGCGTAAGTGGCAATTGATCAAGGCTTCTGTTGAAAAGCAAAGTCTTGTGGTTGATGATCAAAGCACGGCCTGTGTGGCGTAGCTTTGTGTATAACGTGAATTCGCGAGCCTCACACCTCGGTATGAGTCAAAAACGGGATAGTGACTGCAGGGAGAGCACGACGTTTCTTTCTAGCTAGGGTGGTGTCAGTGACCTACCAGCCCTGACATTTATATACTTTTCACCTGTGTGGTTGTTGGATATGAGGCGCCTCGGATATAGGTCTGTAAGGACCGGGAAACGTGTGTTCAGGAATAACTAATCCTCAAAAGTAAGAGAGGACCGGCCCTGAAGATCCAAGGATCATAGTGGGGTCCTGAGGCATTTGCTAGAGTGTCTCGAACGCGGAGAGGAGCTTGCCCCTTGCCTCGACTCATGATGGAATCCAATTTCCAATACGTGTATTGCGGTTTTAATTGTAGAACTAGTATGGCGACATGATATATGGTACCCATGCCGTCTTTGATTGATATTTATGATTGAAATTGTTTTTACACTATACACTTATAATAGTATCAAATAACGTGTTTTAAACGTATCAAGCATGCTTTGGCTGTTATAAGGGAAAACCCTATCCTCCGGCTTGCGTTGCATTGTGTGATGGGACCTGGGTCTTATAACAGCTTCATTTTTCTTTATTTAGCATTGCGCTGTTTGTTCTATGCACTGGTATTCTTGGGAGGAAACCCGTTCCGTGTTATACGGCGTGGTCCCTTGATTTACCAAACTTTAAAACCAATATTAATAACTGTTTTAGTTCTCACACCAGTCACATGACTGACCTGGAGTTTATTGTTTTAACCTAAACTCTGGGTGCCCCTATTTTCCGCACGGGCAGCTAGTAGTTTTGGTTTTGCAGATTTATATTCACAGGGTCTTGATTTACAGTTGGAACGATGCTCGGAAAGCTCTGTATCCGTGTATCACTTTCAGTTGTATTTTGTATTATTTTCCGCTGCTATGTAATTTATTGTAATCTCTTATATTTATCGAATGTAATTTATTCATTTATACTCTGTATATTCTTGCATCTAATGGAATTGTTGTAATAACAATGAAATGTTCTTCTGTTTGCGTTCTATTTTGTCTTGTCCTCAATTCTATCCGTGCTTTCCTTCACGGGGAAGTTCGGGTCGTCTCATTCGTGGTGTCACTTTACTTACTACATTTACTTATCTGTGATATCTTTTATTGTTTAATATTTATTTGCATAAATATTGTATTATATAAGTTAGTTTATCATATCTATGTGAAAACCCGTAACTTCCCCGTAAAGGAAAGCGTCGGATAGTTCGAGAACAAGCCACAACAGAACGCATATAAAAGAACATTTCATTGTTATTATACAACAATGCACCGGATACAAGAATATACAGAGTATAAATGAATATTACACAGAAATATCAGAGATTTAAATTACATTTAAATACATAGCAGCGGAAAATAATACAATACACAACTAGAGGAGATATACGGATACAAAGCTTTCCGGATATCGTTCCAGCTGTAAACCAGGATCCTGTGAATATAAATCTGCAAAACCAAAACTACTAGCTGCCCGTGTCAAAAATAGGGCACCCAGAGTTTAGGTTAAAACAATAAACTCCAGGTCAGTCATGGGACTGGTGTGAGAACTAAAACAGTTAATCTTTATTTTAAAGTTAGGTAAATCAAGGGACCACGCCGTATAACACGGAACGGGTTTCCTCCCAAGAATACCAGTGCATAAAACAAACAGCGCAATGCTAAATAAAGAAAATGAAGCTGTTATAAGACCCAGGTCCTATCACATAATGCAACGCAAGCCGGGGGATAGGGTTTTCCCTTATAACAGCCAAGAATGCTTGATACGTTTTAAAAACAAATCATTTGATACTATCATAAGTGCATAGTGTATAAAACAACTTCAAATCATAAGTATCAATCATAGGCGGCATGGGTACCATATATCATGTCGCCATATATAGGTTTACAATTAAAACCGCAAATGTCACGTATTTGGAAATTGGATTTCCATCTATGAACCGAGGCAAAAGATAGTCCTCAACCGATTCGAGACAATCTAGCCTACCATGTCTCAGGATCAGAGCTCGAGTGACCCTAGGAGCGACAGGGCCGGTCCACCGATGTGGATTAAAATGCCTGAACACTACGTTTCCCCGCCCTTTGGGGCGCAAATGAGCCATCAAATGACTCCATCGGTTCGAGAACGACCGATCAATCCGAGGCGCCTCGCAACAGCAACAACCACATAAGTCAAACTCGTCAGGGCGTGTAAAACCACTGACGCCACTTTTAGCTAGAAAGAAACGCAAGTCCTCCCTGAGGTCCGTCTCCCGTTTTTGGTTCATACCGGGTGTGATACTCGCGAAGTAAAACGTTACACAAAGCTACGCCACAAAGGCCGTGCTTTGATCATCACCACAAGACTTTGCTTTTCAACAGAAGCCTCGATCAATTGCCACTTAGGCATGCCACACAGGCAATTCACTCCATGCGTTTGATATCCATCAATATATAACCCCTGAGCTCGTACGTCTCAGAGAAGGGCGTTAAGCAAGAGAATAAATTCTCCGCCGCCAAGCAGATATATATTTAATAGAGATCAATCACACGGACTAAAATCCAATGTCAGACACACAGTCCATTTACAAGTCCGTTCTGGGTCTGAACGAAACCGGAGGCACCTAGTACCCCGCATATCCATCGATCTCCAAGTACGTCTGGACGATCACCAACCGTTTCCATCTTCTTGGGTGTACAGCCCAATCAAGATCATCAGCAATCACCCAAACGACGTGAAGAACTCCGGTCTTCGACCATCGTCTTCATCTTCGACTTATCGTCGTATCAGTTATCCAGAATGGGATAAACCCGGTCTTTCCGAATAACTCGCGTATATTTTAAATAAGTGTTACACAAACACAACATACGCCTCATTCCAACTCATCAGTCACTAACCGTAAATTAATCAAGAGAATAATTTCCCAAATATAAACCCCGAAGGCCGAAACCAACATCAGATCAATATCCAGAAAACCATTCTGCTTGGCTAACCGACAGTTAGTTTCTAAATTTCACATTCATAGGGAAAGGTTCCCATAAATTTTATCAAAGATAAATTCCTTGAATTTATTCTTTAATCTACTTTTGAATTTTGATTCAACTAGTCGGGATTAACGAAACTTACCGAAGTAATCATTTGTTTTAATTTCCCAATCCCAACCTATTCATCCCATGAAGTAAAACTGGTAATACTTCATAACTAACACCACGGTGTTATTGGTAAATTCAATTACTATTTCACGTTCAAATCTAATTAAAGATTTAACTATCGCCTGGAGCAAAACTGGTGATACTCCATTTTCGATCATTTCAATCTAATTAAAGATTCATTAAAACTCCACTTAGTTTTAATCTTCGACTGGGTTAAAGAATCAGTGTCATTTAAAACACGGTTCACGATAAACCCAAAATCACATTCATTAATTATCGGGTTAAAGAACAAGTGTTATTTTAAAACACTGTTCACGATAAACCCAAAAATCATTCCATTAATTATCGGGTTAAAGAACAAGTGTTATTTTAAAACACTGTTCACGATAAACCCAAAAATCATTCCATTAATTATCGGGTTAAAGAACAAGTGTTATTTTAAAACACTGTTCACGATAAACCCAAAAATCAATACCAATTCAATTCCAATTAAATATCATTTAATTGGTACACTTCATTAAATCTAAATAAAAAGATTTAATCTTTTCTCAACTGGGTTCAAGAACAGTGTTAGTGAAGACACCATTCACGACAAACCCAAATCACATTTGATATTCAATATAAGGTTCTGAATAGAAAATATATCGGCTTATATTCAATATCAAATTCTACGACTAACAAATGTCGTATTGGAAATAACGATATAAATATATATCTTTCAAATTTCCATAACAACATCTGTATAATCACGAATTCCAACATCGAAATATTCCGAAGACAATTTCGATTCAAATCCACTCCAATGCAATCATTGGAAATTTTGGTTATTTTTAAAACCCTTTTCAAATTCAATTTATTTATTTAAAAATAAATAGAATTATAATCCTAGTTCAAAACTAGTTCATTTCGATAAAAGTCTATTTTTATCTTTTCAAATATGGAGTTTTTCATCCCAAATCTTAACAAATCATTTCTTATGATTTTACACAAATTATTACTATTTTTAATAATTTTATCAAGGTCCGTACAGTCGATTTCCAACAATGGCCGTCGAACTGCACTTACAGCGACCTTTTTCAAATTTGATTTGGACGTAACTCCAAATCCAACCGTTAGATTTTGAATTTCTAATATTCGTTAGAAAGCTCTTTTCGATACGAACCTAACGGTTCTGGTTTTAGGAGAATTCGACGGTCGGATCTCCCGTAATGTCCGTTTGAAATAAGTGGTCGAAATTCGCGAACTGCCGCGGCGCGGCGCGTTCTATTCAGGCCATTATATTATATATATAATATATATAATATATATTTCGTCGATTTCCATTTAAAACGAATTATATAAATAGTTTTAAAATTCGTTTCAAAAGCAATTTCAACTTCCATTTCAATTCAAATCAAAATTGAATTCTTCTTTATAAATTCGTTTTAAAATTCATTTCCATTCAATTCAAATTTCAATTCAATTTGAATTCATTTCAATTCGTTTTCAATTCAATTTATTTCGAAATCGTTTTCAATTCAATTCATTTCGAAATCGTTTTCAATTCAATTCATTTCGAAATCGTTTTCAATTCAATTCATTTCGAAATCGTTTTCAATTCAATTCATTTCGAAATCGTTTTCAATTCAATTCATTTCGAAATCGTTATATATTCAATTCATTTCGAAATCGTTATATATTCAATTCATTTCGAAATCGTTATATATTCAATTCATTTCGAAATCGTTATATATTCAATTCATTTCGAAATCGTTATATATTCAATTCATTTCGAAATCGTTATATATTCAATTCATTTCGAAATCGTTATGTATTCAATTCATTTCGAAATCGTTATATATTCAATTCATTTCGAAATCGTTATATATTCATTTCATTTCGAAATCGTTATATATTCAATTCATTTCGAAATCGTTATATATTCAATTCATTTCGAAATCGTTATATATTCAATTCATTTCGAAATCGTTATATATTCAATTCATTTCGAAATCGTTATATATTCAATTCATTTTGAAATGAATAAAATCGATATAAATATCGTTCACGTCAAAATGGCGTCAATCTAATCAACACGGCTTCATAAATTTCTATTTTCAAATATTCTATTTCAAATATTTCTTTTTCAAAATAGTTGTTATTATCAAAATATTTCGTTCAACACATGACCAATCTCAATGGATGAGTACTGTCAACACATGAACCTTTATTTTATATTGATAAAGATGTAAATTTTATTACTAAAATATTTCGTTCAACACATGACCAATCTCAATGGATGAGTACTGTCAACACATGAACTTTTATTTTATATCGATAAAGATGTAAATTTTATTACTAAAATATTTCGTTCAACACATGACCAATCTCAATGGATGAGTACTGTCAACACATGAACTTTTATTTTATAATATTCTTCATTTTTCAAATTGGAATGAGGCCCAATCAATTACCATATAAAGTTAATTATATGGATTTTCATGCATTACACACATATAATAGCATTGAAAAATAATCAACCATCAACCAAAGTGCACTACACTGTATAAGCATCAAATATAGATATCTAACGCTTATAGCAGCCTGTCAATCAATCGATCGACATATTTAATCAATCAGGATGAGTGAACTTCAAATTTCATCCCAACACCCGTGTGGGGTTTCAAACAATCAAACGCATATTTTATTTGTGCAGTTGGGCGATGTGTAAAATTTATCGACTCAATCAACGTCCTTCAAATAGGTGTACATAAACAAACCGTCTGGTTTGTAAATGAATATTTATTTTATTCACTTTCACTATATTCATATTCACGTTGAAAATTATATTTTTAACGATAAAACATTTTATTCCAACATATGAATTTCTATTATTCATTTACACAAATAAAATGATATTTTTATTTTCTAACATATTTTAGAAAATTTCGGCGGCATAACGGCACGATACTAGAAACGGGACGAGGCCTAGCCTTATCCCCGGTCTAGTGAAGGCCCACGCCATTCACACATCAATCAAACCATTCAATTTCACCCAAACAATTCAATTCAATCACATAATCAAACTAATCTATGCAACCAAACAAACAAGTCCATGGTCTGTGGACGATTGTGTCGGGTGCTACTAAGCACCGTCTGCATCCTAGCATATATATATAACTAGAGAAATTAAATTGAAAGGTGAGAAGTTCTCACCAAAAGCTATCCAATACCACGACTCTTCCTTTATAGAAATCTCCGCCTTTTTGTCGCTTTCGCCCGTATTCTCTACATATGTAAAAATCGAATTTTTACTTCGCTATTCAATATATAAAAATCGAATTTTTACTTCAAAGTTCAATATATAAAAATCCCATTTTTATTTCAAAGTTCAACATATAAAAATCCCATTTTTATTTCACTACACATATAAAGGTGATATTTTTAATTCTCTATATGAACAAAAATCATATTTTTACCACTTCTATATAGTAAAGATTATATTTTTAATACTTTAAAGATATAAAAATCATATTTTTATTACTTTAAAAATATAAGAATCATATTTTACTCCTTCTACTTAATAAAATTCCGGCTTTTCTATTTTCAAAATATGATCTTTTCTATTCTAAAAAAGATGTGATCTTTTTCTATTTAAAGTTTAAATCTTTTCCTTTTTAAAAATTCAAATCTTCTTCCCTTTTTAAAATCTTAGAATAAAATAAAATCAGTTTTATTTCTTTACAAAAATCAGTTTTATTTCTTTTAAAAAAAACAGTTTTAACCTATTTTTTAAAAACCAGTTTTTAAATCCAAAAAAAAAGTATTCTTTCTTTTTAAATTATAACCAAAATACAGTTTTTAAATGCTTTTAAAATTGGAATTTCAGAATTGAAAAATAAAAATAAAATAAAGTAAAGTAAGAAAAAAAAACTTACTGTATCGAGGAAAAGGGGGGGGGGGTCTCGCGTCGGTGTCGAGGAAGGCAAGGGGGAGGAGGAAGTAGAAGGCGAGCGGAGCAGGGGGGCTCGGCGCCTCGCGTGGCGGCGCGATTTGAAAAAAAGGGGGGGATGCTCGATTGCCGACCGGAGCTTGGAGGGTGTCGCGGTGGTTTAGGGGGAGGGTGTGGCTTCGAGGTGGCGGCGGTTGGGGGGGCTTCGAACGCGGTGGCGCGCTCCATCGGTGGCGGCGGGTCTCCGTCGCTGCCTCTTCTTTTTTCTTTTTTTTCCCTCTTTATCTGATTTCAATCGAAATGGGGGGGCCTGGGTAGTTAAGGGAAGAAAGGTTTTATTTTTTTATTATTATTTTATTATTTAATTAATTTATTTTCTAAAAAGTTGACTTTTACATACGACCTCTAAACGAGGTCCACCGCCTGTCGTCCATAGCGTTTTACCCCCATTCCGAACACAATGGGATATGTATCGTAGGTTGATTTGATCGTTTGAATCGGTTTCCTTTGAATTTACATTTAAATCACTATATTGAATTTTAAACGTACATTTCAAATTACCGGGGTCACATACGAACTTTAAAAATTCCTGAAAAATATTTTCTAGCTTCGTATTGACGATACGGTCCTAACAAAACTAGTTTCGTCGAATTCTGAGACCGTTAGAAAAATGGCCAATTTCCAGTCGATTAAAATCAACTGAAACTGGTCAAACGCGTTTTCCTTTGCCACGCTCACATATTGATTCGAAAAATTATGAAACTTGAAACCTAGCAATAACTTTACATCCCGGACCCAACAAAACTGGTTTCATCGAAATCCGAGGTCGTTTGCAAAATGTCCATTTTTAAGGGCTTGAATTCCATAGCGACTATTCAGAATTTTCAACCGGACATATCTTTTGATTCCCGCTACGAACTTTTGATTATTCGGATTCGTTGGAAAGATATTATC
The DNA here is from genome assembly GCA_030737875.1 of Allium sativum. Taxonomy (NCBI): domain Eukaryota; kingdom Viridiplantae; phylum Streptophyta; class Magnoliopsida; order Asparagales; family Amaryllidaceae; genus Allium; species Allium sativum. The sequence goes on from CM060926.1 coordinate 45,064,654, forward strand.
AATTAGATTCCATTATTTTTGGTTTCATTAAAATCCGGATTGTTTTGCACCCGGTACATTCAATTGAAGTTTGAAATCGAATTATCGAACTACCGCGCCATTTTCAATTCTATTTATAATTATATATAATTATTTATATTCTAACGACGACGTATATAATATATACATCGAATTCTATTCAAAATAAATTTCTCGTCGATATTATTTAAAATAATTCATTTTAAATATTCAAAATTCGCTATAATTGCCAAAATAAAAATTTTAAACTGGCCCAGAATTTGCGGGTTATTACAATCTCCCCAACTTAAAACTTTTCGTCCCCGAAAAGAAACAAAGTCGAAAGTGGGTTGATTAATCAACTCTACGTTCGATCTGGCTTCCATTCTCCAACTTTTCAGTTTCTGAGAATTTCCAAAAATTTCAAAAATTTGGCTAACACCCTAAATTTTTGAAAAATTTCGCCATAACCTCCCCTGCACCGGGAGCATCGGGGAATTTCAAATAGCTTCCCCGGTCCTTCAGATCTCAAAAAGAAAAAGAAAAAGCCAAGCGGCTAGCCAATAGGCTCATAAAATCATCATCACCCAAACAAAACAGTAAATTATGTTGTAAACATGTACCTATTTGTCGGGCAAACAAATTTTATTCTCTGCTCTAGCCTCCTTGCTATGACCTGTTCAATAATATACATGTATATGCAAGCAGATGCGACCAATTTTCAATACAGTTCAATATTTGATTCAATTAGGCTAAATGGTTCAAAATTAGCAAACAAATGAACAAACAACACAAACATCAATCAATTAGTGGATTAACGTTTCAAATTCATAATTTTGATATATATACTGAAAATCTTGTTTTTGATGCCAATTCACAACAATAAGCCCTATCTAATTTTGGTTCTCACACCAGTCTAATGGAAATATATAGATATCACACCTTCGTCACACGAATATAAATTCTGACGATGAGTACTCAACCATCAGAATCATCTTCGGGCCACTAGAGTATGATTCTATATCTATCCAATATATTAAAACTTCGAATACACGCGGATCAGACGTATACGCAAAATCTTTATATACTGGACTGTCCAACTCAATATAAATAGATAATCAGATACGAATAATTGATTTAAATTTTCAAAACAAAAATTGTTTTCATTTGAAAAATATACTCTTCACACTCGTTCTAGGATACTACTGATCCTATATCTAACGAGTCATTCCCATTGGATATTACTAATCCAATATCTGATGAATTCTTTCGTATGGTCCTAATGTGCCTTGTTCTCTGAGCTTTGTAAACCAAAGCTCTGATACCAACTGTGAAAACCCGTAACTTCCCCGTAAAGGAAAGCGTCGGATAGTTCGAGAACAAGCCACAACAGAACGCATATAAAAGAACATTTCATTGTTATTATACAACAATGCACCAGATACAAGAATATACAGAGTATAAATGAATATTACACAGAAATATCAGAGATTTAAATTACATTTAAATACATAGCAGCGGAAAATAATACAATACACAACTAGAGGAGATATACGGATACAAAGCTTTCCGGATATCGTTCCAGCTGTAAACCAGGATCCTGTGAATATAAATCTGCAAAACCAAAACTACTAGCTGCCCGTGTCAAAAATAGGGCACCCAGAGTTTAGGTTAAAACAATAAACTCCAGGTCAGTCATGGGACTGGTGTGAGAACTAAAACAGTTAATCTTTATTTTAAAGTTAGGTAAATCAAGGGACCACGCCGTATAACACGGAACAGGTTTCCTCCTAAGAATACCAGTGCATAAAACAAACAGCGCAATGCTAAATAAAGAAAATGAAGCTGTTATAAGACCCAGGTCCTATCACATAATGCAACGCAAGCCGGGGGATAGGGTTTTCCCTTATAACAGCCAAGAATGCTTGATACGTTTTAAAAACAAATCATTTGATACTATCATAAGTGCATAGTGTATAAAACAACTTCAAATCATAAGTATCAATCATAGGCGGCATGGGTACCATATATCATGTCGCCATATATAGGTTTACAATTAAAATCGCAAATGTCACGTATTTGGAAATTGGATTTCCATCTATGAACCGAGGCAAAAGATAGTCCTCAACCGATTCGAGACAATCTAGCCTACCATGTCTCAGGATCAGAGCTCGAGTGACCCTAGGAGCGACAGGGCCGGTCCACCGATGTGGATTAAAATGCCTGAACACTACGTTTCCCCACCCTTTGGGGCGCAAATGAGCCATCAAATGACTCCATCGGTTCGAGAACGACCGATCAATCCGAGGCGCCTCGCAACAACAACAACCACATAAGTCAAACTCGTCAGGGCGTGTAAAACCACTGACGCCACTTTTAGCTAGAAAGAAACGCAAGTCCTCCCTGAGGTCCGTCTCCCGTTTTTGGTTCATACCGGGTGTGATACTCGCGAAGTAAAACGTTACACAAAGCTACGCCACAAAGGCCGTGCTTTGATCATCACCACAAGACTTTGCTTTTCAACAGAAGCCTCGATCAATTGCCACTTAGGCATGCCACACAGGCAATTCACTCCATGCGTTTGATATCCATCAATATATAACCCCTGAGCTCGTACGTCTCAGAGAAGGGCGTTAAGCAAGAGAATAAATTCTCCGCCGCCAAGCAGATATATATTTAATAGAGATCAATCACACGGACTAAAATCCAATGTCAGACACACAGTCCATTTACAAGTCCGTTCTGGGTCTGAACGAAACCGGAGGCACCTAGTACCCCGCATATCCATCGATCTCCAAGTACGTCTGGACGATCACCAACCGTTTCCATCTTCTTGGGTGTACAGCCCAATCAAGATCATCAGCAATCACCCAAACGACGTGAAGAACTCCGGTCTTCGACCATCGTCTTCATCTTCGACTTATCGTCGTATCAGTTATCCAGAATGGGATAAACCCGGTCTTTCCGAATAACTCGCGTATATTTTAAATAAGTGTTACACAAACACAACATACGCCTCATTCCAACTCATCAGTCACTAACCGTAAATTAATCAAGAGAATAATTTCCCAAATATAAACCCCGAAGGCCGAAACCAACATCAGATCAATATCCAGAAAACCATTCTGCTTGGCTAACCGACAGTTAGTTTCTAAATTTCACATTCATAGGGAAAGGTTCCCATAAATTTTATCAAAGATAAATTCCTTGAATTTATTCTTTAATCTACTTTTGAATTTCGATTCAACTAGTCGGGATTAACGAAACTTACCGAAGTAATCATTTGTTTTAATTTCCCAATCCCAACCTATTCATCCCATGAAGTAAAACTGGTAATACTTCATAACTAACACCACGGTGTTATTGGTAAATTCAATTACTATTTCACGTTCAAATCTAATTAAAGATTTAACTATCGCCTGGAGCAAAACTGGTGATACTCCATTTTCGATCATTTCAATCTAATTAAAGATTCATTAAAACTCCACTTAGTTTTAATCTTCGACTGGGTTAAAGAATCAGTGTCATTTAAAACACGGTTCACGATAAACCCAAAATCACATTCATTAATTATCGGGTTAAAGAACAAGTGTTATTTTAAAACACTGTTCACGATAAACCCAAAAATCATTCCATTAATTATCGGGTTAAAGAACAAGTGTTATTTTAAAACACTGTTCACGATAAACCCAAAAATCATTCCATTAATTATCGGGTTAAAGAACAAGTGTTATTTAAAAACACTGTTCACGATAAACCCAAAAATCAATACCAATTCAATTCCAATTAAATATCATTTAATTGGTACACTTCATTAAATCTAAATAAAAAGATTTAATCTTTTCTCAACTGGGTTCAAGAACAGTGTTAGTGAAGACACCATTCACGACAAACCCAAATCACATTTGATATTCAATATAAGGTTCTGAATAGAAAATATATCGGCTTATATTCAATATCAAATTCTACGACTAACAAATGTCGTATTGGAAATAACGATATAAATATATATCTTTCAAATTTCCATAACAACATCTGTATAATCACGAATTCCAACATCGAAATATTCCGAAGACAATTTCGATTCAAATCCACTCCAATGCAATCATTGGAAATTTTGGTTATTTTTAAAACCCTTTTCAAATTCAATTTATTTATTTAAAAATAAATAGAATTATAATCCTAGTTCAAAACTAGTTCATTTCGATAAAAGGCTATTTTTATCTTTTCAAATATGGAGTTTTTCATCCCAAATCTTCACAAATCATTTCTTATGATTTTACACAAATTATTACTATTTTTAATAATTTTATCAAGGTCCGTACAGTCGATTTCCAACAATGGCCGTCGAACTGCACTTACAGCGACCTTTTTCAAATTTGATTTGGACGTAACTCCAAATCCAACCGTTAGATTTTGAATTTCTAATATTCGTTAGAAAGCTCTTTTCGATACGAACCTAACGGTTCCGGTTTTAGGAGAATCCGACGGTCGGATCTCCCGTAATGTCCGTTTGAAATAAGTGGTCGAAATTCGCGAACTGCCGTGGCGCGGCGCGTTCTATTCAGGCCATTATATTATATATATAATATATATAGTATATATTTCGTCGATTTCCATTTAAAACGAATTATATAAATAGTTTTAAAATTCGTTTCAAAAGCAATTTCAACTTCCATTTCAATTCAAATCAAAATTGAATTCTTCTTTATAAATTCGTTTTAAAATTCATTTCCATTCAATTCAAATTTCAATTCAATTTGAATTCATTTCAATTCGTTTTCAATTCAATTTATTTCGAAATCGTTTTCAATTCAATTCATTTCGAAATCGTTTTCAATTCAATTCATTTCGAAATCGTTTTCAATTCAATTCATTTCGAAATCGTTTTCAATTCAATTCATTTCGAAATCGTTTTCAATTCAATTCACTTCGAAATCGTTATATATTCAATTCATTTCGAAATCGTTATATATTCAATTCATTTCGAAATCGTTATATATTCAATTCATTTCGAAATCGTTATATATTCAATTCATTTCAAAATCGTTATATATTCAATTCATTTCGAAATCGTTATATATTCAATTCATTTCGAAATCGTTATATATTCAATTCATTTCGAAATCGTTTTCAATTCAATTCATTTCGAAATCGTTATATATTCAATTCATTTCGAAATCGTTATATATTCAATTCATTTCGAAATCGTTATATATTCAATTCATTTCGAAATCGTTATATATTCAATTCATTTCGAAATCGTTATATATTCAATTCATTTCGAAATCGTTATATATTCAATTCATTTCGAAATGAATAAAATCGATATAAATATCGTTCACGTCAAAATGACGTCAATCTAATCAACACGGCTTCATAAATTTCTATTTTCAAATATTCTATTTCAAATATTTCTTTTTCAAAATAGTTGTTATTATCAAAATATTTCGTTCAACACATGACCAATCTCAATGGATGAGTACTGTCAACACATGAACCTTTATTTTATATTGATAAAGATGTAAATTTTATTACTAAAATATTTCGTTCAACACATGACCAATCTCAATGGATGAGTACTGTCAACACATGAACTTTTATTTTATATCGATAAAGATGTAAATTTTATTACTAAAATATTTCGTTCAACACATGACCAATCTCAATGGATGAGTACTGTCAACACATGAACTTTTATTTTATAATATTCTTCATTTTTCAAATTGGAATGAGGCCCAATCAATTACCATATAAAGTTAATTATATGGATTTTCATGCATTACACACATATAATAGCATTGAAAAATAATCAACCATCAACCAAAGTGCACTACACTGTATAAGCATCAAATATAGATATCTAACGCTTATAACAGCCTGTCAATCAATCGATCGACATATTTAATCAATCAGGATGAGTGAACTTCAAATTTCATCCCAACACCCGTGTGGGGTTTCAAACAATCAAACGCATATTTTATTTGTGCAGTTGGGCGATATGTAAAATTTATCGACTCAATCAACGTCCTTCAAATAGGTGTACATAAACAAACCGTCTGGTTTGTAAATGAATATTTATTTTATTCACTTTCACTATATTCATATTCACGTTGAAAATTATATTTTTAACGATAAAACATTTTATTCCAACATATGAATTTCTATTATTCGTTTACACAAATAAAATGATATTTTTATTTTCTAACATATTTTAGAAAATTTCGGCGGCATAACGGCACGATACTAGAAACGGGACGAGGCCTAGCCTTATCCCCGGTCTAGTGAAGGCCCACGCCATTCACACATCAATCAAACCATTCAATTTCACCCAAACAATTCAATTCAATCACATAATCAAACTAATCTATGCAACCAAACAAACAAGTCCATGGTCTGTGGACGATTGTGTCGGGTGCTACTAAGCACCGTCTGCATCCTAGCATATATATATAACTAGAGAAATTAAATTGAAAGGTGAGAAGTTCTCACCAAAAGCTATCCAATACCACGACTCTTCCTTTATAGAAATCTCCGCCTTTTTGTCGCTTTCGCCCGTATTCTCTACATATGTAAAAATCGAATTTTTACTTCGCTATTCAATATATAAAAATCGAATTTTTACTTCAAAGTTCAATATATAAAAATCCCATTTTTATTTCAAAGTTCAACATATAAAAATCCCATTTTTATTTCACTACACATATAAAGGTGATATTTTTAATTCTCTATATGAACAAAAATCATATTTTTACCACTTCTATATAGTAAAGATTATATTTTTAATACTTTAAAGATATAAAAATCATATTTTTATTACTTTAAAAATATAAGAATCATATTTTACTCCTTCTACTTAATAAAATTCCGGCTTTTCTATTTTCAAAATATGATCTTTTCTATTCTAAAAAAGATGTGATCTTTTTCTATTTAAAGTTTAAATCTTTTCCTTTTTAAAAATTCAAATCTTCTTCCCTTTTTAAAATCTTAGAATAAAATAAAATCAGTTTTATTTCTTTACAAAAATCAGTTTTATTTCTTTAAAAAAAAACAGTTTTAACCTTTTTTTTAAAAACCAGTTTTTAAATCCAAAAAAAAAGTATTCTTTCTTTTTAAATTATAACCAAAATACAGTTTTTAAATGCTTTTAAAATTGGAATTTCAGAATTGAAAAATAAAAATAAAATAAAGTAAGAAAAAAAAACTTACTGTATCGAGGAAAAGGGGGGGGGGGTCTCGCGTCGGTGTCGAGGAAGGCAAGGGGGAGGAGGAAGTAGAAGGCGAGCGGAGCATGGGGGCTCGGCGCCTCGCGTGGCGGCGCGATTTGAAAAAAAGGGGGGGATGCTCGATTGCCGACCGGAGCTTGGAGGGTGTCGCGGTGGTTTAGGGGGAGGGTGTGGCTTCGAGGTGGCGGCGGTTGGGGGGGCTTCGAACGCGGTGGCGCGCTCCATCGGTGGCGGCGGGTCTCCATCGCTGCCTCTTCTTTTTTCTTTTTTTTCCCTCTTTATCTGATTTCAATCGAAATGGGGGGGCCTGGGTAGTTAAGGGAAGAAAGGTTTTATTTTTTTATTATTATTTTATTATTTAATTAATTTATTTTCTAAAAAGTTGACTTTTACATACGACCTCTAAACGAGGTCCACCGCCTGTCGTCCATAGCGTTTTACCCCCATTCCGAACACAATGGGATATGTATCGTAGGTTGATTTGATCGTTTGAATCAGTTTCCTTTGAATTTACATTTAAATCACTATATTGAATTTTAAACGTATATTTCAAATTACCGGGGTCACATACGAACTTTAAAAATTCCTGAAAAATATTTTCTAGCTTCGTATTGACGATTCGGTCCTAACAAAACTAGTTTCGTCGAATTCTGAGACCGTTAGAAAAATGGCCAATTTCCAGTCGATTAAAATCAACTGAAACTGGTCAAACGCGTTTTCCTTTGCCACGCTCACATATTGATTCGAAAAATTATGAAACTTGAAACCTAGCAATAACTTTACATCCCGGACCCAACAAAACTGGTTTCATCGAAATCCGAGGTCGTTTGCAAAATGTCCATTTTTAAGGGCCTGAATTCCATAGCGACTATTTAGAATTTTCAACTGGACATATCTTTTGATTCCCGCTACGAACTTTTGATTATTCGGATTCGTTGGAAAGATATTATCAATTAGATTCCATTATTTTTGGTTTCACTAAAATCCGGGTTGTTTTGCACCCGGTACATTCAATTGAAGTTTGAAATCGAATTATCGAACTACCGCGCCATTTTCAATTCTATTTATAATTATATATAATTATTTATATTCTAACGACGACGTATATAATATATACATCGAATTCTATTCAAAATAAATTTCTCGTCGATATTATTTAAAATAATTCATTTTAAATATTCAAAATTCGCTATAATTGCCAAAATAAAAATTTTAAACTGGCCCAGAATTTGCGGGTTATTACAATCTACTTCCGCATATTCCATATAGAAATATCATCCTCTAAGTCGCACGACTTTTCAAATATCTGATCATATACGAATAACAGGTCTGTCATGTACAATAATATAACAAGCGTGTATATATGTAACATTGTTGTCATACATCCAAATGCTCTGGTTGCGCACTCAATTGAATATCCCTAAAACGCCTGACTCTTGAATTACTCAATTAGGTACCCGAGAGTTGTCATAATATAAGCAAACATGGAAAAAAGAAGGATCAAACATAAAGTCTAGTGTGAGGAAAACTATCTCAAAGTACTGTATATTAAAACTACATACATATAAACATCAGCAGACCCTCTCCACAAACATGACTCAGGGAAATTCAGATTGCCTATAAACAAGTATAGTAAATCCTTCTCAAATGTAGGGGTCATACCAAAACCTACTGTTCTCCTGTAACAATAAGTCAGTACGTTATATCTTATTGATATACACATGTCCAAACTACTAATAACATAGAACAAATGTTGAAACTTCCCATAAATTTCGGCCATTTGAATATTAATTTATATTAAATTATAAAAGTATATATATATATATATTTTGATTTTGTAATGAAATTAATAAATGACGATATATAACGTATGTTTTAACTTGCATGATAATAAAAGTTAATGTTAGCATTAATAATGAAATAAATTATACGTGTTCATTTTAAAAATAAGTATAACTTCTAAAGGTATAAATCAAAGTTTTGAAATGATATTTAACGATCTTGAAATAATAGTCCTAACCATACGAAATGGTTTGACGTTTAATGATCTTGAAATAATAGTCGTAAACGATACGAAATGGTATGATGTTAAAACTCAAACTTTAAATTTGAATTGGAATTTGATGTAAGTACATTTAGTTTAATTCAAAGAAGTTAAATCGGTCGTTAATATGAAAATATAATTCTGTTTTAAGTTATTGTTGTATAGTCAGTTAAGAATAAACGATATGTATTGGTTCATGACATATGATTATTTTATTAAAATGATTCTATTGAAACTAAAATCTACCGAATTTTGAGTTCGCTTAAACAATTTTATATAAACAAATTAATGGACGATAACGAGTACAATGTAAATAATGGAATTATATACGAACAATAAAATATGTATAATTTTTCTGTGTGCTACTTTCGATGCACTCAACATAACGGGATTTTTTTGTTGAATTCGCAATGTGAGCTATTTATCGAGTTGAATTTTGGGTCTAAGGTTTTAGATTTATGTGGATTGCCCGTAACCAACCTAATATGAATTGTATGCACACACACACACATACACATACATACATATTAAAGTAATGTTGTATCAGTTCAAACGTTACCTATTCTTAAGGCTATTCATTGGCTCAGGTAACGTGTAAAAACTATGCATGAACCGGCGTTATATATATATATATATATATATATATATATATATATATATATATAGTTGTATGTGTGTGTATATGTATGTATATATAAAGAATAAACGAAAGAGATACTATAACCCATGCTACCTTTATCATTTCGCTTCTTTATCTAAACCTGAAACCCTAAAAAAATTATACTTATACAGGAACCATCGCATGCTATTCCTCATCCAACGTCGTCTCTTTCCCAGCCGATCACCCAACTTCCCCACTATGTCACCCTCCCTTCCACCAACGCAGGATGCCGTCGCAGCCCAGCTCGGCCTCTACCCACATTACTGCCTAAATCATCGTGACCGCCGACCGAACTTCGACCTCCTTGTCCACCCAAACGCTCATCAACCTCCACCTCCGTACACACTCCCCTCGCCCTCTCCAACATCAAGACTGACCCGACCAGCTAGCCCAGCCTTCGACCATGACTTCGCACAGCACAATATTTGGCCTGACCCGCAATTACAACTTCTCTACTCGCGCAGAATCTGAGCCGAGCTCATCCTCCTCGACCCAACTTGCTCCGACCAGCCTGACGTTCTACCTAGTACAAGAGAAGTGAGTGTTTACTCACTTATATATTTTTATATATGCAATATGCTGAGTAAATTGAGGCTGATTTGTATTTTATTGAATGATAAGTCCACGCATAATAAGAAAACGTAGATTCCTTGTAATATAATTTCTAAATTTATTGGTAGCAAAAATATGATTCTTAGGAATAAAATGTGACATATGATGAGTGTTTATACATAGTACAGTTTTGTAAAATACACTATTAAACTAATAGCTTATCTATTAAAAGAGTACATTATATGTTAGTATAATCATATTTTAGTAAATCATGTAGTAGCTGCTTTTACTTCTGCACTTAAAAGAAGCTACCATTATGATACATAAAGTCATTTAATTATATACGGAATGATCTTCACACTATTCCATCGTAGATGTGGATTTGATTTTTTTTATAGAAATATTGTATTGTATAGGACTCGTGTTAGACGACCAGTGAGAAAAACCATGTATATTGTATTATATTGATGATAAGTGATTAGATTTGATATGTTTCAATGGAGATACAATTTGGAAATTGGGTGAGGTTAGTTGAGCTATAGTTTGGAAATGGCACTTCAAAAACGAATGAAGGTGATGATCTGTTGTGTCTAGTTGGTATATTTTGGAACATGTGGAATTGTTTTTTTTGGAGGGTGCAGTGTAGAAGGATGGTTGTATTATGGAAAATTCGATGGTTGTATTAGCGAAGAGATGTCTAGTTGGTTGAGTAGCGGTGATGGAAGTAGGTAGTTCTTGCTGGTGGAGAAGTTTTGTGGTTCAGTGTTGATGGCTGAAGATGTAATGGTGGTGCTAGGATGGTTGGAGAGGCTGCGGTTTGTATTCAAATAAAGTTTGCAAAGAGATGACCTTTTGAAGTAATAGCTCGCGGTTTACTTTCTTATGCAACTACATGTATACCGTGATTCAAGTTGATTGATTAAATTTCAAATCATGATTTAAGTCAACACCGATATTTAGTATCATAGAAAGTGACACCCAGTATCGAAATTTATTGGATTGTATGCTTGTCGAATTAATCATTAGCATATTTGTTGATTAAGTTAAATGTATATTCACAACATTGGATTGGAATAAAATCAAAAAGGATATTGCACTTTCTAATCAAAGTTATATATTTAATTTGAGTTGAAATTATTGACACTCAATATTGGATTAAAGTGGATTAAATTTCACGAACTTGAGATTCGTTGATTTTGAAATTATCTTGGCATTAAAAACTTAATGCCATCAATAGTCGATCACTTTGATATAAGATTGTCATGCTATATGGTTTGTATCTTAATGGTATGAGTGAATATATGAATTGTTATGAAGGGTGTTATCAACTTATTGTTGTATTTTATTCTTGTCACCGTGTCAATGATTATTATCGTCTTATTGTTGCATTTTATTCCAATCACCGTGTCGATGATTAGATGATAACATTATTGAATGGTTAAATACCATGTTTGGATATATGAAACCCATCATAGGTTGATATGACACACCTATATTATTTACTATGAGTTGAAATGATATACACTCATTGGTTCAAAGTAGTTCCATTTGTTTAAATTAGTTTAATTTAAACCTAAATTTAATCTGAAGTACATTAAATTGGTTTTGAATTAATTTAAATAGTCTATATTACTTTAATAAGATTTGGATTATCTAAATGGATTTTAATTTATTTAACTTAATTAAATTACTTAAGTTTAAAATTCCATAAATTTAGTATTCTATGCTATTTAAAATTTCAAGTTAGTTTTGAATCATTTAAATTGTTCAAATTGGATTTAATATATAAAATGTGATTTGAAATACTTTAGTTTTATTGGTGATCCTTGCAGTTTTCCTTTATATTTGTTTTGTTTAGTTTCCGTTAGCATTGATATACCATGTTGTCTCCATTTTCTTTTTGCTTTTTATCTATCCTTGTTTCTATGTAATCGCCTTTGGTATATTAATAAAAGTGGTAGAGGCCCACTTAACCCCATCAGCTTTGCCAAAAAAAATTGGATTGCATTATTTTAAATTATATTTGAACAATTTTCGGATAAATTTGAATTTTAAGTTATTTAATTCAAATGTTTTGGAATAAAGTTTAAACTTGAACTATTTAATCTAGGTAGCTTAAATTAAATAATAATACTTAATATAACAAAAATATCTGAAACCAAATATTGACAAAGTGTATGAATGGTTTATGAAAAGGTTTTCTAAACAAATGAAATTGGAAAAGTTATATAGAGAATATAAGGACTTTTAATAATAAAACAATTAGTTGTCAATTGCTTTTTCCTTGTAATTAAAGTTACCTTTAACCATTGATTTGACTGACATAAAAATATATAGTTCTGATCCGAGTTTTGGTTTGACTTGGGTCAGACCGTTTATTTCAATTATCGAAAACACTTATTACTTAAAGACGAAAATGGAGGTTGAAGACTGTTTATACTATTATTATTCTGTTGCATTATTGGTTTGTTCTGGTAAATGTGTGACTCTGATATATTGTAAATTGAGATCAAATGTATACCGTTTAACAGTTTTATTGAACGGCTTATATTATTATTATTATATATTATCGTTCCGCATTGAGATTCTGTGTATTGTTTCATTCCTTCTCTTCTTATTTATTTTTTCTTCTGTTAGAATCCATTAATAATTCATCTTTTTTTTGGATGGTTTGAGTTGGACATGTGGGGTTTATTGTCAACTTAAATCTTTCAAAAAGGCGGATTGTTACAATTGGTATTAGATCTTTGGTTTAGCGAATACCAAGCATGTTCGGGTTAAATCCTTATCGATAGGGTCAGCTGTATCCTAGAATGAGTTGGGAGTATTGAGTGAGTGTATTTGTATTTTTATAAACATGTTTTGTATTTTTCGAATAATAAGTTCAATTTGAAATTATTGAATTAAGATAAAGTAATTATATAACAAGTGAAATATAATAAAGCACGGATTTTGTATTAAACTTAATGTTTAAAAGGTTAACTAATAAAGATTTTAAAATATGTAGGAAAGTCTTATTTAACCCTCTTATCTATCTAAATGGAAAAGACTGAGGAGTAGAAAAGCATGTTGAGAATGAAGAGCGCCTTCCCTTAAGGAAAAGGAAATAGCGGAGCATGAATGGTTAATCAGGGACAAACAAGGACCGGGTCCTTATGATAACATCATCTGTTACTGGTGCCATGAGAAAGGACATTATGTAGCCATATGTAGAGGAAAGAGAAAGAGAAGGGATGCTCCTTTTGAGATCATATGTTTTAAATGCTGGAAAGAGGGACTGTTACTACCAAAATAAACTCCGAAACCAGCTGACAGTGAAGGGTTATCGAAGGAACACAAACACAGAAGAACCTTCCGGAAACAGAAAGCCAAGTAATGGGAAGAGCTGAAAGCTGTAGAGATTGATTCGAAAGTGGCATAAACCGACACCTACCCGAAAGGAAGAAGCTCAGAATCTAAAGAATGCCAACAAAGCTCATCCAGCAGGGACCATCCGACAGGGTCCATTAGACAAGGCTTATTCAGTTAGGAGTTCTGTAACAAAAGGTCATCGAAGTTAGAAATTAAGAAAAAAGCAAGACAGAAACTCTGCTCATTAAAACCCGGAAGGATTATCAATATTAACTCACTTAATACTGGTACATCTGGAGGCAAAGACACCAAAAGAATATAGAGATCTTCTGTAACTAACTTTTGAAACATCTATCACAAAAAAGCCAAAAAGTCACATCAATAGATAATAACACATCGTTGGGAGCCAGCCTCCGAAAGACCAGAAAACCCGAAAGGCTCCCCCGGGAGGTCGACCGGAACCTTAGCAGAGGTACAGGCTATCCATACTAATCTACTTAGTACGAACACCAACAACGGTTTCAAACCGGCAGCTATCCGCATACATCACGAGGGCAAGCTCCTCTAAGTATACACGAGAAAGCCGGAAGCCAACATCTAGAAACTTATGTCCGAAAGCCCACAACCGGGAGCCACTACCGGAGGTTCAAATGCTGTCCGAAAGTCATCTCATCAACAAGCTCACCTCAATCTCAAAGAATCCCCGATCGACCGGGACCCTCACCTCAGAGGCCATAGCCAGCACCATAAAAGCTGTAGAAAGCCAAACATCCGAGACCAAGGAGAAAAGCGGCCGACAATGGCACCCGTAGGCCCAAATTGCCTAGTAGCAAAAGGGGCCCCGAATCCTCAATAAATAGGACACCATGAGTCACATTTTAGGGGATTCTCTCATTTTTCAAATTCTTGTACTCCTTCTCTGAAAACCAAAAGGGGGGATCCATTGGAGGATTTCTTCCGTCCTGTTCATGTATTATAAATAAAGGATTAATAGAGAACACATCTATACTCAAAGTGTTTTCCTGTGAGTTTATCACGTTATTTCCTAGTTATTGTTGCTATGATTTACTATTTGCTTCCTATACATGCGTGGATTCTTACTCAAGCCTTTCCGCAGATGGGATGGGACACCTCTTTCCATAGGTTTAAACCCATCCTGCCAACCTAGGTCTTCCTTATAAGCTTAGATCTTTCCATGAATTTGGTGTGGAATTCCTTTCTAACATCCATCGATCCCTTTTGTCAAAAGCTGCGTTTATCCATCCCTCTCCTTATGTAACACCCCACCTCCGTTAAGGACACTCACAAAGGGAAGCCTTAACTTTGGTGGAGCGTTTTAGTAGACAGAATAGAAATTTACAAGACAGATAAACAAAACTTGAGAAATTATGACTTTATTTCAGTGGAAAACAGAAATCAGTTTGGTTACATCTTTCCCAAAAACTCAAGTACATAAATATCAGTCTTGTTCAAAAAATCATCGGAGTACAAAACTTTAAAATCATAATCCCCACAGAAGCTGCCATAAGGAGTCAATCCATACTTTAAGCACTCTAAGTACTTCAAGCAGAAGAAATCCGGATCAAGATAAAGTGTTTCCTCCTTGGAAAACTTGGGGGGGGGGGGGAACGGAAGAAAAAGGGACGAAAACAAGCAAGGTCAGACATAAAGTCTGGCAAGTCCAGTGACTTTCAGCATATGAACAGATAATAATAAGCATGGCATGCAAATAAAACTGGATGAGAGATAACAGTAATAGGAGAAGCAGATGTACTTAGGTTAAACATAAGAAATAGAATAATATTACTTTTCATTTCTCTTCACTAATACTAGTATAACAGGATTAGGTGTTACCCTAATGTCTACTGAAACAGAAATAGAATAATTTCCACAGAAACAGAACGCTATTAATGGGCCTTTAGCACCCCAACAGAAACGGACAGAAACATAATGCTAATAATGGGCCTTTACCACCCGAACAGAAACAGACAGAAACAGAATGCTAATAATGGGCCTTTTCCACCCGAACAGAAACAAACAGAAACAGAATGCTAATAATGGGCCTTTACCACCCGAACAAAAGGTACAGAAATAGAAACAAATTAATCCTTACGGAAACAGAATGTAGAATTAGGTGTACACTAGTAAATGGGCCTTTACCACCCGAACAGACGGTACCACGCAGACAGGTGTTTCCACCCAACATAAACAGACGGTACCAACAGAAACAGACAGAACTAAGTGTACCCTAAAACCCTACCCCAAGTGATTGGCTCCCTAATACATAAATACCCTGTGTCGGCTCCACAATAGGGTGTATCACTTACAGATGTCACGGCGTCTTACATCCTCGGAGGTAGACCGGGATCCATGCACGCACATGACCCGGTTGGAACGCACCATCAACAACCCTCGCCATTATCAGAATGAACCACTTATAATTAGTTCAGTAAGCGTGCCCGGACCCTACCTACTGTTGGGTCAAAGTTTGATACTAGAAAGGGTTACTGACTAATATGGGTCCCAAACAACAGATGACACAAGTAATTTACCTCCTAACCTTGTGTCCCCAGACTAACAGATTTCTGATTAACTTGTTTACAAGTTCAGACATACAGAGTTCAGATCAATTAGTTCACAGATCAGACAAGTTTTCAGACTAACGGATCAGATATACGGATTTAACAGATTTACAGATTTGTCTAACTTTGTAATTGGGCCTATAGATTCACGAAACGGGTTTGTTTAATTCATTAGTCCAATTGGTTTAACCCTATCCACCCAACACGTTTTAGACATCATATTTATCCCAGATTTGCATTAATTAAATATTAATGCACAGACCACACACATTAGGTCGGTAGCTTGTGGCCGCTGGATATGCCGGGCGGTTCCGGGAAGACTTCTGCCACAAGCCAGACTAAACCTCGTGTCTAAGCATATTTTAGTTATGCCTACGACCTCTCACATTAGACTGACAGTTTGCGGTCGCTGGTTAAGCCGGTTGGTTCCGGGCAGGCTTCTACCACAACCAGAGTCTAACCTCGTGTCATAGCCAATTCATTCCAATACAGATTTTTCAGATATCAGACTAATTCTGTTTATTTAACAGATTAAACTTCTGTACAAGTTAATTATTCGAGGTTCTATTAACAAGTTTTGCTCAATTTTAAGTCGAGCCTACAGATTCACATACTTCAAATTTCAGCATTTCAGTTCCAACAGATTACGTCATTCAACAGATTAAATAGATAACAGATCTTGCAGATTAGGCTATTTAGCAGATTTAGCAATAAGGCAATTTAAGATAATTAGCAGATTAGGCAACTCAATCTAATTAGCAGTTTAGGCAATATAACAGAACTAGCAGATTAGGCAATATAACAGATTTAGCAGATTATATATATCATATCTTGCCTAATCATAAATTTAGCCTAAACTCACTTGCCAAATCATGGTCATAACTCATAATACCACATATACTCCTAATTTTTAGTTAAAATTACATAGTACAGAATATTCTCCATAAATCACGATAAGAAAAATATGAATTATGCTAAATTATAGCCTATGATTCTAGATATCCAAAAATCCTTATTTAGGCGCATTCACATTAATGGTTATCCTGTTTTTGTATAGGTCTTTATGCCTAAGTCACATATTCCTTTTTCAAGTCATGAAATTTTACATAAAAGAATATGTCCCAAAAATCTAGAATTTTAAACTATAACATGTAGTATGTCATCAACATGCATTATCATTCATGCATAACATGTTGTAAACTATCTTTAAACTCTAACATTAGACCTTGATTTAAAACATGCATTATGCCCCCAAGTTTCAAGTTGTCCTATAATTCCCCTTCTCCCAAATCACAGATTATCATACCTAGTATGAACAAATCTAGATCTAACATATGTTTATTTCTCAAATTAACTACAGATCTAGATTACAACATGTACTATGTATCTAAATTAGTTTCATGTTTACGGTTAAATCTACGCCTCGAATCCCAAGTCATAAGTCCAATATATTTTATGCCTCAATATCAAGTCATATGTTAAATATGCCACATGTCCAATTATATGCCTCAAATTTTATGTCATGTCCTCGAATCAGTCCTGTCCAATTATGCATCATTCATTATTTGTCCCAAACATTTAGCGTTCGTGCGTTAATCTCTTATGAGATGAGGCGCAGGCTCGTAGTAGCCTGGCTATAGAACAGAAAGAAGAAAGAGATACAAAATAAGATAGATCTAAACAGAACGGAACAGACATAACCTCAAATTCAGATTTACAATTTATGTCACAATCATAATTAACGTTTATAGCGGAAAATAATTGTACTTGCCTTTCGTGGTTTTAAGAAAGGAAAATAAACTGTTGTTGATGCAGAAATGCTGAATTATTCCTCTTTAATTGTTGTTGTAGCTCTAAACTTGGATTTGAGATTTGATTTAGCTTTTAATTCTATTCAGGTTGGAAGAAGATTCATCAGTCCAAGTTTTGATTCCAGCAGGGTAGCGACGCCATTTTTATTTTTAATTAGAACAGAGGCAGAATATAGACAGAATGAAATTGTGTGGAGATAATGAGGCTAGGGGGCTGTTTATATAGGATTAGGCAGACGAATCTAGACAGAAACGAGACTGGATACATCAGAATGAACCGGGTTAAAAAACTGGGTTTCGGGAGCAGGTCGACCCCCAGGTCGACACTATGGTCGACCTGGCCCCTGGGAGATCGACACTATGGTCGACCCCCAGGTCGACCTGGTCCATGGCCGGGAATTTTCCCGCACAGCCTATTCTGGGATTTTGAATTCGAATTTGAATTCGAATTTTCGAGCTGTTTTCGATTCTGAAATTCTCTGAAACTTCGGAGGGCCATATCTCCCTCATTCGGACTACATTTGTAATACCCCGTGAATTCTATAACGTTAAGCTTCACAAAATTAAAGTATAATTAATTCTAAATGAAAGAATTAAGGGAAACGGGTTACGCCATTGCGTTCGTTTCGGAATTCTGCTTGAGATAGAGTCCGAGTTTGCGCGAATCGGACTCGTATGAAGGAATTATGGCCTTCGAAAGTTTCAGAATCAAATTCAAATTCAAACAGCTCAGTTTAAGTTTCAAAATTCGAATTTCAGGTTCAAACTGGGCTGGGCGGGAAAATTCCCGCCCAGAGACCAGGTCGACCATAGGGTCGACCATGGTGTCGACCTGGTCACCCCAGGTCGACCATGGTGTCGATCTGGTCCACCCCAGGTCGACCATGGTGTCGACTTGGGTGTCGACCTGGCTGGCTAGGTCTGGCTCTAGCTTAAATTTTTGTGGCTCTGTGTGTCACTAGGGCTGATGTGTCGCCTCTTGATTGGCTCTTTGAACTCTGAATGGTCTAGATTCCTCCTGTCTTCATCTGAAGGCTCAAAACAACTTAAAAATCTATAAATACACCCTAAGTCTCAACTGAAAATTCACACAGAAAAATGAGAAAGGAGTCGTCATGCTGTTTGCGAACAAATTATGCAGTTGTAAACAACTGTAAAATCCGTTCGGCTTTCCTAAACAACAAGGATTGTTGTAGAGGGTGTCGAACTCTGGGACCAAATTATTTTAATTAATAAATCCAATCAAGTTATCCCTAACTTTTGATTGGTGGAAAACAAAGAAAATAGCAGAAATTAAATAAAAGAGAGTTTTAACAATAAGTGAAAGCAATTAGGGGATAATGACATAGATCAGATTCATAATCATCAATAGTCAAAAGATTAACCAGATCTAATACATGTTTCTGTCACAAACATGAATCAACGATAATAGGTTTTTAGAAACAAATATGTAAATAACGACAAGCATAGCCTATGCAGGAGCTCAGCTCTACAACCATAGACTATCAGGACAGATTCACTAATTAATTTCTAAAACCCTAAAATTAGATCTAGATCTGATAAACGTTAGATCGAACACGAATATATCCTGTGAAGGAGCATAGCTCTTAAACGACACAAAATATGAAGGTTCAGATCTAACCCTTAATTCAGATCCAGATCTACATGTATACAGTCCTCATCTTTTGGCTATGTGATTCATATTGAATCATACTATCAGCGTCATCACCCCCTAATCAAAGGGGATTAGCTAGACATAGCTAAAGAAGAAGAAAAACAGAAATTAAATAACAAGAACATAAATAAAACTAAAACTAAATAGAACAGAGGAAGAAGAATGATTTTATTCCAAGAAGAGAATTACAGAATAAAACCCAATGTGTTTTTTACAAGACTAAGATACAATGTATTTATAGCTGATATGACAAAGGCTAGCTAGCTAATTACATAATGTGGGACTAAAGAAATAACCCAAATAACACATAAGCCAGTGTGAACGCAGCTTTAGAGCGAGTGGTCTAGCAAATAGGCTAGTGTGAACGCAACATGAGTAAGAGGCCTTCCAAATGAGCTAATGTGAATGCAGTTTGAGTCTTTATTGAGCCAAATCTTCTTAACTGAAATATAATTGCAACCGTTCTTCAAGCTTTAGACTCTTCAAGCTTTAGCAATTTTAAACTTCACTCTTTTTAAGCAAATTCTTCATGCTTTATCCATCAAATGCTCTAAACCATGCTTCTTGTCAACAATCTGAAAATACAGCTATAAATACAAAGTATCAATTATTTTAAAGGGAAAATAGATAAATAAGCGGATAAAATATACACATTTACGTGTATATCAAATACCCCCACACTTATCTTTTTATTCGTCCTCGAATAAACTAAACTAAGATATGTCACACTTTCGTAGGAAACACGATTGCATTTAGCGTATGCAACAAGCCGTTAAACCTCTGGGTGTCCCCAGTAGGACGAGTGTTGTCTCGTGAGGGTTTTCAGCGGATACTACCCACAAAATCCAAAGCGTCTTATGTACGCGGATTAATCAAACAATATATTTAAGGTCTTTCACATTCCAAGGATTTCACCTAACTTTAATAATAACGGTTTAGTTCCAATTGTCCATCCCATAATTAGTGCAAAAATGAACAAAATTTTTCAAGCTGAATCGTAATTCCTTGATAACACTGTAATTGTCTTGAAGGTTAAGAGCGTGGTGTCAACCAAAGTTCTACACATTGACAATGTACACCCAATCATTTATTCAACCTTTTTTTTTTGAATAATTTTGCACCAGTGTAACTGTAATGTATTGGATATGAGTTATGCATAGGTGAAGGAATATTTTTGTAAGTTCTAAAAATATTCTAGATAAGAGGGCAAGTGTATTAGTTGAATTTCAAGCTACAAAAGATAAAGTAATACTAAGGCACAAATGGACATTTTGTTTCCTTCCATCTCCTCAACTACAATCCTTGCTTCTAAGTACGGTATGATGGATGTGGATGGAATGGAAATGGATGCTTCATAGTCAAGAAGGATGAAGACTATTTTATTCAGAGAGACTCTCTCTTTATTTTTTTTTTTTCTATTTTTTTTTTCTTCTTCTTTTTTTTTTTTTTTAAATGATGAATGATGAATGATGAATGGAGATGGAATGGAGTGATGCCGTACATTATTTCATTTGATTCCTCCTCTACTACCAACACTTCATGAAAGGAAAGTTTTGTGCCCTAGTTACTCTACTTCTGTAACCTTAATTCAACACACAAGTCTGGATTGATGTTATACAAAAAGCTGAAAGGAATGATAAGCAAAGTTTCGTAAGATAGATAACCCATATAAAATAAGATGTGGTATATGGTTATCCTACCTTAAAACAAGTACGGAGTGGGTGGTGTAATATTGGTATAAAAAGTGACGTTTTTGACCTTTAAACAAAGGTTCTTGAGTATACCAATATAAGATAAACTTGTCGACACATGGATGTAAATCGACTAAAACTTGGGTTTGAATAATGTGGGGTATCGAAGAAGAACGCTACAATGAGTCATTTCTTCTTAATTGGGCCAAGTGGATTTTAGAACTTACGATTTTGAAAATTTGAGTGGAAAGGAAAATATTATGCATGAAAACGAACTCAGAAAATCCAACAAATGTAGGTGCAAAATCCTTTTATTTCATGGTTTTTTTTTATTATTATATTTTTTTTTTTTGATTATTTTTACTTGCACATTCTAACATGTATAACAAAGGTTGACACGCTTACTCCAGAACACGACTAACGTCTGCACAGTCTCAAGCTAGCATCTTAAAAAGACACATTACGATTCAATGAATAAATAATGTTCATTCCCATCACCCAACAATTCAACTTATCAAACAAGAACCAAGGTGTTATTTATAAATTTAAGTTAATCCTTGTTCAATGAATGACCTACTTCATAAAATTTGATTGCTGATGTAATGTAAATTCCCCCCCACACTTGAGTGTGACTGTGTCCTCATAGTCTTAATCAGACATATCTTCGTGAAAGCGAAATAAGAGAATATTTACATATGTACAAAAGAGGGTTAGTGTGTCTTACCGAATGTAATGTGGCTCATGGAGGACCATGAGCTCTTCCTCTTGGTTGGGTATTGGTTCCAAATAAGGTTTAAGGCGTTGACCATTGACCATAAAGGATGATCCATCAGTTGGATTCTCAATCTCTACCGCACCATACGGAAAAACAGTCCGTACAGTGTAAGGTCCTGTCCATCTAGATTTTAGCTTACCCGGAAATAGATGCAGTTTTGAGTCATACAACAGAACTTTTTGGCCTAACATGAAAGTTTTACGTAAAATTGATTTATCATGAAAAACTTTTGTTCTGTCCTTGTAAATTCGTTCATTTTCATAGGCATCATTTCGAATTTCATCAAGTTCATTAAGTTGAAGCTTCCTATGTTCTCCTGCTTGCTCTAAATCAAGATTCAAAGTTTTTATTGCCCATAATGCCCTATGTTCTAGTTCAACTGGCAAGTGACATGGCTTACCAAAAATCAACCGATAAGGGGACATACCCAAGTTTGTTTTGAAAGCGGTGCGGTAAGCCCAAAGAGCGTCGGTTAACTTTTGAGACCAATCTTTACGATTTCGATTCACGGTTTTCTCAAGGATTTGTTTAATCTGCCTATTCGATACTTCAACTTGCCCACAAGTTTGAGGGTGATAAGGAGTGGATAACTTGTGGGTTATCGAATACTTTCTCACGAGAGCTTCAAAAGAACGATTACAGAAGTGTGTACCATTATCGCTGATTATTGTGCGAGGTGTACCAAACCTAGAAAAGATGTTTTCTTTTAAGAAGCGCACAACAACCTTATTGTTGTTTGTTTTGCATGGAACAGCTTCGACCCATTTGGAAACATAATCAACAGCTAAGAGAATGTAAAGGTTCCCAAAAGAATTAGGGAAGGGTCCCATGAAGTCTATACCCCACACATCAAAAATTTCGACCTCTAGAATGGGGTTTAGGGGCATCATATTCCGTTTAGAAATTTTCCCTAAGAATTGACATCGATCACAAGTTTTGCAAAATTCGTATGCGTCTTTGAAAAGGGTAGGCCAGTAGAAACCCGATTGGAGAACCTTTTCGGCTGTCTTTTTGGGACCGAAGTGATCACCGCATGCTTGGTCATGACAGAAAGAGAGGACACTGTGAGTTTCAGTGTCGGGAACACACCTTCGAATGATTTGATCGGGACAATACTTGAAAAGATAGGGGTCGTCCCAATAAAAATGTTTCACTTGGGAAAAGAATTTGTGTTTATCCTGCTTAGACCAAAAAGAAGGGATCTGCTTGGTGACTAAGTAGTTGACAATGTCAGCAAACCAAGGATCAGTGGATAGAGAAAACAGCTGTTCATCGGGGAAATTCTCGTTGATCGGAAGAGAAGAAGACGGGGCATTTGGAAGACGAGACAAGTGGTCCGCAATAACGTTGTCGGATCCTTTTTTATCCTTAATGGTAAGGTCAAATTCTTGAAGTAAAAGGATCCAACGAATGAGACGAGCCTTAGCATCCTTTTTAGAGAAAAGGCACCTAAGTGCGGAATGATCGGTATAAACCGTGATGTGTGAGCCAACTAGATAAGGCCTGAATTTTTCTAGAGCGAAAACAACTGCCAAGAGTTCCTTTTCAGTGGTAGTATAATTGATTTGAGCGTCATTCAGAGTTTTACTCGCGTAGTAAATGACGTGAAGAATCTTATCGATACGTTGTCCTAAGACAGCGCCAACAGCGAAATTTGAGGCGTCACACATGATTTCAAAAGGCAGCTTCCAGTTGGGAGAGAAGATGATCGGAGCAGAGACAAGTTCATTTTTAAGATGCTCAAAAGATGAAATGCAATCAGAATTGAAGTCGAAAGGAACATCCTTACCAAGAAGATTGGTCAACGGTCGAGTGATTTTGCTAAAATCTTTTATAAAGCGACGGTAAAAACCAGCATGACCTAAAAAGGATCGGATGTCCTTAACTGATTTGGGAATGGGAAGATTTGAAATAACCTCGATTTTGGCTTTGTCAACTTCAATTCCTTTGTTAGAGATGACATGTCCCAAAACAATGCCATGTTTAACCATGAAGTGACACTTTTCCCAATTAAGCGTTAAGTGTTTCTCTCTACAGCGATTAAGAACAAGATCGAGATGATGTAAACACTCAGAGTAAGAATCACCAAATATGGAAAAATCATCCATGAACACTTCCAAATATCGCTCGATCATATCAGAAAAAATGCTAATCATGCACCTCTGAAAGGTTGCCGGTGCATTACAGAGACCAAAAGGCATACGTCGGTACGCAAATGTACCAAACGGACAAGTGAAAGTGGTTTTCTCTTGGTCCTCAGGAGCGACAGGGATTTGATTATAGGCCGAGTACCCATCAAGGAAACAGTAGTACTCATGACCAGCTAGTCGTTCTAACATTTGATCGATAAATGGCAGAGGGAAATGATCCTTACGTGTTGCAGCGTTAAGTTTCCTATAGTCAATGCAAACACGCCAACCGGTCTGGGTGCGGGTTGGGATAAGTTCGTTAGCTTCATTTTGGATCACAGTAATCCCTGATTTCTTAGGTACGACATGAATCGGACTAACCCATTGACTATCAGAAATCGGGTAGATGATTCCATTGTCAAGGCATTTAAGGATTTCAGCACGAACTGCTTCTTTCATGATAGGGTTTAGTCGACGTTGGGGATCACGAGTGGGTTTGGCATCATCTATAAGGTGGATTCGATGTTGGACTATCGAAGGACTAATCCCCTTAATATCAGCCATGGACCAGCCAATTGCCTCCTTATTTTTCTTAAGGATGGGAAGGAGCAATTGTTCCTGATCTAAAGTAAGGTCAGAAGCGATAATGACTGGAAAAGTTTCATTTTCTCCTAAGTAAGCATACTTAAGATGACTGGGCAACACTTTGAGTTCAGATTTTGGGGATGACTCAACCGAAGAAATTGGTTGAGGAATAGGCTCAGTTATGAGTGGCTCGACAGGAATTGAGTCAGAGACATTTTCAGAGATATCTTGAAACAAATTTTCGTAATTAGACTCAATGTCAGTGTTCAAATGGTCGAGCTCAGGTTCATTATCGTGGACAGCATGGATTTCAGAAAATTGGTCCACATAAGAGGCAGGAGAGTTTTCGGTTCTAAAGATGTTTAGCTCGACGGTCATGTTACCGAAAGAAAGTTTCATAGACCCATTTCTACAGTTGATAAGAGCATTAGAGGTAGCTAAGAAGGGTCGTCCTAGAATCAGAGGGATTTGGTTTGCAGGATTGCTTACCTGTTGAGTTTCTAGGACAATGAAGTCAACTGGAAAGATGAATTCTCCTATTTTGATCAAAACATCCTCGATTTCGCCCACAGGTTTCTTAATTGAACGGTCGGCAAGCTGAAGAGTAACCTTGGTGGGTTTCAGTTCTCCTAGCCCTAATTGGCGATAGACGGAATATGGAAGCAAATTAACACTAGCACCTAAGTCTAGCAAGCATCTATCGATTTTCTTGTCCCCAATAGTACATGATATTGTGGGGCAGCCAGGATCTTTGTATTTCACTGGCATAGATTGGGACAAGACTTAGCTTAGAGTCGCCGCTAGAAACACTTTCTTAGGTACATGTGTATGACGTTTCTGGGTGCACATATCTTTTAGAAATTTAGCGTACTGTGGAACTTGTTGTATAATATCTAAAAGAGGAATGTTCACTTTAACTTGCTTAAATATTTCAAGGATCTTTTCTACCTGGTCCGTCTTTTTTCTAGGTCGGAGTCTATGAGGAAATGGAGCAGACAACTCAGTAGGTTGAGCTACTTGAGTTTGAGGATGGGCCTGATTAGAATTGGGCTCGATGTTTTGATCCGAGATGGTCGAATTTTCTGTTGGGTTTTGAATATCGTCTGGTAAATCATTTGGGTCGACCACATGGTTGTCAATCTTCTTGCCAGATCTAAGAGTCGTGACAGCATTCAATTGACTAACGTTCGAGTCTTGAATCTGTCCTCTAGGGTTTTGGATGGGTTGACTTGGAAATGTACCCTTTTCCCTTTCACTTAATCTAGTGTTAAGTTGAGACATTTGTTTTTGAAGTTCACTCATTTGTTGAGTCGTGGTTTGCATGTGTGAAGTCAGTAAGTTTTGAAGATTGGTATTTGATTTGATATTTTGAGTTGTTGCTTTACCCAATTCTTCGAGAGTTTTCTCCAGTGATGTCAATCGTTTATCATCTTGGGGAACAAAAGATTGTTGCGCTTGATTTTGAGGGGTTGGCGCAGGATTTTGGAATTGACTTTGTTGAAAGGGAGGATTCGAGGTATTATTCGAAAATGGTTGAAAAGGAGGTCGAACCAAATTCGTAGTTGCATTGTTTTGGGCCCAAGAGAAGTTAGGATGGTTTCTCCAACCTGGATTGTAAGTTGGGGAGAATGGATCGTTCCTAACTTTATTAAATGCGTTGAGTTGTTCTAACGAATGTGGGCATTGGTCAGCAATGTGGTTAGGATCGTTACATTTGTAACATGAGGGCTGAGACGCTTGAGCTTGGTTTGCTTGAGTTGATGAAAGGACATTATCAAATTTGGTTAACATTGCGTCTATTTTCGCTTCTAAAGCCGTTGAGGATCCTACCGAATGAGCGTTTGATCGGGAATAAATTGATTTCTCATTAGATCTTTCCCATTGAGCTGATTTTTCGGCCAAATCTTCGAGAAATTTCCAAGCGGCATCGTGATGTTGGGCTAGAAAATTTCCTTGGCACATTGATTCGAGCATAGTTCGAGAGTTATTTTCTAGTCCATCGTATAAAATTTGACAAAGAGTCCATTTTTCGAAATTATGATGTGGACATTTGACTAGAAGCTCTTTGAATCTTTCAAAATATTTTGCAAAGGATTCACCCCCAAATTGACGAAAATTGACGATTTCATTTCGAATTTTAGATGTTTTTTCCAGAGGGTAAAATTTCTTTAGAAAAATGTTTACAAATTCACCCCAAGTTCCAATCGTATTTGAAGGCAAGCTATACAACCATTTCTCAGCATAATCGGTAAGTGCAAATGGAATTAACCTAAGTTTGATTCCATCATCACTTAATTGTTGAAATTTCATGGTTGCACAAACTTGTTCAAATTTGGTCAAGAAGATATAAGGATCATCACGTTCAAGATTGCCAAATTTTGGAAGAGTATTTATGTGATTCGAATGAATTTCAAAATGGTTACCCGTTGGGGCGGGCAATATGATGCAGGAAGGAATAGAAACTCGCTCGGGAAAGTACCTATCCATAAGAGTTCGAGGGGGAGTTTCTTCGGCCATGGTGAAAGGGGTGTTTGTTCGGACTAAACGATTAGTAGAAGTATCACGGATCCAACTACGCATGCACTAGAGAAAAGAATAAGGGAAGACGAGAAAAACAAATTTGAGCGATTTTTTTTTTTAAATGAACCTAATGCAATTTACAATTTCGAGAATTATATAATGACGGTTTGATTTATTTCAACAAAAGACTTCTCAGCCAGTTAACGGACAGGAGTTATCGGTGCACCAGGAATCACCCTAGCAATGCAGCCGAAGGTTTAAGTACCTTCAGAGGAACAACCGATATAATATTTACGAATCACCGTAATATTTATAAACAGTTATTACTCTGCCGTAGTCTAGACACCGAGAAATAATCCGTTAGAACTAAACCAAATTGTCAAAATATAATGAAGTCCTTAAAAAATAAAAACAAAGCTAAGATGAATGCAATTTTTTTTTTTTTCAATCACAGAATGAACAGTCTCAGAACAGTCACAGAACAGGCAATTGCAAAAATAAATAAAAGAAATTTTACAAGCAAGCCGATGCCCTGCAGAAGATTTTTACAAGCAATGTCTATATATATTTTTTTATTTGCAGCAGCGGTCCCTGTAGAGTTAGAAAATACTCACCTTGATCGGCAGTCCGTCCAGTGCAGTTGAGTCGCGCTAGCGCGTTCACACCCCACTTGGTGTGCAACCGCTCGAACCCTGAATCGTCCGCTGCTTTCTATATTTGTTACCTCCTATTATTTTTTTAGACCTTTTTTAAATTTCCACTGTACCTGTTTTCGAAAAAAAAAAATCTCTTTTTTTTTCTTGAGAGAAACAAAAATAATTCAAGCCTAACACAAAATAGACTGGTCAAGCCACAAACTAAACAAACAAAGCAACACTTTCTTTTCTTTTTTTATGAAGGATATCAAAGGAGTTGTACTAAAAAAAAGGAACTAAACTAAAAGAATCAAACCGGACAAGACTGAAAAGAAAGAACAAAATCTAAAAAAAAAAAAACTTGGCCCAAAACCCTAATAGCCCAACAAAAGCAACTAAGCCCCTTTTTTCTATATTATAACTGAACAACTTTATTGTCGACCCACATCAAATTCACACA
Organism: Allium sativum; assembly: GCA_030737875.1. Classification (NCBI taxonomy): domain Eukaryota; kingdom Viridiplantae; phylum Streptophyta; class Magnoliopsida; order Asparagales; family Amaryllidaceae; genus Allium; species Allium sativum. The sequence goes on from CM060926.1 coordinate 45,093,348, forward strand.
AATAGGTAAAGTCAGATCCCCGATTCCCTTTTTTATCCCAAAATCCAACTCTTAAAAAAAAAAAACTTAAATCGGAAGAAAGAATTGTAATCAAAAATCACTATGGAAACCCGCTTTTGGTCTCTGTTCGGGTTAGAGGAGATCGGAGCAAGATTTTTGGGTATCTTTGTTGAGTTCGAGAAGAGTGTATAGCAGTTCGGTTTTGGGCTTGGACGTGAGGGATGCTGTGATTATCGGTGATGAATCAGAGCTGGGTTCCGATGGTGAGGCTTTGGTTTGAATTGGGGACGTCGATTGGTGAAATCAGTATTAGAAGGAGGTTGTGGTATTGCGTGAAGGGGAATTATGGTTTGATTGAACTTCGTGCAGTGAGCATGGATTTGCAGGCCTGTGTTGCGAGAATTGGTGGAGCGATTTGGGTTCAGGTTGAATTGGTCAAAAGGAAGATGGAATTGCGTTGAGGTTCAAGGGTTTTTCAGGTTGGATTGCGTTGAGCGGTTAGTGGAGAAGATGGATTTGTGGATTTGGTTGAAGATTGAATATGGCAAAGCTGATGAAGCACTTGTAGCAGAGCAGGGTAGTTTGATGGGATGGCAAGGCTGATGAACGCAGTCACAGTGGTAGTTTGATGGGATTTTTGAATTGTTGTGCAGTTGCGGGGTGGTTTTTGGGTATTTGGGACTGTGGTGAGGTTGGTAGGGTGGATGAGCGTGTTTAAGAAGATGGAAGAGGTTGACAATGGTAAGGGATTGCTGTAAGTTGATTTAGAGGGGGTGGTGGATGGTCGGGAAGTTTGTCGAGTATGGTTGAAAGGTACGGTGTGGAATGGCAGTTTTGGTCGGTGAAAGTGGATGACAACAGGTTGAAGGAGTATGGGTGTATGAATATTGGTGAGGATGAGTGGATTGTTTTGAGTTTTGACACAGGGTTGTTGCTGTTTATGGTGATAGAAGTGTGAATGGTTGACTGGTGGATTTCTGGGTTGTGTGATTGATGATGGGTGCCAAAACTTGTTTGTGGTGGGAGGGCTGATCTGAACGTTTTTATGACGTGAATTGGTAATGGACGTGGGGGTTTTGATGATGCTATGAATATGTAGAAAGCGGCAGAGAACTAAAGAGCACAGAAAGAGGAAAACAATTGCAGTAGTTCTTTTTCTTTTTAGAAAAGGAATTGTACAAAGGAAAGAAAAATTGTAAAGAGGGAAAGAGATTATTTGAAGAAAGAAAAAGAAATTACACAAAAATTGACAAGTTTTTTTTTTTTTTTTTTTGAATTGCGAAAAAGAGGAAACAAATTTGTAAAAAGTTGAAAAGAAATAAATGAAAAAAAGGGGAAAGAAATTGTATGAAATCGGGAAAGCAATTTAAAACAAAAGGCAAGTGTTTTTTTTTCTTTTTCTTTCTCTTAATTGGAAGATTACAGTATCATGGATCACATACCAAATCAACTAACAAGATTTTTTTTTCTATCTATACGAGAAAACAAAAGGAAGAAATAAAACAAAAATATTTTTGAGTTTTTTTTATAATAAACAAAAAAAAAGAAACAAAAATATTTTTTTGTGTTGTTTTTTTTTATATGAAGGAAATCTAAAAAAAAAAACTATAACCCGAAGGATTATTAATAAAAATTATTTTGGTCCCCGGCAACGGCGCCAAAATTTGTTTGCGAACAAATTATGCAGTTGTAAACAACTGTAAAATCCGTTCGGCTTTCCTAAACAACAAGGACTGTTGTAGAGGGTGTCGAACTCTGGGACCAAATTATTTTAATTAATAAATCCAATCAAGTTATCCCTAACTTTTGATTGGTGGAAAACAAAGAAAATAGCAGAAATTAAATAAAAGAGAGTTTTAACAATAAGTGAAAGCAATTAGGGGATAATGACATAGATCAGATTCATAATCATCAATAGCCAAAAGATTAACCAGATCTAATACATGTTTCTGTCACAAACATGAATCAACGATAATAGGTTTTTAGAAACAAATATGTAAATAACGACAAGCATAGCCTATGCAGGAGCTCAGCTCTACAACCATAGACTATCAGGACAGATTCACTAATTAATTTCTAAAACCCTAAAATTAGATCTAGATCTGATAAACGTTAGATCGAACACGAATATATCCTGTGAAGGAGCATAGCTCTTAAACGACACAAAATATGAAGGTTTAGATCTAACCCTTAATTCAGATCCAGATCTACATGTATACAGTCCTCATCTTTTGGCTATGTGATTCATATTGAATCATACTATCAGCGTCATCACCCCCTAATCAAAGGGGATTAGCTAGACATAGCTAAAGAAGAAGAAAAACAGAAATTAAATAACAAGAACATAAATAAAACTAAAACTAAATAGAACAGAGGAAGAAGAATGATTTTATTCCAAGAAGAGAATTACAGAATAAAACCCAATGTGTTTTTTACAAGACTAAGATACAATGTATTTATAGCTGATATGACAAAGGCTAGCTAGCTAATTACATAATGTGGGACTAAAGAAATAACCCAAATAACACATAAGCCAGTGTGAACGCAGCTTTAGAGCGAGTGGTCTAGCAAATAGGCTAGTGTGAACGCAACATGAGTAAGAGGCCTTCCAAATGAGCTAATGTGAATGCAGTTTGAGTCTTTATTGAGCCAAATCTTCTTAACTGAAATATAATTGCAACCGTTCTTCAAGCTTTAGACTCTTCAAGCTTTAGCAATTTTAAACTTCACTCTTTTTAAGCAAATTCTTCATGCTTTATCCATCAAATGCTCTAAACCATGCTTCTTGTCAACAATCTGAAAATACAGCTATAAATACAAAGTATCAATTATTTTAAAGGGAAAATACGATAAATAAGCGGATAAAATATACACATTTACGTGTATATCAAATACTGCTAGGGAGGAATTAAACATAGCCGTCAAGAGAAAAGCCTAGAGACGAATCAAACTAAGAAGAAGATTAAAGTTTAAATAAAAATTATCAACGCAACGTTAGTCCACCCATTCAATTTCAGAATTCAGAATCCAGAATTCAAGATTCTGCATTCGTTGAAAATATAGTGACCTTTCATAATATGAATAAGAATTGCGATGTGATTCGATGTGAATGAAAATAGAATTGTGTTATTGTATTGTATAAAATTCTATGTATTGTGATGATTCTGTCATGACTCGTGTATTGACGTTTGTGGCATAAATTGATTGATGCAAGCCTATTGAATAATTGTATATGAGAACAATGGCACTTGCAAGTTTGTGGCAAAAATTAGAAATTGATCCTTTTATGTATATGTCGATGGCATGGACTATGTATATTCCCTTAGTCTAAATTAGAGTTTATGTAAACTTTATTTAGACTTGAAACCTTTTATGCCTAAATGACCTAAAGTTTATGTAAACATGATTTAGACTTGAAACCTTTTATGCCTACATGACCCAAAGCCTATGTTATCATTTCCATGTTTATTTGCAAGTATAATTGGATCTATGTAAAGTATCGCTTGTGTTTCAAAAACTACGCAAGTTCATGTTGAAATAGGCTATGTGATTAAATGTTATAATTGGACCTTTTGGTGAATATACATCATGCTAGTTTTGTGTTTGACATTATGCCAAGTTAAACATATTTAAACACAAGTTGTGTAAGCCTAAACTATGCCATTTCATATGTCACCTACTTAGTTGTACTTTGATTTGAATGCAAGTTCACATGACACATCATTTATGTTAGTATCGCTAAATTGCAAGTTCATGCGCCGCACACCCTTATATGTTGTCAAATATTACATGTTCTTGATTTCCCCTTTTTCTTACGCTTATAAAGTTGGGCTGAATTGTGTCAAACCCAACATTTGTTATAACGTTGCAAACGTATAAACGGGGGTAATGACGTTGGGTGTAAAACATGAAAACATATGTTGGCATGTTTGGCACATGCCAATGCCAATGACATTTAAGCGGTATAAATTGTTATACCCTAGAATAAAAGATATGACATTTACATATATAATAATAAAATATGTAAATTTAGAAAACACGATATGCTTAACCCGAGGTTGGATTGAGTTGTGATGTAAACCTGCGCGGAACCGCCCGGCTGTCCAGTAGTCACAACAATACCTATCCAATGTGGGTGGTTAAGCATTGAGCCCAATAATGACCCGAGGATAGACTCAGCTACAGTGTAAACCTGCCCGGAACCAACCGGCATATCTAGTAACCGTAGCAATACCTGTCAAATGTGAGTGGCCAGGTGCTCCTAAGAGGCTAAGGACAGATGGTAGGGTTAAGTCAACTATAACACTTAACCAAATTCAACATGTTAACAAGAACTGATGGGTGGGGGTTAGGTAACACAGACACTTAACCACTTAACATGTTTGACTAGAAAATCCTGGTAACGTGGGACCCATTTCAGCAGTAACCCAAGTTAGGTATCAACGGTACCCTGAAACTAGGCAGGGTGGGGCACGATTACTGGGTTGATTGTAAGCGGTCAAAACGACGGCGGTGGGTGCACAGTGCAGGTCTAACGGGGTGCGGGCGTGCACACACTCCGGAGCAGACAACCAGGGCACTGGGGACACCAGTAGTATAACCTATGCCTTCTAGAATTTGCGTCGGGGCCGCCACCATGGGTCTTGATACACCCCATGGTGGGACCAGCATAGGTATCTACAATTCTTTGGGGCCGTATGACACATGTTAACGCGAGTATGAGCCGATCTTTAATAAAGTTGGGGATTACTTGACCCTCACCATGGGGTGCCAGTCAGAATAAACTCAAGTAGATGCAGAGATATAGTATGGGTGCGATAGTACATTCGACACTCCCTTAGCTTGTGACACCATCCTATTTTAAATATATATCTAACATGCCCTTTTCTTATTCACATACTGAAGAGTTACTAGATTTAATCAGGCTTTAGGTCTGACCCTATTTTCTTTTCGTCTTCTTTTCTTTCGTTTCCCCCTCCCCCAGGTCCACAGGGAGGAAACAACTCAGCTCAGTCAGGCTCTGTACAAGCTCCAAGAACGTAGATGTATGATTTGGGTCTCTTTTGCTCGGACTATGGCTTTGGATGTCACTATGGGGATTTTTGTCACTTTATTTATGTTTTATGCTTCTTTAATAATCAAGACAGTTATAAGGTTGTAATGTTGGAAGTATTTTGAGACAATTATGGAATGGTTGTTTTGAACAAGTATTGATGAAATAAAAGTTTGTTCGGTTTTCCGCTGTTTAAAATATGTGTATTTATATCTGTCTTGAGTTTATCTGTGGCTTTTACTTATAAACCTCCACCAAAGTTAAGGCATTCCCTTTGTGAGTGACCTTAACGGAGGTGGGGTGTTTCACTTGGTATCAGAGCATAGGTTTACCAGATAAGATAAAAGTTTTTGAAATCGTTTTCAAAAAGAAAATTTAAAGAAGCATTTTTTCAAGAAAAGTGTTATATTTATAAAAGACAAAATCCCCCAAAGTCATGTTCCCCATCTATCTCTCTCTATCCTTCGTTTTGAATCTTTCCTTTCGGTTTCAGCATGTCTAGGGGCCTTACTCCCCAGCTACAGATGCTTTTACTCCTTCTCCTCCTCTACTTGAACCAGCAACCGGGAGAATCACCGAACAAGAAGACGGATAATAGTCAAGGAGGAAAGGACCACAACAATAAGAACAAGACACGTAAGAAAAGGAAATGTTATTTCTGTGGCATTGTGGGCCATATATCAAAAGACTGCCGGAAAAGAAAGGTGAAGATGGGTGGTTGCTTTCATTGTGGAGAGATTGGGCACCAAGCTAAGGACTGCCCAAAGAAGAAAGGGCAGGGACAGAAAGCCGGATCCACTTTAGGGGGTCAGGTTCATGCGCTAGTGGCACCTCAGCAGGAACGAGGTAGTAATATTTCTGTAGAAAGTGTAGTCTATCTTTATGATCATCCAGTTCGTACACTTTTTGACTCTGGCGCATCACACTCTTTTATTTCATCTGCCTTAGTAGAATCTCTGCATCTAGACACTAGTATGGTAGAAGATCCCTTAGTAGTTTCAAATTCAGTTGGGGGCTCCGCTTACTTGTCAATGGTTTGTTTGGGTTTGAAAATCTCTATTCTCAGCATTGAGTTTAGTTGTGATGCCTTTGTCTTAGGCTTCTTGGGATATGGTTTGATTTTAGACATGGACTGGTTATCCAGTAATGGTGCCATCCTTGATTGTGAGAAAAGAGTAGTTAGGCTCTTGACTTGGCTTGGTAACACTCTAGAAATTTCTTGTAATCCCTTGAATGATGTTATGCTTAGTTATCTAGAGTTGCTTGATGCTTCTGATGAGAATTTGCAATCGGTTAGAGTAGTCCGGGAATATCTGGATGTCTTTGAGGAGGTGAAAGGCTTACCTCCGAGGCGGGAAATAGACTTCCGCATATATCTTGTGGATAACGCAAAGCCTGTAGCTTTACCTGTCAGACACATGGCTCCAAGGGAGAGAAAGGAGCTCAGTAAGCAGGTTAAAGAACTCCTCGAAAAAGGGTTCATTAGACGGAGCATTTCGAAATGGGGTGCTCCAGTGTTCGCAACCAAAGCGGACGGTTCGCTTCGCCTTTGCGTTGACTAAAGGGAGTTAAACAAATTGACCAAGAAAAATAGGCACCCTCTTCCCCGAATCGACGATTTGTTTGATCAGCTTGTAGGTGCAACGGTCTTCTCCCAACTTGATCTGGCAACTGGGTTCCATCAGCTAAGAGTAGCTGAAGATAGCATTGATAAAACGGCGTTCAGAACCCCAGACAGTTTCTTCGAGTGGCTTGTCATGCCTTCCGGCTTGACGAACGCACCTGCTTATTTCGTAGACCTAATGAGCAGGGTGTTCAGAGAATTCCTCAACAAATTTGTGGTTGTCTTCGTAGATGATGTCTTAATCTTCTCAAAGAATGAGGAAGAGCACGCTCAGCATCTGAAAGAAATCATGGAAACTCTTCGAGCTCATCAACTAAAAGCCAAATTCTCCAAGTGTCACTTCTGGAGAAAGGAAGTAAGATTTTTGGGGCATATAAAGTCCAAAGAAGGGTTGGCCGTGGACCCCGTGAAAGTGGTGGCAGTGCAAGATTGGAAGACACCAAGAAATGCAATCGAAGTTCAAAGCTTTCTTGGGCTAGCCTGTTTTAACCGAAAATTTATTAGGGATTTAGCGAAAATCTCAGCCCCACTCACAAGGCTAACAAAGAAGAATCTAGCGTTCACTTGGGATTTGGACTGTGAGTTTGCTTTCCAATGATTAAAAAGGCCTCTCAAAACAACCCCAGTTTTGACCTTGCCATATGGAAGCAAAATGTTAACAGTATACACGGATGCATGTGGAATGGGACTAGGCGTTGTTCTAATGCAAGAAGGAAGGGTAGTAGCTTATGGTGGAAGATAACTGAAAGTTCATGAAAAGAACTACCCAACCCACGATCTTGAGTTAGCCACCATCGTCTTTGCGCTTAAGTCTTGGTGCCATTATCTCCTAGGTGAGAAGTTCGAATTATACACTGACCATAAATCGTTGAAATATCTCTTCTCGCAGAAGGTTCTTAACTTGAGGCAGCAAAGATGGATGGAGTTTCTTGCCTCGTACGACTTTGAAATTTCCTATACTCCCGGCAAAGGCAACGTAGTAGCAGACGCGTTGAGCCGAAAGAAACCGACCTTAAGCCCTCTCTTTGTGGAATGGAAAAGCTTGGAGTATATAGCCAGTTTTAACTTTAGGCCCTCCTCAGATTTTGTACCGGGTTTGTTAGCATCTCTCGAAGTACGCCCTACTCTCCTGGACTCAATAGGGGCTGCACAACGTGAAGACCCTCAGCTTGTTGATGTGATTTATAAACTTATTTGGGTGATACTTCTAGTCACCTCAGTAGGTACGCCATCGATGATAAGGGTTGGCTGAGGCGAGATGGAAGATTATGCGTCCCACAAGCGAGGGAATTGACAAAGAAGGTTCTCGAGGAAGCGCATCATTCCAAGATGACCATACACCCTGGCGGTGATAAGATGTACAAGGATATAAAAAGGACTTTCTTTTGGAGCGGCATGAAACAAGATGTGGCAGATTTCGTCTCTAAGTGCATGACCTGCCAACGGGTTAAGGTGAACAGAAGAAGCCTGGAGGACTACTTCATCCTTTAGAGGTCCCACAGTGGAAGTGGGAAAGCATTTCAATGGACTTCATTGATGGACTGCCTAGGTCGAGAAGAGGTAACACTAGCATTTGGGTAATAGTGGATAGGCTTACCAAAAGCGTCCACTTCATACCTATCAAAAGTAAAAGGACTGCCTCATCTATAGCATCTCTTTATCTAAAGGAAATAGTTCGACTCCATGGGATACCCTCCAGCATTGTTAGTGACCGAGACCCCATCTTCACAAGCGGGTTTTGGCGGAGTCTGCAAGAAGCTGTAGGCACACAGTTATGTTTGAGCACGGCCTATCACCTCCAGACCGATGGCCAGATGGAAAGGGTCAATAGAGTTTTAGAGGATCTTTTGAGACTTTGCGTTCTTGACTTTGGAGGGACTTGGGAGGATCACCTTCCTTTAGTGGAATTTGCCTACAACAATAGCTACCAAGCTACCATCGGTATGGCACCCTTCGAAGCCTTGTACGGAAGATCGTGCAAATCACCGACTTGTTGGTGGGAGTCTACAGATAAGCTTATACTTGGGCCAGATATGATTCGAGAGACTTCGAAGAAAGTGGACTTGATACATAGGAGAATGAAGACTGCCCAAGACAGACAGAAATCCTACGCCGACAAAAGAAGGACCGACCTTGAGTTTGAGGTTAGGGACAGGGTTTTCCTTAAGGTATCACCTTTAAGGAACGTCGTTCGTTTTGGATCCGCATGAAAGCTAGCACCAAGATTTGTTGGACCGTTTCCTATCATCGAGAAGGTTGGAAAAATGGCCTATAGATTAGAGCTACCTAAGAGACTGGCCAGAGTTCACAATGTCTTTCGTGTATCTCACCTCCGGAAGTGTTTGCATGAGTCCGCGGAAGTGGTGGAACCTAGCATTCTAGAAGAAGCCGAAGTAGAACGTGAAGCAACTGTGAGGAGAGTTCCAACCCGCATCTTAGGAACTGAAGTGAAAAAGCTATGCAACCGCGAAGTCAAACTCGTTAAAGTCCAGTGGAGCGACGCCGAGGAAGACGCGACTTGGGAAATTGAGCACAGAATACGCGCTGCCTACCCTCTTCTTTTTGAGGGTACATCTTTGATCTCTCTTTTTCCTTAAGTTCTGCTTTATCTATATTTTTAGGTATATCTCCTCGGTCCTTTTCCTAACTCCTTAGGTAGAAAAAAAATGGATGCAAACATGTATTTGAAAACATGTTATGGATGATGGCTACAAATGGTTGTTAGTGGTTGCTCGTGGATGCATACACACACACACCCTAGGGTATAGATCGGCTCAGTCACTTCATATTGCATATGCATATGTGTATTCTCATTTGTATATGGTTGAAACTTGATATGCTGTCATATGGTTGTCGCATTTGTATGAATAGTTGTGCACTCATGTAGAATTATGAGTAGGAAAAATTTGCATACATAATGGATTCATGACACTTACATGATTCGCATTAAGGAGGTCAACTGAATCAGTAGACCGCCTGATTTCTCCATTAGATAAGGACATGTACACACACACTATGCATATGATAATGAAGCATTAGAAGTCTTTTAAGGACAGTGGATGCCTGTGTTTGTTGGTTGAGTAAATGGACTGTTGGATGGTAGGATATACATTCTTCCTAACTTGAAGATTTCGAGGACGAAATCCTTTAAAAAAAGGGGGGGGGGAGAATGTAACACCCCATGAATTCTATAACGTTAAGCTTCACAAATTCAAGTATAATTAATTCTAAATGAAAGAATTAAGGGAAACGGGTTAAGCCATTGCGTTCGTCTTGGAATTCTGCTTGAGATAGAGTCCGAGTTTGCGCGAATCGGACTCCGTATGAGTTATGGCCGTCGGAAGTTTCAGAATCAAATTTAAATTCAAACAGCTCAGTTTAAAATTCAAAATTCGAATTTCAGGTTCAAATTAGGCTGGGCGGGAAAATTCCCGCCCAGATACCAGGTCGACCATAGGGTCGACTTGGTCACCCCAAGTCGACCATGGTGTCAACCTGGTCTCCCCCAGGTCGACCATAGTGTCGACCTGGGTGTCGACCTACCTCGTCGACCTAGCTGGCCAGGTCTGGCTCTGGCTTAAATTTCTGTGGCTCTGTGTGTCACTAGGGCTGACGTGTGACCTCTTGATTGGCTCTTTGAACTCTGAATGGTCTAGATTCCTCCTGTCTTCATCTGACGGCTCAAAACAACTTAAAAATCTATAAATACACCCTAAGTCTCAACTGAAAATTCACACAAAAAAATGAGAAAGAAGTCGTCATTCTGCTAGGGAGAAATTAAACATAGCCGTCAAGAGAAAAGCCTAGAGACGAATAAAACTAAGAAGAAGATTAAAGTTTAAATCAAAATTATCAACGCAACGTTAGTCTACCCAAAGGAGCGCATTTCAATTTCAGAATAATCCAGAATTCAAGATTCTTCATTCGTTGTAAGTATAGTGACCTTTTAGAATATGAATAAGAATTGCGATGTGATTCGATATGAATGAAAATAGAATTGTGTTATTGTATTGTATAAAATTCTATGTATTGTGACGATTCTGTCATGACTTGTGTATTGACGTTTGTGGCATAAATTGATTGATGCAAGCCTATTAGACAATTGTATATGAAAACAATGGCACTTGCAAGTTTGTGGCAAAAATTAGAAATTGATCCTTTTATGTATATGTCGATGGCATGGACTATGTATATTCCCTTAGTCTAAATTATAGTTTATGTAAACATGATTTAGACTTGAATCCTTTTATGCCTAAATGACCTAAAGTTTATGTAAACATGATTTATACTTGAAACCTTTTATGCCTACATGACCCAAAGCCTATGTTATCATTTCCATGCTTATTTGCAAGTATAATTGGATCTATGTTAAGTATCGCTTGTGTTTCAAAAACTATGCATGTTCATGTTGAAATAGGCTATGTGATTAAATGTTATAATTGGACCTTTTGGTGAATATACATCATGCTAGTTTTGTGTTTGACATTATGCCAAGTTAAACATATTTAAACACAAGTTGTGTAAGCCTAAACTATGCCATTTCATATGTCACCTACTTAGTTGTACTTTGATTTGAATGCAAGTTCACATGACCCATCATTTATGTTAGTATCGCTAAATTGTAAGTCATGCGCCACACACCCTTATATGTTGTCAAATATTACATGTTCTTGATTTCCCCTTTTTCTTACGCTTATAAAGTTGGGCTGAATTGTGTCAAGCCCAACATTTGTTATAACGTTGCGAACGTATAAACGGGGGTAATTACGTTGGGTGTAAAACATGAAAACACATGTTAGCATGTTTGGCACATGCCAATGACAATGACATTTAAGCGGTATAAATTGTTATACCCTAGAATAAAAGATATGACATTTACATATATAATAATAAAATATGTAAATTTAGAAAACACGATATGCTTAACCCGAGTTGGATTGAGTTGTGATGTAAACCTGCTCAGAACCGCCCGGCTGTCCAGTAGTCACAACAATACCTATTCAATGCGGGTGGTTAAGCATTGAGCCCAATAATGACCCGAGGTTAGACTGAGCTACGGTGTAAACCTGCCTGGAACCGACCGGCATATCCAGTAATCGTAGCAATACCTGTCTAATGTGAGTGGTTAGGTGCTCCTAAGAGGCTAAGGACAGATGGTAGGGTTAAGTCAACTATAACACTTAACCAAATTCAACATGTTAACAAGAATTGATGGGTGGGGGTTAGGTTACACAGACACTTAACCACTTAACATGCTTGACTAGAAAATCCTGGTAACGTGGGACCCGTTTCAGCAGTAACCCAAGTTAGGTATCAACGGTACCCTGAAACTAGGCAAGGTGGGGTACGATTACTGGGCTGATTGTAAGCGGTCAAAACGACGGCGGTGGGTGCACAGTGCAGGTCTAACGGGGTGCGGGCGTGCACACACTCCGGAGTAGACAACCAGGGCACTGGGGACACCATTAGTATAACCTATGCCTTCTAGAATTTGTGTCGGGGCCGCCACCATGGGTCTTGATACACCCCATGGTGGGACCAGCATAGGTATCTACAATTCTTTGGGGCCGTATGACACATGTTAATGCGAGTAGGAGCCGATCTTTAATAAAGTTGGGGATCACTTCACCCTCACCATGGGGTGCCAGTCAGAGTAAACTCAAGTAGATGCAGAGATATAGTATGGGTGCGATAGTACATTCGACACTCCCTTAGCTTGTGACACCATCCTATTTTCAATATATATCTAACCTGCCCTTTTCTTATTCACATACTAAAGAGTTACTAGATTTACTCAGGCTTTATGTCTGACCCTATTTTCTTTTCGTCTTCTTTTCTTTCGTTTCCCCCCAGGTCCACAGGGAGGAAACAGCTCTGCTCAGTCAGGCTCTGTACAAGATCCAAGAACGTAGATGTATGATTTGGGTCTCTTTTGCTTGGACTATGGCTTTGGATGTCACCATGGGGATTTTTGTCACTTTATTTATGTTTTATGCTTCTTTAATAATCAAGACAGTTATGAGGTTGTAATGTTGGAAGTATTTTGAGACAATTATGGAATGGTTGTTTTGAACAAGTATTGATGAAATAAAAGTTTGTTCGGTTTTCCGCTGTTTTAAATATGCGTATTTATATCTGTCTTGAGTTTATCTGTGTCTTTTACTTATAAACCTCCACCAAAGTTAAGGCATTCCCTTTGTGAGTGACCTTAATGGAGGTGGTGTGTTTCACCGTTTCTCGAAAACTCGGACTCTTTTCCAAGCAGAATTTCGAGACGAACGCAATGGTGCAACCCGTTTTCCTAGATTCTTATTTTATAATTTAATAATTCTCTGATTTGTTACTTATACGTTCACAGAAAATACAGGGTGTTACACCTTAAGACCTTGACGCCTAGGAGCAACGATTTGATCAAGACTCATAAAGGCTAAAAAAACCATTTCTCTCCTCTTAGATCCATTCCTATTGGCCTATCTCCAGTATTGACGAAAAATATTGTTAACATTTTGGCGCTAGAAGTAGGGCCTGAACCTCCAGCCCTTTGGTTAACCCTACCACCTATTTACTGTGTTGTTCTGCCCCGGATTGGTCTAAACCTTGAAGAGGAGAATATTATGAATAATAGGTCTCTGGCAGTTACTAATGGGTTTCCCATGGTTGGGACAATCATTGGCGAGTCGTGGATGACCGAAAGGCTCAAATTAGGAACACGCGTCTCCAAGAGAAAGAGAAAGAGAAAGAGAAAGATGTAGAACCTTATGACCCTGATCGATGGAGCATTAACACCTTCCACTTAGGACCTACTCCGATTTTTTTCCTGAATCAGTACTCAACGAAAAGATATAACTCCTTCCTCCATATCAAAGAAGTTGTCCTAACATAGGCTAAGTGAACCATATTCAAATGGAAGGGTGAGAAGGTTGCCATTCCTCTCACCAGTAAAAGTTCTGAAAGAGACATACCCCTACGTCGAAAGGCAGTTAAAAGGAAATTTAGGAACGAAGATGGAATAACAAAGTCAAGTAATAAAGGAACCAAAATACGAAAGCGAAAGAAGGCTATCGAGTCAAGGTTGCCAAATGGTTGCAAGCTCACAACGTCAATTGAGGGTATCTACTTTCTAACTAGGCACAAGTTAAACTTTTGGTCATCGTTAAAGAAGAAACCCAAGAACGAGGTTAAGTTGGAAGGGTCGTATTGCTACTACCATATGGTAAACAGTCACGAAACGAACAATTGCAGAGTTTTAGAGAGAATGATCATCCACTTCTTAAGCCAAGGAAAACTACAAAAATATGTAAAGAAAGCATAGAGAGTTACACCGATAAAATCTTTAAGAGAGGAAAAAGGTTACCTATGCGATTATAGGGAAGGAAATCGTCACAAACCGGAAATGACCAAGGACAGGTCAAACAACCAATGGATAAAAGAAAAGAAATACCTCGTCATCACCAAATTGTTCAGGGCGAAGCATTCCCCCCTTGGGGTGGGGGGAGGGAGGGGGTGTTAATCTTTCTCCATGCCCAAATCAGAGGGGGCTAGGTTAAAGCATCAAAAGCGTAAGCTGCCGTTTCACACCAGAAATGGTCATGGCGGTGCATATAAAATTTAGCACACCCTGCCTATGCTCACAGAAGTGTACGCCCTACCTCTGCTAGAACTAAGCACTTCCAACCTCTGCTAGCAGAAGAGCACGTCCTACCTCTGCTTATGTTTCGTGTAATACCCCACCTTCATTAAGGTCACTCACAAAGGGAATGCCTTAACTTCAGTGGAGAGTTTTTGGTAAACAGACACAGAATATCACAAGACAGATATTAAAAATTTTGCAGCGAAAAATAATTTTTTTTATCAAATCACCAAAATACTTTATTACGTAATACCATGAGTCATAAAACTATTACAACAAAACACTTTTGTCTTACATCATCAGAGTATATAGGTATTTAAAAAAAACATCATTCCCTATATTAAAGAGTAAGCCATATAAGAGACAGAGACACGAGCCATACTTCAGAAGTAGCTCCTAGAAGATGATATCCAAATCCTGACTAAACATGGGTGTTTCCTCCCTAAGAACCTAGGGGGGAACGGAAGAAAAGAGGCGAAACAAACTAGGTCAGACATACGTCTAGTGAGTCCAGTAACTTTTAGCCAGTAAATAAATAAAGGTAAACATGACAGGCATACAAAGTGGATAAGAGGATTCACGATACAGATGACAGGTATGACAGGACAAATAAGGTAAGGTGTATGCATGCTTCGCTACAAACTACTCTGCACTGTTACTAGTAAAATCAAGATGAGATGATCTCTTCCGCTAACCATAATAACGAAAACGATGGTGGTAGTTTCGTGTATTCCTAGCTGCTGTCATAGGTGTCGCCTGCTCCAATCTCAACTAGTCATACCCACTACCCTCCTACTATAAATTGGTAGACTTAGGGCATACGTCCGGGTATACCCTAACCACTATCCTAATCGATCGTCTCCCCACTCTATAGATACCTTGTGCTTGTCCCACAACTAGGGGGTATCATTTCCCTAAAGTGGCAACCCAAGGTGTGCACAGTTATACCTACTGGTGTCACGGTCGTCTTGTCCCCCTCTGCCCGGCCCATGCACGCACATGTCCCTGGTCGGTTTGCACCGCCCACATCATCCGTCTCGTTTTGGATCTCTTACAATCAATCAGTAAGCGTGCCCCTTCCCCGCCTAATATGGAGTTCTTTACTTTGATACACCTCCGGGTTACTGACTGAAATGGGTCCCGCACAACATGATACAAGCTCTCCCCTATGTCTTATATCCCCACTAGGTTTTCTACTGACTATGTATACCCTAAGCTGTCTTTAATTACATAGTCCTCAATCAGTTATGCGTACCTATAGGTGTCTTTAATATATAAACCTTAATCTACCTATCGGTTATGCCTACCTATAGGTATCTTTAATACATAACTCTATCTATTCCCATTAGTTATGCGTAAACCTAAGGGTGTCTTTAATAAATAACTTTACTATTTTGCCCCGGTTATGTATACCATTAGGCGTCTTTAATTACATAACCCTTTTTATCTGGTTAAGTTTTTGGGCCTATATATATATATATATTAATATTACCCACCTACCTTCAGTTGTACTTAACCCTCCCACTGATTTAATCCTATTTATTTAATCGTTAAGTTTGTGGGCCTATATATATTAATATTACCCACCTACCCTTCAGTTGTACTTAACCCTCTCATTGATTTAATCCTATTTAATTAATGGTTAAGTTTGTGGGCCTATATATATATATATATTAATATTACCCACCTACCCATCAGTTGTACTTAACCCATCCACAATCCAACTCATTTTACTTAACCCTAACTTATGTCTATCATCATACAGTCCACATAAATTAAGTTAGGTTAAGTAGTCTTTTCTTATTACCATGCCCAATTATGGTTATATCGGGCTAAACCTCCCACATTAGGCCTACAACACGGGGATGCTGGATATGCCGGTCGGGTTCGGGCAGTCTTATTCCACAGTTGGGTCTAACCTCGTGTCTTAGCCTGATTCGTATTCACACACTTAGACCTCTCACATTAGGTTCAACATTAGTGGCTGCTAGATATGCCGGTCGGTTCCGGGAAGACTTCCACCACTAATGTAACCTAACCTCATGTCATAAGTGTTAATTAAATTTTCAGACTTTAATTGCTTAAACATTCCTCTTTTGATTAATTAAGTTAATTAATTAATCCTTTCCTTTTTATAGGTGTCAATACCTATTTTATTAACAATTTGAATTTCCTATCCATAAATGGTCATATTCAAATTATACCATTTTTACCCAACTTTACCTATGTCATAATAGGTAATTACTTATATGTTTCCCTACTAGAATTGTGTGTCCAATTTACATAATCACTTTGTAAATTATGCCTATTACAAATTCCCCTTTTTTCTCCGTTTCTTAACTAGCGTAACCGTTTGCGTTTTTGGCGTCATCAAGGCTATAAGGTAGCCTCGCCATAACAATAAAATAAAGGGAATGACAAGGTGATCGTTTTCAGTACAATTTTTGGCATAATCATGAAAACTAGGGAAAATGACATGATAACTTCGCATATAATTATGATTCATCACATAATTAACAACTTGCATAGATTCATGATTTTGCAACATAACAACTTGCATAGGTTCATGAATTTCAACATAACAACTTGCATAGGTTCATGAATTAACAACATAATTAACAACTCACATAGGTTCATGATTCACAACATAACAACTTGTATAGGTGACTTGCATAGGTTCATGATCCACAACATAACAACTTGCATAGGTGACTTGCATAGGTTACTTGCATAGGTTCATGATTCATAACATAACAACTTGCATAGGTTCATGAATTCATCACACAATAATTTACATAGGTAACTTGCATGATCTCATAACAATTTGCATAGGTTCATGATAACAATTTGCATAGATTCATGATAACAACTTGCATAGATTCATGAACTCGCAACATAATAACTTGAATAGGTAACTTGCATAAGTTTATGAATTTCACTTGCATAATTCCATGATCCACAACAACAATAAACTTATATAATTTCATGATCCACAACAATAATAAACTTGTATAATTTCAAACAACATATACCCAAATCATAGTTTACCACAATTCACTTTTATCTATTTAAACTTAAAAGTGACTAGAACTCACAGAAAAAAAGATGGTCTTGAGTTCTGGGATCTGAATTCTGTAATTGATTAGCGTTCCCTTGTTTTAGATAATTTCGTTGTTGAGATTAGACTTTGATTTGAATAGAATTGAGTTGCTTTACTTTGCTTCTAGTTGGTGGTGGCTACTCTAGGTTTTGGAGAGACAGTATGACGGCCACAGATCTAATTTTTATTTGATTCTAGGGTTTGAGTCTATACATGTTTATATAGAATTTCAATTTAATTTATGCCATCGGATTCTCTTAGGGTTAATTAAAACCATTCAGTTAGGATAGGGTGAGACCTCAACCCTAATGACTCAGCAAGGAGTCAGAAAGGACTCAGCAATGAGTCACAGTGTGTATCAGATCACACCAGAAAGCTGTGCAGGCTTTCTGCTCAGCCTGGGCTCACTTAGGAAGTGGGCTAGTGTATTTTTGAACTGGCGCACTTCCCAAGTGCGCCAGTGCATTTTTTCTTTTTCTTCTTCTAGTTTTTCCGCCTAACTTCGTTCGTCCATATCTTCTTCATACGGTATCCGTTCTACGCACTCTCGTTCTCTATCACAAGAAGAATTCCGAGACGAACGCAATAGCGCAAACCGTTTTCCTCAATACCCACATTTGAAATTAAGTATTCTTAAAATTAGTTAATTTGATTATTCAAAAATTCGGGGTGTTACATTCTCCCCTACTTAAAGGATTTCGTCCCTGAAATCTTCAAGTTAAGAAGAATGTGTCCTACCATCCAATCACCCATCTACTCAACCATCATCCACAAGCATCCATTGTCCTTAGAAAACTTCTAATATTGTATGAACATATGTAAAAGTGTGTGTATATGTTCCTTATCTAATGCAAAGATTAGGCAGTCCACTGATTCAATTGACCTCCTTAATGCGAATTATGTCAGTGCCATGAGTCCAACATGTATGCAATTTTCCTATTTGATACATATTATCTCTTCCTGTGTGCATAACCATTCATCAAAATGCAGCATCCATATGATAACACAACCATTATACATCCATTACCCTAATACGCACACATTTTTATATGCAATATGAAAATGATTTGAGTCAATCTAATGTCTAATGTGTGTGTAAATGCATCCACGAGCAACCACTAGCAAACACTTGCATCCACTTGCAACCATTAAACATAACATGTCTCAAACACATGTTTACATCCATGGATTTCCTATCTAAAGGTCGAAGATTCGGTTGATGGGATACAAAAAAATGATATAACTAAAACAAAAGTTTGATTCCCATTTGACATTGGTTAAGAGAATAATTCTGTAACACCCGACCTCTGCTAGGGTCACTCACAAAGGGAATGCACTAGTTTTGGAGGGGCGTTATCGAGGTAAACAAACACAGAAATATTACAAGACAGAACATAGATAAAACAACGGAAGGATCAAAAGATAAATTTCATTACTTTTAAAAAGAGTCAAAACCTTTTACATTCAAAGTAACAAATAGCCAAAGTCATTATTTTCCATTACAACAAATTCTGTCTTGCATAAATAAAGAAGCATAAACTTAAAACAACAAAAGTAGCTTAATTCCCCAAAGGTAGCAAAAATGCAGCCATAGCATAGCTCACGATCAAACCGTACATGAGCTGAACCGAAAGCAACTGAAATTCAAGCTAAGTGCTAGAGTTTCCTCACTAAGAACCTGGGGGGGGGGGGAGGACGAAAGAAAAGGAGGAGAAAGAAAACGGGTCAGTCATAAAGACTGGTAAGTCCTAGTGACTTTCAGCATAAAAACAGGTAAAGTTAACATGACATGTATAAACTGAAAGTAACCGTAAGGATGCTGTCAAAATGGGCAAGATAGACTAAGATAACAGTCTTATATTAACCATGAAATGATCCCTTGGCCCAATATCATGAAATGACCCATTTCTAGGTCCAACGAAACGATCCACTAGCCAATCGGCTCCCTACAAGTCCTAGCTTATCACGTGTCTGTGTCATACGACCCTATCACGAATTTAGTCACCTGTGCTAGGTCCACCATAGGGTGTACCAAGCCCTATGGTGCCAACCACTGACACGAATCAAGCATGCACAGATAAACCTACTGATGCCCAATGCCTGCTTTTTAAACTCCGGACTACGTGCAAGACCATAGTCCGCCTGAACCTACACTATCGCACCAACTCAGCCGTCGTTCTGGTCGCTTACAATCAGCCCAGTAATTGTGCCCCACCCTGACTAGTTCCAGGGTACCATGATACATCTATTGGGTTACTGCTGAAATGGACCGCGTAACTAGGGTTTCCGTCCAATAGGTTAAGTGTTGTCATTTAAATTTGTGACCTAACCCTTATCAGTCTAGCATGTCAAGTTGGTTAAGTGTTGTCATTCAAGTTCGTGACTTAACTCGCCTACGTGTCATGTCAAATTTGACTAAGTGTTGTCGTTTAAGTTCATGACTTAGCCCTACGAATCATGTGTCAAGTTGTTTAAGTGTTGTCTTTCATGTTCATGACTTAACCCTATCATGTGGCATTAATTCATTAATGCACCCCAACCTCTCACATCAGACCTGTTGTTGTGGTCACTGGATATGCCGGGCGGTTCCGGGTAGATTTACACCACAACTCAGTCTAACCTCGGGTTTCAAGCACGATATGACCAACTACCCACATTGGATCCTATTGTTTGCAGTAACTGGATTTGCCGAGCGGTTCCGGGCAGAATTACATTGCAACCTCAACCCAACCTCGAGTTGCCATTTTTAAGTTCATTCTAGTGTCATGCCCATGTTCAAACTTTATTTCAAGTTCGTGTCAAGTTACAAGGCAAGTTTCATCTCCATATCCATATTCAAGATATAACAATGTTCATGTTTCAATTTATGCCTATTATCAAGTTTATGATTCATATTCATAACCAATTCATGTTTTGCCTAATCTACCCAAATCATATTCCCATCGTATGTAAATGTGAATCGATCTATATTAGAAGTAAATCCAAATCCCAAAATAAAGGGAATAACATCAAAACTATGATAGGAAAAAAGGACGAGAATAAAGTGATAAAAGGGATTACAAGTCTAGCATGATATAACTTGAGATAATTGGTTACAACATCACCGGCATATAGAATAATAGCCTCAAAACATTATGATTTCAAATCTGGTATGATAAGGTGATAGTCATGATAAAATTTGACATAAGGTGATAGTCCCAAACTTGTGAATAATCTGATTCAACATCACATGCATGATAATATGATGGACATGAAAGGATTCGATTTACAACATAAATAGGCCCAAATTAATCTCATAGCAATATTCCCAAAAGTCAAGATCCAAGATGAACAAGAATAGATATGAATCAATTATCATACATAGATCCAATTCCAATTTATAACATGTCCATATTAAGTTTATAGTTTTTATCTAAAAGTAACTTGAACTTACAGATCATGGACTAAGAAATTGAGATGCAGAAGTTGAATCTATAAACTAGTCGATGAATTGTTGAATCTTGATTTGATTGTACCAGCAAATCCCCAATATGCAATTCCAAGCCGTAGTCTTCAAGAAATAATCTTCGCGTTTTATTTTAATTTATCTTAATTTAATTTAGAGGAAGAAGAAGAAGCCATGTCCATCAAGAATTTGTGCAGCATAAGGTTAGAGAAGAATGGTGTAAAGAGAATGAGAGTAGGAGGCTGTTTATATAGGATTAGGTGGACGAATCTGGTCACGAAACGAGTCTAAATACATCAGAATGCATCAGGTTCAGAAACTGGGTGCGGGAGGCAGGTCGACCATAGGGTCGACCTGGCCCCTGGGAGGTCGACCATAGTGTCGACCCCCAGGTCGACCTGGTCCTAGGCAGGAAAATTCCCACCCAGTCTGCCTTGGAGTTTGAATTCAAATTTCGAATTCGAATTTCGAGCTGGTTTTTTATTCTGAAAATTCCTGAAACTTCGGAGGGTCATATCTCCCTCATACGGACTCCGATTCTCGAAAACCTGAACTCTTTTCTAAGCAGAATTTCAAGACGAACGCAATGGCGCAACCGTTTCCCCTGATACTTATTTTAAAAAAAATTAATTCTGCCTAGATTTATATTTTTAACATGTTATTAAAATACTGGTTGTTACATTCTCCCCTCCTTAAAGGATTTCGTCCCCGAAATCTCCAAGTTAAGAAGAATGTGTCCTACCATCCATCATCCATCTACTCAAAAGATCATCCACAAGCAATCATTGTCCTTAAAAGATTTCTAATGCTGTATGAACATATGCAGAAAGTGTGTTTATATGTTCCTTATCTAATGCAAATGATCAGGCCTGATTGATCTTCTTAATGCAAAATATGTTTAGTGCGATGAATCCAACATGTATGCAAATAGTCCTAGTCACATAAACACTATATGCGTGCACAAACATTCATCCATATGCAACATTCACATGATAACATATTCAATTTCATCCATAAACAAGTATAAACACTCATGCATATGCAGTATGAAAATGTGTCTAAGTCGATCTAGTGCCTAATGTGTGTTATACAACCACGAGCAACCACTTGCAACCATTTGCAAACATCAACCATAACATGTTTTAATCACATGTTTACATCCAAAAGGGTTCTACCTAAGGTTCTCAAGATAGGATTGAGAAGATAAGCAAGATAAAACAAAGCATCAAGGAGAAGAATCTAAAGATGTACCCCTAGAAGGTCCTGCTTGCGGGGCTTGCCCTTGCTTCTCTGGGCATTTCTTGCTGATATGTCTAGTATCACCACACTGAAAGCATGCTCCCATCTTCATCTTCTTCTTTCTACAATCCTAGACTATATGCCCCTCAATACCACAGAAGTGGCATTTTCTTTTCTCACGTGTCTTGTTATCATTATTGTTGTTCTTGCCTCCTTTCTCGGAGTCTACCTTCTTGTTTTGAGACTCGTTCGCCTTGACCTCCTTCTTGCCATTCTTGTCTTCTTCATTTAAGAGCGCCATGTCCATTAACTTTTCGTAAGTAGCTCCCATAGGTATGTGGGTCATAGCCAAGCTGTGAAGTGGCTCATTCGATCCCTTGACAAAACAGAGAGCCTTCTTATGAGGAGTATTCACTAAGTCCAGTCCAAATCGGGCCAGCTGATTGAACTGATTAATGTGCTCCTTGACCGTCATACTTCCTTACTTAAGAGATAAGAACTTTCCAGCTGTAAACTTCGTTCAGCTTGCAAGAGGAATTTCATCTCAAACCTTATTCTGAAATCCGTCCATGTTTCGACCGGCATCTCGGCGTTAGTGACTTCCCACCAATAGGAAGCTTCGTCTTTGAGCAACCATACTGCCAACTGTACCTTCTGCCTATCGTCCATCTCGAAGATAACGAACAGATCCTCCGTTTCTTTGAGCCAGTTCCTCGCTTCTACGAATGATTCAGTTCCCTTGAAATCCTTTCCACCCATGGCCCTAAAATCTTTATAGATCTTTGAGAAAGCAATTGCACGAGGAGGGGGAGGGGGAGGGGGAGGAGGAGTCGCTGCAGCTGGAGGAGGATTATCTGTTGGGCCTGCACCGTTGGCCCTTTCATCTAAGTACCTCTTGAACCAGCCAGGTATTGGCACGCCCTCTGAAAAGTTAAGATTCCCAGACATGCTGAAAGGAAAAAGGAGAGATTCAAAACGAGGAAACAAAGGATAGTGCTAATGGCTTTTGGGGAATAGCCTTTAAATAAAACAAGACTTTTCTTGAAAAATGCTTCTTTGTAAACGATTTTGAAAATAATTTCAGAAGGTTTTTAAAAGCTTTTTCCCAGTCAGGTAACCTTCTGCTCTGATACCAACTGTAACACCCCACCTCCGCTAGTGTCACTCACAAAGGGAATGCACTAGTTTGGAGGGGCGTTATCGAGGTAAACAAACACAGAAATATTACAAGACAGAACATAGATAAAACAGCGGAAGGATCAAAAGATAAATTTCATTACTTTCAAAAAGAGTCAAAATCTTTTACATTCAAAGTACCAAATAGCCAAAGTCATTATTTTCCATTACAACAAATTCTGTCTTGCATAAATAAAGAAGCATAAACTTAAAACAACAAAAGTAGCTTAATTGAAATGCAGCCATAACATAGTTCACGATCAAACCGTACATGAGTTGAACCGAAAGCAAGCGAAATCCAAGCTAAGTGCTAGAGTTTCCTCCCTGAGAACCGGGGGGGGGGGGGACGAAAGAAAATGAGGCAAAAGAAAACGGGTCAGTCATAAAGACAGGTAAGTATTAGTGACTTTCAGCATAAAAACATGTAAAGGTAACATGACATGTATAAACTGAAAGTAACCATAAGGATGCTGTCAAGATGGACAAGATAAACTAAGATAACAGTCTTATATTAACCATGAAATGATCCCTTGGCCCAATATCATGAAATGACCCATTTCTAGGTCCAACGAAACGATCCACTAGCCGCTCGGCTCCCTACAAGTCCTAGCTCGTTGTGTGTCTGTGTCATATGGCCCTATCACGAATGTAGTCACCTGTGCTAGGTCCACCATAGGGTGTATCAAGCCCTATGGTGCCAACCACCGACACGAATCAAGCATGCACAGATAAACCTACTGATGCCCAATGCCTGCTTTTTCAACTCCGGACTATGTGCACGACCATAGTCCGCCTGAACCTACACTAGCGCACCAACTCAGCCGTCGTTCTGGTCGCTTACAATCAGCCCAGTAATCGTGCCCCACCCTGACTAGTTCCAGGGTACCATGATACATCTAGTGGGTTACTACTGAAATGGACCGCGTAACTAGGGTTTCCGTCCAATAGGTTAAGTGTTGTCATTTAAATTCGTGACTTAACCCTTATCAGTCTAGCATGTCAAGTTGGTTAAGTATTGTCATTCAAGTTCGTGACTTAACCCGCCTACGTGTCATGTCAAATTTGACTAAGTGTTGTCGTTCAAGTTCATGACTTAGCCCTACGAATCATGTGTCAAGTTGGTTAAGTGTTGTCTTTCATGTTTATGACTTAACCCTATCATGTGGCATTAATTCATTAATGCACCCCAACCTCTCACATCAGACCTGTTGTTGTGGTCACTAGATATGCCGGGCGGTTCCGGGCAGATTTACACCACAACTCAGTCTGACCTCGGGTTTCAAGCGTGGTATGACCAACTACCCACATTGGATCCTATTGTTTGCAACAACTGGATTGGTTGGGCGGTTCTGGGAAGAATTACACTGCAAACTTAACCCAACCTTGAGTTGCCCATTTTCAAGTTCATTCTAGTGTCATGCCCATGTTCAAACTTTATGTCAAGTTCGTGTCAAGTTCCAAGGCAAGTTTCATGTCCATATCCAAACTCAAGATATAACAATGTTCATGTTTCAATTTATGCCTATTATCAAGTTCATGATTCATGTTCATAACCAATTCATGTTTTGCCTAATCTACCCAAATCGTATTCCCATCGTATGTAAACGTGAATTGATCTATATTACAAGTAAATCCAAATCCCGAAATAAAGGGAATAACATCAAAACTATGATAGGCAAAAAGGACGAGCATAAAGTGATAAAAGGGATTACAAGTTTAGCATGATATAACTTGAGATAATTGGTTACAATATCACGGGCATATGGAATAATAGCCTCAAAACATCAGGATTTCAAATCTGGTATGATAAGGTGATAGTCATGATAAAAGTTGACATAAGGTGATAGTCCCAAACTTGTGAATAATAACTGATTCAACATCACAGGCATGATAATATTATGGACATGAAAGGATTCGATTTACAACATGAATAGGCCTAAATTAATCTCATAGCAATATTCCTAAAATTCAAGACCCAAGATGAACAAGAATAGATATGAATCAATTATCATACATAGATCCAATTCCAATTTATAACATGTCCATATTATGTTCATAGTTTTTATCTAAAAGTAACTTGAACTTACAGATCGTGGTTTAAGAAATTGAGATGCAGAAGTTGAATCTATAGACTAGTCGATGAATTGTTGAATCTTGATTTGATTGTAGAAGCAAATCCCCAATATGCAATTCCTAGCCGTAGTCTTCAAGAAATAATCTTCGCGTTTTATTTTAATTTATCTTAATTTAATTTAGAGTAAGAAGAAGAAGCCATGTCCATCAAGAATTTGTGCAGCATAAGCTTAGAGAAGAATGGTGTAAAGAGAATTAGGCCAGGAGGCTATTTATATAGGATTAGACGGACGAATCTGGTCACGAAACGAGTCTAAATACATCAGAATGCATCAGGTTCAGAAACTGGGTTCGGGAGGCAGGTCGACCCCCAGGTCGACCATAGGGTCGACCATAGTGTCGACCCCCAGGTCGACTTGGTCATGGGCGGGAAAATTCCCGCCTAGTCTGCCCTGGAGTTTGAATTCGAATTTTGAGATGTTTTTTATTTTGAAAATTCCTGAAACTTCGGAGGGTCATATCTCCCTCATACGGACTCCGATTCTTGAAAACTCGGACTCGTTTCCAAGCAGAATTTCAAGACGAATGCAATGGCGCAACATGTTTCCCTTGATTCTTATTTTAAAAAATTAGTTCTGGCTAGATTTATGATTTTAACATGTTATTAAAATACGTGTTGTTACAAATTCCCTAAGTCTCAGGCCTGAAGACCGAAATCAACATCAGACTAACACTTGGAGAATTACTCCCATTAAACAATGTCAAAACTGGAAATCTACTTCATGCTTCGAGTAGAAACCCCTATCCTTCAGAAATATTCAGATACTTACAGACTACTGGTACAAATCAGATTATAGAATGGTTCTCAGAAAGATAAACATAACAGACCCTTGCGGGTCGCAAGAAACTTTGGGGGTCTTCCCATGACAAGTTAGAAACTTAACGACCCTCCTCTAAAAATCTAGAACGACCCTTTACATAGAAAGCTGGTCCATTTAGAACCAACCCATAAACTTGAGCACACAAATGTCACATTCAAATTTTTGACGCCTAACACAGATAATTTCAACCCCTTACAAATCACCAATAAATGAGCCGAACCACCAAAGGGGTTTGAAACAACTACGGGATCAGAAACAAGACTAGTATTAAAGTGCGGAGTCTCAATGCCAGAATCCAAAAGAGTCTTAACTTCGTAATCATATAAGGAAATTTAACCTTTTACATAAAATTTTCCTATCTCTATCCATCTGCCACGAGAGCATCCACCTACCCTCTAGATGATTCTACCCTTTGCCTTCTTGGGCAATCTTAGATCAGATGTCCTGTCTCATGGCACCGAAAACAACCAACCTTCTTACATGTTAACAAGTCATTCTCTAAAGTTGCCCCCATCGTGTGGAAAACTCTACGAAGCCCGAAAGAGGATTTGTCGTAGATGGAATAACTACGGCTACAGATGAAAGTTAGGCACTTCTTTGCCCTTCGACAGATGCCATAGTCTCATCATGCCTATGGGACCATGTCGCGATGAGGTTACCTCCCAGAAAGCCAGGAGCCCCGAAGACTCAGAAAAGAAGGAAAACAAGGATTAAACAGAAAATCAGAAGATATATGGCTTTGGGGACTATGTTTTTCAAAACAGACTTTCCTTTTTGAAAATACTTTCTTTTAAAACCTTTTTGAAAAATATTTTCAAAACTTTTGTCTAATCTGGTAACCTTCAGCTCTGAAACCAAGTGTAACACCCCACCTCCATTAAGGTCACTCACAAAGGGAATGCCTTAACTTTAGTGGAGCATTTTTGGTAAACAGACACAGAATATCACAAGACAGATATAAAAAATTTTGCAGTGGAAAATAAACAATTTTATTAAATCACCAAAATACTTTGTTACGTAATACCATGAGTCATAAAACCATTACAACAAAACACTTCTGTCTTACGTCATCAGAGTACATAGGTATTTAAAAGAAAAACATCATTCCTCGTATTAAAGAGCAAGCCATATAAGAGATAGAGACTCGAGCCATACTTCAGAAGTAGCTCCTAGAAGATGACATCCAAATCCTAACTAAACCTGGGTGTTTCCTCCTTGAAAACCTGGGGGGGGGGGGGGGGGAGGGACGGAAGAAAAGAGGTGAAACAAACTAGGTCAGACATACGTCTGGTGAGTCCAGTAACTTTTAGCTAGTAAATAAATAAAGGTAAACATTACAGGCATACAAAGTGGATAAGAGGATTCACGATACATATGACAGGTATGACAGGACAAATAAGGTAAGGTGTATGCATGCTTCGCTACAAACTACTCTGCACTATTACTAGTAAAATCAAGATGGGATGATCTCTTCCGCTAACCATAATAACGATAACGGTGGTAGTAGTTTCGTGTATTCCTAGCTGTTGTCATAGGTGCCACCTACTCCTATCTCAACTAGTCGTACCCACTACCCTCCAGCTATAAATTGGTAAACTTTGGGCATACGTCCAGGTATACCCTAACCACTAACCTAATCGATCGGCTCCCTACTCTGTAGATACCCTGTGCTGGTCCCACAACTAGGGGGTATCACTTCCCTAAAGTGGAAACCCAAGGTGTGCACAGTTATACCTACCAGTGTCACGATTGTCTTGTCCCACTCTGCCCGGCCCATGCATGCACATGTCCCCGGTCGGTTTGCGCAGCAGCCAACACCATCTGTCTCATTTTGGATCCCTTACAATCAATGAGTAAGCGTGCCCCTTCCCCGCCTAATACGGAGTTCTTTACTTTGATACCCCTCCGGGTTACTGACTGAAATGGGTTCCACACAACATGATACAAGCTCTCCCCTATGTCTTGTATCCCCACTAGGTTTTCTACTGACTATGTATACCCTAAGGTGTCTTTAATTACAATAGCCCTCAATCAGTTATGCTTACCTATAGGTGTCTTTAATACATAACCCTCAATCTACCTATCGGTTATGCTTACCTATAGGTGTCTTTAATACATAAATCTATCTATTCCCATTAGTTATGCGTACCCCTAAGGGTGTCTTTAATGCATAACTTTACTATTTTGCCCTGGTTATGTATACCATTAGATGTCTTTAATTACATAACCCTTTTTATCTGGTTAAGTTTATGGGCCTATTTATATATATTAATATTACCCACCTACCTTCAGTTGTACTTAACCCTCCCACTGATTTAATCCTATTCATTTAATGGTTAAGTTTGTGGGCCTATATATATTAATATTACCCACCTACCCTTCAGTTGTACTTAGCCCTCTCATTGATTTAATCCTATTTATTTAGTGGTTAAGTTTGTGGGCCTATATATATATATATATAAATATTACCCACCTACCCATCAGTTGTACTTAACCCACCCACAATCCAACTCATTTTACTTAACCCTAACTTATGTCTATCATCATACAGTCCACATATATTAAGTTAGGTTAAGTAGTCTTTTCTTATTACCATGTCCAATTATGGTTATATTGGGCTAGACCTCCCACATTAGGCCTATAACATGTGGATGCTGGATATGCTGGTCGGGTTCGAGCATCTTATTCCATAGTTGGGTCTAACCCCATGTCTTAGCCCGAGTCGTATTCACACACTTAGACCTCTCACATTAGGTTCAACATTAGTGGCTGCTGGATAAGCCGGTCGGGTCCGAGCAGACTTTCACCACTAATGTAACCTAACCTCATGTCATAAGTGTTAATTAAATTTTCAGACTTTAATTACTTAAACATTCCTCTTTTGATTAATTAAGTTAATTAATTAATTCTTTCCTTTTTATAGGTGTCAATACCTATTTTATTAACAATTTGAATTTCCTATCCATAAATGGTCATATTCAAATTATGCCATTTTTACCCAACTTTACCCAACTTTACCTATGTCATAATAGGTAATTACTTATATGTTTCCCGACTAGAATTATGTGTCCAATTTACATAATCACTTTGTAAATTATGCCTATTACAAATTCCCCTTTTTTCCCTGTTTCTTAACTCGCGTAACCGTTTGCGTTTTTGGCGTCATCGAGGCTACAATGTAGCCTCACCATAACAATAAAATAAAGGGAATGACAAGGTGATCGTTTTCAGTACAATTTTTGGCATAAGCATGACAACTAGGGAAAATGACATGATAATTTGGCATATAATTTTTATTCATCACATAATTAACAACTTGCATAGATTCATGATTTTGCAACATAACAACTTGCATAGGTTCATGAATTTCAACATAACAACTTGCATAGGTTCATGAATCAACAACATAATTAACAACTCACATAGGTTCATGATTCACAACATAGCAACTTGTATAGGTGACTTGCATAGGTTCATGATTCACAACATAACAACTTGCATAGGTGACTTGCATAGGTTCATGATTCATAACATAACAACTAGCATAGGTTCATGAATTCATCACACAATAATTTACATAGGTAACTTGCATGATCTCATAACAACTTGCATAGGTTCATGATAACAACTTGCATAGATTCATGATAAAAACTTGCATAGATTCATGAACTCGCAACATAATAACTTGCATAGGTTTATGAATTTCACTTGCATAATTCCATGATCCACAACAACAATAAACTTGTATAATTTCATGATCCACAACAACAATAAACTTGTATAATTTCAAACAGCATATACCCAAATCATAGTCTACCACAATTCACTTTTATCTATTTAAACCTAAAAGTGACTAGAACTCACAGAAAAAAAGAGGGTCTTGAGTTCTGGGATCTGAATTCTGTAATCGATTAGCATTCCCTTGTTGTAGACAGTTTTGTTGTTGAGATTAGACTTTGATTTGAACAGAATTGAGTTGCTTTACTTTGCTCCTAGTTGGTGGCGGCTACTCTAGATTTTGGAGAGACAGTACGACAACCATTGATCTAATTTTTATTTGATTATAGGGTTTGAGTCTACACATGTTTATATAGAATTTCAATTTAATTTAAGCTGTCGGATGCTCTTAGGGTTAATCAAAACCATGCAGTCAGGATAGGGTGACACCTCAGCCCTAATGGCTCAGCAAGGAGTCAGAAAGGACTCAGCAATGAGTCATAGTGTGGATCAGATCACATCAGAAAGCTGTGCTGGCTTTCTGCTCAGCCTAGGCGCACTTAGGAAGTGCGCTAGTGCATTTTTTGTACTGGCGCACTTCCCAAGTGCGCCAGTGCATTTTTTCTTTTTCTTCTTCTAGTTTTTCCGCCTAACTTCGTTCATCCATATCTTCTTCATACGGTATCCGTTCTACGCAAACTTGGACTCTATCTCAAGCAGAATTCCGAGACGAACGCAATGGCGCAACCCTTTTCCCTCAATTCCCACATTTGAAATTAAGTATTCTTAAATTTAGTTAATTTAACTATTCAAAAATTTGGGGTGTTACATTCCGCGTTACCCCTGAAGGGAACGCGAACCCCTATCATTGCCTACGATGGTCAAGATAGGGCACCCCTCGGAAGGGGGTGGCGTGTAAGCCTCTATCTGTACCTACGATGGTTAGTATAGAGAATCAAAAGAGTAAACCTTAGTTCTGTGACTAAGATGGCCCCGTTTAAGTTTCTAAGACCTTATCATCACGTACGATGGTTGGGATAAGGCACCTCCTGAGGGAGGTCGGGTAAGTCCTTGGGCCCTGCTTGTGGATAAGCTAGCCAAGCGCACCGGACGCACAGTCCTAGAGAGTAGCCAACAAAGCACGTACATCCTCTGCTTTGAAATCAAAAGCCCAGAGAGTGGCTCAGTTAGCACCTACATCCTCTGCTTCTCATGCTAAATCAAAAAGGGTACACAAAACAATAATGCCGGAAGGTTTTTCGGTCTTCAATCTTTAAATACCCGAATTTCGGTTGATTCGGCTCTTCACAAATGCCGGATGGAGTTCCGGTCTTCAATATTTAGATACCCGAATTTGGGTTGATTCAGCTCTTCACAAATGTCGAAAGGCCTTCAATCTTTAAACTTCCAAATCTGGGTTGATTCGACTCTTCACAAAGTACCGAAAGGGGATTTCCGATCTTCAATCTCTCATTACTTGAACAAAGGTTGGCTTGGGTCCTCTATATATCATATTCAATCAAGGTTGATTCGACCCATGGTGAAGGTCAGAAGAGGATTCTCGGTCTTACACCGATGCCCAAATCTGAATAATCCTAAATTGAAATGAATCCGAAAATTCATCAATAGAAGAGCTCCGAAATAATCATCTCAAATTGAAACAGCCTTGGATGTACTCCCGGAAGAAGATCCACAAAACAAAATTTGGAAGGAAACCAGAAACTCATCATCAAAGCAAGTCCGAACAAAATGAGGTTATCTCTCCTCTATTCAGGGAAATTTCTTAAGTCATTTACAAGCAAGCAATTGTTATCCTTGTTCTATATCAATAGTTATTTACATAATAGACATTGACAACACATAATTTCATTTCACAAAAGCTACGTTCTCAGTGGTCCAGATAGAGGTATAATCACATATCACTATTACAAAATATCATCAAATATCTAGGTCCTCTCCGTCCTCAGATAAAGGAGGATTAATGGAATGACAAAGTGCAATACTTAGTAACTTATTTAGCTTTCACACTTTTCTACTCGTTTCATCAAGATGGTCATAGGGTTTGATTTGAAGCTTCAATGCCCTGTTATAAACCTTACACATAGCTTTAAGGGTTTTGTTTTCTTTCTCTAACTCAAAAACATTGACATGCAAATCATGCCTCTCTTCTTGTAAAGGCCTAATTTGATCAGCATACCTGACGACACGATCATGAGAATCCTTGATTAACTTAGTGTCATAAGTCCCCTTCATCTCGGCCACCACCCTTTTGCACCACTCAGAAATGGTTGACTCCTTTAACCCCGGAGGAGGATTATTCAAGTAATAGTACTTCTGAAGGGTGGGAGACTTATGAGTTGTCACAACACCGGGAGATGAAGATCCCGTCATGATAGGAATATTATTGAAACAATGTTCCCATGTCTCGCACTTTGTAGTAACATTGTTTAAATCAATTTCCAAATTGAAGATACGTTGACGTAAATCCTTAGTTCATGCTCGAAGTCGATAGAGGGTTTAGTCCTTATGTATGCTTTTAATCCAAGAATAGTCCTATCCCTTTATCCTAACAGGTCTTTCAAGGCATTCATTCTCTCGTTCAAGTACTTCATGGTTAAAATCTAATGCAAAATCTGCCTTCCTTGAGATATAGAAGTTTGTTCTTCTGACAGTGGCACTTCACCCCGAGGTGTCGAACTTTCACAATGGTCAACCTACTTGCAAGAACAAAGAAAAATAGCCCTGACTATGCCTTGTTTGATCTACGAAAAGAAAGACTCTGTTCTTATATATTAACTCTGTTAAAACAATCTATTACGGCATATAGACAAAGAGAAAATTACAAAAGATCACTTTCACTTGATTAATACATTGATCGTTTACATAACATCTTGGCATGATTAGCCCTTATACTCTTTCGAATTGCTTCGTAGTCTTCACTTAGAAAGTCAAAATGGAGTTGGGGAAATTTAGTGTAAACACTCCTAAATTTCTCCCGAAAATGTTTTTTCTTGAAAGTGTGAACAGGTGTTGTTTAAAACTCCTTTTTCAGTCTATAAGTCATACGTAACGCACCTTCGTAATGAACAAAATTTTGTCATGATACAATTAAGTGCATTAGCCTTCACATGTAGAAAATGTGATCCCATACAAATATTACATAGATCGTTGGGTTAAATTTACAAGTATGCCTCTTACTTTATAAGAGAACGGTTTAATTCCTTCTGTTTGTTGCATAACTATGCTTAAGGCAGGAAACAACTTTTCTTTGGTCTATTGTAATGACAGGAGACTAGTTATGTCAGATGATAGGGGATAGAGAAAAACATTGTCGGAGCAAGAATTATACCCAAGAAGAAGAAGCCTCTAGACCACTCTTAACAGAATCATGGAAAGTTGCGGCACCCGAAAGGGGATCGCTTCTTGAGACGACCCGAATTCCCGTTCTCACGGAAACAAGGTTATCTTTGGAATATAACACAGAAACATATAATAGCAGAACAGAATTAAATAAATACACCAGAATGAACAACAAAATATACTGGATAAAAGTAATCATCAGAGTTACACAGTATACAAGATCTTACTTAGTACAAATACAGTTCAGCTATACATAAATGTCTATAGCGGAAATAAACAAAATATGTACAATAGGAGCTGAACAACATAAAAAGAAATAAATGATAGAATCCATCTTCAGCTCCAGCTATCCAGAAAGAACCAGCTAAACCTGAATACAAGGCTGCCCGTGTAGAAAAAGGGGCACCCGAGTTTGAGAGTGAAACAAACTACGAGTCAGTCATGGGACTGGTATGAGAAATCCACTCAACACATATATAATTGGCTAATCACAGGACCACGCCACTTTCGTGGAACGGGTTTACTCCATTGGATTGCCAGTGCTTTAAAACAAATCTTTCTTTTAAACATCGCTATGCTTTTTATAAAAATGAAGCCGTTATAAGACTCAGTTCCCATCACACAATGCAACGCAAACCGGAGGATAGAGTTTTTACCTTATAACAGCCAAAATATGATTGATACGAATAAAACAAAGGCATTTGATATTATTGCTAGTGTATATATGTTTTGAAAACAATTTCAAATCATAACTATCAATCATAGACGGCATTAATGCCCCATACCACTATGTCGCCATATATAGGTATACAATCAAAACCGCACGATGTCGTATTTGGAAATTGGATTTCCGTCATGAACCAAGGCAAAAGATAGTCCTTACCGAATTCGAGACGCTCTAGCCCGCCCCTCAGGACCCAGACTCAGGTGGGCCCTTGGATCGTCAGGGCCGGTCCACCGATGTGGATTAAAATTCCTGAACCTGCGTTTCCCCACCCTTTGGGGTGTAGACGAGCCAACGAATGACTCCATCGGACCCGGATCGTCCGATCAAACCGAGGCGCCTCGCAACAGCAACAACCACAAAGGTGAAAAGTATATAAATGTCAGGGCTGGTAGGTCACTGACACCACCCTAGCTAGAAAGAAACGCAGGCCCTCCCTGATGTCCTCTCCCGTTTTAGGTTCATACCGGGGTGTGAGGCTCGCGAATTCACGTTATACACAAAGCTACGCCACACAAGCGGTGCTTTGATCATCACCACAAGACTTTTCTTTTCAACAGAAGCCCTGATCACTGCATCTTAGCATGCCACACAGGCAAATCACACCGTGCAACTGATGGCTATCAATCACACAGAACAAATTCCCATGTCGGACACACAGTCCATTTACAAGTCCGTTCTGGGTCTGAACGAAACCGGAGGCACTAAATACCTCGCAAACCCTTTGATCAACACGTACGTCTGAACGATCACCACTCATTATCCATATTTCGGGATGCCTCCCAATCAGGACCTCGGTTACCATCCAAACGAGGTGAAGATCTCCGGTCTTCGACCATCGTCTTCATCTTCGAATTTCAATCGTCGGTCGATTATTCGAAATGAGAATTAACTCGGCCTTTTCAAATAATTCACGTATATTTAGAATTTCAAATCGATTTATTTCAATGGTTAAATTATTCGACAACACCAATTGTGTTCTTTAATATAGTTTTCACACCAAACACATTCAACCATCAAACATCACATAAATCAAGCAAATTCAGTTTATTTCCATTCCATATCGCTTACGATATTTTATAACTATTTATCGCTATTTTTATTTATTTTAAAATAGCCATTTTATTCAAAACGACGCTTCGGGCCATAAGGCGGCCGTGGCGCTGTTTTTCTTCAGATTTGATTTACACATATCTGAAAATCTAACCGTTGGATCTTCACAAAATTTACATCATTAGAAAGGTCTTTTCAAAGCGAATCCAACGGTTCCAGTTTCGGGAAAATCCGACGGTCGGATCTCCCGGTACAATCGTTTGAATTTTCGATTTCAAAATACGAACTGCAGCGTCGTTATTAGATTAAATATATAATTATATTTATATATATATAAATATAATCGCTTCTGACGCTGTTTTTCTTCAGATTTGAATTAAACATTCCAGACAATCCAACCGTTGGATTTCTACAAAGTTGGTGCCGTTGGGAAGATATTTCCAAGGCGAACCCGACGGTTGAGGTTTCGGGAAAATCCCATGGTCGGATTTCCCGTACTAGTCGTTTGAAATCACGGTTTCAAAATACGAACTGCACGGCTTCGTTTCGTTTTAATTTTATTTATATTTATATATTTATATAAATATAGTTCATTCAACAATTTCAATATCGTTTTCACTTCAAATATTTTTCTAACTCCTTAAATTTTGGAAAAATTTCGCCATAACCTCCCCTGTACCGGGAGCGTCGGGAAATCGCAAATAGCGTCCCGGTCCTTCTAATCTCAAAAAGAAAAAGAAAAAGCCAAGCGGCTAGCCAACAGGCTCAAAATCATCACCCAAACAAATCAGTAAATGTGTACCTATTTGTCGGGCACAAATTTTATTCCTCTTCTCTAGCCCCTTTGCTATAACCTGTTCAATGAATATGCATGTACATATATATATACAGTCCATATCATTTTTCATTTTCTATTCGACTTCATATTCGATTTCTATTTGGTTTAAAAACACCATTCATTCTAATGTTACATAAATAGGTGCAAATCATTTCATTAGCTAATTAATGAATATTTCAACTCATATATGTTTATTTTGAACAAGTGGCTATTTTTAACACTTCACATTTCAACGATTTGTGCATACAATAAAAATGTGATTTTTATTGTAAAACGATTCATTTCAAAACACTATTTTTTTCTATATAGTTCATATAGGTGACAAAATAGGATTTTTATCGTAAAACAATTTATTTCAAAATACGAATACCATTCAACACATGAATTTCTAAACAACGAATGAATATCAATTCAACACATGAATGTTTTCAATGGTTTCTATATATAGATAAAAATGTGATTTTTGTTATCGAACAATTTATTTCAAAATATGAATACCATTCAACACATGAATTTCTAAACAACGAATGAATATCAATTCAACACATGAATGTTTTCAATAGTTTTTATATATAGATAAAAATGTGATTTTTGTTATCGAACAATTTATTTCAAAATATGAATACCATTCAACACATGAATTTCTAAACAACGAATGAATATCAATTCAACACATGAATGTTTTCAATAGTTTTTATATATAGATAAAAATGTGATTTTTGTTATCGAACAATTTATTTCAAAATATGAATACCATTCAACACATGAATTTCTAAACAACGAATGAATATCAATTCAACACATGAATGTTTTCAATAGTTTTTATATATAGATAAAAATGTGATTTTTATTATCGAACAATTTATTTCAAAATATGAATACCATTCAACACATGAATTTCTAAACAACGAATGAATATCAATTCAACACATGAATGTTTTCAATACAATGAATAAGTATAGTTTAAGCATATGAAAATAATTCAAACACACAAATATTATTCAAAATTTCGGCAGCATAACGGCAGGGTAGTTACACCGGCACCGTCCCTAGTACGGCTCCTCGCTCTACGTTAAAACCTCGCGGTTTTTGACAATGGGAATCATGCATCTAGTTCGCACGCAGGCGGCATGTATATATTTATTTCATTTCCACAAACTAATCCTATGTGGTTTCAACCAAATATTTCACAACCACAAATGGGTATTTTTCAACCACAATCAACCAATGTCAATCACAAACAATCCCAAACAACCATTCACTATCAATCAAATTCCCACAACAATTTCAACCAATAAATATCGTCCATGGTTTGTGGACGAGGGGCGTATATATATATATATATATATATATTTATATATAGCAATTCACTTTTACTTCACACACATATATATAAATTTTAAATCAGAAATCTCACCAATAGTTATCCAACTTCACGACTCTTCCTTATAGAAATCTTCGCCTTTTGTCGCTTTCGCCCGTATTCTCTACATATGTAAAAATAGAATTTTTACTATGCTATTCAATATATAAAAATCGAATTTTTACTTCGACTTTCACATATAAAAATATGATTTTTATTTTTGCTTTCAACCTATAAAAATATGTTTTTTTTTCTTTTTTTGTTTTAAAAATTTTCAGTTTTAACTTTTAAAAAAATTCAGTTTTCACTTTTAAAAAATCAGTTTTTATAACTTTAAAAATCAGTTTTTAAAATTTAAACAAATCAGTTTTTAACTTTAATAAAATCAGTTTTTAAAACTCAACCAAATCAGTTTTTAAAACTAAAACAAATCACAGTTTTTACTTTATAAATAAATCAGTTTTATTCTTAAAAAAAAATCTCAGTTTTTACTTTATAAATAAATCAGTTTTATTCTTTTTATAAAAACAGTTTATATATAAAATAAAAATAAAATAAATAAAAATAAAATACAATTTAAAACTTACAGAGGCGCGGGGGAGAAAAGGCGTCGGCGGCTTCTTCTGGGGGGGGGGGGGTCTTCGCAGCCGTCGAGACGGGGGGGGGGGGGGACTTCTTCGCAGTTCGTCTGCGACTCCTCGAAGGCGGCGGCTTCGCTTCAGGGGGGGCTTCGGAGGGCGGTGGGGGGGAGGGGGGGGGTTCGTCGGTCGTGGGCTGTCAGGGGGTTCGATCGCCTGTTTAGGGTTTTTTTTTTTCTTTTTTTTTTGTTTTCTGGATTGTGAATCGGGGGGGGGGGGGCCTTCGCAGGAGATAAGGAGGGAAGGGGGGGATTAAAATATATATATTTTATTTATTTATTTAATTATTTAATTTCGCAAATAGGTTGACTTTTACATATGACCTCGAAACGAGGCCCACCGTCTGTCGTCCATAGCGTTTTACCCCCATTCCGAACACAATGGGATATGTATCGCAAGCTGGTTTGATCGTTACAGCCAGTTTCCTTTTGAATTTTCTTTTAAATCATTATATTGAATTTTAAACGTACATTTCAAATTACCGGGGCCACATACTAACTAGAAAAATTCCAGAAAGATATTTTCTAGCTTCGTATTGACGATACGGTCCTAACAAAACTAGTTTCGTCGAATTCTGAGACTGTTTGAAAAATGGCCAATTTCCAGTCGATTAAAATCAACTGAAACCGGTCAAACGCGTTTCCTTTTGCCACGCTCACATATTGATTCGAAAAATTATGAAATTTGAAACCTAGCAATAACTTGACACTGCGGATCTAACAAAAGTGGTTTCGTCGAAATCCGAGGTCATTTGCAAAATGTCCATTTTTAAGGGCCTGAATTCCATAGCGACTATTCAGAATTTTCAACTGGACATATCTTTTGATTCCCGCTATCAAATTTCGATTGGTCGGATTCGTTAGAAAGATATTACCAATTAGATTCAAATGTTTTTGGTTTCACTAAAATCTGGATTGTTTTGCACCCGGTATATTCAATTGAAGTTTGAAATCGAATTATCGAACTACCGCGCCATTTTCAATTCTATATATAATTATATTTAATTATATTCATTTTCAAATGTCGATTCAACTCAGTTTTCATCGCCATTGTTTAAAATATTTATTTTAAATTATTTTAAATCCATTATTTTAGCCAATTTAAAATTTTTAAATTGGTTCAGATTTTCTGGGTCGTTACAATCTCCCCCACTTAAAACTTTTCGTCCCCGAAAAGGAATAAAGTCGAAAGTGGTTTGATAAATCCATAATCACACAACACATCAATCAATTTGTTTTTAATATTCTGAGTATAGAATAAACAATGCACATACATGGGAAGAAAATAGCAACAGAATAGAGAATTAAAAGGTAATGCAAGGTAGGGTAAATGTACCTTGCACCAGAGTCAATCAGAGATATCTACTCGGCATCTAGGATAAGCTTTCTGAATGCTCTCCTCGGTTTCCCAAGTACAATCTCGCGGATCTCCACTTCATTGCACTTTGACTAAGTGAACCTTCTTGTTTCTCAGCTCTTTGGTTTCTTTGCCGATGATCTTCAGCGGCTCACGCCTCACAGCTAATTCTGGAGTAATTTCAATATCCTGCTGAGCTGCTTCTTCTACGATCAAGTCTGGATCATGAACGTGCTTTCGAAGTTGAGATATATGAAATACATCATGAACTCCAGGCAACCAGTCAGGCAGTTTGACCCTATAAGCGAGAGTTCCGATCCGTTCCAGAATAGGAAACGGACCAATGAATTTAGGTGCCAACTTTCCAGTTTTACCGAACCGGATAACTCCTCTCATCGGCGATACTTTCAAATATACGTAGTCGCCAACTTCAAATGATATATTTCTTCTTCTTCTATCGGCATAGCTCTTTTGTCGGCTTTGAGCGGCGAGTAATCGCTTTTTAATAAAATCGACTTTGTCGGCAGCTTCTCGAATCATATCGGGACCCAACACAAGTCTATTTCCAGGCTCGACCCAACAAGCAGGAGATCGGCACGGTCTACCATACAATGCTTCGAATGGCGACATTGTCAGACTCGCCTGGTAGCTGTTGTTATAAGAGAATTCAGCCAAATGCAGATGGTCTTCCCATGATCCACCGAAGTCTAGAATACAAGCCCGCAGTAGATCTTCTAAAATGCGATTCACCCTCTCAGTCTGACCGTCTGTCTGAGGATGATAAGCGGTGCTCAAGTTTAACTTTGTTCCCAGCTCGACTTGAAATGCTTCCCAGAATTTGCTAGTGAATATTGTATCTCTATCACTTACTATACTGAGCGGCACTCCATGCAGTCTAACTATTTCCCTGAAGTAAATCTGCGCCAGACTCTGAGCAGTTCTATTTGATTTGACAGGTATGAAATGGGCGGTCTTCGTGAAACGATCTACGATCACCCAAATACTGTCATTCCCTTTTCTGGTTCTGGGCAAACCATCAATGAAATCCATAGAAATATGTTCCCACTTCCAGCCAGGAACTTCCAGTGGTTGTAACAATCCAGCCAATTTCTGTTGGTCGCTCTTGACTAGCTGACAAGTAGGGCATCGGGTGACATATATCGAAACGTCTCTTTTCATAGCCTTCCACCAGAAAGTTCTTTTGAGATCGTTATACATTTTGGCCACACCAGGATGGATACTCAGCTTGGACTTGTGACACTCGTCTAACACTTCCCTTTTCAGCTCAGGAACGTCAGGAACACAAATCCTTCCCTTCAATCTCAAGGTCTCGTCGTTATCTATTTGAAAACACGAGGGTTCACCTTTCCGAATCCTTTTAATCATATCCTTAATAAAGTTATCCTCCTTCTGAAGAATAGATATTCTGTCAATCAAGGATGTTGTGATAATAAAGCTGGCGATCATTACATTCTTT
Organism: Allium sativum; assembly: GCA_030737875.1. NCBI lineage: Eukaryota > Viridiplantae > Streptophyta > Magnoliopsida > Asparagales > Amaryllidaceae > Allium > Allium sativum. Next base: position 45,134,095 of record CM060926.1, read on the forward strand.
CTGCTTAACGCATCGGCCACGACATTGGCTTTCCCTGGAGTATATATAATTTCGAAGTCATATGCTGCAAGAAACTCCAGCCAACGTTGCTGTCTCAGATTTAAGTCCTTCTGAGTGAACAGATACTTTAACGACTGGTGATCTGTAAACAGTTCAAATCTCTCGCCCAGAAGATAGTGTCTCCAGATTTTCAAAGAGAATATGATAGCCAATAACTCAAGATCATGAGTTACATAGTTTTTCTCGTGCGGCTTCAGTTGACGGCTAGCATAAGCAATTACTTGGCCTCTTTGCATTAACACTGCTCCAAGGCCTTCTCTAGACGCATCAGTCCAGACTTTTAAATCCTGGTTGCCATCAATGATGGTTAACACTGGAGCTGTTGTTAGTCTCAACTTTAGCTCTTCGAAAGCCTCCTCACTTTCCTGAGTCCACTTGAACTTAGAATGCTTCTTTGTAAGCTTCGTTAAGTGACCAGATATCTTCGAAAAGTCTTTAACGAACTTTCGGTAATAGCTAGCCAATCCGAGAAAACTGCGGACTTCAGTGGGAGTACTGGGCTGTTTCCAATTCTGAATAGCTGTGATTTTACTTGGATCCACAGCGATTCCATCTTTCGATACTACATGGCCCAGAAATTTCACTTCATCCTGCCAGAATATACACTTGGAGAACTTTGCTTTCAATACATTTCTCCTGAGGATTTCTAACACTTGTTCCAGATGCTTTTCATGTTCGGCCTTTGATTTAGAGAAGATTAGAATATCATCAATAAAAACCAGAACAAATTTATTCAAAACCCCTCTGAACACTCTGTTCATTAGATCGACGAAGTAAGCGGGAGCGTTACATAAGCCGAACGGCATTACTAACCACTCGTAGAATAAGTCGGGGCCTCTGAACGCTGTCATTGGAACACACTCTTCGGCAATTCGAAGTTGATGGAAACCTGTAGCTAGGTCCATTCTTGAAAATACTTGTGCTCCATTTAATCGATCTAGCAAATCATCAATCCGCGGCAATGGATACTTGTTCTTTATTGTCTGCTTGTTCAAATCACGATAATCCACACATAGACGTAGAGTACCATCAGATTTCGGGACAAATACCACTGCTGCACCCCAATCAGAGAAACTAGGCCTGATCAGACCTTTCCACACTAGTTGTCTTGTTTGATTGTCTAATTCCTCTTTCTCTTTCAAGGACATTCTTCGAATAGCGTGAACTACCGGCCTTGCATTGGGAATCAAAGTAATCTTGAAATCTATTTCTCTCTGCGGAGGTAAGCGAACAACTTCTTCGAACACATCCGCATAGTTCTTGACGACAGGAATATCTTTGATGAGGTCAGGAATATTCTCTGTGATTTCAGGGACATTTTCAATTTGGGCTGGAGAAACATTCAAAGCTGCCCAGAAGTCTTTTCTATTAGCATTCTGACCTTCACAGGGAATGGTTATATAACCCCCTGATTTAATCTTAGCTCTAACAACTCTCTCGGCGCATCTAACCTCTGCTTCATATTTGGTTAGCCAATCCAATCCCAAAATAAGATCGAATTCATCAAAATTCATGACGATAGAGATAATAGGGAATTTATAGCAAGAAAAAGAGACGGGTACTGCACAAACCCAACTGAGATTGATGGAACCTCCAACTGGATTTCGGACAGTCATTGGCTCTTTGAGCTTCTTCAAATTCAAATCCAACTTCATGACTGCACTCTTTACAATAAAGCTTCGTGACGCGCCTGTGTCAAACAGTACTTTAACTGGAATGTTCTTGACATTGAGCGTGCCTTCTAAAACATCAGACCTTTCCTGAGCAGACGGGGAGGCAGGTACTTCTACCACTTCATTCACTTGTACTGCTTCAGATTTCTGAGATAGCGGGCAGTTTTTCGCGATATGCCCAGCCTGATGGCACTTATGGCATCCTCTGCCTTCAGGAACCTTCTTACTGGGTTCTAATCCTCTCTTTCTTCGTTTGTTCCAAGATTTGCAACTTATCGCCAAATGTCCCTTTCTATTGCAGCTTGAGCACGTGGCGGTTGTTCCAGGTTCTTTTTCAGATCTAGCCCTTTTTCGATTTACTTTAGGCTCTTTACTGTCCTCAGACCATGTACTGGATTCAGAAATATCAGTTTCCAACTCTGTTTTGTCACTAGAACAGACTTCTTCTTCGTCGCGTAACATTCCTTTCTTATGGAGATCTTCATACTGATAAGCCATATAAATCATTTCAGAAAAAGGAAGCTTCACATGCCCTAATACCTTATTCTGGTATTTCCTTTGAAGCCCGTGAATAAATCTCATATTTTTACTCTTCGGATTTTGAATCAGATGGGGAGCAAAGTGAGCAAGTTCATTGAATTTCTTGTGATATTCTGGGATGGTCATATCGCCTTGAATTAGATAGGAAAATTCATCACATAACCTCTCGGTTGCTTCGGGAGGAGTAAATCTTTCTAAGAAAATCACTTTGAATCTGTCCCAGGTGATATCACCTTCTGGATTATCTTTGATGATTGTTTCCCACCAGACTAAAGCTTCTTCTTTGAGCGCCCAAGATGCTACTAACCGTTTCTGGTCATCTCTCAGCTGGATATGCTCAAAGATTCTTTCGACAGAACTCAACCAAGCTTGAGTTTGAATAATAGATTCATTGCCCGAGAATTGCGCTCCATTCAGATTTCGATATTTCTTTAATAGAGCCTCTAGATCGGGTTCTGTATTCCTTCTGTTTCTGGCACTCATTTTTCTAGTACTTCTGCAATTAGCAGATCAAGTGTCAGGTCACAGAAAAGGTTTTTTTTTTTTTTTTTTAAACATAGAAACATACACTTCAAGGTAAATGTGTCTATCGAGGTGAAATTTCATTCTGCTTTACTCATACTAGGATATTACTAATCCTATCTGTATAGAGTTACCCGTCCTAGAACTCTACTGGTTCTATTTCTGACGAGTTCGTTCAAATGTTATATTCCATAACTAAGCTTAACCAAAGCTCTGATACCACGTTGAGACGACCCGAATTCCCGTTCTCACGGAAACAAGGTTATCTTTGGAATATAACACAGAAACATATAATAGCAGAACAGAATTAAATAAATACACCAGAATGAACAACAAAATATACTGGATAAAAGTAATCATCAGAGTTACATAGTATACAAGATCTTACTTAGTACAAATACAGTTCAGCTATACATTGTTAGCCTACTTTGTGAACTAGGCAACACAAAGTCAAGAAACCAACCGTTGAAGAGTATTTCAAGTTATGCGACTCCGGTTCAGATCGGAAGGAAACACCACAATTCAGATTGATAGCAGCGTATCGGTTCGGATCGGGTAAAATTCTCTGTTCGAATCGGATATCTCTTACTGGATAAATTGGCAGAGCATACCTGATCGGATCGGAAGGCCAATGAATCTCAGGTGGATCGGAAAGCCGTCTGCTTGCCACGACTTCGGAGCGGAGCGGAGTATGATTAGAGAAGAAGAGACGTCCAAGCTACTCCAGTTCGGATCGGGTATTCCGATCCGAGCCCCCAACCTGCACGTCTCCGACCCGCACCCTTGATCCAGGAAAATCTCCTATAAAGTCGCCTGGAGAACCGGACCGGATATGACTAATTCCTACCCCTAACGTCCATCTCATGGATGCGTTGTCCGCCTGATAGCCCATCCGAACCCGAAGAGAGTGCGATGGATGACACGTGTTCCGACCCGGATTGAATCTCAGGCAAATCCACACCTATAAATACCCCATCTAGAGACAAAGAGAAGGATCTTTTTCAGCACTTTCGAGAATCCAAGTACCTCCATCGTCCGAATTCCTTTACTCCCGGAAAATCCAAATCATCTTTCATTTCCTGTTTTTATCATTTTGAGTGAATAAAAGTGAGTTGTGAGCGAATCTTACACTGCATTTGTAACTGAATTACTGAATATAGTGAAAACTAAGTGGACGTAGGCATTTCTTCGCCGAACCACTATAAACCTTGTGTGTCCCTTTTTATTTCTGCCTTACTTTATCTTGTTTCTAATCAATTTGGGTGTTAGAACCATATTTGGGTCTAACATTTTGGTGCTTTCACTGAGAATCCTCATCTAAATTCTTTATTTTCCGGGATCTCTTTCTACTTTTTGGACCGTTGAGTTCAAAGAAGTGAATCCATAAGTTTCTCCACTTTCTTACATTCGTTGAAGTAATTGTCAAAGACTCATGGCCAGAGGAAAAGGCAAGGAAGTCCAGTCTGTTCAAGGAAATGGAGCTGGTGAAGATCAGCAACATGCTGTTGTAACAAGGTCTAGGGGGCAGAGTTCAGCAGCAGGGAGAATCAATGCAGGAAATCCGAACCGACAGCAAGGGGAAAGTTCCGATCCGATCCGGGTTGGAGACTCTGAAGCAGTGCACTCCCCTAGTCTGAACCGACCCGACTTGCTCGCTGCACACCGATCCGACCAGGCACCCCAGCTCCGATCCGACCCGACTTCCTACCTCCGATCCGACCCGATGCTTGGTGAAGCTGGAACATCTACTCGAGTCCCCGCGAATGCTCCAATTCCAGCTGCCAGGGTTGGAGACCAGGTCAATCCATCTGCTCCCATCACTCAAGGAGATTTCTCGCGCTTGCTTGATATGCTTGAGAGCACGAGGGAAGCTATGAGAGTTCATGAGCGCACTAATCTCATGATGCAGGAAAATATGAGGCTCATGAGTCGGGAGATCAATGAGCTCCGCCGGCAGAGAACTCCGTCACCGGTTCGTCACACACCCGTAGATCAATCTTCATCTTCCGAGGAAGAGAGGCCCCGTGAGCGAAGGCCACTCGAACGACCTCAGAACGTGGAGCAGCTAACGTTTGGATCTTTGGGATCTCGCGAGGATATCGCACGAGCATTGGGAAACGATAGCCCAACTCGGGGGCAAAGACTCCAATCCCCTCTTCCCGAGATCGACCGGGAACACAGGGAAAGGAATCGAGTAGAGGCAGCTCGAAGAAGAAGGGCATCTCCAGAACAGGAGCCCCGAAGGAACTCGGACACTAGGGCCAGGGAACCTGAGCAGCCCCTAACTAGTGCCGATGTACAGGCAATGGTTCGCCGAATTATGTCCGAGAGCCGGAATTATACAAATGAAGACTATGGCATCGAACGAAGCCATACCCCGTTCACTGACGATATTCTAGACTTCCAGTTTCCCCGACGCTTTAACTTGCCACAGATGGACAAGTATAACGGAAGGACTGATCCAGGACAGCACTTGATGCGGTATTCGTGGCTTATGAATGCCGCTGCTGCCCCCGATGAAGTAAAGTGCAAAGCGTTCCCAATCTACCTAGAAGATGTGACTTTATTTTGGTTTACCCGACTTCCTCCTCGTTCAATTTCTAATTACAAAGAACTAAGCGAGCGTTTCATGAACCAGTTTCGACTACATGCCCGCAAGTCCAAGAGTGTTATTGAATTGTCGAGGATCAAACAGGCACCCGGAGAGTCTTTAAGGGCATATTTAGATCGTTTTAACCAAGCTGTAACTGAGGTCAGTGACCCGCATGAGCCCACTATTCTGATGGCATTGAAGGAAGGAGTCGATCCTGAATCTGAGTTTGGAGACTACCTTTCTGGGAAGACACCCCCCACAAGGGCGATATTCTACGAAAAAGCCGATATTTATCTAAGACGAGAGGAGGCCCGGGCAAACCGGAAGAGAAAGTCTGAGACAGCTTCAAAGGAGAATGTGCAGAGTAATATTGCAGTGAAGCAGTCTGGGGAAAGATCTGGCAAGGTTGAAGTAAATGTAGGAAACAAGGGTGGAAACAGCAATACTGGAAGCGGGGGAAACAACAACAACCGTAATTCGAACGGTAACAGGAGAAACAGAAATAGGGGAAGCGACCCAAACAAAAGGCCCCGATTCCAGAATTACGAGAACTACACACCATTGAATGACACATTGGAAAATATTTACCTGGACACGTATAATGTGTTGCAGTACAAAAGACCGCCACCTCGTGATTCGACCGAGAAAGAAATGGCGACAGGGAAATTTTGCTTGTTTCACGGAACACATGGACATTCGACCAATGAGTGTCGACATTTGAGGGATGTAATTGAAAAGCTGCTGCGTGAAGGAAAGTTGGATGAGTACAAGGTTGCCCCGAGGGACAGGGGGCAAGGAGAGCAGGCTCCAAAGCAAATCCTACCTGCTCCTAAGCCTACCGCGCAGCAGAAAGGTAAAGGGATCGTCATCAACTCCATAGTAGGCGGACCTCACCCGGCAATCCGAAGCTTTAGGTCAATGGACCAATATGTGAATGCTGCCAAGCATCTAGATGTGAATGAAGGTGACGAGTTGGAAGATGTCACCCCCATCAAACAACAAAAAACCATGTTCGATGACGTGGTGTTTCGCAGCCGAGACAACACGGGAATACAATCTCCCACCAATGATCCGTTGGTTATTACTACCACTATTGGGCCGGCTTTGGTCCATAAGGTACTAGTAGACAACGGAAGTTCCGTTAATATTTTGTTCAAGAAGTCATTTGATCAGATGAAGCTTGAGCCTGAAGATCTGAAACCTTGTGAAGGATGGATTAGAGGTTTCAACGGAGCGACGACAGCTCCTATGGGATATATAGAGTTGCCTGTGACCCTAGGGCAAGGAGAACGTAGAAGAGTGCGAATGCTTCAGTTTGTAGTACTGGACGTAGATTCGCCATATAACGCATTTTTAGGGAGGCCTGCCCTCGCTGAGTTTAGAATTTGTATCGCCCCTTGGTGCTTGTTACTAAAGTTCCCAACCGAAGCCGGGACTGGAGTAATAAGAGGGGATCAGGTTTCTGGACGGGCCTGCTATGTGGCCGAACTGAAGATGTTGATGAAAGGAGTTAATGCTGAGAGTAAGGATGCCTCATCTCCCTCAAAGGGGGACTCGGCATAGCAATTAGAGAGGTTGAACCCAAGGGAGTTGCGAAAAGGAACGCCTAAAGACCTGGATCCTAGAAAAGACGAGGAACCAGAGGCTAGAAATGCAACTCCTAATGAAGCAACAGTGGAAATTCCTGTTGATAAAGCTGATCCGACAAAAGTTTTGAAGATCGGTTCCCAATTGGATCCACGTCGTGCTAAAGACCTGACGAACTTCTTGAAGGCGAACTTAGATGTGTTCGCCTGGACCCATGCTGACATGTGTGGGATATCGCCTTCCGTTATCAGTCACAAATTGAATGTAAATCCGAAGCATCCGCCTGTGAAGCAAAAGAGACGCATGCTGGGCCCAGAGAGGTCGGTTGCTCTCAAAGAAGAAGTAGAGAAATTGAAGCAAAATGGATTTGTTCGAGATTCGACTTATCCCGACTGGATATCGAATCCTGTCTTGGTAAAGAAGCCAAACGGAAAGTGGCGAACTTGTATTGACTTTTCAGATTTAAATAAGGCTTGCCCAAAGGATAGTTTCCCACTTCCCAGAATTGACCAGCTTGTAGACTCGACAGCAGGTCATGAACTTCTCTCTTTCATGGATGCGTATTCTAGATACAATCAAATTCCTATGCATGTGCCAGACCAAGAGCATACGAGTTTCATTACGAATTTGGGATTATATTGTTATGTTGTAATGCCGTTCGGATTAAAAAACGCTGGAGCTACTTATCAGCGATTGGTAAATAGAATGTTTTACGATCAGATAGGAAAAACTATGGAAGTTTATGTGGATGATATGCTGGTTAAATCAAAGCAGTCCTCCAGTCATACGCAAGACTTAGCAGAAATGTTTGGTATCTTGCGAAAATACCGTATGAAATTGAATCCTTTAAAATGTTCATTTGGAGTGGCGTCGGGAAAGTTCCTTGGCTTCATTGTGAGTTCCCGAGGAATTGAGATCAACCCTAGCCAGATAGCGGCGATTAGAAATATCAAAGAACCAAGGAAAATTAAAGACGTCCAAAGTCTGGCAGGGAAGGTAGCGGCGCTAAGTAGATTCATCTCCAAAGCCACCGATAAATGTGTTCCATTTTTTGATTTGATAAAAAGGGGAAAGAAGAACTTCCAGTGGACTCCCGATTGTGTCGAGGCTTTTCAAAATCTGTTAGAACTGTTAGAAAAACCGCCAATCTTATCAAAGCCCGTAGACCATGAAGAACTATTTGTTTATCTAGCAGTCTCGGCTCACGCTGTCAGCACAGTTCTGGTTCGAGAAGAAGACAAAGTACAAAGGCCAGTATACTATGTGAGTAAGAAATTAGCAGCGGCAGAGCGCAACTACCCAAAGATCGAGAAGCTTGCTTACAGCCTCCTGATTGCATCCCGAAAGCTTCGTCACTACTTCCAAGCCCATCCAATAACCATATACACCGATCAGCCGTTAAGACAAGTGCTGCAGAGAACCGAAGCGTCGGGAAGGTTGATTAAATGGAACATAGAACTAAGCCAGTTTGATTTGAATTTTCAACAACGAAAGTCAATCAGGGGGCAAGCTCTAGCAGACTTTATTGCGGAGTTCACCATTCCAGAGGAAGAAATAATCAATGACCAAGTGGTCAAATCTGAGGATAAGCTAGAGATGAATCCGTGGAGACTATATACAGATGGAGCTAAAAATGACCGAAGATCCGGAGCTGGAATTGTCTTAGTCACTCCGGAGGGACGGTCGTTATATTACGCCCTACGGTTAGAATTTTCGGCCACTAACAACGACTCTGAGTATGAAGCCCTGATTGCCGGGCTGAAACTTGCTAAAGACCTCGGAGTAAAAATGATGGACATATTTTGTGACTCTAAGATTGTTGTTTGTCAAGTGCGAGAGGAATTCGCGGCTCGAGGACCTCGACTTATCACATACCTCAAGAAAGTGAAAGAGCTATTGAATAGCTTAGAACGGTACAACATAGCACATATTCCCAGAGCAGAAAACCAGAAAGCGGATAGATTAGCAAAGTTGGCTAGTTCCGACAATCCAGAAGGGACTGAGGTAATTCCAATTGAAACATTGGAATCGCCAAGCTTCGAATCAATGGAAATTGAATTCGTTCTTGAAGCGGAACCAGAGAAGGAGTCATGGATGACTCCAATCAAGAGTTTTCTTAAGAATGGGACTCTCCCATCGAAGAAAAGTGAGAAAAGAGCTGTAGTTCGCAAAGCTGCCAGATATGTTATGCAAGACGATACCCTCTATAGGCAAGGATTTTCTATGCCCCTGTTACGATGTATCGCACACGACGACATCAAGCGTGTACTGAGAGAAGTACACGAAGGTGAGTGTGGAGATCATACAGGAGGTCAAACTTTAGCAAAGAAAATATTGCGGTACGGATACTTCTAGCCTACGATCAACAAGGATGCAGCTGATTATTCACGACGCTGCGATAAGTGCCAGAGATTCGCCAAAATCCCCAGGGCACCATCAACCCAGCTTAAATCGATGGTGAGTCCTTGGCCATTTGCCACATGGGGAATCGATATCATTGGAGTTTTACCGATTGCTAAAGGGGGAGCTAAGTATGCCATAGTAGCCGTGGATTATTTCACGAAGTGGGTGGAAGCTGAACCCTTGACTAAGATCACCACAAGAAAGGTGATAAGTTTTGTGGTCCGAAATATTATATGCCGATTCGGAATCCCAAGGACAATTATTACCGACAACGGGACCCAATTTGATAGCACTGAATTCAGAAACTTTTGCCAGAAATATAAGATAGACAAACGATATACTGCAGTTGCCTATCCACAATCTAATGGGCAAGTAGAGGCAATAAACAAGGTAATAAAATCCATCCTCAAAAAGCGATTAGAGCGTGCAAAGGCAAAATGGGTTGATGAATTGCCCCTAGCTTTGTGGGCATATCGAACAACGTTTAAAACGGCTATTGGTCATACCCCTTTCTCCCTCTCCTTTGGTTCAGAAGCAGTAATTCCAGTTGAACTGGAAGTTCCTTCCCACAGGGTGACATATTATGACCCGATGACGAATCGGGCACTTTTACTTGAGTCTCTTGATGAAGTCGAAGAGAAAAGAGACGAAGCAGACTTGCGTGCAGCAAGACATCGGCGTCAGATGGCGCGCTATTATGACAAAAAAGTTCGCCTCAGAACTTTTGAACCCGGAGATTTGGTGCTCAAGAGAGTTTTTCCATCCCTTCCTCACCTCGGCCCAAAATGGGAGGGACCCTTTGTCATCCAACGGAAACTTGATAAAGGAACATTCAAGTTAACGACCGTAGATGGCGAAGAAGTCCCTCGAGCATGGAATGCCCAACACTTAATGCGATATTTGGATTAGAAATGCTATACTTTTTGCTGTTCTTCCTGTAAACTCTGTAATAAGGCACGACTTGCCTTTGGAAAATATGACGATATGAATAAAGGACTATAAAGTGGACGTAGGCTATGACTTAGCTGAACCACTATAAAATATTGTGTGTTATTTACTTTTATGCATTTACATTCGTTAGTTATTCTGTTGTGATTATAAAATACAGGACAACTTAGAGCCTAAAAAGGTTGAAACAGTTTGGGCATAAAAAGAAGCACAATGATTATTTGTGCAATAAGACATAAAAGAATGAGAAAACGACATTCTTAACTCTAACTCTCCAGAGAAAGAGAGAGAGTATAAAAGCGTCTCAGACTGAGCGCTGAAAAAGAAATTCTATTCTGAACTCTAACTCTCCAGAGAAAGAGAGAGAGTATAAAAGCGTCTCCGACTGAGCGCTGAGAAAGAGGTTCAACTCCGAACTCTAACTTTCCAGAGAGAAAGAGAGTATAAAGGCGTCCCCGACCGAGCGCCGAGAAAGAAATCTTTTCCCGTTGAACGACCGGGGGATAAACAAATAACTGAACTCGAACTCTAACTCTCAAGAGAGTGAGAAAGAGTATAAAAGAAATGCCAGGAAAAACAACAGATATTGATGATACAGGAAATGCTATCCCGTTAGAGAATCGGGAGCATCCAGATTGCATAGTTAGGCACTGAATAACTTACGGAGATTGACTGGGGACACATACCCATACACATATCTCCCCTCTTCACAACTTTGTTTCATAACTATAGATATGCATTTTTACATAAGTGCAGAGCTGCTAACAGATAAACATTGCAAAAAGTGAATTATTTTTATTTACAAATGAATAAATTTGTACAGGGAAATGACTAAAAAAGAAAGTGCGGGAGCTGCTGTTGTGGCAGCACTTATTGATTTACAAAGATGCTAAAAGGACACAGGAGAACCCACTATTTGGGTTTGGGATGAGCCTTCGATTTCTTGGCAGCTTTTTCCGCATCCTTTGCTTCCCTCTCTGCTTCAGTCAAAATTCGCTTTGATTTCTTTTTCCCTGAAGGTGTAGCACTGGAGCCGGCAGACTTCTTCCCGGAGGGCTGGGCACTGGAATCAAAAGAAGATTTTTTAGCAAGTTCTTCGGTGATAGATCTAGTTGAGAGCTTAACCACTAACCTTGAACCTGCATCCACAACTGCAAGGGGCTTGAGGACCTCAGGGTCTAATTCTTCAGCCTTTAATTGCAAGCGCTTGTCTTGATCAGCCTTCATGGCAGCCAGGGTAATGTCCTCAGCACTTTTCGACTCCCCGGTTATTGTAACTTCTGGTTCCTCATCATGTCCCTCGTCTCCTCCGTCGTCTTTTAAAGCTGCAATCATTTCTTCGTCATGGGGAGTAGTCACCTTAGTTGATTCACTTCTTTCCCCCAAGTCTGTGGAAGCAGCCTTGTCTTCTCCTTCTTTGACCCTATCAGCGGGCTTTGTCCCAGTGGTAGCTCCTTGAACTACATCTGTCTTCGCGGAGGATTCAACGCCTACAAAATGAGAAACATCGGTTATCAACTCAGGCGAGAGCAAAGGATTTCTCATTGAACGTTCAATCATGTAGCCAAAGGTAGTAGTAGCCTTGACAAGTTGAGGAGAAAAGACAGGGATACCTTCTGAAGACTTCTCAGCGGGGGTGACTACTACCTCTGGAGTTATTTCAGGAATGGGAGATAGTAAAGTTGATCGGGGAATTCCCGGGTTTTCGGGATCATACCCTTCCACTTCAGGAGTTACAGGAGCAGAAGAAGAGGAGCCAGCTTCAGGAATGGTTTTCTGTTTAGACTTCCGCCTCTCTTCTTCCATGGCCTCAGCAATTAGACGGCGACCTTCAGCTAGGCGCTCCGGTTCGTCGTCTCTCAAGTACTTCTCCATCAACTTATCTTCATCGAGGGAATCGACCTTAAGCTCTTCTTTTTCCCACTCAACGATTTGATTCCACACATGAACCAAAGTGGATGGATAGTCCTCGATCCAGGAAATGTTTCGACGACGAATAATGTGCGCGAAGAATTCGATCATTAGCTCCCCGAAGCCCTGAATAACGGCCTCCGCCTCTGATAGCTGTTTGCGGGTTTCCTCCGCAGATTTAATAGCGCATTCAACGTTGCCCTCAGCCAGAGCAGCCCTGTTTTCCGCCTCTAACAATTTTGAAGCCAAATCAGCGTTTTTCTTTTCTAACTCAGCACTCCTTTTCGCTAACTAGGCATTTTTCTGCTCAAGCTCAGCATAAGCGAGACGTGTCTTAGCAGCCTCTGACTTGGCTTCGTCAGCTTGCTTCTTCAACTCGGAACGTTCCTGAGTGTGGGATTCTAGCAAATCATGATAGCGCTTTTGCATGTCCTCAAACTGTTGTTTGAAGTTAGAAGCGTTCTTCTGAGCGATAGCTAGTTGAGCTTGAGTATCTTCTAAATTTTTTCCTAAGGTTTTTAGGGCCTTAGCATCTTCCTCTGCAGTTTTGTGCATTGAGTCAGCATTTGTCATTAGCGTGCGGATGATTCTAGAAAGAGTGCGGGAATACTTGAACATCTCGGTATATTGTTTTTCCACCAAATCAATCTTTGCTCTGGCCTCCTCTGCCCAATTAGAAGAAATAGGTTCAAGGGAAGGTAGAAAGGTCAGAGTCTCGAAGTAGTGCTCGGGAAATTGCTCCTTTAAATATGCCAGCCTTACTGCGGTTCCCGCATCTGGTGGAGGAGGGGCGAGGATGGTTAGTTCAGTGTCCCTTCCTGAAGAAGATTCTGTAGAACCCTTGTCTGTCCGAGGTCGCTTAGTAGCAGGGACTTTTTGCTTACTTCTAGACCCAGTTTCCTTTGGAGGTGTCTTCTCTCTACCCCGCTTTTCATAGGAGGAAGTGGAATCCCTAGATTGTGGTCTATCCTCCTCTCTACGACCTTGATAGCTTTTGTATTTTTCCTGTTCCGGTCGAACTGGTGAGCGGGAGCGTGAGGATCGAGATCGATAAGGATCATAGGGTCTCCTTTCCTCCCTGCCGCGGTCATCCCGGCGGTTATATTCGGCATCCTGGGGAGGATTAGACATGCTGCGGCGAAGCTTTCTTATGTCATAAGAGGATCGAGACATTGTACCTGCACGATAAGTTAAACGAAGTTTAGAATCGACGGATCCATGGAAAAAGAAGTGCAATGAATGCTAGTGCTACAGTGCAAAGTGCATCCTATGCGGTGTATGTGTCCCCCCAACCAACCCGAGTCTGAAGCTAGACTGGTGCGGGCAGGCTCTTTGGCCTTAGCAGGAGTAGTCTCTTCAGAAGAAGTGAAGACTAGAGGGTCCTTTCTGAAATCTTCCGAAGTGTATATAGTCTCGGGTAAAGGGAGATCCCCCAAACCCTGAAATATGTGCTCGTCGGCGCTAGGAACATCCCCTTCGGAAGCGTGAAGTGGCGACCCTTGGGGAGATTTTGATTTGTCTACCGAGGTAGTTTCCTCGGGGGCAATATATCCTTCACGATGTTTTTTGGCCAGATTAGCCAGTTCATCATCTTGAGTGGAAGAGGGAGAGGGTGAAGTTTGAAGAGAAGCTGCGGGAATTCCCGAGCCTTCTCCTATTTCTGGAACTGTTTCCACTGGAGGAATATATGCATAAGGGACCGTCCCATGACCAATGCTACGGGAGACGGATAGCAGCCCGTGAAAATGAAGATACTCATCTTTAAGAACCTCGTCAATAGTAAGGAATTTTTGGTCGCCATTGAGGAGACGGTGCATTCGATCAAAGAACGCTTGGTCTGATACCTGTTTGGGATTATCGACTGCAAATAAAAAGGAAAACAGGTCAGGGTGATGATTCAAGTGTATAGAGTCCAGGGTCAGAAAATCAGTGCTTTACTTGATTTTGTCCATCTTCTGGCGCATCCAGACTGTTGCTTTATATAGAACCACTCCAGTCTGGAATCTCCAGCCTTGCTGCTAAACGGCGTAGAGATTATCTTCCTCTTTGGGACCGACTCAAAGTAACAGAAAGAAGGGGTTTCTCTAGTCCGATGTTTGAAATTATAGAAGAAATGAACGTCGTCAAACGTAAGCTCCACGCCTAGAATTTCACGATATGCTATGAATAAGGTATGCAGATAGGCATATGAATTGGGATGCAGCTGCATGGGGGCAATCCGCATTTGTCTTAAGAAGTCGACGATGAAAGGCGAGAAAGGAGGAATAGCGCCAACCATGCACATCAGACGAGTGACCGTCATATATCCTTCTGGAGGGTTATGTGGACGATCAGAACGTGAGGGCACTAGAGTGTCTCTCTTCATTATTCCATACTTCAAGCAAATTCTCACGAGTCGGTCATTGTCAATTGTTGATTCTACGGAATCTGGAGGTGATTCCAATATAATGGCTGAGTCAAATTCATCGGGTGCTCGGTTGTCACCAATCCCTCCTTCCTCCTCAAAGCCTAGGGAAACTTCATTTTCTGAAGACATTTCATCGTTTTCCCGATGACCAACTCCGTAATCCGGACCCTCGCTATCCCATTCTGGGTCAGATGAAGAAGATATATCCTCGAGAGTGGTTTTGTTGGAAGTTTCTGGAGCTTCTTTCCTCTCAGCTAAACGAGAAGAGCGTCTGGGCCTCATTGTCGTGAAACTATTGAAGAAGCAATAGCACGGATTAGAGTGAATTATCCCGTGTCCCCTTTTTTGTGTATGTGTGTGAACTAAAGTGTGTGCAACAAATGCGGGAAGTGCAAAATAAGAGTACAGCAATGTAAGACGAAGCTTTAAAGAGAAAGTAATAGTCCGAGTTGTCCTTGATTCTCATTTATGTTCACAAGGCACTATCCTAACTGTCCGCGAGGCATATTCGTCTAGAATAAGTGTTAGTTGAGTTAGTTGGGTGGTCTTTATGTGTCAAGTTCAATATGTTCGGGTCGGTTCGGATATGCATATGATGACTAGCTCGACGCAGGCACAGATAACAGTCGGTTCGGGTGCCTCACTAAAGCATGGTCAGTTCAAGACAAGGAAAGCAATGAGTTCGGAAGCAGGACTGATCTGTTCGGATCGGGTAGCCCGATCCGAACCGAACCAGCACCACCTAACCGATCCGTTTACTTCAACCTCTTATCCCATTTACTTTTCCGACCCGAACCGACTTTTTCTTTCCTTTTCATCTTTCCAAAGAACGAAACCCGAGCCGATTCCCTTTCCCTCCTTTTCCTCTTTGCTCCTTCGTCTTCTACCCGAACCGACTCCAGCTTGTCACCCCATTCTTCATCTCTTTCCTCTTTTCCCATCTACTCACAGACGAGTCGGCTTTATCACCGAAGCCGCCGTTAAGAACAAATATTCGCCCTCTTCAGCCTCGCAACGCCTCGAAGCAATGGCGCATCCACCAGCAGCGGCGGAGGGTTCGAGTGATGCTTATGGCCAAACCATCCTAACCCAACGCTAATTGAAATCGAGAACGGTTACAACAAAATTATTTGAGATTAGAAAAGCTACCTATATGTTTGATTCGGGAAATCTACAGGAAATTGTTTTAGAATTTTCGAGTTTCTGGCGTTTCAATATTAAGGTCGGGAGCGGCAGCAAAAAAGAAGAAGGAAGGAATAAAGGCAGTAACGAGTTTATAAAGGGAATGTTGTTGACTCCTCGTCTTCCTATTTTGTCTCACCCGCTCGGACCGGAATGAAGGCCCAGAAGCACAACTCCCTCTGAAGGCCCAACGTCCAAGAACCTAACTCACGAAAACGCTTCGGATCGGAATCCGAACCGAGCGGAAATCTCACGCGATTGATTTAACGTCCGACTCGAATTGAAGAGAAGGGAAGTAAAGGAGGAGCATACCTGCAAGAAGCATTACACGGCGAGAAGAGTTCCCAAATTTGCTCAGAAATAAAGAAAAGGCACTCGGATCGGACGCCGAACCGAATAGAAATCAATGCATTACTCTTGACAATTCTGGTTAAACGACATCAAAGGACGCTTTGTACAACGAAAGCATCCTTTGAGGGGGCAAAATGTTAGCCTACTTTGTGAACTAGGCAACACAAAGTCAAGAAACCAACCGTTGAAGAGTATTTCAAGTTATGCGACTCCGGTTCGGATCGGAAGGAAACACCACAATTCAGATTGATAGCAGCGTATCGGTTCGGATCGGGTAAAATTCTCTGTTCGGATCGGATATCTCTTACTGGATAAATTGGCAGAGCATACCTGATCGGATCGGAAGGCCAATGAATCTCAGGTGGATCGGAAAGCCGTCTGCTTGCCACGACTTCGGAGCGGAGCGGAGTATGATTAGAGAAGAAGAGACGTCCAAGCTACTCCAGTTCGGATCGGGTATTCCGATCCGAGCCCCCAACCTGCACGTCTCCGACCCGCACCCTTGATCCAGGAAAATCTCCTATAAAGTCGCCTGGAGAACCGGACCGGATATGACTAATTCCTACCCCTAACGTCCATCTCATGGATGCGTTGTCCGCCTGATAGCCCATCCGAACCCGAAGAGAGTGCGATGGATGACACGTGTTCCGACCCGGATTGAATCTCAGGCAAATCCACACCTATAAATACCCCATCTAGAGACAAAGAGAAGGATCTTTTTCAGCACTTTCGAGAATCCAAGTACCTCCATCGTCCGAATTCCTTTACTCCCGGAAAATCCAAATCATCTTTCATTTCCTGTTTTTATCATTTTGAGTGAATAAAAGTGAGTTGTGAGCGAATCTTACACTGCATTTGTAACTGAATTACTGAATATAGTGAAAACTAAGTGGACGTAGGCATTTCTTCGCCGAACCACTATAAACCTTGTGTGTCCCTTTTTATTTCTGCCTTACTTTATCTTGTTTCTAATCAATTTGGGTGTTAGAACCATATTTGGGTCTAACATACATAAATGTCTACAGCGGAAATAAACAAAATATGTACAATAGGAGCTGAACAGCATAAAAAGAAATAAACGATAGAATCCATCTTCAGCTCCAGCTATCCAGAAAGAACCAGCTAAACCTGAATACAAGGCTGCCCGTGTAGAAAAAGGGGCACCCGAGTTTGAGAGTGAAACAAACTACGAGTCAGTCATGGGACTGGTATGAGAAATCCACTCAACACATATATAATTGGCTAATCACAGGACCACGCCACTTTCGTGGAACGGGTTTACTCCATTGGATTGCCAGTGCTTTAAAACAAATCTTTCTTTTAAACATCGCTATGCTTTTTATAAAAATGATGCCGTTATAAGACTCAGTTCCCATCACACAATGCAACGCAAACCGGAGGATAGAGTTTTTACCTTATAACAGCCAAAATATGATTGATACGAATAAAACAAAGGCATTTGATATTATTGCTAGTGTATATATGTTTTGAAAACAATTTCAAATCATAACTATCAATCATAGACGGCATTAATGCCCCATACCACTATGTCGCCATATATAGGTATACAATCAAAACCGCACGATGTCGTATTTGGAAATTGGATTTCCGTCATGAACCAAGGCAAAAGATAGTCCTTACCGAATTCGAGACGCTCTAGCCCGCCCCTCAGGACCCAGACTCAGGTGGGCCCTTGGATCGTCAGGGCCGGTCCACCGATGTGGATTAAAATTCCTGAACCTGCGTTTCCCCACCCTTTGGGGTGTAGACGAGCCAACGAATGACTCCATCGGACCCGGATCGTCCGATCAAACCGAGGCGCCTCGCAACAGCAACAACCACAAAGGTGAAAAGTATATAAATGTCAGGGCTGGTAGGTCACTGACACCACCCTAGCTAGAAAGAAACGCAGGCCCTCCCTGATGTCCTCTCCCGTTTTAGGTTCATACCGGGGTGTGAGGCTCGCGAATTCACGTTATACACAAAGCTACGCCACACAGGCGGTGCTTTGATCATCACCACAAGACTTTGCTTTTCAACAGAAGCCCTGATCACTGCATCTTAGCATGCCACACAGGCAAATCACACCGTGCAACTGATGGCTATCAATCACACAGAACAAATTCCCATGTCGGACACACAGTCCATTTACAAGTCCGTTCTGGGTCTGAACGAAACCGGAGGCACTAAATACCTCGCAAACCCTTTGATCAACACGTACGTCTGAACGATCACCACTCATTATCCATATTTCGGGATGCCTCCCAATCAGGACCTCGGTTACCATCCAAACGAGGTGAAGATCTCCGGTCTTCGACCATCGTCTTCATCTTCGAATTTCAATCGTCGGTCGATTATTCGAAATGAGAATTAACTCGGCCTTTTCAAATAATTCACGTATATTTAGAATTTCAAATCGATTTATTTCAATGGTTAAATTATTCGACAACACCAATTGTGTTCTTTAATATAGTTTTCACACCAAACACATTCAACCATCAAACATCACATAAATCAAGCAAATTCAGTTTATTTCCATTCCATATCGCTTACGATATTTTATAACTATTTATCACTATTTTTATTTATTTTAAAATAGCCATTTTATTCAAAACGACGCTTCGGGCCATAAGGCGGCCGTGGCGCTGTTTTTCTTCAGATTTGATTTACACATATCTGAAAATCTAACCGTTGGATCTTCACAAAATTTACATCATTAGAAAGGTCTTTTCAAAGCGAATCCAACGGTTCCAGTTTCGGGAAAATCCGACGGTCGGATCTCCCGGTACAATCGTTTGAATTTTCGATTTCAAAATACGAACTGCAGCGTCGTTATTCGATTAAATATATAATTATATTTATATATATATAAATATAATCGCTTCTGACGCTGTTTTTCTTCAGATTTGAATTAAACATTCCAGACAATCCAACCGTTGGATTTCTACAAAGTTGGTGCCGTTGGGAAGATATTTCCAAGGCGAACCCGACGGTTGAGGTTTCGGGAAAATCCCATGGTCGGATTTCCCGTACTAGTCGTTTGAAATCACGGTTTCAAAATACGAACTGCACGGCTTCGTTTCGTTTTAATTTTATTTATATTTATATATTTATATAAATATAGTTCATTCAACAATTTCAATATCGTTTTCACTTCAAATATTTTTCTAACTCCTTAAATTTTGGAAAAATTTCGCCATAACCTCCCCTGTACCGGGAGCGTCGGGAAATCGCAAATAGCGTCCCGGTCCTTCTAATCTCAAAAAGAAAAAGAAAAAGCCAAGCGGCTAGCCAACAGGCTCAAAATCATCACCCAAACAAATCAGTAAATGTGTACCTATTTGTCGGGCACAAATTTTATTCCTCTTCTCTAGCCCCTTTGCTATAACCTGTTCAATGAATATGCATGTACATATATATACAGTCCATATCATTTTTCATTTTCTATTCGACTTCATATTCGATTTCTATTTGGTTTAAAAACACCATTCATTCTAATGTTACATAAATAGGTGCAAATCATTTCATTAGCTAATTAATGAATATTTCAACTCATATATGTTTATTTTGAACAAGTGGCTATTTTTAACACTTCACATTTCAACGATTTGTGCATACAATAAAAATGTGATTTTTATTGTAAAACGATTCATTTCAAAACACTATTTTTTTCTATATAGTTCATATAGGTGACAAAATAGGATTTTTATCGTAAAACAATTTATTTCAAAATACGAATACCATTCAACACATGAATTTCTAAACAACGAATGAATATCAATTCAACACATGAATGTTTTCAATGGTTTCTATATATAGATAAAAATGTGATTTTTGTTATCGAACAATTTATTTCAAAATATGAATACCATTCAACACATGAATTTCTAAACAACGAATGAATATCAATTCAACACATGAATGTTTTCAATATTTTTTATATATAGATAAAAATGTGATTTTTGTTATCGAACAATTTATTTCAAAATATGAATACCATTCAACACATGAATTTCTAAACAACGAATGAATATCAATTCAACACATGAATGTTTTCAATAGTTTTTATATATAGATAAAAATGTGATTTTTGTTATCGAACAATTTATTTCAAAATATGAATACCATTCAACACATGAATTTCTAAACAACGAATGAATATCAATTCAACACATGAATGTTTTCAATAGTTTTTATATATAGATAAAAATGTGATTTTTATTATCGAACAATTTATTTCAAAATATGAATACCATTCAACACATGAATTTCTAAACAACGAATGAATATCAATTCAACACATGAATGTTTTCAATACAATGAATAAGTATAGTTTAAGCATATGAAAATAATTCAAACACACAAATATTATTCAAAATTTCGGCAGCATAACGGCAGGGTAGTTACACCGGCACCGTCCCTAGTACGGCTCCTCGCTCTACCTTAAAACCTCGCGGTTTTTGACAATGGGAATCATGCATCTAGTTCGCACGCAGGCGGCATGTATATATTTATTTCATTTCCACAAACTAATCCTATGTGGTTTCAACCAAATATTTCACAACCACAAATGGGTATTTTTCAACCACAATCAACCAATGTCAATCACAAACAATCCCAAACAACCATTCACTATCAATCAAATTCCCACAACAATTTCAACCAATAAATATCGTCCATGGTTTGTGGACGAGGGGCGTATATATATATATATATATATATATATATATATATATATATATTTATATATAGCAATTCACTTTTACTTCACACATATATATATATATTTTAAATCAGAAATCTCACCAATAGCTATCCAACTTCACGACTCTTCCTTATAGAAATCTTCGCCTTTTATCGCTTTCGCCCGTATTCTCTACATATGTAAAAATAGAATTTTTACTATGCTATTCAATATATAAAAATCGAATTTTTACTTCGACTTTCACATATAAAAATATGATTTTTATTTTTGCTTTCAACCTATAAAAATATGTTTTTTTTTTCTTTTTTTGTTTTAAAAATTTTCAGTTTTAACTTTTAAAAAAATTCAGTTTTCACTTTTAAAAAATCAGTTTTTATAACTTTAAAAATCAGTTTTTAAAATTTAAACAAATCAGTTTTTAACTTTAATAAAATCAGTTTTTAAAACTCAACCAAATCAGTTTTTAAAACTAAAACAAATCACAGTTTTTACTTTATAAATAAATCAGTTTTATTCTTAAAAAAAAATCTCAGTTTTTACTTTATAAATAAATCAGTTTTATTCTTTTTATAAAAACAGTTTATATATAAAATAAAAATAAAATAAATAAAAATAAAATACAATTTAAAACTTACAGAGGCGCGGGGGAGAAAAGGCGTCGGCGGCTTCTTCTGGGGGGGGGGGGGGTCTTCGCAGCCGTCGAGACGGGGGGGGGGGGGGACTTCTTCGCAGTTCGTCTGCGACTCCTCGAAGGCGGCGGCTTCGCTTCAGGGGGGGCTTCGGAGGGCGGGGGGGGGGGGGGGGGGTTCGTCGGTCGTGGGCTGTCAGGGGGTTCGATCGCCTGTTTAGGGTTTTTTTTTTCTTTTCTGGATTGTGAATCGGGGGGGGGGGGGGGCTTCGCAGGAGATAAGGACGGAAGGGGGGGATTAAAATATATATATTTTATTTATTTAATTAATTATTTAATTTCGCAAATAGGTTGACTTTTACATATGACCTCGAAACGAGGCCCACCGTCTGTCGTCCATAGCGTTTTACCCCCATTCCGAACACAATGGGATATGTATCGCAAGCTGGTTTGATCGTTACAGCCAGTTTCCTTTTGAATTTTCTTTTAAATCATTATATTGAATTTTAAACGTACATTTCAAATTACCGGGGCAACATACTAACTAGAAAAATTCCAGAAAGATATTTTCTAGCTTCGTATTGACGATACGGTCCTAACAAAACTAGTTTCGTCGAATTCTGAGACTGTTTGAAAAATGGCCAATTTCCAGTCGATTAAAATCAACTGAAACCGGTCAAACGCGTTTCCTTTTGCCACGCTCACATATTGATTCGAAAAATTATGAAATTTGAAACCTAGCAATAACTTGACACTGCGGATCTAACAAAAGTGGTTTCGTCGAAATCCGAGGTCATTTGCAAAATGTCCATTTTTAAGGGCCTGAATTCCATAGCGACTATTCAGAATTTTCAACTGGACATATCTTTTGATTCCCGCTATCAAATTTCGATTGGTCGGATTCGTTAGAAAGATATTACCAATTAGATTCAAATGTTTTTGGTTTCACTAAAATCTGGATTGTTTTGCACCCGGTATATTCAATTGAAGTTTGAAATCGAATTATCGAACTACCGCGCCATTTTCAATTCTATATATAATTATATTTAATTATATTCATTTTCAAATGTCGATTCAACTCAGTTTTCATCGCCATTGTTTAAAATATTTATTTTAAATTATTTTAAATCCATTATTTTAGCCAATTTAAAATTTTTAAATTGGTTCAGATTTTCTGGGTCGTTACACTTCTACCCCTACTTTGCTTATCCTGGCGGCCACTACCTCCAGAGCCATCACCGTCACTTTTCCCATCATTGTCAAAAAAAAGTCTCCCCTTATTCACCTAAATCATTAGAGAGATTGTCAATATATCAAAGGTCTTTGACTTTAGATTCACTACTCCGCAGGACCTCAACGCCTTGTTTGCCCAACTTAATCCTTTCCATTACTCGATCCCTGACGAAAGGAGGAACTTTGGAGGTTCTGAGCTCAGGAAAAATTTAAAGGCTATCGGAAAGACGGTGAAATAAGGCATCTTTATATAGTTGGACTTAATCTGCGGAAGATGAACTTGCAAGAAATTAGAAATCCTATCTTCAGCCGCATAGATTATCTGTGCAGCGTGTGAAAGCTTCCCATCCTTCTTCAGAAGCTCATCGGCATGAGTAACCACATCTTCCGCTATTTGATGTTCCAAAGCCGACACTCTGTCAAGGGTTACGTCCCTAGTCTGCCTTTCTCTCTCTAAAGCTGCCTCGGCGTGTCCTAAGGAAGCTCTTAACCTTTCACATTCGTCACTCAAAGCTTCGTTGTCTTCTCGAAGCCGAACAATTTCAGTAGCAGAGGAAGAAGGAGTCGGCTTAAACAAGTGCCATCCTTTGGTAATCTGAGAAGTTGAAAGCATCCAGTGAACAATCGTAACAAATTGGAGGACCGAATTAAAAAGAAATTTTATACCTTAAGCTATCGGGTGATCAAATTCTGGTAGAAACCTACCGTGGTTGAAGAGGAGGAGGGCAACGAGATGTCAGAAAATTCTGGACTAGAAAGAACAAGCTTCACAAAATTATAAAATCCGTTAAAGGATCAAGAGGCTTCGAAAGCTCAACGGACTGAGAATTTGGAATACTCGACGTAACATCTGCACCCGCTCCCGATGTACTTGGAAGGGATGACGAAAAAACACTACCACCTATTTCTCTATCTGAAGCACCCTCGGAAATTACGGAAGCAGGAAAATCAAGCTTTAACTTCTTCCCTGGAGGGTTGACAGACGACTCAAACAACCTCTTAATAGCAACCACAGTAGAACAATCCAAAACATCAGTGAGGGAATAGACTTGCGAAGTCAAATCTCCTAGTCAAGCGAAAAACTAAAGAAAAATTCAAGAATATGGAAATTAAGTACCAAAGAGACCTCAGTAAAGAAAAATTGGATTAATAAATCATACCAGGAAATAAAGGAGTAGAGGGAGCAAACACTTCTGAGCCTAACGGTAAACGCTTAGAGCCTGGAAGACGAATAGGTGGACGTCCCAAAATATTATGTCCATTAGGGAGGAGGTCATAGTGACACAACTTATCCTTGGTTAATAGAGCAGACCGACCTAGCAGCTTTCCGAGTAGCTTCAAAATGAGCTCAAATACATTGGATTCACTTTCGGTTAAAGGCGCTCTCTTAGAAATCATATCTGAAATAAAACAATTAAAGATAAGTCACAGATAATAAAAATAGTCACTCACATGGGGATAAGGGATCCACCATGGTTAGCAAATTTACCTGGAATACCGACAAGGAATCTTATGAAGAAGAACTGATCTTCCCAAGATATGGCGTTGCCCATACCGTCAGTAACAATCTCCTGCAAGGGGGTAGCATGGAATATAGGGAAGTCAGCACCTCTTGAAAAATGCATCAGGTGTTGAATGAGGTGAGGAGTAAAAGAAGCCTGGTATGATTCAAGAGCATGCGCTTCAATACATAAAATCAGCATATAGGTGCTTGGTAAGAGTTGAACAGGTGCAATCTCTAAGTCCCGAAGAAGTCGAAACATGAAGGATGGAAAAGGGAAGAAACCTCCATGCCAGATATATGCAACAAAGTAAGTAAAATATCCTTCAGGAGGATCCATAATATTATCATAATTAGTAGCAGGAATAACCTCCACATTATCCATCCCAAAGCTAACAATAATGGAACTCACTTCATATTGAGAAGTAATCAAAGATTTCTTCAATGCGAAAGGTTTCCTCTTCCGAGAAGTACCACAAACACCAGCTGGTGACGGACCGAGACTCCCTTCGTCAGACATAATACTGTCAGGTGATACAATACCATAAGTACGTAAATTTATATCATACTCATTAGAATACGATATAGTAACAACGCATAAGCCTATCGGTGATAAATAGTAGAGATAATGGATATTAAGATGGTCCGAATATTGGTTCAGATAAAGAACCACAACAAATATCACATTTGTTAAAAAACAATTAAGCCCTTAATGACGATGGAATCATTCGATGTTCCTAAGAATAACACTTAGAAGGTTCAGAGGAAAAGGTAATGGCTGAACTAGAACCAAGCCACCATGAGTCAACGCCATGAGATGTGGTTGGTTCTCGAAGCCAGAAATTGGTAGTGGCGATGGTCCCATGACCGTTACTTAATCATAAAAACGGTTTCTTTTTGCATAATTTGAATACCTCAAACCCTAGAAATTTGCATTTTGGGGGAAAAAGTATGTGTATAGCTCACTATGAATCGAAATCCAAAATCATGGACATTCAAACAATTTACCTCCAACACACACAAACCCTTAATTGATCTAGATAGAGCGATTCAACACATAATTAAAGTGCAGAGCAGAAGTATTTACCAGAAGTTCAATCGGGAAATTCTTGAAACAAATTTTCTGTCCTTAGTGAACAAATAACCCGGTTCAAGAAATTAATGTTTCAGGTAAAAATTGAAGAAGAAGAAGAAGCGATAGTAATTATGCAAAAATTACTTCAAATCCACACCATACAAATAGAGAACAATTAGTGTTTCCAATCAAGGAAGATTAAAAGACACAAAATGACACTTTGGAAAAGACAAAAAAAATGACTTGAAAAGTCGAAAACACCCCTTCACTAGTGAGGGGAAAATGCTACTACCAAAATAAACTCCGAAACCAGCTGACAGTGAAGGGGTATCGAACAAACACAAACACAGAAGAACCTTCTGGAAATAGAAAGCCATGTAATGGGAAGAGCCGAAAACTGTAGAGAATGATTCGAAAGCGGCATGAACCTGCACCTTCCCGGACGGAAGAAGATCAGAATCTAAAGAATGCCAACAAAGCTCGTCCAGCACGATCCATCCAACAGCGTCCATCCGACAGGGCTTATTCGGTTGGGAGTTCTGTAACAAAAGGTCATTGAAGTTAGAAATCAAGAAAAAGCAAGACAGAAACTCCGCTCATCAAAATCCAGAAGGATTATCAATATTAACTCATGTAATACCAGTACATCTGGAGGCAAAGACACCAAAACAATAAAGAGATCATATGAAACCAGCTTCCGAAACATCTGTCGCATAAAAGCCAAAAAGTCACATCAATGGACAATAACATATCATCGGGAGCCACCTTCCGGAAGACCAGAAAACCCGAAAACCTCCACCTGGAGGTCGACCGGAACCTTAGCAGAGGTACAGGCTATCCATACTAATCTAATTAGTACGAACACCGACAGCGGTTTCGAACCGACAGCTATCCGCATACATCACCCGGACATGCTCCTCTAAGTATACACAAAAAAGCCGGAAGCCTACATCTGGAAACTTATGTCCGAAGTCCCACACCCGGGAGCCACTACCGGAGGTTCAAATGTTGTCTGAAAGTCATCTCATCAAGAAGCTCACCTCAATCTCAAAGAAGCCCCGATCGACCGGGACCTTCACCTCAGTGGCCATAACCAGCACCACAAAAGCGACCGAAAGCCAAACATACGAGACCAAAGAGAAAAGCGGCTGACAAAGGCACCCGCTGGCCTAATAGTGAAAGGGCCCCCGAGTTGTAACGACCAGTAATTTCTGCGATATATAATTAACTTATTTAATTATATAAATAGTGATTTAGAGTTTTAAATGGTCGTTTGATTAAATAACTTGAATATTTAATTAAAATAATAGTTAAATAATATATTTAATTCAGAAATAATCAGAATTAGTGGAATTCACAATATTTTGTGAACTGGACAATTCAAAGTATATAATTCAGTTTAGAGTTGAATTATAATAACGAATATATTATTTAAACGAAGTTTGAACGTATAATTTTATTATAATTATAATCGAGCTTGAAATGGTGCGGCAGTTCGTTATTTAGCGATTTAAACTTCAACTGAATGTACATAATTCGTTTTAAATCGGATTTCTGTGAAACAAGAAACGTTAGGAGCTGGTGAAGTATATTTTTCTAGTGGAAGAGAAAAATCGGAATTTCATCGTGTAGATTTTGATTTATGTCCAAATCAAATTTTCGAATAGTCGCTATGGAATCGTGTATCAACCATAACGATATATTTAATTATAATTACATATTGGCCTCGAATTTAGACAAGCCCTTTGAGAGGTAGTGATAATTTAATTTTTAGAATTTTACTGTAATTTTTAATTAAATAAATAAGCAACTTTTTATTTGAAGTATTTTGCAACCTTAATCAGCGATCTTGGGTTTTCAAAATATGAGTTAATCTACCGGTATTATTATAATTTTGGGGTCGAGGCACTGAGCTCGACACAACTTTATTTTTATTTCTGTCCATGGAAGTTCGTATTTTGGACAGGGTTTGTACGTAGTGGAATACCCTATTGTCTAGCTTAAATCACAGACGTATTATATAAATCAAATTCAGTACACTATAGATCATGTACCCTATCGCATGAATGCTCTTGAACCTTTACTACTAAAACCTATTCATCTTCGAGCCTAATACTTCATAATTAAATTTTTTACTTAGCCTAGAAGTCCACCGCAAGGACATGTTGATATGTAGGCTACATTTTAGTCCACGTTTTTAGTCCACAACCACAATTTCAACACAGTATTGCCTGGCTCACATCCTCCCATCAATGCAAAGTCACGACGTCCACAAGACTTCACTACTTAAGTGCTAAGTAAACTAGACACAGGACCTCATTTTCTCCCTCCTACGAGTGAAAGCTCCATGGCCGAAATAACGTCATGGCATTCTAAGTCATTTCATAATAAATACTCAACATAAAAATTTAAATGTATTAGATCCTTTTCTGGAAATCTGGATGGGAAGGGGAAAACTGGGTCTAACGTTGGGGAAAGGGGACCGGTGGTAGAGAGAAGGGAAGTGGTGGAGCTTTGCTTTTGGGTTGACAGTTTCGTGAAGTGGAGCAATGATGATGTTTTATGCAGCAGGGGTACACACGTGAAATACAGGAGGGATGTACGGAAGTATGGCATGGGATTGGTGATGTTTCCCAGGAGTTGAATGTGAAGAAGTAAGGGGAGTTGTGATGTTTCGAAATGATGGAAAAATAAGTGCTCAGGGTTGCGAAGTGGGGTATGAATTTATGTTGGAGCGGTTAAATGTTGAGGTGGGGAGGAGATAATGGGATGTATAAATTTGGTCGTGGCCATTATTATTTGCTACGTGATTAAAAAAAAGATGGAGCAGGAGCCTTCATTTACAAGGAAGAAGGAGGATATGAGGAGCGGGTTGATTGGGGACGCGTTTATAATCATTTGGGCCAGTGGAAAGGTAAAGCCCAACATAATAAATGAATTGAAGTTTATTTTAAATTTATAATAGTACCTGAACTTGTAAATCTAATATCTGAGTCATACGATATCAGAATTTCGAACGGTTGGATCCGTTAGGATCGTATGGACGAGAGCTCCACAATGGAACCGACTGGGAGTGGATTTGAGCTCGTTTGAATTTATGGCGAAATAAATTATTTGATTCAAATCAAACAACAATTTATCGTTTTTTAACGATGAACTACCAATGTGAGTAAAACTCACCAACTCTGAACAGTTATATTTTTATAACGTATTCTTAAAACTGATAATTATCTGTTAATTGCTGTGTGTTAACTGTTTGGTTGAAATGCTGATTGACTGGTTGATATTATTGATAACGATATATATATAAATCATTAATCAAATATTGATTTTGTTTAACAGAATATTTCATATTGAAATGAAATCGATGTTAATGATATTGTTTAACATCTGTGGATGCAGGGAAACAGGTCGGAGGTATCCAACTGGATTCCTCAACATTTATTTTACTGTTTTCATATATGGTGATATATGATGTGATATATAATCTGTTGTTGATTACGTGTGTTTGAATGATATCGATCAATGTTATTTGGTATTTTAAATACCATAAGAAATACTGGGATGTAAAAAGGGGATTTTCAAAGTATATTTTGAAAATAAATTATTTATATAAAATCAATGGATTTTACATATAAAAGGAAAAAGGATTTTATATAAGGAAATAATTATAAAATCAAAAGAGTTAAAAAGGAATATATTTGTAAAACAAATATAAAGGAAATTATTTGTAAAACAAATATGAAGGGAATATATTTGTAAAACAAATACAAAGGAAGATATTTGCAAAACAAATAGAACGAGAAATATTTGTAAAATATTTACAAATAGAATTTAAAAGGAAATATTTGTAAAACAATTACAAATATATTAAATGGAAATATTTATTTGTAGGAAATAAATAGAATGTTGTAAATGAGATATTTATTTGTTAAATAAATAGAAAATATAAAAGAAATATTTATTTGTTAAATAAATAGAATTGAAAAGGGAATAGTTATTTGTTAAGTAAACAAATAGAAAAGGAATAATCCAAAGGAGATAATCCAAAGGCGATAATCCAATGGAGATAATTCAAATGAGATAATTCAAAAGGAAATGATTCAAAGGAGTTAATTTAAGAGAGAAAATCGAAATGATTTAATCGAATATTAGTTATTCAGTTAGAGTTAATCAGTTAGAGTTAATCAATTAGAGTTAGAGTTAACCAGTAAGAGTTAATCGATTAGAGTTAGAGTTAATCAGTTAGAGTTAATTAGTTAGAATTAATCAGTTAGAATTAATCAGTTAGAATTAATCAGTTAGAATTAATCAGTTAGAATTAATCAATTAGAATTAATCAGTTAGAGTTAGAGTTAACCAGTTAGAGTTATTCAAATGGAGTAAATCGAGTAGAGTTATCAAATATCGCTTATTCGAAGCAGAGTTATCGAATATCACTTTGTCAAAGTAGAGTTATCGAATATAGTGTATTCGAGGGAAGAGTAATCGAATATAGTTTATTTGAGAAGAGTAATCGAATATAGTTCATTCGAGAAGAGTTATCGAATATAATGTATTCGAGAGGAGTTATCGAATGTGGTTATTCGAAATGAGTTAATCGAATATTGGTTATTCGAAAGGAGTTATCGAATCTAGTTATTCGAAAGGAGTTATCGAATCTAGTTATTCGAAAGGAGTAAATCGAATATAGTTTATTTGAATAGAATTAAAGGAGTTAATCGAATATAGTTTACTCGAATAGAATTAAAGGAGTTATCGAATATAGTTTATTCTAAAGGAGTTAAGTGAAAAGAGTTAATCAAATAGAGTTACTCGATTAGAGTTAAATCAAATAGAGTTAATCCAATAGAGTTAATTGATAAGAGTTAATTGAATAGAGTTAATCGAATATAGTTTATTAGAAGAATGGTTTTTCGAATCTAGTTATTTGTAAGAGAGATTATCGAATATAGTTATTTGAAGTGAGTTAATCGAATATTAGTTATTCGAAAGTTAGTTAATCGAATATAAGTTATTCGAGAAGAGTTAATCAAATAGAGATTACTCGAAAGACAGTTACACGTCGAATTCAATTATATCGAATTTGGGGAAAGTAATATTTACTCTCCGGTTTTTAAATCAAGGGTATATATAATTAGTGTTTGTTTAATTATTCGAATTAAGGAATAAAGGTTACATTTTGAAGTTAGATATTTCAAAAGTAGGGATTATAATGCTACAGTTATAATCAATGTTTTCAATAAAGAAGTGTATTCGTAAATAGAATCCAAGATTTTCGTAAAGAAGTTTGTTAAAGGTTTAAAAGATAAACATTGACTATTTCAAATTTAAAACGTTGTTCAGTTAAGGTCTGAGAGGTAATTATACCCCAACTTGATTGACTTCGTTATTAACTAAGGAATGGTAAGGTTTGATAGTGAATTTAGTAAATGGTTTGAGTTGGCATAGCGATGTTTTATTTAAACACCTGTTTAAATCCAATGAAGGAACTTTGGAAATGTTTTCCAAATAATAATCATAAATGTTTTCTGATAATAGAAAATAAGGAATGTTGAATATATGGAAATAGGAGATGAAAAAAAATGAATAAGTTAAATAGAGAGATAAATGTTAAATGATGATCGATCGATATAATTTCCATCTGGAAATAATATCGTTGTTTGCACATGTGTTTTTCTTTGATAGTTAACTCACCGACTATCGAAGTTTTTGACCATTTTAACGTTGTTAATATGGAGAGACCGATTGGATTATTATCCGAAGAACCACTCCATATTGGCATAAGCGTTGCGAATCATATATGCCAAAGATAGTTGAAGACAGAGTAAAGTGCAAGGGCTGTTGTATAAATCTTAGGTAAAGATTACCTAAGACGGTTGTACTGAATTGTGCCTTCGGTTTGTCCAATCCCAGGACAACTTGTATGGACGAATGTCTGACAGAGTATATCTAAAGGATCGCCTAATTTGATCTCTTCAAACGTAGTTACGTTGGGTGGCGGAGGAATCCTTTTCTCTTAGCTGTATACCCGTGGTATTTTTGGGGAAATCAATTTGTGATTAGGCGGGTATGACGATGTGGCATTCAAAGTGAATAATTGTGTGATATGTCAAAGATAAGCGTAGCTTCTAGCCTCACAACTGGGAAATGACAGAAATCAGGCAGGCAGCATGGCTATGTAGGTCGCACCTATTAGGGTGTCTAATCACCTGATCTAGAGTTTTCATTTACTTCTAAAAATCTATTGTCGATGTTGTCCCATTCGGGAAACGGTTGCTGATCCCAACCATTGGTGTTATACATTCGATACACTCAAGCGAAATGAGTGGTCGGTCATGTGTGGCCGGGTTGCAAGATGTTCTTGTTGAACCCAGTGTATTCCTCTATAGAGGTACACTAGCGAAAGGCGGTTCCATACCTTGTCATAGTTGGAAATCCATTACCCATTACGTGCTTGCGGTTTTGATTGTATACTACATATGTAGAACGTGAGATGAAAGCGTGTCTGCTAGATGATTGTATATTATGGTTGATAGACATTATTATAATATCAAAAGGTTTTTGATATAAAGATTTCTTGGATTCTCATAAGGGAAAAACCCGTTCTGTTATACGGCGTGGTCTTATGAGATATCGTTTAATGGCTCGAACTGTTTTAAACAGTTTTACTCATACCAGTCCCATGACTGACCCTGAGTTTATTTTGTTTTGTTTTCCCTAAACTCTTTGGTGCCCAATTTTGTACGGGCAGCCAAGTAGTCGAGATTTACAGATACTCGAAGAGCGGGAGCAGGAGGCTTCAGGATCATATAGCTATTGTTTATTTCCGCTGCGTTGTAAGTACTGTACTTTGGAAATGATATGTATATTCAAGTAAGATTTATATTCCAAAGTTATGATGTATATTATATGTTATTCATTCCGCTGTGGGGTTCGTGTTACTCTAATGTGTGTTCTTCTTCTTCTTCTATTCTAAGTTTGTATCTTATCTTTCCTCACCCTCTAACTACTTTCATTAACTACCGGTATTTTTTTCCGATGTTTGGTTAGTCGTCATTGAGTTTATGTCGATAACCAAAGTCGCTAAAAACTGGGTCGTTACACGAGTCCTTTATAAATAAGACCCCATGAGTCACATTTTAGGGGATTCTCTCATTTTTCTAATTCTTGTACTCCTCTAAAATCCAAAAGGGAGGATCCATTGGAGGATTTCTTCCATCCTGCTCATATATTCTAATTAAAGGATTAACAGAGAACACATCTATACTCAAAGTGTTTTCCTATGAGTTTATCATGTTATTTCCTAGTTATTGTTGCTATGATTTACTTTTTGCTTCCTATATATGCGTAGGTTCCTTCCCAAGCCTTTCCGCATATGGGATGGAACAGCTCTTTCCATAGGTTTAAACCCATCTTGCCAACCTAGGTTTTCCTTATAAGCTTAGATCTTTCCACGAACTTGGTGTGGAATTCCTTTCTAACATCCATTGAGCCTTTTTGTCAAATTCCGCATTTAGCGATCCCTCTCTTTAAGACATTGACACCTAGGAGAAACAATCTGATCAAGACTCGTAAAGGCTAAACAACTCATTTTCCCCTCTTAGATCCATTCCTATTGGCCTATCTCCGGTGTTGATGAAAAATATCATCAATATGGACATTTTCTTAGTCTTTGTCCTCAGGTGCAGAAAAAGAAACACTTTCCCCTACATCAAAGGTCAAGTTGATGATTTTTTTCCATTGTAAGTTGAGAGGGCATATTGCTAGAAAATGCTGAAATGACAAAGAAAGATCGGCTACACATCCTACTCTAGAGACGAGCTTGGAAGCGATAATGAAGGAGGAGGAAACTACTCGAGAAGTGAATCCTGCATAGAATGAAATTCTTTGTTTCTTAAATTTTAGATTGTTGCTAATGATAAGTTTGTATGAGACCTACTTAACATGAACTGAATGGATTCTAAAACTTATTATGTATGAAAATCTTGATTTTGAAATATCCAATTTTGGATAAATGAGATTTTATATTTTGATTTAGTAAATGAAACAATAAAGGGAATAAAACTTGGATGTATGAAGATCTCCAAAAGGATATCTAATGAATGAAATTGTAACTATGAAATCTTAGTTCACAAATATTAAAATTTATTTGAAAGGTTTTATTGAAATATTAAAGTAACTCAAAGTTGTTGATTTATAAACAATATTCATACATGTATATTTAATGCCTCCCATTTGAGTTTATGCATATAAAAACAATCTTAGAGTGGTGCGAAATTGGATTCAAACTATTAACTTTGAAACGAAATGTGAAAGTTTATGACCTTGTATTTATATAAGTGTGAAACCAGTAAGTTCGGAATTTATTAATCATAAAGATCTTTCGGATTCGAAAAATATTTGAAAAATAATTGATTAAAAGAAAAGGAATTTTGATTTTTATATGACTCTGGAAATATAAAGTGAATTCCTTAAACTATTAATTCTAAAATTTCAAAAGATCTAAACTTGAATGATATTCAATTTGAAGAAAAAAATCAATTGAAACCATATGTGATTTTGAGTCTGAACCAATATCGAAATCGGTAAACTATAAGAACTTCTTATTTTAGAAGTATCTCGATGTAGAGGCTTTCAAATTTGTATATAAATTACTTGTATAAGAATGAGGTTAATTCAAAACTATTGATTTGAAAGTTAGTCAATATGAAATGATGATTATATATAGTGGAATTTTTATAAGAACGATATGTTGAAATTTGATTTGAGAAATTTTATGTAAATGAAATTTTATGTAAGTACTATATAGGCAAAGTGAGATGAAATACTATGTATAGTACTATATGTTTTTGAATCGAGCATATGGGAAATACTTTCTATCGAAAATCATGATCCTACTCGGTAGGGTTGCGTTGGAGCTCCATGCGGAGTGTCCATTGGAAATCGCAAACCTACTTGGTAGGGCTGCTTTGGTACTCCGCCCAACGAGAGTGTCCATTTGAAATTGGAATCTTACTCAGTAGGAACACGTACTAGAATCCCATTCGGTGGGTTCACTTTGATTTATTATACTTACTTGATGTTTTCCATAGCGTAATTTGCTAGGTGAGATGCCCACAGTTGCAAGTGATTCCACTATGATACTGGTGTAATCGCTGCGTAACTACGACCTATAACCATAGTATAATTCGAGGGGTGCATGCCTACAGTTACAAGCAATTCCATTGAGATAGTGGC
Source organism: Allium sativum (assembly GCA_030737875.1). Classification (NCBI taxonomy): domain Eukaryota; kingdom Viridiplantae; phylum Streptophyta; class Magnoliopsida; order Asparagales; family Amaryllidaceae; genus Allium; species Allium sativum. The sequence goes on from CM060926.1 coordinate 45,168,654, forward strand.
ATAACCGCCGAGTAACTACAACCTATAACCATAGCGTAATTCGGGGGGCGCGATGCCTACAGTTACAAGCAATTACACTGGGATAGTGGCATAATCGCCAAGTAACTTCGATCTATGCAACAACCATGGTGTAATTCGAGGGGTCGTGATGCCTATAGTTACAAGTGATTCCACTGCGATAGTAGCGTAACCACTCCATAACTACAATCTATGGAGGAACGTGCCTTCCATATCTATTTTCAAAGGTTTTTAAATATTTTCACTGGAAGTTGAAACAAGTTATGACTTCAAGTAATAAAAGTATTTTAACTTTAGCTAATAAATCAACACTTCAACGTAGTAAACTAAGAAAGAAATTTTAATTTTTTTGCAAGTTCACATCATTGAAATATATCAAAATACTAATTTTCGTACCTGGAAAGGAAAGGAACTATGGAATAAATATGTAGTTCAATGTTAATCATTCTATACACATAACAACGTTGATTCAGTTTTTAATATATAATTTTGATTCTAAATAGAGTTAATTGTTCGATTCTCCACGATGAACACTGATAAGAATTTTTGATATGAATATGAAATTCTCTATCATGGCTTATTGCTATGCAAGGACAATAGAAGTTTCTAATCAAGAAATAGATTCAGAAGTCCACACTAGAGTGATTGGGTTACTAATACTAATTAGAAGCAATTTTTTTTGTTTAAACAAGCAATCAATGTTGATATACATATGAATGGTATATCATTTAATCATTCATTCCTTATTTCGTTCCTTTTCGAGGAAGAAAAGTTTTGAGGTGGGGGAGATTGTAACTTCCCATAAATTTCAACCATTAAAATATTAATTTATATTGAATTCTGAAAAAATATATAAATTATGATTTCTAAATGAAATTGATAAATGACGTTATATAGCGTATGCTTTAACTAGCAAATTAACAAAAATTAATGTTAACATTAATAACCTAATAAATTATATGTGTTCGTTTTAAAAATAAGTATAACTTTAAAAGGTATAAATCATAGTTTTGAAATGATATTTTATGATCTTGAAATAATAGTCGTAAACAATACGAAACGGTATGATGTTAGTATTCTAACTTTAAATTTGAACTGGAATTTGAAGTACGTACATTTAGTTTAATTCTCATAAGTTAAATCGGTCGTTAATATGAAAATACAATTCTGTTTTAAATTATTGTTATATAGTCAGCTAAGAATTAACGATAAAGTATTTGTTCATGACATATGATTATTTATGTAAAATGATTTAATTGGAATTAAAATGTTAACATTTGTTATACCGAATTTTGAGTTTGCTTATTTTGCTTAAACAATTTTATATAAACAAATTAATGGATGATAACAATTAAAACATAAATAATGGAATTTTATACAAACAATAAAATATGTATAATTTTTCTGTGTACCAGTTTTGATGCACAAAACATAATGGGAGTTTATTCTGTTGAATTCTCAATATGAGCTATTTACCGAGTTGAATTTTGGATCTTAAGTTCAATTTACGTGGCCTGCTCGTAACCAGCTTAATACGATAAAAATAAATAAAAGTAACATTTTATTAGTTCAAACGTTACCTATTCTTAAGGCTATTCATTGGCTACGGTAACGTGTAAACAGACGTATGCACAAAGCAGCGCTCTATATATGAAGAAAAAAAACGAAAGAGACGCTGTAATCCACGCTAGCTTTATCTTCTCGTTTTTTATTTAAACCTAAAAGGCTGAAACTCTCATCAAAAATACATACTGTATATATATATATATATATATATTCCTCACCCAGCGCCATCTCTTTCACAGCCGATCACCCAACTTCCCTACCGCGTCGCCCTTCCCTCTGTCAGCACCGGACGCTGCCACAGCCCAGCTCTGCCTCCACCAACATCACCGCCTGAACCACCGTGACCGCTGATCAAACTCCGACCTTCCCGTCCACACAAACCCGCATCAACCACCACTTCCATACACACTCCCCTTGCCAGCTCCAACGTCAAGACCGACTCGACCACGACTTTGCACAAACCAATACCTGGCCTGACCCGTAACTACTGCTCCTCTACTCGCGCAAAATCTGGGCCGAGCTCATCCTCCTCGACACAACTTGGTCCAATCAACCTGACGTTCAACCTCCTGCAAGAGATGTGAGTGTTTCACTACTAACGCCTTATATATTTTACTATCGGATGAATGATATAGTTGCTATATATGCATTGTGCCGAGTAAATTTGTGTTGCTTAGTATTTTGTTGAAAGATATGTGCATGCGTACAAAGAAAACATGGATTCCTTGAAATATAATTTCTAAATTTATTAGTACCAAAGTATGATTTATAGGGGAAAAATTGTGGCATATGATGAGTGTTTATATATAGTATAGTTTTGTAAAATACACTCATAGAACTAATAGCTTATCTGTTAAAAGAATGTGTTATATGTTAGTATAATCATATTTTAGTAAATCGCGTAGGAGATGTTGATAATTCTACACTTAAAAGAAGCTACTGTTATGATACCATAAAGCTATTCAATTATATATGGAATGATCTTAAAATTATCCAATCGTAGACGTAGATTTGATTTTTTTAGAAATATTGTATTGTATGGAACTCATGTTAATTAGATGACCTGTGAGAAAAATCCCTTATATTGTATTGATGATAAGTGGCTGGTTTTGATGTGTTTGAACGTAAATACGTACAGTTTGGAAATTGGGTGGGCTTTGTTGAGCTATAGCTCGGAAATGGCACTTCAAAAATAGAAGGAGGTGATGATCTGTTGTAGCTTGTTGGTATATTTTTGAATAAAAGGATTTTTTTTGTGTGTGGAGGGTGAAGTGTAGAAGGATGGTTGTATTACAGAAAATTAATTTGATGATTGTATTAGCGTCTAGTTGGTTCATGAGTAGCGGTGGTGATGAAAGCAGGTAGTTCTTGATGATGGAGAAGTATGTGAGGTTCTGTGTTGATGATTGAAGATGGAGAAGTATAAGAGGTTCTGTGTTGATGGTTGAAGATGTAATGGTGGTGCTATAATGATTGGAGAGGTTGCGGTTTATAGCCAAATGTAGTTTCCAAATAGATGACCTTTTGAAGTTATAGCTCGCATGTTACTTTCTTATGCAACTACACATATACCGTGATTCAAGTTGATTGACTAAATTTCAAATTGTGATTTAAGTCAACACCGATATTTAGTATCATAGAAAGTGACATTCGATATCGATATTCCTTGGATTGAATGTTTGCTGAATTAATCGTTAACATATTTGCTGACTAAGTTAAATGTAAATTCATAACATTAGACTGGAATAAAATTAAAATGAATATTGGATCATTTTAATCAAAGTTGGATATTTAATTTGAGTTGAAATTATTGATGTTTAATATAATGTTCGATTAAAGTGGATTAAATTTCACGAACTTGAGATTCGTTGATTGTGAAATTATCTTGACATTAAAAATTCAATGCCAACAATAGTCGATCACTAATTTGATATAAGATTGTCGTACTATATTGTAACACCCCATATTTCTATTAATAAAAATGTTTACAAATTAAAGAATAATTAATTTTAGATGTGAGAATTGTGGGAAATGGGTTGCGCCATTGTGTTCGTCTCAGAATTCTGGTTGAGATAGAGTCCAAGTTTGCATGAATTGGACTTCGTATGAAGAAGTTATGGCCATCAGAAGTTTCAGAAAATTCAAAACAGATTTCAGAAAATTTAAATTTCAAATTCGGAGTCAAAACAGGCTAGGCGGGAAAATTCTCGCCAGGCCCAGGTCGACCCTAGTGTCGACTGGGCAGTCGACCTGCCCAACTAGGTCGACCATAGAGTCGACCTGGGGGTCGACTTGGCAGTCGACCTGCCTCCCCCGAGCAGTTTTTGTTCTGGGCCTGTTTTTGACTGAGTGATGAACCATTAGGGTTTTGATCTGACCTGGTTGGCTGAGATTAGTTCTGAGTTGATCTGACGGTCTAAATAAATCCTAAACTCTATATATACCTAGGTAGTCTCTCACTCTAAAATCACATGAAAAATAGAATAGCCGCCGTCATGCCATCGCTATGGAACTCAGTGTAGCCGCCGCCAACTAAGAAGGAAGAAAGGTAATCAAAACTCTAATTCTACTCAACTCTAAAGAAAATCAAGACTCTCTTTCTTCTCTAATTGTGAGTATGATGATCTTAACAAGATTATTAGCAAACTAATTAGATTAAGATGTGATATGGATCATAAGAAAATGATGTGAATTGTCATATATGTTGTTGTAAACCTTATGCTATCATGTATGTTGTAAATCCTATGTTATGTGATGATGATATCCTATATGTTGTAAATCATGCTATGATGATATTATATATGTTGCAAGTTTCTATGCTAAGTTGCGATGTTACAAAGCCATGATGTTATTATGTTGTAGTTAGCTTATGAATCATGATGTTGATTATATATATTTGGGCTATGATGATTCACATGAGAAATCACATGTACCTATGCAAGTTTAGATTTATTAGTATGTATAATCTCACATATTGTATGACATCTATTAAGATCTAGAATTATGACATCTATTTAGATCTAGAATTATGACATCTATTATGCTATGACATGTGTGAGTTTTATGTGTTAGATGCTAGTTCACACCATCATTATGTTGCATAAACCACATATGCAAGTCTGTACATGAACTTGGTTTATGATCATATTATGTAAGTTGTGACATTTAACCAAACAAGTTGACACCTTTAGATCCACGATATGTGTAGTTTTATGCAAGTTTCACCCCTATTATGATTAGATCTATTTTATTTGTCTATATGTTGTGATAATTTATCTTTGTGCTACAAGTTAGACTATTTGAGTCTAACTTATATTTTGCGTTGCGTAAGCGAACGTATAACGTGGGGTAGGGGTAATATTAAGGATTTAATATTGAGAAAATTGGATGCAATTGATATGATTTTGCATACCATAAGTGGATAGCCATAATTGAGTCAATTATGGACATCATTAAAATTGGAATTAATTAATGATTTGAATAGGGATATATTTAAAACTGGGGTAAAAGATTATAAGTGTTAATCAATGCTTAGGACACGAGGTTGGACTCGTTTGTGACGTAAAACTGCCCGGACCCGCCCGACGAATCCAGTAGTCACAAATGTCAGCCCAATGTGAGAGGTCCTAGGCCCAAATTAAAGCATAACAGTTGTAAAGACACAAGGTTAGACTCTTTTATGGTGTAAGACTGCCCGGACCCGCCCGGCAAATCCAGCTGCCATAAATGCCAGTCTAATGTGAGAGGTCTTTATGAGGTTATGGCCTGAATGAATTAAGAAATACTTAATCAGATAAACATGTGAAGTGGGACATGGGGGTTAAGTAGGTGCCTTGGGTGGCATGAGGAATCTAGTGGGTGCCTTTAGTGGCATTTGAAATACGATTAGTAAGACTTAACCAAACACACATGTAAATGAACATGACTAAGAAGAGGTTTAAGTGGGATATACTAGTGGGGACAAGCTTAGATGGATAGCATGTGGGGGCCCATTTCAACCAGTAACCCAAACGTATCTTTGTGGGCTCGAACTAAGTCGAGGATGGGACACGCATACTGGGCTTGACTATAAGAGGCCAAACGGGTTAGCGGTGGCAACGCAAGTCCAACGGGTTTCATATGCGTGTGTGGACCCGGGCTGGTATGTAAGACGTTGTTGCATCGTGTAGGTACAAGCCATGCATCCTCAAGTCGTATCGGGTTGCCACTTTAGGGGAGTGATACACCCCACTGTGCGGCAAGCACGGGTATCTACGAGTAGGGAGCCGATCGAAAGTGGGTAGTGGGGTACACCTAGCGGAGATAGGGGCAGGTGGCACCTATGTAGTCAGCTAGGGGTACACAAAGCTATTATTATAATTTCTAAGTTCGGTCAGTGGGATCAACCTTTAGGGTGACTGGTGTGGTGCAGTATAGTAATTATTTGTTAGTATTAGGTGTGCCTTTAACGTTATCTCTATTTGCTCTTCCATACCCAATAGTTCATAGACATTTCCTTGTTTTCCAGCTTATGCCTTAGTCTAGTTATTTTGATAATAGTATTGTTAGAATTATCATACTCGCCAGACTTTATGTCTGACCCCCTCTATTTCTATCTTTTTCCCCCTCCAGGTCCTCAGGGTGGACCCAGCTCCAGTGGAGTCTGATTGAATTGCTTATTCTCTCTTTTGGAAAGCTTGGACCGCTGAAGTAAAGTCCAGCTTGTTATCTTCTTTAATGGCTATTTATGTAATGGGATTATGTATTTTGTTTTATCAAGATGGATATCGAACTTGACTCTGATTTATTGTTTTATGATGTAACAAACATGTTTAATTTCCGCCGCAATGAAATAATGTTTTAGATTTCTAAGTACTACTTATTATCTGTCTTGTTGTAATTTTCCTGTTCTATATTCACTTAAAACCTCCATGGAAGTTAATGCATTCCCTTTGTGAGTGACATTAATGGACGTGGGGTGTTACACGTGGTATCAGAGCTTAAGGTTACCAGAACAGATAATTTTTTTAGAAAAACTATTTTTCTAAAGTATTTTTGGAAGAAGTGTTTTCAAAAACATGTCTTGATGATTAATTTAAAGAGGAAAGTTTTTATGAAAAACATAATCCCCAATAGCCATATTTCTTTATCTTTCGAATTCTCCATTTTGAATCTTTCCTTTTTCGTTTCAGCATAGCTGAAGATCTTAACCTTCATGAGGGTGTAACGATACCAGGATGGTATAGGAGGTTATTAGAGGCTAGGGCCGCTGTAGGTCCAGCCAATGTTCCTCCACCTCCAGTTGCACCCGCTCCTCCTCCTCGCACTGATACTTTTGCAAAGACATGCAAGGAATTTAAGGCTATGGGTGGAAAACCTTTTCAAGGGACAGAAACGTTTGTGGAAGCTATAGATTGGCTTAAGGAGGTGGAAGAATTGCTAGAAATCTTTGAAGTAGAAGAAGGGAGGAAAGTCAAATTAGCAGCTTGGTTAATGAAGGGAGAGGCCTCGTTTTGGTGGGAGGTCACTAATGGGGAGCGTCCTGTTGATTCTTGGGCGGATTTCAGACGTAGGTTTGAGGCGAAGTTTCTCTCAAGGGCAGAAGAGAATCTATATATGGAAAGGTTCTTGACATTGAAGCAGGGAAATCTATCAGTGAAAGAGTACATCAACAAATTTAACCAATTGGCAAGGTTTGGCTTAGATTTGGTGAACACGCAGGAGAAGAAGGCTCTGAGGTTCGTTAATGGCTTGAATGAGCCGTTGCAAGGGTTGGCTATGACCCACATCCCTATGGGGGCCACCTTTGAGAAGCTAGTAGACATGGCACTCATGCACGAGGAGAAAGGCGCTAATGCTAATAAGGCACCCGAGAAGAAAGGGGACCAGAAGAAACCACAACAGCAAAACAAGAAGGGTGGTAAAGACAACAATGGCAAAGGAAAGAAAAGATGCTTTAACTGTGGGACACCCGGCCATCTCAGCAAGGATTGCAGAAAGAAAAAGAAGACTGGCTGTTTTCACTGTGGTGAAGCGGGACATCTAGTGAAGGACTGCCCAAAGAAGGGGCAGAGGGCAGGGTCTACCTCGGGAGGACAGGTGCAGGCTCTTATGGCACCAGGGAAGACAAGGGGACAAGTTCAGGCTCTCGCGGTCCCACCGCTGCAAGAACGAGGTAGAACCATTTCTGTTGAAAGCTTAGTTTTTCTGTTTGATCATCCTGTCCGTACCTTATTTGATTCGGGCGCATCGCATTCGTTTATCTCTACATCATTAGTTGAATCACTGCACTTAAACACCAGTTTAGTAGAGGATCCCTTAGTTGTTTCGAATCCAATTGGGGGCTCAGCTTATTTGTCCATGATGTGTTTGGATTTGAAAATTTCTATACTTAGCGTTGAGTTTAGATGTGATGCTTATGTTTTGGGCTGCACGGGCTATAGGCTAATTTTAGGAATGGATTGGTTATCCAGAAATGGGGCCATCCTTGATTGTGAAAGGAGAGTAGTTAGGCTCATGACTCGCCTTGGCAACACTCTCGAATTCTTTTGTAATCCCATAAATTCCGTTATGCTAAGTTATCTAGAATCGCTTGACACGTCTGTGGAGAATCTACGATCTGTTAGAGTGGTCCGAGAATACTTGGATGTGTTTGAGGAGGTGAAGGGCTTGCCTCCGAAGCGGGAGATAGATTTTCGAATATATCTTGTGGATAATGCAAAACCAGTATCTTTGCTAGTATGCCACATGGCTCCTCGTGAAAGGAGGGAACTCAATAAGCAAGTAAAGGAGTTGCTTGAGAAGGGGTTCATAAGACGAAGTATATCGGAGTGGGGTGCTCCAGTAGTATTTTCCACGAAGGCGGATGGGTCCCTTAGACTTTGTGTGGACTATAGAGAACTTAATAAGCTTACTAAGAAGAACAGACACCCACTGCCGAGGATTGACGATCTCTTCGATCAGTTAGTTGGCGCCTCAGTGTTTTCGCAGTTGGACTTAGCCACTGGTTTCCATCAGTTGAGAGTGGCTGAGGATAGCATTGACAAGACTGCCTTTAGGACTCCGGACGGTTTCTATGAATGGCTAGTGATGCCCTTCGGTTTGACAAATGCCCCCGCATACTTTGTTGATTTGATGAGTAAGGTGTTTAGGGAGTACCTTAATAAATTCGTGGTGGTCTTTGTAGACGACATCTTGATCTTTTCTAAGAACGAAGAAGAGCATACCCTACATCTTAGGGAAGTGTTGGAGACCCTTCGAACACATAATCTTAAAGCTAAATTTTCTAAGTGTCACTTCTGGAGGAAGGAAGTACGGTTCTTAGGGCACGTGGTTTCCAAAGAAGGGATAGCTGTGGATCCCGCGAAGGTGGTGGCCATCCAAGATTGGAAGGTCCCTAAAAATGCTACCGGAGTAAGGAGTTTCTTGGGGTTGGCTGGCTACTATAGGAAGTTTATCAAAGACTTCGCAAAAATATCAGCTCCATTGACACCCCTGACGATGAAGAACCTAGTCTTCGCGTGGGACGTAGATTGTGATGATGCGTTCCAACGTTTAAAGAGAGCTTTGACCTCAGCTCCAGTCTTAGTGTTGCCAGATGGGAGTAAGCCATTTACTGTTTATACCGATGCTTGTGGGACAGGTCTAGGCGCAGTCTTAATGCAAGCGGGTAGGGTAATAGCCTATGGGGGAAGGCAGTTGAGAGTGCATGAGAAAAATTACCCTACACATGACCTAGAGTTAGACACAATTGTTTTCGCGCTTAAGTCTTGGCGTCATTACCTTCTTGGCGAGAAATTCAAATTGTTCACTGACCACAAATCTTTAAAATACTTATTCTCTCAAAAGGACTTGAACTTAAGGCAGCAAAGGTGGATGGAGTTCTTAGCGTCCTACGATTTCGAAATAGCATATACCCCTGGCAAGGGTAACATGGTGGTGGACGCCTTAAGTAGGAAATGGCTATCCGTGAGTCCATTATTTGTTGAACGACGAAACTTAGAATTCATCTCTATGTTTGATTTTAGACCATCCGTTGACTTTGTACCCGGTTTGCTAGCATCTTTGAAGGTCAGACCTATGCTTTTGGGATGGATTGGTGAGGCACAGCGAGACGACCCACATTTGGTTGAGTTAGTAGAAAAGCTCAAAAGAGGGGAGTCATCAAGCCATCTCCGTAGGTATACCCTAGATGATAAGGGTTGGTTACGTAGGGATAGTAGACTTTGTGTACCTCGAGACGAGGGTTTGAGGAAGGTTGTTCTTGATGAAGCACATCATTCGAAGATGACCATTTATCCCGGCGGGGACAAGATGTACAAAGACATGAAGCGAGTTTTCTTTTGGGTCGGTATGAAGAGGGATGTGGCCGAGCATGTCGCTAGATGCTTGGTGTGTCAACAAGTAAAAGCGGAGCAAAAGAAACCCGGTGGGTTGCTTCACCCATTGGAGGTTCCACTATGGAAGTGGGAAAGTGTCTCGATGGACTTTGTGGATGGATAACCAAGATCAAGGAAGGGTAATACGGGGATTTGGGTTGTAGTAGATAGACTTACTAAAAGCGCCAATTTCATTCCCCTAAAGAGTAAGAGGACTGCTCCATGGTTAGCTTATGTATACGTACGAGAGATAGTTCGTTTGCATGGTGTTCCTTTTAGCATAGTAAGCGACCGCGATCCTATCTTCACTAGCGAATTTTCGAAGAGCTTGCAAGAGGCGGTAGGGACTCGGTTATGTTTGAGCACCGCGTATCATCCTCAGATGGACGACCAGACCGAGAGGGTGAATCGTATTCTAGAGGACCTTTTGAGGCTATGTATCCTAGACTTTGGGGGTACATGGGAAGATCATCTTCCATTGGCGGAGTTCGCATATAATAATAGCTTTCAGTCCAGCATTGGCATGGCACCTTCCGAAGCTCTTTATGGACGACCTTGTCGTTCACCTACATGTTGGTGGGAATCTACGGATAAGATCTTACTTGGGCCCGATATGATTAGAGAGACTTCGGAAAAGATTGATTTGATTCGAAGAAGGATGAAAGCAGCGCAAGATAGGCAGAAATCTTATGCGGATAAGAGGAGGACAGATCTTGAGTTTGATGTTGGGGACATGGTCTTTATCAAAGTGTCTCCATTACGGAACGTTTTTTGCTTTGGGTCCGTTGGGAAATTAGCACCAAGGTTTGTAGGGTCGTTTCCTATTATGGAGAAGATTGGACAGATGGCGTATAGAGTGGAGTTGCCTGAGAGACTTAGTAGTGTAGACGACGTATTCCATGTGTCACATTTGAGAAAGTGCTCGCACGAGACCGCGGAAGTGGTAGAGCCGAGCTTGCTTAGAGAGGTGGGGATAGAGCGTGATGCGACAATTCGACGAGCTCCTACATGCATTCTTGGGTCGGAGATCAAGAAGTTGAGGAATCGAGAGGTCAGACTAGTCAAAGTGCAATGGGGAGATGATGAGAGCAACGCTACTTGGGAGACAGAAGCGAAGATGCGTTCGTTGTACCCTTTTCTTTTTGAGGGTATGTCTTTTAATTTCTCCTTTGTCACTTAGCTTGTACTTATCTTATCTTTAGTATGTCCTCTCGCTAGTATCTTTGACCTTTAGTTAGGATAATCCTATGGTTGAAACATGTTTTTGAGACAAGTTATATATGATGGATGCAAAGTGGATGCAAGTGTTTGCTAGTGGTTGCTCGTGGACGCATATACACACACTATTAGGCACTAGATCGGCTCAGTCACTTCATATTGCATATTGCATATATATGGATGTATTTAGTAAAATGGATGTATGAGGATTTTTTTTCATATGGATGCTGCAATCAGATGATGATTGTGCACACATATAGAGATAATATGTAGCATTAAGGAACTTTTGCATACATAATGGACGCATGGCACTATCATGGTTTGCACTAAGGAGGTCAACTGAATCAGTGGACCACCTGATTTTGCATTAGATAGAGAACATATACACACACTTCTTGCATATGTTCATACAACATTAGAAACTTTATAAGGACAATGGATGCCAGTGTTTGATGGTTGAGTAGATGGTTGTTTGGATGTTAGGATATACATTCTCCTTAACTTGGAGATTTCGGGGGCGAAATCCTTTAAGGAGGGGAGAATGTAACACCCCGTATTTCTATTAATAACAATGTTTACAAATTAAAGAATAATTAATTTCAGATGTGAGAATTGTGGGAAACGGGTTGCGCCATTGTGTTCGTCTCGGAATTCTGGTTGAGATAGAGTCCGAGTTTGCGTGAATTGGACTTCGTATGAAGAAGTTATGGCCATCAGAAGTTTCAGAAAATTCAAAACAGATTTCAGAAAATTTAAATTTCAAATTCGGAGTCAAAACAGGCTAGGCGGGAAAATACCCGCCAGGCCCAGGTCGACCGTAGTGTCGACTGGGCAGTCGACCTGCCCAACCAGGTCGACCATAGAGTCGACCTGGGGGTCGACTTGGCAGTCGACCTGCCTCCCCCCAGCAGTTTTTGTTCTGGGCCTGTTTTTGACTGAGTGATGACCCATTAGGGTTTTGATCTGATCTGGTTGGATGAGATTAGTTCTTAGTTGATCTGACGGTCTAAATAAATCCTAAACTCTATATATACCTAGGTAGTCTCTCACTCTAAAATCACATGAAAAATAGAATAGCCGCCGTCATGCCATCGCCATGAAACTCAGTGTAGCCGCTGCCAACTAAGAAGGAAGAAAGCTAATCAAAACTCTAATTCTACTCAACTCTAAAGCAAATCAAGACTCTCTTTCTTCTCTAATTGTGAGTATGATGATCTTAACAAGATTATTAGCAAACTAATTAGATTAAGATGTGATATGGATCATAAGAAAATGATGTGAATTTTCATATATGTTGTTGTAAACCTTATGCTATCATGTATGTTGTAAATCCTATGTTATGTGATGATGATATCCTATATGTTGTAAATCATGCTATGATGATATTATATATGTTGCAAGTTTCTATGCTAAGTTGCGATGTTACAAAGCCATGATGCTATTATGTTGTAGTTAGCTTATGAATCATGACGTTGATTATATATATTTGGGCTATGATGATTCACATGAGAAATCACACGTACCTATGCAAGTTTAGATTTATTAGTATGTATAATCTCACATATTGTATGACATCTATTTAGATCTAGAGTTATGACATCTATTTAGATCTAGAATTATGACATCTATTATGCTATGACATGTGTGAGTTCTATGAGTTAGATGCTATTTCACACCATCATTATGTTGCATAAACCACATATGCAAGTCTATACATGAACTTGGGTTATGATCATATTATGTAAGTTGTGACATTTAACCAAACAAGTTGACACCTTTAGATCCATGACATGTGTAGTTTTATGCAAGTTTCACCCCTATTATGATTAGATCTATTTTATTTGTCTATATGTTGTGATAATTTATCTTTGTGCTATGAGTTAGACTATTCGAGTCTAACGTATATATTGCGTTGCGTAAGCGGATGTATAACGTGGGGTAGGGGTAATATTAAGGATTTAATATTGAGAAAATTGGATGCAATTGATATGATTTTGCATACCATAAGTGGATGGCCATAATTGAGTCAATTATGGACATCATTAAAATTGGAATTAATTAATGATTTGAATACGGATATATTTAAAACTGGGGTAAAAGATTATAAGTGTTAATCAATGCTTAGGACACGAGGTTGGACTCGTTTGTGACGTAAAACTGCCCGGACCCGCCCGGCGAATCCAGTAGTCACAAATGTCAGCCCAATGTGAGAGGTCCTAGGCCCAAATTAAAGCATAACAGTTGTAAAGAAACGAGGTTAGACTCTTTTATGGTGTAAGACTGCCCGGACCCGCCGGCAAATCCAGCTGCCATAAATGCCAGTCTAATGTGGGAGGTCTTTATGAGGTTACAGCTTGAATGAATTAAGAAATACTTAACCAGATAAACATGTGAAGTGGGACATAGGGTTAAGTAGGTGCCTTGGGTGGCATGAGGAATCTAGTGGGTGCCTTTAGTGGCATTTCAAATACGATTAGTAAGACTTAACCAAACACACATGTAAATGAACATGACTAAGAAGAGGGTTAAGTGGGATATACTAGTGGGGACAAGCTTAGGTGGATAGCTTGTGGGGGCCCATTTCAACCAGTAACCCAAACGTACCTTTATGTGCTCGACCCAAGTCGAGGACGGGACACGCATACTGGGCTTGACTATAAGAGGCCAAACGGGTTAGCGGTGGCAACGCAAGTCCAACGGGTTTCATATGCGTGTGTGGACCCGGGCTGGTAGGTAAGACGTTGTTGTATATAGTAGGTATAAGCCGTGCATCCTCAAGTCGTATCGGGTTGCCACTTTAGGGGAGTGATACACCCCACTGTGGGGCCAGAACGGGTATCTACGAGTAGGGAGCCGATCGAAAGTGGGTAGTGGGGTACACCTAGCGGAGATAGGGGCAGGTGGCACCTATGTAGTTAGCTAGGGGTACACAAAGCTATTATTATAATTTCTAAGTTCGGTGAGTGGGATCAACCTTTAGTGTGACCGGTGTGGTGCAGTATAGTAATTATTCGTTAGTATTAGGTGTGCCTTTAACGTTATCTGTATCTGCTCTTCCATACCCAATAGTTCATAGACATTTCCTTGTTTTCCTGCTTATGCCTTAGTCTAGTTATTTTGATAATAGTATTGTTAGAATTATCATACTCGCCAGACTTTATGTCTGACCCCCTCTATTTCTATCTTTTTCCCCCTCCAGGTCCTCAGGGTGGACCCAGCTCTAGTGGAGTCTGATTGAATTGCTTATTCTCTCTTTTGGAAAGCTTGGACCGCTGAAGTAAAGTCCAGCTTGTTATCTTCTTTAATGGCTATTTATGTAATGGGATTATGTATTTTGTTTTATCAAGATGGATATCGTACTTGACTCTGATTTATGGTTTTATGATGTAACAAACATGTTTAATTTCCGCTGCAATGAAATAAAGTTTTAGAATTCTAAGTACTACTTATTTTCTGTCTTGTTGTAATTTTTCTGTTCTATATTCACTTAAAACCTCCATGGAAGTTAATGCATTCCCTTTGTGAGTGACATTAATGGACGTGGGGTGTTACATATATGGTTTGTATCTTAATGGTATGCGTGATTATATAAATTGTTATGAAGGGTGGTATCGTCTTATTGTTGTATTTTATTCTCATCACCGTGCCGATGATTATTGATATGATGACATTATTGAATGGTTAAATACCATGTTTGGATATACGAAACCCGTTATAGGTTGAAATGACATACCTATATTTTTTACTATGAGTTGAAATGGTATACATTCATTTGCTCGAAGTTGTTTAATTTATTTAAATTAGTTTAAGTCAAACCTAAATTTAATCTTAAGTACATTAAATTGGTATTGAATTAATTTAAATTGTCTGTATTACTTAATAAGATTTGGATTATCTAAATCAATTTTAATTTATTTAACTTAAAATTGAATTATGTAAGTTTAAAGTTCCATAAATTTTGATTTATTCACTTCATTCGAAGTTATTTAAACTTTAGAATTTTGGGTTATTTTTGAATTATTTAAATCATTCAAATTGGATTTAAAGTGTAAAATGTGATTCGAAATACTTTAGTTTAAATTCTGTAAAGATTTTGGATTTCATTATTTAAATTATATTTGAACTATTTTTAGATAGATTTGAAGGAAATAAAGTTTAAATTTTAACTATTTAATCTAGGTGCTTAAATTGAATAATGATACATAATATAACAAAGATATCTGAAACCAAATATTTACAAAGTGTATGCCTGCTGGTTTATAAAATGGTTTTGTAAACAAATGAATTTGGAAAAGTACCATGCCAAAAAAATGAATTTAGAAAAGTTATTTAGAGAATGTAAGGACTTTTAATAATCAAATAATGGGATCTCACTTATCTTCCCATTGTAATTAATCTTACCTTTAATCCTTGATTTGATTTGACTGACATAATAATATATAGTCTTGATCCGAGTTTTTGTTTGACTTGGGTCAGACCGAGTATTTCAGTTATCGAAGACACTTGTTACTTGAAGACGAAGATAAAGGTTGAAGAGCGTGTACCGCCGCATTATTGGTTTGTTCTGGTAAATGTATAACTTTGATTTAATGTAAAATGAGATCAAATGTATATTGCTTAATAATTTTATTTAACTGCCTATGTTATTATTATATTTTATCGTTCCGCTATGAAATTTTGTGTATTGTTTTGTTCCTTCTCTTCTTATTTTCTTTTCTTCTATTAAACCCCATTAATAATTCATTATTTTGGAAGGTTTGAGTTTTACATATGTGGTTTATTGTCTACTTAAGTCATCCAAAAAGGTGGGTTGTTACAAAAATACCCTGATCAACCTGTGATCCTAAAACAACGATCACTGCTGCTAAGATCGATAATATATGCTCTGATGCAAATGATCACTATTATAAGATCAAAATGATGTGCCACAACGTGAATAGTCACTACTATAAAAGCAAAATTGTTTTACCACAATGCATATAGTCACTGCTTGTAATAAATCGGTATTTTAACGATTGGATAACTATATGTCGATCGTTAATTATTCAATTGATGATTCCAAAATGAGATTTTTTTTTTAAAAATGATCAAATAAGGACTTGGTACTAGTTCCATTGAATCCGGATTGTTTGTTACATAAAGAATAAGTATATGGATTGCTATATTCAGAGTTCGAACTAGTTGATGGTCTAAACGATATTGAAATAAGTGTAAATAGTCCTTCCGGGGGCAAAGTGTTAGATTACAACGAAACTTACATTTATGGAATCATCGTATTGAATTTTTGCATGCCGTCAAGTTTCATAGAGATCAGATGTACCATTTGATCGCGCGTAACTAAAACGTGTATCAATGTATGTAGAGAACTAGAATTGTATAATTCGAGTTTAAAGGTTAACTTCCATTTATAATCAAATTTAGTCTCGAAACAAGTTTTATTGTTCTCAAAAGGCCTTTTTACGTAGATGATGATAGACGGCATGACTTAATTGAAGACCGTGAGTTTTGGGCTTATTTGCGAATTGAAAGAATAAAATAATATTAAATTATTAAAACCCAATCCCCTATTTCCCTAACCCGGCCCATTTTATTCCCCCTTTCTTGCTACAAGAACTTTATTGTTCCATAATAAAATTGTATGCACTATCCCCCCTTCAAAAATCCAAATCTCTTTATTCCCTTATCTAAAAATCCTAAAACCAAGCTTGTTAAGATCGTGACAGGAATGTACACCAGCATTTATGATATACGCGTAAATGTGTATATTTTATCCGCTTATTTATCTTGTTTTATCTTTAAAATAATTGACACTGTGTATTTATAATTGTGTTTCCAGATTATTTATGATGAATGAATTTATGCACTTAATTATTGAAAAGCTTGAAGAATTGATGCAAGAAGAGTGTTGAATTTTAGAGCTGGATTGAAGTTTGAAGACCTAAAGAAATGTTGATGTTCAACAACCTCCCGCTGCATATTTTAAAGTCAAGATTCAATGCTTTTCATAAAGATCGCTTGTCTCCGATGATATAGAGTTCTCAATCATGCTCAAACCAATTGAAATTGATGCCATTTGTTGCCCGCAAGCTATGACAATTGCAAATCCATTCACATGCATTCACATTTAGCTAATTGGTTTATTTGTTATTTTGGAAAAGGGGACAATCCCACATTGTGTAATTGGCTACTTAGTTTTGGCTATGGCAACTATAAAAACACTTGTACCTCTCACGTTAGAATTACATTAGGTTTTATTCTATAACTCTTCCGTGGAATAAAACTATTCTTCTCCTTCTCTTCTTAGTTGTTATTTTATTTTATTTATGTTTATGTTGTTTATTTTCTTTTTCCCTATTTCTTATTTATCTATGTCTAGCTAATCCCCTTTAATTAGGGGGTGATTACGCTTAGATTAGATTCAATATGAATCATATAGCCAAAAAGGATTAGGACTCTATTTATATAGATCTAGATCTGAACCAAGGGTTAGATCTAAACCTTCATACTCTGTGTCATTTAAGAGCTATGCTCTTCACAGGGTATAGTCGAGTTCGATCTAACGCTTATCAGATTTAGATCTAACTTTTAGGGTTTTAGAAATAAAATAGTGAATCTGTCATGATAGCCTATAGTTGTTTAAGAGCTTAGATCCTGCATAGGCTATACATGTTGTTATTCACCTATTTGTTTCTAGAAACCTAATTATCGTCGATTCATGTTTGTGACAAAAACATGAATTAGATCTGCATTAATCTGTTTGGTTATTAACTCATATTAATCTAGTTTATGTCATTGCTCCCTAATTGTTTTCATTTATTATATAAAACTCTCTCTCTTTTTTATATATTTTCTGTGTTTTTAACCAATCAAACATTTGGAATAACTTGATTGAATTTATTACTAAAATAATTTTAGTTCAGAGTTCGACACCCTTTACAACAACACTTGTTGTTTAGGTAAGCCGAACGAATTTAACAATTATTTACAATTGTTCAATTTGTTCGCAAACAAATTTTGGCGCCGTTGTTGGGGATCAAAATAATTTTTATTAGTAAATCCTTCGGGATATATATTTAGTTTTTCTCATTTTTCCATTAAAAATAGGACAAAAATATTTTTATATATAAAAAATCTTGAATAGTTGATTTGGTATTAGATATTGATACTATAATCAACTAAACCAAGAGGAAAAAAAATATTGTCTTTCTTTTTCGATCTCTTTCCCTTTTCAATTCCTTTTAAATTTTTTCCTTTTACAATTGATTACAAGCTACAAAAACCATTCCTTTGCAAATTTTTCTGCCCTGGTTTTCATTTCCCTTTTCTTTAATTTCTTTCCCTTTCTACATGTCTTCACAACCTCACCCCTTTCACGTAGACATCTGTTTAGCCAAACCATCTCTATAGCTCAAACTCAACTGCTTTGACAATTTCAAACCGCCCACCAGACCATCTTCATCATCCAACATAACAACCTCTGTCCACTATTCATAAACCTTTTCAATACCCCCATCAAACAATTCGCGAACACTACAGAACCAATAATTCATGAAAATCTCCTCTTCCGATCATTCACAAACCTCCTCCCATCCACTTAAAACAATTCCCTTCTTCCATCTCACCAACGCTCGAACTCCCAAGCAAGTGTCGATCTATTCAACAAAGCCAACCGCCTCATGCAAGCAATACAACAATCTCTTCTCACCTCCAAATTTTCTATTAGAAAACAAAAAAGCTAACCTTTCTACCTTCAATCCTTCACCATCGACCATTTGCCAGTTCACACCAACCATACACAATCCCTTAGCTGCCATGGTACCACTATAACAACCCCATACTGGACGCCAAACACCACTCCTAGTCACCACTCCCAAACCATCATTATCAAAACAAAACCGCTGCCATAAATTCTCCATCCTCCATCTTCTAACTAGCTAACAATCACCACTACCCTGAAGCTTAGCCTGTCATTTAAATCCCAGTCGCCAATATTACCGCAACCATACTCTCAAACTCCACGCAATTCCACCATAACACTAAGCCAAAACACCATTCGATCAAAATACCATCTTCAAGTTCAAACCCATAGCATTTCCTCATTCACACTCATCCATCCATGTTCTACAACCGTCAATCCAAAAACTGCTGCTGTCACAATCCATTCCCTAGCAATAAACTACCCGCCACACCAAAGTAAACTCCACAAACCACGTCCAAAACCACATACCCCATACACCAATAGACCACATCAACACAACATAGCAAAACCAACCAAAATCTTCCATGCTACCATCGATCGGCCTTCATAAACACCGTCCTCAAAAACCACTACCTGAATCAAACCTTCGGCCTCAACAAAATCCAATCGACAAACATTCGACAACCTTAATCCTAAGAACCCACCCATCGAAATCAAACTCTGAAATGCAATCGAAACTGTTGTTATCAACTTCGCGCACCCAATTCGAAATTTCTTTAGACAGTCTCCCCGTTGATCACTTTAGCCATCAAACCTTCTCATATACCTATTTCCAAGGGGTGATCTAGCTTATTGATAGATGCTCAAAATTAGGGTCTGAAACTATTGTATATGTATGTATAGGTTAGGAAGGGAAGATGGGTTAAAATGGTAATTAGTTATATTGATTAATTATTGAATTAGTGATTTAATTTTCTATTTTGATCCGCTAACTTATATCACATGTAACTTTCTCATATGAGGTCGGAAATGGACATCATTTATTCCATTAAACTCTTATTGATAAGCTCCACGTATTAGAGCCGAATTGTTTGATTTAGTTGAGATGAGTGATATTGTCTCTCATTGAACTGTATTCATTTGTATAGTATAAATTTGATGTTTTTAACTGATTTCTAATTATTAAACATAATACTCAGGATAGTTGAGCCTAGTAAATAATAAATAAAAATGTTAAATAATGATTTAAGTAGATTTAACCTGATTGTCTTATTTTATCTATTTGCACGCTATTACGCTCTACTATGACCACACTGAATGATTTAAGTGGATGCTTATATGTTAATTTAGTGATTTTTATGACTAGTGGTTGCTTAGTTGAATCGTTTGCTTACTTTAATTTAAAATGTTATTCGTAGGTGATCAAGTATTAGGAAATCTCGTTCGTTAGAGTTTTGTGTGCTTATCAACCATTATATACATTTGGAGTATATTGATTGAATGCACAAGGATGATACACTTGAAGTGATGAGAAAAGTTCTAAAAGGAGCTTCAGAGCGCATGGATGGATCCAAGATAAAGCAGCACTGGTGTAACAACCCGCAAATCCGTACTATCTGAGTTGACTAATAACACCACATGTCCAACCCAAATTGCACAAAAATACGAATCATTATTAGAAAGAAGTTAGAGGATGAGAAAAAGAAAGAAACAAATATTAGAATAGAAGAAAACGAAGATCAAAACTCACAGTAGAACGAATAAAATATATTATATAACATAATTTTTGAATTACAAATCAGTAACTTTATATACATACCATCGTCAGAGCACAACAGTTATTCCTGGAACAGTTATAAACACCTGTTTCCAGATATAACATAGTATATAGCAGGAAATATGATAGTCTATAGTTAACTGGTGAAGCTTCCTATTTCCAGGTCCTCCAAATGAATCTGTAAAATCCCGACTACTTGACTGCCCATACAAATTTGGGCACCCAAGAGATTAGGGAAAACAATCAAAATAAACTCTGGGTCAGTCATGGGACTGGTGTGAGTAAACTCCAACCATTTGTTTAACTTTAAAAATCCTTTCTAATGAAATGATAATAGTAAGACCAGCCACACATAAACATGGACGGATTTTCCTTACTACAACCCAAAACACTTTGATACAAAAATCCAGTGCTATTATAATAATGTCTAATCAAATAAATAGAATCTAGCGGAACGCTTGCGTCTCAAGCTCCATATATAATATAAAATCAAAAACCGCAGGGTGCTTATTGGAGATTGGATTTCCAACATAACAAGGTATGGAACCACCTTTCATTAGTGTATCTCTAGAGACGAATACACTGGGTTCAACAAGAACATCTTGCAACCCGGCCCATACATGACCGACCACTCGTTTCGCTTGAGTGTATCGAATGTATATCACCAATGGTTGGGATCAACAACTGTTTCCCGAAAAGGGACAGCATTGAATAGAATAAGGAATTAAATGCATCTCTAGATAGGTGATTGTACATCCGAATGGGAGCGACCTACATAGCCATGCTGCCTGCCCGATTTTTGTCATTTCCCGGTTGTTGAGGCTTGAGGCTACGCTTACTTGCCATTCATTGATAACACAATCACTTTGAATGCCACATTGTCAGATCCGTTAATCACTAATTGATTCACACAAATATATTCTGGATATTGTGCTAAGGGAATAAATCCGTTGCCACCATATATATCTATACAGACCAACATATTCGATCATTGGAAATACTCTGTCAGACATTCGTCCATATACATTCGTTCTGGGACTGAACGAAACCGGAGGCACAATTTCCATTAATAAAAAAGCCCTTGCACTTTACTCCATCTTCAATTATCTTCATATAATCTGATTCGCAACGTTAATGCCAATACAGAGTGGTTCACGGATAATAATCCAACCAGTCTCTCCATATTGACAACGATATTGGCAAATACTTCGATAGTCGGTTATTTAACTATCGAAGAAAAATAAACAAACATCCATTCATCCATAACATCAATCAATCACTGGGTCTGTTAATTATTATTTCATTAATTAAATCATTATTCCATTTCCTTATCAATATTTGTTAACCAAATATTTCAACAATCATCTTGGCCTCTTACACTATTTGGAAAACATTTCCATATATCGCCTTCTATTATTTTCTATAGTTAGAAAATATATTCTATTTGTATTTGAAAAATACAATTTCAATCACTTATCTCTTTCCTGACTACTTTAATTATACTCAGGAAACATTTACTTTTATATTTCCAAAATTCCACCACTTGGATTAAAACGAATGCTGTGTAAACATCGTTACAACAACCCAAAATATTTTATTCAACTAAATATTATTCAAACACTTCTCTTCGTGGCTGGGTCTTGCTATTTATAAATAGAAATGGAATCAATCAAGTTGGGGTAAAATTACTTCTCAGACCTTGACTAAAAACATCATTAACTTCAAAACAGACAAAACCACTTACCTTAAATAATCAACATTATAAAAACCAATTATTCATTTTTAAACGTATATATGTTTCCCTTTCTATTACCAGCCTATCAATTTCCTTTTTTGTTTAAAATATCCTATTTTAAATTCATTTCCTTATTGAATTCAATATATATTGATACATTTATTTCTAACTATCAAAATTTCTTAAAAATATTCTAACTCCTTAAATTTCCGGAAAATTTTGCCATAACCTCCCTTGTATCGGGAGCATCAGGATATTTCAAATAGCCTCCCATGGCCTTCACCAATCCAAAAGCAAAAGAAAAAGCCAAGCGGCTTGCCGATACGACGCATAAAATCTCATATATGAATTTAAACATGTACCTTTTTGTTGTGCACATAAATTAAAATCTTCATATACTTCATCCCATACCTGTCTAACACATGTTCACCTATTTCCAATTCAATTCAACACTATCCAATCGTTTGAATTCTGTTTCGCTCATTTATTCTTTAATTAGCTATTTTTCCTATTTCACTTCTTTGTTTGAACATAACATGTTCAAACAAAATATTTAACTTGCTCATAACCAAATTGAATTTCAATTTCAATTCTAGTTTCCTTTTCGATTTCGAATATAAATTTTCAAATCGAATTCACTTATTCAAAGCCCAGTATCAATTCAAAATCTCATTAACTAATTACTATTCAAATTAGTCAGTTCTATTCAATAATTAAAAATCTGATTTCTGTTCCAAAAATCAATCCATTACTCCATCTGAGTTCACATATAATCTATAACTCAAATCTGAAATTTTCTATATAGAAATTCGGATTTTATTCGCTTAAAATCCTTTAATAAAATTAAATAAACTGTTATGGTTTTTAAATAGTTAGGGCGCTGTTTTTCTAAAAATTTGATTTTGACATAACTCAAAATATATCGACGAAATTCAGATTTTTCTCCTTCATTAGAAAATTATTATTCAACCGGTCCCGACGATTCTTGTTTGAAAGAATTTCGACTTCAATTGAGTTATGTATACTCAATTGAAGTTCGAGTCGCCAATTTACGAACTGCAGCACCGCAGCGAGTTCGTTTTAATTATATTTATAAATATAAACGTTTAAACTTCATCTATAATGAATTCAACTTCATTCTGATATATTTTTAATATAAATCAAATCAATTTTTCCCAATTCAACATACTATTTCCAATCTTCTAAAATTGTCGACTTTTCCTTATTCAGTAATAAATTCATTTATATTTCGATCTTCTATATTTAATTTCAATTCCCTTTTATAAATTATAAATCCTTTGGACTTATTTCTATTCTGTTTAAAAAATCCACATTTCGAAATATATTTCGTCGTTCCCATTTCGAAATGATTTCAACTTTCTATTTCAAATTCTCTTTGAAATTTCTATTCTCAAATTCTATTTTCAATTCTACTCAAATTCTATTTAATTCTATTCTAATTTCTGTATATTCAAATTCTATTCAAATTCTATATTCAAATTATATTCAATTTCTATATATTCAAATTCTCCTTTCAACTCTATTTGAATTTCCTATTGAAATTCTATTTCAAATCCTCTATATTCAAACTCGATTTGAATTTCTATATTCGAATTCTATATTTAAAATACCTTTATTCAAATTCCATTTCACTTTCTATATTCAAATCTATATTTGAATTTCCTTTAAATTTTCTGTATTCAGCATCTATTTGAATTTCTATATTCAAATTCTATATTTGAATTTCCTTTGAATTTTCTATATTCAACATCTATTTGAATTTCTATATTTAAATTATATATTTGAATTCTCTTTGAATTTTCTATATTCAACATCTATTTGAATTTCTATATTCAAATTCTATATTTGAATTCTCTTTGAATTTTCTATATTCAACATCTATTTGAATTTCTATATTCAAATTCTATATTTGAATTCTCTTTGAATTTCTATAATCAAATTCTATATTTAAATTCTATATTCAAATCCCGTTTGAATTTCTATATTCAAACTCCATTTAAACTTCTATATTAAACAAGTCTTGATTTCCAATTCAGTTGAAATCAATAATTTCTATTTTGGAAAAATAACTTTATCTTTTCAACTTCACACTTGTGTTTTTATTTCTAAATTACCCAATAATAATTCTTTTCACTTCATTTATAAATGAATTACTTGTTTTTATTTTATTAAAACAGGTTAATATTTTTATTCCATTCTAAAATTTCAAATTCTATTTTAAAAATAGATTTTTCCTTTTTAAATATCAAAACCTCTTTCACAATATTTTTATAAATCAACATTTTAGCTCCAGTGATATTTAAACAATCAAACCACTCAATTGTCAATCAACACATCATATATGATAATATATGTGAAACAAACAAATAATAATATTTTTGAGGAATCTATTTGGATCCCTTCAACCTGTTTTCCTGCATCCACAGACGTTAGTCAACAGAAATAATACACATCCTGCTTTGAGGCAGGATGTCGCGGTAGAAGGTCATCCACTAATATATATTTGTGGGGCGCATAGAGAAATCATCCGCTATGAATCTGCGGGCATCCACTGATACCGTAGGAATAATCCAATCATCAACCCAATATATATATATATATATGTAACTCCCCACGTCCATTAATGTCACTCACAAAGGGAATGCATTAACTTCCATGGAGGTTATAAGTGAATATAGAACAGAAAAATTACAACAAGACAGATAATAAATAGTACATGGAAATCTAAAAGTTCATTTTATTGCAGCGGAAATTAAACATGTTTGTTACATCATAAAACCATAGATCATAACCAAGCATAATATCCATCTTCATAAAAACAAAATACATAATCCCATTACATAAATAGCCATTAAAAAGATAACAAGCTGGACTTTACTTCAATGGTCCAAGCTTTCCAAAGAGAGATGAAGCAATTCAATCAAACTCCACTAGAGCTGGGCCCAACCTGAGGACCTGGAGAGGGAAAAGGATAGAAATAGAGGGGGTCAGACATAAAGTCTGGCGAGTATGATAATTCTAACAATACTATTATAAAAATAACTAGACTAAGGCATAAGCTGGAAGACAAGTAAAATGTCTATGAACTCTTAGGAAGATAAATATAGCGTTTAAGATAACATTAAAGATAACGGTAAAGGCACACCTAATTACTAACGAATGATTACTACACTGCACCGCACATCACTACACTGCACCACACCAGTCACACTATTGTTTGATCCCACTTGCTTCACACAGAAACTTTATAAATAGCCTTACGTACCCCTAGCTGACTACATAGGTGTCGTCTGCCCCTATCTCCACTAGGTGTACCCCACTACCCACTTTCGATCGGCTCCCTACTCGTTGATACCCGTGCTGGCCCCACAGTGGGGTGTATCACTCCCCTAAAGTGGCAACCCGATACAACTTGAGAATGCACGGCTTATACCCACACGATGCAACAACGTCTTACCTACCAGCCCGGGTCCAAACACGCATACGAAACCCGTTCGACTTGCATTGCCACCGCTCCCCGTTTTGGCCTCTTACAGTCAAACTCAGCATGCGTGTCCCGTCCTCGACTTGGGTCGAGCCCACAAAGATACGTTTGGGATACTGGTCGAAATGGGCCCCCACAAGCTACCCACCTAAGCTTGTCACTAGTATATCCCACTTAACCCTCTTAGTCATGTTCATTTACATGTGTGTTTGGTTAAGTCCTACTAATCGTATTTCACATGCCACTAAGTGCACCCCCTAGACTCCTCATGCCACCCAAGGCACCTACGTGACCCCCATGTCCCACCTTACATGTTTATCTGGTTAAGTATTTCTTAATTCATTCAGGCCATAACCTCATAAAGACCTCTCACATTAGACTGGCATTTATGGCAGCTGGATTTACCGGGTGGGTCCGGGCAGTCTTACACCATAAAAGAGTCTAACCTCGTGTCTTTACAACCGTTATGCTTTAGTTTAGGCCTAGGACCTCTCACATTGGGCTGACATTTGTGACCACTGGATTTGCCGAGTGGGTCCGGGCAGGTTTACGTCACAAATGAGTCCAACCTCGTGTCCTAAGCATTGATTAACACTTAAAATCTTTTACCCCAGTTTTAATAATTCCCTATTCAAATTATTAATTAAGTCAACTTTGAATGATGTCCATAATTGACTCAATTATGGCCATCCACTTATGGCATGCAAAATCATATCAATTGCACCCCAACTTTTTAATATTAAATCCTTAATATTACCCCTACCCCACGTTTATACATTCGCTTATTCAACGCATAATATAGGCTAGACTTGTATAGTCTAACACCTAGCACAAAGATAAATTATCACAACATATAGACAATTAAAATAAATCTAATCATAATAGGGGTGAAACTTGCATAAACTACACATGTTAAGGATCAAAAGGTGTCAACTTGTTAAATGTCTCAATTTATATGATAAGATCATAGCCCAAATCTATACATAAACTTGCATATGGGGTTTTTAGGCAACATAATGATGGTGTGAACTAGCATAGGATATCACATATGTCATAGCATAATTCTAGATGTCATAATAGATGTCTTGGTATATGTTCATAACTTTTCTAATCAATCTAACTTGCATATGTGACTTGTCATATAGATCAACATAACCCAAACATGATGATTTAATTAATATGAACTAACTAGCATAGACGGTAACATCATGGCATTTTTAACATGTATGTTTCATCACAACTTAGCACAGAAACTTTCAACATACATAACATCATCATAGCATGATTTACAACATATAAGATATCATCATCACATAACATTGGATTTACAATATACATGATAGCAAAAGGGGTTTACAACAACATATATGATGATTCACATCATCTACTCATAATCCATTCATAACTCAACCTAATTAAAATGATAATAATCTTGTTAAGATCATCATACTCACAATTTAGAGAAGAAAAGAGAGAGTTTTGCTTTGCTTTAGGGTTGAGAGAATTAGAATTGAATTTGCTTTTCTTCTTTCTTAGTTGGCGGTGGCTCCATTGATTTCCATGGCGATGGTATGACGGTAACTATTCTATTTTAATTAGGTTTAGGGTTAGCATTAGGATGTATTTATAGGTGTAGGAAGTTATTTAGGACCATTAGATTAACCCTGAACCATGAGAACCAATCAAATGCAAAATCTGCATTTGAGCGAATCAGCCCATGGGTTGACAGCCAAACACCCTGGATTAACCCCTAGTCGACCCAGCGAGGCTCGGGTCGACCTCAAAAATGGGCCGGTTCGGTTATTCCCCCTCCCAATTCGCTATTTTGAACTTTTTCGCATATTTATTTATTTAACTTTTAATTTTTATATATATATATTTCTCTGCGCAACCCATTTCACTTAATTCTTTTCTAAAAATTAAGTATACTTTAATTTGTGAATTTTAATGTTATAAAATTACGGGGTGTTACATTCTCCCCTCCTTAAAGGATTTCGTCCCCGAAATCTCCAAGTGAAGAAGAATGTATATCCTACCATCTGATCGTCCATCTACTCAACCATCAAACACCAGCATCCATTGTCCTTAAAAGACTTCTAATGCTTTAATGTTTATATGCACAGTGTGTGTATATGTCCATATCTAATGCAAAATTAGGCGGTCTACTGATTCAGTCGACCTCCTTAGTGCAATTCATGATAGTGCCATGCATCCAATATGTATGCAAAAGATTCCTAATGATACATATTAATTCTATATGCGTGCACAACCATCCACCCGAATGCAGCAACTATATGATAATACAACCATTATACATCCATTTTACTAAATACATCCATATATATGCAATATGAAATATGAAGTGACTGAGCCGATCTGGTGCCTAATAGTGTGTGTATATGCATCCACGAGCAACCACTAGCAAACACTTGCATCCACTTTGCATCCACCGTACATAACATGTCTCAAACACACGTTTCAACCATAGGATTATCCTAACTAAAGGTCAAAGATACTAGCGAGAGGATATACTAAAGATAAGATAAGTACAAGCTAAACGATAAAGGAGAAATTAAAAGATATACCCTCAAAAAGAAAAGGGTTTCGTGAACGCATCTTCTCTTATGTCTCCCAAGTAGCGTTGCTCTCATCATCTCCCCATTGCACTTTGACTAGTCTGACCTCTCGATTCCTCAACCTCTTGATCTCCGACCCAAGAATGCGCGTAGGAGCTCGTCAAATTGTCGCATCACGCTCTATCTCCACCTCTCTAAGCAAGCTCGGCTCTACCACTTCCGCGGTCTCATGCAAGCACTTCCTCAAATGTGACACATGGAATACGTCATGTACACCACTTAGTCTCTCGGGCAACTCCACTCTATACGCCATCCGTCCAATCCTCTCCTTAATAGGAAACGGCCCTACAAACCTTGGTGCTAATTTCCCAACGGACCCAAAGCGAACAACGTTTCGTAATGGAGACACATTGAACAAGACCATGTCCCCAACTTCAAACTCGAGATCTGTCCTCCTCTTATCCGCATAAGATTTCTGCCTATCTTGCGCTGCTTTCATCCTCCTTCGAATCAAGTCGATCTTCTCCGAAGTTTCCCTAATCATATCGGGCCCAAGTAAGATCTTATCCGTAGATTCCCACCAACATGTAGGTGAGCGACAAGGTCATCCATAAAGAGCTTCGAAAGGTGCCATACCAATGCTAGACTGAAAGCTGTTATTATATGCGAACTCCACCAATGGAAGATGCTCTTCCCACGTACCCCCAAAGTCTAGGATACATAGCCTCAACAGATCCTCTAGAATGCGATTCACCCTCTCGGTCTGGCCGTCCGTCTGAGGATGATATGCGGTGCCCAAACATAACTGAGTCCCTACCGCCTCTTGTAAGCTTCTCCAAAATTCGCTAGTGAAAATAGGATCGCGGTCGCTCACTATGCTAGAAGGAACACCATGCAAACAAACTATTTCTCGAACGTATACGGAGGCTAACCATGGAGCAGTCCTCTTACTCTTTACGGGAATGAAATCGGCGCTTTTAGTAAGTCTATCTACTATAACCCAAATTCCCGTATTACCCCTCCTTGATCGCGGTAATCCATCCACAAAATCCATCGAGATGCTTTCCCATTTCCATAGTGGAACCTCCAATGGGTGAAGCAACCCACCGGGTTTCTTTTGCTCCACTTTTACTTGTTGGCACACCAAGCATCTAGTGACATACTCGGCCACATCTTTCTTCATGCCGGCCCAAAAGTAAACTCTCTTCATGTCTTTGTACATCTTGTCCCCGCCGGGATGAATGGTCATCTTCGAATGATGTGCTTCGTCAAGAATAGTCTTCCTTAGGTCATCGTCTTTTGGTACACAAAGTCTACCGTCCCTACGTAACCAACCCTTATCGTCTAGGTATACCTACGGAGATAGCTTGATGACTCCCCTCCTTTGAGTTTTTCTACTAACTCAACCAACTGCGGGTCGTCTCGCTGTGCCTCGCCAATCCGTCCCAAAAGCGTAGGTCTGACCTCCAAGGATGCTAGCAAACCGGGTACGAAGTCAACGGAAGGTCTAAGTCAAACATCGAAATGAATTCTAAACTTTGCCGCTCAACAAAATAAGGAATTAAGGATAATCTTTTTCTACTTAAGGCGTCTGCCACCACGTTACCCTTGCCAGGGGTATAGGCTATTTCGAAGTCGTAGGACGCTAAGAACTCCATCCACCTTTGCTGCCTTAAGTTCAAGTCCTTTTGAGAGAATAGGTATTTTAAAGACTTGTGGTCAGTGAATAATTCGAATTTCTCGCTAAGAAGGTAATGACGCCAAGACTTAAGCGCGAAAACAATAGCGGCCAACTCTAGGTCATGTGTGGGGTAATTCTTCTCATGCGCTCTCAACTGCCTTCCACCATAGGCTATTACCCTGCCCTCTTGCATTAAGACTGCGACTAGTCCTATCCCACAAGAGTCAGTATAAACGGTAAACGGCTTACTCCCGTCTGGAAATACTAAGACTGGGGCTGAAGTCAAAGCTCTCTTCAAACATTGGAACGCATCATCACAATCTACGTCCCATGTGAAAACTAGGTTCTTCTTTGTCAAGCGTGTCAGTGGAGCTGATATCTTTGCGAAGTCTTTGATAAACTTCCTATAGTAGCCAGCCAACCCCAAGAAACTTCTCACTTCGGTAGCATTTTTAGGGACCTTCCAATCTTGGATGGCCACCACCTTCGCGGGATCCACGGCTATCCCTTCTTTGGAAACCACGTGCCCCAAGAACTGTACTTCCTTCCTCCAGAAGTGACACTTAGAAAATTTGGCCTTAAGGCTATGCGCTTGTAGGGTCTCCAACACTTACCTAAGATGTAGGACATGCTCTTCTTCATCCTTAGAAAAGAACAAGATGTCATCTACAAAGACTACCACGAATTTGTTAAGGTACTCCCTAAACACCCTACTCATTAAATAAATAAAATATGCTGGGGCGTTTGTCAAACCGAAGGGCATCACTAGCCATTCATAGAAACCGTACGGAGTCCTAAAGGAAGTCTTGTCTATGCTATCCTCAGCCACTCTCAACTGATGGAACCCAGTGGCTAAGTCCAACTGCGAAAACACTGAGGCGCCAACTAACTGATCGAAGAGATCGTCAATCCTCGGCAGTGGGTGTCTGTTCTTCTTGGTAAGTTTATTAAGTTCTCTATAGTCCGCACACAGTCTAAGGGACACATCCGCCTTCGTGGCAAATACTACTGGAGCACCCCACTCCGATATACTTCTTCTTATGAACCCCTTCCCAAGCAACTCCTTCACTTGCTTACCGAGTTCCTTCCTTTCACGTGGAGCCATGTGGCGTACTGGCAAAGATACTGGTTTCGCATTATCTATAAGATATATTCGAAAATCTATCTCCCGCTTCGGAGGCAAGCCCTTCACCTCCTCAAACACATCCGAATATTCTCGGACCACTCTAACATATCGTAGATTTTCCTCAGACGCGTCAAGCGATTCTAGATAACTTAGCATAACCGAATTTATGGGATTACAGAAGATTTAGACAGTGTTGCCAAGGCGAGTCACAAGCCTAACTACTCCCCTTTCACAATCAAGAACGGCCCCATTTCTGGATAACCAATCCATTCCTAAAATTAGCCCATAGCCCGTGAAGCCCAACACATAAGCATCACATCTAAATTCAACGCTAAGTATGGAAATTTTCAAATCCAAACACATCATAGACAAATAAGATGAGCCCCCAATTGGATTCGAAACAACTAAGGGATCCTCTACTAAACTGGTGTTTAAGTGCAGTGATTCAACTAATGATGTAGAGATAAACGAATGTGATCCGCCCGAATCGAATAAGGTACGGACAGGATGATCAAACAGAAAAACAAAGCTTTCAACAGAAATGGTTCTACCTCGTTCTTGCAGCGGTGGGACCGCGAGAGCCTGAACTTGTCCCCTAGCCTGCCCTGGTGCCATAAGAGCCTGCACCTGTCCTCCCGAGGTAGCTCCTCCCCTCTGCCCCTTCTTTGGGCAGTCCTTCACTAAATGTCCCGCATCGCCACAATGAAAACAGCCTGTCTTCTTTTTCTTTCGGCAATCCTTGCTGAGATGGCCTGGGGTTCCACAGTTAAAGCACTTCTTCTTTCCCTTGCCATTATTGTCTTTTCCACCCTTCTTGTTTTGCTGTTGTGGTTTCTTCTGATCCCCCTTCTTCTCGGGTGCCTTATCAGCTTTAGCGCTTTTCTCCTCATGCATGAGCGCCATTTCTACTAACCTCTCAAAGGTGGCCCCCATCAGGATGTGGGTCATAGCCAACCCTTGCAATGGTTTATTCAAGCCATTCACGAACCTTAGAGCCTTCTTCTCCGGCGTGTTTACTAAGTCCAAGCCAAACCTTGCTAATTGATTAAATTTATTGACATATTCTTTCACTGATGAGCTTCCTTGCTTCAATGTCAAGAACCTTTCCATATACAGATTTTCTTCCGCCCTTGAGAGACACTTCGCCTCGAACCTACGTCTGAAATCCGCCCAAGAGTCAACAGGATGCTCCCCATTAGTGACCTGCCACCAAAACGAGGCCTCTCCCTTCATCAACCGAGCTGCTAAATGAACTCTCCTCCCTTCTTCTACTTCAAAGATTTCTAGCAATTCTTCCACCTCCTTAAGCCAATCTCTAGCTTCCACAAACGTTTCTGACCCTTGAAATGGTTTTCCACCCATAGCCTTGAATTCCTTACACGTCTTTGCAAAAGTATCTACGCGAGGAGGAGGAGGAACGGGTGCAACTGGTAGTGGAGGAACATTGGCTGGACCTGCAGCGGCCCTAGCCTCCAATAGCCTCCTATACCATTCTGGTATCGTTACACCGCCGGGTAGATTAAGATCTTCAGCCATGCTGAAACGAAAAAGGAAAGATTCAAAATGGAGAATTCGAAAGATAAAGATATGTGGCTATTGGGGATTATGTTTTTCTTGAAAACTTTTCTCTGTAAATTTCTCATTAAAACATGTTTTTGAAAACACTTCTTCCAAAAATAACTATTTTTCTAAAGTATTTTTATCTGTTCTGGTAACCTTAAGCTCTGATACCACGTGTAACACCCCACGTCCATTAATGTCACTCGCAAAGGGAATGCATTAACTTCCATGGAGGTTATAAGTGAATATAGAACAGAAAAATTACAAACAAGACAGATAATAAATAGTACATGGAAATCTAAAACTTCATTTTATTGCAGCGGAAATTAAACATGTTTGTTACATCATAAAACCGTAGATCATAACCAAGTACAATATCCATCTTCATAAAACCAAAATACATAATACCATTACATAAATAGCCATTAAAAAGATAACAAGCTGGACTTTACTTTAACGGTCCAAGCTTTCCAAAGAGAGATGAAGCAATTCAATCAAACTCCACTAGAGCTGGGCCCAACCTGAGGAGCTGGAGGGGGAAAAAGGATAGAAATAGAGGGGGTCAGACATAAAGTCTGGCGAGTATGATAATTCTAACAATACTATTATCAAAATAACTAGACTAAGGCATAAGCT
The DNA here is from genome assembly GCA_030737875.1 of Allium sativum. NCBI lineage: Eukaryota > Viridiplantae > Streptophyta > Magnoliopsida > Asparagales > Amaryllidaceae > Allium > Allium sativum. The sequence continues at coordinate 45,202,108 of CM060926.1, forward strand.
GGAAGACAAGTAAATGTCTATGAACTCTTAGGAAGATATAGATAGCGTTCAAGATAACGTTAAAGATAACGGTAAAGGAACACCTAATTACTAACGAATGATTACTACACTGCATCGCATATAACTACACTGCACCACACCAGTCACCCTATTGTTTGATCCCACTTGCTTCACACAGAAACTTTATTAATAGCCTTACGTACCCCTAGCTGACTACATAGGTGTCGTCTGCCCCTATCTCCACTAGGTGTACCCCACTACCCACTTTCGATCGGCTCCCTACTCGTTGATACCCGTGCTGGCCCCACAGTGGGGTGTATCACTCCCCTAAAGTGGCAACCCGATACAACTTGAGAATGCACGGCTTATACCTACACGATGCAACAACGTCTTACCTACCAGCCCGGGTCCACACACGCATACGAAACCCGTTGGACTTGCGTTGCCACCGCTCCCCGTTTTGGCCTCTTATAGTCAAACCCAGCATGCGTGTCCCATCCTCGACTTGGGTCGAGCCCACAAAGATACGTTTGGGATACTGGTCGAAATGGGCCCCCACAAGCTACCCACCTAAGCTTGTCACTAGTATATCCCACTTAACCCTCTTAGTCATGTTCATTTACATGTGTGTTTGGTTAAGCCTTACTAATTGTATTTCACATGCCACTAAGGGCACCCCCTAGATTCCTCATGCCACCCAAGGCACCTACTTAACCCCCATGTCCCACCTTACATGTTTATCTGGTTAAGTATTTCTTAATTCATTCAGGCCATAACCTCATAAAGACCTCTCACATTAGACTGGCATTTATGGCAGCTGGATTTGCCGGGCGGGTCTGGGCAGTCTTACACCATAAAAGAGTCTAACCTCGTGTCTTTACAACCGTTATGCTTTAGTTTAGGCCTATGACTTCTCACATTGGGCTGACATTTGTGACCACTGGATTTGCTGGGCGGGTCCGGGCAGGTCTACGTCACAAACGAGTCCAACCTCGTGTCCTAAGCATTGATTAACACTTAAAATCTTTTACCCCAGTTTTAATAATTCCCTATTCAAATTATTAATTAAGTCAACTTTTAATGATGTCCATAATTGACTCAATTATGGCCATCCACTTATGACATGCAAAATCATATCAATTGCACCCAACTTTTTAATATTAAATCCTTAATATTACCCCTACCCCACGTTTATACGTTCGCTTATTCAACGCATAATATAGGGTAGAATTGTATAGTCTAACACCTAGCACAAAGATAAATTATCACAACATATAGACAATTAAAATAAACCTAATCATAATAGGGGTGAAACTTGTATAAACTACACATGTTAAGGATCAAAAGGTGTCAACTTGTTAAATGTCTCAATTTATATGATATGATCATAGCCCAAATCTATACATAAACTTGCATATGGGGTTTTTAGCCAACATAATGATGGTGTGAACTAGCATAGGATATCACATATGTCATAGCATAATTCTAGATGTCATAATAAATGTCTTGGTATATGTTCATAACTTTTCTAATCAATCTAACTTGCATATGTGACTTGTCATATAGATCAACATAACCCAAACATGATGATTTAATTAATATGAACTAACTAGCATAGATGGTAACATCATGGCCTTTTTAACATGTATGATTCATCACAACTTAGCACAGAAACTTTCAACATACAAAACATCATCATAGCATGATTTACAACATATAAGATATCATCATCACATAACATTGGATTTACAATATACATGATAGCAAAAGGGGTTTACAACAACATATATGATAATTCACATCATCTACTCATAATCCATTCATAACTCAACCTAATTAAAATGATAATAATCTTGTTAAGATCATCATACTCACAATTTAGAGAAGAAAAGAGAGAGTTTTGCTTTGCTTTAGGGTTGAGAGAATTAGAATTGAATTTGCTTTTCTTCTTTCTTTGTTGGCGGCGGCTCCATTGATTTCCATGGCGATGGTAGGACGGTAACTATTCTATTTTAATTAGGTTTAGGGTTAGCATTAGGATGTATTTATAGGTGTAGGAAGTTATTTAGGACCATTAGATTAACCCTGAACCATGAGAACCAATCAAATGCAAAATCTGCATTTGAGCGAATCAGCCCATGGGTTGACAGCCAAACACCCTGGATTAACCCCTAGTCGACCCAGCGAGGCTCGGGTCGACCTCAAAAATGGGCCGGTTCGGTTATTCCCCCTCCCAATTCGCTGTTTTGAACTTTTTCGCATATTTATTTATTTAATTTTTAATTTATATATATATATATTTCTCTGCGCAACCCATTTCACTTAATTCTTTTTTAAAAATTAAGTATACTTTAATTTGTGAATTTTAATGTTATAAAATTACGGGGTGTTACATTCTCCCCTCCTTAAAGGATTTCGTTCCCGAAATCTCCAAGTGAAGAAGAATGTATATCCTACCATCTGATCGTCCATCTACTCAACCATCAAACAACAACATCCATTGTCCTTAAAAGACATCTAATGCTTTAATGTTTATATGCACAGTGTGTGTATATGTCCATATCTAATGCAAAATTAGACGGTCTACTGATTCAGTCGACCTCCTTAGTGCAATTCATGATAGTGCCATGCATCCAATATGTATGCAAAAGATTCCTAATGATACATATTAATTCTATATGCGTGCACAACCATCCACCCGAATGCAGCAACTATATGATAATACAACCATTATACATCCATTTTACTAAATACATCCATATATATGCAATATGAAATATGAAGTGACTAAGCCGATCTGGTGCCTAATAGTGTGTGTATATGCATCCACGAGCAACCACTAGCAAACACTTGCATCCATTTTGCATCCACCATACATAACATGTCTCAAACACATGTTTCAACCATAGGATTATCCTAACTAAAGGTCAAAGATACTAGCGAGAGGATATACTAAAGATAAGATAAGTACAAGCTAAACGATAAAGGAGAAATTAAAAGATATACCCTCAAAAAGAAAAGGGTATCGTGAACGCATCTTCTCTTATGTCTCCCAAGTAGCGTTGCTCTCATCATCTCCCCATTGCACTTTGACTAGTCTGACCTCTCGATTCCTTAACCTCTTGATCTCCGACCCAAGAATGCGCGTAGGAGCTCGTCAAATTGTCGCATCATGCTCTATCTCCACCTCTCTAAGCAAGCTCGGCTCTACCACTTCCGCGGTCTCATGCAAGTACTTCCTCAAATGTGACACATGGAATACGTCATGTACACCACTTAGTCTCTCGGGCAACTCCACTCTATACGCCATCCGTCCAATCCTCTCCTTAATAGGAAACGGCCCTACAAACCTTGGTGCTAATTTCCCAACGGACCCAAAGCGAACAACGTTTCGTAATGGATACACATTGAACAAGACCATGTCCCCAACTTCAAACTCGAGATCTGTCCTCCTCTTATCCGCATAAGATTTCTGCCTATCTTGCGCTGCTTTCATCCTCCTTCGAATCAAGTCGATCTTCTCCGAAGTTTCCCTAATCATATCGGGCCCAAGTAAGATCTTATCTGTAGATTCCCACCAACATGTAGGTGAGCGACAAGGTCGTCCATAAAGAGCTTCGAATGGTGCCATACCAATGCTGGACTGAAAGCTGTTATTATATGTGAACTCCACCAATGGAAGATGCTCTTCCCACGTACCCCCAAAGTCTGGGATACATAGCCTCAACAGATCCTCTAGAATGCGATTCACCCTCTCGGTCTGGCCGTCCGTCTGAGGATGATATGCGGTGCCCAAACATAAATGAGTCCCTATCGCCTCTTGTAAGCTTCTCCAAAATTCGCTAGTGAAAATAGGATCGCGGTCGCTCACTATTCTAGAAGGAACACCATGAAAACAAACTATTTCTCGAACGTATACGGAGGCTAACCATGGAGCAGTCCTCTTACTCTTTACGGGAATGAAATGGGCGCTTTTAGTAAGTCTATCTACTATAACCCAAATTCCCGTATTACCCCTCCTTGATCGCGGTAATCCATCCACAAAATCCATCGAGATGCTTTCCCATTTCCATAGTGGAACCTCCAATGGGTGAAGCAACCCACCGGGTTTCTTTTGCTCCGCTTTTACTTGTTGGCACACCAAGCATCTAGTGACATACTCGGCCACATCTTTCTTCATGCCGGCCCAAAAGTAAACTCTCTTCATGTATTTGTACATCTTGTCCCCGCCGGGATGAATGGTCATCTTCGAATGATGTGCTTCGTCAAGAATAGTCTTCCTTAGGTCATCGTCTTTTGGTACACAAAATCTACCGTCCCTACGTAACCAACCCTTATCATCTAGGTATACCTATGGAGATAGCTTGATGACTCCCCTCCTTTGAGTTTTTCTACTAACTCAACCAACTGCGGGTCGTCTCGCTGTGCCTCGCCAATCCGTCCCAAAAGCGTAGGTCTGACCTCCAAGGATGCTAGCAAACTGGGTACGAAGTCAACGGAAGGTCTAAAGTCAAACATCGAAATGAATTCTAAACTTTGCCGCTCAACAAACAAAGGACTTAAGGATAATCTTTTTCTACTTAAGGCGTCTGCCACCACGTTACCCTTGCCAGGGGTATAGGCTATTTCGAAGTCGTAGGACGCTAAGAACTCCATCCACCTTTGTTGCCTTAAGTTCAATTCCTTTTGAGAGAATAGGTATTTTAAAGACTTGTGGTCAGTGAATAATTCGAATTTCTCGCTAAGAAGGTAATGACGCCAAGACTTAAGCGCGAAAACAATAGCGGCCAACTCTAGGTCATGTGTAGGGTAATTCTTCTCATGCGCTCTCAACTGCCTTCCACCATAGGCTATTACCCTGCCCTCTTGCATTAAGACTGCGACTAGTCCTGTCCCACAAGCATCAGTATAAACGGTAAATGGCTTACCCCCGTCTGGAAATACTAAGACTGGGGCTGAAGTCAAAGCTCTCTTCAAACGTTGGAACGCATCATCACAATCTACGTACCATGTGAAAACTAGGTTCTTCTTCGTCAAGCGTGTCAGTGGAGCTGATATCTTTGCGAAGTCTTTGATAAACTTCCTATAGTAGCCAGCCAACCCCAAGAAACTTCTCACTTCGGTAGCATTTTTAGGGACCTTCCAATCTTGGATGGCCACCACCTTCGCGGGATCCACGGCTATCCCTTCTTTGGAAACCACGTGCCCCAAGAACTGTACTTCCTTCCTCCAGAAGTGGCACTTAGAAAATTTAGCCTTAAGGATATGCCCTTGTAGGGTCTCCAACACTTCCCTATAGGGCATGCTCTTCTTCATCCTTAGAAAAGAACAAGATGTCATCTACAAAGACTACCACAAATTTGTTAAGGTACTCCCTAAACACCCTACTCATCAAATCAACAAAATATGCTGGGGCGTTTGTCAAACCGAAGGGCATCACTAGCCATTCATAGAAACCGTCCGGAGTCCTAAAGGTATTCTTGTCTATGCTATCCTCAGCCACTCTCAACTGATGGAACCCAGTGGCTAAGTCCAACTGCGAAAACACTGAGGCGCCAACTAACTGATCGAAGAGATCGTCAATCCTCGGCAGTGGGTGTTTGTTCTTCTTGGTAAGTTTATTAAGTTCTCTATAGTCCGCACACAGTCTAAGGGACACATCCGCCTTCGTGGCAAATACAACTGGAGCACCCCACTCCGATATACTTCGTCTTATGAACTCCTTCTCAAGCAACTCCTTCACTTGCTTACCGAGTTCCTTCCTTTCACGTGGAGCCATGTGGCGTACTGGCAAAGATACTGGTTTCGCATTATCCATAAGATATATTCGAAAATCTATCTCCCGCTTCGGAGGCAAGCCCTTCACCTCCTCAAACACATCCGAATATTCTCGGACCACTCTAACAGATCGTAGATTTTCCTCAGACGCGTCAAGCGATTCTAGATAACTTAGCATAACCGAATTTATTGGATTACAGAAGATTTAGACAGTGTTGCCAAGGCGAGTCACAAGCCTAACTACTCCCCTTTCACAATCAAGAACGGCCCCATTTCTGGATAACCAATCCATTCCTAAAATTAGCCCATAGCCCGTGAAGCCCAACACATAAGCATCACATCTAAATTCAACGCTAAGTATGGAAATTTTCAAATCCAAACACATCATAGACAAATAAGATGAGCCCCCAATTGGATTCGAAACAACTAAGGGATCCTCTACTAAACTGGTGTTTAAGTGCAGTGATTCAACTAATGATGTAGAGATAAACGAATGTGATCCGCCCGAATCGAATAAGGTACGGACAGGATGATCAAACAGAAAAACAAAGCTTTCAACAGAAATGGTTCTACCTCGTTCTTGTAGCGGTGGGACCGCGAGAGCCTGAACTTGTCCCCTAGCCTGCCCTGGTGCCATAAGAGCCTGCACCTGTCCTCCCGAGGTTGCTCCTCCCCTCTGCCCCTTCTTTGGGCAGTCCTTCACTAAATGTCCCGCATCGCCACAATGAAAACAGCCTGTCTTCTTTTCTTTCGGCAATCCTTGCTGAGATGGCCTGGGGTTCCACAGTTAAAGCACTTCTTCTTTCCCTTGCCATTATTGTATTTTCCACCCTTCTTGTTTTGCTGTTGTGGTTTCTTCTGATCCCCCTTCTTCTCGGGTGCCTTATTAGCTTTAGCGCTTTTCTCCTCATGCATGAGCGCCATTTCTACTAACTTCTCAAAGGTGGCCCCCATCAGGATGTGGGTCATAGCCAACCCTTGCAATGGTTCATTCAAGCCATTCACGAACCTTAGAGCCTTCTTCTCCGGCGTGTTTACTAAGTCCAAGCCAAACCTTGCTAACTGATTAAATTTATTGACATATTCTTTCACTGATGAGCTTCCTTGCTTCAATGTCAAGAACCTTTCCATATACAGATTTTCTTCTGCCCTTGAGAGAAACTTCGCCTCGAACCTACGTCTGAAATCCGCCCAAGAGTCAACAGGATGCTCCCCATTAGTGACCTGCCACCAAAACGAGGCCTCTCCCTTCATCAACCGAGCTGCTAAACGAACTCTCCTCCCTTCTTCTACTTCAAAGATTTCTAGCAATTCTTCCACCTCCTTAAGCCAATCTCTAGCTTCCACAAACGTTTCTGACCCTTGAAATGGTTTTCCACCCATAGCCTTGAATTCCTTACACGTCTTTGCAAAAGTATCTACGCGAGGAGGAGGAGGAACGGGTGCAACTGGTAGTGGAGGAACATTGGCTGGACCTGCAGCAGCCCTAGCCTCCAATAGCCTCTTATACCATCCTGGTATCGTTACACCGTCGGGTAGATTAAGATCTTCAGCCATGCTGAAACGAAAAAGGAAAGATTCAAAATGGAGAATTCGAAAGATAAAGATATGTGGCTATTGGGGATTATGTTTTTCTTGAAAACTTTTCTCTGTAAATTTCTCATTAAAACATGTTTTTGAAAACACTTCTTCCAAAAATAACTATTTTTCTAAAGTATTTTTATCTGTTCTGGTAACCTTAAGCTCTGATACCACGTGTAACACCCCACGTCCATTAATGTCACTCGCAAAGGGAATGCATTAACTTCCATGGAGGTTATAAGTGAATATAGAACAGAAAAATTACAACAAGACAGATAATAAATAGTACATGGAAATCTAAAACTTCATTTTATTGCAGCGGAAATTAAACATGTTTGTTACATCATAAAACCGTAGATCATAACCAAGTACAATATCCATCTTCATAAAACCAAAATACATAATCCCATTACATAAATAGCCATTAAAAAGATAACAAGCTGGACTTTACTTTAACGGTCCAAGCTTTCCAAAGAGAGATGAAGCAATTCAATCAAACTCCACTAGAGCTGGGCCCAACCTGAGGAGCTGGAGGGGGAAAAAGGATAGAAATAGAGGGGGTCAGACATAAAGTCTGGCGAGTATGATAATTCTAACAATACTATTATCAAAATAACTAGACTAAGGCATAAGCTGGAAGACAAGTAAATGTCTATGAACTCTTAGGAAGATATAGATAGCGTTTAAGATAACGTTAAAGATAACGGTAAAGGAACACCTAATTACTAACGAATGATTACTACACTGCATCGCATATAACTACACTGTACCACACCAGTCACCCTATTGTTTGATCCCACTTGCTTCACATAGAAACTTTATTAATAGCCTTACGTACCCCTAGCTGACTACATAGGTGTCGTCTGCCCCTATCTCCACTAGGTGTACCCCACTACCCACTTTCGATCGGCTCCCTACTCGTTGATACCCGTGCTGGCCCCACAGTGGGGTGTATCACTCCCCTAAAGTGGCAACCCGATACAACTTGAGAATGCACGGTTTATACCTACACGATGCAACAACGTCTTACCTACCAGCCCGGGTCCACACACGCATACGAAACCCGTTGGACTTGCGTTGCCACCGCTCCCCGTTTTGGCCTCTTATAGTCAAACCCAGCATGCGTGTCCCGTCCTCGACTTGGGTCGAGCCCACAAAGATACGTTTGGGATACTGGTCGAAATGGGCCCCCACAAGCTACCCACCTAAGCTTGTCACTAGTATATCCCACTTAACCCTCTTAGTCATGTTCATTTACATGTGTGTTTGGTTAAGTCTTACTAATTGTATTTCACATGCCACTAAGGGCACCCCCTAGATTCCTCATGCCACCCAAGGCACCTACTTAACCCCCATGTCCCACCTTACATGTTTATCTGGTTAAGTATTTCTTAATTCATTCAGGCCATAACCTCATAAAGACCTCTCACATTAGACTGGCATTTATGGCAGCTGGATTTACCGGGCGGGTCTGGGCAGTCTTACACCATAAAAGAGTCTAACCTCGTGTCTTTACAACCGTTATGCTTTAGTTTAGGCCTAGGACTTCTCACATTGGGTTGACATTTGTGACCACTGGATTTGTCGGGCGGGTCCGGGCAGGTTTACGTCACAAACGAGTCCAACCTCGTGTCCTAAGCATTGATTAACACTTAAAATCTTTTACCCCAGTTTTAATAATTCCCTATTCAAATTATTAATTAAGTCAACTTTTAATGATGTCCATAATTGACTCAATTATGGCCATCCACTTATGACATGCAAAATCATATCAATTGCACCCAACTTTTTAATATTAAATCCTTAATATTACCCCTACCCCACGTTTATACGTTCGCTTATTCAACGCATAATATAGGGTAGACTTGTATAGTCTAACACCTAGCACAAAGATAAATTATCACAACATATAGACAATTAAAATAAATCTAATCATAATAGGGGTGAAACTTGTATAAACTACACATGTTAAGGATCAAAAGGTGTCAACTTGTTAAATGTCTCAATTTATATGATATGATCATAGCCCAAATCTATACATAAACTTGCATATGGGGTTTTTAGGAAACATAATGATGGTGTGAACTAGCATAGGATATCACATATGTCATAGCATAATTCTAGATGTCATAATAGATGTCTTGGTATATGTTCATAACTTTTCTAATCAATCTAACTTGCATATGTGACTTGTCATATAGATCAACATAACCCAAACATGATGTTTTAATTAATATGAACTAACTAGCATAGATGGTAACATCATGGCCTTTTTAACATGTATGATTCATCACAACTTAGCAAAGAAACTTTCAACATACAAAACATCATCATAGCATGATTTACAACATATAAGATATCATCATCACATAACATTGGATTTACAATATACATGATAGCAAAAGGGGTTTACAACAACATATATGATAATTCACATCATCTACTCATAATCCATTCATAACTCAACCTAATTAAAATGATAATAATCTTGTTAAGATCATCATACTCACAATTTAGAGAAGAAAAGAGAGAGTTTTGCTTTGCTTTAGGGTTGAGAGAATTAGAATTGAATTTTCTTTTCTTCTTTCTTAGTTGGCGGCGGCTCCATTGATTTCCATGGCGATGGTATGACGGTAACTATTCTATTTTAATTAGGTTTAGGGTTAGCATTAGGATGTATTTATAGGTGTAGGAAGTTATTTAGGACCATTAGATTAACCCTGAACCATGAGAACCAATAAAATGCAAAATCTGCATTTGAGCGAATCGGCCCACAGGTTGATAGCCAAACACCCTGGATTAACCCCTAGTCGACCCAGCGAGGCTCGGGTCAACCTCAAAAATGGGCCGGTTCGGTTATTCCCCCTCCCAATTCGCTGTTTTGAACTTTTTCGCATATTTATTTATTTAATTTTTAATATATATATATATATATATATCAATATACATATATTTCTCTGCGCAACCCATTTCACTTAATTCTTTTCTAAAAATTAAGTATACTTTAATTTGTGAATTTTAATGTTATAAAATTACAGGGTGTTACAATATATATATATATATATATATATATATATATATATATAATAGTCAACCCTAAGTAGCTAATATATTTAAATCAACTAAATAGCATTCAAACAAGCAACAACAGTTATTTTTACCAAATAAAAATAATTCTAAATAACAGTTGAGTGAGATTTACTCACCGTGGTTTTCTTTCGATCTATTCTGATTCCAGATTTTTTTTTTATTCCAGTATCCCGCGGTTGTGATCAACTCGACTGATTTTATTTGGTAAAATCTTGTAACTATTAAATATGACAATCATTAGTAGATTATACTTAATATGTATTTGTATGTAAAATAAATATCAGCATACGAATTTATTTAAATTGATTACCTAATAAATCTGAAATCCCAGCACCTAACCCCCTTCGTCCCTCTGTATATGTTGAACTCGAACTCTCACTGTATAGATCAACAGCAACTACATTTTGACCAAATACACCCCCATCTCATCATTTAAGAAATCACCTGCTTCAGCAATCATCATGGAAAAATTGCAATGCCTTAAAATAGTGAAACCATCACATGACATCACAGGAAAAAATGAACTGAACCACTTCCATTCAGCCGCATCCTCTAACTGAACAAATCAAATCTTCAACGTTGAACCCTCTGTCGCGCTCCACAATTCAATCCTGTCCACCCCCTTTTACATCGCATCCCTCCTTCTTCATCTCGCACACCCATCAACACTGAGCCCTTCGAACTACACACGAGAACCATTCCTCCAGTCCATTCGCCAGATCATCGCGTTACTCCAACTGCCCTACTTTGCAATTTACAACCCTCGCCTCTTCATTCATCAACGTCGAGCTTCTCCCTCAATTCGTGATGGCCCAGTTTGATGGATCCGAACATCGATTGTATTCAATTTTGAACTCGCGACTAAATCCCCTGAAATCAAACTCTCAAAAAAATACGCTCGCGCCTGTTTTGAGATTGAGATCACGTAAATTATGGAGGCAACCGAGCTTTCGAACGAACAACGTTTGATTGGATTTTCCCTTTTATTTTTTTGAACGATTTTGATTCAGTAGAGGAGTGCGGCCATTTCTATTTTACTGGAAGCTCGGATTTTGTTTATGAGGAGCAACCATTTTCCCCGATTTCGCAGCTCTCGGTTTTGTTTAAATAAAGGAGAGGAAGGCTTGGCATGGAAGAAATATCTCTGCGCTAGTACAGGGTAGGGTAATAGCTCAAGCACAAAAAATAGGGTGGCTCATTAATTTGATTCGATATAAAGCGATTTTTATTCTTTTTGGACGGATATCGATTTGATTTCGAACCTATCCACAATCAAATATTTCGAGGTCTACTAATTTAAATCACGAACCACTATTTTAACGTAACCACTGTTATTTCAACAGTGTAACACTATTCTGAACTAACTGAATATATTTTGATATTTAATTTGAACGTAAATATAAATAACCAAAATAAATTAATATAATATAATTTAAATTCAAGAGCAAGTAAATACTCTGATATAAAAATATTTTTATTATCACCTATATTCAAATACAACTAATACTGATCATTTGAATTGTTTTGATTCAGTTTTAACTTCGATTTCAATTATATTTCATACTACGATAATTTAATATATTTGATATTAAATCAAAACCGGTTATTAAATCAATAGCTAAATATAAAATTCATTTATGTTATCCATTCGATATTTAAAACCATATTAAATATTTAAAATAAATCAACCAAAAATATGGGTCGTTACATTCTTCCCCCTTAAAATAATTCCGTCCTCGAAATTGCTAAGGTAGGAAAAATGGTACGAATCCATTACTTTTCAAAATCTCACTTATGTTGAAACTCAACTCCTCATATTTCAACGAATTTAATTCCACCAAAACTTTTGGTCTTCCTTTCATATGCATTCTAATTCATTCAACTTGATTCAGATTCAATTTATTCACTTTGATTCATTTAAATTTCCACATTCACGTTCCTGGGATTTCATTTTAAATACTTTCGAAATCACTACATATATTTATTTCCATCCCAAATTCAAAACATTTGAATTTTCAAACCAATTTGTTTTCCGTCAAACAAATTTTCATCAAATTTTTTTCTATAGTAGCAATTCAACACTTAGAACTTGAAAATGAACACTGATAATGTTGCAGTCATTATCAGAATTATTTCCCAGCCACTGAAGTGAGTTCCGTGCTTTATCACTTTCAGAATCCTTCAAAATTGATTTTTATTCAAAAATCCCTTTCAAAACAAAGCTATATTATTTTAATATACTTTGAAAAAAAATATTTTTCAACTTCCCAAGATTTAAATTCTAAATTCTGGTTTGAATTCAGTTTTAATTCATCTCATTTGAATATTTCATTCTTATACAAATTCTATTTGGTTATATATAACTATTCAAATTTTATAATCTTATTTGATTATAATAACAACCAATACTTCCGCATATTATAATAATTTCAAAAAATTATTCCTTTACTATCAAAGTAGAATTTGGGTAAAATTATTTCATTTACCCACTTAAAAACAATATCATGTTGAATTTCTCTGTTCAAGTATTTTGAAATTCCTATCGACTTCGTGGCGTCCCACAATTCGATCAGAATTCATAAACCACTCAACAGACTAACCAACACAATATAAAATAACATTTTACATCAATTGACAAATACGCTCTCTCGCATATATACACACTCCACTCATTCTAGGGTACTACTGACCCTATCTTTAATGAGCACATCCAACCAAAGCCTAGGTATTCACTCAACCTAAGCTCTGATACCAACTGTAACAACCCGCAAATCCATACTATCTGACTTGACTAATAAAACCACACGTCCAACCCAAATTGCACAGAAATACGAACCATTATTAGAAAGAAGTTAGAGGATGAGAAATAGAAAGAAAGAAATATTAGAATAGAAGAAAACGAAGATCAAAACTCACAGCGGAACAAATAAAATATATTATATAACATAACTTTTGAATTACAAATCAGTAACTTTATATACATACCATCATCAGAGCACAACAGTTATTCCTGGAACAGTTATAAACACCTGTTTCCAGATACAACATAGTACATAGCGGGAAATATGATAGTCTATAGCTAACTGGTGAAGCCTCATGTTTCCAGCTAGTCCAAATGAATCTGTAAAATCCCGACTACTTGACTGCCCATACAAATTTAGGCACCCAAGAGTTTAGGGAAAACAAACAAAATAAACTCTGGGTCAATCATGGGACTGGTTTGAGTAAACTCCAACCATTTGTTTAACTTTAAAATTCCTTTCTAAAGAAATGATAATAGTAAGACCAGCCACACATAAACATGGACGGTTTTTTACTTATTATAACCCAAAACACTTTGATACAAAAATCCAGTGCTATTATAATAATGTCTAATAAAATAAATAAATCTAGCGGAACGCTTGCATCTCACGCTCCATATATAATATAAAATCAAAAACCGCAGGGTGCTTGTTGGAGATTGGATTTCCAACATGACAAGGCATGGAACCACCTTCCAATAGTGTATCTCTAAAGGGGAATACACTGGGTTCAACAAGAACATCTTACAACCTGGCCAACACATGACCGACCACTCATTTCGCTTGAGTGTATCGAATGTATATCACCAACGGTTGGGATCAGCAACCGTTTCCTGAAAAGGGACAACGTCGAATAGAATAAGGAATTAAATGAGTCTCTACATAGGTGATTATACATCCTAATGGGAGCGACCCACATAGCCATGTTGCCTGCCCGATTTTTGTCATTTCCCGGTTGCTGAGGCCTGAGGCTACGCTTACTTGCCATTCATTGATAACACAAGCACTTTGAATGCCACATTGTCAGATCCGTTAATCACTAATTGATTCGCACAAATATATTCTGGATATTATGCTAAGGGAATAAATCCGTTGCCACCATATATATACATATATATATATATACAGACCAACGTATTCGATCATTGGAAATACTCTGTCAGACATTCGTCTATATACGTTCGTTCTGGGACTGAATGAAACCGAAGGCACAATTTCCATTAATAGAAAAAGCCCTTGCACTTTACTCCATCTTCAATTATCTTTATGTAATCTGATTCGCAATGTTACTGCCAATACAGAGTGGTTCACGGATAATAATCCAACCGGTCTCTCCATATTGACAACGATATTGGCAAATACTTCGATAGTCGGTTATTTAACTATCGAAGAAAAATAAACAAACATCCATTCATCCATAACATCAATCAATCACTGGGCTTGTTAATTAATATTTCGTTAATTAAATCATTATTCCATTTCCTTATCAATATTTGTTAACCAAATATTTCAACAATCATCTTGGCCTCTTACACTATTTGGAAAACATTTCCATATATCTCCTTCTATTATTTTCTATAGTTAGAAAATATATTCGATTTGTATTTGAAAAATACAATTTCAATCAATTATCTCTTTCCCGACTAATTTAATTATACTCAGGAAATATTTACTTTTATATTTCCAGAATTCCACCACTTGGATTAAAACGAATGATGTGTAAACATCGTTACAACAACCCAATATATTTTATTCACTGAATTACCTCTCAGACCTTGAGTGAAAACATCATTAACTTCAAAACAGACAAAACCACTTACCTCGAATAATCAACATTATAAAAACCAATTATTCATTTTTAAACGTATATATGTTTCCCTTTCTATTACCAGCCTATCAATTTCCTTTTGTGTTTAAAATATTCTATTTTAAATTCATTTCCTTATCAAATTCAATATATATCGATACATTTATTTCTAACTATCAAAATTTCTTAAAAATATTCTAACTCCTTAAATTTTCGGAAAATTTCGCCATAACCTCCCTTGTACCGGGAGCATCGGGATATTTCAAATAGCCTCCCATGGCCTTCACCAATCCAAAAGAAAAAGAAAAAGCCAAATGGCTTGCCTATACGGCGCATAAAATCTCATATATGAATTTAAACATGTACCTTTTTGTCGGGCACATAAATTAAAATCTTCATATACTTCATCCCAAACCTGTCTAACACATATTCACCTGTTTCCAATTAAATTCAACACTATCCAATCGTTTGAATTCAGTTTTGCTCATTTATTCTTTAATTAGCTATTTTGCCTATTTCACTTCTTTGTTTGAACATAACATGTTCAAACAAAATATTTAACTTGCTCATAACCAAATTGAATTTCAATTTCAATTCTAGTTTCCTTTTTGATTTTGAATATAAATTTTCAAATCGAATTCACTTATTCAAAGCCCAGTATCAATTCAAAATCACAATAACTAATTACTATTCAAATTAGTTAGTTCTATTCAATAATTAAAAATCTGATTTCTGTTTCAAAAATCAATTCTTTA
The DNA here is from genome assembly GCA_030737875.1 of Allium sativum. Taxonomy (NCBI): domain Eukaryota; kingdom Viridiplantae; phylum Streptophyta; class Magnoliopsida; order Asparagales; family Amaryllidaceae; genus Allium; species Allium sativum. The sequence continues at coordinate 45,217,920 of CM060926.1, forward strand.
CTCCATTTGAGTTCACATATAATCTACAAATCAAATCCGAAATTTTCTAAAGAGAAATTCGGATTTTATTCGCTGAAAATCCTTTTATAAAATTAAATAAACCGTTATGGTTTTTAAATTGTTATGGCGCTATTTTTCTGAAAATTTGATTTTGACATAACTCAAAATATATACGACGAAATTCAGATTTTTCTCCTTCATTAGAAAACTATTATTCAACCGGTCCGGACGATTCTTTTTTCAAATAATTCCGACTTCAATTGAGTTTTGTATACTCAATTGAAGTTCGAATCGCCAATTTACGAACTACAGCACTACGGCGAGTTCATTTTAATTATATTTATAAATATAAACGTTTAAACTTCGTCTAAAATAAATTCAACTTCATTATGATATATTTTTAATATATATCAAATCAATTTTTCCCAATTCAACATACTATTTCCAATCTTCTAAAATTGTCGATTTTTCCTTATTCAGTCATAAATCCATTTGTATTTCGATCTTCTATTTAGTTTCAATTCCCTTTTATAAATTATAAATCCTTTGGATTTATTTCTATTCTGTTTAAAAAATCCACGTTTCGAAATATATTTCGTCGTTCCCATTTCGAAATGATTTCAACTTTCTATTTCAAATTCTCTTTGAAATTTCTATTTTCAAATTCTTTTTTCAATTCTATTCAAATTCTATTCTACTTTCTGTATATTCAAATTCTATATTCAAATTCTATTCAATTTCTATATATTCAAATTCTCCTTTCAACTCTATTTGAATTTCATATTGAAATTCTTTTTCAATTCTATTTCAAATTCTCTATATTCAAACTCCATTTGAATTTCTATATTCGAATTCTATATTTAAAATTCCTTTATTCAAATTCCATTTCACTTTCTATATTCAAATTTTATATTTGAATTTCCTTTAAATTTTCTATATTCAACATCTATTTGAATTTCTATATTCAAATTCTATATTTGAATTTCCTTTGAATTTTCTATATTCAACATCTAATCGAATTTCTATATTCAAATTCTATATTTGAATTCTCTTTGAATTTTTTATATTCAACATATATTTGAATTTCTATATTCAAATTCTCTTTGAATTTTCTATATTCAACATCTATTTGAATTTCTATACTCAAATTCTATATTTGAATTCTCTTTGAATTTCTATATTCAAATTTTATATTTAAATTCTATATTCAAATCCCTTTTGAATTTCTATATTCAAACTCCATTTAAATTTCTATATTAAACAAGTCTTGATTTCCAATTCAGTTGAAATCAATAATTTCTATTTTGGAAAAATAACTTTATCTTTTCAACTTCACACTTGTGTTTTTATTTATGAATTACCCAATGATAATTCTTTTCACTTCATTTATAAATGAATTACTTGTTTTTATTTTATTAAAACAGGTTAATATTTTTATTCCATTCTAAAATTTCAAATTCTATTTTAAAAATAGAATTTTCCTTTTTAAATATCAAAACCTCTTTCACAATATTTTTATAAATCAACATTTTGGCCCCAGTGATATTTAAACAATCAAACCACTCAATTGTCAATCAACACATCATATATGATAGTATATGTGAGACAAACAAATAATAATATTTTTGAGGAATCCAGTTGGATCCCTCCAACCTGTTTTCCTGCATCCACAGACGTTAGTCAACAGAAACAATACCCATTGTGCTTCGAGGCAGGATATCGCAGTATTGAAGGTCATCCACTAATATATATTTGTGGGGTGCATAGGGAAATCATCCGCTATGAAACTGCGGGCATCCGCTAATGATACTGCGGGGACAAACCAATCATCAACCCAATATTTATATATATTATAGTCAACCCTAAATAGCTAATATATTTAAATCAACCAAATAGCATTCAAACAAGCAACAACAATTATTTTTACCGAATTAAAATAATTATCAATAACAGGTGAGTGAGATTTACTCACCGTGGTTTTCTTTCGATCTATTCTGATTCCAGATTTATTTTTTTATTCCAGTATCCCGCAGTTGTGATCAACTCGACAGATTTTATTCGATAAAATCTTATAAATATTAAATATGAAATTCATTAGTAGATTATACTTAATATGTATTTGTATGTAAATTAATATCAGCATACGAATTTATTTAAATTGATTACCTAATAAATCTGAAATCCCAGCACCTAAACCCCTTCGTCCCTCTGTATATGTTGAACTCGAACTCTCACTGTATAGATCAACAGCAACTACATTTTGACCAAACACTTCCTTGTCTCATCATTTAAGAAATCATTTGCTTCAGTAATCATCATGGAAAAATTGCAATGCCTTAACACAGTGAAACCATCATATGACATCACAGGAAAAATGAACTGAACCACTTCCATTCAGCCGCATCCTCTAACTAAACAAATCAAATCTTCAACGTTGAACCCCCTATAGACCTCCACAATTCAATCCTGTCCACCCCCTTTTACATCGCATCCCTCCTTCTTCATCTTGCACACCCATCAACATTAAACCCTTCGAACCACACACGAGCACCATTCCTCCAGTCCATTCTCCAGACCATCGCGTTATTCCATCTGGCCTACTTCGCAATTTACAACCCTCGCCTCTCCATTCATCAACGTCGAGCTTCTCCCTCAATTCGTGATGGCCCAGTTTGATGGATCCGAACATCGATCATATTCAATTTTGAACTCGCGACTAAATCCCCTGAAATCAAACTCTCAGAAAAATACGCTCGTGCCTGTTTTGAGATTGAGATCGCGTAAATTATTGAGGCAACCGAGCTTTCGAACGAACAACGTTTGATTGGGTTTTCCCTTTTATTTTTTTTGAACAATTTTGAATTCCGTAGAGGAGTGCGGCCATTTCTATTTTACTGGAAGCTCAGATTTTGTTTATGAGGAGCGACCATTTTCCCCAATTTTAAAGCTCTCGGTTTTGTTTAAATAAAGGAGAGGAAGACTTAGCTTGGAAGAAATATCTCTGCGCTAGTACAGGGTAGGGTAATAGCTCAAGTACAAAAAAATAGGGTGGCTCATTAATTGATTCGATATAAAGCAATTTTTATTCTTTTTAGACGGATATCGATTTGATTTCGAACCTATCCATAATCAAATATCTCGGGGTCTAGTAATTTAAATCACGAACCGCTATTTTAACGTAACCACTGTTATTTCAACAGTGTAACACTATTCTGAACTAACTGAATATATTTTGATATTTAATTTGAACGTAAATATAAATAACCAACATAAATTGTATAATATAATTTAAATTCAAGAGCAAGTAAATTCTCTGATAAAAAATATTTTTATTATCACCTATATTCAAATACAACAAATATTGATCATCTGAATTGTTTTGATTCAGTTTTAACTTCGATTTCAATTATATTTTGTATTACGATAATTTAATATATTTGATATTAAATCAAAACCGATTTTTAAATCAATAGTTAAATATAAAATTCATTTATATTATCCATTCGATATTTAAAACCATATTAAATATTTAAAATAAATCGGCCAAAAATACGGGTCGTTACAATTGGGCTTGCAATGGATTTGATGATGAAGCGATATTGGTTTTTGGTGGTTGATATGAAGACGAAGAATGGACTTGGTGACGAGCTGGATTTCACGACGAGTACCAGACGTTTTCCCTAGATTCATATTTAACCAATTTTAATTAAACAGGTGATCTAAGTAGTTGTTATCGATTACTATGAAGTGGTTGATATTGATTACTATTGATGTTAGCCACTTTAATCAATTTTATATTGACGACGATTTGATTCGAAGAGTAGGATATGATGGTTCATTCAACGGTGGTCTCGACATCATGATCTTCGGTTAGTGGTTTTTGCGTGAGGTAATGATGTAATGCTTTAATGCAGTAGTTCATCACCCGATGATGGTGATTCTACTATAGAAAGAAATGACTTCGACGATGGTGATTCTACTATAGAAAGCAATGGCTTCGACGATGGATGTTGACGTTCTAAAATGTAAACTAATGACGACAATCGAATGGAAGATACTAGAGAGAGTTTGGGTCGAGATTAACGATAAGTTGATCGTCTATATTTAGCCCCAACCAAGAAGACACCAAGTTGGGGTCGTAAGAGTAGTTCCAAGAACACACTCTACTGCGGGGTGATGTGTGTAAAGAGATTGTTGATACGCGTGGTTTAAGCAAATTATAACAACCCAGAAAATCAGAACCAATTTAAAAAAATTATTTTGGTTATTTTAATGGATTTTGAATATTTAAAATGATTTATTTTAAATAATAACGACGAAAAATTTATTTTCGATGAAGTTAGAACGAATAATTTTATTTTGATTATATAACGAGCCTGAAATGGCGTGGCAGTTCGAAAATTCAATTTCAAATTTCAAATGAATATATAGAATTCAATATAAGTCAGAATTGGACAAAACAAGAAATATTTGAATTTGATTAACAATATCTTTCTAACGGATGTAAGAAACTGAGATTTCACTTTAGAAATTGAAAGTTACGTCCAGTTTAAAATTCAGAAAAGTGGCTGTGGAATTTATATATTTTTTAATATATATAAAGCCCTTAAAAATAGCCATTTTGCAAACGACCTCCGTTTTCAATGAGACCACTTTTGTTGGAACCAGAACGTCAAATTATTGCTGGATTCCAATTTTCATAATTTTTGGGATCAATATGTGAGCATGGCAGAAGAAAACGCGTTTGACCAATTTCAATTGAATTTAATCGACCAGAAAATGTCCATTTTACAAACGGTCTTCAAATTTGACGAAATTAGTTTTGTTAGGAACGTATCATCAATACAAAGCTAGAAACAATTTTTCTGGAATTTTCAGAGTCCGTATGTGGCCCGGTAAATGAAAATGTACCTTAAATTCAATATTGACTGAAATATTAATTTATAATGTAAACTTAATGAAAACTGATCGTAACAGCCAAATTGGATTACGAAACATATCCCATTGTGTTCAGAATGGGGGTATTACGCGATGGCGACAGGCTGTAGGTCTCGTTTTGAGATCGAAATTTAAAGTTACTTTTTGGAGGATAAATTAAATAAATAAAAATAATAAAGATAATCCCTTGCCCCTTTTTCTCTTCACATCGGTCAACCCTCCCCCCGTTTCATTAAAGATCGAGAAAGAAAAAAAAACCTCATACGAATTTGCGTCGCCCCCTCCGATCAGCCAAAGTGACTTCGCCGGCGGCCTATCCCATCTTCGTCGCGCCTTCCCCTTCGCTCTCCTCCCTCCCCTTGCCCAGTCGAACCCCCCATCCCCAAATCCCGTTAAAGCTCCACCGCCGCTGGATGGCCAACACAGCACCGCCACCTCCGGAAGCCGCGCACCAATGCAACCACCACCCAATGGCTCTGCCTCCTCAGCCAAGTGAGCGACCCTCTCCACCAAAATTTCAACGTAAGAAATTTAAATTGATTTTTATTTTCAATTTTATTTTATTTTATATAGCATTGTTTAAAGGAATTATTTTTATGAGTTTTACAGCGATAAAGAAAAGATTTTTATAGCAAAAAAGGTACGATTTTTACTTAGGTAAAGATAAGATTTTTGATATGAAAATCTATGATTTTTAAAATAAAAATACGATTTTTATGCAAATCAAAATACGATTTTTATATATTGTAACACCCCGTATTTTCTGTTAACGTTATAATAACGAATTAAACAATACTTAATTTCAAATGTGAAAATTAAGGGAAACGGGTTATGCCATTGCGTTCATCTCGGAATTCTGCTTGAGATAGAGTCCGAGTTTGTGTAAATTGGACTATGTATGAAGAAGTTATGGCCTTCAGAAGTTTCATAAATTCAAATAAATTCAAATAGCTCAAAACTGGATTCAAAATTCAAAACAGAAGTCAGAAGTGGGCTAGGCGGGAAAATTCTCGCCCAGGACCCAGGCCGACCAGGGGGTCGACTCTAGTGTCGACCTCCCCCATACAGGTCGACCTAGGGGTCGACATGGGGGCCGACCTGCCCCTCCCCCACGGCCAGATCTGAATTTTGACGACTTATAACTTATTGCTGAGTCACTAGGGTTTCTGGATAGTTCTGATGTTGCCTGAATGGTTGTGATTAACTCTAGGTTCATCCGACGACTCTAATTAAATTAAAATTCTATAAAAACAAAATAATACTCAACCTAAAATCATACAAAAATAATCTTGGAACTGTCATGCCGTCAATAGAGAACTTGGAGTAGCCGTCACCACTTTCAATTCAAAGACGAGATAAAAGCCTACATCAAAATCAAATTAAAAACTAGTCTAATTCAACGATCTACATCAAAGGCAAGCATTTCAACTTCAGAATTCAGATTCCAGAAATCAAGAATTCCTTCTAGTTTGTAAGTTGGTTATTACGTAGATTTAAACGTTCTTTTAAATGAAATCATGACATGTTGTAACTCGAATATAGAATGATGCTTGTGTATAAGATAAATAAAGTATGATTCTCGTTTATCTTAAATTACCGTTGCAATTTATCATGCCTATATGTTTGTGGTGATGAACGTACCATGTTGTATGTTATTGGAATCTATTATGATTGGGTAATGAACTTATTATGCCAACTTAGTGATGAACATGTCATGTTATAATTTGGTGATTACTTGCAAGTTTATGATCTAAATCACATGCCTACATGTTAGATCAACATTTATGTATATTTGGAACTATGTTAAGTTGAACCTATTTATGTTGCTAGATTGGATTTGTGGCCCTCTTATGTTTTAACACACATAAGTTATCATGCTAAGTTGTGATTTAAATATGTTTATAGTAGCTTTCTTATGTTTTCACATACACAAGTTAATATGCTAAGTTGTGATTTAAAAAGTTATGTTTATATGATAAACCTCCATGTTAGACCTATATCAAGTTTACATGATAATTAGATCCAACTTAATCACAAGTTCACCCTTATCTGTTTAATTAAGTTAGTGATGCTTCTATGCCAAGTTACACATGATAAGTTAAAAGTATGTTATTGTATGCTAATTTTGTGTCCTTGTTTTTTACCCTTTTTGTTTATGGGTTTGGGCTAATTTACTAGCCCAACATTTTATGTAATTTATGCGAACATACCACGGGGGTAGCGTTGGGAAAACATGAAAATTTCATGGCATAGATTGGTTCATGAAATGGTATATTTGGTACACCATTTATTGTGAGCATAATCAAAAGGATAATTATGGCATGATTAAATTAACATTAATTTACATATAAAATTAGACATATATGGAAAATATGTGAATTTAGAAAAGATGAGTATGCCTAACCCGAGTTAGACTGAGTTGTGGTGTAAAACTGCCCGGAACCAACCGACACATCCAGTGACCACAACAAGACCTGTCTAATGTGGGCTATTAGTGCATCAAGCCCAAAAAGGACCCGAGGTTAGACTGAGTTGTGGTTTAAAACTGCCCGGAACCAACCAACACATCTAGTGACCACAACAAGACCTATCTAATGTGAGTAGTTGGTGCTTTAATGAATAAATTAAAGCTAAGTTAAGATTGGTAGGGTTAAGTCAATTTACGAAACACTTAACCAATTCAACATGTTAACTAAACTAATGGGTGGGGTTAGGTAAACTTGGACACTTAACCAAATAAACATGTTGATTAGAAAACTCTGGTAACGGGGACCCATTTCAGTAGTAACCCACATAGATGTATCATGGTACCTTGAACTAAGCAGTGTAGGGCATGATTACTGGGCTGATTATAAGCGGTCGAAAACGTCGACGGTTGGTGCGTCAGTGTTGGTTCCGACGGAGTACGGGCGTGCACGCACTCCGGAGTGGAAAAAGCAGGCACTGGGCATAAGTAGTAGTATGCATTGTGCATCTTGAATCGTGTCCGGTTGCCTCCAGAGGGACTAATACACCCTATGGTAGGACCAGCACAGGTGTCTACAGTCAAGCGGGGCCGAATGACACAGGATATGAATGCATGCAAGTAGGAGCCGATCATTAAGGGGATCGTTCGTTATGAACACGTGAGGCTGGTTGAACATTGGTTAGTAGGTGTAGAGACTATAGTAATGGGTGCGATCACATGTTCATCTTATCTTATATTAGGGTATTGTCCTATGTTCTGTTATTACTGTCATGATCCCTTTCCTTGTTTAAATACTTGTAATCACTGAACTTACCAGACTTATTGTCTAACCCGTTTTCTTTCGTTGTCTTTTCTTCCGTCCCCCCTCCCCCTCGGTCCACAGGGAGGGAATACTCCAGCTTAGTCAGACTCTTTGCAAGCTTCAAGAAAGTAGATGTATGATTGGGACTCTCTTACCTTGGCTATGACTTTTGGACACTACACTTGGGGATTTATGCAGTTTTATTTATGGTTTATGCTTCTTTATTAAATAATCAAGACAGAAATTATGACGTAATGTTTTGGAAGTTATTTTGAGACAATTTGCTGTAATGCTTTTTTATTGAACCACGTATGCAATAAATGTTTGATTTCCGCTGCTTATATTTATTTGTCTTGTAAATTTTTCCATGTCTTTACCTATAACCCTCCACCAAAATTAGGGCATTCCGTTTGTGAGTGACCTTAACGGAGGTGGGTTGTTTCACTTGGTATCAGAGCAAAGGTTTACCAAATCAGATAAGAGTTTTTGAAAACTATTTTTGAAAGAGATATAAAGAAGCATTTTGCAAGAAAAAGTGTTATTTTATTTTAAAGGCATAATCCCCCAAAGCCATATGCCCTATCTTTCTATCCTTTGTTTTGAATCTTTTTATTTTCGTTTCAGCATGTCTGGGAATCTTAACCTTCCATAGGGTGTACCGATACCTGGTTGGTTCAGGAGGTACTTAGAGGCTAGGGCCAACGATGCGGGCCCAGCAGATATTCCTCCTCCTCCAGCTGCAGCGGTTCCTCCTCCTCCTCCTCGTCATGCAAATGCTTTCTCAAATATTTGTAGAGACTTTAGGGCCATGGGTGGAAAGGATTTCGAGGGAACTGAACCAATCATAGAAGCAAGGAACTGACTCAAAGAAATTGAGAATCTATTCGTTATCTTGGAGGTGGACGATAGGCAGAAGGTATAGTTGGCTGTATGGTTGCTCAAAGACGAAGCTTCCTATTGGTGGGAAGTCACTCACGCTGAAAGACCAGTTGAAACATGAATGGATTTCAGAATAAGGTTTGAGATGAAATTCCTCTCACAAGCTGAACGAAGCTTACACGTGGATAAGTTCTTATATCTTAAGCAAGGAAGTATGACGGTCAAGGAGTACGTCCACCAATTCAATCAGCTGGCCCGATTTGGACTAGACTTAGTGAATACTCCTCATAAGAAGGCTCTTCGTTTTGTCAAAGATCTGAATGAGCCACTTCACTGCATGGCTATGACCCATGTACCTATGGGGGCTACTTACGAGAGGTTAGTGGACATGGCACTCTTACATGAGGAAGACCAGGGCAAGAAAGAGGCAAAAGTGGAAGTGCCTCAAGATAAGAAGGTGGAGGGGTCACATAACAAGAAGGCTAATTCAAAGAAAGGCGGGAAGAACAACAAACCCCGTGACAAGAGAAAGTGTAATTTTTGATGCATTCCTGGACATTTGGTCAAAGACTGCAGGAAGAAGAAAAGAAAGATGGGTGGTTATTTTCATTGTGGAGAAACATGACACATGGCTAAGGACTGCCCAAGGAAGTAAGGGAAGAGAGATGGACCTTCTTCTGGAGGACAAGTTCACGCTCTCACAGCACCTCTGCAAGAATGAGGTAGAAATATTTCTGTCGAAAGTTTAGTCCATCTTTTTAATCATCCTGTTCGTACACTATTTGATTCTGGCGCATCGCACTCATTTGTATCTGCTGCTTTAGTTGAATCTCAGCACCTAGACACTAGTTTAGTAGAGGATCCCTTGGTTGTTTCAAATCCAATTGGGGGCTCAACTTATTTGTCAATGATTTGTTTGGATTTGAAAATTTCTATTCTAAGCATTGGGTTTAGCTGTAATGCCTTTGTTTTGGGCTTCACGGGCTATGGGTTGATTCTAGGCAGGGACTGGCTATCCAGTAATGGTGTCGTCCTCGATTGTGAAAAGAGAGTGGTTAGACTCATGACTCGCCTCGGTAATATTTTCGAAATTTCTTGTAATTCCATGAATTCTGTTATGCTAAGTTATCTAGAATCTCTTGATGCATCTATTGAGAACTTGCAGTCTATAAAGGTAGTCCGTGAATACTCGGATGTGTTTGAAGAGGTAAAGGACTTACCTCCGAAGCGAGAGATAGACTTCCGCATATACCTCGTTGACAATGCAAAACCCGTTAGGCACATGGCTCCAAGGGAGCGGAAAGAGCTCAGCAAGCAGGTTAAAGAGCTCCTAGAAAAGGGGTTTATAAGGTGGAGCATTTCTGAATGGGGTGCTCCAATGGTGTTCGCAACTAAAGCGGACGATTCACTTCGCCTGTGCGTTGATTATAGGAAGCTAAACAAGTTGACCAAGAAGAATAGGCACCCACTCTCGAGAATAGATGATTTGTTCGATCAGCTTGTAGGTGCATCGGTTTTCTCCCAATTAGATTTAGCTACTGGGTCTCATCAGCTAAGAGTGGCTGAAGACAGCATTGATAAGACCGCGTTCAGAACTCCGGATGGTTTCTTTGAGTGGCTTTTCATGCCTTTCGGCTTGACAAATGCACCTGCTTACTTCGTTGATTTGATGAGTAGAGTGTTCAGGGAGTGGTGGTCTTCATGGACGATATTTTGATCTTCTCAAAGAGTGAGGAAGAGCATGCCCAGCACTTAAGGGAAGTCATGGATACTCTCCGTGCACATCAGTTGAAAGCCAAATTCTTCGAATGCCATTTCTGGAGAGAAGAAATTAGGTTCCTTGGACATGTGGTGTGCATAGAGGGGTTAGCTGCGGACCCCGCAAAAGTGGTTGCTGTGCAAGATTAGAAGGTTCCGCGGAACGCAACCGAAGTCCGAAGCTTTCTCGGGCTAGCAGGCTTTTTTCGAAAGTTCATCAAAGATTTTGCAAAAATCTCAGCTCCACTTACAAGGTTGACAAGGAAGAACCTAGCTTTCAATTGGGATTTGGATTGCGATATTGCTTTCCAACTATTAAAGAGGGTTATGATAATAGCCCCAGTTCTGACATTGCCAGATGGGAGCAAGATATTTACCATATACACGGATGCCTGTGGTATGGGACTGGGTGCTGTCTTGATGCAAGAAGGAAAGGTAGTAGCGTATGGAGGCAGACAGTTGAAAGTACATGAGAAAAACTACCCTACCCACGAACTAGAGTTGGCTGCCATCGTTTTTGCACTTAAGTCTTAGCGCCATTATCTCGTAGGTGAGAAATTTGAATTGTATACTGACCATAAATCGTTGAAATAGCTTTTCTCGCAGAAAGATCTCAACTTGAGGCAACAAAGTTGGATGGAGTTTCTTGCCTCGTATGATTTTGAGATTTCCTACACTCCGGGCAAGGGCAATGCAGTAGTAGACACCTTGAGTAGAAAGAAACTGACCTTAAGCCCTCTCTTTGTAGAAAGGCAAAGCTTGGAGTACATATTCAGCTTTGACTTCAGGCGCTCCTCTGAATTTGTACCTGGCTTATTAGCAACGTTGGAAGTGCGACCTACGCTTTTGGACTCAATAGGGACCGCGCAATGTGAAGACCGTCAGCTAGTTGATATAATAGATAAGCTGATTAGAGGTGAGACTTCGAGTCACCTCAATAGATACTCCATCAATGATAAGGGATGGTTGAGACGGGATGGAAGACTATGCGTCCCACAAGCAACGGATTTGGTGAAGAAGGTTCTCGAAGAGGCACACCATTCCAAGTTGACCATACACCTCGGTGGAGACAAAATGTACAAAGACATAAAAAGGGTTTTCTTTTGGAGTGCATGAAAAGAGATGTAGCTGAATTCGTCTCCAAGTGCATGATATGCCAGCAAGTCAAGGCGGAACAGAAGAAGCCTGGAGGTTTGCTTCATCCTCTAGAGGTCCCACAGTGGAAATGGGATAGCATTTCAATGGACTTTGTTAATGGGTTGCCTAGGTCAAGGAGAGGTAATACCGGTATTTGGGTAATAGTAGATAGGCTCACAAAAAGTGCCCACTTTATACCTGTCAAGAACAGAAGGACTGCCTCATCTCTAGCATCCATATATCTTAAAGAGATAGTTCGACTCCATGGGATACCCTCCAGCATAGTGAGTGATCGAGATCCTATCTTCACGAGCGAGTTTTGGAAGAGTTTATAAGAGGCTGTAGACACACAGTTATTCTTAAGCACGGCCTATCACCCCCAAACCGATGGCCAGACAGAAAGAGTGAACAAAGAATTAGAAGACCTCTTGATACTATGCATTCTTGATTTCGGAGGTACATGGGAGGATCATTTACCTTTGGTGGAATTCGCTTACAACAATAGCTACCAAGCCACCATAGGCATGGCGCCTTTTGAAGCGTTATACGGAAGACTGTGCCGGTCACCAACTTGCTGTTGGGAGTCCACAGACAAACTCATACTTGGACCAGACATGATTAGAGAAACTTTAGAGAAAGTGGACTTGATATGAAGAAGAATGAAGACTGCCCAAGATAGACAGAAGTCCTACGCCGACAAAAGAAGAACCGACCTTGAGTTCAAAGTCCGAGACAAGGTCTTCCTTAAAGTATCTCCTTTGAGAAACGTCGTTCGCTTTGGATCCGCAGGAAGGTTAGCACCAAGATTTGTGGGGTTGTTTCCTATCATTGAGAAGATTGGGAAGATGGCTTTTAGGGTACAGCTGCCCGAAAGAATGGCTGGGGTTCATAATGTCTTTAATGTCTCTCACCTGCTGAAGTGCTTACATGAGTCTGCGGATGTGGTGGAACCAAGCATGCTAGAGGAAGTGAAAGTTGAACGAGAAACGACTGTGAGGAGAGTTCCAACCCGTATCTTTGCTACAAAAGTCAAAAAGCTACGCAACCGTGAATTCAAGCTCATCAAAGTTCAATGGAGCGACGCCGAGGAAGACGCGACTTTGGAAACTGAGTATTGAATACGTGCAACCTACCCTTTTCTTTTTGAGGGTACATCTTTGACCTCTTTTTCCTTAAGTTTATGCTTGTATCTATCTATTTAGGTATATCTCCTCGACCTTATCCTTATCCTTAGTTAGAAACCTATTTGGAAGTAAACATGTGATTGAAACATGTTATGGTTGATGGTTGCAAGTGGTTGCAAGTGGATTGCTCGTGGATGCATATACACATACATTAGGTATTAGATCACCTCAGTCACTTCCATATTGCATATGCACATATGTATTTGTATATGGATTGAAATTTGATGTGTTATTATATGAACGTTGCATTTATATGAATGATTGTGCACACATGTAGGAAATTTTAAATAGGAAAAATTGCACACATAATGGACTCATGACTGACATAATTTGCATTAAGGAGGTCAACTGAATCAGCAGACCACCTGATCTTGCATTAGACAAGGACATGAACACACACTATTCATATGATCATGAAGCACTAGAAGTCTTTTAAGGACAATGAACGCCTGTGTTTGATGGTTGAGTAGAAGGGTGATTGGATGGTTGGATATAAGTTCTTCTCTACTTGAATATTTCGGGGACGAAATCCTAAAAGGAAAGGAGAATGTAACACCCCATATTTTCTGTTAACGTTATAATAACGAATTAAACAATACTTAATTTCAAATGTTAGAATTAAGGGAAATGGGTTACACCATTGCGTTCGTCTCGGAATTCTGCTTGAGATAGAGTCTGAATTTGCGTAAATTGGACTTTGTATGAAGAAGTTATGGCATTCAGAAGTTTCAGAAATTCAAATAAATTCAAATAGCTCGAAACCAGATTCAAAATTCAAAACAGAAGTCAGAAGCGGGCTGGGTGGGAAAATTCCCGCCCAGGACCCAGGTCGACCAGGGGATCGACCCTAGTGTCGACCTCCCCCCTATAGGTCGACTTGGGGGTCGACCTGCCCCCCTCCCCCGATCAAAATTTTGACGACTTATGACTTGTTGCTGAGTCACTATGGTTTTTGGATAGTTCTGATCTGGTCTAAATGGTTGTGGTTAACTTTAGGTTCATCCGACGGCTCTAATTAAATTGAAATTCTATATAAACAACCTATAACTCAACCTAAAATCACACAAAAATAATCTTGGAACTGTCATGCCGTCAATAGAGAACTTGGAGTAGCTGTCACCGCTTTCAATTCAAAGATGAGATAAAAGCCTACATCAAAATCAAATTAAAAACTAATCTAATTCAACGATCTACATCAAAGGCGAGCATTTCAACTTCAGAATTCAGATTCCAGAAATCATGAATTCCTTTTAGTTTGTAAATTGGTTATTACGTAGAGTTAAACGTTCTTTTAAATGAAATCATGACATGTTGTAACTCGAATATAGGATGATGCTTGTATACAAGATAAATAAAATATGATTCTCATTTATCTTAAATTACCGTTGCGATTGATCATGCCTATATGCTTGTGGTGATGAACGTACCATATTGTATGTTATTGGAATCTATTATGATTGGGTAATGGACTTATTATGCCAACTTAGTGATGAACATGTCATGTTATAATTTGGCGATTACTTGCAAGTTTATGATCTAAATCACATGCCTACATGTTAGATCAACATTAATGTATATTTAGAACTATGTTAAGTTGAACCTATTTATGTTGCTAGATTGGATTTGTGGCCCCCTTATGTTTTAACACACATAAGTTATCATGCTAAGTTGTGATTTAAATATGTTTATAGTAGCTTTCTTATGTTTTCACATACACAAGTTAATATGCTAAGTTGTGGTTTAAAAAGTTATGTTTATATGATAAACCTTCATGTTAGACCTATATCAAGTTTACATGATAATTAGATCCAACTTAGTCATAAGTTCACCCTTGCTTGTTTAATTAAGTTAGTGATGCTTCTTTGCCAAGTTACAAATGATAAGTTAAAAGTATGTTATTGTATGCTTATTTCATGTCCCTTGTTTTTTACCCTTTTTTTATGGGTTTGGGCTAATTTACTAGCCTAACATTTCATGTAAGTTATGCGAACGTACCACGGGGGTAGCGTTGGGAAAATATGAAAATTTCATGGCATAGATTGGTTCATGAAATGGTATATTTGGTACACCATTTATTATGAGCATAATCAAAAGGATAATTATGGCATGATTAAATTAAGATTAATTTACATATAAAATTAGACATGTATGGAAAATATGTGAATTTAGAAAAGACGAATATGCCTAACCCGAGGTTAGACTGAGTTGTGGTGTAAAACTGCCCGGAACCGACCGGCACATCCAGTGACCACAACAAGACCTGTCTAATGTGGATGGTTAGTGCATCAAGCCCAAAAAGGACCCGAGGTTAGTCTGAGTTGTGATGTTAAACTGCCCGGAACCAACCGGCACATCCAGTGACCACAACAAGACCTGTCTAATGTGAGTGGTTGGTGCTTTAATGAATAAACTAAAACTAAGTCAAGATTAGTAGGGTTAAGTCAATTAAAGAAACACTTAATCGATTCAACATGTTAACTAAACTAATGGGTGGGGTTAGGTAAACTTGGACACTTAACCAAATAATCATGTTGACTAGAAAACCCTAGTACCGGGGACCCATTTCAGCAGTAACCCACATAGATGTATCTTGGTACCCTGAACTAGGCAGGGTGGGGCACGATTACTGTGCTGATTATAAGCGGCCAAAAACATTGGTGGTTGGTGCGTCAATGTAGGTTCCGGCGGAGTACGGGCGTGCACGTACTCCGGAGTGGAAAAAGCAGGCACTGGGCATAAGCATTATACACTGTGCATCTTGAATCGTGTCGGGTTGCCACCAGAGGGACTGATACACCCCATGGTGGGACCAACACAGGTATTTACAGTCAAACGGGGCCGAATGACACATGATATGAATGCATGCGAGTAGGAGCCAATCATTAAGGGGATCGTTCGTTATTAACACGTGAGGCTGGTTGAACCAATGGTTAGGAGGTGTAGAGACTATAGTAATGGGCGTGATCACATGTTCATCTTATCTTGTATTAGGGTATTGTCCTATGTTCTGTTATTAATGTCATGGTCCCTTTCCTTGTTTAAATACTAGTAATCACTAAACTTACCAGACTTATTGTCTGACCCATTTTCTTTCGTCCTCTTTTCTTCCGTTCCCCCCTCCAGGTCTACAGGGAGGGAATACTCCAACTTAGTCAGACTCTTTGCAAGCTTCAAGAAAGTAGATGTATGATTGGGACTCTCTTACCTTGGCTATGGCTTTTGGACACTACATTTGGGGATTTATGCAGTTTTATTTATGGTTTATGCTTCTTTATTAAATAATCAAGACATAAATTATGATGTAATGTTTTGGAAGTTATTTTGAGACAATTTGCTGTAATGCTTTTGTATTAAACCACGTATGCAATAAATGTTTGATTTCTGCTGCTTATATTTATTTGTCTTGTAAATTTTTCCATGTCTTTACCTATAACCCTCCACCAAAGTTAGGGCATTCCCTTTGTGAGTGACCTTAACGGAGGTGGGGTATTTCGTATATTGTGAACATCGAATAGATTATGGATTTATACATGAATAAATACGATTTTTAATTAGGTGAAGTTATAATTTTTAGCTACAAAAAGTTATAGCTTTTATTTGTATGAAGATGTGAGTTTTATTTATATAAAAATACGGTTTTATCATATGAATAACAATAAAAAGATTTGATTTTTAATTAAAAAGATTTGATTTTTAATAGAAGAAAAAATAGATTTTTCATTGTAGAAAAATTAGATTTTCATTTTGAAGTAGCGATAAAAATTCGATTTTTACATATATGAAGTAGAGATAAAAATTCGATTTTTATATATATGAAGTAGAAATAAAAATTTGATCTTTATACAAAAAGTAGAGATATAAAAATATAATTTTTCTATAGAAAGAAGCATTGTAAAAATATATGATTTTCATATATGAAGTGCCATTATAAAAATATGATTTTTAAAATAAACATCATATTAAAAATGCGGTTTTCACTATGAACAGTGGGAAAAAGTTGCATTGGAATTTTGGGCAAATCTGAACCGTTCAGAAATAGATAATGGAGGAGTGGATCCCAAAGGTGAGAACTCCTCACTAAAATTTTATGTTTAGTTATTTATTTTATAAATGCATATATAGACTGCTCCCCATCGTCCACAGACCATGGATGACTTTTTTGTTTGATTGTGTTGTGAAATTTGATTGTGATGTGAAATGGACTATAAAAATATTCATGTGTTGAATAAAATGTTTTATCGTTAAAAATATAATTTTTAACGTGTATATGAATAAAATAAATATTCATTTACAAATCAGACGATTTGTTTATGTCCACCCATTTGACTGATATTGATTGGAATGATAAATTTTACACATCGCCCAACTGCACAAATAAGATTCAGTGTTCGTTGATTGAAACCCCACATGGGTGTTGGGATGATATTTGATGTACACTAATCCCAATTGTTTAGCTGTGTGCCAATCGATTGGTTGACATGCTGTTGCAAGCGTTAAATATTTATATTTAATGCTTATGTAGTGTAGAATGCACTTTGGATGATGGTTGAGTATTTATCATTGTTGTGATATACATGTGTTGTGTGAAATCCATATAGCCAACATTGTATGGTAATTGACTGTGTCTGATTCCAGTTCATAAACAATGAATATTTTAAAAATAATGAATATTTTAAAATAATATTCAGAAATGAATCAAAATCTGATTTTGATGTCCGATTTGAAATGGACACGAAAATATTAAAATATATAAAGCCGTGTTGATTAGATTAATGCCATTTTGTTGTAACCGATATTTATATCGATTTTATTCATTTTTATAATGAATATCGAAAAGGAAAGGATTTCAAGATCTAGTGTTTTGAAAATATTATCATATATATATAAATGATATGGAATATTTAGTTTTGATTTAAAATTGAAAATGAAGTTAGAATCGTTTTAAAAAGATTTATAAAATACGTTTTAAATGGAAATCGATGAAATATAATATATATATATTATATATTTAATGGCCTGAAGAGAACGCGCCGTGCCGCGACCGTTCTCGAATTTCGACCATTGACTTCGAATTGACGTTACGGGAGATCCAAACGTTGGATTCTCCTAAAACCGGAAGCATTGGGTTCGTATCGAAAAGAGCTTTTGAACGAATATAAAAGATTTGAAATCTAACAGTTGGATTTGGAATTATGTCCAAATCAAATTTGGAAAAGGTCGATGTAAGTGCAGTTCGATGACCGTTTATGGAAATCGACAGCACAGGCCTTGATAAAATTATTAAAAATATTAATAATTTGTGTAAAATCATAATAAATGATTTGGAAAGAATTGGGATAAAAATTTCCATATTTAAAAGGATAAAAATATATTTTTATCGAAATGAACTAGTTATGAGCTAGAATTATAATCCAATATTTTTAAATAAATAAATTGGATTTGAAATGGTTTTAAAAATAACCAGAATTTCCAATATATGTATTGGAATGGATTTGAATCGAAATTAGCTTCGGAATATTTTTGTAACAACCCGCATTCTACGCATCGAAGGATCGTAGAATGTTCGTTTCTTTCTCATATGAAGTCGTATGGTCATGTAGAGTTGGGGGACGACTATTGGGGTTATTTCTCATGATCATTATTTTTGTCGATTTTTAAATGACCGCTTTACCCCTAGCTGATCTTGTTTTGGCCATAACTTTTGATTGGAAAGGAATTTTGACCTGAAACCACTTCCATTAGATTCGTTTGATGGTTTACCTTTCCGCAGAGTGGTCAGATATGAGAAACGGACTTACCGTTTGGGAGATATGGCTGAAATAAGGTTTGGAAGGTGAAAAACTGCTTAATCAGGCCAAATAGGGTGATTAGTGAATGGGCTCATAACCCATTTCGGGTTTAGGGTTATGGGGAGGCTGAAAGGAGTTAGAGAATCATTCCATTTCAGTTTTCTAGCCTCCACTTACCTCCAAGAAACCCTAAAAATGGCCTTCAACCTCTAAATCACCTCCAAATCATCTTTTAATCAAGGATTAAGCTTAGAAACATCAAATCAAGGGAGATCAACACTAAACCAAGATTAGAGCTGCTGTTTTGCATTGGGATCTTCACCAAATCAGAGATTTATTTCAGATCTAAGTTTTGTTTGTGGCTAAGGTGAGTGATTTGCATTGTTTTTCACTAATTACGGCTAATTATGGTAATTAGCGAAGATTAGCGAAATTATGACTTAGAAAAATCTGAAAAATTCCTAAAATTCTAAAACATCATTTTATGCCTCTGATATGAATTTGGGTTAATTTCGACTAATTTTGCAAATCCCGGAATTTGGGGGATTAAGGGGTGATTAGTGATAATTAGCGAATTTATGGATGATTAAAATCTGGAAAAATAGTCAGAAATTCTTAAATATTGTTTTAGACCTCTATTAGAAAATTTGGCTAATTTGGATAAGTTTTGCTAATTATATACCCAAACATGATTAAGAGGGATTAAGGGGAAAATATGGGTTTTTGGGTATGTTTGATCCATTTTACATGGTATGATCGTTGTTTTGGTGTTTGAGGTCACTTCTATGTGTTGCTATGACTGTATGGTATGCTTTGTGATTGATTACAATAGTTAGAATGATCGAAAACGTCGTCGAATGGCGTAAAACACCCGCTGGAAATGTTTCAGGAAAAGTGCAGGTTTTGAATCGGATCGGATCGGATATGGGGGCTCGGGTCGGATAAGTGAACTGGGCAAGGGATTCGATCGGATCGGAACTTGGTACTTGAGAAACCTGGCAAAAAGGAAGGCCATGCTAGTTGAAATGGGATCGGATCGGCTAAGGGAGGGGGATCAGATCGGAGTAGACAAAGGACGAGGGAAGCTGATCAGAGCTGGAGCACGAACTGGATGGGAGATGGCAACCCGACCCGACCCGAAGTAGAACACCCGACCCGGACCGATGCAACGTTGTGAACCCGAACCGAACCGTTACCAGGGGAAGATCACAAACCGAACCAATTCAAAGTAGAGGACCCGACCCGAACCGATGGCTAGAAGGGGAACCGGACCCGATCCAGTATTGACCAAAAACCCGAGATGCAAAGGTAGTCCAAATGAGAAGTTAGAGCTCAGGATCTAGATGGGAACCAATGAGTTCACTTCATGATTGGGCTTTGCTGCGGGACGTGTGCAAAGGGGTTATCGGTATTCATAACATTGGTTCACCACTGAGAGATGGACAGTGGGCTTGTAGTGATAGTAACACGGGATTGGATTCCGTCATGGACCAAAGTATTAAGTGACCAAAGTAGTGGATATCTTATGCTTTACACACTGAGTGAGGGATGTGAGGATGATTGCTATGCTTGATTGTTTGACACCACTATGACATGCACACCCCCACCCCCGTATCTCTTACATAGTATGTTAGTGGCACCTTAGAGTATTGTACGGTATGTAGTGCTAACTCTTTGGTTGCAGGTCCAGGTTCAGGTATGATTGGATTATACCTGTTATTGTTATGTTTTGTTACTTATTTCTCATACCAGACTTTTTGTCTGACCTAGAGTTTTTTGTCTCTTCTTATTACTCTGGGTGCTCACACGAGCAGACTAGAGACAGGTTAGCTGGTGATGCGCGAGTAGCTGATTCGGAGGTGAGCATGAGGCTTCCACGTATGGTATATAGATATTCTCCCTGTGTCGTTGGTGGTCTCTGCTTGGGCATTAGTAGTGTACCTCCTTTATCTTGCTTTTGCTTTTTGAGACAGTTTGAAAAGTTGTAATAATGTTGGCTTTGGATCATAAGCTGTATTTGGATATTCCGCTGCTATGTTAGTTTATTTTCAGCTTATGCACTGTCTCACCTGTTTTATGTGAAGTATTTTGTTATTATATTTTAACCTATGCGCTGTCAGACATTCTACAGGTTCCTTGTTAGTACATTTCCTTCTTCCCTTTTCTTCTGACGATCCGTCCCGTGCTAACTGGACATGTGTACAGCGCACTTTTGGAGTAAATGTCGGTTGGTGCGGGGCGGGCCGTCACATTTGGTATCAGAGCTCTAGGTTGCATAGTTAACCTAGGGAAAGACACTAGGGAGAGATAGTAAGTATATGAGAGCGCGTATTTGTGATTAATTTGGTTTTCAAAAGATATATATATACTATTAGTAGTATAAGAATGAAGTCGTACTGCACTAGCACCACTATGGGGTCGTTAATCGTTTCCCCTTTTACAGATTGACGATGAGCCGATATGATAGAGGTGCTGGTAGGGGGACCAATAATGGGAATGCTGTTGACATGAGGGCGATGTTTACTGACCTCATGAGAAACATGCTTAGGGAGGTGCAAGGGGCAGTTCCCAATCCCGGGATTGGTGGTGGTCCAGTAGTGCAGGCGGCTAGGGTCGATTTCGCCAAGTTGTGCAAGGATTACACAAACCTTGGTGGGAAGCCGTTCCACGGGACGGAGTCGGCCACAGACATTCAGGTTTGGTTGGATAGATGTGATCGTATCTTCGACGACTTGGGTATTGAGGATGCGATAAGGAGAAGGCTAGCGTCTCGTCAGCTGCAAGGGCGAGCGATGAATTGGTGGAATGCCATTAGGACAGCTACTCCAGAAGATCAAGTTACTTGGAATCAGTTTAAGACTCGCTTTTGTGATAAGTTTATTCCAACTGCTCATAAATTAGAACTATTCAGGAAGTTCTTGGAGCTTAAGCAGAATGGTAGAGCAGTCTCGGAGTATATCGCTAAATTCGACACTTTATCGAAATATGGATGGTCCCTTATCGATACAGCCGAAAAGAAGAACGAGAAGTTCATAACTGGCTTGGATGGGTACTTGGGGGAAAGACTTATAAACCATATCGATGAGACGTTCGAGTCTATTGTAGGAAAGGCATTAAGGTCAGAGGGCCTTTTTCCTAAGTCGAAGACTGAGGTTGCTATAGCATCTGCAGAGGAGCCAAAGCCGCAAGCAGGCGGTGAAGGCAAGAAGAATTCTCAGAGCAAGAGGAAGTAGAACCCGACCAAGGATGGTCAGAATAAGAAAATAAGAAAGATGGAGAATGCTTTAGTTATGGCAAGAAGGGCCATTATGCCAGAGATTGTCGAGAAAAACCTGGGGAAAGGAAGTGCTTTAACTACGGCCAGGTGGGACATCACAAGGATGATTGCCCACAACCTCCTAGGGAGAAGCAGATTGTGAAAGCGTATGCTATCAACGCTATCCCTTCTTCGTCGAATGCTCCAAGTGCGGCGTAGAAGGGAAAGAGTGTCGTTATAAAAGGTATGCTTTCTATTTAAGATGTTTTTGTTCGGGTATTGTTTGACAAACCCGAGATAGTCGATAGACCTCTAATTGTGACGAACCCGATAGATGATTCGACTGATCTTAGTATGATTTGTTGTGCTTGGTCTTATCGAGTCATGGATGTATGTTTCCTTGTGATTGCTTTGTTTCGGGCTTTACTGGGTTTAGCATTATTTTGGGGAGTCGATTTACTCTTAAAGAATAGGGTGGTATTAGGTATCTACCTAGTGATGGCGATAGTAACTGGAGTTAAGGAAGCTGAAAGGTTATCGTTGTAATAAGTTCTAGTTGTCTCTGGGAGGCAAATGAGTGCTCCAGTGCTAGATTGTTTTGCTAGTATCACCTCACATGGGTTGTCCGAACTCGGAGGAAATGATCCTTGGGTGCTTGTCTGATATTGGTTTAGGACTTTGGGGCTTGTGCTTGGGGAATGTCGAGTTTGACTAGGATGGTTTGCGTGAGGGATAAGTAGATGTTGCGATTCTCATTGGATGATACCTTGGTTTACTCGAGGAGTGATGGGCAGCTGTGACAGGATAAGACTATTCGATGGTATGGACTGCCCCGAGTTAGACTCGATAGGATTATGAGATGACTCGATTGGGACTCGAGAAAGATGCAAAGTAATGGATTGTTTAGGACCTTATGTTGATGTTCTCTATTGGATAGTAGAATTTTGAAGGAATAGGATCTGCTCGTTGATCATGGAAGATACAACGAAGATTAGGGCGATTCAGGATGGACTTGAACTCGTAAAAGGAAAATGGGTGTTCATTGATCTTGGAGATGCAACGAATAAGGATACGACTACTCACGTTGGACTAGAGTTTGTCGGTACTGGATACTCAAGACTGGGTCTGAGTTATAGATTGACTCGAGTTGGACTCGAGAAGGCTGCAAGGAATTGGATTCGGCTTGAGTTGGACTCGAGAGGGTAGCAAGATAATGGATAGACTTGGGTTGGACTCAAGTATTTTAGGCGGACTAAAAGCAGGGGTATCTGGGGACGCCCGTTACCTTGGATCCGTTGGACGTGATCTAGTTATCCTTGGAAGATAAATGTAGGTTGGACGTACGGTAGTCCGTAGGGAGGCGGGGCTTCCATTGGCCTGGGATTGGTTGGACCAGTCAAGTAGGCATCGGTGTATGAATGGGGGCTGGGCTTCCATTAGTTTTGATGTTGGTTGGACCAGACATGCTAGAATCGACATATTGGGATTGGTTAGACCAGTCATGTAGGTGTCGATATGTTTATGAATTTAGCAGGTGATAGGTAGGACTTGTTTGATGGATGTTATGGTTGCTATTTTGTTCCTATTTTTCTTCCCTTGAGTAGGCAATCACCTATAGGGTTCCAGCGATGGGGAACAAAGTGATTGTAGTAGGACTATGAGCCAGTGCAGTAGAGTCGTCATGACTCGAGGGGCAAAGTGGACATAGTAAAGAATTAGTAAGGCTATGAGCCAGTGCAGTGGAGTTGTTATGACTTCATGGGGCAGAGTGGACATAGCAAAGGACAAGTGGCTATGGATCAGTGCAGTGGAGTCACCATGATTCCATGGGGCAGAGTAATCATAGTAAAGGATTTGGGTGTAGTAATAGTTGCATTGAGTAGGAGACATGCCAGTTTAGGGGTTTTGTTTCTAGGATGGAAGCAACTAAAGTATATCACAGGATATGATTTCGGGCCCAAGAGTGAATTGGATTCAGAAACGCTAGTAATCTTGACGATTAGATCGATTTTGATTGAGTGGATTGGTTCCAGTTAGAAGGACGATCCTAATCTATTGGAAACCATCTCTAGGGTGGAGATGGGTATCGATGGAAAGAGAATGATAAAATTAGGATTTGATCGAGAAGGGTAGCTTCGAAAGAATAAGGGACTAGTTGTACCTAACGTATATAGACTGAGAGGTGAAGTGCTTAGAGCATATCATCACTCGAAATTGACTATACATCCCGGTGGTAACAAGATGTATGGAGACATGGAGCAGATCTACTACTGGGAAAGGATAAAGAAAGACGTTGGGAAGTTTATGTCCAAATGCATGAATTGCCAGTTAGTTAAAGCTGAGCAAAGGAAGCTTAGTGGTTTGTCACAACCGTTGAGAACAAGTCTCAAATGGATTATATTGATAGTTTACCAAGGACTAGGTCAGGTCATGATGGTATTTGAGCGAATTGTATATTAGAGAATGAAGGCTACCCAAGATAGGCAGAAGACTTATCTCGATAAGAGACGAAGAGATTTGGAATTCTTCGTTAACAACTTGGTGTTCGTCAAGATCTCTCCATTGAGAATGTGATTCGGATTAGTTGGAGAGGTAAGTTAGCACCAAGATTTGTTGGCCCATTCCCAGTCCTCGAGCAAGTTGGGAATTTGGCGTATGAAGTAGAGCTACCTGACAAGATGGCGGGAGTTCACAACGTATGTCATGTTTCCCAGTTAAGGAAGTTTGTGCAAGACCCTAATGTGGCTATTTCACCAGATCAGTTGGACGATAGCGAGGTTGAACCCGAGGCGGTTGAGAACCGCAAGCCTATGCGTATTGTTGGGAACGATACGAAGCATCTTCGAAGGAAGGCGGTGAAACTAGTCAAAGTCCAGTGGGGTGAGAATGAAAAAGACTGTACTTGGGAAACAGAGGAGGATATAAGGAAGAAGTATCCAGAACTCTTTGTCGGGTAAGGTTTTGGTAGTGATAGCTTCTTCCCTTGTTAGTAAACCACATGCTAGGATAGACTTGTTTGGCATTTTGATTGTTCTTTTACGGTTTATAGGCATGCGGGACCCTTTGTGTGTTTTGGTAGGGAATTTCGAGGGCGAAATTTCTTAAGGGGGGGAGAATGTAACAACCCGCATTCTACGCATCGAAGGATCGTAGAATATTCATTTCTTTCTCATACGAAGTCGTATGGTCATGTAGAGTTGGGGGACGACTATTGGGGTTATTTCTCATGATCATGATTTTTGTCGATTTTTAAATAACCGTTTTGCCCCTAGCTGATCTTGTTTTGGCCATAACTTTTGATTGGAAAGGAGTTTTGACCTAAAACCACTTCTATTAGATTCGTTTGATGGTTTACCTTTCCGTAGAGTGGTCACAAATGAGAAACGGACTTACCGTTTGGGAGATATGGCTGAAATAAGGTTCGGAAGGTGAAAAACTGCTTAACCGGGCCAAATAGGGTGATTAGTGAATGGGCCCATAACCTATTTCAGGATTAGGGTTATGGGGAGGCTGAAAGGAGTTAGAGAATCATTCTATTTCAGTTTTCTAGCCTCCACTTACCTCCAAGATACCCTAAAAATGGCCTCCAACCTCTAAATCACCTCCAAATCATCTTTTAATCAAGGATTAAGCTTAGCAACATCAAATCAAGGGAGATCAACACCAAATCAAGATTAGAGCTACTGTTTTGCATTGGGATCTTCACCAAATCAGAGATTTATTTCAGATCTAAGTTTTGTTTGGGGCTAAGGTGAGTGATTTGCATTGTTTTTCACTAATTACGGCTAATTATGGTAATTAGCGAAGATTAGCGAAATTATAACTCAGAAAAATCTAGAAAAAATTCTAAAACATCATTTTATGCCTCTGATATGAATTTGGGTTAATTTCGACTAATTTTGCAAATCCCGGAATTTGGGGGATTAAGGGGTGATTAGTGATAATTAGCGAATTTATGCATGATTAAAATCTGGAAAAATAGTCAGAAATTCTTAAATATTGTTTTAGACCTCTATTAGAAAATTTGGCTAATTTGGATAAGTTTTGCTAATTATATACCCAAACATGATTAAGAGGGATTAAGGGGAAAATATGGGTTTTTGGGTATGTTTGATCCATTTTACATGGTATGATCGTTGTTTTGGTGTTTGAGGCCACTTCTATGTGTTGCTATGACTGTATAGGATGCTTTGTGATTGATTACAATAGTTAGAATGGTCGAAAACGTCGTCGAATGGCGTAGAACACCCACTGGAAAAGTTTCAGGAAAAGTGCAGGTTTTGAATCGGATCGGATATGGGGGCTCGGGTCGGATAAGTGAACTGGGCAAGGGATTCGATCGGATCGGAATTTGGCACTTGAGAAACCTGGCAAAAAGGAAGTCCATGCTAGTTGAACTGGGATCAGATCGGCTAAGGGAGGGGAATCGGATCGGAGTGAACGAAGGACGTGGTGAGTTGATCGGAGCTGGAGCCGAACTGGATGGGAGATGGGAACCCGACCCGACTTGAAGTGGGACACCCAACCCGGACCGATGCAACGTTGTGAACCCGAACCGAACCGTTACCAGGGGAAGACCACAAACCGAACCAATTCAAAGTAGAGGACCCGACCCGAACCGATGGCTAGAAGGGGAACCCGACCCGATCCAGTATTGACTAAAAACCCGAGATGCAAAGGTAGTCCAAATGAGAAGTTAGAGCTCAGGATCCAGATGGGAACCAATGCGTTCACTTCATGATTGGGCTTTGCTACGAGACGTATGCAAAGTGGTTATCGGTATTCATAACTTTGGTTCATAACTTTGGTTCGCCACTGAGAGATGGACAGTGGGCTTGTAGTGATAGTTACACGGGATTGGATTCCGTCATGGCCCAAAGTATTAAGTGACCAAAGTAGTGGATATCGTATGCTTTACGCACTTAGTGAGGGATGTGAGGATGATTGCTATGCTTGATTGTTTGACACCACTATGACATGCACACCCCCACCCCCGTATCTCTTACACAGTATGTTAGTGGCACCTTAGAGTATTGTACGGTATGTACTGCTAACTCTTTGGTTGCAGGTCCAGGTTCAGGTATGATTGGATTATACCTGTTATTGTTATGTTTTGTTGCTTATCGCTCATACCAGACTTTTTGTCTGACCTAGAGTTTTATGTCTCTTCTTATTACTCTGGGTGCTCACACGAGCAGACTAGAGACAGGTTAGTTGGTGATGAGCGAGTAGCTGATTCGGAGGCGAGCAGGAGGCTTCCACGTATGATATATAGATATTCTCCCTGTGTCGTCGGTGGTCGCTACTTGGTCATTAGTAGTGTACCTCCTTTATCTTGCTTTTGCTTTTTGAGATAGTTTGAAAAGTTGTAATAATGTTGGCTTTGGATCATAAGCTGTATTTGGATTTTCCGCTGCTATGTTTGTTTATTTTCAGCTTATGCACTGTCTCACCTGTTTTATATCAAGTATGTTGTTATTATATTTTTTCCTATGCGCTGTCAGACATTCTATAGGTTCCTGGTTAGTTCATTTCCTTCTTCCCTTTTCTTTTGACGATCCGTCCCGTGCTAACTAGACATGTGTACAACGCACTTTTGGGGTAAATGTCGGTTGGTGCGGGGCGGGCCATCACAATTTTGATACTTGATTCCGTGGTTATACGGATATTGTGGAGCAATTTGGAAGATAAATATATCGTTATTCCAATACGATATTTGTTGATTTCAGAATTTGATATTGAATATAAGCCGATATATTTTCTATTCAGAGCCTTGTATTTAATATCAAATTGGATTGTGGGTTTGTAGTGAACGGTGTCTTCATTAACACTGTTCTTAAACCCAGTTGAGGAACGATATAGATCTTTTTGTTAAGATTTAATGAAGTTTACCAATTAATTAATATTTAATTGGAATTAAATTCAAATTGGATTTTTGGGTTTATCGTGAACGGTGTTTTAAATAACACTTGTTCTTTAACCCGATTAACAATGGAATGAGATTTTGGGTTTGTCGTGAATGGTATCTTTAATAATACTGTTCTTAAACCCAATGGAGTTAAGAAAATTAGAAACTAACTGGAGATTAGCTAAGTTGAATGGTTTCCTGTGTATTGATCTGATGTTGGTTTCGGCCTTCGGGGTTAATACTTAGGGAATCGTTCTCTTACTAATTTACGATTAGAGACTGATGGAATGTGATTTTGGGTTTATCGTGAACGGTGTTTCAAATAACATTGATTCTTTAACCTAGTTAAAGATAAGATTAATTTCTTAACTTTAAATAATCATTAATATTGATTTTTGGGAAGATTAAAACTGGATAAGAGTTTTAATGAATCTTTAATTAGATTGAAAAGTGAATGTGATAATTAAAATTATCAATTCAGGAAAATGATCGAGAATGGCGTATAACCAGTTTTGCTCCAAGCGATAGTTAAATTTTTAATTAGATTTGAACGTGAAATGGCAATTAATATTTACCGATAACACGGTGGTGTTAGATATGGAGTATTACCAGTTTTTCTCCATGGGATGAATAGGTTGGGATTGGGAAATATAACAAATGATTATTTCGGTTAAGGCTCGCTAATCCCGACTAGTTTGGAAAACCTTAATATGGTTTGAAATTGTGAAGAGAATATTTGAATAGAAGAATATTCTAGATTGGAATGAGGCGTGTGTTGTGTTTGTGTAACACTAGTTTATAAAATACAATAGTTATTCGGAAAGACCGGGTTTATCCAATTCTGAGTAACTGATACGACGATAAGTCAAAGATGAAGACGGTGGTCTTCACATCGTTTGGATGATTACTGATGTCTTGATTGGGCTGTACACCCAAGATGAGGTAATAAGCGGTGATCATCCAAACGTACTTGGAGATCGATGGATATGCGAGGGCCTCTCTCCCGTATTGGACATACGGGACGAGGAATAAGGTGCCTCCGATTTCTTTCAAACCCATAACGACTTGTAAATGGACTGTGTGTCTGACATTGGATTTTATTCTATGCTGATTGATCTCTATTAAATATACATCTGCCTGGTGAAGGAGAATTTATTCTCTTACTTCACCCTTCTCCAAGTCGTACAGGATCAGAGGTTGTATATCGATAGACATCGGTCGCATGGCGTAAATTGCATGTGTGGCATGCCTGAATGGCAAATGATCAAGACTTCTATTGAAAAGCAGAGTCTTGTGGTTGATGATCAAAGCATAGCTTTAATATAGTGCCACTTTGTGTAGCGTTAACTCGCGAGCCTCACACCCCGGTGTGAACCAAAAACAGGAGAGGACCTCAGGGAGGTCATGCGTTTCTTTCTAACTAGAGGTAGTGTCAACGTTTTACAAGCCCTGAAATTTATATATTTTTACCTGTGTGGTTGTTGGAATGCGTTGCAACTCAGATATATCGGCTACTGCAGGAGCCGATGGAGTCATTTGGCTCATTTACGCCCCATTGGGCGGGGAAACGTATTGTTCAGGCATTATAATCCACTCTTGCACTTCGAGCAGATCGGCCCTGACGATCCAAGGTGCAGTTGCGGCTATTCCTGAGGCTCGGGATAGAGAGTCTCAAAGCAGTAAGGACGATCTCTTGCCTTTGTTCACAGATGGAAATCCAACTTGCAACATGACATTTTGCAGTTTTAATTGTAGAACTGGTATGGCGACATGATATACGGTACCCATGCCGTTTATGATTGATACATTTATATTTGAAGTTGTTTTCTTCACTTACAGTAATAATAAAATATAAAATTTCATGTACCAAGCATTATTTGGCTATTATTAGGTGAACCCTATCCTCCGAGTTGCATTGCATTGTGTGATGGGACCTGGGTCTTATAATACCTTCATTGTTCTTTATTTTAGCATTGCGCTGTTTGAATATGCACTGGTATTCTTGGGGTTAAACCCATTTCGTGTTATACGGCGTGGTCCCTTGATTTATCTAACTTAAAAAAAATCAAGATTATAACTGTTTCAGTTCTCACACCAGTCACATGACTGACCTGGAGTTTATTGTTTTAACCTAAACTCTGGGTGCCCTTATTTTCCACACGGGCAGCTAGTAGTTGGGTTTTGCAGATATTATATTCACAGGATCCTGGTTTATAACTGAAGGGTATTCAGAAAGCTCTGTATCCATGTATTTCTTTCAGTTGTGTTTTGTATTATCTTTTCGCTGCTATGTATTTAAATGTAATTTAAATCTCTGATGTTTATCAAATGTGTATTATTTATTCATACTCTGTTATATTCTTGTATTCTGATGGAATTGTTGTAATAAGCAATGAAATGTTCTTCTGTTTGTGTTCTGGTTCGTCTTGTTCTCAAAGTAATCCGCCTTCTTGCTCGGTTTCGGCTGGCCGGGAAGTTCGTGTCGCTTCACAGTTACTCGGGAAGAAGGGGTAGTGGGGTTGTGATGTCCATTTTGTACCACGTTGGGCTCCTTATCTTTATATCGGAAGATTTATGGCATTCACGAGGACCAAGTTGTGTCCTTACCTTGGGGCGTGCTCATCGGTACAATTTTGGTTCTGGCCGATTGAGTGACATGGATTCGAGTATCATGGAACTTGGAGTTATTATATATCCAACGCACAATTAATGTGAGGATGGATGCTATGGTTGTTTATCTGTTTACCAGTACTTAGCATAGAGTAGTGTATATCTATTGTTATGTGCTAACTCTATGGATGTAAAAGCATGACATATATGATTCTCCATGTACTCCTTGCCACACATATTATTATGACTTTTACAGTATTTTGAGATTTTTTATCGCTTACACCAGACTGTTGTCCGACCCAAGGTTTTACTTCCCTCGTATTACCTTGGGTTCTCATTGATGATGCTGATAAGCAGACCAGGTGAAAGGTGAAGGTATTATTAGGATTTGTGCAGGTGTATTAGCAGGAGGTGATGTTTATTATATTTATAGTTGTATCCTTATTGTTTATTTTGTTGTGCGACACCAGTGGAGCCATGCCAGTATTATGCAATCTTTTTTAAGGCAGTTTATCGGTTTGAGTTTATTTAAGTATAGACTTTGTTACTGCTCTGTACAACTGTATGGACCTATATACTCTGATTATACGGCTATTGTTGTCATGCCTATTTTATATATGTGATTGATTATTATATATTATTCGATGCGCTATAGGACATACAACAAGTTCTTTGATTGTGTTTTATATTATATTTTTTCTCTTCTCTTCTATTTCCTTCTTTTCTTCCCCTTTCCACCCCTTTTGTATTATTTCTTTCTCTTAACGGTCGTTTTACATTAATTGGGTTCTTGTACAGCGCAATATTTGGTTATGAGCACCAGTGGTGTATAAGTGGTTGTGCAACTTAGTATTAGAGCTTAGGTTGCATTGTTTTACCTAAGCAATACTGAATTTGACAGTTAATATATAGGAGATAGTATGCATTTGTATACATTTTGGTTTTCAAATCCACATACTAGTAGTATATATAGTCTAGGTTATTTTGCACACGAGTGCCATTGGAATAGTTTCCTTTATTAATGACTGATCGTCCTAATAACTTTTCTGAGACGATCCATCGAACGAGAAATGATTCTAATAACTCTGTCATTGTAGTTGAGAATCGGGCAGAATCGAGGATTGCCAGCCTCAATTTACATTTTACGTTTCCAGCAATGGTACGAATCATTTTCTGGGATGCTCTAATATCTCTAATTGGTTATGGTGCTCAGGTGTAGGGAGGTTATTATGCCGCCCTGTATGGACACTTATGTTTCTATGTGGCAGATCGTTCGTTGGAAACATAGTCGATTATTGGGATGTGAGAGTTATTCGGGTTCTCATGAGGGTTTCTACGATGACTTGGAGTTGGATGTAGAATGAATTAGTAGTTTACTCCTAATAGACTCCAAGGTTGGGCCTGAATTGGTCTGGAGTCTTTATTGTTTTGTGTTCCCGAAATCGATTCGCTCAAGACTAGTTCAAGGTTTACTTCAAATAGGTTTGGATTGACTTCTTAGAAGTCGGTGAGTAATTCACCGATTTAGGCAATATGTCTGCATTGGAGAGTGTAACCGAATCCGATGTGATATCGATGTACGTTTATTCTCTCTTTTGTTACTTTAAATTCTGGATTTTATGGCTGGTTTGAGTGATCGACTTGGGAGGCATCTAATTCATTCGGAGGGAATGATGGCTTGGAGAATTCGATCAAGGAAGCTCACGATGTTCGAGTTACGCCCAGTGTGGAAGGTTATCCTGCCTTGTCGGGATAGATTGTACTGACATGTATTGATCCATTCGTCGAGTACTTCCTCAATAGAAGAGAAGGGAAGCGATGTTGCCATTCGATATATGTTTCCATTAATGGCGTTTGATTTCTTTAACATCCCGTTAACTTTAACCATCAAAGTTATTGAATAAAATTTAACTATTGATTTAAAATGCTTTTAAAATAAGCATTAAACGGTAAACGTAACCTAGATGTATTGGTTTAAATCATGAAATCGACTTATAATGAAATATTGATGTTTGAAATTTGTTATTTTCATTTAGAAGTGATTTAAACAATTTATATTGAAAACGTCATAGTTTAGTCACTCTATTTGAATAGGTTCTGATGATTATTTACAGTAGCAGTAACCGATATATCCCAAATAATAATAATGAAAAATAAAAATTAAATTCTGAAATTTAATATTTAAGATACAATTAACGAGACATAGCGGAGAAATTAAATTCGTAGCGAAATACCGAAGTTCGTTCGTTAGCGTTGTTTCATCGCAAGTCAGTTCAAATATTGAACGAACAAATTTTTTTTTTCAAAACCTACAATGTCCCAACATAAGAAAAATATTTTACTTGTTCTGAGTTCAACGACGCTAAATTCGGACGGTTCTAGCTTCGTTTGAATTTTTCCATACGTATTAGTAGCGTACCGTCATTTAAAAATTAGATTTTTGATAGAAGAGTTGCGACACTGATATCTCTGCATCCTCGCGCTGATCACTGTAGTATATTCATTTGTATATTTTGGTGTCCGACGGACACCCGTATTAATAAAACAACAGATTATATTATATCGGTACCCAACATTATGTAATTTTTTGAATTTTGTGTATATACATGTGTGTTTCTGGAATGGTTACGTGTTTTATACCATAGCCTTCGTTTTTTCGGCCCATGTTTTATGATGTATTCCTAGAATTTGAAATGTTTCCTTAAGAAGATCCTATTTGTAAAACAAAGTGGACACGTTCCATTTTCACCAAAAAGTGACACATTCTATTTTAATGCTGCTAGTATAAACTTGGCCTCCTGCCTTTCTTTTCTATGAATTATGCTTGGATACCGAAAGAAAAAAAACCTTTTCAAAATCAAAGACTAGACACAATTTGAAATTTTCAAAATGGGATCCTATATGCATGCAAACTGCAAAACGTGGGCGACATGCTATTCACTATTCACCTTCTTTATATTTCCATTTGCATTACCATTCATTCATTTCGAAACCTGTTCCTATATGAGCAACCTATCTCCTCCTTCCCCTTTACACTGAAAAAAAAAATTAAATCGCCCCTTTTCTTCAAGTCATCATAAATTTCGCCCCTCAAATCAATGGCCTGCTGCCATTAGATCCATTCTCCTTATCAACAATCACCGCTTCCACCGGCACTGCAACTCCAATTCGCCTTCGATCTCCGTCAAGCCTCGGCCCGCCTTTGCCGTTCTTTCGCTCCTGATGCTTCCCCTTCATCGTCGATGCATGGTGAGTTAATCTCACTGTTAAATTTATTTCAAGGTACTTGCTTTGCATAAAATCTGAGTATATTTAGTTTATGGGCTATTTGCTACTGCATTTCCATTGCCACTTTGATTATGTGTAAGTTGATCCTCAAATATCTATCACTGAAACTCGGATTTCACTTCTTTGATTTTGGTACTTTGGATGTGTTTAGATAATTGTTTAGCTGCATTTGAATTGTGGCCATGCGTTGTATATATATTTTGTTCTTTGCATGGTTTGAGCAATTTCCACTCTTGTTCTATTCGCTCTCTTATGTCCTTCACCATAAAAAGAAAAAGAAAATGTGTCTCTTTTTGTATGTCCTGGTCTTGACACGTTAACGCCTAATTAGTCCTTTAACTGTGCAATGCCATATAATTCATGCAAATCACTGCTCCTTTGTTCATACGGTTCACTGTGTTATGGTTCCTTGCTTCTTCTATTCTTGTGCTTTCTTATTTCTACACGAATTAAGGGTTCTGTAACAACCCGCATTCTACGCATCGGAGGATCGTAGAATATTTATTTCTTTCCCATATGAAGTCGTATAGTCATGTAACTTTGGGAACAACCATTAGAGTCATTTCCCATGTTCATGATTTTTGCCGATTTTTAAATGACCGTTTTGCCCCTAACTGATCTTGT
This sequence comes from Allium sativum, assembly GCA_030737875.1. Classification (NCBI taxonomy): domain Eukaryota; kingdom Viridiplantae; phylum Streptophyta; class Magnoliopsida; order Asparagales; family Amaryllidaceae; genus Allium; species Allium sativum. Next base: position 45,252,560 of record CM060926.1, read on the forward strand.
TTCGGCCATAACTTTTGATTGGAAAGGAATTTTGAACTGAAACCACTTCCATTAGATTCGTTTGATGGTTTACCTTTCCGTAGAGTGGTCACATTGAAAAACGGACTTACTGTTTGGGAGATATGGCTGAAATAAGGTTTGGAAGGTGAAAAACAGCTTAACCGGGCCAAATAGGGTGATTAGCAAATGGGCCCATAACCCATTTCGGGATTAGGGTTATGGGGAGGCTGAAAAGAGTTAGAGATTCATTTCATTTCAGTTTTATAGCCTCCACTTACCTCTAAGAAACCCTAAAAATGGCCTCCAACCTCTAAATCACCTCCAAATCACTTTCTACTTGAAGATTTGGCTTAGCAACATCAAATCAAGAGAGATCAACACCAAATCAAGATTATAGCTGCTGTTTAGCATTGGTATCCGCGCCATATCAGAGATTTATTTCAGATCTAAGGTTTATTTGTGGCTAAGGTGAGTGATTTGCATAGTTCCTCACTAATTATGGCTAATTAAGGGTAATTAGTGTTAATTAGTGAATTTAAACATGATAAAATTCTGGAAAAATATTTATAAAATTCGAAATGATGTTTTAGACCTCTGATATGAATTTGGGTTAATTTGGTTAAGTTTTGCTAATCATATCATTAGTTTCACCTGAATATGCTTAAGGGAAAATATGGGGTTTTGGCTAGGTTTGACACATTTTAACCTATCATATTGTTGTTTTGATGTTTGAGGTCACTTCTACTTTTTGCTATGACTTTGTGGTATGCTTTGTTATTGATTAGAATTGTTAGAACGGTTGAAACACCGTCGAAAGGCGAAAACAGCTTGCTGAAATGGTGCAAGTTTTCTTTGGGTCGAGTTAGACCGACCAGGGGAAGATTTTGACTGACCGACCCGAGCTCACAACCGACCCTGTATGAAGTGTTCGACTGACTAGGGAGATCGACCAGGCTGGGCAAGACCGACCACTATGCGATGTTCGACCGACCCCATACGATGATGAAGTACGACCGACCAGGGATGGTGAAGTACGACTGACCAGGAATGGTGAAGTGTTCGACCGACCAGGGGGGCAATACCGACCGACCAGGGATGATGAAGTACGACCGACCAGGAATGGTGAAGTGTTCGACCGACCAGGGGGCAATACCGACCGACTAGGGTAGAGATGATGAAAACCGACCAGAATGAAAGGTTTTTGACCGACCGACCCAAACAGGAGGAAACCAATAACCCGAGATGCAAATGTAGTCCAAATGGAAGTTAGAGCTCAGGATCCCGTTGGGAACCAATGAGTTCACTAAATGAGTTGGGCTTTGCTGCGGGACGTGTGCTAAGGAGCTGTCGACGTTCATAACTTCGATTCACCACTGAAAATGAATAATGGGCTACGTTATCAGTGCAGTAGAGTCACTATGACTCAAGGGGCAAAGTGATCGTAGAAGGACTACGTTATCAGTGCAGTAGAGTCATTATGGCTCGAGGGGCAAAGTGATCGTAGTAAGACTATGAGCCAGTGCAGTGGGGTCCTTGTGACTCCATGGGGCAGAGTGGACATAGTAAATGATTAGTAAGGCTATGAACCAGTGTAGTGGGGTCATTGCGACTCCATGGGGCAGAGTGGACATAGCGAATGATTAGCGGCTATGGATCAGTGCAGTGAAGTCATTGTGACTTCATGGGGCAAAGTGATATTCTCCCTATGTCTTTGGCAGTCGCTACTTGGGCATTAGTAGTGTGCCTTCCTTATCTTGCTTTTGCTTTTTGAGACAGTTTGAAAAGTTGTAATAATGTTGGCTTTTGGATTATAAGCTATACTTGGATTTTCCACTGCTATGTTTGTTTGTTTTCAGCTTATGCACTGTCTCACCTGTTTTATGTCAAGTATGTTGTTATTACATTTTGTTCCATGCGCTGTGATACATTCTACAGGTTCCTTGTTAGTTCATTTCCTTCTTTCCTTTCCTTTTGACGACCGTCCCATGCTAACTGGACATGTGTACTGCGCACTTTTGGAGTAAATGTCGGTTGGTGCGGGGCGGGCCGTCACATTTGGTATCAGAGCTCTAGGTTGCGTAGTTAACCTAGGGAAAGACACTAGGAGAGATAGTACGTATATGAGAGAGCGTATTTGTGATTACATTGGTTTTTAAAAGCTATATATATATATGTACTATTAGTAGTATAAGAATGAAGTCGTACTGCACTAGCACCGCTATGGGGTCGTTAATCGTTTCCTCTTTACAGATTGAACGATGAGCCGATACGCAAGAAGTGCTGGAAGAGGAGCCAATAATGGGAATGCTGCTGACATGAGGGCGATGTTTACTGACCTCATGAGAGACATGTTTAGGGATGTGCAAGGGGCAGTTCCCAATCCCGGTAATGGTGGTGGTCCAGTAGTGCAGGCGCCTAGGGTCGATTTCGCCAAGTTGTGCAAGGATTACACTCACTTTGGTGGGAAGCCATTCCACGGAATGGAGTCGGCCATATATGTTCAGGATTGGTTGGATAGTTGTGATTGTATCTTCGACGACTTGGGTATCGGGATGCGATGAAGAGAAGGTTAGCGTCTCGTCAGCTGCAAGGGCGAGCGATGAATTGGTGGAATACCATTAGAATAGCTACTCTAGAAGATCAGGTTACTTGGGATCAGTTCAAGGCTCACTTTAGCGAGAAGTTCATTCCAGCTGCCCAGAAGTCAGTGTTGTTTAAGAGATTCTTTGAACTCAAGTAGAATGGTAGGGCAGTCTCTGACTACATTGCTGAGTTTGACACTTTATCGAAGTATGGACTATCTCTTATCGATACTCCTGAGAAGAAGAATGAGAAGTTAATTACTGGGTTGGATGGATACTTGGGGGAAAGGCTTATCAACCACATCGATGAGACTTTTGAATCGATTATGGGGAAAGATTTGAGATCAGAGAGTCTTTACCCTAAGTCAAAGACTGAGGTTGCATCTGCTGAAGGTCCAAAACCGCAAGCGAGCGGTGGAGGAAGGAACAACTCCCAGAACAAGAGAAAGCAGAACCAATCTAAGGATGGCCGGAAAAAGAGCAAGAAAGATGTTGAGTGCTTCAGCTGTGGTAAGAAGGGCCATTATGCTAAGGAATGTCGGGCCAAGCCAGTGGATAGGAAGTGCTACAACTGTGGCCAAGTAGGACATCATAAGGATAAGTGTCCGCAACCTCTTAAAGAGAAGCAGATTGTGAAAGCATATGCTATTGATGTTGTTCCTTCTTCGTCGAATACCCCAACTATGGCGGAGAAAGGAAAGAATGTCGTTATTCAAGGTATGCTTTCTATTTATGATGTACTAGTTCGAGTTTTGTTTGATACTGGGGCTTCCCGTTCCTTCATATCTAGTGACCTGGTAGATAGGTTGGGACTGGAACCCGAGATAGTCGATAGACCTTTGGTAGTGACAAACCCGATTGGTGGTTCGACTAACCTTTGTATGATTTGCCGAAAGTTGGTCTTATCGAGTCATGGATGTATGTTTGTTTGTGATTGCTTTGTTTTGGGCTTTACTGGGTATGGCATTATATTGGGGGTCAATTGGCTCCAAAGATACGGGGTGGTGGTAGACTGTGAGGGCTTTTTGGTGACAGTTAGAGCGGACAATGGGCGGAGGGTAGTGTTTGGTAGTCTACCCAGTGATGGGGTAATGGCTAGTTTTGTAAATTCCCTCGACATCCCGCATGATGAGTTGTCAGATGTGCCCATGGTTGGCCAGTATCCGGACGTCTTCGAGGAGGTGACCGGGCTCCCACCACACCGAGAGATTGAGTTTCGTATTGATTTAGTGAAAGATGCCAGACCTATAGTGATGCCACTTCGTCGTATGGCACCAAGGGAGCAGCGAGAGCTCGGGGTGCAAGTCAGCAATCTTTTGAAGAAGGGATTTATTAGAAGAAGTGTCTCCGAGTAGAGAGCACCAGTTGTGTTTGCCACTAAGGCAGATGGTTCCCTTCGTTTGTATGTGGACTATCACGAGTTGAATAAGGTGACGAGGAAGAATAAGTATCCTCTACCGCGGATAGATGATTTGTTTGATCAACTGGAAGGAGCAAGAGTGTTCTCCCAGTTGGACCTCGCGACAGGGTTTCATCAGCTCCGAGTAGCGGATGAGAGTGTTCCGAAAACGGCATTTAGGACGCCGTCTGGATTCTATGAGTGGTTGGCCATGCCATTTGGGTTGACCAATGCACCAGCCTACTTTGTGGATCTTATGAATAGAGTATTCAGAGATCAGTTGAATAAGTTTGTTCTTGTGTTCGTAGACGACATCCTTGTTTACTCGAGGACAGAGGAGGAACACAAGGGACACTTGAGGATAGTGATGGAGGTGTTGAGGAAACACCAATTGAAAGCGAAATTCTCTAAGTGTCACTACTGGAGGAGGGAAGTGAGATTCTTGGGCCATGTTGTTTCAGAGAATGGTATTGCCGTGGACCATGCAAAGATGGCTACGGTACAGGATTGGCCTACGCCCGAGAATGCAACAGATGTAAGAAGTTTCTTGGGGTTAGCTGGATATTATCGTAAGTTTATCCAGGACTTCTCCAAGACAGCGGCACCGTTGACTCAGTTGACTAAGAAGAATCAGGCCTTCGTCTGGGACGAAGTGTGTGAGAATGCATTCAAAAGTCTAAAAGAAAAGTTGACACGTGCGCTAGTATTAGTCATTCCTAAAGGGAATGAAGAGATGACGGTATACACAGATGCTTGTGGTACCGGACTAGGTGTTGTATTGATGCAAGGAGGTAGGGTTGTAGCTTATACTAGTCGACTACTAAAGCCACATGAGAAAAAGTACCCTACCCATGATTTGGAACTAGCAGCGATCGTGTTTGCGCTGAAGATGTGGAGACATTATCTCTTGGGAGAGAGATTTGAGTTGTTTACTGATCATAAATCGTTAATGTATCTCTTCTCCTAGAAGGATCTGAATCTCCGTCAGCAGAGATGGTTAGAGTTCTTGGCTTCGTATGATTTTGATATCTCATATACACCTGGGAAAGGTAATGCGGTAGCCGATGCCTTGAGTAGGAGACATGCTAGTTTAGGGGATATGTTTCTTGAATGGAAGCAACTGGAGTATATCGCAGGGTTTGATTTCAAACCAAAGTGCGAATTGGATCCAGAAATGCTAGCTAGTTTGGCGATCAGACCCACTTTGATAGAGCGGATTGGTTCCAGCCAGAGGGACGATCCTAATCTATCGGAAATCGTCTCCAAGTTAGAGACTAATATCGACGGTAAGGAGATGAATTTGTATGGGCTTGATCGAGATGGATGGCTTAGAAAGAATGGAAGACTAGTTGTACCCAACGTGAGTGGTTTGAGAGATGAAGTACTTAGAGAACGTCATCACTCAAAACTGACTATACACCCCGGTGGTGACAAAATGTATCGAGGCATGAGACACATTTACTACTGGGAAGGGCTGAAAAGAGACGTTGGGAAGTTTATATCCAAATGCATGAATTGCCAGTTAGTTAAAGCCGAGCAAAAGAAGCCTAGTGGTTTGTTGCAACCATTAGAAATTCCCGAATGGAAATGGGAGCACGTATCAATGGATTTCATTGATGGTTTACCAAGGACTAGATCGGGACATGATAGCATTTAGGTAATTGTGGATCGATTGACTAAGAGTGCAAGATTTATACCAGTCAAATCGACCAGAACGGTAGCTAAATTAGCAGAATTGTATATGAAATGGGTAGTGAGATTTCATGGAGTACCTAAAAGCATTGTGAGTGACCGAGACCCGTTGTTTACTAGTGGGTTCTGGAAGAGCTTAAAAGAGGCTCTAGGGTCAGAATTACATCTCAGTAACGCATATCATCCTCAGACCGACGGTCAGACGGATAGGGTGAATCGTATATTGGAAGATCTCTTGAGAGCATGTATATTGGATTTTGGTGGATCATGGGATGACCATTTGCATCTAGTAGAGTTTGCATATAATAATAGCTACCAATCCAGTATCGATATGGCTCCATATGAAGCTTTGTACGGAAGAACGTGCAACTCACCATCATGTTGGATAGAGACTGGCGAGAAGTTTATGCTTGGACCAGATGTGGTGAGGGAAACTTCAGATAAGATTAAGATCATTCAACAACGAATGAAAGCTGCCCAAGATAGGTAGAAGAGTTATGTTGATAAGAGGAGAAGAGATTTAAAATTCTCCATTGGTGACTTGGTGTTTGTCAAGGTTTCTCCGTTGAAGAGCGTGATACGATTTGGCAGGAGAGGCAAGTTGGCACCAAGATTTGTTGGCCCATTCCCAGTTCTAGAACTAGTTGGGAATTTGGCATATAGAGTTGACTTACTCGAAAAGATGGCGGGAGTTCACAACGTATTTCATGTTTCCCAACTAAGGAAGTTTGTGCACGACCCAGATTTGACTATTTCACCTGATCAGTTAGAGGACTTCGAAGTGGAACCCGAGGCGGTTGGGAACCGCAAGCCGATTCGTATTGTCGAGCACGATACGAAGCAACTTCGAAGGAAGGCGGTGAAGCTAGTCAAGGTTCAGTGGGGCGAGAACGAGAATGACGGTACTTGGGAGACAGAGGAGAGCATTAGGAAGACGTATCCAAAACTCTTTGCCTGGTAAGATTTACTTTGCGATTTAGTTATTCTGCATGCTAGGATAGACTTGTTTTTCTTGTTTTGCATGTTTGATTGTTGTTTTGTGGCAATTGGGCATGCGGGACCCTTGTGTGGGTTTTGATTAGGGAAAATCGGGGGCGAAATTTCTTAAGGGGGGAGAATGTAACAACCCGCATTCTACGCATCGGAGGATCGTAGAATATTTATTTCTTCCCCATATGAAGTCATATAGTCATGTGACTTTTGGAAACAACCATTAGAGTCATTTCCCACGTTCATGATTTTTGCCGATTTTTAAATGACCGTTTTGCCCCTAGCTGATCTTGTTTCGGCCATAACTTTTGATTGGAAAGGAATTTTGAACTGAAACCACTTCCATTAGATTCGTTTGATGGTTTACCTTAGAGTGGTCACATTGAAAAACGGACTTACCGTTTGGGAGATATGGCTGAAATAAGGTTTGGAAGGGGAAAAACAGCTTAACCGGGCCAAATAGGGTGATTAGCAAATGGGCCCATAACCCATTTCGGGATTAGGGTTATGGGGAGGCTGAAAAGAGTTAGAGATTCATTTCATTTCAGTTTTCTAGACTCCACTTACCTCTAAGAAACCCTGAAAATGGCCTCCAACCTCTAAATCACCTCCAAATCACTTTCTACTTGAAGATTGGGCTTAACAACATCAAATCAAGAGAGATCAACACCAAATCAAGATTATAGCTGCTGTTTAGCATTGGTATCCGCGCCATATCAGAGATTTATTTCAGATCTAAGGTTTATTTGTGGCTAAGGTGAGTGATTTGCATAGTTCCTCACTAATTATGGCTAATTAAGGGTAATTAGTGTTAATTAGCGAATTTAAACATGATAAAATTCTGGAAAAATATTTATAAAATTCGAAATGATGTTTTAGACCTCTGATATGAATTTGGGTTAATTTGGTTAAGTTTTGCTAATCATATCATTAGTTTCACCTAAATATGCTTAAGGGAAAATATGGGGTTTTGGCTAGGTTTGACCCATTTTAACCTATCATATTGTTGTTTTGATGTTTGAGGTCACTTCTACTTGTTGATATGTCTTTGTGGTATGCTTTGTGATTGATTAGAATAGTTAGAATGGTTGAAACGCCGTCGAAAGGCGAAAATAGCTTGCTGAAATGGTGCAAGTTTTCTTTGGATCGAATTAGACCGACCAGGGGAAGGTTTTGACTGACCGACCCGAGCTCACGACCGACCCTGTATGAAGTGTTCGACTGACTAGGGGGATCGACCAGGCTAGGCAAGACCGACCACTATGCGATATTCGATCGACCACATACGATGATGAAATATGACCGACCAGGGATCGTGAAGTACGACCGACCAGGAATGGTGAAATGTTCGACCGACCAGGGGGGCAATACCTACCGACCAGGGATGGTGAAGTACGACCGACCAGGAATGGTGAAGTGTTCGACCGACCAGGGGGCAATACCGACCGACTAGGGTAGAGATGATGAAAACCGACCAGAATGAAAGGTTCGTGACCGACTGACCCGAACAGGAGGAAACCAATAACCCGAGATGCAAAGTAGTCCAAATGGAAGTTAGAGCTCAGGATCCAGTTGGGAACCAATGAGTTCACTTCATGAGTTGGGCTTTGTTGTGGGACATGTGCTAAGGAGTTGTCGACATTCATAACTTCGATTCACCACTGAAAATGAATGATATGCTACATTATCAGTGCAGTAGAGTCACTATGACTCGAGGGGCAAAGTGATCGTAGCAGGACTACGTTATCAGTGCAGTAGAGTCATTATGGCTCGAGGGGCAAAGTGATCGTAGTAAGACTATGAGCCAGTGCAGTGGGGTCCTTGTGACTCCATGGGGCAGAGTGGACATAGTAAAGGATTAGTAAGGCTATGAGCCAGTGCAGTGGGGTCATTGCGACTCCATGGGGGCAGAGTGGACATAGCGAATGATTAGCGGCTATGGATCAATGCAGTGAAGTCATTGTGACTTCATGGGGCAAAGTGATCATAGCAAAGTATATTGGGTGATCGAAGTGGTGAATATCGTATGCTTTACGCACTGAGTGAGAGATGTGAGGATGGTTGTTATGCTTGATTGTTTGCCATCACTATGACATGCACACACCCACCCCCGTTATCTTTACACCATTTGAAATGGCACATTTGAGTGTTGTACAGTATGTAGTGCTAACTCTTTGGTTGCAGGTCCAGGTTCAGGTATGGTTTAGTATACCTATTATTGTTCTGTTTTTCTGCTTATCGCTCATACCAGACTTTTTGTCTGACCCAGAGTTTTATGTCTCTTCTTATTACTCTGGGTGCTCACACTAGCAGACTAGAGACAGGTTAGCTGGTGATGCGCGAGTTGCTGATTCGGAGGCGAGCAGGAGGCTTCCACATATGATATATAGATATTCTCCCTGTGTCGTTGGTGGTCGCTACTTGGGCATTAGTAGTGTACCTTCCTTATCTTGCTTTTGCTTTTTGAGACAGTTTGAAAAGTTGTAATAATGTTGGCTTACGGATTATAAGCTGTACTAGGATTTTCCGCTGCTATGTTAGTTTGTTTTCAGCTTATGCACTGTCTCACCTGTTTTATGTCAAGTATGTTGTTATTATATTTTGTTCCATACACTGTGATACATTCTACAGGTTCCTTGTTAGTTCATTTCCTTCTTTCCTTTCATTCTGACGACCGTCCCACGCTAACTGGACATGTGTACAACGCACTTTTGGAGTAAATGTCGGTTGGTGCAGGGCGGGCCGTCACATTTGGTATCAGAGCTCTAGGTTGCGTAGTTAACCTAGGGAAAAACACTAGGAGAGATAGTATGTATATGAGAGAGCGTATTTGTGATTACATTGGTTTTTAAAAGCTATATATATATGTACTATTAGTAGTATAAGAATGAAGTCGTACTGCACTAGCACCGCTATGGGGTCGTTAATCGTTTCCTCTTTACAGATTGAACGATGTGCCGATACGCAAGTGGTGCTGGTAGAGGAGCCAATAATGGGAATGCTGCTGACATGAGGGCGATGTTTACTGACCTCATGAGAGACACGCTTAGGGATGTGCAAGGGGCAGTTCCCGATCCCGGTAATGGTGGTGGTCCAGTAGTGCAGCCGCCTAGGGTCGATTTCGCCAAGTTGTGCAAGGATTACACTCACCTTGGTGGGAAACCATTCCACGGAACGGAGTCAGCCACATATGTTCAGGATTGGTTGGATAGCTGTGATCGTATCTTCGACCACTTGGGTTTCGAGGATACGATGAAGAGAAGGTTAGCGTCTCGTCAGATGCAAGGGCGAGCGATGAATTGGTGGAATGCCATTAGAATAGCTACTCCAGAAGATCAGGTTACTTGGGATCAGTTCAAGGCTCGCTTTAGCGAGAAGTTCATTCCAGCTGCCCAGAAGTCAGTGTTGTTTAAGAGATTCTTGGAACTCAAGCAGAATGGTGGGGCAGTCTCTGACTACATTGCTGAGTTCGACACTTTATCGAAGTATGGACTATCTCTTATCGATACTCCTGAGAAGAAGAATGAGAAGTTCATTACTGGGTTGGATGGATACTTGGGGGAAAGGCTTACCAACCACATCGATGACACTTTTGAATCGATTGTGGGGAAAGCTTTGAGATCATAGAGTCTTTACCCAAAGTCAAAGACTGAGGTTGCATCTGCTGAAGGGCCAAAACCGCAAGCAAGCGGTGGAGGCAGGAACAACTCCTAGAACAAGAGAAAGCAGAACAAATCTAAGGATGGCCGGAAAAAGAGCAAGAAAGATGTTGAGTGCTTCAGATGTGGTAAGAAAGGCCATTATGCTAAGGAATGTCGGGCCAAGCCAGCGGATAGGAAGTGCTACAACTGTGGCCAAGTAGGACATCATAAGGATAAGTGTCCACAACCTCTTAAAGAAAAGCAGATTTTGAAAGCATATGCTATTGATGTTGTTCCTTCTTCGTCGAATGCCCCAACTGCGGCAGAGAAAGGAAAGAATGTCGTTATTCAAGGTATGCTTTCTATTTATGATGTACCAGTTCGAGTTTTGTTTGATACTGGGGCTTCCCATTCCTTCATATCTAGTGACCTGGTAGATAGGTTGGGACTGGAACCCGAGATAGTCGATAGACCTGTGGTAGTGACGAACCTGATTGGTAGTTCGACTAACCTTAGTATGATTTGCCGAAATTTGGTCTTATCGAGTCATGGATGTATGTTTGTGATTGCTTTGTTTTGGGCTTTACTGGGTATGGCATTATATTGGGGGTCGATTGGCTCCAAAGATACGGGGTGGTGGTAGACTGTGAGGGCTTTTTGGTGAAAGTTAGAGCGGACGATGGGCGGAGGGTAGTGTTTGGTAGTCTACCTAGTGATGGGGTAACGGCTAGTTTTATAAATTCCCTCGACATCCCGCATGATGAGTCGTCAGATGTGCCCGTGGTTATCCAGTATTCGGACGTCTTCCAGGAGGTGAATGGGCTCCCACCACACCGAGAGATTGAGTTTCGTATTGATTTAGTGAAAGATGCCAGACCTATAGTGATGCCACTTCGTCGTATGGCACCAAGGGAGCAGCGAGAGCTCGGGGTGCAAGTCAGCAATCATTTGAAGAAGGGATTTATTAGAAGAAGTGTCTCCGACTGGGGAGCACCAGTTGTGTTTGCCACTAAGGCAGATGGTTCCCTTCGTTTGTGTGTGGACTATCGCGAGTTCAATAAGGTGACGGGGAAGAATAAGTATCCTCTAATGCGGATAGATGATTTGTTTGATCAACTGTAAGGAGCAACAGTGTTCTCCCAGTTGGACCTCGCGACAGGATTTCATCATCTCCGAGTAGCGGATGAGAGTGTTCTGAAAACGGCATTTAGGATGCCGTCTGGATTCTATGAGTGGTTGGTCATGCCATTTGGGTTGACCAATGCACCAGCCTACTTTGTGGATCTTATGAATCGAGTATTCAGAGATCAGTTGAATAAGTTTATTCTAGTGTTCGTAGACGACATCCTTGTTTACTCGAGGACAGAGGAGGAACACAAGGGACACTTGAGGATAATGATGGAGGTGTTGAGGAAACACCAATTGAAAGCGAAATTCTCTAAGTGTCACTACTGGAGGAGGGAAGTGAGATTCTTGGGCCATGTTGTTTCAGAGAATGGTATTGCCGTGGACCCTGCGAAGGTGGCTACGGTACAGGATTGGCCTACGCCCAAGAATGCAACAGATGTAAGAAGTTTCTTGGGGTTAGCTGGATATTATCGTAAGTTTATCCAGGACTTCTCCAAGACAGTGGCACCGTTGACTCAGTTGACTAAGAAGAATCAGGCCTTCGTCTGGGACGGAGTGTGTGAGAATGCATTCAAAAGTCTAAAAGAAAAGTTGACGCGTGCGCCAGTATTAGTCATTCCTAAAGGGAATGAAGAGATGACGGTATACACAGATGCTTGTGGTACCGGACTAGGTGTTGTATTGATGCAAGGAGGTAGGGTTGTAGCTTATGCTAGTCGATAACTAAAGCCACATGAGAAAAAGTACCTTACCCATGATTTGGAACTAGCAGCGATCGTGTTTGCGCTGAAGATGTGGAGACATTATCTCTTGGGAGAGAGATTTGAGTTGTTTACTGATCATAAATCGTTAATGTATCTCTTCTCCCAGAAGGATCTGAATCTCCATCAGCAGAGATGGTTAGAGTTCTTGGCTTCATATTATTTTGATATCGCATATACACCTGGGAAAGGTAATGCGGTAGCCGATGCCTTGAGTAGGAGACATGCCAGTTTAGGGGCTATGTTTCTTGAAAGGAAGCAACTGGAGTATATCGCAGGGTTTGATTTCAAACCAAAGTGCGAATTGGATCCAGAAATGCTAGCTATTTTGGTGATCAGACCCACTTTGATAGAGCGGATTGGTTCCAGCCAGAGGGACGATCCTAATCTATAGGAAATCATCTCAAAGTTAGGGATGAATATCGACGGTAAGGAGATGAATTTGTATGGGCTTGATCGAGATGGATGGCTTAGAAAGAATGGAAGACTAGTTGTACCCAACGTGAGTGGTTTGAGAGATGAAGTGCTTAGAGAATGTCATCACTCAAAACTGACTATACACCCCGGTGGTGACAAAATGTATCGAGGCATGAGACATATTTACTACTGGGAAGGGATGAAAAGAGACGTTGGGAAGTTTATATCCAAATGCATGAATTGCCAGTTAGTTAAAGCCAAGCAAAAGAAGCCTAGTGGTTTGTTGCAACCATTAGAAATTCCCGAATGGAAATGGGAGCAAGTCTCAATGGATTTCATTGATGGTTTACCAAGGACTAGATCGGGACATGATAGCATTTGGGTAATTGTGGATCGATTGACTAAGAGTGCAAGATTTATACCAGTCAAATCGACCAGAACGACAGCTAAATTAGCAGAATTGTATATGAAATGGGTAGTGAGATTTCGTGGAGTACCTAAAAGCATTGTGAGTGACCGAGACCCGTTGTTTACTAGTGGGTTTTGGAAGAGCTTACAAGAGGCTCTAGGGTCAGAATTACATCTCAGTACCGCATATCATCCTCAGACCGACGGTCAGACGGAGAGGGTGAATTGTATATTGGAAGATATCTTGAGAGCTTGTATATTGGATTTTGGTGGATCATGGGATGACCATTTGCATCTAGTAGAGTTTGCATATAATAATAGCTACCAATCCAGTATCGGTATGGCTCCATATGAAGCTTTGTACGGAAGACCGTCCAACTCACCATCATGTTGGATAGAGACTGGC